>OX463832.1:25006659-26282011 GCA_949825045.1 Argyresthia goedartella
CTCAAGAGCAGAGCGAAATTCCTTTATATCCGGAACTTTAAGGATATCAACCATGAGTCCCTTTTGTCTGATGCCATGTCGATTGACTGGTCCCCTGTCACTACCAGTAAGACTGTTGATAATAAAATCAAAAATACAAAAAAAGTGAGGGTTAAACACCACCCTACCCCTTGGCTAACAGACACTATCAAGTGCCTAATGGCCAAGAGGAATAGAGCCAAGTGTAGATACCGCAAGAATCCGACAGATGATAATTTCCTCTCTTACAAATGTCTTCGCAACCATTGCAACCGTCTCTGTTGCGATGCTAAACGTCGGCACATGCACGAATGCATTGAGAACTATACTCTTGGTGTATACTTGGTGTAGTTAAGGCCCGGGACCTACATGCTGGTAATGTAGATCTCAACGGTCTCAACCAGTTTCTTTCTGCCCCGCCTGTTGTGATGGACCCCACTGTCAAACAAGCCGCACTTCAGAGCCTGCGCTCTAAGTCCTTACCCAACAACATACCATTCAAATGAGTAATGTTGGAATCGATGCGGTCAAGAAGGCGCTATTGGCAGAAAATTCGAAAGCTGTAGGCGATAACAAAATTTGCCTTAAAATGCTGCTGACAATCCTTGACGAACTATTACCAGCAATAACACACTTTATAAACTTTTCTTTAGCTAATGGTGTCTTCCCCACAGTGTGGAAGAAAGCACTGATCATCCCACTACCCAAAACCTCCAGTCCCACCTCTTTCAAAGAGTACCGTCCCATTTCAATCCTGCCCATCCTCTCCAAAGTCCTTGAGACCATTGTCCATAACCAGCTTTCCTATTACCTCTCCTCAAACAATCTGCTAAACACGTTCCAGTCAGGTTTCCGACCGGGTCATAGCACCGTCACGGCTCTGCTGAAAGTCACAAATGACATCCAGCTAGCCATGGACCGCAAACAGCTTTCCGTGTTGGCTTTACTTGATTTCAGTAGTGCCTTCAACAGCGTAGATTTCGTCATTCTCGTTGAGCTTATCAGATCCCTGAACGTCTCTTCCTTTTCTGCCAGCTGGTTCGACTCTTATTTGAGGGATCGGCAACAGCGTATCAGGATGGAAGAGACATCCACTGAATGGTGTGACCTCCTTTCAGGCGTCCCTCAAGGTGGTATTCTTTCTCCTTTTCTATTCTCGATTTTCACTCCATCTCGGACATCCTGTCTTCCTCATATCATCTTTATGCTGATGATCTCTAGATTTATCGCCACTTCTCACATTACGTTGTAAACTCTGCTGTGGAGGCATTTAATGCCGATCTGAAGGGGGTGAGAAGCTGGGCATCATCCTTCGGACTCCTGGTTAACCCGAGCAAGTCCCAGGCCATGATTATAGGTACCAGACAATCTCTTAACTTAACTTGTTGCAGCAACAGCCTATTGCACCTGTCACTTTTAATGGTACCACAATCGTGTATAGCGATAAAGCTAAAAACCTGGGTCTTATCTTCGACAACCAGCTGCACTGGTCATCGCATGTCAATGAGGTCAGTCGACGAGTATTTGCTACTTTTCACTCTCTCAGGAAACTTCAGTACTTTTTGCCTCGACAGACCAAAATCACTCTCGCTCAGTCTCTCCTTCTACCCCTCATTGATTATGCTGATGTCTGCTGGGTCAGTGCTATCGAAGAATTACTGAACAAACTCGAACGACTTCAAAATCTCGGGATTCGGTTTATCTTTGGGCTGCGCAAATACGACCATGTATCACAGCATCGCAAAGAGCTGAAGTGGCTGCCAATACGTCTTCGTCGGGATTCTCACATCCTCAACATCCTCTACAACATTTTACGCAATCCGCGCTATCCAACCTTCTTACGAGACCGTTTTCCATTTGTTTCTTCCAGCAGGCCTCGGAGAACTCACGCGCTTTCAATGCTCACAAACCCACAGCATAACACCGCGACCTATGAGCGTGGGTTTAGATTCCGGGCCATTCAATTGTGGAATGCACTCCCCTGCACTATCAGGGACAGTCCTTCTCTTAATATATTTAAAAGTCGCGTGAAGAAGCATTACCTTTCTCTTTAGAAATATAGGTAGTATGTATGTATTTATTAGTATATATATTTAAAAAAATATATATTTATATAGTATTTATGTTTAGCATGTACGAGTATATTATATTATATTTATGTAAGCCCTCGTATATTTAGTTAATATTGTTTTATATTAGTTATTTAGATATAACATATATCTAAATAACATATAACATATGGTAATGTTAGTTATTTAGATATGTACTAAATTATATTTTTGTACACATTGTCACCCCTGCTCAGCAATCGACCTTCCCCATCCTAATATCCTATGTACTGAACAAAGATGGTCGCAAAACACGTGGACTTACAGCCCCTCGCAGACTCGTTGTCGAGGAATGTTCTACGAACATCCGAATTAAACAAGTTAATTAGTAGTTTTGATAAAAATGATATTACTTTTGATTTTATTGGTCTTAAGGTTCATTTAGATTATATTAAGAAAGTAGTTATAGAAAAGTTGCAACAGGTAGCGCCTTCCATTCGTATAAAACGAGGTATACTTAACCCCCTTGGTTCGTTAATTAAGGTAATTACAGGAAATCTGGATAACGATGACGCCATCAGATATGACAAAATGATTAATGAAGTAAAGTTAAATCAGAACAATTATAATAAGAAACTGACGTTGGTCACCGAAATTGCGCAAAACCTTGCCAACTCTTCAATTAAGTTAGATAAGAATATCATTTAAATTGATACGATATTAAGAAAATTAAATAACAACATAACAGAAGTACTAAAGATGGAATACAATAATCATATCGAAATCCAAATCATTCACGCGTACAATTTACTGATACATAACTTTCAGTCTATTCGTATCAAATTGAATGAGATAGAGACTAGCCTAGCATTAAGTAGATTAGGTATTTTGCATCAATCTGTAATAGAGTCCGAGAACTTAATGAAACTATTGGAAAAGATTAACAAGGTTGAAAAAGTAGTATTTCCACCTACATTTGAAAACTTGGCTAAGATAGAACAAACTGTATCGTTGAAAGTGTTTTTATTTATTTATTTATTCTAGGAGAACCAACAGCTAATACATCACATGAAGAAAATTAAAATAGAAGTATGAAGCCAATTACAGGAACTCACAAATAGATATCGCACAAAAAATAGATCAGTGATGCGCACATTCAAATAACGGCGCGCACACACAGCATATATAGGTATATAAAAACTACGAGCATATAATTTATCTTACAAGGCCGAAATAAACAAACACCCTAAATACCTAATACATTACAATAACACTACCCAAACATGGTAAACATACGGTAAACAAATCGCTCAATCAAAAAATACACTACTTAAATTTCGCCTCACAGATGGAACTACACAGTTAAACATATCAATCTCAAGCTCCTTCGTCGCATTGTTCAAGTTTCGACTAGCACGGTTAAGGAAACTATTTCGTCTGTAGTTGGATGATATTCGCCTTAAAGAGATAGGGGGGAAGTTAAGGGAAGGATAGTTTTAAAAGGAAATCAAATTACTTTCCTTTTAGAAATACCACTGGTTGAAAGGAATACGCCTATGTTACCCCAAAACCGCACAGTCATTATAATTCCCAAATACCCCTATATCCTAGCAAAAGGAAGAAAGATCATAATACTCACACGTCCATGCCAAGAAATAGATGAATCCAGCTACTTATCCCTCAGAGATGATATGTCCCAGTATCTACAAGATCACTTCATAACAGAGCTAATGATGTATGCAGAGATTGTGACGTCATGCAATCAAATAACCGTTTCGAATGGAGCACTGAAACTTGACCTCATAAATATTAATAGATGTATGCTCTACAGTGGAGATACTACTTTACTAACGACATATTCCGCCAAAACATTCATGGAACTTACATAATTACCCTAAATGATCCATGTGAAGTTAAGTTTGGAAATATCTCTTTAAAAATGCATGCAATAGAATTTCAGAACAGCATTATAGATAAAATGCCAATTGTCAACTTACCTATAGTACATCCACTAGCCGAAACAGCATCAGTACCGGAACCTGTGAACCTGGAAGATATTGAACATCAAGTTTTTAACATATGCCCTGAAAAAAATTCCTAGTGATAACATTGAAAGTGAAAGGCCAATTATAACAGTGAAAAGCATTAGTGTTTGGACGATCGGACTCTACATTATAATTTGTTTAGCTCTATGTATCCTTACTTTTTATTATACTTATAACCGTATAAAGGTATATTTTCGAAGTTCTGCTTCTACGAAAGAGAACTTCGAACTTAAGGAGCAAGGAGTTAAGTCTCACGGCTCTTCACATACCGATGACGCCATATTTGGCTGAGCCCTGGAAGTGCGATATGATGAGGAGCTGACAAAGCGTGAGCCGGGAGACCTATCTGCTTTCTGCCCTCAGTCTTGAGGCAGTAATTAAGTAAAATAGTCGTATTTAGAGCTCTAAGATAATATTGTAATCGATCGTTTTATCTCAATTAAATCTTTATTTTTTAAAACGTCGTTTACGTGCGTAAAATCTAGGTTGTCATGTGACGGACAATAAACATAAACATTTACATACAGACACATACATTGCTTCTGGCCCACACTAGGATGCCCTGTGTCGTGTGTGGAAACCAGAAACAGCGACATCACAAACATGTAAACATCCAAGACCTAGGTTTTTTATTTGTTCCCCTGCCGGGGATCGAACCCGGGAGTAGCCTGGTTTTCAGAGCCACTAACCGCTGAACCACAGAGATTCGATTCACGCGATCGATGCATCAGGCACGCACGGGCGGGACCTCAGATGAAATTTAAGGTGACAGATGGCGCTAGTAGTCGTAAACATTGAGCTCCTTAATAATAAAACATTTTAATAACTAAATCTATATAAAATCATTTTAAAACAATATTTTTTGGTAAATAATACACCAATTGTGACGTGGAAGTGTTATCTAGTGATATAAAACAGTACAAACAATACTACAACAAAGTTCTTATAAGTGATTGTAAAGTGCCAATAAAATCCAATAAAACATATGTGTGTTACAACTAAAACAAAAGTTGTTGTGCAAAAGATAAAAGTGACCAAAATGTCCAGTGCAATGCATAAATACTGAAAATAGTAACAATTATCAGATAAACATAATATCAAGATAACGGTAAATTAACGGTCACTTACTCATAGCGACATCTATGAAATACCAAAATAAGCAACCAACTAAAGTACTACGCAACGCAACAATCCTGTGGATAAATCTCATCACTAAAGGATTGGCTAAGTGATACCACAAATTCCCCACAGATGTCGCCTGTGCATAGCACACAACGTGTTCAGGCTTCTCAGCACCTAATGACCTCGTAGGGGCCCATCATCTACGAGGTAGCGTAACGATCAGTTGCCGAGAAGTGTGAACGTCGGCGATTCACCGAGCTGGAGTAATTGGGGTCGATCTAACCTGGTCTGTGCTTCGGTCCCGTCAACCTCCTGTCTCTCTGCAAGGCCCGGGTGCACCCTAGGCTCTTCTTGGTAGACAGGTTCTTCAGCCAACCTCCTATGACTGGCGGGCCAGCTTCAATGAGCACAGTGTTCCAACACAGGTTATGTTACGTGGTAAAAACCAATCGGCCACGTAAATGCGAACTTTATCTGGTTCGGGGAACCACAACACACTCAGCTATATAGACAATCCTGAGGGAAACCCGAATACATTCCAGATGGCTTGCGATTTAATTTCAATACCCTAACCAAAACGCGTTTACATTGCGAGGGCTTTCGTCCGTCAGTTGTCAAAAAACTGCTAGGTTGGCAGCAACGTCAAATTCAAAATGGCCGTTCAGAAACCATCGATCGAATATCGATTTGGAATCGAACAATCACCCGCCCGGACAGGCACCCACCTGTCCCCTAATCTACGGGCAGCCGAGACAACGTTGCTACCGCTCGTTTTAGAAACGAGCCTCCTACTAGAACCTCTGCAGATCGGGGGGTCCCGTCCTTGCCAGGGAACAAGTTAACAATGCGCCCCCTGCGCCAACGTAGTGGCGGTAGGTTAGCATCCTTAACCAGAACGAGGTCACCAACACTAGGGGGGCTGGTTTTGTCAGTCCACTTAAGGCGCTGTTGTAAGATATGCAGATACTCGAGCGACCAACGCTTCCAGAAATTCTGAGTAAACTGCTGCAACATCTGATACCTTGACAACCGATACAATTTCACTCCCTCGAAGGGGTGCTCGGGCAACGCGTTAAGTGGCTGTCCTATCAAGAAATGGCCTGGGGTCAGAGCCTCCATGTCATTTGGATCCGAGCTGAGCGGACACAACGGTCGCGAATTGAGAACGGCCTCGATCTTACAAAACAATGTCGCGAGCTCCTCAAAAGTCAGCGCGGTCTGACCTACTATACGCCCCAAGTGCGTCTTAGCTGACTTAACTACGGCCTCAAAAATCCCACCCCAGTGGGGGCAAATCGGTGGGCTGAAGGTCCACTGTATACCCCGACGGGAGAGGGCCGTTCCAATATCCACTTTATTTACATTCAAAAAGTTGACTATCTCTCGTAAGTATCGTTCCGCACCGATGTAGTTAGTGCCGTTATCAGAGCGGTTCAAAGTTGGAAGTCCCCTTCGAGAAACAAACCTATCCAAACAAGCAATGAAAGCCTCTGTCGAGAGATCAGCAACGAGCTCGAGATGTACCGCCTTGGTGGATAAACAAACAAACACACATAGGTACGCCTTGCATTGCCTAGCGGTACGCAATCGTGAACTCTTCACCATGAACGGTCCTGCAAAATCCGTACCAACACCTGAAAACGGTCTGACCTCATTCACACGATCAGGGGGCAAGTCCCCCATGAGAGGTTGCATCGTGGCAGCCTTAAGTCGATAACAAGGCATGCACCGAAACACGATGTTCCGTATGACACGGCGGGCAGATAAGATCCAAAACTCCCGCTGGAGCGTGGCCAACAACGCGTTACAGCCGGCATGCGCGTTTTTAATATGACGATCAGTCACCAGCAATTCAACTAACTGTCCCCCCTTGGGGAGCAGAAGTGGGTGACGAGCCGAATACGACAGATTCGCATTGCGCAATCTTCCTCCTACCCGAAGTAACCCGGTCGAATCAACAAAGGGGTTGAGACGCGCGACGGCTCCCTTCAGTTTCGAACGTCCACTTCGTATAATCTCCAATTCTGCCCCAAACTTCGAGGACTGTACCAACCGGACCAAATTCAATAGCGACTCGTTTCGCTCTGCCGGAGTCAGAATAGGGTTCAACGTTCGCTGATCGCGAGGAGTACGACAATTTCGAGCGAATCTCCTAATCCAAGTGGACACGTTTATCAACTTGTCAAGTGAGCTATACCGGTCCAGCAGAAACCCAGCGTCAGGGTCCTCAGCCTTCTGGGTAACATGCACGGCCGCTCTGGGGCCATGATCCGAAGATACTACTACATGGCTGTGCGGCCAGTCCGATTCTCTCTTGGCAAGCCAGGGTGGTCCCCACCACAAATGGTGTCTAACGAGTTCAGGAGCCCGACATCCCCTGGATGCACAA
This sequence comes from Argyresthia goedartella, assembly GCA_949825045.1. Classification (NCBI taxonomy): domain Eukaryota; kingdom Metazoa; phylum Arthropoda; class Insecta; order Lepidoptera; family Argyresthiidae; genus Argyresthia; species Argyresthia goedartella. The sequence goes on from OX463832.1 coordinate 25,014,282, forward strand.
TCAGACGGGTTCAATTCTCCTGGTACATGTCTCCAGGTCAGTGGGACCTCAGACGACACAATCTGGGAGACACGGTTCGCAACAAAAACCTCTAAGTTATGGACCGAAGCCTTCAGCCAGCACAAAACAATCTGGCTGTCCGTCCAAGCGTACACCGTATCCTCTAAAACCACTGACCCACGCAACACTGTTAGAGTGTGATTCAAAAGTTTGGTCAAAAGAGCAGCCCCGGACGGACAGTTCCAGTTTTGGAATCGTCATCCTTGTCCGAATAGGCGCTACCTTGCTTTTTGCCAAAACCAAACGCACGTCGACCTCCCCGGTGGAGGTGACGGTTCGCAAATAAACCGCTGCCGCAAATCCTCGTTCAGAGGCATCACAAAACCCGTGAAGGGTTGCCCTGTAATCCCCAGCAGGGATCAATTTCCTCGGCAGCGATACATTATTTATGTCCGATAGCGAGGTGAACATTCGCGTCCAATCAGTCAACAAATCACCTGAGAGGTGGGTGTCCCAGGTCAACTGAGCCGCCCATAGCCTTTGCATAAAACATTTGAGAGCAAAGGTGACTGGAGAAATCCATCCATTCGGGTCGAACGTTCTCGCAATCGTTGACAGTACTGACCGCTTCGTCCAGGCCTTCGGTGTTTCTAAAACCACCCGATAGGTAAACTCATCATGGACGGGCCGGTACTGAATTCCAAGCACTGACAACATGTTAGGGTTGTCAGGATTCTCAAAAACGTGCGGGTCTTGTTGAAACTCATCTGGAAGACCAGCCATCAACTCAGGGGAGTTGGACATCCACTTACGTAGTTCATAGCCGCCTCGTTCCAGCAATTGAATGAGCTCGTCACGTCGGTCCAGAGCTTCCTCTACACTGGCTGCCCCTGTGCAGACGTCATCGACGTACAAATCTTGCTCCAGGATAGCGGCGGCTCTAGGATAGCTCACACGGTCACGCGACGCCAACTCCCGCAGGGTACGCATCGCCAAATACGGGCTAGACCGTAACCCATACGTGTTCGTGTTTAACTCATAGACCTTGACTGGCTCGGCCGTGGACTCACTCCAAAGTATCAACTGATACCTTCTGTCAGCCGGATGAATTACCGTTTGCCTAAACATCATCCGAATGTCTGCGACAAATACAATCTGGTGCCTCCGAAAGCTCGTGAGAATATCCGAAATATCACGACTCAACTTGGGTCCCGAATGTAGACACTGATTCAGGGACATCCCGTTCGAGGTAGGTGCTGACCCATCAAAAACAACTCGAATCTTGCCGGTAGGGGTTCGTAGGACGGCATGGTGTGGAAGGAAACAATGATCCTCAGATCTCCAGTCCACACCCAATACCGACATGTGTCCTAACGACTCATACTCCCTCATGAAATCAACATATTTTCGTTTAAATACGGCGTCCCTTGTCATCCTATGCTCCATCGACATCAATCTCGTCTCAGCCATCTTCCTAGATTCTCCTAGTGGCGGTTGATCGGCCCTGAAAGGCAGTCGAGTTACAAAACGACCAGAACGAAGGCGACCAGTACTATTCTGGTAAAACAACTCGCACTCTTCTTCGTCTGCGTCGACTCGACGAGCGGTGGGAGGTTCCTCTATCTCCCAGAAACGTTGGATAGCGTCTGACAACGCTGAGCCAATAAGTATGCCATCTGACTCGGCAGGCCTAACCATTGGCAATGCCGGACCCATGATCACGTGACCAAACTTAGTATCCACAGCAATCAACCCGTCCGGCTGAAGAACTCGCCGATCCGACAACAGAAACCTACCCAGAACGTCTGCTCCCAGTAGCAGGTCGACCGGGGCTGGGGTGTCAAAATCGGGATCCGCCAACTTGAGTCCTGATGTCAGGAATCGAACGGCCGGATTCAACTTCACCAAGGGGTGTCTGCCCATGACATGCGTCATTACTAAAGCTTGCACGGATGTTTTTGTCAAAATGTCATAACGTGGAGAGAACGTGATCACCGATTGACCAACTACATTCGTAACCGTAACATTCCCCACGCCCCTTATTGATTTATTATACCTATTTACCTTGAGGCCCAACCATTTTGCTAAATCATTCGATACAATGCAGCCCTGAGCTCCAGAATCTAATAGGGCGCGAACGTATGTTGGGTTGCCCGCCAAATCCCAAACAAGCACAGAGGCGATCGGTAACACCACCGTCTCCGGTTGGGGGGCAACCAATGGTTGGGCCGCAAATTCCTAGCGAGGACCCCCGGGGCCCCACTGTGCCTGTAACCGATCAGGTATGCAGCTATACGCCAGAGGGTCCCATTGTACAAATGGCCCACGCGCCGGTTCCATTCCCAACCTACGATTCCCCGTAAAGGGGGGTGGGCGTGAATTCAACCGTGGCCGCTCCATGAGCGGGGGGGACATCACATGTGACCGACGAGGACGAGGCGACGAGCGGGGCGACAGCTGAGGCGGCGTCCGAACCGCACCCGCATAGCTCGAAGGTGTCCCATGCCACCCGCCCGTTACGGCCTGCTCAACACACCCAATGTCCCGCTGGGTCGGATGCTGAGTCGCAACCGAATACTCAGGGCCCCCCATGTAATGGTCCTGAGTGCGGCCCTGCACCCTGGTACTGCCCTGTGCACGTGGGGACGTTGGCCCCTGAGTTGCGCTCCGAGTCGCAAACGAATTCTCAGGGCCCCATGCCGTGTCACCCTGGGTACGGCCCTGTGGAGGCTGTTGGCCGGACCGGTTCATGCACAACAGATTGTTGTGGGCCCCACCACAATATCCGCACATTTTTGTGCGCGTGCAGTCCCTAGCCATGTGTGGCCCGAGGCACAGGAAACACCAGCTCCGCTGCTTGGCCATCCGGCGCCGTCCCTGAACCCTAAGTTCCCCGAACTTATTGCAATTGGCCACAGCATGGCCAATCTGCCTACAACATGGGCAGGTCTCACTATGTGGGGTCAATGCACTCACAGTCCCATATGACTGCCGGTTGGTGCGGTCCTTCCTCGTCGGAGGGCCCCTACTCACAGCCCTCCCGGCAGCTCTCTGTGGCTCCGAAGGATGGGTGACCGTCAACCCCAAATTCTCTGCCCGTCGAGCCTCCTCTTCCAAGAATCCGACCAAGTCGGAGAAGGCGGGCAGGTCCTCGGCCGACCTCCCGTGAGACTGTTCGAAACGAGTCTGCACGTCAGCGGGTAGGCGGGAAAGTACAATGTACAACAGTAGGTACGACCATTCACCAACCGGAAGTCCAAGATTCTCTAGAGCCTTGGTGACGGACAACAATGGGTTCAAAACCTCCGTCTGTATGGCCCCGACCTTGTTCACAACCGGGATACTAAACAAACGGTTCAGTTGGGCATCGGCCAACCTCCGTTTGTTATGGTAACGTCTGACCAACAATTGCCTGGCCGTTTCATAGTTACCCTCCGTAACTGTCAAATGAGCGACCAGCTCCCTAAGCTCACCCCTCAATGCTGCCACCAGCTGAGCCATCTTGACAGACTTGGTAATGTCCGATCGCATGTGCAAAGCTCATCCATTCACCGGACACTCCGTCAAAAGTAGGCATAGTTATGGCAGGTAACCTGGACCCCGAACCCTGAAGCGGCAGAGGTGCTTCAATGTCACCACCATGGCTGGACTCGCGCTGTCTACGTATGTCCGCAGCCTTCTGCGTGATAGCAGCTGCCATCTCCATACATTGGTCGACATCCCCTAGCAACCGTGACAGCCTGTCAGGTGCGCAACCATCAACTGATTCCGCCTGCGCGGACAATTCGAGCACCCTATTGTAAAGTTCCTTAACGTCCATAGACCGCTCCAATACCACATCATGCCTATCTAAACGGTCTATCAGACCGTGTGCGGAGGAAAACCATCTGAGTTCCTTAGAAACACCCTTCTGGATTTCAGATAACGACATGATCGGAACGATACTTACTCACAATTTGCAGTAACTCAATTTTATTGGACCCTCCAGTCTACAACCCAAACGAGGGAACCCTAAACCACAACTTAAACAATGTTGTTTTCCTTAAACAATAGGAACCGAGTTTTATATCTATATAAATTCTGTAAATAACAATTTAGTCTCCCTTTATCACTACAACACACACAGATAGTCAATATTAGTTCAAGTTATAAATTGCTATAAACTGAAAACAATGTAATAGCCTGCTATCAATAGATGTAACTACCTATGTTAACCAAAACATTCATTCATAGCATTACTAGACCACTAATAGATTGACTAACTGGTAATTCAATGCTTTCAATTCAATATCTGTCTGTCTACTACCAGCAATAGACTTATAGCTTACAATACTACCAATCTATGTGGATACAGGAACAACCAAGTTACTTAACCGCCTATACCTACAGATTGATAGTCCCAAATCGTGCCTTCCTGGAGCCCTTGACGGCTGCAAATCTCAGGAAGCCACGCTCTAGCTACCAAAGTGTTCAGGCTTCTCAGCACCTAATGACCTCGTAGGGGCCCATCAGCTACGAGGTAGCGTAACGATCAGTTGCCAAGAAGTGTGAACGTCGGCGATTCACCGAGCTGGAGTAATTGGGGTCGATCTAAGCTGGTCTGTGCTTCGGTCCCGTCAACCTCCTGTCTCTCTGCAAGGCCCGGGTGCACCCTAGGCTCTTCTTGGTAGACAGGTTCTTCAGCCAACCTCCTATGACTGGCGGGCCAGCTTCAATGAGCACAGTGTTCCAACACAGGTTATGTTACGTGGTAAAAACCAATCGGCCACGTAAATGCGAACTTTATCTGGTTCGGGGAACCACAACACACTCAGCTATATAGACAATCCTGAGGGAAACCCGAATACATTCCAGATGGCTTGCGATTTAATTTCAATACCCTAACCAAAACGCGTTTACATTGCGAGGGCTTTCGTCCGTCAGTTGTCAAAAAACTGCTAGGTTGGCAGCAACGTCAAATTCAAAATGGCCGTTCAGAAACCATCGATCGAATATCGATTTGGAATCGAACACAACGTACAATCCTTCTTTTCGCAATGATTTGTATTGCTTGGATGGCGTAAAGTGCAGTACAAGTGCTTCAGACCCAAACGATCCGGGTTCGATTCCTGAGTATCATAAGAATCACTTTTTATCACTTTTTATTGCCTCATAAACCAAACTAACATGGCCACACATTGCATAATATGTAAGATCCCTGCTGAAATCCGAGATACCGTGCAATGCTCTATCTGCACTCATAGACTTCATTTCGATTGCTCAGGGCTATCTGAAGAACTATATCAGTTATTGACTGCCGAAAAGAAAAAACACTGGAAATGTAGAACTTGTGTTACACAGAAGAGTATAAATGAATCAACAAAAACACAACTTAATGCAACTTTACAGCAGAATGTAACCATAAGGAAGAAAAAAACGACACCTAAAAAGACTACAAGCTTTGTTCCATCGGAAACACCAAGTAACATGGATTCTACCCATTCTAAAACTGTCGTAGGTAACTCATATTCTCTGGACTCCAGTTTACTATCAGATGGCAATACCCGCTCTGAATGCTCCCCCCCTGGCCAACTATCTAACAGTATGGAAGAACGATCATGTATTAGCAGCACTCAGGATCTACAACACCGGATTACTACACTAACCTCCGAATTGATGACTACCCAGAATGAGTTAGAAAACACCATCATTGAGAACAATGAGTTAAAAAGAACTGTAGACAAACTTACACAGGAAGTTGGAATCCTTAAAACCCTATGTACAAGCCCTCCATTAATGGCCCAAAACTCGTCTACACCCAGAAAAAACAGGATTTCTAATATTAGTCACAGATCCAAAACGCCCCAACATCCCGCGTCTGCATGAGACTATAACTTAGAAATAGAAAAAATTTAATTAGAGAAGCAGATTTTAGATTTACAAGAACAACTATCACAGGCCAACAAGGACATTATAGAGCTAAAAAACCTAATGAATAATTTAGAATTAAAACTGATTGAGAACTCGAACAACTCTACATTACCGAAGCCAACTCGCACTGTGAATTCTCAGACCAGAAATAAAATATGTGTCATTAGTACAAACAGAAGAAACAAAATTCTAAATATTGCAGAAAATACATTTGAACAGGAAAAATATGATCTCTGTCACTACCTAATGCCAAATCGTGATATAAAAAACCTACTAAAAGACATAGAGCTGAAGATAGTGGACTATACAATAAATGACTTCTGTATTATACTCCTGGGTGAAGACGATTTTAATAGCTCCAACAACTACAGAGAACTTGTTTTATCGATCCGAACAACATTACAAAGAATACAAAGTACCAACATTTTAATCTGTCTACCAACATTCATCTGTGCAAGCAATGCCAATGTATTCAACTGGAGAGTGGAATATTTTAATAAACTACTAAATGATGATGTAATTAAATACGAGTACGCATATTTGATTGACTCAAACCGCAATCTGAAATACGATGAAACGACGTTCCATCCACGTAGGGGTACTATTAAAAACTTTGGCATGCGTATTATGTTTGAGGACATCTTTAAAAAGATTGTAGAAATTAAGGACTGGAACTACAATATAGATACAGACATTGATAATTATGTAAACAATAATAGTCAGTAATTTTTTCGTCCCTCAACTATTAGATAACCATGTAAATCCAATACCATCCCCAAACACCATACCCAATGGCGAAACTAACCTTAATGTATTGTTCCAAAATATTCAAAGTATTTCTAACAAATTACATCTTCTTGATGCACTCATCGAGGAAAAACCTAACCTACATGTCTTGTGCATATCTGAAACTTGGATAAGTAGCGAAAAGAAGAAATTACTAAAAATTCATAACTATAATTTAGGCGCGACATTCTGTCGTGAACAACATACAGGTGGGGGTGTTTGTATATTAATAAAAAATACATTTGAATATTTAGAACGTGTAGACATCTCATGTATGTCAATAGAAATGGTTTTCGAAATATGTGCAGTTGAAATTCCCAAAATTAATTTATTAATTGTAAATCTGTATTGGCCTAGTAGTAGTCGAGAAGTTAACACATTTTACAGTTCTTTGGAAAAACTTTTAAGATATATCTATACCAAAGAAAATTCTAAAAACATCATGATAGCTGGTGACATGAATATAGATTTTTTAAATAAACACGAAAAAGTTAGGCTTTCAAATTTCATGTTAAGTTATAATTTTCATCAAAAAGTCACAAAGCCGACGAGAGTTACACCAACCAGTTCAAAATGCATAGACTTAATCTTTACAAGCTTTAATAAAAAAGACTACCATGTCGATGTCCAAGAATTAGGTCTTTCGGACCATGGAAGTGTCTTGTTTTCTACTCCTCTTAATATTCAAAACCCTAACCACTTTACATTGATCAAGCGTAATTTTAACGATTTCAATATAAATAGATTTAAAAACGAAATCTCAACAGTAGACTGGGAAAGTATATTAGTACCTGATAAAAATGTGAATGATAATCTTAATACATTTGATAATATTATACATACAGCCCTAAATAAATGTATTCCTAAAATATTAATAAAATATAAGCCAAACCAGAAAAATACTTACCTAACTAAGGGTATAAAAATATCATGTCGCAATAAAAGACAATTAAAACTACTGTGCTATTGCACAGACTAATAATAAAGTTCTACAAAACTACTATAAAATGTACTGCAAATCTCTAAAAAGGATAGTTTGTAAATCTAAGAAACTTATCAAAATATATAAATTTAATAGTTCAGTTAATAAAACCCAATGTATGTGGAAAATAATACACAATGTAACAAACAAATATAAAATTATACAAAATATAAGACTCAAATTTTCGAACAATACTTTATCTAACCCGAAAATAGTTGCAAATGAATTCAATAATCTATTTGCATCTATAGGAAAGTCACATAAATCTAGATCAGAGAAAAACAATCTTCCCGCAAGTAAAATAACAAATTCTTTTTTCCTCACACCTGTTGAACCAAAAGAAACATTTAATATAATAAAAGGCCTTAAGAGTAAGAAGTCTTTTGGTATAGATGAAATTCCTCCTTTGCTGGTAAAACATTGCGCGGATATTTTGGCAGTACCCTTTTGTAAACTTATCAATCAATCTTTTACAGAAGGAATATTTCCCGAAGCCTTAAAAACATCTCTTATAAAACCTAAACATAAAAAAGGAAACGCCACTGACATTCATAATTATCGACCTATTGCTTTACTGCCTACTTCAGCAAAAATTTTTGAAACTGCTATGGCCATACGACTGAATAAATTCTATGAAAAATATAACATACTACATGATAACCAATACGGGTTCCGTAAAAATAGGTCTACTATATTGGCAATATATAACTATGTGCAAAAAATTTTTGAATCAATAGCCAATAAACGGTATGCTGTGGGTTTACTGCTCGATATGAGCAAAGCGTATGATAGAGTATGCTTTGAAACTCTATTAGAAAGACTATACGACTCTGGGATTAGAGGCTTAGCATACAGATGGTTCAAGTCATACCTGCATAACCGTGTCCAATACGTAGAGATTGAAAATACCAATTTTATCACAGGTAAAGTAGAATGCGTTAGATCAGATAGAGTCCTTTCTACTGGATCTATTCCCCAAGGTAGCGTCTTGGGATGTTTATTATTTCTTATTTATATAAATAATCTACATAATCTAATTGATGACCCTTGCACCCTTTTCGCAGATGACATTTCCATATTATTTTCCTGCTCGAATACCACCGAATTAAACCAAAGCTTAGATATGACCTTAGATAAGATCACCGACTGGCTAGATGAATCAAATTTAGAACTCAACCTTAAAAAAACTAATATAATTCAATTCAAACCCTCACAAAAAGTCCCATTACAAATTTCATATTGCTATAAACAAATACCACTGGAGACTACAAAGACAGCAACCTTGTTGGGGATCGATCTAGACACAAACTTGAGCTGGAAACCTTACATTCAGAGATTGCAAAACAAATTATCATCTTTTACTTATGCCCTCCATCAACTAAAAAGGGTAACTGATGTCAAAACTGCGCTCACAGCCTACTATGCATACGCACATTCCAGACTATCGTATGGTATTATATTATGGGGGAATTGTTGTGAAATAAAGGATATTTTTATTCTACAAAAGAAATGTATTAGAATACTTACAAATATTGACCAAATGGTATCCTGTAGATCTTATTTTGTAAAACTCCAAATACTTACCTTAACTTCTATCTATATATTAGAATCTTGCAAATTTGTAAGAAAACATGGTAACTTATACTCCCCTCTAGAAAATAAAAATAAAAGGAATAATCGAGACCAAAATAAATTAAAGAAACCATTTTCAAAGTTAGAACTCGTGTCTTCTAGTCCCCATCATATGGCCATCAAAATATACAATCACATACCAAATTACTTAAAAAACATAGAGAAAGAAACACTATTCATTACTTATTTAAAGAAGTTCCTCATTGAAAAATGCTATTATGATGTGAAAGAATTTTTCAATGATAAAATTAGGTAAACATTTCTAGTCGCTAATTACTTGTTCATTACATGTTATTACTAATTTAATGTTTATATAATTTACTCCTAATTTATTTATTTATTGTTAATAATAATAATCTCTACAATATTTTGTTAATTGTTAAAAAAAAAAAAAATTGTTAAAAAAATAAAAAAATAAAAAATGTATACAATTTTGAACATAAATGTAATCATTTTTCAATTTCTTTTTAAATTTTTCGTAAAATGGACAACTGGCTGTCCTTCGCATATTGCTGTGCCCTAGCAGGGCGTCACAATGTACTAACTTTTATTTTACCACCTTGTGAAATTTTGTGACTTTGCAATAAACTATTATGAATTATGAATTATGAATTATGATGAATAATACTCTGGGACATACGAAACTTGATACACACCAATGAGGTTTTGATACATCAATCAGTATCAAAACCTCATTGGTGTGTGTCAAGTTTGGTGTGTGTGACGAAAAAAAATATTATAAAGGAAAATATGAATAGCTGATCGCCAAAGCCGCCATTTTGTAAAATAGAATTCGACATGAACCATATCAAATAAACTAACAATAGACTTTCCCAGCCATACAAAATTAATGGATTTATCCTTGTGCAATTAAATTACGTTTTTGACCCCCTTTGCGTCCGAATTTTCAGAAATCCGTTCTTAGTGTGCTCTGTTACGCTATGAAAGCAACCATTGGGTAAATGTTTCATGCCCTTTAGGCCTAACGGTTTGGGCTCTGCGTTTATCATCAGTCAGACAGTCAGATAGTCACTCAACACATTTATAGATTAAAAATATTAAAAAAAAGAAGATGAGTGAGTGTTGAGTGCTAGCTGTTGTTGAAATGATGGAACAACCGCTACCGATGAAGTCGTTTATTGCACTAAATATAATGAATGTAACAACTTAACAAGGAAAGAGGGAAACGCTTATGTACGCTTAATTAATTTAAAATGACCTTTGTACAGTTGGCTGTACAGATTGAGTATAATCTTTTCAAATATTTTACATAGTGTTGGAAGAACATATTATTGGTCTGAAATTTGAAGGATCAACCTTATCTCCCGACCTGAATAGTGGTATCAGTTAACTGTGTTTCATGAGGTCTGGGAAAGCCCCATCGTCAACACATTTATTGAATATATAAGCTAAGTGTGGGGCTATAACTAGAATTACTGAACCAATGACTGACTGATATACCCCAAAGGTCTTCAGTACTTTTTAAGTTAAGTAATCTAAACGTTTAGATAATGTATGGCTCGATCTTGAGCTCTTACACACCAGCAGCATGCGCGAAGTCTGCTGTTGATTGCGTCTACTTTGCTATCGAAATGTATTACGCCTGATGCCGACGTCTGTGGCGCTGTGGTTGTGGCTCTGCCTGCGAGAGGTCCCGGGTTCTATCCCCAACTGGGGATAAAGAAAAAAAAACAGGTCTTCGATGTTTATATGTGGGTGACGTCGCTGTTTCTGGTTCCCACGACACAGGGTATCCTAGTGTGGGTACAAAAGCAATGTATGTGCCTGTATGTAAATGTTTATGTTAATTTTTTATTTATTTAAATAATCAATTTATAACATCATAACTGTAACAGAAACCCTAGACAATCACAATGATAACACATTATAGTAGTTTATCTACACACGTATCATAAACCCTCTTTACTTCGTACAAAAACCGCACGTTACGATCAGCATAATGTTAAACTACTTGGTAAAAACTCATTTCTTATCTGAAAAATTACACATTATGACCATAATGTGTAGTTTGTAGAGTAGTGGTACTTTAGGTAGAGTAGGAACTACTTTCCAATGTAGAGCAGAGGCAAAAAATGACATTTGCTAAGTACATGTAATCTACAGTAATAAAGAAATTTGACTTGACTTGATTTGACTTAAATGATATTTATATGTCTCTGAAGACTTGGTTTACAGCTTTGGATAATAGGATGTAACCTGCTTGTTCAATTTTACCAACCAGGTTGGAGTAAGTGCTACCTAATTGTAAGTGTTTAGGAAGTATTGTGTTTGGTGTGATTACGTACAGAACTCAGTCCAAGTCCAAAGGAGAATTAAAATAATTTATTTATATTTAAATATTTACGGGATTACGTACACTCCGTGTGTCAGTGACTCTTGTGTACAATGACATATCAATAATAAATAATGCAGCCCATTAAAGTCCCCACCGAAAGGCACGGGCCTCTACCCGGATATGAGTAAGATTGAGCCATACTCCACCACGCTGGCTTAGTGTGGGTTGGAGGGATGTGAGGCTAGTGGCCAACCCTTGCCGTCAGATGTTTTCAAGCTGCCCTATTAGGGCCTCTGACCAGCTTTACGACTACTATCACCGAGTAGCGATAGTAGCCGGGACCTACAGCTTAACGCTCGTCCGAAACACATGCCACATAGAAACGAACAACCATCCAGTATCCGTCTTAAGCTGGCTTCCCACGGTGCGTGAATCTGCGGATTATCGCAGCACGGCGACGACTACGGACAGCCACACACCGCACACGAGGCTCTTCCAACGGTGCGTTTCAGTCTGTGTGGGTCTTGAGATTCGAAGCCATCTTGTTCAGCACTCAGCACGAGCTCGCACCGCACGTTTGAAGTTACCGACTCGCCGCGGATCTCACGCACCGCGACGGACTCAAATTCAAATTCCAAATTCCAAATGTCTTTATTACTGTAGATATTTACATATACTTAGCAATCTTCATTTTTTGCCACTTCTCTACATTGGACCACTGTGGGAGAAGAAGGGCGTAGAAACTCCCACAGATTGATTTTTAGATCTCTTTTTAAAAATAGCTTATGCTTAACTAATACAAAATATAATATTTAGTCATTATCATAATTAATAAGCAGGAATAAATAATTACAAAATTATTAACAGCAAGGTCTGTGTTGAGCCAGATTAACCCCATACAGACCCATCATTTAAGTAATCTTGAACATTGTAATATCCCTTTTTCGACAAAGTCGCTTTAACATGGATTTTAAATTGCTCAAATGGCAATTTCAAGATCTCCAGAGGTATCTTGTTGTAGTAGAGAATGCATTGACCCTTGAAAGAATTGCTAACCTTCGCGAGTCTAAACCGGGGCGCAAGTAGTCTGTGATTATTTCTTAGGTTAACATTACAGCTATCGCTGAGTTTGGGAAATTTTTTAAGGTTCTTGCGTACATACATTATATTTTCGAAAATAAATTGACTAGCTACAGTTAGTATGTCAATTTCTTTAAAAAGCTGTCTTAAGGAGTCTGTGCGTTTTAAATTATAATTTGCTCGAATAGCTCTTTTCTGTAAAATAAAAATAGTTTGAATATCCGCTGCTTTCCCCCACAACAAGATACCATAGGACATGACACTATGAAAGTAACTAAAATATACTAGCCTAGATGTAGCCACATCCGTGTTTTGTCTGATGTTCCAGCGTAAGCCGCAGAACTTAATTTACCAGCCAATTTTTCTATGTGGGGTCCCCACTGCAATTTGTTATCAATAGTTATTCCAAGAAACTTCGTGTCATTTACTAATTCTAACGTATTGCTGTCCAACATTAAACTGGTCCCAACTTGCCTGACATTTGGAAGTGAGAATTTGATACATTTGGTTTTACCAGCTTTTAACAATAAATTGTTAACTGTGAACCAATTCAAGGTTAAAGATAATACTCTATTGACATCATCAAAATCTTCTTTTTGTCTTTCAATTTTGAAGACCAGCGAAGTATCATCAGCAAACAACACTATGTTAGTCAATTTCTCCACAATAAAAGGCAGGTCGTTAATATATACCAGGAATAACAAAGGGCCTAATACGGAACCTTGTGGAACGCCAATTTTTACCCCCGATCCATCAGATTTAACGCCGTTGACTTCTGCCTTTTTAATTCTATTGCTTAGGTATGATCTTAGTAATTCCAACGCTTTATTTCTAAATCCGTAATGATTTAATTTCATTAGTAGCGTATCATGATCAACACAATCAAATGCCTTCGACAGATCGCAAAAAACACCGATAGCATCCTGTGCGGCTTCCCATGCAGAATAAATATGAGATATAATGGTAATACCTGCATCCGTAGTCGATTTACCCCTAGTGAAACCGTATTGCTCGGCGTGGAGTTGTTTTGTACGGTTGAAGTGTGAGACCATTTGATTGAGTATAATCTTTTCAAAAATTTTACTTGGTGCTGGAAGAACCGATATTGGTCTGAAATTTGACGGATCACCCTTTTCTCCCGACTTGAACAGAGGTATAAGTTTACTGTGTTTCATGAGGTCTGGGAAAGCTCCATCATCAACACATTTATTAAATATATAAGCTAGGTGTGGGGCTATAACAAGTATTATTGAACCAATGACTTTGACTGATATACCCCACAGGTCTTCAGTATTTTTTAAGTTAAGTAATCTATACGTTTTGAAAATATCCTGGGGATATACATGATAAAATTTGAAGTCTACATTACTGATTCTAGTGCTATTTTTTTATAAAGCCACTGCTTCATATGGAGATGAATTTAGACGCTCTGTTGTGAGTAAGGGTGCATTGGAGAAGAATGTTTCAAAAGCTTGAGCTACCTCAGCGTTGGATTTAACAACATCATCACCTATTTTTAAGCAGAAATCATTATCCCTTGGTATAACTTTGCCAGTTTCACGGTTTATGATTTGCCAAATCGTTTTCATTCTATTATTTGATTTTTGTATTTTTCTATTAATGTGTAAAGTTTTTCAGTTCTACAAATTAACTTGAAAGTTTTGGAATATTTTTTAACATAGTCATGAAATTTTATATCAAAGTTATAGGTTTTTTGTTCATAAAGGTCATACAAGATAGCTCTACTTTTACGAATTCCAAACGTTGCCCAGTCGTTAAATTTAGATTTACCGTTGTTGGCACTGACGTTCTTTAATTTAAAAACTGTATTGAATTCTGTTTGAATAATGTTGAAGAAGTCAGAATAGATTTTGTTCGGGTTCTGTTCATCAAAATCCGGTACTGGCAAACCCATATCTAAGTTTTTCATATACATCTCTAGTCTATGGGATGTAATAGGCCTATAAAATGATGGATCAGTCTTATTTTCACTAGTAATTTGGAATGAAACTGTTTGACCACTGTGATCGGATGGAAACAGTTAATTACATTTTTACTTGTGAATGCACAGTCACAAAAAACGTTATCTAAGCTAGTTTGGCTGCTAAGTGTAATTCTAGTCGGCTCTAGAAATACATGACATAAATTAAATGATTTGAACAGAGTTTTTAATCGTCGCTTCAGTGTTGTATCTACAAGCAGATTATCTACAAGCAGAGCATTAAGATCGCCACAAATAATTAACTTTGTTCTGTTATTACAAAATTTAATGAGGGTTTCCTCCATAATTTTCTCAAACATTTCAAAATTGCCATGGCCTTTATCATCTCTCGTAGGTCTGTAGACACAAACAATAATATGGCTATCCAACTCAACACAAGATACCTCTATTTGTCTTTCTACAGTAAGTGTAAGAATATCTTTCCGTTGTTTCACCTTAATATTATTTTTTACTAAGATTAAAGAACCACCTCTATCAGCGGTCTTTATATTGTAACAACTGACAATTGTGTTATTATTTATGTTAAAAGACATCATATTTTCCTTTAACCAATGTTCTGTAATACAAATAACATCAGTGTCCGAATTATTAAGAAATAATTCTAATACAAGTTCTTTGCCAGGTAGCCCCTGCATGTTTTGATGGGTAACATTTAAGAGGGGCTTACCCTTTGTCTGACAAAGTCTCCTCCGCCGAGAACGATGTAGTGCAGATCTGAATGAGGCTGGCCTGATCCATGACGTCCAGCTTGTTCTGTATGAACGCTAGCATTTCGTCGACCCCGATATTACAACTCGCGCATTTCACTTTATTTGACGGCGACGTGCTGCGCGATCAATCACACAATGCGAAGACGCCCGCACACCGTAAAGCGCGCGCGCAGAGTGATGACAGATTTTGTCAACACATTGGGGCAAAGATCGCAAGTCGATGTTGGTTTTATGAGTAGACTTTTAACATAGAGTTTGCGTAGAGACAGCAGCCCTATCTCCCTGAATACTATTGTTGTGGGGTTTCGTTTTGCCTTAAGTAGGATTATTTTGAATAAGGCACGCTGGGCCCTTTCTAAGCTTAAGTTTAAGTTAGTTTTGCATGCGGATCCCCAGACCGAGATACAGGAGGATAGCACTGAATGACCAATCGCACAATATACCATCTTAGCCAGTTCAACATCTCCAACACGTCTTAGGTTATGTACATAATATGTACATCAATTTTCGGTACGTCCTGTAGGCATTAAAATGTATGGTCGCCAAGAAAGCCTCTCATCGACCAGTACTCCAAGATATTTTATTGTTAAGGTTTAAAGTTTAAGATATTTATTTCTCAAAAAGCATACAATATTCATTTACTTTAGAAACAACACAAATAAATAATTACACAAGCTTTCTTACATCGAGCGAGACAAGTGGGGTAGTCCTTGAAAAATGTTAATATTTATTTTATGAATGTGGTGACTTTGAGATGTATGTTTTTAAAAGTTTTTTATAAATTGGTAGTGATCTCGCCTCTTTTATAGCTTTCGGGAGTTTGTTGTACAGTCGCGCCCCCTCTGCTACTATTACTATGCTGTTTTTACCGTAGTTTGTCCTGTGGTGTAGTATAACAATGTTATTTGCTTATCTAGTCAAGCGACTTCGTGTCTGTGCGTAGATCTATATATTTTTTGAAAGTTATTTGGGTACGAATGTCTTTTGTAAGGATTTTTCGTATAATTATGCATGTGTTATACCTATGTGTATGTTTATGATATGTTTAATAATTTTGTTTCTGTATAGATTTAAGACGTAATTGTTAAGAAATCGTAGCCAAAGAGTGTTTTAATGACTTTATTTTGTGCAGTCTGCAGTGGAGCTAGGTTTGTTTTCGCCGCTGTACCCCATATCTCTATTAGGTATTCTATGTGGGGTCTTACGAGTGAATTATAAATGGTATAGCGGACAAGTTTTATTTTATTTATTTTATTGTTTCTGTTCGTTCGAGTTCGGGACAGTAGGTGAAACGGTCTAACCCATTGTCTCTGGTACAATTGTGTATTTTTATTGGTATACTATCTATTTACTAGCCCTGTGTGGGATATATTATAAAAGACGTTATATTTATGGGCTTGTATTTTTTATTTGGTTTCTAGTTATTAACACTTTGTATATAAGGGATCCAACTGGCTCGATAGCCATTAATCTAATCCTCACTATAATTTAGCTCAGTCACTGGCCAAAGCCTACGGTGAAGTGTCACATTGACTTCTCACATCCAAGCCCCTTTCTTTTTTAAAACTACATATAACGTGACAGTGTCCAAGTGAACACTCACTCTAAAGAGGCCCGTATACAATATACAACCTACCTTACAATCATTCCCCCCTCCCTTCAAAAAAAAAATTTCCAACGTTTTTTTTTTTTTTCAAAGTGGCAACCCTAACTCAAAGTCTAAATTCTAAAATGACTACCCTATCTCAAAGTCTAAAATCTAAAAAACATTAAATGTTAACTTTAAGTTAGTTTGCTATGCATGAAATCTAAAAGACAGTAAATATGCCGCAAGCATAAATTTAAATAACATCAAGTACCCTAATCCTTATCGGTCTAACCATCCCATTTAACCTACTCAATTAAACATTAAATAACAAAACCAAACTACACTTAAGGTGTAGGCTATGCACCTTAAAAAACTTAAATTATAACACCCTATGATCCCATCATACAATTATTCGCGGCTTAACACTAACCTACCTAACGCTAGAAAACTCTCAATTACAATACGAAGGCAAACAGCTGAATCTAGCTAAGATTTAGCTTCTCGAATAGTTATCATTCGACAAACTTTCTGACAATAAAAACTAGCGAAAAACTTATCAGACAACCATAATACCTCCGTTCTTAAAATTAACACAACTCGATCTTTGCATTTACAATTGTGAACACATTGTGAACTCTTTCCACCGAATGGAAATATTTCAAAAATTAACGCAGGCAAAAATCAAATAGAAACATTATCATTTTCAAATATAGGAAACCTCAACCATATTAACAGGATTAATCTATAGAACCGTATTACTAAGCCACAGCCTAAGAATGAGTCCATTAAAATTCATTCCAATAATACCATGAAATCAACTAGCTTTAAAACCGATACTACAATTTACAATCAGCCTAAATAATCCATTGGAATTCAGTAAACTATCTTTTACTATTAACAGTTTAAGATAATCCCCGTGAGTTGCAACCAATTACCCAAGTAAAGACACTACAAAGAATCTCGAATGTGTATCGAATACCCGAGTTATCCCACATCAGAAATTAATTTCATTGAGAAACCTTCGTTACCAACTTCGTTATACAATCCATAGTCTCCCCTCACCAAATCATCCCAACTCTATACTTTAAGAACGCGGGAACCAAAATAGAACCCTATGACGAATAGCTATTGCCTCTGCTGGGGTATCTTAGAGTATGGTTGTCAAAAAAGTTCGGTCGCGCTATCTACCGGCTAGGCATAGGACTAACATGTCATTGGCACAACGTGTTCTTGCCACTATACAATTATTATTTTCTAGGGTAGAAAATATTATATACGTTTTTTTAATGTTTATGTTATATTTAATAGATCTCTAATCTGAAGTTTATCACAGTTTATTCATGATTATTTATTTGTTATAGCTAACCATATTTTGAAAAAGATATCGTTGGGTAATAAAAGTTTAGGATAAATTAGTAGTAATTCTGTTTTTTGTTCCTGCTTTGTTTCATGTAATAAACAACGAGAAAAAACGGAAAAAGTTTGAAAGTTTTGTTTGGCGATTTAAAATTTTTCATTTCAATTTTATTATTTGGTGTTGAGCAGTTTGTTCCTCCAGTTCAGCGTTTTGATTAAAAACAGGACTTTCGGTTGGGGTTTAGATAAGGCGGCGGTAGTTTTGTGATAGGACTATCCGTGAAGTGCAGTGCAGCGCAAATACTTTTATTAATAAAGACAGGTCTCTAATTATGTCTAGGAATAAATGTTGCATGCCTGGTTGCACAACCAGCAACTCTGACGGTATGTACATACAACGTAACGTAGTAACAAATTGAACCCACTGAATTCATGGTCACCACTGATTTTTCCTGGACTCAGGTTCTTAACAACAACATTATTTCTGTTCAAGGTGTCCCGATGCATTATTTTCCTAATCCATCCAATGATGGCGACCGTTTTAAAACTTGGAAGGCAACAGCAGGATTAGTCGGTTTTGAAGACTCGTATATTTTCTCGGACAGAAAAGTGTGCCACAGGCATTTTGAAGATAATTACCATGGCAGCAAAAACAGACTTGTTAGAAGTGCTGTACCAACATTACATCCAACAGGTTAAACAGCTATTTTATTTTATTGAAGTACCTGGGGCGCTCCTAAAAATATGCAATTGAATGATAAATAAACCGAGTTTCTATCTAAGTAAGTTACTATCACCATTTTTCAGGAAGGAGCTTAGATACCCCTAAGGATGTTGTACAAGCAAACACTTCTGATATTCATCAAACCGCAGCTGGAAACAATAAAGGTATTTTTTTACAATAATAATAATAATTAATTTGACTAATTTCAAGGAACCCTAAAAATAAAACAATGATATAACCGTTCTTGTTTTCATTTAATTTCAGGAATGAACCGAAGATTCAAGGCAACAAGCTGTCTCTCCTGTGCAGGAGAAGCAACTTATGAAGTCAATCTGTAAATTGAAAAGGATGTTGCATAAAAAAGATAACCTAAATAGGTCATTTAATAGAAGATTGAAACTTGCTGAAAAAATAAGCTCTTCTACAGCATATAATATCTTGAGCCAGAAAATGACCAGACCAGCGAAATTGTTTTTTGAAATGCAAATAAAGCAATCTGAAAAAAAAGGAAAAGGCAGACGATTCACACTGGATCAATTTTTTTTGGCAATATCGCTATATAAGCCCAGCCCAAAAGCATACCGACTTTTGAGTCCAATGTGTAATTTACAAAAAAGATAAACACTGCAAAAACTCCTGGCGCAAGTAGATCTAAAACCAGGCATTCAAGACACAACATTTGACCAGTTAAAACGGAAAGTCGCAAAAATGCCTAGAGCGCACAGGTACTGCACTCTAGTTTTTGATGAGATGGTGATAACCCCAAGTGTCAACCTGGACAGTAAAAAAGATTTTATAAATGGTTTAAGCGACAACGGAGTAGAGAGGAAAAAGACCTTTTGTGACCATGCTCTAGTTATAATGGTTAGAGGCGTTATTAAAAAATATAAACAGCCCATTGCTTATACATACTGCCAAAGCTGAACATCGTCGTTAGATATGAAAAAGATCACACAAGGCTGCATTAAAAATTGCAGGAGACAGGCCTCAAGGTAGTAGCCACAGTATGCGACCAAGGGGCGACTAATGTAGCTGCAATCAATTCCTTAATACGCGACACGAAAGAAAAATATCTAAGAAGGGAAGAAGAATACAAAGGAGGGTTCTTCGAAATAAATGAAGAGAAAATCTTCCCCATTTATGATCCACCTCATCTCATGAAAGGCATAAGGAATAGTCTAACAAAGAAAAAACCTGGCTTCAATCGAAGAAGTCAAAAAAATGCCTGTTGGGGTATTGACCCAAACAGGCATTTTTTTTACTTCTTCGTTCAAATTGAGAATGTTGTGCAAAACATTTTAGAAACGTAATGTAACCTAAAAGGCTTTACTAATTACCTAGAGATTGTGGTTTTGACTACCATTGATTTCACCTTTATAAATTGTAAAGATCACAAAAATGCACTAACCGAATATATAATAAAAAAAGTAAATAGAATTTTTTGTTACAAATTGGTGCAGAGAAATCAACAAAATCCTTACCAATAAGGTGATTGTCAGTACAAATGAAATTCACGGTGAGATGAAATTAGCCGCAAAAAAATATGTGAACAAAAAAGGCTAAGGCAAACGGGATTTGCACTTGCAGTTTGATCGACTGTATTGTTTTAATTATTTTGTTTGTAAACTTAATTAATTACCGCTGTAAAGTTACTTCCATAGTATTCATATATGCTGCCAGTATACTGTGAACAAGGTTATTCTACTCATGACAATTACCAAATTTTGTCCTGCAAGTTTTGCAAAAAAATATCAGTAGTCCAAACAAAATGTCAGATGACATCGGCACCAATTGTATGAGATATCATATTAAAACACAGAAATTTAGATTTTATTTGCTTAACATGGTTTGCAATTTGATCTTAAATATTTTTTACTTTAGTTTCACATGATACAACCTTAGATGGGTATAAAAATGATATATTTACTTAACTAGTAGTTATCAATAATATTTACATGAGAATTTTGTGCATAAAGTTTAGAATGTTAGAGACCATATCAGTTTTGGTTATGTATTAGCTTGCAAAAGAGGAAATTAAATTTATTTTGTCAGGACTGCGATTTAAAAAATGTGTAAATGTGTAACCTTCACAATGTATTAAACAAATACATCTTGTATATATCCAAACCAAATTGTTTTATTAACTAGACAGTTTTTTAGTAATGTGGTGCTACAAAGTTATACTGAGATGATATTTGTAAGAAAGTTTTTAATTAATATCAGTACCTATAACTAGAGTACCATGTTTATAAGTTTCATAACGGTTATGTTAAGATAAGGAACTTATAAACGTGGTACTCTAGTTATACTGAAAAAATACAAAAAACTTTCTTACAAATATCATGTTAGTGTAACATAGAAACTAGTTGAAAAAAAACAAACATTCAAAGCTTCCTTTTCGCTTTTCGCGCTAATTTTTGTTCCATGCCGGTCCGCCGTCAGCAGCACTGTCTACGTACCACTGAAAAATGTCAAGATGCCCATCTATTTCCTATTATACATTTTTATCTATGGTCATACTGCTCTCAAAGATAAAACCAGGCGATCGGTTCAAACCATTATTCGAACTGTCGTTTATAAAAGTTTCTCATAAAAAGGTAATCTACCACGGAAATCTAGTATGTTACAGATATTTCTTGGGTCTATGATTTAGTAGCCTATTTATACCAGACATTGAGAGTAGCATGTACATAGTAGTTGAGACCTTGAGAGTAAACAAATTGGACTGCAGCAGCATTATTTAGTTAAGTCAATTTATTCGTCAAGATTCTACCCAGCAGATTCCTGGATAGAGTCCCAAGTTTTTCCAGTGAAAGCAATGGCAGTGTCAGCAGCGAATGAAATAATTTGTCCATCGTTTAGCGAGAAGTTGCAGAGGTCATTTATGTAGACAAGCAAGAGCAGGGGGCCAAGGACACTACCTTTTGGATCGCCGTACTTCATTTCAACCTCTTTACTCTTAAAACTATCTATCTTAACACTCTGTACTCTATTTATAAAATAATCTTTGAACCAATCATGTGCAATACCCCTCACGCCGACAAGTTCCAGTTTTTTGAGTAGGAACGGGACCGAGACAGTGTCAAAATCTTTTGGCAAGTCTAAAAATACTGCAAGGCACTTTTGTTTTCTATCCAGCTTCTCTATGTAATTAGTTAGTAAGGTAATTCTTCTCTCCTCTGAATCCAAATTAGAAGTCAGATGGGACGTAATTTTTTTTTAACTGAGGCGTTATCTCATTGTCTTTTCTAATAATTTTGATAAGGTACGTAAGAATGAAATTGGTCGGTAGTTATTGATACTGTCTCTGTCCCCCCCTTTGTGTATTGGGCATACTAGTGATATTTATAGGGAATTTGGTACCAAACCTGCCGTCAAGCTAATGTTACAAATATGAGTTATTCGTTTCGCTTAAGTATTCATACATTGTTTTTATAATTTTATCATTTATTCCATCCCAGCCCGAGGCTGAGTCTGTTTTGAAGCCATATATGAGTTTTACGATTTCAAGCTCTTCAACTGGTAGGATAGCCATAGAATGTCCGTTTGAAGGATTAGGGGGTAGCTTCATTGATTGCACTAGGGTTTTCTCTGTTTTATTTATACGATCCAATATTTTATGAGCCAGATTGCTCTTTATTTCAGGGAATGTATTTATGTTAAACTTGTTTTGTTCTAATAGTTTCATTTCGTAATCACATTTGAGTTTTTTTTAGTAGGTTACAGCAGAAGGTTCGGTATCGGATGTATGTGAGCCTCATAGTCATGTCTTGTGGTGATTCAGACGATTTCAGTTGAAGTTTATTGCTGTGTCTGACACACTTTACCAGTCCTGGAGTCATCCATTCCTTAATGGGTGTCTTATTTCTGCTCAACGCGTATGTATAAGTGTGCTTAAGGATAGCTTCCATAAGAATTTTTAGAAATATGTCTGTTGTTTCATTTGGGGCCGTGTTATCTAATATACATCACAGCAGTCTGTCATTTCTAGTTCCAATTGTACCCCATTGTAGTCTATTTTTTTGTATGTTCTATTTTTACCACTTATTTTGATAGATGTACTTAAAGATAATAATGCCACTGAGTGATCAGTGACAGTTGAGAGGCATACTATGGTTGTGGATGGTTTATGTGAATTTAAGAAGCAGTGGTCCAGGCAACTATCCATTCTCGTTGGAAAAACGTGCGCTGGAACGAGACCGTGTTGTGCATTTATGTACATGTAATCATAAACTTTTGAATCATTATTTTCCTCACTTATTTTTATGTTCATGTCCCTTATAGTAACTATATATTTTTTAAATCAGATTTATATTCCCATTTAATGAATTTATTAAATTATCAGGGTTAGAGAATTCTGGTGGCCGGTAAATTGATAATAGAGTCACTACCAATTTTAGTAATCAAGCAATTTGCATCTTGCATTTGGGGCTGATAAACAGTGACATTTGCGATATTGCTCCTAATATATAGCACAAGGCCAACGTTTTGATTTAGATATGTTTTTTGTGAAATAACATGTATATCCATGAAGTCTTGACGGATTAAAATTATCAATAGTAGTCCATGCTTCACTAAGAACAATAATGTCAAAATCTATTTGCAGACTTTGCAAAAGTATCAAGAATTCATGGTAATTATGGCCAACACTTCTTATATTTTGGTGTGCAATAGTGATATTTTTACTTAAGTTGGTCGGTAAGTAGAGCACGGCAGTTTTCGGGTAATATTTCATAGAAGTTGTTAGAGGCGCTGGTTCTGTCGATGTCAGACGCAACAGAAATTATTGAATTTAGCGCTTTAGGCGAATAAGTTCACTTGAGGTTATTATTGATGTGTCTTTGTACATAATTTGCTCATTTGAAGAGTGAGAAGAACTTATAGAAGATTATTCTTTTATGTTCTGTTATAATTTGTGTGGGATTGGATAATTTTACAAATATGATCAATTTAGTGTTATAATTGGTAGTTATTAGATATGTATAGGTATACGGGTTGTTGTAGGCTACATGCAAACAAAAATATGCAGTGAGAGTGAGAGAGATTCATAGTTATAGTGAATCTCTCTCGCTCAACAGTCATTGAAATAACTTTTTCAGGTCCTCCTCACTGTTAATACGGCGCAGTGGTTCTTTTTCTGCTTTGCGGAGGTAAACATTTCCATGAGAGGTTCAGCAGAAAGTAAAATTGTTTGATTTGGAAAAAATCACGAGTGATTGCAAATAAGCGTCTTGTTTTCGAAGTCAGGTTGTCCGCTACATAGACCGGGGTGGAGGGACCCTCCATCATGTCTACAGTACTAAGATGGTTGATATTCTTGTCTTCTTTATTATAACTAAAATAAAGACTGGCTGCAAGGACTAGAATACAAAGCCGTAAAGATATTGCTTTTAAAAATTCAAGGTGCAACATGTACTCTGTGGTGGCAGCACTGCTTGACAGAATTAGTATCCCTGAATCATCAAACCGGTAAAAGACAGGACAAGACATCTTTCTTTTATTTTATCTGTGTTTGCTTGCTAAAATACTATTACTTATAATACTGCTCGCTCTCAGGTCGTACTGATAAATCTCAGATGCAGGTGTTAGCTCTTGTTAGTTACACCTTGTATATTTCACTATACTTACATCTAACGCCATCTAGTGGAGCCGGCTTGTACTAACGTAAAGCAACTTTCCATTTCCGTTTAGATTATTTGAAGGATTATGATGATAGTTAAAATCCTTTTATGTTTGACATTAATTGTAATTAATCATCATTTCTTTAGTTTATATTTGTCTTTGGTTTAAATCATGAATCTATCCTCGTTTCTTCAAATTTAACTTTGTCGAACCTATAGCCGGATGTAGTAATACTTCCGTTATAGACGTACCCTGTTCTGGTTATATCCTTTTTTGAAAATTGAACTCTAAAATCATAATAAAGTCTATTCTGATTTTAGAGCCATTTATGAAGGTCCTATCGTTATTATGTTTAATTCATATTTAAATCTTTTAGACTTGTAACAGGAAGTGACATGATTAAAAATGGTAACTAGCGATGTATTAGACATTTCCGTTCGATGCTAATATTAATCTGATGGTTTATTGAAATGTTTTATAATTTGTTAAATCTTGATAATGTTAAAGCCAATTTTAGAACTATCCAGAATATTTGTAGTAATTATAGAATTCGTGTTAGAAATAATACGTGTAAATTGCATTTCCGGTTTTGGATAGTCTGAAGAAGGGTGTGTTTAACCGCGAAAACGAACGCGGGAGATGGAGGGAATAGATGTTATAAATAGGACTGCTTTGATTTTGAGAACACTTTGGTTACTGCCACGAAAAGAAATACACCATTTAAAAATCTGTCAGCGAGTATTTATTATCAGAAGTGGTTCTACGAAAGAAGCAAATTCTTCAACTGCCCCACGATGGACCGCTCTAAATCCAGAAGATCACGTTCAAGATCTAGAAGCTATCGGCGTGGTAAACGTCGAGATCGTGATAGAAGCCGCAGGACACCTAGAACGAGCCGATCGCGGGAACGAAATATTAGTCCATCAAAAAAGAGATTTCGTGAATCGGCCAGGGATACTTCATCACAACGACGTCGTATCCACAATGAGGACGTCAGGCGTTCAAAGGAGAATTCCATACGATCTTCAAGCATTCAAACCCCAGGTACTTCTTCAGCAATACGAGTACATGATCCAGAAAATTCTGCGACCGGACGAGATGGCCCAGTCGCCATGACCTCAAGCAATACTGCGACCGGACGAGATGGCCCAGTCGCCATGACGTCAAGAAATGCTGCGACCGGACGAGATGGCCCAGTCACCATGACGTCAAGCAATGCTGCGACCGGACGAGATGCCCCAGTCGCCATGACGTCGAGCAATTCTGCAATCGGAGTTGACGACCCAGCTGCTATGATGTCAAGTAGTTCTACGACCGGACGAGACGAAGAAAACGTGAACCCGAGTGCTACAGCGACGAGTAATACGGTGCTGGACGTACAGGTTAGAAATAAAACTGACTCGTCTAATTCAGGCATGTTAGTAACTTTCGATGAATTTTATAAACTCCTACAGTCACTAAAACCAGGTTTATCCACTAGAGGCAATGAAAACATGATCCCAGAGTTTGACCCATCTATCAAAAATAGCCGAATTGAAATATGGTTAGCAAAAGTTAACGAGTGTGCACAAATCTATACTTGGGATGAGAAACAAATCAGACACTATGCTTTGCCCAAACTGGTAGGTAATGCTAAAAAATGGTACCAAACCCAAACATCCGTGTTACATAGTTGGGACGAATGGCAAACCCTTTTATGCAAAGCGTTTCCGTCTGAAGTCAACTATGGTACTCTCTTGTCAGATATGCTAGAAAAACGATTAAAATTTGGGGATAACTTGGACGAATACTACTTTGAGAAAACGGCATTATTGAATGCTTGCGAAATATCGGGCAAACGAGCAGCTGATTGCATCATACATGGTTTAGATGATCGCACTATACGAGCAGGTGCATCATCAGCTCGATTCTCTAAGCCTGAGGATTTATTCAAATATTTGAAGGATGTTTGTAAAGATCAAAAAGATGCAGCGAGATCATTCAATAGGAACAAAAGGGGAAGTAACATTTTTTGTAATAAATGTAATGAAACAGGTCATAAAACATTTCAATGTCACGCAAACGGTTCCCAGAACACATATACACCTATAGTAACTAATGCTTGCTTCAACTGTAACGAAAAAGGTCACAGGGTTCAGCAATGCCCCAAAACTATTCTCAAATGTGATGAGTGTAAGTTATACGGTCATAAAACCAATGATTGTCCGCGTAAAAAGAAAAATACTGAAAAACAGGTTCTTGTTATAAACAGCATAGCCGATCCTAGCCATAAATATTACAAAAGAGCTCTGATTAATAATGTAAAAGAAACTCAGTGCTTTGTTGATATGGGAAGCGATTGCACACTAATTACGCAAAGATTGGCCACCCAAATAGGTCTAGCAATTGCGACTGATAGTATACCGACAGTTCATGGATTGGCGAATGTACGTGTTCAGCCTTTAGGTAGAGTGCAATTAACTTTACTTATTGATACAGTTGAAGCTACGATAACAGCGCTAGTTGTAAGAGACGAACAATTGCACGTACCCTTACTTGTAGGACAGGATTTCACCGAATTACCTAATGTGATTATCACAAAAACAGATAGCTCCCTTAATATCATGACCAGAGATTTTAATCCTGAGTTACCGTCATTTGATAATGACCAAATTTATAACAAACACATGTTATACGTACACTCCGACACTAAAATTGAAACTGTAGGTTTAATTAAATGCTACTGTAAGGATGTACGCGATGCAAATATATACCTAAAAGGTAATTATCGAAACATAAATGGTGTTGAGTATTGTATTCAGGAAGGGTTGTATAAATTAAAAGACGGGAAGTGTGCTATTATTATAATGAATATCTTCAACAGTCCAATTTACTTTACAAAAGACTTCGGTGTTGCTCGGGGTATTACCTTGAGTGAAAGTGAAGATTCTCTAGACAGTTCAGAAATGTTCGGACAGCCAAGATGCTTCTTTGCTCTACAGCATTTAGAACCTTTCAGTAAGGAGGAAATTAATGTTAACCCTGATCTTACAACCGAGCAGAAAAGTAGAACTTATGAAGTAATCAACAAAAATCGTGACTGTTTTGCGCAAAACTTAGCCGAACTTGGTTGTACAGACATAACAGAACTAGAAATTAAACTACACGATGAAATCCCCGTTGTTTACAGACCTTACCGTTTGAGTCATACTGAAAAAGAGGTAGTTAGAAATATGGTCAATGAGCTGCTGGAAAATAATATTGTTGAAGAGTCAGAATCACAGTATGCTAGTCCTGTATTGTTAGTTTCAAAGAAGACAGGAGGATATAGATTGTGTGTCGACTATCGGGCACTGAACCGAAAGACAATAAGAGATAATTATCCTCTCCCAAGAATAGATGATCAACTAGATTTATTGAGTGGAAATAAATACTTTATCAGCCTAGATTTGGCCAGCGGGTACTATCAGATTCCTGTAAAAGATGAGTGTAAGCACTTGACAGCTTTTATAACTCCTGATGGGTTGTATCAGTTTTGTAGAGCTCCTTTTGGACTAGTTAATTGTCCAGCTGTTTTTCAAAGAACAATAAATAAAATGTTGGGAAAATCTCGTGAGAAATGTGCTTTGGCATATATGGATGACCTATTAATATGTGGAAAGACATTCGAAGAATGTTTAGCAAAATTAGAACAAACCTTTGTTCTCATAAGGGAAGCTGGACTGACGTTAAATATAAATAAATGTAACTTTTTTCAAACTGAAATAGAATATTTGGGGTTCGAAATATCTGTCGAGGGCATTAGACCTGGTAAAGCCAAAATTTCTGCTGTAGAACAATTCCCAACTCCCAAATCAGTGCATGAGATTCGACAATTTATTGGCCTGGCTAGCTACTTTAGGAAATTTATCAAGGGGTTTTCTAGCATCGCTAAGCCTTTGACTGACCTAACGAAACAAGATATTGCTTGGCAGTGGGAGAAAGAACAGCAAGAGTCTTTTACAACATTAAAAGAGAAACTAATCATCAGACCTATTTTGAGTTTGTATAATCCTGAATTCATCACGGAATTACATTGTGATGCATCAAAAAAAGGCTTTGGAGGAATATTATTACAAAGGGAAAATATGAAATCTGACTTAAGACCTATCGCTTTCTTTAGTAGAAAAACGACGCGAGATGAAGAGAAATTTCATGCATATGAATTAGAGACTCTTGCCGTTATAACTTCTCTCAATAGGTTTAGAGTTTATTTGTTAGGTAAACCCTTTACAATACACACAGACTGTAACGCTTTAAGATCAACTTTCTCCAAGAGAGATTTAATACCAAGGATAGCTCGTTGGTGGATCGCTCTGCAAGAATACGATTGTACCATTGAATATAGACCCGGTTGTACAATGAAACATGTCGATGCGCTCAGTCGAAATCCTCTTGAAGATGGACAGGATAATGACAAGTATGAACATTTGTCTCGGGTAATGCATATATCTCAAGAAGATTGGGTACTGAGTCTTCAATTGACAGATCCTAAAATTCAACATATTCGATCCATTCTTGAAGACTCGCAATACAAGGAATTGACTGATATAAGACAAAACTTTGTCGTACAAAACAATCGCATATACCGAAAAATAGGAGATCAAATAAAATGGGTAGTCCCGAAGAGCGCTAGGTGGCAAATATGCCAACGAAATCATGATGATGTAGGACATTTTTCGGTAGAAAAAAACTTTGGACAAGATCAGGAAAGATTTTTGGTTCCCCAAAATGAAGAAATTTATAACTAAATATGTACGATCTTGCTTACACTGTGCTTTCGGTAAAGAACCCTCAGGACCAAAAGAAGGTTATTTACACAATATTCCTAAATATGATATTCCATTCCACACAGTACACATAGACCATTTAGGACCATTTATCAAGAGTTCCAGGGGTAATCAATATCTATTTGTACTTGTGGATGGATTTACTAAATTTAGTATACTCAAACCACTACGCAATACTAAATCAAACTCTGCTATCAGATGTTTGATAGAGTTGTTTTCAATCTTCGGTCATCCAGTTAGGTTGATCTCAGATCGAGGTACGAGTTTTACTTCAAACGAATTCAAAAGATTCTGTACAGAATATGAAATTCGCCACATTCTTAATGCTGTCTCTACTCCTAGGGCTAACGGACAAGTGGAGAGGTATAACCGTACTATTTTAGATGGACTTAGGACCTATACAGATAGTTTAGGTGAAAACAAATGGGATCAAGAACTAGGGAAGATACAATGGGGACTTAATAATACACTCAATAAAGGGATAGGCAAGACGCCCTCAGAAGCGTTATTTGGGAAAAGATTGTTAGGAAAAGGAGACGGTATACTAGGAGATACAGTGGTAGATACACGACAAAACGGGAAAGCTAGTGAACAAATTATACAAGAGATTAATGAACACGTTGAGAAGAATCAGGCTCAACAAAAAGAGAGATTTGACAAAACTAGAAAAGACGCTACGCTATACAAGATAGGTGACTTAGTGAAAATTTTAAAACCTACTCCTTCTAATGATGGGAAGAGTAAAAAACTTTTGCCCAAGTATACGGGCCCGTTCAAGATATCAAGGGTTTTAGAAAATGATAGATACGAGGTATCAAGTATTCCTGGTTCCAACATAACTAAAGGAAAATATAGTAATATTTGGTCAACAGATCGCATACGTCCTTGGATTACAGTGACTGTAGAGAGTGATACTGATAGTGACAACACAGATGATGAACATATAAGTTGTAGTTAATTTGGATAATAATGTATCATATTGTGTTTAGATGATTTACGAGCATAATTTAAATAAAATGTGTAATTTACATAGAATTTATAAATTGCACAGAAAGTATGATTTGAGAAGAATGCTTAAAATTTATAGAAAAGAAAGAATAGTATAGATAGATACTGAAGATCTGGAAGTCTGATACGATTAATGAATCTGTGGTCATTATACTATAGATTCAAGAATGAGGGATCAGGTGCAGATATTGAAACTGAAGATCTGGAAGTCTGATACGATTAATGGATCTATGGTCATTATACTATAGATTCAGGAATGAGGGATCAGGTGCAGATATTAAAACTGAAGATCTGGAAGTCTGATACGATTAATGAATCTGTGGTTATTATACTATAGATTCAGGAATGAGGGATCAGGTGCAGATATTGAAACTGAAGATCTGGAAGTCTGATACGATTAATGGATCTATGGTCATTATACTATAGATTCAGGAGTGAGGGATCAGGTGCAGATAATAAAACTGAAGATCTGGAAGTCTGATACGATTAATGAATCTGTGGTTATTATACTATAGCTTCAGGAATGAGGGATCAGGTGCGGATATTAAAACTGAAGATCTGGAAGTCTGATACGATTAATGAATCTGTAGTTATTATACTATAGATTCAGGAATGAGGGATCAGGTGCAGATAACGAAGCCTATCTTGAATAAGAGGCATGCTTACAAAGTCTTGATATTATTATTTCCCTGTTTTATAATGAGATAGTATACCTAGTTTGCAGAAATAATGTTTTGTAGAAGTAATTGTATAAGTTTAGAGACAAACTTTAGAGTCAGGACGGTCGAATGTTAGCTCTTGTTAGTTACACCTTGTATATTTCACTATACTTACATCTAACGCCATCTAGTGGAGCCGGCTTGTACTAACGTAAAGCAACTTTCCATTTCCGTTTAGATTATTTGAAGGATTATGATGATAGTTAAAATCCTTTTATGTTTGACATTAATTGTAATTAATCATCATTTCTTTAGTTTATATTTGTCTTTGGTTTAAATCATGAATCTATCCTCGTTTCTTCAAATTTAACTTTGTCGAACCTATAGCCGGATGTAGTAATACTTCCGTTATAGACGTACCCTGTTCTGGTTATATCCTTTTTTGAAAATTGAACTCTAAAATCATAATAAAGTCTATTCTGATTTTAGAGCCATTTATGAAGGTCCTATCGTTATTATGTTTAATTCATATTTAAATCTTTTAGACTTGTAACAGGAAGTGACATGATTAAAAATGGTAACTAGCGATGTATTAGACATTTCCGTTCGATGCTAATATTAATCTGATGGTTTATTGAAATGTTTTATAATTTGTTAAATCTTGATAATGTTAAAGCCAATTTTAGAACTATCCAGAATATTTGTAGTAATTATAGAATTCGTGTTAGAAATAATACGTGTAAATTGCATTTCCGGTTTTGGATAGTCTGAAGAAGGGTGTGTTTAACCGCGAAAACGAACGCGGGAGATGGAGGGAATAGATGTTATAAATAGGACTGCTTTGATTTTGAGAACACTTTGGTTACTGCCACGAAAAGAAATACACCATTTAAAAATCTGTCAGCGAGTATTTATTACAGGTAAGGCGGTCCATTTCAATCTACGAGTTTTCTGATAATAACTATTATGCACCCACTCGAAATCATCTTATAACATGTCCTTTTGCCTCTGTAGAATTATCGCGTGTGAATTATCTTGAGGCAAGGAATTATTTGTTGACGGCGTTCATCAAACCTAAAACCGGACTCTCCAAGACTCACAACAAGTACAAGTACATAGAATAACAAGTGTATTGTGAGATGGAAGATTTTCAGAAAGCAGAAGAAGTCAAAGAGGAAGTTGTGGATTGTGGATTTGTGGAAGTGGATTCTAACGATGTGCATCAACTGTGCATGGCTTGTCTGTGTGCGACACGCACTACACACATTCTCGATGATGACACACTGAAGAAATATTACATGAACATTCTCACTGAGATGCAGGTCAGTACTACACAAAAATACCGGTTGGAGCTTCCGCCCCCTTATCGACACTCTGACCAAAATACCTTTGCTTTCTTTTTTATTAACTGGTAATATATATACACCTAAAGCAATAAATGCTTGTATGTGACATTGTTACAGCCAGAGGAAGCTGTAACTGTGTTACAGTCTCCAATACTCTGCTGGGAGTGTGTGGCTCACTTGAAGAGATCGCTGCGATTCAGAGAGCAAGTGCAGGACTCGTACAGACTGCTGCAGCCGATGCTACTCATGTGGGAAAAAGAGGTATGTGTTATCCCTGGACTCGTTTTTAAAGATTTCTCACTTCTCATGCTCTAAATGCTTTCCTTTATGTTGTGCGTAAGCAACATCAAGTCACTTTCTATGCTCTAGTGCAGTGTTTCCCAATAAGTGGTATGCATTGTTCAGTCAAGGGGTACATGCCCCAATGACTTGGCCAAGATAATTTAATCAGAAAAAAATATTTGGTATGCAAACAACCATTTTGCCGAAATATAATTCTAAATAATCGCAATCAAGATATTTAACACACATCAATCTCCATCAATCTATAGTAAATGCACTGATTGAGTGTGGTGTAAATGAAACAATCCCCACCACCCGCGTATCACTCACTCGTTGGCTCTAGTGTTACGCCAGCTTAAACATTACACGACGATTACAATAGACTGCCATTTCATTATTTTGATAGTAACTAATGTTAAAAAACTCAGTTCATTTTTAGGGTTCCGTTCCGAAGCACCCTATTACTAAGCCTCCGCTGTCTGTTTATCTGTCACCGGGCTCTACTGGATCAACCAAAATAGGTAGAGCTAAAATTTTTACAAATGATGTATTTCTATCAACTTAAAAACTATGAACAACAAATTAAAAGAAGAACCCATTCGAGAAATTATTGGTAGGGCCATTTTCATAGCCATTTTGTTTTATTTGTTTATCGGCGAAAACTGTACTCCCGAATGTTATCAGAAAAGATCTTCAATTGCTGGTTTTTGTGCTTAGTTATTTGTCATTATATAGTTAATAATTGCCTGTTCGAACTATAATGCAACAGGACCTCTTTAATCCGAACCCCTTCTAATACGAACGCCCCACATTTGGACATTCCTTTGCCAGAAAAAATGGTTTTACATAAATTGCAGGATAAAGCTTTTTATTTGTCATTAAATAAATCTTTAAAAAAGTTTAATTAATATAATGTTTATAGATACATATAAATAAAAAATTTCACAATAGTACTATAAGTTTTTATTTCATAAAAAATACCCAATGATTTTTTGTACTATAATCCGAACGCTCCACGAATGCGGATAGGGGGGTAAATTTTTGGAGTTAATTTAAAGTTTTTAATTTAAAGTTTTTGATCATCTTTGATTTTATTTCTGTAAATAACTTATAAGCTGAGGCCAGTCCTTTTTGCCACAAATAAATTATTAAGTTGGATAACTCAATTTATATCCACTTCGGGTTTAAATGAGCAAAGAGTTTCTACTCCAAGCGGTGAGGATTTTGTTCCGATAAATTCCTCTGCCTCTGAAATTTGGCATCTGATAATGTCAAGTAATACAGATTACAGATGTACAATAATCCAACAAAATTTGCTACGAGAAGTTAGGTATTTTTACCTAAACAGGAAATTCGCTAATAACTCTCTTTGAATAATTCCTCAGTCTTAAATATTATCTGTATAATGTATGTTTGTACTATTAAGAATAGGTATGTTTAAGAATCCAACATATTTTCGATCTCAGTGATAACTAAAATTAACTTTTTAATATTTTTCACTCTATCTTCTACTGAAAAATTACTCTGTCATTTTATATTTTTTTATATTTGTATTTTTGTCATTGTCATGTCGATGTCATTTTAATTAATTCTGTACCCGATATTTATACTAATGTTGTCAATCCCTGACAAATTATTTCAAAGGAGTCGGTAACTAAGTACCTACACAGGTGTACGACTTTGCGAAAGGGGCGGCATTTCTTTGAAATTTTGCATTTTCGAATTTTTTGCTTATGTAGTTTATCTAGAATCTCCATGCTAGGTATTTGTGTAGTGAAAATGGCTGTACGATGCACCGAGCAGTCAACCTTGAGATGTCAGAGTAAAATAAGCTCTCGGGCCTAGAAATACGGCGCAATCAAGCTTGCACGAGATTCACTAGGCATTTAACATGGCTTGGTCTAGCGAACTGGTAGATAGGTAGGTAGGCATTCTAGTTTGATATTCTTGATTCATCCACAAACTGGCCATCACGTCGTAATCATCTTTGTGGTACTTATTCCCCTTCCCCCGGATATCTCGTTGCGAGTGGATGTGTTTTCGAGTGTCTATCAGTTGTACATAGTTTTAAATAATTTTAAATAATATTTGATTTATTCTCCATTTAACTGCTGATTCTACAGAGGATCGGTACCTCTCGTTCTGCCTAAAGAAGTGTTCCGTAAGTGTCGTCGGCCATATTTGTTGGTGCATCGCCGTCTCTGTCGCGGACTGTTCTGAGAAACGAAAAGTCAACTTCGCGGAGTGGGATTTGAGCCGGGGACCTGCGGATTTGCGGCCGACCGCCTTGTTGTTCGCGCTATCGAGTTGGTGAGCCGCACGCGCGAAATTAGCTATCACCTCGATCCGTTACGCGACAGTTCTCTTCACTCTGCTACGAGCTACGAGTCGGGCCGCTACGGAACACCGACTGCTACGCTTCACACTGCGACTACGTGTGCTACAACGCTGACTTGTCTGAGGCGAATACATTCCGGCTTCTATCTACTAAACCACAGATACTATTTTTCTTCGCATCGCATCATTGGGTGGACGGGTAGCTGACCGTATATTATTGTTTCTGCCTGTTATCGTTCGTTGTCGCCGCTTACTTATTATTGCCGTGCATCTGAGTTGATTAATTTACCACTTTGCAAATTTCAAAATGCAACGCTCTCCCCCGTCCGCCTATAACACCAGTCGGTCTGAAACAGACCTTATGCAGCTCTCAGAAGTTGACACATCAAGGCCTTCTTCTCTTGAAAATATAACAAGGAGAACGAAAAGGCCGCGGTCCTCCGACGAAAACGGCGATCAACTTGGCGACTTAAAAACCGAGTTGATAAATTTGATCCAGGATTTGGTTGCCACCCACAACAATAGGATGGATAAACTCGAGGAACATATACTCCACATCAAAAACCAATCTGGCAATATTGAAGCCACTAACACCGAGATAGAAAAGTCACTCAATTGTATGTCGGACCAGCTTAACTGTCTACAGGGAAAAATCGACACTTT
Organism: Argyresthia goedartella; assembly: GCA_949825045.1. Lineage (NCBI taxonomy): Eukaryota > Metazoa > Arthropoda > Insecta > Lepidoptera > Argyresthiidae > Argyresthia > Argyresthia goedartella. The sequence continues at coordinate 25,050,073 of OX463832.1, forward strand.
AGAAAAGGAAAGGAAGGATATCAATCTGCACCTGTCCGATTTGGAAGGGAAAATGGAGGCATTTGATAGACACCTCATAAAGACAACTGTGGAAATTAGGAATGTCCCTAAGAACTATTCCGAAACCAAGGAGTCGCTGTATTCCACAATAGCTCATCTAGCTACGCAACTAAACGTGAAACTGCAGCCCGTGGATATACGCGACGTAGCTAGACTTCCCTCCAGAAAAGAAAACAAGTCGTCATCAATTCTAGTCGAGTTTGCAAACACGCTCACTAAAACATGCTTCTTAAAAGGAACTAAGGAATTTAATACGCATAACTCAAACGACAAGCTGAGTACTAAACAACTTGGTATGGTGGCTCCATACACTCCTATATACATATCGGAACTAAATACCACCACAACCAAGAGACTATTCTACCAATGTCGAAGATTCTCCAAGGCGCATGGATATCAATTTTGCTGGGTAAATAATGGCCAAGTCAGATTGAGGAAGACTAGAGACGATCCATATATGATCGTTAAAAATGAAGAGCAACTTGAAACTCTCCTGGCCCCACTCTCACGTGACCAATGACTAGACTTCGATCATATTTTGCACACTGCTTCTGTTACTTATATTTTAATTTGTTAATATAAGCTCAAAAGCCGCACTCTTTATACAATACCCATACCCACAATCTACGTACCCATGCACACACCAACACTCTCAATCCAGCTCACATACTTTTACACACATAAAAACATTTACATACACACCCTCATTTCTTATTTACACTATTCATCTATAAGCGCACTACCCTTCTGTATACCTAATCCTCATAAAATATTTAACTATTTTTGCCCCCCGTCTCACCCAAACAATCAACTAATTACCAATGACTGACTCAATTAATAATTTACAGAATTCTATAGATGATTTTAATCTATCTAAAACTATTTCATGCCACCCCGAGGATTGTAAGATTCATCTACTAAACTATAATAATAAACTTATTTTTCTTACACAGAATATACGTTCTATAAATGCTAACTTTGACAGCTTACAAACACTAACACATCGTGTCAATCTAGAAATGGATATCCTTATCCTGACCGAATGCTGGTTACCTTGTCTCTCAAACACAATTTTACCTCAATTGACTGACTATTCCGTTTGCCAGACGACCAAACATCTAAACCAGAGTGACGGTGTGGTGGCGTATGTTAAAAATAATATTAATTATACAGTGGAAGAACCTGACTTCCATAACTCCGCGTCAGTCCTAGTTTTAAAACTAATCAACGACGTTGCAATTATCTGTATCTATCGGTCTACGTCTATCACAAACATTGATCAATTCATTTCCCATCTTAGCACACTTGTCAAAACCCTGAGCACTTTTCGTTCTGTAATAATTTCTGGTGACATTAACATCGATATTAAGCCTACTTCCCGCGACCCTCACTGTCAAAACTATCTCAATCATCTAGCTTTCTTGGGTTTTCTACCAGCACACACATTACCTACAAGAGCGAACAACTGTCTTGACCACACTTTTGTCAGAACTAATGCAATATTGACTACCCTTGTAATCGAAACTTCTGTCACCGATCACTCTGCTACCATCGTATCAATCAATAAATCAAATTATGATGCACCTGCAATTAAATCCATAAATAAAATTGATTACAAATCTCTAGATCAAGATATGGAAAAACTAAATAGTGCCGACTTATCAACATCACCTAATCCAGATACCACCATAGATACGCTGGTTACTTTTATAACCGACGCTATCGCGAAAAACACCTCGACTATAATCCTTTCTAAAAGAAAATCCATTCTGAAACCATGGATCACGCCAGGTCTTCTTAAATGTATGCGGAACCGTGACCGGATGCACAGAAAGGCTAAAAATACGCCAGATAATGAGGTCTTGAAAATTACGTATGTTCGCTACCGTAATTTTTGCAATAAAATCATCAAAAAAGCTAAAAGACTTTACGATACTCAGGACTTGATTGATGCTGGAAAAAATTCAAAACGTCTCTGGCAATCAATTCAGCGGATAACCAATACCTCAAAAATACGTAAAGCATCCAACCAATTACTTTTTTCTTCCATCCCTCCCAAAGACAGCTGTAATAATGTAAACAGCTTCTTCGCAAGTATTGGAGAAAATCTTGCTAACTCTATTGTCCCTAACACTTCCCCTAGCTGCCGCACCATTTCTTCTACCAGTTCTACTCATCCATCTTTCCATTCTTCTTCATTCGTTTTATTAGATACAGACCCCGATGAAGTGTCATCCATTATCTCATCCTTGAGATTGTCTGCTTCCACTGGATGGGACGGCATCTCCTCCTTAATATTAAAAAGATACACAAAAGTCCTCACACCTATTTTAAGCCGCATTTTTAATCATTGCTTCCAAACTGGAATATTCCCTACTTCATTCAAGAAGGCTATTATACATCCTATTTTCAAGGGAGGGGATGGGAACTTGGTCAATAATTACAGGCCCATAGCTGTACTGACAGCTCTTTCCAAGGTTCTGGAACGTTTGATCAACAATCGCCTGGTTGATTACCTTGAAAAAAATAGAATTCTATCGACAAATCAATACGGCTTTAGGAGAAATCTTTCCACATCCAACGCCGTTCAGCATGTTATTGATACTGTCGTTAATGGTCTTAACAACAAGAAAAAGGTATTAACAATATTTCTGGACCTTGCTAAGGCATTTGATACCGTACCCACTCCCTCCCTTCTACTTAAACTAGAAGCGATAGGTGTGAGAGGTACTCAATTAGACCTATTTCATTCCTATCTTTCAGAAAGAAGCCAGAGTGTCAAAAAAAAGGAATTCCAAAGTGACGAAACACCGATCAACTATGGCGTTCCACAGGGAAGCATATTGGGTCCCACTCTGTTTTTAGTCTTCATTAACGATCTCTGTAACTTACACATCCCAAATGGGAATATTACAACCTATGCAGACTAGTGTTTTCGGAACCGGTATTCTTTTTGAGAACCGGGAATTTCGGTACTTTTGTATTACGGAACCGGGATTTCCCGGTTTTTTCGGTATTTTCGGTTCTTGCTAGTTTTTGTCATAGAAAACAAACAAGGGTTATGCTTCAAAAGTAAACTAAAATTCTGTATTCAAGTAACTTTAATTCGAAATTTTTTCTTCAATTTTCTGTTCTCATACCTAGTAGTAGGTAATTATATATAAATCAGACTATAATTAATCATAGTGTTATGTTATTGTTAGGTACTAAAGTAAGTATTTACTGTCAATTAAAGGGTAAAAATAAGGCAGTCATCTTAGATTCCTTAACATTTAGAATTATCTTAAACATTTTTAAAGAAAACAAAATTAAACTATTTTCTATTCTCATACCTAGTAGTAAGTAATTATATATAAATCAGACTATTGTCAATCACAGTGTTATTCTTAGGATCTTATGTATTTACTGTCAATAAAATGGTCAAAATTAGGTAGTCATTTTAAATTCCTTAAACATTTAGAATTATCTTAAACATTTTTCAAAAGCAACAAAATTAAACTATTTTCTATTCTCATACCTAGTAGTAAGTTATTATATATAAATCAGACTATAATCAATCACAGTGTTTTTGTTAGGTTAACTGTCAATAAAATGGTACAAATTAGCCAGTCACCTGAGATTCCTTAAATATTTATAAATATCTTAAACATTTTTCAAAGAAAACAAAATTATTTTTTTTTACCAAAAAATATTTAAAAATAATATCTCTTTCCGAGTACCTACCTATTCATAAAATATGGCGTAACCAAAGTCTAGCTTTTTAAGAGCTTTTAGCTCTCTCTTCTCTACAATAGGATCTTAAAAACAACAGTGCATCTAGACTTTTGTCACTCAAACGAGATCTTATTTTGTTGCATAACAAACCTGCCGAAGAGAAAACTCTTTCTGGCTCAACACTGGTTGGCGGAATCGTTAATAGATGGTCATATGCCTGAGACAAGTAACGCCCACGATCTCCTCCATTCTCAAAGAGAGCCATTTCAATCCTAACATTCGTAAAGAGATCTTCATGAGCAGAAGATCTAACGCGTTTTTCACTAACAGCCTTTGCAAGCTCAGCATTTAACTCATCGCCTTTTGTCAAAGCAATGTTTTGAACTTCAAGCACATCAGAGTCAAATTCACGTTCATTCGCCTGTTCACCTTGTGAGGTTTGTAGGGGTTCAGCTTGAGATACCGGAATTGTTGAGGATTTGGTGCGACTTAGCAATGACACTATTGCGTTGCACATTTCATCGCTGCTTGGCCGCGAAAAAACTAATGAATCTTCATCATTTTGTTGGAGGAAATAACTTTCTGGATTTTTCAAGTAATTCAGAGTCGCAGCTGCAACATTGAGACGCCGTTCTGTGTATCGTTTTTTTAACATCATGAACATTTTTTCGGCTACATAGTTATTTTCGATATTCGCAACTTTTTTTAATGCGAATTTGATAGCAACATCTGCTGTCAATAATGTAGAATCGCGGCGATGATATTAATTATACAGTGGAAGAACCTGACTTCCATAACTCCGCGTCAGTCCTAGTTTTAAAACTAATCAACGACGTTGCAATTATCTGTATCTATCGGTCTACGTCTATCACAAACATTGATCAATTCATTTCCCATCTTAGCACACTTGTCAAAACCCTGAGCACTTTTCGTTCTGTAATAATTTCTGGTGACATTAACATCGATATTAAGCCTACTTCCCGCGACCCTCACTGTCAAAACTATCTCAATCATCTAGCTTTCTTGGGTTTTCTACCAGCACACACATTACCTACAAGAGCGTACAACTGTCTTGACCACACTTTTGTCAGAACTAATGCAATATTGACTACCCTTGTAATCGAAACTTCTGTCACCGATCACTCTGCTACCATCGTATCAATCAATAAATCACATTATGATGCACCTGCAATTAAATCCATAAATAAAATTGATTACAAATCTCTAGATCAAGATATGGAAAAACTAAATAGTGCCGACTTATCAACATCACCTAATCCAGATACCACCATAGATACGCTGGTTACTTTTATAACCGACGCTATCGCGAAAAACACCTCGACTATAATCCTTTCTAAAAGAAAATCCATTCTGAAACCATGGATCACGCCAGGTCTTCTTAAATGTATGCGGAACCGTGACCGGATGCACAGAAAGGCTAAAAATACGCCAGATAATGAGGTCTTGAAAATTACGTATGTTCGCTACCGTAATTTTTGCAATAAAATCATCAAAAAAGCTAAAAGACTTTACGATACTCAGGACTTGATTGATGCTGGAAAAAATTCAAAACGTCTCTGGCAATCAATTCAGCGGATAACCAATACCTCAAAAATACGTAAAGCATCCAACCAATTACTTTTTTCTTCCATCCCTCCCAAAGACAGCTGTAATAATGTAAACAGCTTCTTCGCAAGTATTGGAGAAAATCTTGCTAACTCTATTGTCCCTAACACTTCCCCTAGCTGCCGCACCATTTCTTCTACCAGTTCTACTCATCCATCTTTCCATTCTTCTTCATTCGTTTTATTAGATACAGACCCCGATGAAGTGTCATCCATTATCTCATCCTTGAGATTGTCTGCTTCCACTGGATGGGACGGCATCTCCTCCTTAATATTAAAAAGATACACAAAAGTCCTCACACCTATTTTAAGCCGCATTTTTAATCATTGCTTCCAAACTGGAATATTCCCTACTTCATTCAAGAAGGCTATTATACATCCTATTTTCAAGGGAGGGGATGGGAACTTGGTCAATAATTACAGGCCCATAGCTGTACTGACAGCTCTTTCCAAGGTTCTGGAACGTTTGATCAACAATCGCCTGGTTGATTACCTTGAAAAAAATAGAATTCTATCGACAAATCAATACTGCTTTAGGAGAAATCTTTCCACATCCAACGCCGTTCAGCATGTTATTGATACTGTCGTTAATGGTCTTAACAACAAGAAAAAGGTATTAACAATATTTCTGGACCTTGCTAAGGCATTTGATACCGTACCCACTCCCTCCCTTCTACTTAAACTAGAAGCGATAGGTGTGAGAGGTACTCAATTAGACCTATTTCATTCCTATCTTTCAGAAAGAAGCCAGAGTGTCAAAAAAAAGGAATTCCAAAGTGACGAAACACCGATCAACTATGGCGTTCCACAGGGAAGCATATTGGGTCCCACTCTGTTTTTAGTCTTCATTAACGATCTCTGTAACTTACACATCCCAAATGGGAATATTACAACCTATGCATTGCAGACGATACAGCAATTACTGTTTGTACAAATACTTGGGACAAACTGCAAGATGAGGCATAACATAACTTTAATCTGGTTTCGGACTGGCTTAAAGAACATGCTCTCACTTTAAATGTCGATAAAACTAAGTTTCTCACCTATTCTATTAGTAGTAACTCCCAACCCGTCCGCCCCATTCATATATGGGCTCACTCATATGTAACTCCCTGGCATTGTAGCTGCCCGCTTTTATCTTCCACAGACACAATAAAATATCTCGGAGTCACTCTTGATCAACACCTGAACTTTAAGGCACATATAAGCATATTAACTGGTAGAGTTCGAAAACTTATTTACATATTTAAACGTATAAGACACGTTGCACACTCCTCCATAATTCGCATGCTCTATCTCACTCTCTGCCAGTCCATATTAACTTATTGTATTGTCTCATGGGGCGGGGCACCTAAAACTACTATGAAGCCTCTCGAAACAGCACAACGAGCTATCTTAAAGATTGCAACTTCTCGACCTATACTTTTTCCCACTCAGCAGCTCTATAAAGAATGTAAGGTATTAAGTGTCAGACAACTTTTTATTACTCAAACAATTTTACTGCAACATAAACTCACTCCTCCCAAAACTATCACCAAGCGAAGGACTGATCGCATATGTTCAGTGCCAACCCCTAATTTTTCATTTACTAAAAGATTCTTCCCCTACCTCGGCCCCTTTCTTTATAATAAGATTAGTTCTAGCCTTTCCATACAGCTACTGTCAGACGTAGAATGCTTACGTAAAATTGCCGACTTTTTTCAGAATCTTTCCTACAACGAATCTGAAGAGTTTTTCAACCCCCTCATTTAACAAAACACACACACACACACACACACATATACACCCTTACACATACACACACTCACCCTTACAGAGACACACTTACACATACACACACATGGGCTTATTTTCCATAAATTAACCTTTATTATACTATTTTACATTGTCTCTTTACTAAGTATAATATTAACTTTTTACTTATTTGTATTATAAATAAATTCACTATCTTCCGCAACATTTTTATGTGCCTATTTTACGATCAAAAAACTATATGTAAAGGGTTTGGGCCTGATATTCCTTACCACAGATTATTTGATAATCTAGCTAGGATATCATAGGATAGCTCGTCTCCCTTCTTAAATGTACCTACTCATTTTTTCTGCATGTTTAACCTAGTACTAAGGTACCTTTTGTAAAGCAACTGTACTGTACATTCTCTGTTTTTTGAATAAAACCATTTGATTTGATTTGATTTGATTTGATTTGATTTATTAGTTGGTGGGCAGAAATGAGAGAAACAGATGATGAATTGATGATGGACATAGGCGAAAGCACAGCCAGCCACACAACACGCGAAGCTAGCTTGTTCGAAGTGCTCTGTACGCTTGTGTGACTATAAACTCACACCTCGAAATAGCGATGTTGATTATTGGACTAGCGCAGGTGCGAGCTAGATTGCACTTTATTGCCGCGCGGCGAGAGTAGCTAGAGTATATATTTAAGTGTCTAAGGAGTTGTGTCTGGGAGTGTGCGTGTCTGAAGTAGTCGGAACCACAGGGGCTATGAACATTTTGATTGTTGAATTGATTGAACATATGATTAGTCATTGCTAATCATCCTAAAAAGGAATGATTTTTAAAAAAATAACAAGAAATCAGAAAAAATATCATAATAATGGGTACTAAAATACCCTAACTTTGCGATCGATATTTTAAAGTCACCCTATATAGGTTAGGTCTTAGATAGAGAATATTCCTGTTGCTTTGTAAGAATACTCGGTACCTAACTACTACCTAATAATAATAATATAGCAAAATGCGAGTATTTACGATATTTCAGTAATTTATTTTATTACCTACAAAGGGTTTGTATAATTGACTAACTTATTTCCACTATGAATTGAATCATTCTCTATCACATTATCTGTCTTTTTTCTATTTATAGGGTAAATGTACCAGTTGTTAACAAACTACAAAACAATTTTGAATCATCTGCTAACGCGATGAGTGAAAGACAACTACATATACACAATTTTAAATACAAAGAGAATACTGTGGCTGCGTATGTATAATCCTCCTACCTACCCATCATACCTGCTTATTAAAAGTAGTTTGCACTTACGTACCTATTTACGATATTTCAACAAATTATTTATCTTTTTCTATTTATGGGGCAAATGTACCAGTTGTTGGAACTTAACTACAAAACAAAGAGTCATCTGATAATTTGGAGAGGTAAGCGTAGAAATAGTAGGATTTGTATAGAAAAGCATGATAATCTCTCAGTTTGCAGATTTGATAGTTCTTATTTCTGCTTAATTTGCTTTTTTTGTATTTGGGTGTTCTATTCTCTGGTGTTTCGCAATACAACCGAATTGAGAACCCCAGGTTTGAAAGTCGGTTATAAAGCAGAAATAATTTCAAAGACTTGATTCCCGTGATGGAAGAACCTTTTCCATATGTATGACATACCTATATAATAGCTCTCTACAAGTGTGTACAGAACCCTTGGTGCGCGAGTCCGACTCGCACTTGACAGTTTATTATTTTTGATGGGGATGGCTCGCAAGTAATTACTCAGTTTGACACGTGATGTGGTGTAGCTTATAACTTTAGACTCTTGTACGTTTTTATCTTGATACACTTTGACGCGTGTTCACGTTAGCCATTATACTATATGACGATTGTTTGATTACACCCAAACACATTTTAACTCCTGTCGATTTTAACCATTACACATTTTGCCGTTCGTACTTTTTGCCACATATAATCAAACTCAAAGTCAAAGTTCTTTATTACTGTAGATATTTACATATATTTAGCAAACGTCATTTTTTGCCCCTTCTCTACACTGTGCGAGAAGAAGGGCGTAGAAGATCCCACAGATTGATGTTTAGATCTCTTAAAAATATTAATTATTATGATTAATAAGCAGGAATAAATAATTACAAAATTATTAGCAGCAAGGACTGTGCTGAGCCAGATTAACCCCACACAGTCCCGTAGTTTAAGTAATCTTGAACATTTTAATATCCCTTTATTGACGAAGTCGCTTTAACATGCTTTTTAAATTGCTCAAATGGCAATTTAAAAATCTCCAGGAGTATCTTATTGTAGTAGATAATGCACAGACCCTTGAAATAATTGCTAACCTTCGCGAGTCTAAACCGGGGCGCAACTAGTCTGTGATTATTTATTTGGTAAACATTACAGCTATCGCTAAGTTTGGAAAATATTGTAAGGTTCTTACGAACATACATTACATTTTTGAAAATAAATTGACTAGCTACAATTAGTATGTCAATTTCTTTGAAAAGCTTTCATTTAAGGTGTCTGTGCGTTTTAAACTATAAATTGCTCGAATAGCTGTTTATTCTGTAAAATAAAAATATTTTGAATATCCACTGCCTTCCACCACAACAAGATACCATAGGACATGACACTATGAAAGTAACTAAAATATACTAGCCTAGATGTAGCCACATCCGTGTTTTGTCTGATGTTCCTAACAGCGTAAGCCGCAGAACTTATTTTACTAGCTAATTTATCTATGTTGGGTCCCCACTGCAATTTGCTATCAATTGTTATTCCAAGAAACTTCATATCATTTAGTAATTCTAACGTGTTGCTTTCTAACACTAAACTGGTCTCAACTTGCCTGACATTTGAAAGTGAGAATTTGATACACTTGGTTTTACCAGCGTTTAACAATGAATTATTAACTGTGAACCAATTCAAGGTTAAAAAGAATACACCATTAACGTCATCAAAATCTTCTTTTTGTCTTTCAATTTTGAAGACCATTAAAGTATCATCGGCAAACAACACTGACATAGTGTTGTTTGCCGAGTCAATTTCTCCACCATGAAAGGCAGATCGTTACCATATACCAGGAATAAGAAAGGGCCTAATATGGAACCTTGTGGAACGCCAATTTTTACACCCGATCCATCAGATGTAACGCCGTTGACTTCTGCCTTTTACATTCTATTGCTTAAGTATGATCTTAGAAGATCCAACGCTTTATTTCTAAATCCGTAATGATTTAATTTCATTAATAGCGTATTATGATACACACAATCAAATGCCTTCGACAGATCGCAAAAAACTCCGATAGCATCCTGTGCGGCCTCCCATGCAGAATATATATGAGATATAAGGGTAATACCTACATCCGTAGTCGATTTAACCCTAGTGAAACCGTATTGTTTGGCGTGGAGTTATTTTATATGATTGAACTGTGAGAGCATTTGATTTAGTATAGACAGCCCATCCATATAGACATGTCGACCCCTGCGCATACCCACCGTTGAAAATTTTGTCACGTTGACTACCTAGACCCGTAATCGATCCTAAAAGGTTATTAGTATTTTATTGGTATTTTTAGAGCTTTTATGGCACCATTTCAGAGCACAAATCGTCATTTTGTATTGTTTCTGCAGAGATGTTTTCGTACCAATAAAGCGCATTCGGATAGTGGTGAGATTTCGATTGTCAACACTCCTGTCAAAATTGTTGGAGTTGGCCATGCATGTTTCGGAGGCGCGTGTTAGGATTCTATGAGTTATTATTCTAAGGAATATTCATTTTTTAGGTCGGCGACGTGTCAGTTCTAGACTGCTAAATAACGTATTGATTTTAAAACTCTTTTTAATAGCAGATTATGATAAAAATAAAGTTGTAAATAAAACGTTTATAGTATAAACAACAATAAAGAAAAAAAAACAAAATGTTTAAGTTTTATGCGGAACCCATCATAACGCATTCTCTCTTACTCCCTTTTTCTTTTTGTTTAAACATTCACACGTGACTTACTTTATTGAGGAAAGCAAAAAACAATGAAATATTTTTTATGTCTTCGTTTCTAAATTTGGGTGTTGTAACGAAAATTAAATACACGTGATATCTCAATACACCTCAGATCCCCCTTGTGATGTTTGGAAATAATGCTTACGTCTACTAACACACTAATGAAAAAAAGCAAAAGCAGTTATTAAACACACAGTCCTCCTAAATCCAAGCAAATTTATCGTTTGGAAATTTCATGCTCTGAATAAGCGGCAAACAAGTCTGATAAATTTCCACGCCTTAACCGACAGGGCGTGGAATCTTGATAAGGTTGTTTTTCAGTGGAATGTCACAAAGCAGTACTGACCTTGACGCCGTGGACCGGCCTTCGAAAGCTCAATTCGAGGCAGGAATACGGGATGAGGAACACCAGGGTAGGGGGGAGGGGAGTCGAATCTTACTCTCGTCTTAGCCCGAAGCTGTCGCCGTCGTGATGCTTGCCGACACGAGGATCGCTATCCGAACGCGACGAATTGATCACCGAATCACTTCAACCTTTTAAAAGCACGAAGCACTCACTCCGATGACGTGAAATCTACTTATTTCCCGACGATTGTTCCGCGATTATTATAATTAACATTCAACCAAGCTTTCCGATGCTGGCGCCAGAGTTTTTTTCATGTGCAAAAAAGTAAACCTCTAACTCGTCATTTCGTTTCTATGCAAGTGACAGCTAGTGATGTCCCGATCACTCGCGGTCGATCCGCGCAACGAAAAACCGGTGCGTTCCGAAGCATAAATATTAAACAGTCACCCGCCCGGACAGGCCCGAACCTGTCCCTAATCAATAGGAAGGCGAGAAAGTGTTGCGACCGCTCTCTTGAGAACCGAGTCCCCCACCTTGACTTCTGCTGATCGAGGCGTGCCATCCCGACCCGTGTACAAATTGACGATCCGTTCTCGTCTCCATCTCAATGATGGCAGGTTCGCATCCTTAATCAGCACCAAATCACCGACTTGAGGGGGGCTCGTCCGGTCAGTCCACTTAAGGTGCTGCTGCAAGATGTGCAAGTACTCAAGGGACCACCGTTTCCAAAAATCTTGAGCCATCTGCTGCAACATCTGCCACCTAGTTAACCGACTTAACTTAACATCACCGAATGGGTATTCTGGCAGGGCGTTTATTGGCTGACCTTTCAGGAAGTGACCCGGCGTCAACGCTTCCAAATCATTTGGATCCGAACTTAGCGGGCACAACGGACGCGAGTTCAGTGTCATTTCAATTTTACAGAACAGCGTCGCAAGCTCTTCAAAGCGTAGAGAGGTCTCACCGACGAGAGGTCGACCGATCCTCGTCAGGTGCGACTTAGCCGATTTAACCGCAGCCTCAAAAATTCCTCCCCAATGAGGACTTCCCGGCGGACTGAAAACCCATTCAATCCCTCGTCGGGAGCAAGCCGTACCGATGGCGTCCTGGTTACCGTTCAGGAATTGAGTGACCTCCTGCAGATATCGCCTGGCTCCGACAAAATTTGTGCCGTTGTCCGAACGGATTAATGTCGGGAGGCCCCTTCGTGAGACGAACCGATCCAGACATGCGATAAATGCCTCTGTAGTGAGGTCACTGACCACCTCCAAGTGGACTGCCTTCGTGGCCAAGCACAGGAAGACGCACAGGTATGCCTTCACTAATCTGGCGTTCCGTAGCTGTGAAGACTTGACCATGAATGGTCCCGCGAAATCCGTTCCGACACCCGCAAAGGGCCGGATTTCGTTAACCCTATCCGAGGGCAAATCGCCCATCTGGGGCTGCATCGTAGCCGCCTTGGCCCGATAACAAGGCAGGCACCGAAATACGACTCTACGCACTAAGCGTCTTCTCGATAAAATCCAGAACTCGCGCTGGAGAAACGCCATCAAGGCGTGGCATCCGACATGCCCATTCCGAATGTGTCGATCCTGTATCAACAGTTCGACGAACTTCCCTTTCCTAGGGAGTAACAACGGATGGCGAGCCGCATAAGGCAGGTTGGCATTCCGCAGCCGACCTCCTACCCTCAGCAATCCTTGAGGGTCAATAAACGGGTTGAGCCGAGCCACAGCTCCCTTCAGTTGGACGCGTCCGCGTCTCAGAATGTCCAGTTCGGACCTAAAGTGCACCGTCTGCACGTTCCGTACCAATGCGAACAACGCATGGTTCCGTTCCCGTGGTGTCAGGACCTGTGTCCGCACTCGTTGCGCCTCAGAATTGCGACAATTCCGCGCAAATCGGAAGATCCAGGCGGTCACATTGACCAGCTTGTCGAGCGAGCTGTACCGTTCCAGCAGGCTGAACTCCTCTTCCGGCTCTGGTTGCGTCGTACAGACACCGACTGTCAAGGCGCCGTTCGCCGAGGTAACGCGTGGACTCATTGGCCAATCCGATTCGGCTTGAGTCAACCATTTTGGACCCCACCACAAGGGATGTCCAACTAATTCCGGAGCGTGACACCCACGAGACGCACAGTCTGCTGGGTTCATTTCCCCTGGAACATGTCTCCAGATTAAGGGAACCTCCGAATTCAAAATCTGCGAAACCCGATTCGCCACAAAAATCTCCAGCTTGTGAACTGAAGCCTTCAGCCAGCATAACATGATCTGGCTGTCCGTCCAAGCGTAGACCGTATCTTCTAACGCTATTGACCCACGAAGAACCGTCATCGTGTGGTTGACCAGACGAGTCAGGAGAGCCGCTCCTGAAAGCTCTAATTTGGGAATGGTCAGGCGAGTGCGCAACGGCGCAACCTTGCTGTTGGCCATGACCAACCGCACATCAACCTCCCCCGAGGAGTCGACCGTACGCAGATACACCGCAGCTCCGTAGCCCTTCTCCGAGGCATCGCAAAACCCATGCAGGGTGGCGGTGTATCGTTTGGTGGGGACCAACCTCCGTGGCAGTGAAATCCGATTGATGCCAGGGAGGGTCGAAAAGAACGATTCCCACTCTGAGCTCAATGACCCGCCGATCGGGTCGTCCCATTTCAGCTCAGCAGACCACAATTGCTGCATAAAACACTTGAGCTGAAATGTTACCGGGGTGATCCACCCGTTTGGATCAAATGTCCTAGCCACCGTTGAAAGGACGTTCCGTTTCGTCCAGACCTTCGGGGAGTCCAACTCGACCCGATACGAAAACATGTCTGACACCGGCTGGTACTGGACGCCTAATACCGACAACATATTCGGATTTTCCAGATTTTCGAAAATGTGGGGATCCTGCTGGTAGTCATCCGGAAGACCAGACAGTAACTCTGGAGAGTTCGACATCCATTACCGGAGCTCGTAACCTCCACCCCGTAAAAGCTCAACTAGCTCGTCCCGTCGAGCGAGCGCCTCCTCTACGGAATCTGCACCGGTACAGATATCGTCCACGTAGAGATTCTGCTCCAGGATCGCTGCTCCTCTAGGGAAATTTAACCGTTCTCGATCCGCTAACTCCCGCAGAGTGCGAATCGCCAAATAAGGACTAGACCGTAGCCCGTACATGTTGGTGTTCAGCTCGTACACCTTGATGGGCTGATCTGGGCTCTCTCGCCACAGTATCAGCTGATACCGTCTATCGTCAGGGTGAATGACCGTCTGTCTAAATATCATCCGGATGTCAGCTACAAACACAACATTGTGTCGACGGAACTGTGTGATAACAAGTGCGATGTCATGGTTCAACTTCGGCCCTGAATGCAAACACTGGTTCAGGTTCATGCCGTTAGATGTTGATGCCGATCCATCGAACACTACCCGTATTTTGCCCTCCGGGGTCCTCAAGACCGCGTGATGGGGCAGGAAGCAGTGGTCTTCACGCTTCCAGTCGATACCCGAAACCGACATGTGGCCGAGCGACTCGTATTCCCGCATGAAGTCGACGTACTTCTGCCGGAAAATCCCGTCACGCTTCATGCGTCGTTCCATCGACAGAAGCCGCGTCTCGGCTGCATAGTGTGAACTGCCCAGCGGTGGGCGATCACTCCGGAATGGAAGACGTGTGAGAAATCGACCTGACCGAAGGCGACCAGTATTGTTCCGATAAAACTGTTCACACTCTTCTTCAACCGGGTCCAACCGGCGGACCGTAGGTGGGGTTCCTCCACCTCCCAAAACTTCTGTATCACCTCCGAGAGTACAGAACCGAATAAGGGACTACGAGTCGCTAGGCGTGGGGCAGCCGGCATGACCGGACCCATTACCGCATGGCCCAGTCTGGTGTTGACCGAAACCAGACCAGTCGCCTGCAACACGTGGACACCTGGCACTAACAGGTATCCCAAGGCATCGACACCCAATAAAATGTCTACTGGGCCCGGAATATCGAACTCCGGGTCAGCCAGTGACAAACCAGCGACCAACTGTCGCACCGAGGGCGACAACCGTACGTGAGGGTGTGAGCCCATCACATTAGGCATGACTAATGCCGTGACCGTCAGATTCACCGATGAATCCACCCGTGACGAGAGAGTAATCCGACATACTCCCTTAACGGAACCGACTTCCGTGTTCCCAATTCCCCGAATGGAATGTGGATACTCCCTTACCGAAATGCCCAACCGTCTTACAAGGTTGCACGAGACTAAGCACCCCTGGGCCCCCGAGTCCAATAGTGCTCGTGCCACACAAGATTTGCCGTCCGAACTCCACGCTATCACAGAGGCGGTGGGGAGCATGACCGTCTGTGGAGTGGCGGCACCCTGTAAGTGGGCGGCGTGTCCCTAGCGGGAACCTCCGCGGGATCCGAACCCGCTGAGACCTCCGTCGGCCGTGGAGTAACTCGGCTGCTGATATGCCACCGGCATATCAGACCGTATGTACATAAAGGGGTCCCAACCCGCATAATAGGCCCCTCGCTGTCCCGGTATCCGACCATACCGGACGGTGTACGGTGTGCCCGGTGGCCACCGTGGATGGATGGGGGAGAGCGGATCCAACCTGGGGCGCTCTAGGAATGGGGGCGACATCCGACTGTTCGCCTCCCTGTTCGCCTCCCAGAGTGACGGGCAGGGTGGCGCAGAAGGTGGTGGGCTCCCAGCCTTCGCGCCACTCATAGGTGCCCTCTGACACCCGCCCGTAACACGCGGTGAGCCAGCGGCCCGAAGTCCTCGCTGACCGTGGACAGCGGCGACCGAACCCCGGCTATCCCGCATGTTACCCCCCGCGCTGCCCCCTTCCCCTCGGGGGGAGTCCCGTCCGCGGGTACCCCAGTCACCCCGTTGGTGACTCCCGTTGCCCGGAGGGGGACTGGGTCCGGCCCTGGTTGGGCCCTCTGGCCGACCAACCTGAGTCCGGCCCTGGTGACCGTCCGAAGGGCCTGACCGATTCAGGCACAACACTATGTGGTGCTTGCCACCACAGCACTCACAGGGGAACGCGCGCGAGCACTCGCTCAGCGTGTGCGGCCCCAAACAACCGAAACACAATCGGTGGCGGAAGACTATCCTCCTGCGGGCAGCCACCCCGAGCGTCTTAAAGTTGGCGCAACTGGTCACTTCATGACCGGCACTGTCGCAGTGCACACAGCCGTCACCCGACGGCGCGGCATTCAGAACGCCAAATTGTTTCGACCTCCCACCCCCCCGTGGGGGCGGGGGGCGGGGGGCGCGGCCCCTCCCGCATCCGCGTGGGTTGGCGCTGCTCACTGGCCTCCGTGTCCAGTATGTCACATCGCCTGCATTCACCCTCCAAGAAATTTGTCAATTGGACAAGCGTGGGCAGCTCCTTGCTACTGCCCCCATGCAGCTGTTCAAACCGACTTTGAACAGCTGCAGGCAACCGTGACAAAACCATATACAAAACAATTTATGACCATTGGTCTACCGGAAGACCAAGGTTCTGAAGGGCCTTAGTGGCCACCAGCACAGGGCTGAGCACCTGTACTCGGATGTCAACATCCCGGGTTACTCTAGGGATGCTAAACAGCTTCCCCAGCTGCGCATCAACCAACCGCCGTTTGTGTTGGTAGCGGTCAAACAATATGGACCTGGCTATCTCATAATTGCCCGCCGTGACCGTTAAGTGACCCACCAACTCCTTCGGTTCACCCCGCAGAGCCATCAATAGTTGGGCCAACTTGTAGGCGTAGTCCAGGTCGTCCCGACCGTGGACCAAACTATCAAATAAATTAATGAAGGCCGGCCACTCATCAATTGCCCCACTGAAGGCCGGAATCTCCAGGTGTGGCAGCCGTCCAACAACACCCTTCGGGGGTGGGTCTCCGTTACCCTCCCCACGGTCATTCCTTCGCGACCGCTTAATTTTCTCCGCGCGACGCTCGATGTCACCCAAGCATTCCATCGCTTGGTCAGCATCCGCGCAGAGCTGTTTCACTGCAGCCACCGAGGCTTCATCCGTAAGCCCGAGAGCTTCAGCCTCCGCAGCCAGCCGACACACCTTCCCGACGCGTGTCATTGCGTCCTCCACACGCTTGAGCAGGACATCGTCCATGTCCGGTCGCTCCACACACTTATGAGTATGGGCGAGCCATCTCATTTTCTCCCGGACACCATGCCGCAGTACCGTCAAGGGCGAAGGTGCCATGTTGACCGATTTAATAGATTCTGGTCTTATACTTCACTACCGAACTAAGTATAGCCAGAGACCGGCACTTGCCCGTCAGCGCTGGGCACAGAAATTAAAACTAAGTTGTCAAAACTAAGGCAACCACTAAAACAATTAAATCCTAAAAAATATTTAATATGTTCGCCCTGTGGACATACACCTTACAACTATACACTCCAAATCAATTAGAGAATGCCACCATAAAGCACAATAAAAAATAACACACAAAAATTTATTATAAGAAAAAAGGCTATTTTTAATATAATGTAGGTAGCCGTGAACCTTCTAGAAGTGGCCCCTCCGATATGACCCACACTTCTACTGAGGTCAGCAAAATCAGCTTAATACCCCTTAAATAGCCCGACCCTGCTCTGTAAACCGAAATAACACTGCAGTACTATAGAACCCGACGTTCTACCACAAGCAATACAATATAGTTACTTCGCGGAATGACCGTTCAATCCTTTATGCGCACAAACAGTAGTTTCCGACTACAAATTTATAATAATCATTAACTAAATCGTCAATTATACGTTCACTAACCGAAAATGAACCTTAATTGTGGTATACCGACCACACGACTCACTCACAAAATGATTGCCGACCAATCTGAGGTATCCACCCTCTCCCAGCTACAATGTGGTAAAAAAACAGCCCTACAACCGTCCGTGAATCGATTTCCTACTAGGAAACCGCGCCTCTGCTACCAATCTGATAAATTTCCACGCCTTAACCGACAGGGCGTGGAATCTTGATAGGGTTGTTTTTCAGTGGAATGTCACAAAGCAGTACTGACCTTGACGCCGTGGACCGGCCTTCGAAAGCTCAATTCGAGGCAGGAATACGGGATGAGGAACACCAGGGTAGGGGGGAGGGGAGTCGAATCTTACTCTCGTCGTAGCCCGAAGCTGTCGCCGTCGTGATGCTTGCCGACACGAGGATCGCTATCCGTACGCGACGAATTCATCACCGAATCACTTCAAACTTTCAAAGCACGAAGCACTCACTCCGATGACGTGAAATCTACTTATTTCCCGACGATTGTTCCGCGATTATTATAATTAACATTCAACCAAGCTTTCCGCGGGGTTATTACGTATCTTGCAAACAGTAAGCAATCGACAAAAATTGCGCAATTTCTGCTGTCAAAAGTCACAATAGCGGAGTGTAGCCAACGGTCAACGGTGCTTCCTCTAGCGAGCAATCGCATTACTAAAAAGAGCATTGTTGTTGCAAGCAGTGTTGCCGTTTTAGCCACTTTTTGGCTAGATCTAGAGGATTTTCAACGGTTTTAGCCAAAAAATAATAAATTTTAGCCACCAAAACGAACCTAGCTACATCTAGCTACTTTTGGTATGTTTTTAGATTATTACTTTTGGAAGTCGAACGAGCAAGAAATTTTAAATAAATCTGTGGTTATCGCCTTTTACTGAGTAGGCAACACCACCGCGGTCCGACCTCCGCGCCGCAGTTGTAATGTCTGATCATGGTTTCCCCAATGAATGTTTATATATTTCCGTAATTCAGATTCGATTGAATGAAAATCTACGTTATTACTATTTACAGTTTGTTTTGTACAAAGTAGTCATGTCATAATTTATCGAAACGATATCATTGTCTATGATAATAATATTATATTATCAATAGTCATAGAATATGAAAGTCTGCAAAGATTAGCCACTTCCAGCCACATTTCGAAAATGTTTGTTTTTTACAAAACTGCTTACTTGTTTTTATGTAGCCACAAACTAGATTGCCTTGGCGGCAACACTGGCAGAAAGCAAACAATTAGCGAGCGATCACTTTAGATAATTCGAATTCGGTATGACACATTGCAAACGACCGCGCGATGAATGCGCGATCATTGCGCAATAGATGCTGATTGCTGAATTTTAGGTAATAAGCCCGCCGATGCTGGCGCCGACTTTTTTTCATGTGCAAAAAAGTTAACCTCTAACTCGTCATTTCGTTTCTATGCAAGTGACAGCTAGTGATGTCCCGATCACTCGCGGTCGATCCGTGCAACGAAAAACCGGTGCGTTCCGAAGCATAAATATTAAACAAAGTCAATACATTCTGAGAAAGTATTTTTTACATTGTCACTGTTTTATTTCCTCGAAATCGAAGTGAAAAGCAGATTTAAATGGCTTGTTTTAGGCCCTTGTTGTACAATCTGCTATTTATTCACTGTCTTCAGTAAATAAAATAAGCTTTTTAGATGGGGAATGGTATAAATCAATACTTTTCTGTTGATGGAGCTGTAACTCTCTAATAAAACGCCCCAACTTTATCCAGTTTGAACCCATTTGATTCCTCTTCGGCCGTGATATCCAGGGTCCGGTGATGGAGCCAGTCGGTGGCCATAAACAAAACGACTTTGGTGCTACATGATATCCAAGGTCTGATGATGGAGCCGGACGGTGACCATTGGAACTCATAAATCTAAATTGGGCTCATTTGATTCGTCCTGACAAGTACTCTGTGATAAGTTACTCAAAATACAGGGTAGTACCGTCGACCACACTCAAAACTCAAAAACTCAAAACTCAAAACGTTTATTCTGTAAATAGGCCACAAGGGCACTTTCACATGTCATTTCATTTCATTTTTTACAGAAAATTTGGTATTATTATCATATTATCAGAAAAAAAAAAAAAGTACTTAATTATTGTTTCTGAGAGATGTAAAGAGTCTCATGTCATAATAAAATAATTAAAATATAAATAACAGAGATGTATAGTCTCTTTAGTCAATAATACAATGATAATAGGAGATGTAAATGGTCCCCACAGTCAAGAGTTGTATAATTAAATTAATCTTTGGAGGTGTAAAAGGCCTCCAAGTGTCCAGTAAAAGAAACTCTGGCAGTGAGGATGCTCACAATTAATTAGAACAATTCAGTCCCAAGCATTTTTATCGTCTATGTACTCTTTAATACTGTAGTAAGCTTTAGAAATAAGCCTTTGCTTGATGTATTTCTTGAACTTATTAATTGATAGATCTGTCAAAGTGCTTGGGAGTTTATTGTAAAATCTTACACAATTACCCTTGAACGAGTTTTTTATTTTATGGAGCCGAGTAGTGGGCACTGCAAGTTTGTCCTTGTTTCTAGTATTAAAGTTATGTATATCACAGTTTCTTCGAAAGTTAACAATGTTCTTATGGACATACATAATATTCTCGTAAATATATTGACTATGGACTGTCAATATATTTACTTCTTTAAACTTATTTCTAAGAGAATCTCTATTATTCATTTTATAAATTTTATAAATCGCACGAACAGCCCGCTTCTGCAGCACAAAAATAGTATTTATGTCAGCAGCACTGCCCCAGAGCAGAATACCGTAGGACATAATACTATGAAAATAACTAAAATAAACTAATCTGGCTGTTTTTAAATCTGTCAAGTGACGGATTTTCCTGCATGCAAAAGCTGCAGAGCTCAGTCTGTTCGATAGTTTATCAATATGTGGACCCCATTGGAGTTTGGAATCCAACGTTATACCTAGAAACACTGTGCTGGTTACCAATTCCAATTCCTCATTTTTAATTGTTATACATGTCTGATTATTTTTAACGTTAGTAGTAAGAAACTTAACACATTTAGTCTTTTTCTCATTTAATAGCAAATTATTAACATTAAACCAATTTACCACTCTTGATATGGTATTGTTCACGTGATCATCAGTAGCGTGTTGGTTTCGCTTTGTTTTAAAAATAAGTGAGGTGTCATCAGCAAACAGTACCATATCATGACAGTCCCTTCCTAGATAGGGTAAGTCGTTTATATAGATGAGGAATAGGAAGGGTCCCAATATTGAGCCCTGTGGCACGCCCAAAGAAACCAATGATCCTGGTGATCGTTCTCCGTTTACGTCTACCCTTTGTATTCTTCCGTTCAGATAAGATTTTAACAAATTCAATGACGTGTCTCTAACTCCATAATGATGTAATTTCCTGATCAATGTTTCATGACAAACGCAATCAAAAGCCTTAGATAAGTCACAAAAAATGCCTAGGGCATCTTGTGACTCTTCCCAGGCATCAAAAATACTTTCAATGAACTGAATTCCGGCATCTGTTGTTGAACGACCGCGAGTGAATCCAAACTGTTTGTTATGCATTAGCTTATTTGATTCAAAATGATGTAATAGCTGTGATAAGATTAATTTCTCAAAAATTTTACTAAATGTTGGTAGTATTGATATAGGTCTGAAATTGGTGGGGTCTTGAGTACTACCTGCTTTGAAGAGGGGAATTATCTTACTTTGTTTCATTAAATCAGGAAATTCACCGCAGTCTATACAATTGTTGAAAATGACCGCTAGGTCAGGTGCAATTAATTCGATCAGGGATTTAACGACGTGAACAGAGAGTCCCCAAAGATCATTCGTTTTCTTAACATTTATCAATTTAAATGCCTTTACGACATCTGAACTTGTGACGTGCTTAAAATTCAAGTATGAAGCACACTCTGAGACATTATCTTTTAATATTGCAACAGCAGACAAAGGTGACGAATTTAAATACTTAGTCGTGGAAGCCGGTGCATTAGTAAAAAACGATTCAAATTCAGTTGCAACTTCTAAGCTAGAACTCGTAAGCTGTCCATTGATTTTTAGTTCGTAATCGTTACTCGCTTTTTTACTACGACCGGCCTCCTCATTAATTATTTTCCAAGTCGTTTTTATAACATCGGAACTATTCTTAATTTTACTACTCAGAAAATTACGTTTAGCTGTATGACAGTCTAATTTAAATTGTTTGGAGAACTGTTTGACTTGTTCTTTAAATTCGTCACTCATGTTGAACCGTCGTTCCTCATACAATGCATACAATGCTTGCCTGCGTTTATGCAACTCTGCAGTAGCCCACGTACTAAAGTCGTTTGAACCACTAACCACAACCGATTTTGAAGTGAATATCGCGCTGTACTGTTTCATAAAGGTTTCAAAGAATAAGTTATACATTATATTAGGAGACTGTTCAGCAGCCAAAAACGGTAGTTCCTGGGCTAAAGAGTATCTCATTCTTTCTAACCGGTCAGCAGTTATTGGCACAAACGAAATTTTCTTTTTAATGACAGGTTCTCTAATAGAATCAAATTGAAATAATTGACCTAAATGATCTGAATCCAATTCACTGACAACACTTTTACTGATTGGAATAACATCAGTAAAAATGTTGTCAATGCATGTAGCACTAGTAGCAGTCACTCTTGTTGGCTCCATAAATAAATGGCTAAGCCTAAATGATGAGAAAAGATTTATTAATCTAACGCTGAAAGTAGTTCTTTCTAACAGATTAACATTAAAGTCACCACATATAATTAATCGTTTCGTACTGTGTGATGAAATAGTTAGGACGGATTCCATTATTTTCTCGAACATTTCAAAGTCGCTCAAGGGTGGCCTATAGACACATATAACGATGAACTGTTCTAATTCCACAGCTGCAAGTTCTATAGTTCGTTCAACAGATAAGGAAACAATGTCCTTACGTTCCTTGAATTTCATTTGATTGTTTAGTATGATTAATGCCCCACCATGTATTGAATTAAGTCTGGTGAACGAACTACCAACCTGGTGATCTTTAAAGCTAAACATAATTTCATTAATAGTTAACCAGTGCTCTGTTATGCACAAAATGTCAATTTTATTACAATTTAAAAATAACTCTATTTGTAGATCTTTGCCTCTAATACATTGAATATTCTGATGAACCAGGCTTATATACTTAGCATGTGAGCTTCCCTTATTTTTAGGGTTTTCTAATATACTAGAACATATGTTGCCAGAGCCTGGGTCCTCTGTTGTCCTATGAACTAATTTAAATGCATCCTGTTATTCTGGTCTGATACCAGATTCATATTAGGCTGCTCAGTAAAAGCAGAGTTAGAAGCCAAATTTTTGGCTGTAATGTCATATAAATATAATAGTGACATAGCTATTTGTCGTTTACAATAATTTGAAAGGTAAAATCTACCTTTAGTCATAGTAAAATAATTACTAACATAATTGTTAGTGTCAATAATATCAAACTTATTATTATATGTACATAAATTGTACATAGTTATATTCATATTATGTCTATATACATTTTCATTTTGTGTCAATTGGTTGCAGTAGGGAAATGTGAACAATATAATTTTTTTCACACTAAGACCATTCAATGTTTCATAAAATTTTATTAAATTATTTTTGTTCACATCTCCCCTATTGCCCATGAAAATTATCAGTGTGGCACTGGCTGTGATAGTGCTGTCATTCAAAATTTGATTTATAATATTATCTACAGTGCTAAAAGGTGAGCAATTACTAATAACACTATGTCCCTTAGAGTATGAGTGGAGTGCTGAGCCCATGCCACTTCCAATCTCATCACAGTACATTATAATATCAGGTGTTGTGGTCATATCAGACTTGGCAGAACTATTATCAGTAACACCTTGTGTTGGTAAACTGTCACACAAGCCCGGAGAGTTGCCCGCTGTCAAACAACCACCTTTCTGCTCACAGCGACAAGTATGGTTGTTGGTCAGCGACTCAAACCGCTCACAATTATGGTTCATTTCTTGAATTAAATCATCCATAGCCAATGAGTATTCATTTATAACTTTCTCAGAGTTCAAATATGCACTGTTTAGTGATCTCAATGAATCCTCCAAGCTTTGGATTTTCAAATGTAAGTTTTGTGTGTCAGTTTCATACATCAACTTAGTACTTTCTAATTCTAATACACACATATTCAAATCATGTAATAAGTTTACATTTTTCTTGCTTACTTTTAAGTTTTTAGTACACAATTTATTATGTTTTATTAATTTCTGAGTTTTCCGTATATACCTATTTATTTTACCTAGTTTGTTATTGCTGCAACTTAATAACCTTGATGTGGGCAATGTGTCATTAGTTAAATCAATGACATCATCAAGGCTTCCAGTTGCAACAGTAACCAGCTGCGGGCTGATCCCTACGACTTCACTGTAGAGGCTCTGGGTCTGCAACGCTGCGGTGTTTTCCTTCTCCTCCTGGAGTGCATGTATTTGTTCATGGGCATCGAACAATGCTTTCTCCAGGGAATCAATCGATTTCAGGGCTTGCTCGTACTCTGCACTACATACAGTGAAGCTATCTACGGTGACCTGCAGCTTGTCCCGCTCAACAATTACATCACTACATTCTTGTTCTAATACACATAATTGTTTCTTTAGCTTATCTCTACTTTCAAGTACTGATAATAGCTCTTTCTCATTTTCCTCCCTTTCACAGAGTAATTCGGTGACCATTTCCTTTGATTTTTTTAATTCTAGTAAGGTAACTTTGAGCTTGTCATTTTCCTGCTGTCGGGAGGCGACAGCAGCAGCTCTGCGGGTCATCATGGTTACAGTTGAGATAAGAATCAAGGAATTGCACACCAAAACAATGCGAAATTACTTACGTGGAATAGTAACGTTTTTCAGCGTTTGCACATCACTAATTGCTATGAAATATATTTTAAACGTTGTTAAATATAATAATTTAACAATAAGGTAACAAAAAGCGCCGAAAGTGTACGGAAATAACAAATACTTTTAAATTTATAACCTGCAACGGTCACAAATTTAACATGTTTCGAGACACTAGTAAACGTCACTAAAACACACTGCAAACAATAGAAATACTTAACATTACACTATAATCCTAAAATAACACTAAATTGGGCTCAGAATTACACTAAATCATATTAAAATATAAATTTTTCTAGGGACGTAGTGAAATCAGCTGTTTGCCGTTTGACAGCCAGTCTGTCACTGTTGTCTAGTTTGGCTCAAAGCTCTTCGCTGCTGGTCAAGCGTATGTGGACTCAAGTAGAGTCAAATTGAAGAACTACTGAATTCACAGGCCAACAACCATTTAACAATGACGTTTTAAATTAAAATAACAAATTAAGAAACATTATATAACATTGCGAAAACTAAAACATAAAAATAAATGAATAGAAAAAAATATTTAAAAATTTTATTTATGGGTAAGTGCTCTAAAAAGAAGGAAATAAAGTTTAAATTGTATCTAACCCATAAATTTATCATATTACACAATGTATATGATTAAAATTAAAACCTAGTTACGTGATATACTTGTCTATATAAATAATTATGTAACTTGATTTTGATTTAGGTAAATCTAAGAAGAAAATACTGTGTATTTTCAAAATAGGTCAATACTAAATACACAGGTAAATCTCGCAATAGATGGCATATTTACACGCTTTATATAATATAAATAGTGTAATGTAATAATTTGATGGGCTTTATAAAATTTAAAATTTAATTTCTTCTTTTTAAAGCATTTAAATTTGTAGAAGCTGCTGTAACATCATATTTTACTATTTTTTACCCATGATATAGTTTCACACAGTCCCAATGTATCTGTGTTAACAGGATCTTGCCGAGTTCCTGCAGACCTCGGTGTGTCGCCCTGGCCAGCTGAGGACGTGCTTTATTCATTCTATCAACATCTCTCCACAAGATGATGACACATTGGTGACGCCTGCTACTGAAGAAGATGATGACAAATCAGCTGCCAAGGAAGATTTCGAATATTACATTGAGGCAGAGGTCTCTACCTTCCGAGAAAGTGCCGCTACAATTGATAAGGAGACCTTCGAATCATTTAGCGACAAAAAAAATGTCTGTGTTTCAGAAGAGCTTGGTGATCAGCTAGAGGAAGCCCACGCGCAAACAAGAAAACAAGTAACGAACAGTGTCACAACTCTAAACAGTCCAAACTCTTGCAATATTGAGTTTACTCGTGAACAAAGCACATTCGCCTGTGATTACTGTTACAAAAGGTTTACTTCAAAAATTATGTTGGAACGTCACCTCACAACATATGAAATTCATCCAGATAATAATAAAACTGTTCCCTTTCCATGTGTTGATTGTGCTGTTGTGTTATGTTCAGACGATCAGTGTAGCGAGTGTTCGAACGGGCATAGATTACTTCAGCATAACAATATGCAAACAAATATTGCGGAGTGTCATAATCTTAAATCCATTTCCAACAAGCAAAGTTTGATATTACACAACATTACACATATAGACGAGAAACCCTATCAGTGTGAGGTGTGTCATAAATCTCTTACAACTAATAACGGTTTGATCCAGCACATGAGGACACACACTGGCGAAAAACCATTTCAGTGTGAGGTGTGTCGTAAATCGTTTCCTAATAAAAGTAATTTGGTCAGGCACACAAGACTACATACTGGCGACAAACCATTTCAGTGTAATATGTGTCGTAAATCGTTTTTATATAAAGGTGATCTTATCAAACACATAAGAGTGCACACTGGCGAGAAACCATTTCAGTGTGAGGTGTGTCGTAAGTCATTTGGTCGAAAAGATAATTTGGTCAAGCACATAAGAGTGCATACTGGCGAGAAACCATTTCAGTGTCAGGTATGTGGTAAGTCATTTAGTGAAAAAGATAAATTGGTCAAGCACATAAGAGTGCATACTGGCGAGAAACCATTTCAGTGTCAGGTGTGTGGTAAATCATTTGCTCATCCATATCAATTGGTCAGCCACAGAAGTGTGCATACTGGCGAGAAACCATTTCAGTGTCTGGTGTGTCGTAAATCATTTGCTCGACAAGTTCGTTTGGTTAGGCACAGAAGAATACATACTGGCGAGAAACCATTTCAGTGTAATATGTGTCGTAAATCGTTTTTAAATAAAGCTGATCTTATCAAACACATAAGAGTGCACACTGGCGAGAAACCATTTCAGTGTGAGGTGTGTCGTAAATCGCTTCCTAATACAAGTAGCTTGGTCAGGCACACAAGATTACATACTGGCGAGAAACCATTTCAGTGTCAGGTTTGTCGTAAATCATTTGCTCAACAGTGTCATTTGGTTAGGCACATAAGAGTGCACACGCGAGAAACCATTTCAGTGTGAGGTGTGTCGTAAATCGTTTCCTAACAAAAGTAATTTGGTCAGGCACACAAGATTACATACTGGCGAGAAACTATTTCAGTGTCAGGTTTGTCGTAAATCATTCGCTCAACAGTGTCATTTGGTTTAGCACATAAGAGTGCATACTGGCGAGAAACCATTTCAGTGTCAGGTTTGTCGTAAATCATTTGCTCAACAGTATCATTTGGTTAAGCACATAAGAGTGCATACTGGCGAGAAACCATTTCATTAGGTATGTGGTAAATCATTTGGTTAAAAAGATCGTTTGGTCAAGCACATAAGAGTGCATACTGGCGAGAAACCATTTCAGTGTCAGGTGTGTGGTAAATCATTTGCTCAACCATATCAATTGGTCAGCCACAGAAGAGTGCATACTGGCGAGAAACCATTTCAGTGTCTGGTGTGTCGTAAATCATTTGCTCAACAAGGTCCTTTGGTCAGGTACAGAAGAATGCATACTGGCGAGAAACCATTTCATTGTCAGGTGTGTGGTAAATCATTTACTCAACAACGTAATTTGATCAACCACAGAAGAGTACATACTGGCGAGAAACCATTTCAGTGTCATGTGTGTCGTAAATTGTTTACTAATAAAAGTGATTTGGTCAGACATAGAAGAGTACACACTGGCGAGAAACCATTTCAGTGTATAATGTGTCGTAAATCGTTTGCATATAAAGGTGATCTGGTCAATCACATAAGAGTGCACACTGGCGAGAAACCATTTCAGTGTGAGGTGTGTCATATATAATTTGCACAACAACGTGTTTTGTTCAGGCACAGAAAAGCGCATACTGGCTAGAAACCATTTCAGTGTCGGGTGTGTCTACGATGTCCCACTGCTGGTCAAAGGCCTCCCCGTTTCGAGACCCACACATCTCTCGACAAAGCTACTTTGCCCTCTCTGGTTGGAACTTGTCCAGGTCGTCCCGCCATCTCCTTCTGGGCCTTCCTCTGCGCCGGTGTCCATATGTACATACACAGACACACGTAAATAGTTAACTAATAAAAATTATATGGAGAGCGCATACTGGCGAGAAACCATTTCAGTGTGAGATGTGTCATAAATCATTTGCACAACAATGTGTTTTCTTCATGCACAGAAGAGCGCATTCTGTTACGATAATTAATACGGTTGAGCGAAGCGTACTTATTACTAGGCTAGGCAACAATCCGCAGATCAGGAAATATGAAGAAATTATTACACCTTTTGAGCTTGGAATCTTGTTTGCTGAATAAAATACTAATACATGACAAACTAAATTGTATGAATTATTTTACAGTAGTGCCTGCGAAACTTCATTATTCTTAAATTTTAAATAATTACTTAAATTTTTTATGGGTTTTGTGTTGCCTGAAATAAACAATTTCTTGTTATCATTATTATAAAAAAACAGCGATTTGAGGCATCCCCTTTCGCGCGCCTGCGCCTGCTTACCAAGCTGCGGTTTCTGCTAGTTTATGATATTCAACTATGTAGCTGATTGTGAGTGAATGTATGAAAAGTTAAGTGCAGGTCGCGCCAAGTCTCTATGCGGGTGCCGTGTGAAGGGGTTAGCTTTCTCTCTCTCACCCTATGCGAGAAAGAGTGGTTACCCCTCCAAGGTGCACTCAGACACAGATAAACTTGGCGCGACCTGTATCACTAGTGTAAATAATTAAGTGGAAAATAAGTCGTGCATAGAATATATTTTCACTTCTCATGCTCGAAAATTCCTTCTTTATGCTGGAAACAAAATCGCATTTTTGTTCAAGTTCAAAGATTTTTATTCATAATAGCACAAAAATTGAGACTGAATGAACGTCATAACATAATCAAGCAAGCATAATATAACTTTAAGTAGGTACCTAATTATTACATAGTACATAATATGTAGGGTGAAATGAAATGAAATGAAATGAAATATGTTTATTTTCATTATTACAACAACAAAAGTACTTAAATAAATCTAGGGTTAATTGATTGTTATTAAAATTGTAAAACGCTGTCTAGGTGTAACAATACGTTGGTAGTACGCGGAAGGAGCCCTGACTACTACACTAGGAGACCTGTATGGTAGTAGCCAGTGAGACCGTCACACGAACACTCCACTTATCTATTATATGAGTAAACGTTATTCGGCAGTCGTATAATACAATCAAACAAGAATATAAAAACAAAAACTTTGAGGGTACTTGAAAATAAAAGTAAGTAAATAAATAGTTACGAGCTAAGTCATTATGGTCTGGTTCTGTATCGAGATAGATATACATATAAACGAGGGTACGTAACGTAAAACATAATGTGCTAGTGTGGTCATGTCATGCATGAAGTTTTATAAATAATGTAGCATGTAAGTAAGTATATAGGTATAGGTGTACTACATAAATAAAATAAACAGATACAGTGTAAGTAGAAAATATTTAATTTATTTAATAAGCTAACAATACGGAAATGTAAAAATGAGATTCTGGAATACAGACGTGGTGGGATTTCGTTCACAGAAAAAGGTCTTTATTACCTGCACGCAAGGATTAAACGAGCGGTAATAGTAAGTTTGTAACTGGTACAGCGCTTGATCACCACTTACCAAAGATTAATAGACTTTCAGAGGCTTCATGTGTTTGCGACATTAGCCATTTTCTGCAGGATATTTTGAGGTTGTATTTTGTCATTACGAAAATGTTGTTAAGTCTGTTTACAGTGTTATAAATGTGAGGTGCAAGGGACTGGTAGAATCTTTTTGCAAAATTAGTTCTGCATCGAGTAATTGGGCAAACCAAGTCTTTACGTCGTTTAATATTTTTTGGGACACACTCTCGAATTGAATATTTGCATGTTGTTCTAGGATAATATTATGTATAAATAACTTTCGTACGGTCAGCACTTTTGCAATGTTATACAGTTCTGTGGTTGGAAAAATCATCTGTTTAAAATGCATGACTTTTAGTAGGACTCGTTGAGCTTTTTCAATGCGATTGAAGTAAGTTTTTGCGGCACCCCCCCAGACCACAATGCAATAGCTCATAATGGATCTGGCAAGTACATAGTAGACTGTTAGGAGTAACTCTGGATTAGTTATGTGACGAAGTTTTTTAAAGATCGGAATGAGCTTTCGTATACGGCCCGCCACAGCGCTGATATGGTACTCCCATCTAAGTTGCCTATCAATAATTATGCCGAGATATTTCATTTTATGGGTTCTTTGCAGGTTATGGCAGTTGCAGTCGCGGGCACGGATATCACATCTGTGCGCCTTAATGTTCCAATTTTCATCTGGTTGAGTGGTTGCATTAATTGTAAAGGTTACGTATTTGGTTTTATCAACGTTACATGTCAATAGATATTTATCCAGCCACCTGAACACTTCGCGCAATCCATTTTCAGCATGACATCGTACTTCGTCCCAAAATTCCCCAGAATATAATATTGCCGTATCATCTGCATAGGCAAAGGTTTGAGAATTTTGAGTAGACATTTTGCAGAGGTCGTTCGAGTATATTAGGAATAAGGTGGGACCAAGTACGCTGCCTTGTGGAACACCGAATTTGAATGGAAGCTCGTCACTGCAGATATCATCAACTTTTACGGCCTGCGATCTATTTGTGAGATAGTCCTCAAATAGGTGTAGTGGGGCTCCTCTGATGCCTATGCTTTCCATTTTGGCCAGAAGTAGATTTACTGAAACGGTATCGAAAGCTTTCGATAGATCCAGGAAAACCCCGAGGGATTTTTTCCCGCTGTCGAAGTCTGAAACTACAGAATTAACCAGGGACATAACAGCGTCTTTTGTGGATTTTTCCTGCGAAAGCCGAATTGATTGTCACTTAGTATATGTTTTGTTTCTAAATAATTAATTAGTCGTTCATTTATGATATATTCCAGGATTTTTACTAAAGTCGTCAGGACAGAAATCGGCCGATAATTGCTTACCAATTCTCTGTTGCCTGCTTTGTATACAGGAGTAATTACAGCTTTTTTGAATGACTGAGGGAATTTTCCGGAAGAGATACTCAGATTGCAGATGTGCGCAAGGGGCTTACAAATTATGTTCTTTGCTTGTTTTATCAGTGTGCTAGATATGCGATCCCATCCGACGGCGCACTGACATTTTAACCTATTTATAATTTTGGCTACTTCTGCCTCATCAGTGAGTAACATCATGAATGAGCTCTGCATTGTGGTTAGAGGATTGTGTGAGTTCGTAAGATTTTCTTCCGTAGTATTTAATCTATTGAGAGTTTTCTGAGCTAGTTCCTGGCCTATGTTTGAAATATTTGTGAACATTGTTGAGTGCTTCTTTATGTGTGTTACCGCATTTAAATGATTCTGAGGATTGTTTGCAATTTTTATTGATATGACGTACATCTTTTATGAACTGCCACATTTTTTTAGGATCGTTTTTTCTCTTCTCCAATTCTTTTCTGTTATAATTTCTTTTTAGTTTCTTCATTATATCATTACATGTATTCCTATACCTCTTGTATTTCTGTTGCAGTTCTATGTTTTGGGGTTCTTTCTTTAAATTCTTATGTAATTTGTCTCTCTTTCTTATACTTCTAATGAGGCCTAGAGTAATCCAGGGTTTAATATTGGTTTTAGAGCGGGACATATGTATAGTTATAGTGTATTTTGATATTGCGTTTGCTAGAATATCCTGCATTGCATTGCAGGCTTTATTGACATCTGTAAAGTTAAGGACCGGTAACCAATCAGCGTTAAGTAGCTCATTACAGGTGTTGTCGTAATTTAATTTAGTAAATGACTTCTTTGTTGTTCTTACTTAACATATACTAAGTCACAGTCACCGCCGTACTGTTATGGGGTTTTAATAAAACCCCTTTTTTAAAAATATATATTTTTTATTTACTCTAACTTATAGAGTAGAAGACACTTTATTTAGTAAATATAGTAAAAGTAATTAAAATATAGAGAAAATGCAGAGAAAAATGAGTTGTCTGCCCTCGAGAGAGACCGAACTAGGACTGGTGTATTTCCCTGCTAATCAAATGTTGTTACTCAAAGGGGGCTGATGCAGCATTTTATCAGCCCTTTCCTATACATACTCAGGGTATAACAACCCCCCGAACAAGAGGAAACTTACACGTTTTAAATAGATGTGAAGTTTTCGCTATTGAATTCTCAATCTAGGATGGGGATTGGGCATTTCTATTTCTTCGGTATTTTCAGTTTCGTTAATTTTGATTTTCCTCGAAAATCGAGGCAGACAACTTTCAGATCTCTTAACAAACAACACTAGTAAACACAGACACAAAATAAAAGTTACGACACTAAATACAGAAAAGGTTATATGTGTAGTGTCAGAGTAAAGAGGTTCGGTTTTTACATTGTTTAGGTTACTGTTAATATTATCTGATAATTCTTTCAATTCTTGTATGCTACTTAATTTTACTTTCGACACTTTAATGCTAGGAATTACTGATTTAAAATCATTAGACGTCTTTCCGTTACAACATTTGTCTTCTATGATGTTAAAATCAGAATGTATATTGACAATGTTTATTTTAGGGCTTTGTTTACTTAGAAGCTTCTTGCTTCTGCAATATATTATACAATTAGGATGTATGTTGAGAATTCCTGTACCGGAAATGACAAGTTGATCAATGTTAGAATTACATTCAATAGAAATTTTCACAGGTAGTGTTTGTGTAAATAACCATTTATTATTGTTTAGGGGCTGCCAGATGTCCAAGTTACCAATGATATTTTTGTGATTACATTGTATTGGTAATGACGTAATTACCCTCGTCATCAACTCCACCTCACATGACGGGTTTTCAGATATGGTTGATACATCCGAAATTTCACAAAGGAATATATGGTTTACAATCGGTTTGCAGTCATTGAGACTGTTTAAGTTACAATATGATGTTTTGTCTTTACTTAAGGCTATAAATAGTTTTGAAGGTATTATAAGAGAGTATGAACTATTTCGATTATTTCCATCGCCTGGAGTGGGGATTGGCACAGACTTATATAAATTGTATTCCATAAAATGTACTAATGGTATTTTTAAAATAAAGACTAACTTATCATCTACAAAATATGAGATTAATTCTGACAGGTTTATAATTACATGTATGTTATCTAAATCTAGACTAATAGGAAAGTACTTATACTTAGGTAAATATCTAATGTTACTCTTAATATCTTCGAAGAGCTGTTTAGGCGTAACAATTGAAGGGTGCAAAGTATTGCTTTTTACAAATAATACAGAGTTAATAATATCTTCAATTTTAAATGATAACGTTAATAAATTGGCATACAGTACATTCAATATTTCTGAAAGGTTGTTTCTGAAGCTAAGGTCATTCATAGCTTGGGTTATATTCGTTATTGAAAAGGTAAGTTTATCGATGACGTCATTCAAACGCGCTTCATTTATATTGATTTCATTCAAGCTTTGATTAAAATTAGATATTGCAGATTTCGAAATGACTATACTTTCTTTTACCGAGCTGACTAATTGTTTATCGTTTTCGAAAAGGGTGCGAATAGCGTCATTGTATTTACTTGCATCATCTTCATTCAGAGTGCCAAATATTTGTTTAAAAACAGTTCCAACACCAGAAAACCATGCAGATCTTTTGTTATGAGTGGAAACTAAATGAGAGAGCGAGTCAACATCTCTAGTTATATCTTTAAAGAGTGCATCCAGAGGCTGAATCATGTTATGACATTCTGTGTTATCAATCGCTTCGCTCTGCTGGCAGTGAAATCTAACTGTTCCAAATACATTCTTTATGTTGTCGACGTGATAATGTATAAATGATATGTCTATAGGAATAACGATGTGCATATAATCACTAACTATTTTTAAAGTGCCGACCGGATCGAAGAATATGCCGGGACTTCGGGTAATTTGTTCGACGAGATTCGTATCGTCAGAGGCAGAGGTAAGTTTGATAAGGGATACAGCAATTCTGTAAATATAAATAATATCTCGTTTCAACTTAATTTAATATTTAAAGGCTAAAATACAACTAACTTAGACTAAGTTCTCTGATGCTAGTTTAACTTGGTCAAAATGATGCTTTACATGTCTCCGATTTATAAGTAGTGATAGTGTATTATTTCCGTGAATTTTCACTACCCTGTACGGTCCTTTCCAAACAGGTGAAAGGGCTTTTCGTAACCTTCGTAACTTATCGAATTGGACGGGTATGTTTATCGTAGTAAGATTTTGATCTCTCCTTGGAGGTTACGATGTTTTCTAGTGCTTTTAGGCGGGATAACTTCATGCGGTGATGAAGCATTTTGATGTATTCGGGGTATGTAACGTTTGGGTTTAGTTCATAAATAGAGTCAGGGATGTATGGTTTAAAACCAAGAAGAAGTTCGTAGGGAGTGAATTGTGTGGTACAGTGAACATTACTATTGTATGCTAGTATTGCTGTATAGACATATTTGTGCCAATCGGTTTGATTTTCGTTCACATAGGATTTTAGGTATTCCTTCATTGTCGAGTGGCTTCGCTCCAAAGCGCCTTGTGTTTGGGGATGGTATGGCGAGGACCAAATTTGTTTAATTTTAAGAAACTCGCAGGTTCTTTTGAAAAGGTCAGCGGTAAAATTTGAGCCCTGGTCCGTTACGATGACCTTTGGAATTCCAAATACGGAGATGAAATGAACTAGGCACTCACACGACTCTTCAGCTGTAGCGTTGGAAATGGGATAAGCCATGGAAAATTTGGTAAGGTCATCCTGAAGGGTAAGTATAAATCTTAGCTTTTGAATTCCGGCTTCGGGGAGTGGACCTACTATATCCAAACTGATACGGTCAAAGGGTTTGGAAGCCGTAGTTGTAATTTGCATTGGGGCTTTATTGATTTTTCTAAATGCTTTATTAGATTGGCATGATTTGCAGTTTTTGACGTAAATTTCAATGTCTGATCTCATGTTTTTCCAAAAATATCTTTCTTTGATCCTGTTATACATTCTTGATAAACCCAAATGGCCTGCAATAGGAATATCGTGGTTTTCTCTTAATATTTTGGGTATTTCACTTGGGACTGGATATATTACACTATTGTGATATATGTTGACTACAATGTCAGTATTATTGAATAGATAGGATAGCATATTATATATTTTGACAAACTGATGTTCGATCGATTCGAAAGGGTTCTTAAAGTCTGGAATGGCTATTTCCTTTGTGGTATTGTTAATTAAGAGCTCATTTCTTATAATTTGTAATGTGTCAAATATATCTTTGTAACTGCTGTCACTAAAATGATAAACTTTATTGAATATGAAATAGTAGGTTTTTCCTTTGACGATGAGTTTTTTGAATGAGTACAATTCCCTTTCAGACATGGTAAACTCGTCAGAATTTTCACAGTTTGAGAGTAGTTCTTGCACGTACGGGTTTGAATCATCTAAGTCTATAGAAGAAGGTATAATTATAATGTTGCTTGAAGTTTTAAGTAAGCTTTCATTATGCTCGACGATTTTTGTATTAAATTGGGTATTCTTTTGTATAGCTGTTAGAAATTGACTGTAGTCATCTTCACATGGACTTAGCAAAGGTAGTTCTGCTTCCGTTTCTGGGTTTTCAGGTATAGGTTCGGGAATATTCAATGAGTCGAAATCTACGTTTCCATCATTGAAAGGGCTAAGGTCTAAAGGGCCTAAATCTATTAATTCTGAGGGTTCTTCAAGTTGTCCAGGCGCCGAGATCGGCGGAATACTATCTTTTTGAACTGGATTGACAGGATATCTAGACAATGCATCGGCATTACTATTAATTTTGCCCTTTTTGTATACAATTTCGTAATTAAAGTCCTCTAGTTTTAGACGCCATCTGACTAATTTAGATCCCGGTTCTTTACAGTTAAATAGCCATTTCAAAGGTCTGTGGTCAGTCACAATCTTGAAACAACGTCCATAAAGATACGGACGAAAGTTTTGAGTGCCATATACGATGGCCAAACACTCTTTTTCGGTGACACTATAGTTGCACTCTGCTTTATTTAATGTGCGTGAAGCATAAGCGATGGGGCGATCATTGCCGATGGGGCCTTGAGACAGGATTGCTGATATAGCGTAATTAGAAGCATCGCATGTGAGAATAAAAGGTTGTGTAAAGTCGGGGTAAGCTAGTATGGGTGCTGTAACAAGTGCCTCTTTCAGAATTTCAAATGATAACTGTTGTTCGTTTTGCCATAAAAATGGAATGTCCTTTTTAAGGAGTAAAGTCAGTGGTTTAGATAGTTTGGAGAAATCGGGGATAAATCGGCGGTAATACGATACTAGGCCGAGAAAAGATTTAATATCTTTAGGACAAAGGGGAGTTGGGAATTCAGTGACTGCTTTTATTTTTTCTGGATTAGGTTTGACACCTTCTTCAGTTATTATATGGCCTAGAAAAGCTACTTCCTTTTTCAGAAATTCGCACTTATCAGGTTGAAGTTTTAGGTTAAAGTCTCTAAGTCTTTGAAAAATGGAAGCGAGTTTTTCACAGTGAGTTTTCAGGTCATGGGAATAGATAACTATGTCATCTAAATATACGAAACATTTTATCCCTTGTAATCCAGCGAGAGCAGCATTCATAAGCCGTTGAAATGTAGATGGTGCGTTTTTGAGACCAAAGGGCATTCGTGTATATTCGAAATGCCCTTGAGGAATACTAAAAGCAGTTTTGGAAGCATCTGATTCATTCATTTTGATTTGGTGGAACCCAGACGCTAAATCTAATGTGGAAAAGTATTTGGAATGGCCCAACTGGTCCAGTATTTCAGATATTAGTGGAATAGGATAAGCGTCGCCTATTGTTATGTCGTTTAGTTTGCGGTAGTCGATCACGACTCGCCATTTTCGTTGACCAGATGCGTCTATTTTCTTCGGAACAACCCAGATTGGGGAAGACCATGGCGACATTGACGGTTTGATAATTCCTTGATCTAGCATTTGATCAATCTGTTTCTGGACCTCGGGTTTGTGAACTTCTGGAAATCGATAAGATTTAGTATGGATTGGAATAGTAGATGAAGTTGGAATTTCATGTTTGACAGCATTTGTGCAAGATAGTTTATCTCCAGGAAGATAGAATATATCTGAGAATTTAGAACAGACTTCACACAAAGCTGTAATTTCTTCGTTATTTAAATGAGATACTCGAAGTTGGTCGAGTGTTTTCTGGTTTCGAAGCAGAACGTTTTCTTTTCCTGAGGAGATGTTGTAGACATTTTCATGTAAAGATGGCGAGCAGGATATTTCGTCTATTGGGGTAAGAACTAAGTTGAGATTCGAACACAGAGTTATGGGTGATTCAGAAGTATTGACGACAGATATATTTATTCTTTTGTTTGGCTTCACGGTTACTAGACAGTTAGCTATAAGTAAATTATCGGAATATCGTTGATCAAGAACAAGACCCTCTTTTATTTGTGGATTCGAGATAGTGCATTCTATTATAGATTCAGTGCGAGCGGGAATAGTGTAGACAGGTTCTTTGTAAGACAATGGTAGAGTTACATCTCCTAGTATTAAGGAGTCTGTTGTGTAGTCAATTTTGCCATCCTTTGCAATAAAAGCATCGCTACCTATGATGCCATCATATGGAATACTAAGTCCATCTATTACATGGAAATGGTGTGTTACTTTTGCAAATGTAATTGGTATATGACCTAGGGAAGAAATTGGATGGTTTATCGTGTCAATACCTTTTATTTTAATAATTTCTTTTGTAATGTCAGGCATTTCATCAATCGAGCTTCGTTGTATGAGACTAACTGATGCTCCAGTATCAACCAGGAGAGTCAGTGGTTTATTTGAGACGGATGTAGAAACCATTATGTTTGGTAAGTATTTACTTGATGAATTTGTAGTAACGTTATGTATTTTTATTTCTAGTTTTTCAGATGCAGTGAATGTAGGGGATACGGCGGACTTAGAAGATACAGTGGATGCGGAGAACTCAGCGGATTTGGAAGATGCAGAGAATGTAGGGGATACAGCGGATTTTGATGAAACAACTGATGCAAAAGACACGCCGGGTCTGACGTGATTGGAGGGTGTAGTGGACTTCTTAAATTCAGAGGATTCAGAGATTTTCGCGTTTCTACGCAATTCAGAGGAAAAAGAGACATTCGCGTTTTTACGCAATTCAGAGGATTCAGAGACTTTCGCGTTTTTACGCAATTCAGAGGAAACAGAGACATTCGCGTTTTTACGCAATTCAGAGGATTCAGAGATTTTCGCGTTTCTACGCAATTCAGAGGATTCAGAGACTTTCGCGTTTCTACGCAATTCAGAGGAAAAAGAGACATTCGCGTTTTTACGCAATTCAGAGGATTCAGAGACTTTCGCGTTTTTACGCAATTCAGAGGATTCAGAGACTTTCGCGTTTTTACGCAATTCAGAGGATTCAGAGACTTTCGCGTTTTTACGCAATTCAGAGGATTCAGAGATTAAATTGAAATTTGTATCGGCTTTTATGTTGGTGCCATTTCCCGTGCGATACGGTTTTGCGGGAAATTTTAGACGTTTAAATTGTTGTCATTGTATGAGTTATCTACTTCATCACGTCCCTGATCAAAGTTTTGTTCATCACAGTTTGGGCATAATTGACATTATGGTTACGACTATGGGAAGTGCCAGCATTGTGATTAGACTGATTTTTGTTTTCACTACGTCTGCGGTTGTTATATGCTAGCTTGCGGCAGTTTTCTAGCGCGTGACCCGCATTTTTGCAGTATCTGCAAATCAAGGGGTAGAACTTTGGCCCAGAGCTTGTTTTGGGTTCAGTAGTCATGTTATGGATACTTGGTTTAAACTGATCATCCTTATGTTGCACTTCTTGGTTGTAACGTCTTCCAGAAGTATTGGAAGTGTTTTTGTTAAAAGTTGAAGTTTGATATCTCTTGTTTTGAGCCTGAATAATCTTTTCTTCAGAAACAGCGAAGCTTATAGCGTCATTTAATGATTCCGGGTTTCGGCATCTTACAATCATCGATAGTCTGCTATTGAGGCCAGCTATAAAGGTATGCAATGCGAGATCTTGCATCGCTTCGATGCGGCCAGTCAGTTCAGCCTTTTTAGTAGTGGGAATTGAAACATTTATTTCTGCCAGTAATTTAGCAAGACAATTTTCTACACGCAGGGCGAACTGGTTGACCGACTCGTTTCTTTCTTGTTGGCACGATTGGAGGTCAGAGAGTAAAGTTGCGTAATGTTTTCTTTCGCCAAATTGCGATCTTAAAAACTCTTCGAGTTGTGCCCATGTCTCGAATTCCTTGATTGAGCATATTGTTGCAGCTCTCCCTTGAAAGCGACTCAAAATATATTTTAACAATATTGGTTGTTGAGCTGCAGTAGCTAATCCAATTGCATTACGGCAATTGTTTAAAAATGCATTTAACTGGTCTCTAGTTCCGTCAAACTTGTTTATAAACTTAGTTAAGACGCTTATCTCTACAGTAGGTTCTACGTTGGGAGCCATGATTCTTAGAATTGACTTGTCGTCCAGTGTAAACAATAAATTCTTAGCACACTGATAAGACTGTTAATAATAAAGTTTTAGCTCCTATTTGTTGTAATGTAATGATTGAATCTTATTTATAAAGTACAATGACACATAAAACACACAAGGAATATAGTTAAGTATTGTTCACTGAATAGTAAATAGTTTTCACTGGGTTTCGTTGTTGTCACGATTGGAAAAGTTATTATTTGAAGTCACTTACAGTATGTGTAGACACGGTGAGGCACGGAGATACTTTCCCATAACGAGAGATAGAATACCGTGAATACGGTACCGGAGTTGTCATAAGTGTTGAGGCTGACTGTACTCAGTAAGTACTTGGGCAGGTTAGCGGGATACCGTGTTGTAGCTGTTTCCGAGTTCTTTTGCTCAGGAAACCGATGACGAAATTCTCATGAAATTTCAGGTCTTCAGTAAATACTGGATGAGGTTTTGTAATCACAAACACTGTTTTTAGATAAAATCACGAAACTGGAAATGTTCATTATGGTGAGTTTATATAGTTCGGGATAACTCGGGAGGCGTTTCCCGGATTTTAGAAATCCCTTAACGCTACCACCAAACTGTTATGGGGTTTTAATAAAACCCCTTTTTAAAAAAATATATTTTTTATTTACTCTAACTTATAGAGTAGAAGACACTTTATTTAGTAAATATAGTAAAAGTAATTAAAATATAGAGAAAATGCAGAGAAAAATGAGTTGTCTGCCCTCGAGAGAGACCGAACTAGGACTGGTGTATTTCCCTGCTAATCAAATGTTGTTACTCAAAGGGGGCTGATGCAGCATTTTATCAGCCCTTTCCTATACATACTCAGGGTATAACAGTACCACCAACTCGAACATATGTGCTCCGCGCATTTTAATTGTTTAAAAGTGTAAAATGGCTTCTAAAGCCCTTGAAAGTTTAGTGAAAGTTCTGCAAAAGACTATTGAGACACTGTGTACGAGAGTTAGTGCCTTAGAATCAACAGTTAGTGCTCAAAACGACTTGATAACTAAGCTGAGAATTGCTAACAACCCACAGCAACAATCGCCGATTACCCTCACGCCCACTCCGCTAACGAGCGCACCTACTCCGCCGCTGCAGCGCCCGGTCCGCCAAGCGCGTTTAAAGGCGAAGGAAACATCGAGCGCTAGATGTCAGAACAAATTCACAAAGACGTTAGCCCGCACGTCGCTTGCGCCATCGCCAACCGCCGCTGCCCCCGTCAATGTTCCGAAGATCTCCGACGAGCGCCGTGTGACCGACGCCAGTGAGTCATCTGCTTCAACGATCACGCCTAAAGCTGTGGCCACGAACTCGACTGTTCCAAATGCGAACCTGACACAGGAACCTCTGACTGGTATTGACAGAGCGTCTGATGAGGAGGGCTGGACAACAGTTCAACGAAAAAAGATTCCTATTAAGCGGCAACGAAATTCCAACATACGCATTGGAGCTGGTAAAATCGACGAAGAACTGCAATCGGTTGAACGAATCAAGTATATACAGGCTTGGTCATTCAAACCGAATACGACGACGCACAACGTGCTAAATTTTCTCAACAGAATTGTAACATCAGATCGATATGAGGTAGAAAAACGGAAGCTGAAGACGGATAAACATGCTGCATTCGTTATTGGTATACCAGAAAGTCTGCTAGAGAAAGTTGACTCGCCTGCTTTGTGGCCCCCGCACGTTAAATATTGTGACTGGTTTCCCACCAAGCCCCGCTACCAACAGCGGGGACAGAGCGCTCAGCGCTGTGACGTCACCGGTGCCCCCACCGCCGCAGCCCCAACCTGTCCTGCCGCTGCCGCCGAGTCCTCCCCAGCCGAGACTCCTTAACCACCTGGACTCTAATGACACTGCCACTGATACTGGAAATGGTACTACGATGATAACCAATATAATATCGCGTAACATATCGATAATCCACCAGAACATAAATAGACTGGAGAATAAATGCTTCCAACTAGAATGTGAACTTCAGTTGCTCCATAAAGACGTGGATGTTCTGTGCATCACCGAACACTTCCTCCGTCCCAACGAGCTGTCCTGTGTCCGAATGGCAAACTACAAGCTGGCGGCGAGCTACGCGCGCACGACCCGCGAGGGAGGCGGCGCCTGCATCTACGTGCGGCCAGACCTCCTCACCATCGAGCGCAGGGAGTTCGCCGCGCTGTCCGTGGAGATGCACTTCGAGGTGTGTGCGGTCGAGTGTGTCGGTCTAGACCTGATCGTTGTCTGTATTTATAGACCCCCACAAGGTGAAAACAGAGGTGACATTGATATCTTTTTTCCTAAAATTAACTCTTTACTTGATTTAAATGCATCCAATAATTATAAACTCATTTTAGTTGGTGATATCAACATTGACATTTTAAGTAAAACGTTACCGTCTAAGAGATTAATTTCTTCTTTAAAACAACATGGTTTTGTAACGTTAGTTAATTTTCCTACTAGAGTGACATCATCTAGTAGCACTTGCCTCGACCATGCCTACACTAACATTCCGATTAATGATATTCTAAAAGTGACCCCTGTCGAAATGTATTTGTCGGATCATTCTGGGTTTATTGTTGTAGCTCAAATAAAAGGTCAACATTTGAACCATAATGAGGTTACCTGTAAACGATTGTTTTCGCAACTCCAAATTGATAATTTCTACGAGGCCCTATCTATGTATAACTGGGATAACATACTTCATAAGTGGCACTGCCCTAGTGACCAATTAAACGCAATTCTTAATGTAACTAAGCATCTTTATCAAGTATACTTCCCTATTAGAAAATATCCTGTAAAAAAAAACCTTTCTCCTGGGCCAATCATAGGGTTAAAAAACTGCGATGCGAAATTCGCAAAATTAAATTTGCATTAGCGAACCATAGTGATAAACATGACAATTGCCTACCAACCAGTGACTTGTTGCGGCGCGAAATGCAATATTCAATGGAATTACGTAACTCACGTCGTGACTTCATTAACAAACAAATCGACAACCCAAAGTTGGACATGCGCCGCACCGTGTGGCGAGTAATTGAGGCTGAAACTGGCCGAAGCGAGGCGCGGCGCGGGGGAGCCCTCGACCTGCTGGTGAGCAAGTCTGCCGGGAACAGCCAGGTGCAGCGCGCGGGTGCAGCCGCCGCCGCCCTCAATCGCTACTACGTAGAGGCCAACAATGACCCCCGTGCACGACCCGACCTCTCAATAGCTATGAACTACCTCAACTCATACCTTGAGGGCACGGCAGAGCTAAAGTTGCAATTTATACCAATAACACTTTCCGAGCTGGTATCCGTGATAAAAAGTATTAAACGTAAAAACTCGACTGATATAAATAACATGCCAACTCATGTATTTGATTATACACCCCCAGTTGTAATTTCGTTATTATGTATGCTTCTTAATAAATGCGTTGAAAGTGGCGTTTACCCGCAGTCTCTTAAACAAATAAAAATTCAACCAGTGTACAAAGGCAAGGGCGAGATGGACGTAGAAAAAAGCTACAGACCGATTGCACAAATACCGATATTCTCTAAAGCGTTTGAACGTATCATTAGCAACAGATTGGACGAGCACTTTAGACATAATAACTTACTGAACAAACAACAATATGCCTATCAATCAAACCGGTCGACAGTGGACGCCGCTCGTGACGTGGTAGCGCGAGTGATGGGCCGGCTCGAGGACGGGCGACAGGTCGCGGCCATGTTCTGCGACCTGTCGCGCGCCTTCGATCTTGTCAACCATGCGCTCATACTGGAGAAGTTGAACAGGTACGGTGTAAAGGATAACTTTCACAAAATCATATCCAGTTTCTTGTCGCACCGCCAGCAGTGCACCTTCGTTCTTGGTGCTAAGTCTGAACTTCAGCAAGTTGGAGACTGTGCTGTGCCTCAAGGCTCAATTATGGGCAACATTTTGTTCCTCATCATAATGAACGACATCTCTGTTGCTTCTGATGAAGCTGAATACGTCCTATTCGCCGATGACACTTGCGTAATTGTAGCTGCTGACGATTTTGAGATGCTAAAATTAAAGTTAAGTCGCGTAACGAGTAAGTTGGCTCATTGGTTTTCTGTCAACGGAATGCTACTGAACCTCGAAAAAACCAAGGTTATGCACTTTCAGTTAAGGAAAACTAGGGGTCATGAGCTGAACGTGAGTTGTGATGGAGTCACGGTACCGCAGGTGGACCAGGTCCGCTACCTGGGCTTCACCATCGACGCCGGCCTCACGTGGGCACCGCACATCGATGCCACGTGCAATAGACTATCCTCAGCTTGCTTCGCTCTGTCTAGGCTGGCCCCAACATTAACCATTGACAATATTATGAAAGCATACTATGGATACTTTCACTCCATACTAGTTTACGGGGTGGACCTATGGGGAGACGCCTCAGACTGCGAAAGGGCTCTAAGGATGCAGAAACGGGCAGTAAGAATCATAACGGGCGTGCCTTGGGACTTTTCTGCAAAAGAGCTCTTTATCAAGTATAAAATTCTAACTCTTCCCTCGCTATACATATTAGAAATAGCTAAGTACGCGAGACGGAACTTGTCATAATTTGCAAAGAAAAGTGACACGCATACTATCAACACCCGACGTCGTGATCACCTGTATGTATCATCCAGGAGACTCACCAAAGCCAACAAGTGTTTATTTACTCTTGTGCCCAAGATTTATGTCTGTCTTCCTGATCACATCAAAAGCGCGACTAGTGAGAGCATATTCATTTCTAAGTTGAAACAGATACTGGTTGGTATGGCATGCTATACAACTGACGAATTCTTTCAGAATATGAAAGTAATTCCCTGTCCGTTAAGCTAGATTTTCAT
The DNA here is from genome assembly GCA_949825045.1 of Argyresthia goedartella. Taxonomy (NCBI): domain Eukaryota; kingdom Metazoa; phylum Arthropoda; class Insecta; order Lepidoptera; family Argyresthiidae; genus Argyresthia; species Argyresthia goedartella. The sequence continues at coordinate 25,095,057 of OX463832.1, forward strand.
ACAAATTGTATATTGATTTATCATAGTATCATGACATAATAATATTAATTTAATTTACTTGACATTGATATAATACCTATTTGAATGTTATACTATTGTATAATAAGGTGTAGTATAATTGTAAAAGAATAATATCTTTTACTAACTTGACATTTTTTGTAAAACTCATATGTACCATTTCCTGTCTGACATATAAATTATTATGATTTATGAATAAATGAGTATTTCAGTATTTCAGTATTTCAGTATTACTGGTTGAAAATTTAGATAAAGTAGCACAGGTTGATGGTCAGTTGGCAGGGTTCTAAAACAAATGTGGTCGGGTTAGAGTTTGATTTCAGCATTACATGGTCTAAACAGGTTAAGTTGTGGGTGGGGAAATTGTGTCCTGGTAAAATACCCTGAAGAGCTAATGTATTAAGGTAGTCATCCGCGAATTTGTCTGCACTGTCATTTTTTATATCTATATTGATATCTCCTACAATTATTACATAAGGTACATTTTTTAAAGAGGATAACGTTACGTCGAGCGATTTTATAAATGGACACAGTCTTTGAACGCATAGGGTCTATAAATACCCATGATAGTAAGTTCATTCTGTAGTGTATGCACACCTGAACCCTACTTACATCTATAAATAGCCTCTTTATTATGATTCATGACTCAATATACAACTGTCTTTCGAACATGTGACTGCCTCATTCCACACCTAATAGGCCGATCCTTACATGGCGACCGTGCCAGGCCAGCCTACCTCTCGCGAGGTAGTGCTGTGCCGAATGGCGATTAAATAAATTCAAATAATATTTAAATAATACTTGAAGAACTTGGAAACGAGAAATATAACGAAGATAAATATATAGAGAAAAAGAACGGGATGACCTATGAAGAGATTAGCGGATTGCAGCCAGAAGAAGACGGATAAATAGAAGAAAGAAGATAATTATAGAAGAAAGAATATATTTACACAAGAAGAGAAAAGAAAATATTACAGAAGATTTGTGCTGCCGGGTGCCGGGCGATTTCCTAAGCCTGATGATGTGGAAGCAGGGCGCTGGGCGTAACCGTACGGGTCAAGTGAGGCGCAGCTGGGAGATGTACGGTTCCCAGGATGTGCTGACTCCGAGCGAGCTGCGTGCGACACGGGCGATGACGTCGTGGCGTCAATGTGTTTTTTGGACAATGGGTTTTATTATACGTATGACATGTAAGTAAATTAAATTATTTGTCGATTAGTATATTTAAGTTTTGGCTAGATTTTGTATTGTCAAAGGGTTGACGATACGATCAATATTAATATAATTATTTTTCCAAATGAAGATAGCATGAAGTAACTAAAATAGTATTATGATGAATGGCATAGAACGAAAAGTTAGTAGTACAGTATAGTCAGCAAGAGAAGTGTGAATGAACGATTGATATTATTTTTTAGGAATGGAGATATTTTTGAAAGCCGAAAAGTAAATAAGTTAGACACGAGTTATTTGGGATGAGATGATTTGACAGTAGTTTTTTTTTTGAGGAGATTTTGAAAAATATGGGAATAATGTGATAAAAAGTGTGAAGTATGAAGTTGAAAGTTTTGTTATTTTTTGTTTTATAACCGCTAGTATTTTTTTTATATTGCATCATAATTCTGATTTACTCCAAATGTACAATCAAGTACATAAATGATTCAGTTGTTCATTTGACTTGGTAACAGTCAAAGTTATTCAAAAGTTAAGTATAGAAATTCAATCCAGTGTTCGCAGGCGAACCAAATATGGACATGCTACACTGCAGAAGAAACCAAATTAGATTAGAACATAACACATGTTTTGATTACAGAGAAACAGAATTGTTATTATAATAATTAGTAGTTCATGTTACCGCAGTGCGACTTGTATAGAGCGAAAGATTTTAGTTTCATGCGACTAATATGGAAGATACATAAAAGGTGATGGATGATTGATAGCGAGTTTAGGGTACCGCAGAGAGATTAAGTATGAAACCATTTTCAAGTTATAATACGGAATGAATTTGAATAGTATGGGATGTATAAATTTCATATTGTGTATGTATGTACAAAATATTTAGTATGCAAAAGAAGTTCAGCTTTAATCACAGATATACTTAAAAAAAAAAACGTACGACGGAACCACTAACGTTAGTTTATCATAAAAGTTTGTTTAGAAATTGTACTTGCATTTATTTTACAGATTGCATTCGAGTTTATTAATAGAATTATAGTCTGACCAGCGGATATGGTCACTTCGGATTCGGATACTTCATAAAAGTGAGAAAATATTGGTTGATAGTGAGAGTTGAAAAGTATGAAAATGAAATGGAACGAAAAGTTAACCACTGATGTGAAGATTTATTTAATATTTGCAAGTTTTAAGTTATGTTATGTGAGTACGTATTACCTAAGAAAGTTATATTTTTGTTTGGATTTGGGAATGTAGATTAATGTTGTCGTTAGGAATAAAAAGTATGAATTTGAGAGAAGGTATGGAATGTACAGGATAGGTTACTCTAGGCCACAGAGTAAGTTAGTTGGGAACACTTCGTTTGTTAAGTTTTCGAGAAAAGTTGGACTGATCATCCAATCTTTACAGAAAGTCTTAAAATTCGAAGGATTCATATGGATTGTGTTTAAGTTATGTTTTAGTAGGGTACGTGACTATTGGCGAGTCCGATATGTCATTGTATAATCATCAAAGTCTCAAAGGTACAAGGTACAAGGCACGAATCCTTCGTTTCGATCATAACGTGAACGAGCTTCCTTTGTGAGAACGTTGGATATCGATGACCTTATAAGCTCTCGAGGAGGAGCAGGCTCAGGCAGGTAGACCTGGAGCCAGAATATGTGTGGTAGTATAGTGAAAATATAAAGTACCTTATGACGTCAATAAATAAATAATGTAAGTACCTAATATGAAGTGAGAAATGAAATAAAATAGAGACTTTGATTGATAGCGATTGTTTATGAAAAGCGAGTATATTCTTGATAGTTTTGCAATGAAGATTTATATTTTTATAAGATGTGACGATTTTCTTTTGAGATGGAAGTAGGTATGCAATGGATAAATAAACAAAAAAGTAGTTAGTGATTATGGAATAAAATTTGACAAAAGTAAATAAATGCGTGAAGAAAGGAAAGAGATTTAGAAGGAATGAGAAATGTGGAGTTTTGAAATTGCAACTGATTAATTGTTATAATTTTGTGTAAAAGTTCAATGTGTTAAAAATAAAACGTTCTCATGTTTGATGAAGGATTGAGAAATATGTACTTTTGTTTTGCGTTTCATTTATTTTATGATTTTGTGTTATTTTGTTTAAATGTATAAAATTCGTTCATGTCGTCAACCCTACCCCTAAAACAGATAGATATTTTAGTTTCGTGTATTTACTTGTGTATGTACTTATTCGTTTATTTCGTGTATTCAAAATTAGTTTTAGAAAATACATAACCTGATGTTCTTATGTAATCATTATCAATGTACTTTAATGAAGTTGTTTAAAAATAGGTGTTAAAAAGGGGTGAGAAATAGTAATAAATGGTTATAGTTGATTTTGATAGTATTGAAAAAATTGTATCCAGCAAACAAAAATAAAAAAGGTTTTCATTTGTTATATTTTTTACAGATTTTAAATTTTCAATTGATATTTTACACAGGTGATTTATTTTATTGTTATTTTTACAGAAATTAGTTACTTATTAGATTGTTGTTTTGATGTTATTAGATCTAAATTGTTAAATGTCATAAAAATTATATGCATATTTTTTTACTTTCAAAAAAGGGGGAAGGTGTAGTGTATGCACACCTGAACCCTACTTACATCTATAAATAGCCTCTTTATTATGATTCATGACTCAATATACAACTGTCTTTCGAACATGTGACTGCCTCATTCCACACCTAATAGGCCGATCCTTACAATTCCCCGTTCAAAGACACTTAGATGCTGTCCCGTACATATGCTACCACACCATCGTTTTGGTTATGTACATGTTGTGTAAAGAGGGACATGTAACCTTTGCGTGCAGGAACATTGAAGTTACATGACTTTAGCCAACACTCTGTTAGAACCACAGATATCGAGAGATAGGCCCTTGGCGCTAAGCTTGTATCGGAACCAGTGTCGCCGAAAACTAAGAACACGCATACATTTACACCACTCGTACATCAATCCCTCCGCTTTTATTGGTCAGTGCAATGTCATGCACCTATCGTCCGAACACACCCACACTACCGCAGGTATACTAGCTAGTCGAGCTAGTGTTGGGACAATGCAAGGGCAGCGTGTAACATCGATTGATTATAATTTATAGACACTGGTACAGACAGTTGTATACAATGCCGGGTTCTATAAATAAATAAATAAACGACATATTTATACGACATACGACATACGAGACCCCTTTGCCTCTCTTCTTTTTTTCAACAGAATCCTTACAGCTAGAAAGAGAGGCAAAGAGGTTTCTGAAGGTAGAATAACTGTGAACTCTTCGGGCCTGACTGAAAGCATCGGAATTTCCGATCAATACTTATAACACCCCTTTATCCTTCGTCGGGCGAGATTTTAAACAAACTTAAAATCTAAACTGCCTGTTTGGCAATCATTGGAATAACTAACAATAAACTTACGTATTATGAGCAATAAAATAACTATATTATTACATTAACTATATTAGTAATTGCGGAATGATAAAATCTATCTATTCAAAAACATAATCCTCCTATCACTATCCCCATCACTATATGTCGTCTCTGTGTGCGTGTAACAGTTCGCCTCCGTATCACGATGCATCTTTGCTTTCGTACTCAGATTAGTGTGAAATATTCATTGCGTGTTAGCTTGGCAATAAGTAGTGAAATTAAGATACAAAACAAGCAATGTATAGTAAACTTAGCGAGAACAACATGACATTGTCACTTTAATGTCAATTCGTGACGAATTTTCCACGAACGATTTATTTTCGTAATAATGTTTATTTCTTGTGTTTTAAGAAGAAATAATAGTTGGAATGAGACTTACAAGTGATATGTGACACCGGCGTTCTTGGAGTTCACAATCTCGCTTCTATTTTTGCACGTGAGTATTGCACAGGTCGGCATTTTCGAAAAACCACGGAAATGAATTCGTCACTGCGGTCGCCCGGTGACTACCGAGAATTTTTTATATCTAACCTGTCGGAGCTACATTTGTTCGCACGTGCCACGCCCCTCAACCTATCTCTCGATATCTGTGGTTAAAACTATTAGGTCTGGGTCAAGGCCCAATGTTGTAAGTAAGACATCAATTTGGTCAAGATTGCAATTTATGCTTCTTATATTTTGACAAAGAATCGTTAGGTTTTGAGTTTGTAAGTTGATTTGACTGATGCATTCATTCCTCAGGTTTACATATAAGGGAACCCGCGGCATCGACATAATCAATGTCACAGGCGACTTGATTAATACTGTTTAGGGCCATGATATTATGTGGTAAAAGTTGTTGGAATGTTTCGTTAAATTAAGTAAACCTGAGGAAGAGCACTGGCAAGAATGAGGTAAAATCAAACAAGAATGAGGGAAAATCAAATTACTGAGGGAGTGAGGTACGTGTTGACGAGATCCCGGTAGGGACATAAAGAGACGGTAGTGTTGGCTTGGTAAATGATACGTATGATATATACTTTATATATAATAAGTTCATAAAGATGTTTAATATTATAAAGGTAAACGGTAGGGACATAAAGAGACGGTAGTGTTAGCTTGGTAAATGATACATATGATATATACTTTATATATAATAAGTTCATAAAGATGTTTAATATTATAATAATATAAACAATATTTGACCAGTGAACCAGACGCTGAGAGAAGAGTAACATTCAAGACAAGGAAAAATAACAGTTTATGAAAAGTCGTGATCAGTCTATTACGGTGGGCGAGGTTTATAAATACCAATGTACGTTGAACATGATCGGCCAGAGGTAGTCACGGGGATGATTGCACTTCCAAGTCCCTGAGCTGCATCTCGGAGTTGATGACTTTGCCGGACAATTGGGATCATCAGTCTTGCGAATCAGAACTACACCGCCACTTATCCAGCAGTATTTCACCGTTTTGCTCTTCATCAGCTGTCGGCCCAAGTAGTGTAGTCGTTGTGCCTTCTGGGTAAGTTGCTCGCCAACTAATATAGCACACTCATCTTGGAAGCCAATATTAGTAGCATTTAGCTTAATAGCCTTGTTGTCAGCATTGAACTTTTTCACTGATTTCAGGAAATTGATTTTGCCCTTCTGGGAATTCATTTCAACAATTGTTACTTTGTTATCACCTCTCTTTTCCCGATGAACGTCTTTCATGTCCGCCATTTCGATGTTAGATTTGGTTATTTCTGCAATCTTTTTCACGAGTAAGAGTAGATTTTCGCCAGGTTTTTCAGGCATTTGGCGGATCTCCAGATAGTTGGCGCGTAATTTCCTTTGAAGTTGCTCCACTTGTTTCTCCAAATTTATTAAACATCCGTCCGTCTCTTGATAGTTTGATTCTAGGACATCAACTCTGTTTTGCACGCTCTCAATTTTTGTGGCGAGAGTTTCAATCGCGCCTTTTGTTGATTCGTTGATCTTCTCAATATTCTGCTGCATATTCATTCTGCTGCATGACTTTTCCCATATCCAGAGTCAGGGCGTTGATGTTATCATTCTGGGTGGAAATACGAGAATCGAGCTCGCATAATTTCGACAGGATGCGGTCCGAGAACTCTTTCAGTTGGGATACAAAAGAGTCATCGCAAAACTTTCGTTTCCTATTTGTTACATACCGCTCGTATTCCTCTTGCGATCCATGCAGGTCTGGTGCACTTCCTGAGTATGAGTTCTCCATAGTTGTCTCTGAGAGGACTTCTGCGCGTAGGTAGAATTGGTGGAATATTCTGTAGTATAATATTCTTTGGTCGCTGACCGGTAGCTAGGATGGTAGGGTACACGCGCGAGTCGCGACCGAGCAGCTCGAGCGCCGACGACGGAAAAGGTCAATGTAAAGGTCGGTGCAATGACTGGTTTAATACCAGATGTCGGTGTTTTGTAAAAAGTCATGAATTTTGTAGTACATAGGCTTTCTTGCATAAAGTGTGCTTTAAATTTTTTTTAATCGAGCTTCAGTTAAGTTTTGTATTTTTTGCGGAATTTTATTTTAGAAGCGTATACAGTGTCCCATAAAAGTACTACTAACTTGTGAGTCTGAACATTGGAAAAGAAAGCTTATGTTTGTTTCTAGTTTGCACATTCAAAATCGATATCTGATTATCCGGTTGGAGTCCGACCATGATTCTGACGTCAGAAAACGCCACCGCCATTTATGGAAGTCAGAATTTTGCAAAAGTTGCCGCCATTTGCCATCCGCTGGTCAGATTTCCAGTCTTTATTGTACTCAAACTTAAAGAAACTTGAAAACACAAATGTGATAGTAAGTAATGATTTGCATGGCAAATAAATATTTGGCTGAGAAAAAGATCAATGACACAATTAACTTTCTTGCGAGTAGATTTGAAAATGTTTCTGCTTCGTTCTTCTGGGATTCAGGTGGTGGATTTTTTTGATTAAACATAAGTAGGAGAGTCGTTGCTAGTAGACTCATACATAGAAAAAATTGTAAACGCTCTTATCATAATGAATATAGGAACTATATGACAGATTCACATAGTGATGGAATGCGCAATGTAAACAGGTCCAATAAGGAGACACAAACAAGTGGTCTCACTGTGAAGTTGAATACTTCAATTCAAACAGAACGGATTGATAATATAACGTTTTTTCGTGAATAAACATAAAAATGGCACGGGTAGTATGCTTAGGTCATCAGCAGGTGGTGATACACAGTTATCACAAAAAAAAACAGATGAACATGCGGTGCAAAATACTGATACAATAAGAATATTTCATCAGAATGTTTGTGGTATCTCTAAAAAACACGACGACTTAATAGTTTATCTCAATTCAATACAAGATATTCCAACCTATGTTTGCATAAGCGAACATTTTTTAAATGGGGCATCGGCGGCAGTTTTTAACATTGATACCTATACTATTGCTGACATTAATTTACGACAGGGCAAAAAAAGAGGCGGTTCACTTATTCTATGTCAAGAAGACAGACAATTTGAAGTTTTGGAAATTTGTAAAAAACTGTACAAGATTAACGCGTTTGAGGTATGTGTGATTCGTGATCTCGCTATAAATCTATAGATTTTCTTTTTATATCGGATACCAGAAGTTAGCAATTTTACAAACTTCTTGAACTCTCTGGAACAGTTGTTCTCAACTCATGTAGTTACTTGAGTACTATTTTAAGAAGGAGTGTCTCAGGTGATTTTAGCATAAACCTCCTTAAAGGTGATGAAAAAACAAATGATTTTCTTACATTGTTGCGATGTTATAATTTTACATATATTGTAAATGAAGTTACTTCTCAAAGCAACAGCTCCGAATCATGTATATTCACTTTTCTAACAAACTCAAACTTAGATTACTTACATGACTTGATGGTAGATAATAATAAGATTGGGGATGGTCAATATGCAATCTGTTATTCAATAAATTCAGAAATTAAAAAGAGAAATATTAAAGAGGATGACAGAGATTACATTTGGACAGAGAAAAGCACTTATAGTAAAATTAATAAATTAAAATTTAGAACACACTTATTGAATCATCAATTGTTAGATATAGGTGCTAATACATTCTTAAAAACTATTAAAGTAATACACAACAAATGTTTTAAGAAAATACATAAAAAAATACATGAGCATTCAGAAGAAAGTGAAATGGATTACTAAAGGAATAAAGGTGTCTAGTGTTATGAAACGGTTTATGAAAACAGCAGACCTCCAAATATGTCATAAATCAGTTGTCTCTTACATAGCCATTTGAACACTTATCAATCGTAATGTTGAAATGTTTCACTACCTACCCTAACATTTCTGTTGTTTAAACTTAATCGTAACTCACTCAATTCACGTAATTTGTAAAACCTATCTAACTGACTGCGATAAACAAGTTGTACTTACTTGTGTAATGTATGTACTTACTTATTACAGTATTATTTTTTCTAAAATATTAACTTATATGTAACTTAACAAGTAATTTTAATAGTTCATACGTACTTAACTTATGTTAAATTTTATTTTATTGCCAACCAAGTATACGAAAGATTCCTGGCTACCTATAGCACAGGGTATCCTAGTTTGGGAGCCAGGAACCCAAAATGTAAACTAAGTAGGCTGTTCGATTCCAAATCGATATTCGATCGATGGTTTCGGAACGGCCATTTTGAATTTGACGTTGCTGCCAACCTAGCAGTTTTTGACAACTGACAGACGAAAGCCCTCGCAATGTAAACGCGCTTTGGTTAGGGTATTGAAATTAAATCGCAAGCCATCTGGAATGTATTCGGGTTTCCCTCAGGATTGTCTATATAGCTGAGTGTGTTGTGGTTCCCCGAACCAGATAAAGTTCGCATTTACGTGGCCGATTGGTTTTCCCACGTAACATAACCTGTGTTGGAACACTGTGCTCATCGAAGCTGGCCTGCCAGTCATACCTGGTTGGCTGAAGAACCTGTCTACCAAGAAGAGCCTAGGGTGCACCCGGGCCTTGCAGAGAGACAGGAGGTTGACGGGACCGAAGCACAGACCAGGTTAGATCGACTCCATTTACATTAGCTCGGTGAATCGCCGACGTTCACACTTCTTGGCAACTGATCGCTACGCTACCTCGTAGCTGATGGGCCCCTACGAGGTCATTAGGTGCTGAGAAGCCTGAAAATTTTGGTAGCAGAGCGTGGTTTCCTGAGATTTGCAGCCGTCAAGGGCTCCAGGAACGCACGATTTGGGACTATCAATCTGTAGGTATAGGCGGTTACTAGGTAACTTGGTTGTGTTCCTATATCCACATAGATTGGTAGTATTGTAAGCTATAAGTCTATTGCTGGTAGTAGACAGACAGATATTACAGTTTTCCCTAAATGACCAGTTGTACTGAGATGTGACTCAGAATAGTAGGTACTCAACTTAGGTACATTGTAGGTGAATTGAAATTTGCATTGAAGTACCAGTTAGTCAATCTATTAGTGGTCTAGTAATGCTAATGAATGTTTCGGTTAACATAGGTAGTTACATCTATTGATAGCAGGCTATTACATTGTTTTCAGTTTATAGCAATTTATAACTTGAACTAATATTGACTATCTGTGTGTGTTATAATGATAAAGGGAAACTAAATTGTATTTACAGAATTTATATAGATATAAAACTCGGTTCCTATTGTTTAAGGAAAACAACATTGTTTAAGTTGTGGTTTAGGGTTCCCTCGTTTGGGTTGTAGACTGGAGGGTCCAATAAAATTGAGTTACTGCAAATTGTGAGTAAGTATCGTTCCGATCATGTCGTTATCTGAAATCCAGAAGGGTGTTTCTAAGGAACTCAGATGGTTTTCCTCCGCACACGGTCTGATAGACCGTTTAGATAGGCATGATGTGGTATTGGAGCGGTCTATGGACGTTAAGGAACGTTACAATAGGGTGCTCGAATTGTCCGCGCAGGCGGAATCAGTTGATGGTTGCGCACCTGACAGGCTGTCACGGTTGCTAGGGGATGTCGACCAATGTATGGAGATGGCAGCTGCTATCACGCAGAAGGCTGCGGACATACGTAGACAGCGCGAGTCCAGCCATGGTGGTGACATTGAAGCACCCCTGCCGCTTCAGGGTTCGGGGTCCAGGTTACCTGCCATAACTATGCCCACTTTTGACGGAGTGTCCGGTGAATGGATGAGCTTCATCAATCTGTTCGACAGTTTGGTGCACATGCGATCGGACATTACCAAGTCTGTCAAGATGGCTCAGCTGGTGGCAGCATTGAGGGGTGAGCCTAGGGAGCTGGTCGCTCATTTGACAGTTACGGAGGGTAACTATGAAACGGCCAGGCAATTGTTGGTCAGACGTTACCATAACAAACGGAGGTTGGCCGATGCCCAACTGAACCGTTTGTTTAGTATCCCGGTTGTGAACAAGGTCGGGGCCATACAGACGGAGGTTTTAAACCCATTGTTGTCCGTCACCAAGGCTCTAGAGAATCTTGGACTTCCGGTTGGTGAATGGTCGTACCTACTGTTGTACATTGTACTTTCCCGCCTAACCGCTGACGTGCAGACTCGTTTCGAACAGTCTCACGGGAGGTCGGCCGAGGACCTGCCCGCCTTCTCCGACTTGGTCAGATTCTTGGAAGAGGAGGCTCGACGGGCAGAGAATTTGGGGTTGACGGTCACCCATCCTTCGGAGCCACAGAGAGCTGCCGGGAGCGCTGTGAGTAGGGGCCCTCCGACGAGGAAGGACCGCACCAACCGGCAGTCGTATGGGACTGTGAGTGCATTGACCCCACATAGTGAGACCTGCCCATGTTGTAGGCAGATTGGCCATGCTGTGGCCAATTGCAATAAGTTCGGGGAACTTAGGGTTCAGGGACGGCGCCGGATGGCCAAGCAGCGGAGCTGGTGTTTCCTGTGCCTCGGGCCACACATGGCTAGGTACTGCACGCGCACAAAAATGTGCGGATATTGTGGTGGGGCCCACAACAATCTGTTGTGCATGAACCGGTCCGGCCAACAGCCACCACAGGGCCGTACCCAGGGTGACACGGCATGGGGCCCTGAGAATTCGTTTGCGACTCGGAGCGCAACTCAGGGGCCAATGTCCCCACGTGCACAGGGCGGTACTAGGGTGCACTCAGGGTCATCACATGGGGGGCCCTGAGTTTTCGGTTGCGACTCGGCATCCGACTCAGCGGGCAATGGGGCCACAAGCACGCAGCCACCCAGGGGTGCAGGGCCGCACTCAGGGTCATCACATGGGGGGCCCTGTGTTTTCGGTTGCGACTCAGCATCCGACTCAGCGGGACATTGGGTGTGTTCAGCGGGCCGTAACGGGCGGGTGGCATGGGACACCTTCGAGCTATGCGGATGCGGTTCGGACGCCGCCTCAGTTGTCGCCCCGCTCGTCGCCTCGTCCTCGTCGGTCGCATGTGATGTCCCCCCCGCTCACGGAGCGGCCACGGTTGAATTCACGCCCACCCCCCTTCGGGGGGCGTCGTAGGGTGGCAATGGAACCGGCGCGTGGGCCATTTGTACAATGGGACCCTCTGGCGTATAGCTGCCTACCTGATCGGTTACAGGCACAGTGGGGCCCCGGGGGTCCTCGCTAGGAATTTGCGGCCCAACCATTGGTTGCCCCCCAACCGGAGACGGTGGTGTTACCGATAGCCTCTGTGCTTGTTTGGGATTTGGCGGGCAACCCAACATACGTTCGCGCCCTATTAGATTCTGGAGCTCAGGGCTGCATTGTGTCGAACGATTTAGCAAAATGGTTGGGCCTCAAGGTAAATAGGTATAATAAATCAATACGGGGCGTGGGGAATGTTACGGTTACGAATGTAGTTGGTCAATCGGTGATCACGTTCTCTCCACGTTATGACATTTTGACAAAAACATCCGTGCAAGCTTTAGTAATGACGCATGTCATGGGCAGACACCCCTTGGTGAAGTTGAATCCGGCCGTTCGATTCCTGACATCAGGACTCAAGTTGGCGGATCCCGATTTTGACACTCCAGCCCCGGTCGACCTGCTACTGGGAGCAGACGTTCTGGGTAGGTTTCTGTTGTCGGATCGGCGAGTTCTTCAGCCGGACGGGTTGATTGCTGTGGATACTAAGTTTGGTCACGTGATCATGGGTCCGGCATTGCCAATGGTTAGGCCTGCCGAGTCAGATGGCATACTTATTGGCTCAGCGTTGTCAGACGCTATCCAACGTTTCTGGGAGATAGAGGAACCTCCCACCGTTCGTCGAGTCGACGCAGACGAAGAAGAGTGCGAGTTGTTTTACCAGAATAGTACTGGTCGCCTTCGTTCTGGTCGTTTTGTAACCCGACTGCCTTTCAGGGCCGATCGACCGCCACTAGGAGAATCTAGGAAGATGGCTGAGACGAGATTGATGTCGATGGAGCGTAGGATGACAAGGGACGCCGTATTTAAACAAAAATATGTTGATTTCATGAGGGAGTATGAGTCGTTAGGACACATGTCGGTATCGGGTGTGGACTGGAGATCTGAGGATCATTGTTTCCTTCCACACCATGCCGTCCTACGAACCCCTACCGGCAAGATTCGAGTTGTTTTTGATGGGTCAGCACCTACCTCGAACGGGATGTCCCTGAATCAGTGTCTACATTCGGGACCCAAGTTGAGTCGTGATATTTCGGATATTCTCACGAGCTTTCGGAGGCACCAGATTGTATTTGTCGCAGACATTCGGATGATGTTTAGGCAAACGGTAATTCATCCGGCTGACAGAAGGTATCAGTTGATACTGTGGCGTGAGTCCACGGCCGAGCCAGTCAAGGTCTATGAGTTAAACACGAACACGTATGGGTTACGGTCTAGCCCGTATTTGGCGATGCGTACCCTGCGGGAGTTGGCGTCGCGTGACCGTGTGAGCTATCCTAGAGCCGCCGCTATCCTGGAGCAAGATTTGTACATCGATGACGTCTGCACAGGGGCAGCCAGTGTAGAGGAAGCTCTGGACCGACGTGACGAGCTCATTCAATTGCTGGAACGAGGCGGCTATGAACTACGCAAGTGGATGTCCAACTCCCCTGAGTTGATGGCTGGTCTCCCAGATGAGTTTCAACAAGACCCGCACGTTTTTGAGAATCCTGACAACCCTAACATGTTGTCAGTGCTTGGAATTCAGTACCGGCCCGTCCATGATGAGTTTACCTATCGGGTGGTTTTAGAAACACCGAAGGCCTGGACGAAGCGGTCAGTACTGTCAACGATTGCGAGAACGTTCGACCCGAATGGATGGATTTCTCCAGTCACCTTTGCTCTCAAATGTTTTATGCAAAGGCTATGGGCGGCTCAGTTGACCTGGGACACCCACCTCTCAGGTGATTTGTTGACTGATTGGACGCGAATGTTCACCTCGCAATCGGACATAAATAATGTATCGCTGCCGAGGAAATTGGTCCCTGCTGGGGATTACAGGGCAACCCTTCACGGGTTTTGTGATGCCTCTGAACGAGGATTTGCGGCAGCGGTTTATTTGCGAACCGTCACCTCCACCGGGGAGGTCGACGAGCGTTTCGTTTTGGCAAAAAGCAAGGTAGCGCCTATTCGGACAAGGATGACGATTCCAAAACTGGAACTGTCCGGGGCTGCTCTTTTGACCAAACTTTTGAATCACACTCTAACAGTGTTGCGTGGGTCAGTGGTTTTGGAGGATACGGTGTACGCGTGGACGGACAGCCAGATTGTTTTGTGCTGGCTGAAGGCTTCGGTCCATAACTTAGAGGTTTTTGTTGCGAACCGTGTCTCCCAGATTGTGTCGTCTGAGGTCCCACTGACCTGGAGACATGTACCAGGAGAATTGAACCCGTCTGATTGTGCATCCAGGGGATGTCGGGCTCCTGAACTCGTTAGACACCATTTGTGGTGGGGACCACCCTGGCTTGCCAAGAGAGAATCGGACTGGCCCCACAGCCATGCAGTAGTATCTTCGGATCATGGCCCCAGAGCGGCCGTGCATGTTACCCAGAAGGCTGAGGACCCTGACGCCGGGTTTCTGCTGGACCGGTATAGCTCACTTGACAAGTTGATAAACGTGTCCACTTGGATTAGGAGATTCGCTCGAAATTGTCGTACTCCTCGCGATCAGCGAACGTTGAACCCTATTCTGACTCCGGCAGAGCGAAACGAGTCGCTGTTGAATTTGGTCCGGTTGGTACAGTCCTCGAAGTTTGGGGCAGAATTGGAGATTATACGAAGTGGACGTTCGAAATTGAAGGGAGCCGTCGCGCGTCTCAACCCCTTTGTTGATTCGACCGGGTTACTTTGGGTAGGAGGAAGATTGCGCAATGCGAATCTGTCGTATTCGGCTCGTCACCCACTTCTGCTCCCCAAGGGGGGACAGTTAGTTGAATTGCTGGTGACTGATCGTCATATTAAAAACGCGCATGCCGGCTGTAACGCGTTGTTGGCCACGCTCCAGCGGGAGTTTTGGATCTTATCTGCCCGCCGTGTCATACGGAACATCGTGTTTCGGTGCATGCCTTGTTATCGACTTAAGGCTGCCACGATGCAACCTCTCATGGGGGACTTGCCCCCTGATCGTGTGAATGAGGTCAGACCGTTTTCAGGTGTTGGTACGGATTTTGCAGGACCGTTTATGGTGAAGAGTTCACGATTGCGTACCGCTAAGCAATACAAGGCGTACCTGTGTGTGTTTGTTTGTTTATCCACCAAGGCGGTACATCTCGAGCTCGTTGCTGATCTCTCGACAGAGGCTTTCATTGCTTGTTTGGATAGGTTTGTTTCTCGAAGGGGACTTCCAACTTTGATCCGCTCTGATAACGGCACTAACTACGTCGGTGCGGAACGATACTTACGAGAGATAGTCAACTTTTTGAATGTAAATAAAGTGGATATTGGAACGGCCCTCTCCCGTCGGGGTATACAGTGGACCTTCAGCCCACCGATTTGCCCCCACTGGGGTGGGATTTTTGAGGCCGTAGTTAAGTCAGCTAAGACGCACTTGGGGCGTATAGTAGGTCAGACCGCGCTGACTTTTGAGGAGCTCGCGACATTGTTTTGTAAGATCGAGGCCGTTCTCAATTCGCGACCGTTGTGTCCGCTCAGCTCGGATCCAAATGACCTGGAGGCTCTGACCCCAGGCCATTTCTTGATAGGACAGCCACTTAACGCGTTGCCCGAGCACCCCTTCGAGGGAGTGAAATTGTATCGGTTGTCAAGGTATCAGATGTTGCAGCAGTTTACTCAGAATTTCTGGAAGCGTTGGACGCTCGAGTATCTGCATATCTTACAACAGCGCCTTAACCTTACAATCGCCCAAGCCTCATATGACGCTCGCCTCGAGTACCGTCCGTCCCCCAAGCGTCATATGACGCTCTCGCTCCCACGCTTTTTTAAACCGGTATATTTTGGCCAATTTTTGTCATGTTGGTACTGTTAAAGATTCTCCAGACGCTCAATAAGACAAAGTCTATAATCCGATACAATTGTCTATGGTCATTCATAGAAAAAAATATTCCAAACGTGCCTCAAAAAAAACACTTTTTCGATTTCCGTATTTTTGGAAAATTTCAAACGCTGAAATATTGAACAGTTTATATAAGAACACACTAATGTTTTTATTGTTTTGAAAGGGTAATGTTATTTAGATTAGGTAGGTATCAAATAACATGTATATGTTGTTGATGTTTTTCTCATGTCTGCTAGATTTGTCGAGAAGGACCATTTTCATAGATGTCTGTGATTCTCATGTCGGTACAATAATAAAGGAAGGTCACTGTGACATTAGTTTTGCATTGACTAAGAGAGGGTTTCATTAGCTACTCATATTTAGCACTCTCATAGTTCTAAGAGTTACCATTTCAACATAATCACTTGATACGTCAGTCAAGTGTCGCGCGCCGCGCGGGCTTAAGTGTGCCTGGGGGACGAGCTGTGTCGGCGCCAAGTGGCTGGGGGTGCGAGGGGTTAAGTAAACTGACAAAACCAGCCCCCCTAGTGTTGGTGACCTCGTTCTGGTTAAGGATGCTAACCTACCGCCACTACGTTGGCGCAGGGGGCGCATTGTTAACTTGTTCCCTGGCAAGGACGGGACCCCCCGGTCTGCAGAGGTTCTAGTAGGAGGCTCGGTTCTAAAACGAGCGGTAGCAACGTTGTCTCGGCTGCCCGTAGATTAGGGGACAGGTGGGTGCCTGTCCGGGCGGGTGATTGTTCGATTCCAAATCGATATTCGATCGATGGTTTCGGAACGGCCATTTTGAATTTGACGTTGCTGCCAACCTAGCAGTTTTTGACAACTGACAGACGAAAGCCCTCGCAATGTAAACGCGCTTTGGTTAGGGTATTGAAATTAAATCGCAAGCCATCTGGAATGTATTCGGGTTTCCCTCAGGATTGTCTATATAGCTGAGTGTGTTGTGGTTCCCCGAACCAGATAAAGTTCGCATTTACGTGGCCGATTGGTTTTCCCACGTAACATAACCTGTGTTGGAACACTGTGCTCATCGAAGCTGGCCTGCCAGTCATACCTGGTTGGCTGAAGAACCTGTCTACCAAGAAGAGCAGTAGTAACTGCTCCGACACTGGCATTACTGGAGACGAAGCTTAATGCAACCGCCTACCGCATGTGCCTTTGGTTCCGCCATAATGGTCTGCTACTGAATACAACAAAGACACAATTCGTTCAGTTTGATCTATCTGGGCGTAGAAGACCTAAATTAGCAGTCGTCGTGGACGGATCTCAAATTGAGCAAGCCCACACTGCCGCGTTTCTGGGCTTTCAGGTGGATCAGGCGTTAACCTGGGACGCGCACATAAATAAGTTATGCAGCAGACTGGCGAGCGCATGTTTCGCCTTAAGTCGGCTCTCATCAACACTCCCTGCAGAGTCGCTGCGGGCGTGCTACTTCGCGTCGGTGCACTCGCTGCTGCAGTACGGCGTGGAGCTGTGGGGGCGCGCGGCGCAGTGGCACCGCGTGTTTGTCCTGCAGAAGCGCGCCGTGCGGTTGCTGGCGCGGGTACCGACTGACGAGTCAGCCAGACCGCACTTTAAACAACTTAAGATTCTCACACTGCCTAGCCTACTCATTCTCCAAGTGGCCACGTATGTGCGAGAGAATATTCACCTATACAAATGACTTGGAGAAAGGCATAGGTACGAAACGCGCAACTCCAACAAATTAGCTACAATCGCGCACAAACTGGAAAAAACTAGAAAAACAATCCACGCTATGGGTCCGGTAGTGTACAACAAGCTACCTGGTATCACTGATGCTCCGAGTGTGTCCATCTTTAAATGTAAATTAAAAACATGGCTTATTGAGAAGTCCCTGTACAGCTATGATGAGTTTTTAGCATTAGGTATGTAACTAGTGAACTAGTCACATAATTTGACATTATAATTTACAATTACCATTGACATTATTATTTACAGTTTGATTATTATTTATTTTTTTTCTGTAACATATACTGACTTATTTAATTTACTGCGTGTAAGTTATTTTAAAATTGTTAGCAATTGCTTATTATAGTATAGACATGAGTAATATAAACATCCCTATGTACCAATTTATACTAGGTACATAACATTGAATTATGATTTATGTCATGACGTGTAATGAATATTATCAATAAATGATGTCTATGTCTATGTCTATGTCTATGTCTAGAGCCTAGGGTGCACCCGGGCCTTGCAGAGAGACAGGAGGTTGACGGGACCGAAGCACAGACCAGGTTAGATCGACTCCATTTACATTAGCTCGGTGAATCGCCGACGTTCACACTTCTTGGCAACTGATCGCTACGCTACCTCGTAGCTGATGGGCCCCTACGAGGTCATTAGGTGCTGAGAAGCCTGAAAATAAAAGTTTTCATTTCGTTTTTCATAGTAACATACATGAATACTTATAGGCGAGTTTTAAGAACAGAGAAAAGGAATAATGTTAACAATGAACTGAGGAAAACTAACTACTCTTCAAAATCTACATGGAATATTGTGAATCGCCATAGAAATAAATCAAAACATAATAATAATAATGATAATAATAAAGAGCTGCTTCTAAAAGCTGATGACCAAATAATAGACAAACCTGAGGATATTGCGGATACCTTTTTCAAAGAAATTTGATAAATCAAATAAGAATAATACAGTGAATGCTAGCACGACGTTGAATTACTTGTATGAGAATACAGATAGAGTTAATGAAAATTTCGTCATAAATATTGTGAAGTCAAATCAAGTCAAAGTACTTTATTACTTTAGATATTTACATATACTTAGCAAACGTCATTTTTTGCCTCTTCTCTACATTGGACCACTGTGGGAAAAGAAGAGCGAAGAAACTCCCACAGATTGATTTTTAGATCTCTTTTAAAAATTGGTTGTGCTTAACTATTACAAATATAACTATTATGAAAAATTTAATTATTATGATTAATAAGCAGGAATAAATAATTACAAAATTATTATCAGCAAGGTCTGTGTTGAGCTAGAATAACCCCATACAATCCTGTCATTTAAGTAATCTTGAACATTGTAAAATCCCTTTTTCGACAAAGTCGCTTTAACATGCTTTTTAAATTGCTCAAATGGCAAGTGTGGCAAGGTGACTGCCTATGATATCACTAAAATTGTTTACAAGATGCAGGCCAAAAATTCATGAGGAGTACATGAATTGCCAATAATATTGATATCTTGGCCCATCCTCCAGCAGCTTTTTATAATATAAAAACATTTCTGTTTTGAAACTAGTACGTTTCCTGACCAACTAAAGATTGCTAGGATTTTACCAATATTTTAAAAGGGTTCGAAAACTGATTCTGATAATTACAGGCCAATATCTTTATTACCAATTTTATCAAAGACTTTTGAAAAGTTGTTTAAGAATGCTCTAGTTGTACACTTAAATAAGAACAAAGTTCTTAGCGCAAGGCAATTTGGTTATAGGACAGGCGTTAGTACAGCAGCTGCAATAGAAGCACTAGGTACTTAATGATTTCCTTACAAACCTGGATAGAAAACAGAAAGTTGCAGCTTTATTTTTAGATTTAAGTGCAGCATTTGATACTGTTGATCATGAACTTCACATTAAGAAATCAGAACACTATGGCGTAAGAGGACAGACATTAAAACGAATTCGAAGCTATTTGCAAAATAGAGACCAGTTCGTTGAAGTCAGATCAATTAGTAAAATGAAAGAACAAGTAGCTTATTAGCTTAGTTAAAAGAAGAAGTGGTGTACCGCAAGGATCAATACTGGGACCCATCTTCTTTGTGGTTTTTATAAACGATTTGGTTAATGCTTTCATCAATAACTCAACAGACACTAATTTGGTCCTATTTGCTGATGATACTAATGCAATAACTTCGGCAACCATATAGTCGATCGTAATAGAAGAGTAAATTTTGTGCTGGCTTGTTTCAAGGATTGGTTCTTGCACAATAATTTAGAATTAAATGGCGCAAAAAGCAATTTTTTTTTTAAAACAACCGCAAGAAACATTGACACCTTGGACATAGTTTATTATAATGAGAAAGTTAATGTCGTCAAGTCAGTAAAGTTTTTAGGGGTGATTGATGAAAATCTTAACTGGAAGGAGGAGGTGGAAGCGATAGTGAAATCCATTAGTACTGCTTGTTTTGCTATGAAGAGCTTAAGGGTTGAGGTCTCTCAAGACCACATCAGAGCAGTGTATTTTGCATAAGTAGAATCTAAGTTAAGATACAGTATTAAATTTTGGGGTAACAGCTATCAACGCAATAGTGCCTTTAGGATTCAAAATAGAGCAATCAAGCAATCATTGTATTAGCTAGAGTTCCTCAGTGGATCTAATGTAAAGAATACTTATTGAAGTTTGGTGTATTAACTATCCCTAGTCTCTACATACTTATACTACTGTCTATAATGAGTAAACACCTGAGTGACCTAGAAGGTCCGTTGCAGAAGTGTTTAAGAAACACTTCCAGGAGGCAGGACATTAAAATTGAGACAATTCAACATTGCCAGGCAAAATGTTCTTTATCAGTCCATAAAATTTTCATTACCGAAAAATTTGAAAATAATTGATAAAACGAAGATATTTGAAGGAAAACTTAAAAATATTTTATGGAAAAGTCTTTTTAAGACATTAATGAATTTTATGCTGAAAGAAAATGTTAGAAAGGTTTGAACTATATATAACATAACAACAACACAATATGAGAACATGTAAACATTAATTTAAATTATTGAATAATTTTGCTGAATGTTCATTAAATAATTATAATAGTAATAATCCGTCTTACCACAAAAAACTTTAACCATTGTTTAACACATGATTATAAAAATCGTTACCACAAAACTGATTTTAGCGTCTTAGCAGGGATAGGCATGGCTTATATTATGGCTTATATATGTCACTTCTATAACACTTGACTCTACACTTAACTATAACAATGGAAAGGGCGGAAAAAATTAGCCTAAATATTTTCCAAATTCTAAAACAAAACTTCATCAAGTTTTTCAACTCATCTGGATTATATTTAGGCCTACATTTAACTTACATTACTTCACTTCACTTCACTTCACTTCTATAACACTTGACTCTACACTTAACTAGAACAATGGAAAGGGTTATTTTGACTTACTTTTCCAAATTCTAAAACAAAACTTCATCTAGTTTTTCAACTCATCTGGATTATATTTAGGCCTACATTTAACTTACATTACTTCACTTCACTTCACTTCACTTCACTTCATCACTTTAATATTTTTAACAATGGAAAGAGGTAAAATTTTCTAAACAATTCGAATCCTTGACTCCACCTTCAACTGCAAATGACTCTCCATCACTTGACCTTCCTGCTGATCCGACTGTCATGGAACCTCCTCTTGTTTCTCAAACTTCTGTCCTGAAGGTGATACAAAAGCTTAGCATTAAAGATATAAAATTTTTGCATGTAAGTAGCATACATTTTCTTAACTTCTATTAACTTGTATATATGTATATTCTTTATTTCAGACACATCTCGTTGGCGATGTGGCTGATCTCTGGCTTCGAGCTCTACCGCTCTGGCCGTTCTTAATCTTAAGGCAAAGCGACTAAAGCTACCTTAGGGTTAATTTGTTTCTCTTTACCTCTATTTTTTTTCCACGCAGGAGCGGATGACAACTCCTTAAGTAAGCCTGAATGTCCTTTTGAAAACACACTTTTAGGGTGGTAGTCATTGAATGTGAACTCCACCCTTACCTGAATGAAGATGATGAATGTAAGAGATGGTATATCTGATTTTGCCTGGTGATGTCTGTTTCTGCAAAGCTGTGTTTTTCTGGTTTATTTTAAAATTTACATATCAAAATTTTTGCTGAGTCAAAAATTTTTCCAGGGTCGGGGGGAAAATGTAGTGTTACGCTACTTACATGTCATTTTCCAGTATATTCAGCTGGATACTTGCTGAGCTGTATAGCTGTATATTTTGTTTCACCTTTATTTTCATAGGACCCTGTAACGTTTTAAACCATAAGAACACATTAACAAATCATTTTCGCTTCATATTTTCACACTATCAGCACTTCTAAATCGATAGCGAAGGGGTTTACCTTTGGTGACCTTGTATTTGGCTTTCTCCGAAACTCTGCAATCTCGGGCTTCGTGCGCGCTGGTGCGCTACCCTTTTATCATTCGCTGTTATGTAATTTTGGCTATGTGAACTTGTTAAATTTTCTATTACGAGCCTGAAACCAAAATCTGACATTTATTATGTTGTTGTTTATCTGGTTGTCATGGCAATGTCCATTCAAACTCGTTAGCGGTCTGATATGTTTGCTTCAATACTTTTACAAAAATACTTTTTCTCTCTTGGCCACTCACAAAAATTGCTTTTAATTTAAATAATTTTTAGAACTCTCCAAAAAGGGTATAAGAGCGGAACATTTCTGAAATTCTGGAGTCTCACGTCAGCTTTTGTGCAAGAAGCTTCACCTAAAGGCCTTATCCCGGGGTCGCACTGCTCCGGGATCCTGCGAGCCGCTACTGCTAAGCCTCCTGACTTGGCGAGCCTCTACCCTGGCCAGCGCTTCGTTGGGTCTCCACTTCACCTGCCCGTTTTTTGCTACACCTGCTCATCAGTGACTTCAGGCCGACACGCTGCGGGCCTCTACCCTGGCCGGCGTTTCGCTACCAGGGCCCCTACTCCTGCTGCCCGTCGGGGACTGATGACCGATTGGCCGCCGGCCACACTCTCCAACTGCAACTCCTACATCGCCCACCAGTGCCTCCACTGACCGGTTCACCAGACGTCTACTGCTTCATCGACCTCCACGTCTACTGCTTCATCGGCCTCCTACTCTCCGTGTCCTCCGCTTCCTTTTTTATCTGGACAGCTGTATTTTTATAAAACCTGTCTCACTTCATTCACCCTCATCTTCCTAGCATTTTTCTAGATAGTCACTGTAAATACCCATAATAAACTGTCATTTCTAAATTTTATCCTGGTTGTTTCTTGTTAGGTTCTGGTTAGGTTAATATCTTTACACGACAAGTTGTAGTCGGAGACTACTCGGTGTGCATAAGGAACAGTCATTCGGTCGGACTATAGTATTGCAGTCGGGTTCCATAGTATTGCAGTGTTATTTCGGATTACAGAGCAGGGTCAGGCTATTTAAGGGGTATTAAGCTGATTTTGCTGACCTCAAAAGAAGTGTGGGTCATATCGGAGGGGCCACTTCTAGAAAAATAGTTTTTTTTTATAATACCTTTTTGTGTGTTATTTGTATTGTACCATATGGTGGCATTCTCTAATTGATTTAGAGTGTATAGTTATAAGGTGTATGTCCACAGGGCGACCATATTAAATATTTTTTAGGATTTAATTGTTTTAGTTGCCTTAGTTTTGACAACTTAGTTTTAATTTCTGTGCCCAGCGCTGACGGGCAAGTGCTGGTCTCTGGCTATACTTAGTTCGGTAGTGAAGTATAAGACCAGAATCTATTAAATCGGTAAACATGGCACCTTCGCCCTTGACGGTACTGCGGCATGGTGTCCGTGAGGAAATGAGATGGCTTGCCCATACTCATAAGTATGTGGAGCGACCAGATATGGATGATGTCCTGCTCAAGCGTGTGGAGGACGCAATGACACGCGTCGGGAAGGTGTGTCGGCTGGCTGCGGAGGCTGAAGCTCTCGGGCTTACTGATGAAGCCTCGGTGGCTGCAGTGAAACAGCTCTGCGCGGATGCTGACCAAGCGATGGAATGCTTGGGTGACATCGAGCGTCGTGCGGAGAAAATTAAGCGGTCACGAAGGAATGACCGTGGGGAGGGTAACGGAGACCCACCCCCGAAGGGTGTTGTTGGACGGCTGCCACACCTGGAGATTCCGGCCTTCAGTGGGGCAATTGATGAGTGGCCGGCCTTCATCAATTTATTTGATAGCTTGGTCCACGGTCGGGACGACCTGGACAACGCCTACAAGTTGGCCCAACTATTGATGGCTCTGCGGGGTGAACCGAAAGAGTTGGTCGGTCACCTAACGGTCACGGCGGGCAATTATGAGATAGCCAGGTCCATATTGTTTGACCGCTACCAACACAAACGGCGGTTGGTTGATGCGCAGCTGGGGAAGCTGTTTAGCATCCCTAAAGTAACCCGGGATGTTGACATCCGAGTACAGGTGCTCAACCCTGTGCTGGTGGCCACGAAGGCCCTTCAGAACCTTGGTCTTCCGGTAGACCAATGGTCATACATTGTTTTGTATATGGTTTTGTCACGGTTGCCTGCAGCTGTTCAAAGTCGGTTTGAACAGCTGCATGGGGGCAGTAGCACGGAACTGCCCACGCGCGTCCAATTGACGGATTTTTTGGAGGGTGAATGCAGGCGATGTGACACACTGGACACGGAGGCCAGTGTGCAGCGCCAACCCGCGCGGATGCGGGAAGGGCCGCGCCCCCCGCCCCCACGGGGGGGTGGGTGGTCGAAACAATTTGGCGTTTTGAATGCCGCGCCGTCGGGTGACGGCTGTGTGCACTGCGACAGTGCCGGTCATGAAGTGACCAGTTGCGCCAACTTTAAGGCGCTCGGGGTAGCTGCCCGCAGGAAGATAGTCTTCCGCCACCGATTGTGTTTCGGTTGTTTGGGGCCGCACACGCTGAGCGAGTGCTCGCGCGCGTTCCCCTGTGAGTGCTGTGGTGGCAAGCACCACATAGTGTTGTGCCTGAATCGGTCAGGCCCTTCGGACGGTCACCAGGGCCGGACTCAGGTTGGTCGGCCACAGGGCCCAACCAGGGCCGGACCCAGTCCCCCTCCGGGAAACAGGAGTCACCAACGGGGTGACTGGGGTACCCGCGGACGGGACCCCCCCCCGAGGGGAAGGGGGCAGCGCGGGGGTTGACATGCGGGATAGCCGGGGTTCGGTCGCCGCTGTCCACGGTCAGCGAGGACTTCGAGCCGCTGGCTCACCGCGTGTTACGGGCGGGTGTCATATGGCACCTATGAGTGGCGCGAAGGCTGGGAGCCCACCACCTTCTGCGCCACCCTGCCCGTCGCTCTGGGAGGCGAACAGGGAGGCGAACAGTCGGATGTCGCCCCCATTCCTAGAGCGCCCCAGGTTGGATCCGCTCTCCCCCATCCATCCACGGTGGCCACCGGACACACCGTACACCGTCCGGTATGGTCGGATACCGGGACAGCGAGGGGCCTATTATGCGGGTTGGGACCCCTTGATGTACATACGGTCTGATATGCCACCGGCATATCAGCAGCCGAGTTACTCCACGGCCGACGGAGGTCTCAGCGGGTTCGGATCCCGCGGAGGTTCCCGCTAGGGACACGCCGCCCACTTACAGGGTGCCGCCACTCCACAGACGGTCATGCTCCCCACCGCCTCTGTGATAGCGTGGAGTTCGGACGGCAAATCTTGTGTGGCACGAGCACTATTGGACTCGGGGGCCCAGGGGTGCTTAGTCTCGTGCAACCTTGTAAGACGGTTGGGCATTTCGGTAAGGGAGTATCCACATTCCATTCGGGGAATTGGGAACACGGAAGTCGGTTCCGTTAAGGGAGTATGTCGGATTACTCACTCGTCACGGGTGGATTCATCGGTGAATCTGACGGTCACGGCATTAGTCATGCCTAATGTGATGGGCTCACACCCTCACGTACGGTTGTCGCCCTCGGTGCGACAGTTGGTCGCTGGGTTGTCACTGGCTGACCCGGAGTTCGATATTCCGGGCCCAGTAGACATTTTATTGGGTGTCGATGCCTTGGGATACCTGTTAGTGCCAGGTGTCCACGTGTTGCAGGCGACTGGTCTGGTTTCGGTCAACACCAGACTGGGCCATGCGGTAATGGGTCCGGTCATGCCGGCTGCCCCACGCCTAGCGACTCGTAGTCCCTTATTCGGTTCTGTACTCTCGGAGGTGATACAGAAGTTTTGGGAGGTGGAGGAACCACCTACGGTCCGCCGGTTGGACCCGGTTGAAGAAGAGTGTGAACAGTTTTATCGGAACGATACTGGTCGCCTTCGGTCAGGTCGATTTCTCACACGTCTTCCATTCCGGAGTGATCGCCCACCGCTGGGCAGTTCACACCATGCAGCCGAGACGCGGCTTCTGTCGATGGAACGACGCATGAAGCGTGACGGGATTTTCCGGCAGAAGTACGTCGACTTCATGCGGGAATACGAGTCGCTCGGCCACATGTCGGTTTCGGGTATGACTGGAAGCGTGAAGACCACTGCTTCCTGCCCCATCACGCGGTCTTGAGGACCCCGGAGGGCAAAATACGGGTAGTGTTCGATGGATCGGAATCAACATCTAACGGCATGAACCTGAACCAGTTTTTGCATTCAAGGCCGAAGTTGAACCATGACATCGCGGATGTTATCACACGGTTCCGTTGACACAATGTTGTGTTTGTAGCTGACATCCGGATGATGTTTAGACAGACGGTCATTCACCCTGACGATAGACGGTATCAGCTGATACTGTGGCGAGAGAGCCCAGATCAGCCCATCAAGGTGTACGAGCTGAACACCAACACGTACGGGCTACGGTCTAGTCCTTATTTGGCGATTCGCACTCTGCGGGAGTTAGCGGATCGAGAACGGTTAAATTTCCCTAGAGGAGCAGCAATCCTGGAGCAGGATCTCTACGTGGACGATATCTGTACCGGTGCAGATTCCGTAGAGGAGGCGCTCGCTCGTCGGGACGAGCTAGTTGAGCTCCTACGCGGTGGAGGTTACGAGCTCCGGAAATGGATGTCGAACTCTCCAGAGTTACTGTCTGGTCTTCCGGATGACTACCAGCAGGATCCCCACATTTTTGAAGATAGCTTGTTAACCATGCGAGAGCCGTTCCAGTCACTCCAAGTACCTCTAGCATTTTTAAGAGAAGGGGAATTGACACTGTATCAAATGCTTTTTTAAGGTCCAGGAAGACACCAATACACCTCTCTCCTTTGTCGAGTGAGCTAGCTATGGAGTCTGTAAGTAGGGTGACGGCGTCCTCCGTGGACCTCTTGGCTCTGAAGCCAAATTGATTTTCGACAAGCAGTTTGTTAGACTCTAGGTACTTGGTCAAGCGATGGTTAATTACTTTCTCTAGTATTTTTGCTGTTACAGTCAGTAGAGAGATTGGTTTGTAGTCACAGGGATCAGTTGTGTCACCATCTTTATAGATAGGGCAAACTTCGGACAATTTCAGCAGTTCAGGAACAATACCCGATGATATGCTCAGGTTTATAATGTGTGATATGGGTTCTGCAATTATATGTTTTAAATTTTTGAAATGTTTTGGTGGGAGTTCATCCCAGCCGGGCGAACCGTCTGATTTGAGACTCATTATAAACTTGGAGGTTTCTACGGTATCAGTCGGGGTCAGGAAGAGTGAGAAAAAGTTGAATCCAGGGGTTATTTCTATCCTTGAAGTGAGTTGTTTCTCTGTTAGGTACGATGAGGTGAGTATGTCGTTAGCCAGATTACTGCCAACTGAAGTGAAGTAGTCGTTCACCAAGTTTAGAGCTGAAGATGGTTGATGATAGGTTTACTTGGTCCAAGCACATAGACTCCATATGCACTAAGTTAAGAGCTCTGCTTCTAAAATTCAAAATTCTAAAACACAGATTACCCACCCACATGTTACTCACACTATACAAGACTGTGATTGAATCAATTGTAACCTACGGATTGAGCACATATGGAAGAGCATCACCATATCTAACTAATGAAATTCATAAACTACAACATAGAATACTAAAAACTATAGTTCCGTTGTCCATTAAGTTAGAATGTAGAAGTAACCCTCTTAAACTTTTTAATTATTGTAAAACCATGCCCCTGTCTACCCAATTTGATTACTACATACTAAAGGAATACAATAAAATTCATGACACATTATTGCTTAAGAAAATATGCCATAAAATAACAACACGGAAAACAACTGAAAATAAATTTTATATACCAAACTTTAATAATAGCAATGGGAAAAGAACAGCTTCTTACCTTATCCCAAAAAAACTAAACGAACTGCCTTATGACATACGAACACAATTTCAAGATCACAATTTAAAGAAAAAATTAAAAAACTTTTACTTAACAACATTAGATACTGCAGAATAACCCAACTGATATATTTTTTTGTTAAGACTGGAAGCAACTACATGCGCGCGGAATGTATGATAGACGTTCAGCAGTAAGTAGTGCACAGCTACATATATTCTACTCGCTCTCACAACACACACCTCAACGCGCATGGGTTGGTTCCCGTCTCTTTCGCATTAAGAAATAGTTTAAACTACCTACATAATGAATGTAAACTGCCAGACCGACACAAATAAACCTTTTAGGTTTCGTGTCACAAATTTGTCAATTAGTACTTAAGATTTTTTATGTTAATAAATAAATAAATAAATAAAATAATGGTGTGTCACCTATTTCAAGGAGGTCGTTGCATGTTTTTTTCCCAGCGTCTATGTGGCAGATTGATTTAATTGCCTGCCATGTTTTTTTTGGGCAACGTATGTTTTTGCGGATAATTTCTTCGTCATGTTGGGTTATAAGTTTTGAAGAATAAAGTTGCAAGTGTTTCGATATTTATGATACGTTATTCTTGGGTTATTATTATATGTGCAAAATGTCACGTTTTTTCATGCATTTTATCAGGCTGGGGGTTATCCAGGGTTTCATACTGTAACATACTGTAAACTCTGTGGGGTATTTTATGAGTAGTTTTGTATTCATGGTAAAGAGTTGTAAGAAGTTTAATAAAGTGATCGCAAGCAATGTTTGGATCTTCAATTTGGTAGAAAGGGTCCCAGTTGGATTCAAGTAGTTTTTTTTCAAGAGCTTCATAGTTAATTTTTGTTATAGACATAGGCAAAGGTGAGGTCCCAGCTAGTTGCATTTCGATGGACACCATTACTATCGAATGATCAGTAACACTAGTCTGACATACAACTGCTGTACTTAGGCTTGTCAGTTTTGAGAAGTATATGGTCGAGATAGTTCGCCTCACGAGTAGCTAGTAAGTGAGCAGGGTAGTAACCGTGCAGGGCTATCAGGTCTAGGTATCTGTCACTGTGCCTGTTGTCATTGTTTGTTTTGATGTCTATGTTAATGTCCCCTATTATTATGTTTGTCTTAGCAGATGAGTATTTTGCCAGAGTAAGGTCGAGGGGGTTAATAAATTTGTCTGTATTTTCAAAACTAGGAGATCTGTAGATAGATGTTATTATTATATTTTTTCCAATTTTAAGAATGAAGCAGTTAGATTCTTCGAATAAAGGTTCATCAACTGTGACTTTTATGTTGATTCTACAGTAAGCAACAATACCGTCGTTCTGGTTTAAATATTTTTTAGAATAAAATAGTTTGTACCCAGTCAACGGAAATTGTGGTGGAACGTCTTTGGTGAGTCTACACTCAGTGAGTATTATAATGTCTGGTGTAAATTTTAACCTTGTAAGAAGTACTAAAAAATTGTAAAGTTTTTGTTAATACTGCGTATGTTTTGCGTAATAACAGTGAGATTACCATGTTTTAAGTTAAGTTTAGATTTGCATAATTCTGGTTCGGTTTCCAAAAAACTGCTGGATATTGATGTGCTGTCTATGTCATCTATTAGGTTTTTAACTGTGAATTTGAAAAGCATTCGGGTAGAGCCTGTGCTCAGGACTTGGAATTGGAGGAACTCGAGTAGATAAGGTTGGTTTGTTTGTGTTGTATGGTGTTGTGTTGTGTTTTTCATGATTGGTAGTTTGTGTAGTGTATGTAAGTTTAGTTATAATCGGGTCAAGGTGGTTGGTTTTGGTTCATTTGTGGTAGTTTTTTGTAGTGATTTTGGCATAGTTAAGCTTATATTGTTGTTTTTAGAGAGACGAGGTGGGTTGGTTTTTGTTTTGCAGGTTTAATGCTGTTTTTTTGATGTAATTGATGTATTTTTGTGATTGTAGGATTTGTTTGTAGTTTTTAATCTGATGAGTTGGGTGTGGTCATGTGTGGCGTTTAACTTACTTACTTGGTCTATAATTGAAGAGATATTAACAAGAATAACGTTAGGTATACTGTTGCTTATGGTTATGGCTAGTCAGTTACTCCGCAGTGCTTGCTCAATCAGTAGAACCTGCTTTTCATGTTTCAGCTCGATGGCAGGTGACTCCTCATTTTTATTTATGAAGATCTTTCCTGTGTTTGACCAGCAGAACTTAAAGTTATGATTGCGTTTGAGCATTCTGCCCAGGTAGTATAGCTTGGCCGCTTTTTTAGTCAGGTGATCAGACGCATATATTGGTGTTTTGTTGCCTGTTAGTCCCAGGGTTATGGTGTTCAATGGTTCTTGCCTATTTTGAAAATTATACGATTTTATAGCACCCAGTAGTACCGCTTTTGAATTGGTGCTGTCCATCTCCAAGATCAGTGGCTTAGTTGCGATGTCTTTGATGGGCAATCGATAAACATCCTTAATGTCGTGCTCATCGAGAGGCAGGGATAGTACCTGGTAAATAGTCCTTATCATGTTCGTAAAGTTCTCCCCTTTGTGAAATGGTATGTTCCTCACCTCAATGCTTTTTGAGCGAAGTTTTCGCGGGTGTTCTTCGATATTGTCTTCCAGTTCGTTTATGTAAAGCTGATTCTCATCCTTTTCTAGTTTTATTTTGGCATCAAGTTTTGTTTCCAGGCCGTCCACTTGTTGCTTAAGTTGGTCATGTTGCGAGGATATAAAGTTTACAGATGCCTCGAGTTGAGCTTGTTGTTCGAGTATCTTTGTGTGTTGTTCGTTAATCTTGCTTATTCGGGCACTGAGCACTCCAAATTGTTCCGAATGTTCCCGCTTCATTTCTGCCAAGAAGTTAATATTGCGTCCTCGGAGGTATTGTTCTGGTTGACTTTCCCACGGGCAGTCACGAATTGTGGAGGGGGTGATTCTTCTAGTATGTTGGATAGATTAGCATCCGACGTATTGGTCTCTTCTATATCACCTTTAACAAAAGTGTTGTCGAACATTGTGATTGATGTTGACTATTGAATTTCTGTGAGTTTCTTGCGTGTACTGTGGAGTTGTAATGTAGGTGTTTTTGTATTTCACCCAAACGTAAGGTACTATTGGCCACCTTACTCACACCGCCTCAGCAATGATAATGTAGTTTACGCAAACAAGTTATTTATTTAGGTAGGATATTCGAATTTCGGTCGACCGGGGAATACACTTGTAACGCGACCGCTTCTATCGGAGTCCGGACGAAAGAGGAACGAGAACAAGCTTAATATTGACCTGAGAACTCATTAAAGTTCTTCCTTGGTCGTTGCATCGGGAAAACTTCGTTTGTATGATTACAAGCGTGCATTGAAGTAATCTGTTAACAAATTTTGAAAATGTCAAGTTAAAGCAAAATAAAGTAGAACGACCATGGCAACAACCAAAATGTAAAGCATTTATGAAAAGAAAACAGGGACATGTTGTTAAGCAACGAGAGTCCAGACCTCCCTCGCTAATACTGCATAACTTAAGCACATATTTGAGTGCTAAAGTTACACTAAACCTCACAGCCTCCAGGCCCTACGGCCTTCAGGCATTCAGTCTCTAGGCCCAAGGCCTCCAGGTCTCTAGAAAAGTCTCAATATTCCGCATGCAATATTCCCCGTGACAATAGTCACGCCAGATCACGACAGAGGTCTCCAGACCGCATATCGTATCGGCAGACGGCGGCACCGTCTCATAAGCCGGGAGCGCCCGCTGCCCAGTCATAGCATCCTCTTTCTGCCATAGCTTGCTGACGCTCTTGAAGCAAGCTGCGCAGGCGTCCGGTATCCACTCGCCACGCCA
This sequence comes from Argyresthia goedartella, assembly GCA_949825045.1. Lineage (NCBI taxonomy): Eukaryota > Metazoa > Arthropoda > Insecta > Lepidoptera > Argyresthiidae > Argyresthia > Argyresthia goedartella. The sequence continues at coordinate 25,126,962 of OX463832.1, forward strand.
CAGCACCATGTGCTACTCTACCGCTTGGGTCCGTTTGCCATAGGTACCCGTCAGCAGTTCAAGCTCGTAGCGGTGGTGAGGCAGCTCCTGCACGACCTTGTAAAGGCCGCTCGGAATCCAGCTTGCCAGCACTCTGCGATTTTTTAGAGACAAAAACGAAATCACCATTAGAAAATGTCTTAGGTTCCTTACGACCTTCATTAGCATGCGCATCCTGTCGCCGCTGATTGGCAACGAGCAACTCTGTTGCACGCTGTCGACTCAATGTAGCTAGTGACAAAAGTGAAGCCTACACTCACAACATAATGCCTCTAATTCTGCAGAGCTCGCAGAGTACTTTATTTCCACACCTTGTAATACTCGCTTGTGTCCTCCATCATGAACCTGCATTAGCACAGTTCCATAACCGATGGAACTTGCATCAGAGTGCACCTCAATTGGCAAGGAAGGGTCATAGATTGCAAGCACCGGTTCTTTCATGAAAAATTCTCTTAGGTCTTTGCGTGCAACCTGCAGTTCCGGTCTCTAATTGAAATTAATTCCATTCCGAGTGAAAGCAGCAATTCATTCGGTTTTCTGAGCAAAATAACAACTTTATCATGGCTCGGCCGTACCTGACCCTCGCTAATAGTCATGCCTGCCAAAACATTCAATGTCCTTCGCTAGGAATGGACATTATTACAAGAACTACTGTCTTTTGAAGTACACGAACCTCCCCATGTATTCGTCCTAGATTGCTTATTACAGGAAACTTGCCTGTATCCTGACTGTCCACAATACAATAAAAACACTCAGCATCTTCAAACTTTCGCTTTCAACAAAACGCAACAGGTTTGTCTTTCGTGGGGATCTTACTTTGTCACGTAGTGGTATGTGCGGCAGACGAATGGTTCTTATGTACCCTAGGATTGACATAGGATGAGAAAAAATCTTCTAGGTAGTTGCGTCTGTGGTTGCCGTTCTAATGTGTGGGTCAGTAACACCGCACACCACTATCACCGAAATCAATTCCTAAGGCCCCGGACAGTCGGGCATAGTGGTTTCATTTCATTATTGAAACTAATCCACGAACCATGGTGATTCTCCACTCATAAAACTACGTACGGGCATCTCCTTTAATATAGTTACCTATCCACGATAGACATTCGTAGTCACCCCAATTCTTTTGCAATTTGGTGCGATCACAAAAATCCTCAATGATATACAAGTGAGAAAAATTATGGTCACATTTCATCGTACCTAAAGATCGACTGAATCTCATCCACAAATTGTTCTATTATTTGCCATCGTACTATTATTTGGGGCATAAATACCTTGCTAGTCTAAAGTATTCATACGTTTGTATGAATACTTTCCGACACAGGACTCAGCAAGCAGGCCCGCAGACTCGAGACACGTGCGGGAGTGTGGAGTGTCATGCATCGAGCCAACTCAGGTGCATGGCGCCATGCTGGCGGAGGCGGCGTTGGGGGGCGCGCCAAAATTGTTTGCGGGAGGCGCCGACGACGGGTATATTTGAGCCACAGGCCCAACTGTTTTGCGGTCTTCTAACGTACGGAGACGAGCCAATATCGCAGACATTTCCTGTCGCAACTGCCCTTCAGGAGTACGCTCCTTGTATCGTTTTCACTTTTCACTTCACTTTAAACATTATGATGTCGCTCACGTGAACGACTAATTTAACGTCGGCTACGACGTTATTCACAATCCGACATCTTTCACTCGTACAGTTTAAAATTGATATAGGCGTGTGAGATAGAATCACAGGGATCCTGTCCCACTTCTGATGTCGCAGGAAGGCCATTTCCTTAAGTTCCGATAGGAGAAACATCAGTCTCAGTAGGTTGTGTAGTTTCGAGATCAGAATCTTGTGGCCTGACATAGTTGTCATCAAGAAAGTAGTCAACGTCTTCGTCCATGGTGTAAGTAAGTAGGGTGGTAGGAGGCAAGGTAAAACACTAGATGGATAATCTTCTTGATCTCTAATGACTTCAATCAAGTTCAAGTTCAAGTTCAAAGTTCTTTATTACTGTAGATATTAAAAATATACTTAGTACACGTCAATTTGCCTCTTCTTTACATTGGACCACTGTGGGGAAAGAAGGGCAAGAAACTCCCACAGATTGACTTACAGAGATAACTATTAAAATAATATTAACATTGAGTTCAGTGTTAGTTCCAAGCGTTCTCATCATTAATATATTGTTGGATATCATAGTATCCCTTTTTAAACAAAGTTCTTTTTATACGGTTTTTGAATTGCTCAAAAGGCAAATTCAAAATCTCCAGAGGTATCTTGTTGTAGAAGATAATACATTGACCTTTAAAGGAATTGCTAACCTTTGCGAGTCTAAACCGGGGTGTAACAAGTCGGTGATTATTTCTTAGGTTAATATCACAGCTATCGCTTATTTTGGGATAAGTTCCAAGGTTCTTACGTACATACATTATATTTTCGAAAATATATTGACTTGCTACAGTCAGTATGTCAATTTCTTTAAAAAGTTCTCTTAGGGAGTCTCTGCGCTTTAAATTATAAATTGCTCGAATAGCTCTTTTTTGTAAAATAAAAATAGTTTGAATATCTGCTGCCTTCCCCCACAACAAGATACCATAGGACATAACACTGTGAAAATAACTAAAATAGACTAACCTAGCTGTAGCCACATCCGTGTGCTGTCTAATGCTCCTAACAGCGTATGCCGCTGAACTTAATCTGCCCGCCAATTTATCAATGTGCGGTCCCCACTGCAATTTGCAGTCAATAGTTACTCCAAGGAACTTTGTGTCATTTACTAATTCCAAAGACTTCCCGTCCATCACTAAACTCGTCTCAACCTGCCTAACGCTTGGAAGAGAGAACTTTATACACTTCGTTTTACTAGCGTTTAGTAATAAATTATTAATTGTAAACCAATTCAAGGTTAATGACAATACGTTATTAATATCATCGAAATTTTCTTTTTGTCTTTCCACCTTGAAAACCAATGAAGTATCATCAGCAAACAACACTGTATCAGCAAATCTTTCCACCATAAAAGGCAGATCATTAATATAGACCAGGAACAAGAAAGGGCCTAATATGGAACCTTGTGGAACGCCTATTTTCACACCCGATCCATCAGATTTAGTGCCGTTAATTTCTGTCTTTTGCACTCTATTGCTCAAATACGATTCTAGTAAATCTAACGATCTATTTCTAACACCGTAATGATTCAGTTTCATTAGTAGCGTATCATGATCAACACAGTCAAATGCCTTCGACAAATCGCAAAAAATGCCAACAGCATCTTGTGCCCCCTCCCACGCAGAGAAAATAGTCGTAATAAGGGTAACACCTGCATCCGTTGTTGATTTACCCCTAGTAAAACCGAATTGTTTAGCGTGAAGTTGTTTCGTATAGTTAAAATGAGACAGCATTTGATTAAGTATAATTTTTTCAAATATCTTACTAAGTGCTGGAAGTACTGATATTGGTCTGAAGTTTGAAGGATCACCTTTATCTCCTGACTTGAACAGAGGTATCAGTTTACTATGCTTCATGAGGTCTGGGAACGCTCCATCGTCAACACACTTGTTGAATATATAAGCTAAGTGTGGGGCTATAACCAGAATCACTGAATCAATTACTTTTACTGACATACCCCACAGATCTTCAGTATTTTTTAAGTTAAGTAACCCGAATGATTTGACAATGTCCTTTGGATATACATGACTAAATTCAAAGTCTACAATACTGGTGATAGTGTTGCTTTTTAATAATATCTGCGCTTCATTTGGGGATGAGTTTAGATGCTCTGTCGTGAGTATGGGTATATTTGTAAAGAATGTCTCAAATGCTTGAGCTACATCAGCGTTGTTCTTAATAACATCATCACCTATCTTTAAGCAGAAATCATTATTCCGAGGTATAACTTTGCCAGTTTCGCGGTTTATAATTTGCCAAACGGTTTTCGATTTATTATTAGAATTTTTTATTTTTTCATTAATGTGTAAAGATTTTGCGGCTCTACAGACTATCTTGAAAGTTTTAGAATATTTTCTAACGTACTCATGAAATTTTGTGTCAATATTATAGGTTTTTTGATCATAAAGATCATACAATGTGACTCTACTTTTACGAATTCCAATAGTTGCCCAGTCACTAAATCTAGACTTACCGTTATTGTCGAAGACCTTCTTTAGTTTAAAAACTTTATAGAATTCTGTTTTTATAATATTGAAGAAGTCTGAATATATCTTGTTCGTGTCCTGTTCATTAAAGTCTGGGACTGGCAAGCTATTATCTAAGTTTTCCCTATACGTTCTAAGCCTATGGGATGTAATAGGCCTATAAAATGATGGATCAGGCTTAGCTTCACAAGTAATTGGGAATGTGATGGTTTGACCGCTGTGATCAGAGGGCAAGCAGTTGATCACATGTTTACTTGTAAAATCACAATTACAGAAAACGTTGTCTAAGCAGGTTTTGCTATTAAGAGTTATTCTGGTCGGTTCTGAAAAAACATGAAATAAATTAAAAGATTTAAATAAAATTAATATTCGTTGCTTCATTGTTGTATCAGCAAGCAAATCCACATTAAAATCACCACAAACGACAACTTTTTTTTTGTTATTAATTAATTTTGAGAGAACTTCCTCCATTGTTTTTTCAAAAATGTCAAAGTTGCCATGCCCTTTCTCATCCCTGGGAGGTCTGTAGACACACACAATAACATGACTAGGTAACTCAACACAAGCTATCTCAACTTGTCTTTCAACAGTAAGTGAAACAATATCTAGCCGTGGTTTAACCTTTAAACTATTATTTACTAAGATTAAGGAACCACCCCTATCTGCAGTTCTTCTATTATAGCAACTAACAATTTTGTAATTATTTATGTTGAACGACATCATATTTTGCTTTAACCAGTGTTCAGTAACGCAAATAACATCCGTGTCAGAATTATTAAGAAACAATTCCAAAACCAGTTCCTTGCCGGGTAGTCCTTGGAGGTTTTGATGCGTAATACTTAAGTGGCGCTTATCCATTGTCGCATCACAGGTGAGTGCCGGGCTATCACGCTGTGCAGGCGCGGGCGCGGAGGGCGCGGGCGCGGGCGCGGGGGGCGCGGACTTGCTCACATCGCACGGCTCTAACCGGGGTGCGGCCACTAAAAGTGCTACTCCAAGTTTATGGTCGGTCTTATTTTTGTGGTTTGTTCGATGATTGGCGAAACCAAATCCATTCGCAAAATTCTATCTTCTTATCCCAATTATCTTCATGGCACAATTTATCATAAAGACTCTCCGGTACTCCGATAATAAATGATGTGTAATCCCGTTCCGTTTTGTGGTGAATTTTGTCAATTTTTACGGAAGTATCCTCTCCTAAAATAACTTTTACGTGCTTTTCTAAGCTTTCAATGGTAGTCTGCAATTTTAAGCGCCAAACATGTAAGAATTTCTTCTTTTCCGTTCCTTGAATATCGACAAAACTAGCATTTCCTCTTTTGACTTCTGTGTTAGGATACTTCCTTTGCTTCTTCTTTATCACTGTCCAGCTATCCTCCTTCTCTACCTTTTTCAGAGTATGGCATTCTGAGGTCGAGTTCCGAGCAACATCCACTTGCGGTGAGTTTGCTTGTTTCGTGGCCACAACCGTTGCTTTTGTATTGCTCGAAGTTTGATTAGCGGCTACGGTCGCAAATGATTTTTTAGGCTCCTCGGGTACTTGCAGTGTAGAACATACTGGAATTACTGTTTTGAGACCACCTTCTAATTGCTTATTCCTATTCTTGAGAAAATCATTTTGTTTTTGTAACTCATCAACTTTGTCCGCTTTTTGTTGAACTACCTTCAAAATATTTTTCAACTCTCGCAACTCTGTTTCTGTTTTAGAGAATCGGCTCTCAAGACTTGCATAATCCTTTTTTTGACTGTCCATTCTAGATTCCATTTCTAGCCTGAACTGCCGCAACTCATCCAAGATCTTTTTTTCGGTATCTATCACTGACTCGTCTTGAATAGGGTAAATACTTCCATCGCAGCCGCTGCCGCCGCCGCGTTCTTTGTTTACATACTCAAAACGACTCCCAGGTGTGAACGTTTTATTCATCACAATGTTCGCTCTGATAGGAGTGTCAGAATTATCTCCTTTAGGTTTATTACGCACACAATCTGGACATACCCATTTATCCTTCTCTTCTTGCGTAAAATTCTGGAATATCTCCGTTGTTATCGACAAACACTTGTGATGATACATCTTTTTGCATGTTTGTTGACAACATTCCATAAAATCAATATCATAGATCACTCCCTCACAACCACCACACTTAGTCACCATCACTCAATTTGTGGATATTATAATAACAACAATTTATAATAAAACAATCTGCTCAACACGTCCGTACGCTCGCACGCCGCGCACGCAACCGAATCAATACAGTATCTAAACTGAAGCGAATCAGAAAGACCGGCAGGGTTGCTAAATTGGGCGTACACTTCGGTGGTGACTCGAAATAAAGTGAGCTCCAAGACGCTCGTTCTCCCTAACTCTGTCTCATCTCACCCGACAAGCGCGCGCTTGTACAAACGTCAGCTAATACCAACTGAACAGAGCGAAACAGCTTGTCTGTGACTGAGTTCACGGTTGTTCATACTTCCGCGTCTTTATGATTAGAGTGTAACATAAATCGAGTACTTAATCTTAATCGATTAACAAAAATAAACAATGAATTCTAACTTTGTGTTTCTTTAATTTTACTTGATTCGACATATACATAGTCAGGTCATAAGTTCTGTCAAATGTGCAATATGAAATAATTTAGACATGTTTATTATTTATGTAAACATTTATATAGCAAAATGAACTTAATAAAACATAGATTCTTATGGTAATTAAGTTTATTCAAAATGACCCCCGCGATTTTGAATACAGTGCCTCTAGTTTAAGTTTTGATAGTTTTCGAATACTTTTATAGTTTCAGTTTTCTTCCATACATTTACAAGCAGCGCCTCTAGCGGAAACTATCATGAACTAAAATTGGTAGTATGAGTTATTTCAAATCGTAGTTTTCGAAAACGAAATAAGTTTACGTGTTAATAATACCTTTTTGGTAGTACGAGTTACATTTTTGACAGATCTTTGGTAGTAAACTTCAACGAATTCGAAAACTTTTATAGTTTTTGCTCTCACCGAAAATTTGTAGGTGAAAAGTGTTTTTTTGTTGGTTAGAATCTAATTAGAATTTAATTTCGAGTCTAATTGGTGGCGATCAGTGGCAATGCGATCATATTTTGCGTGGCGAATGGCTGCAGAGGCAGAGGAAGCTGAGCGTCGCGAGCAAGAGCGACAAGAACTAAGATCACGGCGGGAGAGTTTGACCATCGACTCTATTTCCGATACCCATTTTATTCAGCGGTATCGGCTTAATAAAGCTGCATATGAGTATCTTTGTGATACTCTAAGAACATGTGGTAACCTCAGGAACTCACAAAGGGTATCATTAGAGTCTAAGGTATGTATGTAGTGCACCTCATTCATAAATATATAAGATGTGTAGGGTTTTATCTCCATTTGGTTCTGTCCCTGAGCCTCAAGCTTGATATCATACCACTGAAACCCGTCCCCCTTATCTCATCCTGCAGGCTTCTATAAATTCTAGGTACCTACTTATTATACTATCAAAATATATATAAATTTTTCATATGTTTTAGGTGCTTTGTGCGCTGTTGTTTTACGCCAATGGAGACTACCAAAGGGTGATTGGCATAGCCAATCATCTATCTCAAGAGGCAACAAGCCGGTACATTGAGGAAGTGACTGAGGCATTGAACCATCCGGATGTGGTCAGAAAATGTATTAAATTCCCAAGCACTCCAGAAGCCAGGGAACAAATAAAACAAAAGTTTGTATAAAAATACCTAGTACAACATTAAACACTTACATTAGGTATGTTAATTTATCACAATGAATGCTAATTTGTGTTTTATTTTCAGTTTCTACAATTTTTACAAAATTCCCGGAGTGGTTGGGTGCATAGATGGTTGCCACTTCAGGATTTTGAAACCCCAAAGAGAGAGTGAGCACCTGTATTATTGTAGGAAGCATTATCATTCCCTCAATGTACAAATGGTAAGTTCCATATTACATAGATTATAGTTGGGTCAGTTCTTTCAACTTATTTGAAGTCCGGACTAAAACTGCCTTCACAATAGTAATGGTTACAAGAACCCTGATTTGTTTGTAATACTTACCATATTATTTCTAGGTGTGTGATCATGAATGCCGGATCCTCAGCATCAACCCCAAGTTTGGAGGCGCAAGCCATGATGGTGTGTGGGAAAACAGCCATATCAACACCCTAATGCAAACATTGCACCAGAATGGTGAATCAGTTTGGCTTCTTGGTATGTATATGGTTTTGGAAATTTTAAAGTACTTGGTACTAAAATAGGAATGACTTATCAACAGGTGACTCAGGATACCCACAAAGGCCATGGCTTATGACTCCCTACAGCAACCCTGCACCTGGTTCTGAGGCAGAATCATACAATGCTGCCCACAGCAGAGCTCGGGTGCTCATAGAAAATACTTTTGGGCGTCTGAAAAACCGGTGGAGATGTGTGTGCAAGGATCGTGTATTGCACTATAATCCGGACAAATGTGCAAAAATTATCACGGCTTGCAGTGTTTTGCACAACATGTCAATTGACTATAAAGTGCTTTGTCCCGAAAATCCAATGAATGGTAAATATTATTTAATAATTGTATAATATTGCTACTTTTAGCAAGAATCAGAAAATATTGACAATACCGATTAAAGTAACTCATTAACAAATATTTTCCATTGTTTACAGTAATTGAAGAATTTCATCGGATTGAAATACCGCGGCAAGAGGACCATACCCTACTGACACTAGGACGTTTAGTCCGAGATCGTTTGGCCAACGCCATTCATGGGGCAGCTGTATAAGGCTTAATTACTTGAGACTGGCGATGCCCTCACAGTGAAGGGAAACATCGTTAATATACTATTTGATAAAATCTATTTTTTGTTTCTATCATATCCTAACATAAACTTTAAAAAAATAATGTGGAGTAATGATGGCAGGGACAGTGCCTGTTATTAGGACTGAAAAATAAATATTTAAAAGTATAAAAATAATACAATACAATACTCTTTATTTGACACCAAAAACACACATACAATTAACTTATTAAATAAATAAAACCGGTCAAGTGCGAGTCTAAATCGCGCACGAAGGGTTCCGTACCACCGTTCAATAGAAGCGATGGTGTGGAGTGAATAGTTTGGATTTTGCACAGCAAAATATTGTTTACAAAGTTATTGGTGCGGTTACTTTCACACTCCATGTAACCAGGTGCATCCATAAGTTTGTATGTGGTATTGAAAGAATTGTTGTATGGGAGCCCCCTTAAATATTTCTTTTATCCTCTTTTTTAGTATTTTTTGTTATAGCGGCAACATAAATACATAATCTGTGAAAATTTCAACTCTCTAGCTAGCTAGGTTCTTGAGATACAGCCTGGTGACAGACGGACGGACGGACAGCAGAGTCTTAGTAATAGGGTCCCGTTTGGAACCCTTCGGGTACGGAACCCTAAAAAAGGTGGCCTTATTCTTATGGATGGATTGATGTAATGGATAAGTATATAAATAATCATTTATTTATATATTTATCCATTACATCAATGACCTTAGCAAAGAGAGTTTGCCACTGAGCCTGCATCTCGAGTTCTCTCTTCCGCAGATTGAAATGCTCAGTGCCAAACTCTCTTGCTAACTTCTGCCACCTCTCATCACATGCCACGAATTGCGACGCTGCAGCGTCTTGTGGGCGAGGACGGTAGCGTCGCGGCGTTGACTGCCTCGGACGAATCACGCGTCGACGGGTTGTCCTAGGACTCTGCCTTGGGCTCAGTGGGGCAACAAGTCTTGGGCTTCATCCGACGACAGGGCGTCTTGGGCTTCGTCGGACGACAGGGCTCCCCACATGTGCAGAATGGGTCGTAGGAGATTCTACACCATGTACGGATACCTCCACGCTCGTGCGAGACATTTTTAATTTTATAATAAATAAAAGCTTGTAAACACAATTTTTGTTTCGTTTTGATAAATTGGCAGTTTGTGAGAGTTGACACTTGACATTGACAACGTCTAACGAAAATCAAAACGTCAAAATGACAGGTGTGTTTGACCTTTCTTTTTACACGTGCTAGAAAGAGATAAAGTATGCAGAGTGAAGTTCGCACAATCGAGTTTTACCATAAACGATATCGTGTGAACTATAATCAAAAAATATAACTCATACTACCAATTCAGTTGGAAACTAATAGTTTGGCGTGCTTACGATTTCTATCAACGTTTACGTATTTTGCAAACCCGTACTAGAGGCACAGGCCTTTATCTGCGCGGCCAGTCGTCTATCGCAGCACGAACGAAGTCCATGTCAATATCGGCGGCTGCCTTAATCAAGGATGCCTTGAGTGACTCCAAATCAGAATGAGGCTTTGAGCAGGCCTTTTCCTCCAAGTGTTGCCATATCTTGTAATCTAACGGACTCAAATCTGGACTGGAGGAGGGCCAGTCTTCGTGCCGGATGAAGTCGATTTCACGCGCCGCCAGCCAGTCTTGTGTGCTTTTCGCTCCATGAGCTGGCGCAGAATCTTGTTGGAATACCCAGTGCCTGTTATTAAACATGGTATGAGAAACAGGTTCCACAAGGTTCTTGAGGACTGTATTTTGATACACAACTGCATTCGTTTTTACGCCTTTCTCACAAAAATGTACCTCAGTTAAGCTCCAATAACAGACTCCCAACCAAACCATGAGCGAGGATGAAAAATTACCTCGTTGGACACGCGGAATACGGTTGCTCGCTTCTTCACTGCTGTGTGCGTACACCTTATCATTTTGTTTATTGTAGCTCTCTTCCACGGTGAAAATTTTTTCATCCGAAAAAAGAATTTCCCGATGCTTTTTTCCCGCGTACCGCTTCAACAAAGCGCGGCTCTCTTCAGTCTCAGGTCCATTAAACGAGCGTCCAAACGATGTCCTGTTTTTCTGCGATATGCCCTAAGCCCTAAGTCTTCATTTAACACCCTTTTCACCGTGGTCATGCTTAACCCCATCTGAAGGGCCAACAGTTTCTGCTTACGTATGGGATTTCTTTGAATTCGCGCCTTCACAGCTTTTATCACTGCTGGAGTCCTAACAGAGCGAGGGCGACCACTTCTTGACCTGCCATCTAAACTAGAGTCTTCATTGTAACGTTTTATGTTACGATAAACGAATCTTTTGGTTATATTCAAATTTTTCAGTAAGTCGAAAATCTGAATTGGCGCGTAACCGCAACGATGCAATGCAATAACTGCGACACGGTCTTCTTTAAGTGTCCACTCCATATTTAGAAATGAGGAAAATTCTAAAAAGTACACATTTTTATTTTCATGAAAAATTCGAAATTCGAATTCAATAAACTTTTTGTGGCCAGCGTTCTAAATTCAAAAGTTTTTATTGTGTGACAGAACTTATGACCTGACTGGTATATGTATATGGATATTCTACCTGATCTTATTAATCAAAGTTTCCTTTCGTGTTCTTCTAGCGACGATTATTTTTTTATAGAGGAACCCCTAATTGTCAAACTTAAGACCGTCTTTGGTGGTGTGGAGGAAAATCTAAACATCGTACATATAAATGCACCAAGCATCCATTCTAGCTATCCGGACCTGCTCGATGCTTTTAGTGAACAATGCGCGGACGGCATTCTTGTCTCCGAGTCGTTCCTCAAGCCCTCGCTGCCATCCTCATTGTATTCTCTTCCAGTTTACAGGCTGTACAGGAACGACAGAGTCGGGAAGGCTGATGGGTCGCTATCTATCTACGTGCGGAAATTCCGTGCAAGGTGATCAGTGCGTCCCCTAGTCAATACTGCGAGTCTGCTGAACATCTCTTTCTCGAAATCATTCTTCACCACAACAAGGTCCTCCTCGGTGTTCTTTATAGTCCCTCTCTTCGCATCGATTATTTCGATTCCTTTGAATCGCTCCTCAATGAACTGACACCACTTTATAACGATTCGCTCATTCTTGGTGATTTCAACACCTGTCTCCTTAAAAACAATCCACGTTCTGCCAGACCTCCTCGCTTCTCGACATTATGATCATTTCCAATTTGGACAAGGTCACAATAAACGGTCAGCTAAATTCTCCTTTCTCTTATCATGACCTCATTTATCTTTCTTATAAGATAAGGCTTCTCAAGAGCAGAGCGAAATTCCTTTATATCCGGAACTTTAAGGATATCAACCATGAGTCCCTTTCGTCTGATGCCATGTCGATTGACTGGTCCCCTGTCACTACCAGTAAGACTGTTGATAATAAATTCGCCAATTTTAATTCTATAGACCTGGGTCTCTATGACAAGCACGCACCTACAAAAAAAGTGAGGGTTAAACACCACCCTGCCCCTTGGCTAACAGACACTATCAAGTGCCTAATGGCCAAGAGGAATAGAGCCAAGTGTAGATACCGCAAGAATCCGACAGATGATAATTTCCTCTCTTACAAATGTCTTCGCAACCGTTGCAACCGTCTCTGATGCGATGCTAAACGTCGGCACATACACGAATGCATTGAGAACTATACTCTTGGTGTATACTTGGTGTAGGTAAGGCCCGGGACCTACATGCTGGTAATGTAGATCTCAACGGTCTCAACCAGTTTCTTTCTGCCCCGCCTGTTGTGATGGACCCCACTGTCAAACAAGCCACACTTCAGAGCCGTCAGACTGCGACCATAAATAATGTAGAAATGAGGTAGGTACCCAGATAAACGATCAAATATACTCCTGTCAGACAAATATAAACACAACGAAATATACAAGCTACGAAAGAAATCTAGCGTTCTACGGCGCTCTTATGGCCTAACTACTCTGACCAGACATAAAACTCTATCACCAATATTCCCTTAATCCGGGCGCCATTGAAACAGTGAGACTCTAACCTGACCAAAAGAGATTGTTGGCAGGCTCAAGATACATTTATTAATCACAGGGTCGTGAGTTAAATATTGGTGATATAGTTGAAACGCTGGATAGGGACTCGCCGGGAATTTGTAGACTTCAGCTCCCTGGTAGACTCAATCCAACTGGTCCACTTCTCCAGACGTCAACAAGTGATTATGCGGTTAGCGCCAGAAGGATATTACTCCTCGGCGTGGAACCCTGGAAAGAGACCAGTGTGAATGATAGTAATACAAAAGCGCTACAGCGCCCAGCTATCAGGCGACGGCTCCCCACACGGAGACTTCCGACGAGGGCCCTAGGGTAATTAGGATCTAAGAGTGCCGCAGTCCAATAGACACTGTATAGAAAAGGGAAATACATAGAGAGCATAAAATACACGAAAATAAGAAAGACTAACTACGAACCAATGCTTACCCATGGATTAGGGATAGTAGGGAAGTTTCATATCAACTACTGCACTTTACAGCAACTAAACATTCTGCTCCATTACAGTACTAAAAGGAATAACAGTACTAAAGGGACTAGCCCATCGCCGCAACTAAAGGCGTGACTTAAAAATTATTGATGCAGAAGATACAACCTCACGTTACAGAGCTCAAACAATGTCTGCCTCAAAAAAATTAATCAGCTGCCAGACGAGATTCCAGATCCGAATTTCTATAGTTGTACTTTTAATCTGGCTAATCCGCCAGTAGCCAATATGGTCAAAGAGGTAGTACGTTACACCCTCATCGATTATGCTGATGTCTGCCGGGTCAGTGCTATCGAAGAATTACTGAACAAACTCGAACGACTTCAAAATCTCGGGATTCGGTTTATCTTTGGGCTGCGCAAATACGACCATGTATCACAGCATCGCAAAGAGCTGAAGTGGCTGCCAATACGTCTTCGTCGGGATTCTCACATCCTCAACATCCTCTACAACATTTTACGCAATCCGCGCTATCCAACCTTCTTACGAGACCGTTTTCCATTTGTTTCTTCCAGCAGGCCTCGGAAAACTCACGCGCTTTCAATGCTCACAAACCCACAGCATAACACCGCGACCTATGAGCGTAGGTTTAGATTCCGGGCCATTCAATTGTGGAATGCACTCCCCTGCACTATCAGGGACAGTCCTTCTCTTAATATATTTAAAAGTCGCGTGAAGAAGCATTACCTTTCTCTTTAGAAATATAGGTAGTATGTATGTATTTATTAGTATATATATTTAAAAAAATATATATTTATATAGTATTTATGTTTAGCATGTACGAGTATATTATATTATTTTTATGTAAGCCCTCGTATATTTAGTTAATATTGTTTTATATTAGTTATTTAGATATAACATATATCTTACCATATGTTAGTTATTTAGATATGTACTAAATTATATTTTTGTACACATTGTCACCCCTGCTCAGCAATCGACCTTCCCCATCCTAATATCCTATGTACTGAACAAAGATGGTCGCAAAACACGTGGACTTACAGCCCCTCGCAGACTCGTTGTCGAGGAATGTTCTACGAGCATCCGAATTAAACAAGTTAATTAGTAGTTTTGATAATAATGATATTACTTTTGATTATATTGGTCTTAAGGTTCATTTAGATTATATTAAGGAAGTAGTTATAGAAAAGTTGCAACAGGTAGCGCCTTCCATTCGTATAAAACGAGGTATACTTAACCCCCTTGGTTCATTAATTAAGGTAATTACAGGAAATCTGGATAACGATGACGCCATCAGATATGACAAAATGATTAATGAAGTAAAGTTAAATCAGAACAATTATAATAAGAAACTGACGTTGGTCACCGAAATTGCGCAAAACCTTGCCAACTCTTCAATTAAGTTAGATAAGAATATCATTTAAATTGATACGATATTAAGAAAATTAAATAACAACATAACAGAAGTACTAAAGATGGAATACAATAATCATATCGAAATCCAAATCATTCACGCGTACCATTTACTGATACATAACTTTTAGTCTATTCGTATCAAATTGAATGAGATAGAGAATAGCCTAGCATTAAGTAGATTAGGTATTTTGCATCAATCTGTAATAGAGTCCGACAACTTAATGAAACTATTGGAAAAGATTAACAAGGCTGAAAAAGTAGTATATCCACCTACATTAGAAAACTTGGCTAAGATAGAACAAACTGTATCGTTGAAAGTGTTTTTATTTCTTTATTTATTCTAGGAGAACCAACAGCTAATACATCACATGAAGAAAATTAAAAAAGAAGTATGAAGCCAATTACAGGAACTCACAAATAGATATCGCACAAAAAATAGATCAGTGATGCGCACATTCAAATAACGGCGCGCACACACACCATTACTATCGAATGATCAGTAACACTAGTCTGACATACAACTGCTGTACTTAGGCTTGTCAGTTTTGAGAAGTATATGGTCGAGACAGTTCGCCTCACGAGTAGCTGGTAAGTGAGCAGGGTAGTAACCGTGCAGGGCTATCAGGTCTAGGTATCTGTCACTGTGCATGTTGTCATTGTTTGTTTTGATGTCTATGTTAATGTCCCCTATTATTATGTTTGTCTTAGCAGATGAGTATTTTGCCAGAGTAAGGTCGAGGGGGTTAATAAATTTGTCTGTATTTTCAAAACTAGGAGATCTGTAGATAGATGTTATTATTATATTTTTTCCAATTTTAAGAATGAAGCAGTTAGATTCTTCGAATAAAGGTTCATCAACTGTGACTTTTATGTTGATTCTACAGTAAGCAACAATACCGTCGTTCTGGTTTAAATATTTTTTAGAATAAAATAGTTTGTACCCAGTCAACGGAAATTGTGGTGGAACGTCTTTGGTGAGTCTACACTCAGTGAGTATTATAATGTCTGGTGTAAATTTTAACCTTGTAAGAAGTACTAAAAATTGTTAAAGCTTTTGTTAATACTGCGTATGTTTTGCGTAGTAACAGTGAGATTACCATGTTTTAAGTTAAGTTTAGATTTGCATAATTCTGGTTCGGTTTCCAAACAACTGCTGGATATTGATGTGCTGTCTATGTCATCTATTAGGTTTTTAACTGTAAATTTGAAAAGCATTCGGGTAGAGCCTGTGCTCAGGACTTGGAATTGGAGGAACTCGAGTAGATAAGGTTGGTTTGTTTGTGTTGTATGGTGTTGTGTTGTGTTTTTCATGATTGGTAGTTTGTGTAGTGTATGTAAGTTTAGTTAAAATCGGGTCAAGGTGGTTGGTTTTGGTTCTTTTGTGGTAGTTTTTTGTAGTGATTTTGGCATAGTTAAGCTTATATTGTTGTTTTTAGAGAGACGAGGTGGGTTGGTTTTTGTTTTGCAGGTTTAATGCTGTTTTTTTGATGTAATTGATGTATTTTTGTGATTGTAGGATTTGTTTGTAGTTTTTAATCTGATGAGTTGGGTGTGGTCATGTGTGGCGTTTAACTTACTTACTTGGTCTATAATTGAAGAGATATTAACAAGAATAACGTTAGGTATACTGTTGCTTATGGTTATGGCTAGTCAGTTACTCCGCAGTGCTTGCTCAATCAGTAGAACCTGCTTTTCATGTTTCAGCTCGATGGCAGGTGACTCCTCATTTTTCTTTATGAAGATCTTTCCTGTGTTTGACCAGCAGAACTTAAAGTTATGATTGCGTTTGAGCATTCTGCCCAGGTAGTATAGCTTGGCCGCTTTTTTAGTCAGGTGATCAGACGCATATATTGGTGTTTTGTTGCCTGTTAGTCCCAGGGTTATGGTGTTCAATGGTTCTTGCCTATTTTGAAAATTATACGATTTTATAGCACCCAGTAGTACCGCTTTTGAATTGGTGCTGTCCATCTCCAAGATCAGTGGCTTAGTTGCGATGTCTTTGATGGGCAATCGATAAACATCCTTAATGTCGTGCTCATCGAGAGGCAGGGATAGTACCTGGTAAATAGTCCTTATCATGTTCGTAAAGTTCTCCCCTTTGTGAAATGGTATGTTCCTCACCTCAATGCTTTTTGAGCGAAGTTTTCGCGGGTGTTCTTCGATATTGTCTTCCAGTTCGTTTATGTAAAGCTGATTCTCATCCTTTTCTAGTTTTATTTTGGCATCAAGTTTTGTTTCCAGGCCGTCCACTTGTTGCTTAAGTTGGTCATGTTGCGAGGATATAAAGTTTACAGATGCCTCGAGTTGAGCTTGTTGTTCGAGTATCTTTGTGTGTTGTTCGTTAATCTTGCTTATTTGGGCACTGAGCACTCCAAATTGTTCCGAATGTTCCCGCTTCATTTCTGCCAAGAAGTTAATATTGCGTCCTCGGAGGTATTGTTCTGGTTGACTTTCCCACGGCAGTCACGAATTGTGGAGGGGGTGATTCTTCTAGTATGTTGGATAGATTAGCATCCGACGTATTGGTCTCTTCTATATCACCTTTAACAAAAGTGTTGTCGAACATTGTGATTGATGTTGACTATTGAATTTCTGTGAGTTTCTTGCGTGTACTGTGGAGTTGTAATGTAGGTGTTTTTGTATTTCACCCAAACGTAAGGTACTATTGGCCACCTTACTCACACCGCCTCAGCAATGATAATGTAGTTTACGCAAACAAGTTGTTTATTTAGGTAGGATATTCGAATTTCGGTCGACCGGGGAATACACTTGTAACGCGACCGCTTCTATCGGAGTCCGGACGAAAGAGGAACGAGAACAAGCTTAATATTGACCTGAGAACTCATTAAAGTTCTTCCTTGGTCGTTGCATCGGGAAAACTTCGTTTGTATGATTACAAGCGTGCATTGAAGTAATCTGTTAACAAATTTTGAAAATGTCAAGTTAAAGCAAAATAAAGTAGAACGACCATGGCAACAACCAAAATGTAAAGCATTTATGAAAAGAAAACAGGGACATGTTGTTAAGCAACGAGAGTCCAGACCTCCCTCGCTAATACTGCATAACTTAAGCATATATTTGAGTGCTAAAGTTACACTAAACCTCACAGCCTCCAGGCCCTACGGCCTTCAGGCATTCAGTCTCTAGGCCCAAGGCCTCCAGGTCTCTAGAAAAGTCTCAATATTCCGCATGCAATATTCCCCGTGACAACAGTCACGCCAGATCACGACAGAGGTCTCCAGACCGCATATCGTATCGGCAGACGGCGGCACCGTTTCATAAGCCGGGAGCGCCCGCTGCCCAGTCATAGCATCCTCTTTCTGCCATAGCTTGCTGACGCTCTTGAAGCAAGCTGCGCAGGCGTCCGGTATCCACTCGCCACGCCACAGCACCATGTGCTGCTCTACCGCTTGGGTCCGTTTGCCATAGGTACCCGTCAGCAGTTCAAGCTCGTAGCGGTGGTGAGGCAGCTCCTGCACGACCTTGTAAAGGCCGCTCGGAATCCAGCTTGCCAGCACTCTGCGATTTTTTAGAGACAAAAACGAAATCACCATTAGAAAATGTCTTAGGTTCCTTACGACCTTCATTAGCATGCGCATCCTGTCGCCGCTGATTGGCAACGAGCAACTCTGTTGCACGCTGTCGACTCAATGTAGCTAGTGACAAAAGTGAAGCCTACACTCACAACATAATGCCTCTAATTCTGCAGAGCTCGCAGAGTACTTTATTTCCACACCTTGTAATACTCGCTTGTGTCCTCCATCATGAACCTGCATTAGCACAGTTCCATAACCGATGGAACTTGCATCAGAGTGCACCTCAATTGGCAAGGAAGGGTCATAGATTGCAAGCACCGGTTCTTTCATGAAAAATTCTCTTAGGTCTTTGCGTGCAACCTGCAGTTCCGGTCTCTAATTGAAATTAATTCCATTCCGAGTGAAAGCAGCAATTCATTCGGTTTTCTGAGCAAAATAACAACTTTATCATGGCTCGGCCGTACCTGACCCTCGCTAATAGTCATGCCTGCCAAAACATTCAATGTCCTTCGCTAGGAATGGCATTATTACAAGAACTACTGTCTTTTGAAGTACACGAACCTCCCCATGTATTCGTCCTAGATTGCTTATTACAGGAAACTTGCCTGTATCCTGACTGTCCACAATACAATAAAAACACTCAGCATCTTCAAACTTTCGCTTTCAACAAAACGCAACAGGTTTGTCTTTCGTGGGGATCTTACTTTGTCACGTAGTGGTATGTGCGGCAGACGAATGGTTCTTATGTACCCTAGGATTGACATAGGATGAGAAAAAATCTTCTAGGTAGTTGCGTCTGTGGTTGCCGTTCTAATGTGTGGGTCAGTAACACCGCACACCACTATCACCGAAATCAATTCCTAAGGCCCCGGACAGTCGGGCATAGTGGTTTCATTTCATTATTGAAACTAATCCACGAACCATGGTGATTCTCCACTCATAAAACTACGTACGGGCATCTCCTTTAATATAGTTACCTATCCACGATAGACATTCGTAGTCACCCCAATTCTTTTGCAATTTGGTGCGATCACAAAAATCCTCAATGATATACAAGTGAGAAAAATTATGGTCACATTTCATCGTACCTAAAGATCGACTGAATCTCATCCACAAATTGTTCTATTATTTGCCATCGTACTATTATTTGGGGCATAAATACCTTGCTAGTCTAAAGTATTCATACGTTTGTATGAATACTTTCCGACACAGGACTCAGCAAGCAGGCCCGCAGACTCGAGACACGTGCGGGAGTGTGGAGTGTCATGCATCGAGCCAACTCAGGTGCATGGCGCCATGCTGGCGGAGGCGGCGTTGGGGGGCGCGCCAAAATTGTTTGCGGGAGGCGCCGACGACGGGTATATTTGAGCCACAGGCCCAACTGTTTTGCGGTCTTCTAACGTACGGAGACGAGCCAATATCGCAGACATTTCCTGTCGCAACTGGCCTTCAGGAGTACGCTCCTTGTATCGTTTTCACTTTTCACTTCACTTTAAACATTATGATGTCGCTCACGTGAACGACTAATTTAACGTCGGCTACGACGTTATTCACAATCCGACATCTTTCACTCGTACAGTTTAAAATTGATATAGGCGTGTGAGATAGAATCACAGGGATCCTGTCCCACTTCTGATGTCGCAGGAAGGCCATTTCCTTAAGTTCCGATAGGAGAAACATCAGTCTCAGTAGGTTGTGTAGTTTCGAGGTCAGAATCTTGTGGCCTGACATAGTTGTCATCAAGAAAGTAGTCAACTTCTTCGTCCATGGTGTAAGTAAGTAGGGTGGTAGGAGGCAAGGTAAAACACTAGATGGATAATCTTCTTGATCTCTAATGACTTCAATCAATACAGTATCTAAACTGAAGCGAATCAGAAAGACCGGCAGGGTTGCTAAATTGGGCGTACACTTCGGTGGTGACTCGAAATAAAGTGAGCTCCAAGACGCTCGTTCTCCCTAACTCTGTCTCATCTCACCCGACAAGCGCGCGCTTGTACAAACGTCAGCTAATACCAACTGAACAGAGCGAAACAGCTTGTCTGTGACTGCGTTCACGGTTGTTCATACTTCCGCGTCTTTATGATTAGAGTGTAACATAAATCGAGTACTTAATCTTAATCGATTAACAAAAATAAACAATGAATTCTAACTTTGTGTTTCTTTAATTTTACTTGATTCGACATATACATAGTCAGGTCATAAGTTCTGTCAAATGTGCAATATGAAATAATTTAGACATGTTTATTATTTATGTAGACATTTATATAGCAAAATGAACTTAATAAAACATAGATTCTTATGGTAATTAAGTTTATTCAAAATGACCCCCGCGATTTTGAATACAGGCCTTTATCTGCGCGGCCAGTCGTCTATCGCAGCACGAACGAAGTCCATGTCAATATCGGCGGCTACCTTAATCAAGGATGCCTTGAGTGACTCCAAATCAGAATGAGGCTTTGAGCAGGCCTTTTCCTCCAAGTGTTGCCATATCTTGTAATCTAACGGACTCAAATCTGGACTGGAGGAGGGCCAGTCTTCGTGCCGGATGAAGTCGATTTCACGCGCCGCCAGCCAGTCTTGTGTGCTTTTCGCTCCATGAGCTGGCGCAGAATCTTGTTGGAATACCCAGTGCCTGTTATTAAACATGGTATGAGAAACAGGTTCCACAAGGTTCTTGAGGACTGTATTTTGATACACAACTGCATTCGTTTTTACGCCTTTCTCACAAAAATGTACCTCAGTTAAGCCCCAATAAGAGACTCCCAACCAAACCATGAGCGAGGATGAAAAATTACCTCGTTGGACACGCGGAATACGGTTGCTCGCTTCTTCACTGCTGTGTGCGTACACCTTATCATTTTGTTTATTGTAGCTCTCTTCCACGGTGAAAATTTTTTCATCCGAAAAAAGAATTTCCCGATGCTTTTTTCCCGCGTACCGCTTCAACAAAGCGCGGCTCTCTTCAGTCTCAGGTCCATTAAACGAGCGTCCAAACGATGTCCTGTTTTTCTTCGATATGCCCTAAGCCCTAAGTCTTCATTTAACACCCTTTTCACCGTGGTCATGCTTAACCCCATCTGAAGGGCCAACAGTTTCTGCTTACGTATGGGATTTCTTTGAATTCGCGCCTTCACAGCTTTTATCACTGCTGGAGTCCTAACAGAGCGAGGGCGACCACTTCTTGACCTGCCATCTAAACTAGAGTCTTCATTGTAACGTTTTATGTTACGATAAACGAATCTTTTGGTTATATTCAAATTTTTCAGTAAGTCGAAAATCTGAATTGGCGCGTAACCGCAACGATGCAATGCAATAACTGCGACACGGTCTTCTTTAAGTGTCCACTCCATATTTAGAAATGAGGAAAATTCTAAAAAGTACACATTTTTATTTTCATGAAAAATTCGAAATTCGAATTCAATAAACTTTTTTGTGGCCAGCGTTCTAAATTCAAAAGTTTTTATTGTGTGACAGAACTTATGACCTGACTGTGTATATGTATATGGATATTCTACCTGATCTTATTAATCAAAGTTTCCTTTCGTGTTCTTCTAGCGACGATTATTTTTTTATAGAGGAACCCCTAATTGTCAAACTTAAGACCGTCTTTGGTGGTGTGGAGGAAAATCTAAACATCGTACATATAAATGCACCAAGCATCCATTCTAGCTATCCGGACCTGCTCGATGCTTTTAGTGAACAATGCGCGGACGGCATTCTTGTCTCCGAGTCGTTCCTCAAGCCCTCGCTGCCATCCTCATTGTATTCTCTTCCAGTTTACAGGCTGTACAGGAACGACAGAGTCGGGAAGGCTGATGGGTCGCTATCTATCTACGTGCAGAAATTCCGTGCAAGGTGATCAGTGCGTCCCCTAGTCAATACTGCGAGTCTGCTGAACATCTCTTTCTCGAAATCATTCTTCACCACAACAAGGTCCTCCTCGGTGTTCTTTATAGTCCCTCTCTTCGCATCGATTATTTCGATTCCTTTGAATCGCTCCTCAATGAACTGACACCACTTTATAACGATTCGCTCATTCTTGGTGATTTCAACACCTGTCTCCTTAAAAACAATCCACGTTCTGCCAGACCTCCTCGCTTCTCGACATTATGATCATTTCCAATTTGGACAAGGTCACAATAAACGGTCAGCTAAATTCTCCTTTCTCTTATCATGACCTCATTTATCTTTCTTATAAGATAAGGCTTCTCAAGAGCAGAGCGAAATTCCTTTATATCCGGAACTTTAAGGATATCAACCATGAGTCCCTTTCGTCTGATGCCATGTCGATTGACTGGTCCCCTGTCACTACCAGTAAGACTGTTGATAATAAATTAGCCAATTTTAATTCTATAGACCTGGGTCTCTATGACAAGCACGCACCTACAAAAAAAGTGAGGGTTAAACACCACCCTGCCCCTTGGCTAACAGACACAATCAAGTGCCTAATGGCCAAGAGGAATAGAGCCAAGTGTAGATACCGCAAGAATCCGACAGATGATAATTTCCTCTCTTACAAATGTCTTCGCAACCGTTGCAACCGTCTCTGTTGCGATGCTAAACGTCGGCACATACACGAATGCATTGAGAACTATACTCTTGGTGTATACTTGGTGTAGGTAAGGCCCGGGACCTACATGCTGGTAATGTAGATCTCAACGGTCTCAACCAGTTTCTTTCGGCCCCGCCTGTTGTGATGGACCCCACTGTCAAACAAGCCACACTTCAGAGCCTGCGCTCTAAGTCCTTACCCAACACCATACCATTCAAATGAGTAATGTTGGAATCGATGCGGTCAAGAAGGCGCAATTGGTAGACAATTCGAAAGCTGTAGGCGAAAACAAAATTTGCCTTAAAATGCTACTGACAATCCTTGACGAACTATTACCAGCAATAACACACGTTATAAACTTTTCTTTAGCTAATGGTGTCTTCCCCACTGTGTGGAAGAAAGCACTGATCATCCCACTACCCAAAACCTCCAGTCCCACCTCTTTCAAAGAGTACCGTCCCATTTCAATCCTGCCCATCCTCTCCAAAGTCCTTGAGACCATTGTCCGTAACCAGCTTTCCTATTACCTCTCCTCAAACAATCTGCTAAACACGTTCCAGTCAGGTTTCCGACCGGGTCATAGCACCGTCACGGCTCTGCTGAAAGTCACAAATGACATCCAGCTAGCCATGGATCGCAAACAGCTTTCCGTGTTGGCTTTACTTGATTTCAGTAGTGCCTTCAACAGCGTAGATTTCGTCATTCTCGTTGAGCTTATCAGATCCCTGAACGTCTCTTCCTTCTCTGCCAGCTGGTTCGACTCTTATTTGAGGGATCGGCAACAGCGTATCAGGACGGAAGAGACATCCACTGTATGGTGTGACCTCCTTTCAGGCGTCCCTCAAGATGGTATTCTTTCTCCTTTTCTATTCTCGATTTTCACTCCATCTCGGACATCCTGTCTTCCTCATATCATCTTTATGCTTATGATCTCCAGATTTATCGCCACTTCTCACATTACGTTGTAAACTCTGCTGTGGAGGGATTGAACGCCGATCTGGAGGGTGTGAGAAGCTGGGCATCATCCTTCGGACTCCTGGTTAACCCGAGCAAGTCCCAGGCCATGATTATAGGTACCAGACAATCTCTTAACTTAACTTGTTGCAGCAACAGCCTATTGCACCTGTCACTTTTAATGGTACCACAATCGTGTATAGCGATAAACCTAAAAACCTGGGTCTTATCTTCGACAACCAGCTGTCCTGGTCATCGCATGTCAATGAGGTCAGTCGACGAGTATTTGCTACTTTTCACTCTCTCAGGAAACTTCAGTACTTTTTGCCTCGACAGACCAAAATCACTCTCGCTCAGTCTCTCCTTCTACCCCTTGAAACAGTGAGACTCTAACCTGACGAAAAGAGATTGTTGGCAGGCTCAAGGGTATTAATCACAGGGTCGTGAGTTAAATATTGGTGATATAGTTGAAACGCTGGATAGGGACTCACCGGGAATTTGTAGACTTCAGCTCCTTGGTAGACTCAATCCAACTGGTCCACTTCTCCAGACGTCAACAAGTGATTATGCGGTTAGCGCCAGAAGGATATTACTCCTCGGCGTGGAACCCTGGAAAGAGACCAGTGTGAATGATAGTAATACAAAAGCGCTACAGCGCCCAGCTATCAGGCGACGGCTCCCCACACGGAGACTTCCGACGAGGGCCATAGGGTAATTAGGATCTAAGAGTGCCGCAGTCCAATAGACACTGTATAGAAAAGGGAAATACATAGAGAGTATAAAATACACGAAAATAAGAAAGACTAACTACGAACCAATGCTTACCCATGGATTGGGGATAGTAGGGAAGTTTCATATCAACTACTGCACTTTACAGCAACTAAACATTCAGCTCCATTACAGTACTAAAAGGAATAACAGTACTAAAGGGACTAGCCCATCGCCGCAACTAAAGGCGTGACTTAAAAATTATTGATGCAGAAGATACAACCTCACGTTACAGAGCTCAAACAATGTTTGCCTCAAAAAAAACAATCAGCTGCCAGACGAGATTCCAGATCCGAATTTCCGAATTTCTATAGTTGTACTTTTAATCTGGCTAATCCGCCAGTAGCCAATATGGTCAAAGAGGTAGCACGTTACATACCCGTCTTGTTTGGGTAGGATTTTACCTGATAAAATCCGCTAAGATACTAACTAAACTAAACTAACTTACCAAATTAACTACTTAAGATAAAATTCTCTAAAGCTCGCCATCTACAATGTCAGAGAAATATATAACTAACAGTCTAGCTCAACTACATACAAACATCACACATTCGTACCAACAATCAGACATCAGAATTCATACTAAGTTCATACAAGAGTTCACACTAACATCGTGTAAACACAGCCTTACACACAGGGTGCCATTATTATAGCCAAATGCACACCCAGACTAACTGTCAGAAGTTGAAAAATAAGCAAGATCCCTTGAACTAAAATAAGAACCTTAGTACATAAACGCCCCGATAGCTTAGCTACTATCGTAACGCAGAATAACGCAGAATAACACCATGAGGGGCAGCTCCCTCAAGTGTTCAAGACTTCCTGCACCGTTAGTGGGTACAGAAAATAATAATAGAGTAGAATATCTATTCTACAACAAAGAGTAAAAAAGTAGAGAATTATAGTTCAAGAGGCCATAAGCTAAAGTAACAGACATTGCAGAGTAACGTTACACAATAAAGAACTTTTACATAGCTGTAGATATAGATGGTTTTTAGAATACAAGGGTCAAAATACTTATTACATACATAAAGGAATCGTTAACTACTATTGAATAAGACAGAACGCTGTCGCAGCCTATCTCAGACAGAAACAAATCGCTCGGCATGGAACCCTTAGCCTTATTTAGCGACAGATATTTTATAGGAAACGTCATGTTTACTACCTATCTAGTAAACTGTACAAATTTACATGAAAGTAAGCAGAGTACACGACTAACGCCCGGTTTCTGGTACAAAATCAAGCCATTGATCTACCGTTTTGACAGCTGAAATTGATAAAGATCAACAACAGATTAAATGTACGAGAAATCGGCCGTTAAACACTAACCTTATTTATTATTTAATAGTCCGAAAAGTTTCCCTACTAAAATCTTCACAATTTATTAATTTATTTTTCGTACTGAGAATTTGGAGGAAAATATTTACCAACAATTATAATATGACAACGGCCATCAGACTGCGACCATAAATAATGTAGAAATGAGGTAGGTACCCAGATAAACGATCAAATATACTCCTGTCAGACAAATATAAACACAACGAAATATACAAGCTACGAAAGAAATCTAGCGTTCTACGGCGCTCTTATGGCCTAACTACTCTGACCAGACATAAAACTCTATCACCAATATTCCCTTAATCCGGGCGCCATTGAAACAGTGAGACTCTAACCTGACCAAAAGAGATTTTTGGCAGGCTCAAGATACATTTATTAATCACAGGGTCGTGAGTTAAATATTGGTGATATAGTTGAAACGCTGGATAGGGACTCGCCGGGAATTTGTAGACTTCAGCTCCCTGGTAGACTCAATCCAACTGGTCCACTTCTCCAGACGTCAACAAGTGATTATGCGGTTAGCGCCAGAAGGATATTACTCCTCGGCGTGGAACCCTGGAAAGAGACCAGTGTGAATGATAGTAATACAAAAGCGCTACAGCGCCCAGCTATCAGGCGACGGCTCCCCACACGGAGACTTCCGACGAGGGCCCTAGGGTAATTAGGATCTAAGAGTGCCGCAGTCCAATAGACACTGTATAGAAAAGGGAAATACATAGAGAGCATAAAATACACGAAAATAAGAAAGACTAACTACGAACCAATGCTTACCCATGGATTAGGGATAGTAGGGAAGTTTCATATCAACTACTGCACTTTACAGCAACTAAACATTCTGCTCCATTACAGTACTAAAAGGAATAACGGTACTAAAGGGACTAGCCCATCGCCGCAACTAAAGGCGTGACTTAAAAATTATTGATGCAGAAGATACAACCTCACGTTACAGAGCTCAAACAATGTCTGCCTCAAAAAAATTAATCAGCTGCCAGACGAGATTCCAGATCCGAATCTGGCTAATCCGCCAGTAGCCAATATGGTCAAAGAGGTAGTACGTTACACCCTCATCGATTATGCTGATGTCTGCCGGGTCAGTGCTATCGAAGAATTACTGAACAAACTCGAACGACTTCAAAATCTCGGGATTCGGTTTATCTTTGGGCTGCGCAAATACGACCATGTATCACAGCATCGCAAAGAGCTGAAGTGGCTGCCAATACGTCTTCATCGGGATTCTCACATCCTCAACATCCTCTACAACATTTTACGCAATCCGCGCTATCCAACCTTCTTACGAGACCGTTTTCCATTTGTTTCTTCCAGCAGGCCTCGGAAAACTCACGCGCTTTCAATGCTCACAAACCCACAGCATAACACCGCGACCTATGAGCGTGGGTTTAGATTCCGGGCCATTCAATTGTGGAATGCACTCCCCTGCACTATCAGGGACAGTCCTTCTCTTAATATATTTAAAAGTCGCGTGAAGAAGCATTACCTTTCTCTTTAGAAATATAGGTAGTATGTATGTATTTATTAGTATATATATTTAAAAAAAATATATTTATATAGTATTTATGTTTAGCATGTACGAGTATATTATTATATATTTATGTAAGCCCTCGTATATTTAGTTAATATTGTTTTATATTAGTTATTTAGATATAACATATATCTTACCATATGTTAGTTATTTAGATATGTACTAAATTATATTTTTGTACACATTGTCACCCCTGCTCAGCAATCGACCTTCCCCATCCTAATATCCTATGTACTGAACAAAGATGGTCGCAAAACACGTGGACTTACAGCCCCTCGCAGACTCGTTGTCGAGGAATGTTCTACGAGCATCCGAATTAAACAAGTTAATTAGTAGTTTTGATAAAAATGATATTACTTTTGATTTTATTGGTCTTAAGGTTCATTTAGATTATATTAAGAAAGTAGTTATAGAAAAGTTGCAACAGGTAGCGCCTTCCATTCGTATAAAACGAGGTAAACTTAACCCCCTTGGTTCATTAATTAAGGTAATTACAGGAAATCTGGATAACGATGACGCCATCAGATATGACAAAATGATTAATGAAGTAAAGTTAAATCAGAACAATTATAATAATAAGAAACTGACGTTGGTCACCGAAATTGCGCAAAACCTTGCCAACTCTTCAATTAAGTTAGATAAGAATATCATTTAAATTGATACGATATTAAGAAAATTAAATAACAACATAACAGAAGTACTAAAGATGGAATACAATAATCATATCGAAATCCAAATCATTCACGCGTACCATTTACTGATACATAACTTTTAGTCTATTCGTATCAAATTGAATGAGATAGAGAATAGCCTAGCATTAAGTAGATTAGGTATTTTGCATCAATCTGTAATAGAGTCCGACAACTTAATGAAACTATTGGAAAAGATTAACAAGGCTGAAAAAGTAGTATTTCCACCTACATTAGAAAACTTGGCTAAGATAGAACAAACTGTATCGTTGAAAGTGTTTTTATTTCTTTATTTATTCTAGGAGAACCAACAGCTAATACATCACATGAAGAAAATTAAAATAGAAGTATGAAGCCAATTACAGGAACTCACAAATAGATATCGCACAAAAAATAGATCAGTGATGCGCACATTCAAATAACGGCGCGCACACACACCATTACTATCGAATGATCAGTAACACTAGTCTGACATACAACTGCTGTACTTAGGCTTGTCAGTTTTGAGAAGTATATGGTCGAGACAGTTCGCCTCACGAGTAGCTGGTAAGTGAGCAGGGTAGTAACCGTGCAGGGCTATCAGGTCTAGGTATCTGTCACTGTGCCTGTTGTCATTGTTTGTTTTGATGTCTATGTTAATGTCCCCTATTATTATGTTTGTCTTAGCAGATGAGTATTTTGCCAGAGTAAGGTCGAGGGGGTTAATAAATTTGTCTGTATTTTCAAGTAGGGTGGTAGGAGGCAAGGTAAAACACTAGATGGATAATCTTCTTGATCTCTAATGACTTCAATCAATACAGTATCTAAACTGAAGCGAATCAGAAAGACCGGCAGGGTTGCTAAATTGGGCGTACACTTCGGTGGTGACTCGAAATAAAGTGAGCTCCAAGATGCTCGTTCTCCCTAACTCTGTATCATCTCACCCGACAAGCGCGCGCTTGTACAAACGTCAGCTAATACCAACTGAACAGAGCGAAACAGCTTGTCTGTGACTGCGTTCACGGTTGTTCATACTTCCGCGTCTTTATGATTAGAGTGTAACATAAATCGAGTACTTAATCTTAATCGATTAACAAAAATAAACAATGAATTCTAACTTTGTGTTTCTTTAATTTTACTTGATTCGACATATACATAGTCAGGTCATAAGTTCTGTCAAATGTGCAATATGAAATAATTTAGACATGTTTATTATTTATGTAAACATTTATATAGCAAAATGAACTTAATAAAACATAGATTCTTATGGTAATTAAGTTTATTCAAAATGACCCCCGCGATTTTGAATACAGGCCTTTATCTGCGCGGCCAGTCGTCTATCGCAGCACGAACGAAGTCCATGTCAATATCGGCGGCTGCCTTAATCAAGGATGCCTTGAGTGACTCCAAATCAGGATGAGGCTTTGAGCAGGCCTTTTCCTCCAAGTGTTGCCATATCTTGAAATCTAACGGACTCAAATCTGGACTGGAGGAGGGCCAGTCTTCGTGCCGGATGAAGTCGATTTCACGCGCCGCCAGCCAGTCTTGTGTGCTTTTCGCTCCATGAGCTGGCGCAGAATCTTGTTGGAATACCCAGTGCCTGTTATTAAACATGGTATGAGAAACAGGTTCCACAAGGTTCTTGAGGACTGTATTTTGATACACAACTGCATTCGTTTTTACGCCTTTCTCACAAAAATGTACCTCAGTTAAGCCCCAATAAGAGACTCCCAACCAAACCATGAGCGAGGATGGAAAATGACCTCGTTGGACACGCGGAATACGGTTGCTCGCTTCTTCACTGCTGTGTGCGTACACCTTATCATTTTGTTTATTGTAGCTCTCTTCCACGGTGAAAATTTTTTCATCCGAAAAAAGAATTTCCCGATGCTTTTTTCCCGCGTACCGCTTCAACAAAGCGCGGCTCTCTTCAGTCTCAGGTCCATTAACCGATTGAATGTCCAGGAACAATGAATTTCTCAGACGCTATAGTGTCCAGCCTTTTCGCGGTTGACAATTGGCAAATGACTTGCGTTAGAAATTTGTTCTTTTGGTTAGGTTATTATAAATGTTTCCTAACATATTATACACTAGAATAATCCTCATGAAATTTCCTATCATATAATGTAAAATACTTACCTATGATAATACAAATGATAAGCTTTTAGTTCGATTATGTTTGCAGAATTTGTTATTTTCGCAGCAACTTCCGATTATATTTCGTCAATAGAGCCCACTCACACAAAACTGACACTATTTACTGCTTTCCACATGACCACCATTATTTTCCGCGGCGATTACATCTTTTATTGTATTACAAAACATAGTAATTACTTCACAGTAAACAAAAATAGACAGACACGAAATATCACGGCTCCCGCGCTGCCGCCATGTTTCGGTACTGAACCAACCGAGGTACCGTTCGCATAGCAAGTTGAAACACGTTTGTATTTCAAATACAAAATTTATGGTTATTAAAAATTATATTTTTGTTAATACCTAATTATTATTTTGTCAAATTCAGTACCTAGTACCATAGTTTTGTAGGTAAATTTATGTTAATTAAAAATTATATTTTTGTTAGTACCTAATTATTATTTTGTCAAATTCAGTACCTAGTACCATAGTTTTGTAGGTAAATTTATGTTAATTAAAAATTATATTTTTGTTAATACCTAATTATTATTTTGTCAAATTCAGTACCTAGTACCATAGTTTTGTAGGTAAATTTATGTTAATTAAAAATTATATTTTTGTTAATACCTAATTATTATTTTGTCAAATTCAGTACCTAGTACCATAGTTTTGTAGGTATAAAAGAAAACGAGGAAGAAATTCACAGAAAAATATTTTATTAAAAAAGTCATGGTATAAATATACTATACACGGTTATTTTTATATTTATATTGGTATAAAAGAAAACGAGGAAGAAATTCACAGAAAATTTTTTATTAAAAAAGTCAAAACAATTATTTACAACAAAACATATATGGTACACGGTTATTTTTAATTTACCGTTAAATTTTTAATTTAACGGTGAATTAAAAATAACCGTGTTTACATGAAATTGTAGACGATCACTTGTATCTGTAATAAACCAGATGGTAAGGTTGCCCAAGAAGCTATATGTACGTACTTTGCAAAATAATAAATTCGAATGTCAGGGCAATGAGAAAAATGTATGAAAGAAACAAGAAAAATGGCACTTGTATATTTTGAGGAGACTAGTGGAACGAATATCTTGCATGAATACTAAGATCATCATAACGATGACAAGCAAGAGCTTGTTGACCAAGCCAAGAATTCCGCCTAGTGCAACTTACACCATAAAAAAAATATCTGGTTTTTACAATACGGTGTCCCTGATAATTGCCCTATTTATGGAAAGAAGAATGTGTGAGTACGTTACATGGAATTGCAAAAAATACCAGCTAGGCACATTCAAATCCCGCTAATAAAAACCTTATATTCATCAACTCCCACGCTCAAGTATTCGTACAAGGGTAGATTTTATTCGCGCCTCCGTGCCGGGGCCCTGGTTTGTTTATCCTTGCCAGGCAAGTGTTGACACCAGTGCCAAATTTCCCAACAAGGTTGAAAGCACAGGAACCGGTCG
This sequence comes from Argyresthia goedartella, assembly GCA_949825045.1. Lineage (NCBI taxonomy): Eukaryota > Metazoa > Arthropoda > Insecta > Lepidoptera > Argyresthiidae > Argyresthia > Argyresthia goedartella. The sequence goes on from OX463832.1 coordinate 25,158,817, forward strand.
CAGGTGACGCATTTAGAAGCTACCGCTGTACGAATATCTTGCCGATGACAGATATGACAACGCTTTCGATATTTTGACGAAACATGTTCTGGTCTATGCAATATGTTTCGATTCAGACGCGTCTCCGTCGAAAGACCTAAGTTGGTTGTTGGGTCCGATTGGCGGTGAACTTTCACCAACGTTTCGGCCAGTTGTTCCCGGAAAAGGCGGTGCGTCATCACGGACAAATCGCGACGTCTCCTGGAATTCGTCATCAAAACGAAAGCGTTGTGCACACTGACATTCAGTAACCTTTTAAAAATTTTCATATACCATTTCAGGCATCTCTTTCTTTCCAACAAATACATGGAGAGTTTTTGATCTTTTAGATCAACTCCTCCCATAGTATTGTTGTAGTCCTGGACTACACAGGGCTTCACTAGTTCCTTTCCAGCCTTTCGACCTACGACGGTGTCCGAATTATGGTAAGTGGAGATCATACTCACCGTCCTAGTGTCTTGCCATGCGAGGCATGACACGTCACCAGAATGGCGAGCAATGATTGTCCCCTTAGCCATCTTCTTCGGAGCCTTCGCGATCGGAACTGGTACATTCTTGCGATTAGCACGCAACGTCCCCACACAATCAAATCCTTTACTCTTAAGGTACCTTGCCAACGCTGGAGAATTATAATAATTGTCCATCGTGACGCAGTGACCCCGATGTTCAAGACCTTTCAATAAATCGAGTACCACTTGGGTACTCTTACCAGCCAAGTCTGCACTAAGAGTCGCAACATCGCTGCGAACGGAATTCGTATCCTTCCCCGTATAGATTTGAAATCTAGACAAATACCCAGTGCTTGACTCGCACAGCTCAAATGATTTGATACCAAAACGCGCAGCCTTTGACCTTATCGCTTGGACCCAGGACAAGCGGCCTTTGTATAAGGTCAACGACTCATCGATGGCGACATCTTGGTCGAGGTTGTACATTGAAAAAAATTTATCATTGAGGTGCACGATCAGTGATGCTATCTTTCGTAGCTTTGCTGAGAGCAAAACCCCTCCAATTTGCGGTAAATCTTGACTCACACCAACATTGTCCGTAAAGTGGAGGAATTTGTTCAGCAAAACAAAACGATTGAACGACATCACCTGCCTGAAGTAGGGCAACTGTAGGATGCCGGTCGTCTTCCAGTATTCATGCTGAGATGAATGTTTCAAAAACCCCATCAACATATATATGGCTAGAAGCACGCGCATCTCATTTGCATCGGTGTCAATCCACCGATCCAAACGAGATGTCCGCTTCAAATGTCTTGCTTCAAGTAATGCGTTAATCGTCTGATGAGCATATCTGTTGGTTTCCTCAACCATACGACCAATGATGTCATCGCTCCAGATATCACAAAAGGCATCATAGGGCGTATCGTAGTCTTTGACAGATCCAGGGCGTGGGCCGGAAAAAATTTCCTGCACACCCCTGAAAGTGGCAAAGTCTTCCTGCCAAGTAAAACCATCACATGGGCCCACCAGACGGTCAATGGCTGCATCCATTTCCCTCTCAACCGAAGTTACTATTTCGCGAGTACGTGGATCTAACTCCCTGTCGTCAGGAATAATCCTTAGCATGGGATCACGAGCGTCAATGATCGCGTCAACATCGAACTCGTCGTCGAAATCTGAATCGAGATCACTGCCGTCGTTGACCGGTCGCGCAGCATTCCTGATGGGTGCTACTGCTGTCATCCCTGAACATGACGGAACAGCATCCATCTGCCGAAAAGTAGACACTGCTAACCCACTGTGATTGTCACTGCTAGTTGCCGGTCTCTGATCAGCTGACTGACAACCAGGTATCAGCAGATCAGTATGAGCACGATCACTAGCAGTGACCACCGACAGATATTCAGGTTCTACCTCAGACCCAAGCATGCTGCGAGAAGGGCTCATGCTTTCGGGAGTTCCCGACTGCAACCCATCCACCCATTTTCTTACATGATCAAAGTGATCCGCTACAGCCGCTTCTCCCTCCTGGGCGTCCATCCCACACTCTTCTATGATTTCCTCAGGGCGAAGGCTGTAAAAAAATAAAAAATAGCTATATATATGTGTGTAAAATAATAACAAGTGCGAGACGGACTCGGACAGACGAAGGGTTCCTTGCCATTATCTATAAAAAATAAACAACGCAAAAATCACGTTTGTCACCTCAATATTTTGTATATATTTCAAGCGTCGACATAGGTATCATTCCAACTATTGACAATATCGATAAAAAATGAGCAAAAAATACGTTTGTTTTATGGGAGCCCCGTAAATATTTATTTTATTCTGGTTTATAGTATTTGTTGTCATAGTGGCAACTGAAATATAACTCTGTGAAAATTTCAACTCACTACTTATCACGGTGCATGAGATACAGCCTGGTGACAGACGCACGGACAGACGGACAGCGAAGTCTTAGAAATAGGGTCCCATTTTTACTCTTTGGGTACGGAACGGTACTATACGGAAATGTTGGCTTACAAAATCGACTGCTCCAACTCCTTCTTGCGCCGGATAGAGCCTTCGGGAGTTGCTTCCACACCCGGAGCGACGGGTCGTCGGTGGGACTGTTGAGGTCGTGGAGGTGGTCGAGCACTGGAAGATATAAAAATAAATTCATAGAAGGACTAACAAAAAAATATACTATTACTTTACTGATGATGAGCCATAGATTTAAGTGATATAAAATAATAATTCTAGATAAAATACTCACGGAATCACCGGTCTCCAAATTTTAGGTTCGATTTCCACTTCAGGTTCCCGCTCGGTGGAGGCTGTCGCCGCCATCACCATGCCCAGGCAACGCCTGGCCCGCAGCTCATGCGCCACAGGCGTCGCCGACCTCGACCTTGAGGTCGAGGTGGATCGCGATCGACTACTAGAAATACAAAAAATAAGCTACAGAAAAAATACAGTTTTTATTTATTACAAGCGCTTTTAATTTTTATTTATTTATTTAATTATCTACACTTTTTTATTAATCGTAAGGAAACCTTCATATATTATTATTATATTATTATTACTCCATAGCTGCCTCTGCCACCCCGTATGGGAAAAAGACGTGACGCTATATTATTTATTTATTTAGATTTGTTGATGTTTCACAGCATAGGTATTATTTTAGCTAGACTCAATCAGACGAATACAAGCATCGGCACACAAGCATGCTCATACTGAACGGAAAAAATATTTAAAAAAATATAAATTTAAAAAATCTCCTCTGGTTGTTATAATATTTGTGTGTATTACTAATATTGACACTATGTATGAGACAAATACGAAATACACCAACCCAACTTTAGAAATACAAAACAACTTTTTTTGCCTACGGTACTTACACGGAAGATTTGGACTTATTTGTTTGGAAATGCGATATTACATCTTTTACTATAAGATACGTAAAAACAAACATAAAAAACGTATTCCTGGTTAAATTACGAGAAACCTGATATATTTATTTTATCAAACTAACATGGAAATATTCCATAAAACTACAATGGACGACGGCCGTGCGGAAGTAGAATGGCGTCGGAAAAAGGTTTGAGACTTTTATCTCAAACAGATCTTCCGAAATGGCTGAAACTAATACTTGAAACATATTCTACACAAAATTCTCAGTAATTAGGTATATAAAACATAACACAAACACTTACCGTTTCAATCCTCTGGGCATATTTACTCAAACAACAAACTCACTCACAGCAAACATGCAACAATGGCTGACTTTTGGTGCCAACATTTCGTATTTTATATCGCCTGAGTCGTGATTGGCTATCTAATGTCAATTATTTCATCTTACAGTACAGCCAACTTCACAACTGATAATATGGAGCCCATTTCCGGCTGCGTTCAAAATCAACTTATTGGCTATGGTACCGCAAAGTTTGCAGCTCCCGTTCGGCACACATGTCGTGCGCTGGACACTACCCGCCACAAAAAATTCGGCACACATGTCGTGCTTAGGACATTCAAGGGGTTAAACGAGCGTCCAAACGATGTCCTGTTTTTCTTCGATATGCCCTAAGCCCTAAGTCTTCATTTAACACCCTTTTCACCGTGGTCATGCTTAACCCCATCTGAAGGGCCAACAGTTTCTGCTTACGTATGGGATTTCTTTGAATTCGCGCCTTCACAGCTTTTATCACTGCTGGAGTCCTAACAGAGCGAGGGCGACCACTTCTTGACCTGTCATCTAAACTAGAGTCTTCATTGTAACGTTTTATGTTACGATAAACGAATCTTTTGGTTATATTCAAATTTTTCAGTAAGTCGAAAATCTGAATTGGCGCGTAACCGCAACGATGCAATGCAATAACTGCGACACGGTCTTCTTTAAGTGTCCACTCCATATTTAGAAATGAGGAAAATTCTAAAAAGTACACATTTTTATTTTCATGAAAAATTCGAAATTCGAATTCAATAAACTTTTTTGTGGCCAGCGTTCTAAATTCAAAAGTTTTTATTGTGTGACAGAACTTATGACCTGACTGTGTATATGTATATGGATATTCTACCTGATCTTATTAATCAAAGTTTCCTTTCGTGTTCTTCTAGCGACGATTATTTTTTGAGTGCGGAAAGCAATGACTCCTCTATAGAGGAACCCCTAATTGTCAAACTTAAGACCGTCTTTGGTGGTGTGGAGGAAAATCTAAACATCGTACATATAAATGCACCAAGCATCCATTCTAGCTATCCGGACCTGCTCGATGCTTTTAGTGAACAATGCGCGGACGGCATTCTTGTCTCCGAGTCGTTCCTCAAGCCCTCGCTGCCATCCTCATTGTATTCTCTTCCAGTTTACAGGCTGTACAGGAACGACAGAGTCGGGAAGGCTGATGGGTCGCTATCTATCTACGTGCGGAAATTCCGTGCAAGGTGATCAGTGCGCCCCTAGTCAATACTGCGAGTCTGCTGAACATCTCTTTCTCGAAATCATTCTTCACCACAACAAGGTCCTCCTCGGTGTTCTTTATAGTCCCTCTCTTCGCATCGATTATTTCGATTCCTTTGAATCGCTCCTCAATGAACTGACACCACTTTATAACGATTCGCTCATTCTTGGTGATTTCAACACCTGTCTCCTTAAAAACAATCCACGTTCTGCCAGACTCAAGTCCATGGTCGACTCCTTTAATCTGCATATTCTGCCTCTTGATGCCTCCCATTTCCAACCTCATTGCTCTCCCTCGCTTCTCGACATTATGATCATTTCCAATTTGGACAAGGTCACAATAAACGGTCAGCTAAATTCTCCTTTCTCTTATCATGACCTCATTTATCTTTCTTATAAGATAAGGCTTCTCAAGAGCAGAGCGAAATTCCTTTATATCCGGAACTTTAAGGATATCAACCATGAGTCCCTTTCGTCTGATGCCATGTCGATTGACTGGTCCCCTGTCACTACCAGTAAGACTGTTGATAATAAATTCGCCAATTTTAATTCTATAGACCTGGGTCTCTATGACAAGCACGCACCTACAAAAAAAGTGAGGGTTAAACACCACCCTGCCCCTTGGCTAACAGACACTATCAAGTGCCTAATGGCCAAGAGGAATAGAGCCAAGTGTAGATACCGCAAGAATCCGACAGATGATAATTTCCTCTCTTACAAATGTCTTCGCAACCGTTGCAACCGTCTCTGTTGCGATGCTAAACGTCGGCACATACACGAATGCATTGAGAACTATACTCTTGGTGTATACTTGGTATAGGTAAGGCCTGGGACCTACATGCTGGTAATGTAGATCTCAACGGTCTCAACCAGTTTCTTTCTGCCCCGCCTGTTGTGATGGACCCCACTGTCAAACAAGCCACACTTCAGAGCCTGCGCTCTAAGTCCTTACCCAACACCATACCATTCAAATGAGTAATGTTGGAATCGATGCGGTCAAGAAGGCGCAATTGGTAGACAATTCGAAAGCTGTAGGCGAAAACAAAATTTGCCTTAAAATGCTACTGACAATCCTTGACGAACTATTACCAGCAATAACACACGTTATAAACTTTTCTTTAGCTAATGGTGTCTTCCCCACTGTGTGGAAGAAAGCACTGATCATCCCACTACCCAAAACCTCCAGTCCCACCTCTTTCAAAGAGTACCGTCCCATTTCAATCCTGCCCATCCTCTCCAAAGTCCTTGAGACCATTGTCCATAACCAGCTTTCCTATTACCTCTCCTCAAACAATCTGCTAAACACGTTCCAGTCAGGTTTCCGACCGGGTCATAGCACCGTCACGGCTCTGCTGAAAGTCACAAATGACATCCAGCTAGCCATGGACCGCAAACAGCTGTAAGGTGTGACCTCCTTTCAGGCGTCCCTCAAGGTGGTATTCTTTCTCCTTTTCTATTCTCGATTTTCACTCCATCTCGGACATCCTGTCTTCCTCATATCATCTTTATGCTTATGATCTCCAGATTTATCGCCACTTCTCACATTACGTTGTAAACTCTGCTGTGGAGGCATTGAACGCCGATCTGGAGGGTGTGAGAAGCTGGGCATCATCCTTCGGACTCCTGGTTAACCCGAGCAAGTCCCAGGCCATGATTATAGGTACCAGACAATCTCTTAACTTAACTTGTTGCAGCAACAGCCTATTGCACCTGTCACTTTTAATGGTACCACAATCGTGTATAGCGATAAACCTAAAAACCTGGGTCTTATCTTCGACAACCAGCTGTCCTGGTCATCGCATGTCAATGAGGTCAGTCGACGAGTATTTGCTACTTTTCACTCTCTCAGGAAACTTCAGTACTTTTTGCCTCGACAGACCAAAATCACTCTCGCTCAGTCTCTCCTTCTACCCCTCATCGATTATGCTGATGTCTGCTGGGTCAGTGCTATCGAAGAATTACTGAACAAACTCGAACGACTTCAAAATCTCGGGATTCGGTTTATCTTTGGGCTGCGCAAATACGACCATGTATCACAGCATCGCAAAGAGCTGAAGTGGCTGCCAATACATCTTCGTCGGGATTCTCACATCCTCAACATCCTCTACAACATTTACGCAATCCGCGCTATCCAACCTTCTTACGAGACCGTTTTCCATTTCTTTCTTCCAGCAGGCCTCGGAGAATTCACGCGCTTTCAATGCTCACAAACCCACAGCATAACACCGCGACCTATGAGCGTGGGTTTAGATTCCGGGCCATTCAATTGTGGAATGCACTCCCCTGCACTATCAGGGACAGTCCTTCTCTTAATAAATTTAAAAGTCGCGTGAAAAAGCATTACCTTTCTCTTTAGAAATATAGGTAGTATGTATGTATTTATTAGTATATATATTTAAAAAAATATATATTTATATAGTATTTATGTTTAGCATGTACGAGTATATTATATTATATTTATGTAAGCCCTCGTATATTTAGTTAATATTGTTTTATATTAGTTATTTAGATATAACATATATCTTACCATATGTTAGTTATTTAGATATGTACTAAATTATATTTTTGTACACATTGTCACCCCTGCTCAGCAATCGACCTTCCCCATCCTAATATCCTATGTACTGAACAAAGATGGTCGCAAAACACGTGGACTTACAGCCCCTCGCAGACTCGTTGTCGAGGAATGTTCTACGAGCATCCGAATTAAACAAGTTTTTTTTTTCGTTTATTCAAAATCATAAAGTTACAATTTAATTAAGTTTTTCCACTCTCAAAGACCTTCTGCTCTATCTGGAGTGGTGAGATCGTTCTTAGTGTAGTAAAGTTTTAGTTTAAACAAATATTTCTTATTTTCTATGTAACTATTTATAAGGCTTTTGGGTAAGTCATTACTAATATCTGGTAGCATGTACTCCCAAGTCCGCATACCGTATACATTATTATACTTAGGTAGTCTATATGTTTTATAGTAAGATAAGTTTCTCATACCAGCTGGTCTGTTCTGAGTCTGTAAGTATTTTAAGTTATTATATTCCTCATTTAGGATGGCAAATTTTGTTTTGTTGAAGACATTCATTGTTACAATGGTTGAATAAGCCAGTATAATTTATTTCATTTTTAAATTTTCTTTATTTTTTTTTGTTACCATGAGTTTTAGTAGGATAGTTTGTAATTTTTGAATGCCCTCAACATGAGATTTGTAGGTTCTGCCATAACTACTTAGGCCATACCCGATGACAGAGTCAGCTAGTGCCATGTATAATAGTCTCAGAGTTTTGTACGGTAGTTTATATCTGAGTATGTGAAATTGACTTATTATAGATCTTAGTTTATTGCAAACATGATGTATGTGTGGACTCCAGCTGAGCCTGTCATCTATGATAAGGCCCAGGTACCTATGCGTTTTAACTAAGTCTAAGTGTGCACATTTACATTGTATATGATTTTGGTGGAAGCCATGGTGTTCGTGCGCCATGATGCTGGGTGTGATTGTTGTTTTATTATGTGATGAACGTATATGCATTAGTTTGGTTTTTTGTGAGTTAATTACTAAACCAATATCATGTGCCCATTTACACAACAAGTCATAGCTCGTTTGCATACAGTGTTCGGCTTGTTTTATATCGTGGTTAGCTACTAATATGCATGTATCATCGGCAAATTGGTATACTGAGCACTCATTCAACATATTGCACATGTCGTTAACATATAGAAGGTACTCCAAGGGCGCAATAATGGAACCCTGGGCAGTACCCTCCTCTGTTTTGTATAAATCGCTAAATGTGTTTTTAATTTTTACTGTTGTAAATCTGTCATGATGATAGTTTTGAAAAAAGTTTAAAAGAGGCCCTGTATACCATTTTGTTCTAATTTTGTAAATAATGTATGGAAGCTTAAGGTATCAAATGCTTTGCTAAAATCTATTAATAGGGCATACATGTTTTTTTTTGTTCAGGTTGTGATTAATTTCGTTAGTGAATTTACATAGAAGTTGCGGTGCATTCTTATTTTTTTGAAAACCAAACTGTTTTTCGTTTATTATATTGTGATTTAGTATGAATTTGTTAATTTCATCACCAAAGTACCTTTCTATTATTTTATCGATAGATGATAGTATTGTAATTGGCCTATAATTATTTGTTTGTGAATGATTACCGTTTTTATATATGGGTCTAATGATTCCTATTTTTATTTTGTCCGGATAGATTTTATTAATAATGCATCGATTAATTAAGTGAGTCATTACAGGGACAAAATCTTTACTTATATATTTTATGTCTGTTACTCGAATCCCGTCATATCCAGGACTTTTATTGTCATTTAAATGTTAAATTATTTGTTCAACTACTCTTTCTGAAGCTTTGTTTATTTTCATACATTGATCTGGAATTGATTCGTACGAGGATTTGTTGAGTAATGGAATATTACAATTTAAGCAAATATTTTTAACATTGATCTGAATCCTTCCGCAAAATCATTAGTTAATTGTTTGATACCAGTTTTGAAGGCTTTCACTATACTATCATCTATTGATTTTACAATTTTTCCTGTAAGGTTATTTATGACATCCCATATTTTCTTACTATTTTTGAAGTTTTTCATATCTCGTTTTTTGTATAGTTATTTCTCACTAAATTAATAAATTTTATAATTTTATTCCTATATTTGTTGTAAAGTAGCCTATTCTTGTAATTTGTAATTGTAATTTCTTTATTGTACTACACAAAACAGTCATACAGATAACTTATAATAGAAAAAAAACATGTACAAAGGCGAGCTTATCTCTCAAAAGAGATTTCTTCCAGCAAACCAAGATGGTAGGAGAGGTGATGGTTGAGCGGGGGAAGACCTGCGCGTACAATAAAACTCTATAAATACTACGACTAATATATACTACAAACAGTATGTATTATACTGATAACCCTAATTGCTAAAAATAGACTGCATACACAATTACTTAAATACAACGTAAAAATATGAATAAACCGTATAATAAACTAATACATACAAATATATATATATTATCTAACTGGAAAGGGAGAGATAGTGCTTCTTTAGCCGGTTTTTGAATATATTTAGAGATTGACTGTCCCTGATAGTGCAAGGAAGCTCATTCCACAGCCGTACGGCTCGGATTCTGAACGCGTGCTCGTAGGCTGCAGTGGAGCGATCTGGAGCTTTGAGCGTAGACGCCATATGAGTTCTCCGAGGCCTACTTGAAGAAAGAAATTCGAAGCGATCACGTAGGAAGTTAGGGTAACGAGGGTTCCACAAAATATTATAAAGGAAACACAGGATATGAGAGTCCCGTCGAAGCCGAATCGGTAGCCACTTCAGCTCCCTGCGATGCTGAGATACGTGGTCATACTTGCGCAGTCCGAAGATGAACCGAATCCCGAGATTTTGAAGTCGTTCGAGTTTGTTCAGTTGTTCTTCATTTGCGCTTACCCAGCAAACATCAGCATAATCAATGAGGGGGAGAAGAAGGGACTGAGCGAGTGTTATTTTGGTTTGGCGAGGAAGAAAGTTCTGAAGTCTCCTGAGGGAATGAAAAGTTGCGTAAACTCGCCTGCTGACCTCATTAACATGCATTGACCAGGACAATTGATTATCAAAAATGACACCCAGGTTTTTAGCTTTATCGCTATACATGATTACAGTACCGTTATAAGTTACAGAAGGGACAGACAATTGCTGCAACGTGTTTAAAGAGTGTCTGGTACCTATAATCATGGCCTGGGACTTATTCGGATTAACCAGCAACCCAAATGACGATGCCCATCCACTAATACCAGCCAAGTCAGCGTTTAACGCTTCCACAGCGGAATTTACATCATCAGGAGAGAAGTGACGATAGATCTGAAGGTCATCCGCGTAGAGATGATAGGAAGAAGAGAGGACATCGGATATGGAATTGATAAATATTGAGAATAGAAGAGGAGAGAGAATGCCACCTTGGGGGACACCGGAAGAGAGGTCACACCACTCCGTACAAGCATCCTCCGTCTTGATAGGCTGTTTTCGGTTCCTTAGGTAAGAGTCAAACCAGCTGGCAGAGAGGGAGGAGACGTTAAGAGATTTGAGAAGTTCAACGAGAATGTCGAAGTCAACACAGTTAAAAGCACTGCTGAAGTCCAGCAGAGCCAGCACCGAGAGCTGCCTTTGATCCATGGCGACCTGAATATCATCGGTCACTTTTAATAAAGCCGTAACAGTACTATGACCCGTTCTAAAGCCAGACTGAAAAGGATTAAGTAGATTTTTAGAGGATAGATAATGGGAAAGCTGAGTATGGACAATGGATTCGAGGACTTTAGAAAGGATCGGCAGGATAGAAATGGGGCGATACTCTTTAAAGGAGGTGGGATTGGATGTTTTGGGGAGAGGGATAACTAATGCTTGTTTCCAAGCAGTAGGGAAAGAACAATTGGAAATGGAGAAATTTAAAATATGTGTTATGGCCGGAAGCAGATCATCAAGGATAGTTAGGATCATTCGTTGACAGATATTATCATCTCCTACAGCTTTGGAGCTAATTGCTAGAAATGCTTTCTTAACCGTGTCGCTTCCAACATTGCTCAGGTTGAAAGGAGTGGTGTTGGGTAATGACCTAGAGCGCAGACTCTGAAGAGTGGCTTCCTTGATAGAAGGGTCCATTACAACTGGTGGAGCAGAGAGGAATTGATTGAGAGCGTTCAGATCAACATCACCCGAATGCATGTCCTGGGATTTGCCAATACCAAGTGTCCTGAGGAATTTCCACACCTGAGCTGGGGTGTACCTTTCGATACACTCGAAGATGTGGCGGCGCTTGGCGTCTCGACAGAGACGATTGCATCGATTGCAAAGGCATTTGTAGGAAAGAAAGTTGTCATCTGTCGGATCCTTTTTGTAGTTACACTTAGCGCGATTTTTCTTCTTACAATTGCTTTCATCCTTTTTCCATATGTCATACAATTCATCTCTTTTTTTACACATTGATATTATTGTTTTATTTGCCCATATACATTTATTTCTTTTAGCGTTCCCAATTTTACACTTATATTTACTTTGTTCATATACATTTGTAAAACTCTGGATAATATAGTTTAAGATTTGGTTAGGTTCCTCATAGCTAAGAGCAATGTTCCAGTCTATGTTTTCCAAGCCATTTCGCACCTTATCTCTACCTAGCCTAGTTATTGTTTGCTGGTTATGCTCATAGTTCGTATCAAATGTTATTGAGCATCCCGTTATACAGTGGTACGCTGGGGCGATGCCTACAACAGCTGTGGTGACGTCACATCTACCTGTACTTCGTATAAACATATGGTCGATACATGATCTTGTAATTAGGTTGCCTTTTTTTTCTATTCTAGTATATTGTGTTATCCCACATTCTAAGCCAGATTCGCTGAGTGAGTTTAGGTAACTGTTTGTTATTGGTAGTTGTTGTTTAAGGTCAATATTCATATCTCCTAATAAGCAAAGGTTGTTTTTTTCTGGGTATTGATTTAGTATAAGTGATAGCTCTTCGACAAATCTGGCTTTATGAAGGTGTGGTGGTCTGTAGACCGCACATAAACCTATTTCAATATTATTGTTTGTTTGTATTTCTCCCATTAAGTTTTTTGTGCAAATTTTTTATTCTATTAAAACTCATACTTTTATGTGCATATACAATTATTCCACCTCCTTTTTTACTTTTTCTTAATTCTACATACATTTCATATCCTTGCAACTGAAATAGGTTTTTACAGCTGTGGTTTATATTTGCCTCAGTTATGACAATCAAATTAATGGTTTTTCCACTTGTTGTGACAATATATTCTAGTTGATAGAAGTTTCTAATCATTGATCTTATGTTGAAATGCATAGTAAGTAAAGAATTTTTGTGTTTACATAATGAGTTAGCGTATTTATTCCATGTGTTGTAATTTTGTTCTGTGATATTTGATGGGGGATCGAATTTTAATTATATTAGTAATATATACTGAAACCTGGCACTATTAGAAATATATCACTGACACAGTTCACTCACAGGTGGTAGCCGCAATTAACTTGTCAATGTCGTTGACTGATCGTATGATGTGGTATGGGCCGTTTTCTTCTTTCCTAGCCATCACTGTACCTTGTCTGCACCAAACATACTTGAAGCTGTTATTTATCTTGAGATCTGTTTTGGTCTTCCATAGAAGGTATGCAGTTGATGGGGCCAGAGTCTCGCTTATAAACACTTCAGCATCGTCTGTACGTCCTAAGTCCTTGGTGGAGATTTTGGATTCTCTGGCTCTCTTCAACCATTTGTCGCGACAGCCATCGCGTAGCACAATAGTGATCGAGGCCGATTCCTGAGGCTTTCTGCTGGAGTTTATGCGGTTTGGGCGCTTTCGATACATTTTGATTATTTCGTTCACATCCAACTCCAGTTTTGTGCACACGCTTTTCACCAACACATCTAAATCTTCTTCTTTTTCTTCTTTTGTGCCGCATATTTCTGCATGGTTTATCAGTTGAGTTTGCTCAATTCCGTTTAGTTTCTGTTCAAGTACGTCAGTTTTAAGTTGTAGGTTTTTGCAAGTGTTTCTCAGATTTTCGTTTTGATTTTCGAATGTTTTCATCTTTTGTTCATAGGTTAGAATTTTTTCTTCATAGTCATCAATTTTATCGGAATAGAATTGGAGTGTAGTTTGCAATTCTTCTCGAATGATGGTGCGTACTTCCTTGCGAATGTCACCAAGTATTTGACGAGTTATCGTATCAGTATGAAGTGAGGATTGTTGATTTTCTGTGTCCGTATTGTCTTCGTCTTCTGCATCAGGAAGTATGCAGGACAGACGTTTTGGTTTCATCGACCCGTTACAAGTACGGCATTTCCAATCCACCGAATCAGTCGCAAATAGTATGTTTAGCTGCTCAGTTGTGATAGCAGCGCATTGAGAGTGAAGCCATTTCGAACACTTGCTACATTGCAGACCGCGGCTCTTTTTGGTAACAATCTTGTTGCACTTAGCACATTTAGCCATTTTATTTTGAGGTTAAGTTTTTTGACGCGGGGCGCGGATTGAATCGAAAACTGACTCGCTCTTCACTTGAGTGATTGTAGTTATGTCATCAATGCGGACAGGCCTGATGATGTTTAGACACTTTAGTAGCACTAGTTTTCAACGAATTAGTCCAGTCCAGTTTGGGTTTTATTCACGGATGTAGGTGGTATGCACTCCGTGTAATGGTACACGAGAGTCAGTACATTTGATACTTCATTTTGCGTGACAGAGGGCTAGCCCATCGCCGCGCTGTTTTGAATACGAGAGTCGGTTCATATAACGTTTGGGGTTTTGATCTACGGATTTCAGCAGTCCATTGACTTGTGCACTAAAGAAGTCAGGGGAGGTCCGTATCCTGCTAGATGCGCGACAATTAAACACGGGAATGGTTGGGGAAGTTGAAACTACACCTTTAATGAGTGAGATATTGCAATCGGGTCGCCGGATAAATTATATAGGGGTTATTGATATCAAAGATGCGTATTTTTCTATACCATTATCAGACGAATCTAAACGATACACGGGTTTTGTATATCAAGGCAGAAGTTATGTTTACAACGTTTTACCTCAGGGGTTGAAAACCAGTGTGGGTTCATTTTCGAGGGCGATGGACTTAATTTTAGGGCCAGAGGTTAGGTCATATTGTTTAAATTTTGTTGACGATTTGGCGATTTTAACTGAGGGTGACTTCGAACAGCATTTGTCTCAAGCGGACACGGTTCTGAGTAAATTGAAAGACGCGGGCTTCACATGCAAACTAAAAAAATGCGAGTTCGCACAAAAAAAGGTCAAGTTATTGGGGCATATTTTGTCTACACAAGGTTTGCAAATGGACCCGGACAAAATTGAAACACTTAAATTATATCCGTCACCCAGAACTGTCAGGCAATTGAGGGCGTTTTTGGGGTTCATAAATTACTTTAGGAGGTTTATAAAAAATTTTGGAACGTTAACACAGCCCTTATACAATTTATTACGGTCTGGAGTCAAGTTCGTCTGGAGTGCGCAGGTGCAGAGTGCTTTTGACGAGATAAAAAACCAATTCTCAGAAAGTATAATATTGAGTCAGCCATTGGCGGGAAAAACGTATTATGTTCAATGTGACGCCAGCGCTATAGGAATTGGGGGCTATGTTTATCAATTAGATGATTTGGGCCAGGAACGAATTATAGGGTTTTGTTCGCAGGCATTTAATGGAGCTCAAACTAGATGGTCTGTCAGCGAACAGGAAATATATGCAGTTACATACACTTTAAAGCGATTTGAGATATATTTGCGGGGAGAAAAAGTTATTATTAGAACTGATCATAAAAGTTTGACGTTCATTAAGTCGTGGACTTTATTGGGGCCACGCGTAACTAGGTGGGTTATGTTTTAGAGCAATTCGATTACGACATAGAATTTGTGCGAGGGACTGATAATCAAATCGCCGACACGCTAAGCAGGCAAATAGCAGGACCTGGAGGCATGAATGACAGTATGAATGTTCAGCCGGGAATATTCTGGTTTCAGGCATCGAATACCGCAAGTGTTATTTCGAGTTTACGGAACATTGCGAGATTACAAAGCGAAGATGAGCGGTTAAATCGAATTAGCAATTGTATCAGACGTAGGGTGGTAGATACGGAAACGAGAGGGTTTGATAATTACAAGCTAGTAGGTGATACGTTATATTTTCACGTGCCGAAGCGGAACGTACAGGTGTTAGTATTTCCGAAATCACTACAGGAGGAACTAATTTTACACATACATGAAGAAATAGGTCACTACGGCAGATATAAAATATTAGCACTGATGAAGGACAGATATTATTTTCTTCATATGAGTAGGGTGATTAGCACGGTGATAAGAAGTTGTGACATATGTCCAAAGGTCAAACCAAGTACTAACAATACCGTTGGTCCTTGTACACCGGTGTTGACGGAAAGGTTGGGTGAGAAAGTTTTCTCGGACCTTTATGGGCCATTGCCCGTAAGTAAATTCGGATATCAATATATATATGTGATTCAAGACGTGTACAGTAAAGTAATAAAATTATATCCAATGCGAAAAGCGACAGGTAGGAGCGTCCTCGCTTGTACAAAGAGATTTCATAGGGAAATACCTATCGAAACTATAATTACGGACTCAGGACCACAGTTCATATCGAAAGTTTGGGAATTTGGTCTTAAACAGCTAGGGATTCGGGTCACTCATACGTCGGTGTATTGCCCAAATTCTAATAGCGTAGAAAGAGTGAATCGCGAGCTAGGTCGACTAATTAGAACTTATTGCGGTGGAAGTAATCGTAGTTGGGTCGACGTGTTACCGGACATTCAAAATTGCTACAATAATATCGAACACACAAGCACAGGCTTTGCGCCTAATGAGTTAGCGTTTGGTAGGCGGGAACCGTTAACTATTGACAAGGAATTAGGCAATGAATGGTTATTAGGTCATAGTGTGCGAGATACGGAACAGGTGCGGAATATAGCGATATAAAACTCTAAAAGTTCTAGTGAACGACGTAAGCGACAGGCAGACAAACGGCGTAAGTTAGAAGTCTATCGTATAGGTGATTATGTGAAACTTAAGACTTTTGTGCGTTCAAATAAAGAACATAAAATCATGCGGAAATTTTCATTGTTGTATAAAGGGCCTTATGTTATTTCGGCAGTGGTATATCCGAATTGTTATACTTTAGTAGATCCGGGTTCAAATGAGATATTGGGTAACTACAATACTATGAATATAGCCAGGTATTATGTGAGGACGAATAAAGGCGTAGATAAATAAGATAGTGTATAAAAGTTATATAATTAAGCTGTAAGCTGTAAATTTGAGTAACTACTTTGTAGATTTAAGGATCTTGCATGGGTCAGGAAGAAAAAAAAATTGTATATATATAGAATTAGGATAAGTTGCGGGTAAGCGAGGTTGTATAGTTAGATAGATAAATAAGATAAGACAGGAGAGAGCTCAATCAAGTTGTGTAAATATTATATACATAATTGACAGATTCATCGGTCTGTGTACATGATTTGAGATGTTCGTACGTATAGAGTGGATATGGACAAAGCATGGATTAGCATTGTGGTAATGAGATCCTTGCGCCATGTTTAACTGAGATAAACAGTGTCTCAAGGTCTGGGAGGGGGCTGTAATGGTACACGAGAGTCAGTACATTTGATACTTCATTTTGCGTGACAGAGGGCTAGCCCATCGCCGCGCTGTTTTGAATACGAGAGAGAGAGAGAGAGAGAGGGGTTTTGAGTAGCTCAGGGGTAAGTTAGCAAAAAACAATGAGGCGAGCGCGGGGGTTGGTTCCAGGAACAGAGTTCAGGTCAGGTTTTTTTGTCGCATTCCTGCGGAATGTGTAGGGATCAGAGCCGATTTGGCTGCGCGCTGAATAAATTATGAATAACAAAATAATGGAAGGTTATTATGGAACGATACAGAGAAAGCTATTATGTTGACTGCAAATATACAATTGCGTTTGTTTGGTATGAGATGGTGAGTTTGACACCACGAGTCTGAATATCATTCTAGTGGTCTTTGTCTAGCGCGCTAGCGGTCGGGAAGGCTTAATTAATCGCAACAAGCTTTTATGGTCAGCGATCAACAGATTCTGTGTATCTGCAGTACCAAATGATTTGAGTGATAACCTACGGTTGATCATAGTGAATATGCGTACACACAATTTGTAGAACGGCGGATCAGCATGGCATGGTTGAAATTAGACCCTGTGTAGTTAGTGATAAGAAGCTTCGCTTGGGCAGAGCGTGTTCGCAAAGGACGCCATTTTTTTTTTCAGACATGTGGGGTGTATAAATACGATTGCGGGGGAAGGGAATTAATTCAGTCTCAGCGTCTAGCTACTGTGACAGTCGTCTTTCAACAAATTCTAAACAGTTTGGTCTGCCGTTTTACGCGTCGGAACTGGACGAATTGTGATTGCGAAGTTACAGTGGATTTTCGTGAGTGTCTGAAGCGCCGAGATATACCTCGGTTCCTATCCTTTAAATCAACCTACCCCAAATTCCAAAACTATCCTTGGGTCGTTAGATAAGAACTTGTAGGTAACTGATCTGAGTCTGAGTCCGGGCTTGGAGCGACCCTAAATTCCTTTTTCCTTCACCATAGGGTTCCTGGATTGGCTCTTAGGATATTCGCGGGCTAATCCTCTCCTCATTCCTTTCGAGTAGCGAGTTTTGAAATTCCCACACACACAGTCATTAAACATACAAGCACATTCAAATCAAACTCAACCATTTTCGAGTGGTGTCGATAGTGGACGTGGTATAACACTAGGATTTTAGACTAGGCTAGACAGGAGTTTAGTTGCGGCTAAACCTAGGTTGGCAGGGCATAGGGAGACTGTTTGATCGATGAGGTTCCGCGGATGGAAATAACAAATTCAGAACAAAGTTAAACCGGTGTCAACACAGATAACCTATCCTGTTGATATTTTGACATTTGAGTGTTGTCGGGGACGCGCGAAGAGATCAAATTACAGTCTAAAATTCATTGTTTAGGACCGGGTAGTTTGTTTTGCTTTGCCATGGGTCAGTTTGGATTCAAGTTGCATCTTTAAATTAAATGTAAATTTCGCTGGAGTTCTAATGTGTAGGCTGAGTCAAATATTTATGATTTTGCTTGGCCGAGGACGTGCTGAGCTCAGTGGAATTCATAGTTCGGTATTTACCGAACTATGCACTTCGCTATGGTGAGGGTTAGATCTCCTAAAGCGCTAATGACAACGTTTCGATAACATCCAGCTCAAATTGCACAGAGTTGAAGGTTTCAAAACGTTACGGACCTTTTGAGTTAACCGCTAGTTCAAACCCATTTCGGAAAATCAAATCGCAATTGTGTAAACCGGTCTTTTCGGATCGTTATTGCCGTGAACTAAATATATAATTGGAACCAACACAAGCCGCTACTAGCGAGCACATGAAATATCATTGAGTACTCACGTCGTAAAACGACGACGGATATCTATACGATATCCCAAACAAATATTATAAATTGTGGTCGACCACTAAAAGAAGTTCCAAGCGCCCATATATACAAAAAATAGATGGTACTATCACACAAAATACAACAACGATCGATCTGGCGCAATACACCGCTAACAGATGCGAAATACCGGCTTGCGGACATATATGCTTTCTCTGTCTAACTTGAAACCTTAACTTCCTGAACCAATTTTCCGTTCGACTATTGTACGCCTAACGAACTTCTCAACGAACGAGGAATTCGGACTTATCATTCTTAACTTACAAATTTTACAGCTGAATCGGGACATCTCTTTTGGGGTAGGTAGAATAGACGATCATAGCTACTGATAGCGGTGGCTCGACCTTAGCCTTTAATGCCGTTACATCGGGTGTTCTAAAAGCGGTCACGCAGTGGCTGGGTTGGGCAGCGGAGCAACGAAATACACATCTCACTCGGACGACGCGCGGCGGCGGAATCAGTTAATTAGTAGTTTTGATAAAAATGATTTTATTGGTCTTAAGGTTCATTTAGATTATATTAAGAAAGTAGTTATAGAAAAGATGCAACAGGTAGCGCCTTCCATTCGTATAAAACGAGGTATACTTAACCCCCTTGGTTCATTAATTAAGGTAATTACAGGAAATCTGGATAACGATGACGCCATCAGATATGACAAAATGATTAATGAAGTAAAGTTAAATCAGAACAATTATAATAAGAAACTGACGTTGATCACCGAAATTGCGCAAAACCTTGCCAACTCATCAATTAAGTTAGATAAGAATATCATTTAAATTGATACGATATTAAGAAAATTAAATAACAACATAACAGAAGTACTAAAGATGGAATACAATAATCATATCGAAATCCAAATCATTCACGCGTACCATTTACTGATACATAACTTTCAGTCTATTCGTATCAAATTGAATGAGATAGAGACTAGCCTAGCATTAAGTAGATTAGGTATTTTGCATCAATCTGTAATAGAGTCCGACAACTTAATGAAACTATTGGAAAAGATAAACAAGGTTGAAAAAGTAGTATTTCCACCTATATTACAAAACTTGGCTAAGATAGAACAAACTGTAACGTTGAAAGTGTTTTTAAAAGGAAATCAAATTACTTTCCTTTTAGAAATACCACTGGTTGAAAGAAATACGCCTGTGTTACCCCAAAACCGCACAATCATAATAATTCCCAAATACCCCTATATCCTAGCGAAAGGAAGAAAGATCATAATACTCACACGTCCATGCCAAGAAATGGATGAATCTAGCTACTTATGATGATATGTCCAAGTATCTACAAGATCATTTCATAACAGAGCTAATGACGTATGCAGAGAATGTGACGTCATGCACTCAAATACCCGTTTCGATTGGAGCACTGAAACTTGACCTCATAAAGATTAATAGATGGATACTCTACAGATACTACTTTACTTACCAGAACCTGCACCAACGAGATATTCCGCCAAAACATTCATGGAACTTACATAATTACCCTAAATGATCCATGTGAAGTTAAGTTTGGAAATATCTCTTCAAAAATGCATCTTTCTTCCTTTCGCTAGGATATAGGGGATATCCTAGCGAAAGGAAGAAAGATCATAATACTCACACGTCCATGCCAAGAAATGGATGAATCTAGCTACTTATGATGATATGTCCAAGTATCTACAAGATCATTTCATAACAGAGCTAATGACGTATGCAGAGAATGTGACGTCATGCACTCAAATACCCGTTTCGATTGGAGCACTGAAACTTGACCTCATAAAGATTAATAGATGGATACTCTACAGATACACTTTACTTACCAGAACCTGCACCAACGAGATATTCCGCCAAAACATTCATGGAACTTACATAATTACCCTAAATGATCCATGTGAAGTTAAGTTTGGAAATATCTCTTCAAAAATGCATACAATAGAATTTCAGAACAGCATTATGGATAAAATGCCAATTGTCAACTTACCTATAGTACATCCTCTAGCCGAAACAGCATCAGTACCGGAACCTGTGAACCTGGAAGATATTGACCTCACCAACATCAAGTTTTTAACATATGCCCTGAAGAAAATTCCTAGTGATAACAATGAAAGTGAAAGGCCAATTATAACAGTGAAAAGCATTAGTGTTTGGACGATCGGACTCTACATTATAATTTGTTTAGCTCTATGTATCCTTACTTGTTATTATACTTATAACCGTTTAAAGGTATATTTTCGAAGTTCTGCTTCTACGAAAGAGAACTTTGAACTTAAGGAGGAAGGAGTTAAGTCTCACGGCTCTTCACATACCGATGAAGCCATATTTGGCTGAGCCCTGGATGTGCCTGTATGTAAATGTTTATGTTAATTTTTTATTTATTTAAATAATCAATTTATAACATCATAACTGTAACAGAAACCCTAGACAATCATAATGATAACACATTATAGTAGTTTATCTACACACGTATCATAAACCCTCTTTACTGCGTTCAAAAACCGCACGTCAGCATTATGTTAAACTACTTGGTAAAAACTCATTTCGTATCTGGAAAACTACACATAATGGTCATTATGTATAGTTTTTCTACATATAATGACATTCAAATTTCGAACGCCGACGCCCGTCTGCGTGAAGTTGTTACTAAAGAACAAGCTAAACAATTGCAGAAACACAATGCCGGTCAAACATGCGGTTCCTGAACACATCAAAGAGAGCTTATGATATGTGTGTAGATAAACTAGTGTATGTAACTGTACATATTTAGGCATTAAAACTCTCGAGTGATATTATTATGAAACTGGCCTTCGGCTCGTTTCATAAACCCACTCTCGAGTTTTAATGCCCTCCATTATGCAGCAGTCACATAAACTACTATTATATGTCTCTGAAGCCTTAGTTTACAGCTTTGGATAATAGGATGAAACCTGCTTGTTCAATTTTACCAACCAGGTTCGAGTAAGTGCTACCTAATTGTAAGTATTTAGGAAGTATTGTGTTTGGTGTGATTACGTACAGAACTCAGTCCGAGTCCAACGGAGAATTAAAATAATTTATTTATATTTAAATATTTACGGGATTACGTACACTCCGTGTGTCAGTGACTCTTGTGTACAATGACATATCAATAATAAATAATGCAGCCCATTAAAGTCCCCACCGAGAGGCACGAGCCTCTACCCGGATATGAGTAAGATTGAGCCATACTCCACCACGCTGGCTTAGTGCGGGTTGGAGGGATGTGAGGCTAGTGGCCAACCCTTGCCGTCAGATGTTTTCAAGCTGCCCTAGTAGGGCCTCTGACCAGCTTTACGACTACTACCACCGAGTAGCGACAGTAGGCGTGACCTACAGCTTAACGTGTCGTCCGAAACAAATGCCACATAGAAAAGAAAAACCATCCAGTATCCGTCTTAAGCTGGCTTCCCACGGTGCGTGAATCTGCGGATTATCGCAGCACGGCGACGACTACGGACAGCCACACACCGCACACGAGGCTTTTCCAACGGTGCGTTTCAGTCTGTATGGGTCTTGAGATTCGAAGCCATCTTGTTCAGCACTCAGCACGAGATCGCGCCGCACGTCGCACCTTTGTAGTTACCGACTCGCCGCGGATCGGACGCACCGCGACGGACTTGTCTGCGCTACAACGGACGATACTCTTCCCATGGTGCGTCGGTGCGGGCTGGTGCGCGTCCGTCCGCATTATCTATCACGCACCGTGGGAAGCCAGCTTAAGCCAGATGTTGCTAGCCGAACGATCGTTTCAGATGTTCGATACCGCTAGGCCACGGACGGTTACAATGACCTAGATAAGGTTCATTTCATCTGAACTCAAACACTTCTTCAATCTGTCTAAAACAAACGGTTATTTTGGTTGGTAGTCTTTTGAGATATGGGTAGGCTTGAGACTGACGTTGCTTATCTAATAATAATAAAATAAAGAGGCCAAGTGCGAGCTGGACTCGCGCGTCGAGGGTTTTTTGTAACTACAAATTTACGGTTTTCAATTTTTCGCTTCAATTGTGCTATAAACATGACATAAACATTTATATGCAGGCACATGCATTGCTTCTGAAACCACACTGGGATACCCTGTGATAACCAGAAACAGCGACATCACACACATATAAACATCCAAGACATGTATTTTTGAAGGTTCCATACCCGAAGGGTGCCAAACGGAACCCTATTACTAAGACTGCGCTGTCCGTCTGTCTGTCTGTCCGTCTGTCACCAGGCTGTATCTCATGAACCGTGATAGTTAGAAAGTTGAAATTTTCACACATGATGTATTTCTGTTGCCGCTATAATAACAAATACTAAAAAACTGAATAAAATAAATACTTAAGGGTACTCCAATACAACAAACATGTTTTTTTTTTGCTAGTTTTTGCTCGATATCGATAACGGCAACAGGTAGACGCTTGTAATATTCACAGAATATCTAGTTATATATTCACTTTAA
This sequence comes from Argyresthia goedartella, assembly GCA_949825045.1. Lineage (NCBI taxonomy): Eukaryota > Metazoa > Arthropoda > Insecta > Lepidoptera > Argyresthiidae > Argyresthia > Argyresthia goedartella. The sequence goes on from OX463832.1 coordinate 25,182,219, forward strand.
AAATAAATATTTAAATTAAAAAACCGGCTAACTGCGAGTCGGACTCGCGCACGAAGAGTTCCGTACCATCGAACAATGGTAGGGATGGTGTAGAGTGAATAGTTTGGATTTTACATAGCAAAATGTTGTTTACAGGGGGGACTGTGAACCAATTTATTTACCAAGCGAGCGAAGCGAGCGAAGGGCTCCATTTCGACAAGGTAGTAGGCCGAATATGCTTTCGTCTGTCTCTATGTCTCGTGTCTGTCAGTTCCTGTCTAGGGGCCACAGTTTTCAAGCGATCCTCACAAAACTTGGCACACGTGTTCCTTGAATAAAAAGTTTTTTTTTGTCGAGAGCTTTTCTCGATTTTCCCCTTGGGAGGGGAGTTATGACGTCATTAATTTTTTGTAAAGTATTTTTTTTTCTGAAACCTATTGTGCGGTTCTAATAATATGCTACACCATTACCTTTCGGCTGCCTGTTTTCTAAGAAGCCAAGAAATCTCGAAGAAAGCTCGCTTCGCTCGGTCGGTCAATTAGAAAGGCCGCAAAGGTTTTGATTCCTTTGCGAGTATCAAGCAAATTCAGCAAGGGCGACATAAACGGCGGTATCTTTTGAGTTCGTTGACTTATAAGTTTGATTTTTTCACAACTTCCAAGAAACTACAGACATGAGTTATCGATATTAATTTTAACTTAATATCTTGCTGGTTACCATTATATTTGTATAGCGATTTGGAACTATTTTTCTGTGATTTTGTGCGAATTACCTTACAATAAATAGATAAAAATGAAAAAATGCTTGTCTGTTGTTCCGCGATCTCGCTTGCACGCTCGGCTCAGGCGGAACGTGACACTTTTTATAAGTCACATCGATTTATGAGACGTTATCACGTCAATAAAATAAAACTTTTATATATTTTATTTTTTATTTTAATAAAAGATTGAAAGTACTATCTATTGTATTTTATATAGTTGAGAAATATATATTTTATTTATATATTAAAAGTAATTTTCGTACGTATGTATACAGTTTTATTGCGCACTAAGACTATCCTATTTCATAAACACTCCTGTCTTGCCTAGGTTTGCTGCAAGAAATCTCTCTTTAGAGATAAGCTCGCCTTTGCCTATAACATTTATTGTAACTGTCTGTTTATCTATATTTTCTGTGGAATAAATAATATGAATATGCGCGGGGCCGCCACGAGTCGTCCTCGTGGCCACATTGAACGCGCGGTGGCTTGGGGCTGTGGCGGGTGTAATTTGCCTCGTGGCCACATTGAACGCGCGGTGGCTTGGGGCTGTGGCGGTTGTAATTTGCCTCGTGGCCACATTGAACGCGCGGTGGCAAGGGGCTGTGGCGGGTGTAATTTGCCTCGTGGCCACATTGAACGCGCGGTGGCTTGGGGCTGTGGCGGGTGCGACTCGCCTTTGGCCACATTTGCGGAGCTATTGGTCGTGTGTGCAGGTGTCGCACGCAAACTATGTGATGGGTGATGTTATTAACCGACTACAATAATTTAAAATTAAACTAAAACCTGAGAAAAATCCGTCTGTGGGGAACCAAGAGGACCGGAGGCGTTTTATCGGAAGCGGAGGTGGAGGCGGAGGTGAAAAGCTTCGCCTCCATATAAGCGAAGGTTAACGAAGGCGGAGGCGGAGGTGGAAAAAAATATATTTTGTTTGATTTATTAATGAAAAGTATTTGATCAATTTAGGTACATACACAGTACACTTTCATAATTATTTTTAACGGTATTCATAGTTGAGAAGTGACAAATTGTATTTTATAAGCAATCGTTTTTCGGATTTGGGGCTATCCATAAATTATGTCATCGATTTCGAAGATTATTTTTTTTCTATTGATATCGATATTACTTTATTAATACGTACGACACATTAGGATAATAATAATAATCATCATCATTTCAGCCTGTTAATGTCCACTGCTGAACATAGGCCTCTCCAATCGCACTCCAGCGTGACCGGTCCGTAGCCACCTGCATCCAACGAGATCTAGCGATCCTCACCAGGTCGTCGGTCCATCTCGTAGGTGGCCGACCCACACTGCGCTTGCCAGTACGTGGTCTCCATTCAAGGACCTTTTTGCCCCATCGGCCATCCGATCTTCGCGCTATGTGGCCTGCCCATTGCCACTTCAGCTTGCTTATCCTACGGGCTATGTCAGCAACTTTGGTTCTTCTACGGATCTCCTCATTACTGACTCGATCTCGTAGAGAAATACCAAGCATAGCCCTTTCCATAGCTCGCTGCGCGACATTAATAATAATAATTCTTTATTTATAACATAATTCAATGACTTAAATCTACAGTAACCCTGAAGCCTGTGGAAATATACACTGGGTTACAGGCTTCAGTATTAACTTAACTCAGTTACATAGATCATTTGTAAACATGTACTTATAAAAATATGGTAAGTAAAAATTAGGTTATTAATTTATTTAAGTTATAAAGTTATTAATTGAAGTTATTAAGTGAGTGTGTGTGTAAATGTGTGTGTGTGGTTGTGTCTGTGTATGTGTGTGTATGTGTGTGAGCGTGTGTATGTGTGAGTGTGTGCTTAATCGTGAAATGTAAAGATTTAAGAGGTATAGTTAAATAATTGCTCAAATGCCTCGTAGTCAAACTCATCGAACCAGGTGTGTATATATTTTTTAAATTTATCAACATTACTTCGTCTCATGGAGCTGCTTTTATTGAGTTTGTCATAAATACTTGGTGCATTGTATAAGAAATATCTTCTAGGAAAGGCAGGCCTAAAGTTGGGTAATGGGACTATATCTTACCTTTTCTATTCTGGTCAGGAATTAGATTAATAGTACGTTGGAGGATGAATAACTTCCTGACTTCCTGTTGTTTGCATTCTTTGTATAATGTAGTCGTAGGATAGCGAAAATGTAATCTTTTCATGACCTTAAGAAGAGCCCGTTGTGCACGCTCAACCTCTAGCAAATGTATTTTTGCAGCACCACCCCAAGAAGTAATACAGTAGGTAAGTACAGATTCAGCACTAGCTTTGTAAGTGCTTATTAATTAACATATCCTGACTAAGTAATACAGTAGGTAAGTACAGATTCAGCACTAGCTTTGTAAGTGCTTATTAATTAACATATCCTGACTAAGTAATACAGTAGGTAAGTACAGATTCAGCACTAGCTTTGTAAGTGCTTATTAATTAACATATCCTGACTAAGTAATACAGTAGGTAAGTACAGATTCAGCACTAGCTTTGTAAGTGCTTATTAATTAACATATCCTGACTAAGTAATACAGTAGGTAAGTACAGATTCAGCACTAGCTTTGTAAGTGCTTATTAATTAACATATCCTGACTAAGTAATACAGTAGGTAAGTACAGATTCAGCACTAGCTTTGTAAGTGCTTATTAATTAACATATCCTGACTAAGTAATACAGTAGGTAAGTACAGATTCAGCACTAGCTTTGTAAGTGCTTATTAATTAACATATCCTGACTAAGAACATCCATGGCTCTTAAACAGCGCACACCTATTACAAGGATAAGTATGAATTTTCTATTTAAAATTGTTGCCTGGATTTGTATCATCACTTTTCCTAAAACATAAAGGCTTATTTTAAACGATTACCAAAAACGCACCCATTTTACTACCAATAAATTCGAAATGACTGCCAGAATGGATAAATGTCCACCAAATTATGTTTGGATAAATGATCACCAAACTTCTTTTTATGTTTTGTGTACTTAAGTTTATGTTTTAAGTATTTTTTGTTGTTCTTACATGTTCAACCTAACACGAAGGATAAAGGGGGCTTCGCTTCGCTCACCCCCTTTACCCTTCACCTAAGCTACCGCAGTATTTTGCCCTGATATTTTCTGCAACTTTTGGTGATCATTTACTCATTTTTAGATAGCATTTACCAATTTTGGGAAAGATAAATTTTTTTTGGTCATCATTATATTTGTTGCCAAACATAAATAGTGAAATGACGCAACATGATTATAAAACACCAACCGACTGTTGTTATACCTTAAACACAATACACTCCATGCAGTAGAATAATAAGGAGAACAAAACTCAACCTTTTTATAACCTCAGCAGCAGCTCCTTCCAGTGGCGACCTCAAATAGTGCAATATACTAATTGAATCATATTCATTGTTATTGTGAACTAGGCTAGTGAAAGTGTCTCGAAACTCAAGCCAGTTTTCATAGGATCCACTGAACTTAGGTAACTGAATTGCAGGCATTTTGTCATTTTTTCCTAGAGCTTAGATTGCTTAGAAGCTAGACTTAGATTCCGAGTTATTTTAATCTAGTTTTTCATACGAAGCTATGATATCCTGAGAGCTAGCAATCACTGAGTCAGAGTCAGAGTCATTTTTTTTATTGAATATAAATAAATAAATTATCTTATTCAACGTCAAAATTATATGTATACTTACTTATAACTACAAGTAAATTTTTTTTTTTATATAAAAAAAAGACTACACCGTTTCGGAAGGTGGGCCTCGGGGTTAAGAAGAAACGGCAAGAAACTCCCCCATACCTTTTTTTTTTTAAAGTGACTTTACAACAGGTACTGGTTTCAGTCTAACGAAATTCGCCGGCGAGTGATAGACTTGATCCATCGCCCCTCGTCGAATTTCTGTGCGCTGAGATGGTATGGACCATGCAGTTTTGTCATCTAAGTATTCCTTAATACTATAATAGGACTTTCTTATCAGCTCATTTTTAACACAGTTTTTGAACCTCTTTTCAGGAAGGATCAATGATTCCTGTGGTATTTTATTGTAGAAGCGTGTATAGAACCTACACTCTAGTCTAGCTTATCACGCTCTTCAGTTTCAGTTTCTAAATCCTCGGTAATTTTCCTTCATCAAACACCCGCTTGTGCCAATATCCACTGTAGAAGATATGAACGTGTTTCTCAAATGAATTGCATAATTTACTCTGCTTCTTTAACTGTAAGTCCATATTTCTTTCCCACTTTCCCCTCTCTGCCTAACCTATCAAAGTCATTCAATTTAAGTTTTTCCTATACAATAACCATTCAGACCTCTAATCACGCCAACACTACTGACAATACAGTCATCTTCAAAAATCCTAAAGTAATGAATAGTTGCGTACCCCTGCCATCGTTCATCGGTGCCCCGGCGATACCCGGCGAACATGTCCAGCGCTCGCGTATTGCGATTACCCTCAACTTCATCATTAAAACGCCGCCGCCGCGCGAGCCTCTCGCCTGCCTCAACACACTTCCAGCTCAACAAAGTTTACCAGTTTTAGTTGTTTTAACTCGTCTTAAATTTTATTCTGTGCATGTGCATCCCACAAAACACGAACATTTAACGTTATTTAACATCGGAGTTACCTTCGTTTATTCTATCGATCAGTTCATATCCATCGTTTACAATCCAAACAAAATTAAAAGTGAATAACTTAAGTTTTTACTATCAAAACGTTCGTGGTTTGAGGAGCAAGCTACATAATTTCTATCAGAGTATTGCTATTAACGACTATGACTTAATAATTGCAGTGGAGAGCTGGTTGCGTGAGGGCATCCTGGATTCAGAAATATGTGACGATAGGTATGATGTGTTTCGCAGTAACATAAGTCGTTGGGTGGTGGTATTTTGGTATTAGTCAAAAAACATCTCCGCGCCTCGGAGCGCCCAGACTTGTGTTATGGGTCTGTTGAAAGTATGTGGATAACAATACCTCGTAACGCATTAAACTGCCACGGAGGCGGTGACACGCAAAGTACATGCGATTTGCACATAGGAACCGTGTATGTACCCCCAATTTCCTGTGACGAAAATGCGCCAAAATTAATAAGTGATTTTATAAACTCGATGACATTTTATTGGCAGGTGATATTAATTCTCATTTCGTATCGTGGGATCGTTCCCCATATGGGTATACTATCCACAGAGAAACTAAATCAGACTTGATAGAGGCCACGACGGAGTTTCTGAATATGACCGAACTGATGGGACTTGCTCAATACAACTTTACGTGTAATTCCTGCGGCAACACACTCGACCTAATTTTTTCAAACCTAATTCTTGATTGCCGTGAGTGTGTCCAGCCTCTTAGCAAAATAGACGTATTCCATCCACCACTTGAATTAATAATTAATGAGCTAAGCTCGCGTCCATTACGCACCCAACCTCGCGTATTGCGGAAATTTCACAAAGGCGAATACAAATTATTAAACGAAGAGTTGTCACAATATAACTGGCATCAATTATTACACACTGGCTCAGTCGATGATGCAGTTGATTGTTTTTACAAGATTCTGGAAATACTAATGTCTAAACATATACCCACTATCAAAACTTCGTCCCGATATCATTATCCAAAGTGGTACACCCCCGCATTCATCAATAGCCTCAAAGAAAAACACAGATTGCATAACTTATGGAAAAAATATAGAAACCCGCTAGACTACACCGCTTTTTCATTAATAAGATCCAGAACTAAAGCACTACAAATCGAATGTCTTGAGCAATACCTGTTGCGATGTCAAAATTCTATAAAAAAGGACCCTAAAGAATTTTGGAAATATATTAAGTCTAAGCGGAACAATAATGGATATCCGTGTAACATGCAATATCATGGCAAAACACTTTCAAAAGGAGAAGACATTTGCAACTCATTCAACGAGTTCTTCCAAAGTGTATTTATTACTCCTTCCTCGTCTCATAAATTTGATGCAGGGTCAGATCAAAACACTGTATCTGAAAATATGTGTCATATTCAAGTAACTGATGCGGGGTTATTGAAGTTATTTAATGGACTTGATCACCGAAAAAGTGCCGGTACCGATGGAATACCAGCCATTTTCATACACAAGTGCAAGCGTGGACTTCTTCTACCCATTAAAATTATTTATCAAAGATCCTTGAATGAGGGTGTTTTTCCCAAACGTTGGAAAGAAGCACAAATTGTACCTATTCACAAGAAAGGTGTCAAAAATTATATAACGAATTATAGGCCCATATCAAAATTAAATATTCTCGGTAAAATGTTTGAAAAAATTGTATACCACTATGTATATGCAAATACTATCAAGAGCATACCTACGGCCCAGCATGGCTTTATTAAATCCAGATCAGTCGAAACCAACTTACTTCTTTTGACCGAGTATATAACATCTAATATGAGCACAAAGGCTCAAATTGATGTTATATACACGGACTTTGAGAAGGCATTCGATCGAGTAGACCACGATAACTTACTAACTAAGCTGCGTATATTGGGTATAAACGGGAACCTACTTAGGTGGGTTGAATCTTACATAAAGAATAGGTGTCAGGCGGTGGTACTAGGGGGATATCGATCAAATTATATAACAGTGACATCTGGCGTTCCTCAAGGATCGCATTTAGGACCCTTATTTTATAATATATACCTCTTCGACATACCTCAATGTTTCAAAAATTCTAATTATTTATTATACGCCGACGACAAGAAGATATTTAGACGAATAGAAACCATAGATGACTGCCACTTACTTCAATCTGATCTCGACAATCTTTCAAAATACTATTCTCAAAATCGAATCAGTGTAAATACAAGTAAATGCCAGGTGATTTCGTTTTCACGAAAACATACTACAATACTATATAACTATATGATTAGTAAGGAAGCTATACCAAGAACGAATATAGTACGTGATTTGGGAATAATGCTTGACCATAAACTTACGTTTAATGAACATGTCGAACATATCACCAGCAAGGCATTCAAGTCATTGGGTTTTGTTATTCGGAGTAGTCTCCCATTCAAGGACGTACACTGCTTCAAAGCTCTTTATTATGCGTATGTCAGAAGTGTTTTAGAGTTTGGTGCCGTTGTCTGGCGACCACTCTACGCCCAACATCGCACCCAAATAGAGCGTATCCAGTGTCTGTTCGTGAAGCACCTCAACTATAAAGCTAGGTTTCTATCTAACGACTATGCTGAATCTTGCTTACGTCACAAGGTAATGTCATTAGAGGACAGGCGCGATCTCATCGATATGATGTTTTTGTTCGACCTATTAAATTGTAAATTTGACTGCGGTGACTTACTCAAACATGTGGGGTTCAATATACCCAACAAACGAACCCGTCGTACACCACTTTTGTACGTGCCCAAATTCACAACAAACTACGCTCAAAACTCCCCATTTATTCGCTTACCCACACTTTACAATAAAAAATTCTCATCTATTGATTTGTTTGGCCTATCACGTAACACATTTAAAAGTAACATTCTGTCTCTCATTAACTTACATGAATGACTTTCTATTGTACATCGTTTATCGCTTATAAAGATACTTTACCCTACTCCATTCCTTCACCCGCCCGCCACCCTCCCCCCTCCCCCCTCCTCCTACGTCATGAAATATGGACAAGTACATAATAAAAATAGTATTTACAATCTTAATTTAAATACCCACTCACTATAACTTAATAACATTAGACATAAGTAACTATCATTCTTTAAAACTGCTGTATTGAATTGTATATTTGAGTACCTTGTAATTGGCGTAATATCTTATAATGTCACTTGTATATAATACTAAAAGCTGTAAGGTTTACCTAAATAAATAAATAATAATAATAATAACTAATTAAAACAAATGTTCTAGCTTAGATAACCTCAAACGCAGCTCTTTTACCAGAGCCGTGTCCAATGAAGAAGACTGCAAGCCATCCATACATTTCGAACTGCCTTTAATACTCGATCTTGCTTTTGTTAATTATGTTTCCACGACCACCGGACTCGTCTTGGAAGATGTTAGGCAACCTTGAATGTATACAATTAAATGTGGGCTTATGTTTAAACGATTACCAAAAACGCACCTATTTCACTACCAATAAATTTGAAATGACTGCCAGAATGGATAAATGTCCACCAAATTGTGTTTGGATAAATGATCACCAAACTTATTTTTATGTTTTGTGTACTTAAGTTTATGTTTTAAGTATTTTTTGTTGTTCTTACATGTTCAACCTAACACGAAGGATAAAGGGGGCTTCGCTTCGCTCACCCCCTTTACCCTTCATCTAAGCTACCGCAGTATTTTGCCCTGATATTTTTTGCAACTTTTGGTGTTCATTTATCCATTTTAGGTAGGAAAAAAATGTTTTGGTGATCATTATATTTGTTGCCTTAAATAATTAAAGCAAATATAAGTACAATCACTAGTACATAGGTCTTTGAGTCGACATGAAATGACAAAGCTACATTGAAATATGGTTTGTATGAAAATTAAGCAATTTCTACTTATCACTGATTAATATAAAAATAAGATTAACATTAATTACTTATAATGACTAAAGTTTTATATTGTACTTTGCTACTAATATGCTTCCTAGGCGTTTCCCTGATACCTATGAAATATTTAAATGTATGAAGTGAATGAGCACTAAATAGAATGAAATTGTTAATTAGTTTATCTACACACGTATCATAAACCCTCTTTACTGCGTCCAAAAACCACACGTTACGACCAGCATAATGATAAACTTCTTGGTAAAAACTCATTTCTTATCTGAATATTGATCATTATGACCATAATGTAACAAAATTTGTCAAATTATGACATTCAAATTTCGAACGCCGTCGCCCGCCTGCGTGCCGCCCCTAGTTTGTCTGTAAAGTTGGTACTACAGAACAAGCTAAACAACGGCAGAGCAATGATCAATGCCACAATGCCGGTCGACCATACGGTTCCTGAACACATCAAAGAGAGCTTATGATATGTCTGTAGATAAACTAGTGTATGTAACTGTACATAATTAGGCATCAAACTCTCGAGTGATATTATTATGAATTAATACCCTCCATTATGTAGCAGTCACATAAACTCTCTCACTCTTTACTGCATTCGAAACCGCATGTTACGACCAGCATAATTTTATACTACTTGGTAAAAACTCATTTCTTATCTGAAAATTTATACATTATGACCATAATGTATGAATTTTCGACAAATTATGTTATTTAAATTTCGAACGCCGACGCCCGCCTGCGTGCCGCCCGTAGTTTGTCTGTGAAGTTGGTACTACTGAACAAGCTAAACAAGTGCAGAGCAATTATCAATGCCACAATGCAGGTCGGACTTGCGGTTCCTGAACACATCAAAGATATATGAAATGTTTGTAGACAAACTATAGAATAGAATAGAATAGAATAATAATTTATTTGCGAGACAGGCACTTACACTAATATATAATACAAAATTTCTACAACAAGCTTGTGTGTCGCAAAACGGACCCTGACTCAGCATAATGCTGGCTGGTTTGCAACCAACGCTGGTCTTCCGTCAGAGCCGGTCGGTGATGCCACCTGCCACGGACAATCTAACCACTACAACAGGATTGTAGTAAGTAAGGTACGTATAGAAGAGAAAGAGAAAGAAAAAAAAGTGAAAAGAAAACGGCTTAAAGATTATAAAAAACTAGGTACTTAATACTAGCAAGGAAATAATTAATTAATTTGAATACAAATTTTTTGTGCGCTCAATTCCAGTGCAATTTAAAAATTGAAATAAATGATACCTACAAAATAATACTAAATAATACTCGTATCGTGTTTATGACCCTCCTGCTTTTTTTGGCTTTCAAATAAGAAACGTTTAAGTTGTATTCTAAAACTATGTGAATTTTGCAGGTTCCTAATCGGCGGTGGGATATTATTCCAGCATTTCGATGCAGCGTAACGGAAACTACCTCTGAATGTGGCAGAGCTGTGCCGCCGCATCGAAAGCTGTGCCGAACACTGGCGGGAGCCGCAAGATCTGGAGTTCGACATCCATGTTAGCTTCTCGTAGAGGTACGAAGGTGCTTCATGCTTAAGTACACCGAACAAAAGGCACGCAAGATGCAACTTACGTCGGTGCTTGATTTTCAAAAATAGATGTTTATTTAAAAACGGCGTGACATGACCTCTGAATGGTATATCGAAGCAGAAACGGGCACAGGCGTTCTGGACTCGCTGAACTAGTTTTTGTGTTCTGGCTAGTAGTCGAGGACCGAAGACCACATCACAGTAGTTCAGCTTCGATAGTACAAGCGACTCTACGAGCCGGATACGCAGATCTTCTCTTATGTGAGGCCTCAATCTGTACAGTACCTTCAGTCTATAGAAGCAGTTCCTAACGGAGTCAGCAACATGCTTTTCAAACCGAAGGTCGCAGTCCATGTGCAGGCCTAGATTTCGCGCCTCATATACACGTTCCACCGGATTACCCATGAGCATGACATTTAGTGAAGAACTAAGTCTAGCTAACTGATATTTGTTTCCAACAATCAAATATTTGGTTTTACTCGGATTAAGCAGTAGACTGTTATTTTGCGACCACGTTGCTATTCTAGAGAGGTCTTCATTCAGCTTTGTTATAGCATTATCAATTTCAGAGGGTTTACAAGAAATGTATATCTGTGTATCATCTGCGTATATATGGGACTGACAATGCATGATACATTTTCCCACATCAGCCGAGTAAAGTATAAAGAGAAGAGGCCCCAAAATAGATCCCTGAGGTACGCCTTGAATTACGGGTGCTATATCTGAAAGAAAAACCGATCCGTCACTGCGAGATAGCTTGGTACGCTGGCGACGGCCACTGAGATAACTGCTGAACCATAGAAGGGCATTATAGTCAAAACCATAATAACTTAATTTAGACAAGAGAAGATTATGATTTATGGAGTCGAAAGCCCTGGAAAAATCCAGCAGTACAACTATACTACACATCCCTTGATCTTGTGCACAGAGGATGTTATCAGTAACATCTAGCAAGGCAGTTACAGTACTTCGCCCCTTCCTGAAGCCTGACTGTACTTTCGGTAAAATGTTGTTTCTCTCTAGAAAATCAGTCACTTGATAGCCAACAACTTCTTCCAGCACCTTCGATAGGCATGGCAATATGCTTATTGGCCTAAGGTCTTTCAGTTCAACTGGATTAGAGATCTTAGGTTGAGGAAGCACGATTGCTAGTTTCCAAATATCAGGATAAGTAGATGTGCTTATAGACTTGTTTATTAAAGAAGCTATTGTTTCCAGTATGTCCGGCAACGTCATTATAAGCATATCCAGGCTGATGAGATCACATCCCACTGCCTTAGATTTCAGACCACGGAAACTAGTGTATGTCTCGCCTATGGCTCGTTTCATAATCCCACTCTCGCGTTATAATGCCCTACAATATGCATCAGTCACATAAACTAGATACTATCAATAGGTAGTAAGATACAGTACTTATAAAAGTATACATGAACTAATTAAAACTACATTTTAATCTAAAATCCACTAAATACGTGCCACAGCTACACAAATACAGATAATCGTTATTTCCAAGCCATTTTTTCGCTGAATCCAATCAGAATTATCCGGCCGTAGTGAACAATATTTGGGACATCGCAAGTTGACTGGATATTTAGGGGGAATTAAATAAAATTAAAAGGAATTCGACAAAAAGACGTGTACTCCGTTTAATCAGATAGTACAGAGATTTTTTACTCAAAGAACTTAAAATTCTACGCAAAGTTTGGAGCCGAGATTCTTGCTGTGATGAATTTGGCAGGCATTTCATTTCTAAAAAGCTCTTTTAATTAGATTGCAGGAGCAGTTTGTCGCAAAGTCAGTTCACAGCAGATTATCACATGTGTGAACCTTAGGATTGATATTAGATGGCGGCTTAGATGCCGATGTTTTGTGAAAGCATAAATATTTGGTTTTGTCGTTACTTAGAGTCAATAGATGGCTTCGAAGCTATTTTGAAACCCTATAGATAGACCCTTTTCTGCTGTACTGAAGGTGCTTTCCCACGTGTTCCAGCTAGGGCATGTAATATCGGAAGGGTTTCAATACCGGAACTGGGTTACGATACTAGGCCTCAATCTCGGAATTCCGGAACTGTTGAAATAATTTGGTTCAATTGGAATCTTAATAAAATCCACGAATTCCTCATACATACCTCCGTGAAACAATACTAAAAATAACATGTTGTTAATAATAAATCTTATAATTTGCCATAATATTATTATTAAAAGAGAAAAATCAACAAGTAAAATAGAATTAGACATAGGTAAGCATACTTGTAGTTGCGCCCACTAACAAAACAATATAACATAAATGGGATCCTCCCGTAAATAAAAAAAAAATATGGTAATTAGTCAGTCATGAGATCAATTTATCTTACATAATCTAACTTGCGGCCGGTTTCCTGGGTGCAGAATTACTGATCGAAGTTAACAAATCGGTTAAACTGCTTTGAGCTAATATTATTTGCAGCTATTATTCAAAATAGCGGCTCGTATGTGTAACCAATTTGTTAACATTAATCAGCGCCCAGGAAAGCGGCTATTAGTGTATTGCATAAAACATTGAAATAGGGTAAGAAAAGGATAGCCTTGTTATTTATTTTCCTGAAAGAAAAGGAAACCCTTGTTATTTCTTTTCCAGAAAGTGAGTTCTCAGGAATATTAAGGCGTCCAACATTTTATCCGAAAGTGAGTTCCGCAGCTTGTTACAAAAGTAACCAGCGCACGAAAATACTCTCTCACTTTCGACACTTGTGGGGAGCACGCATAAAAAATACCTGTAGGCCTCAGAAAGATAGACACCCCGATCTCCTCCATTATCGTACATCGCCTTTTCTACTTTCACGAACTTCAAATTGGTTGACTTTGCTGCTCACTCCTGCGGGCTACAGTGCGACACTTCTTCAGTTCGTTCTCCAACTGTTCTCGTAGAGTTATTTCACTAGTTTCGTCATCATCATGAGACAAAGCCACAGAAGTGGTCTTATCTTGACGGTCGGTGGCATTGTCATTAGTCATAGGCTGACTGAGTGGATTTGTTTTACTTCAGCTGACGAAGCAATGCTATAATAATTTCAGAAATTTGTTCACCATTGGGTTTTGGGAAAGAGGCGTCATCTGCCTGACTGAAATAGCTTTCTGCGTCATGCAAATAGTGTAAAACACCAGCCAGCAATAATCTTCTTTGCCGGATACGACATCTGAGATTTCTTGCCTGTTGCCTACTCACTGAGCGAGGAAGTGCGTAAAGGCTTTTTCGCATTAGGCTGTCTCGCGTACGTGGCGTTTATAAGGTCAGTAATACGTTACCGAGCGTTTAAAACCAAAAGTATTGCCGAAAGGCAATTTCTGGTAATGTTTTATCGAATATTCTAATTCCGATATTAATCTACTCAATTCCGGTGTCGAAATATCGGAAAAAAAAATACAAAATTCCGGAGTTACGATATTCCGGAATTGCGGAATACATGCCCTAGTTCCAGCTGTATAGCAATGCCGTGTCATCGGCATAACACAGAATTTCGACACTATTAGAATTTAGCTAGTAGATATCATTCATGTAAATGATGAAAAGGGATGGACCCAGAATACTTCCCTGAGGAACACCAAAGCGGGTAGTGTTTGTGTTACTGGTGTACGTGCCAACTTTGACTAGTTGCTTTCTCTCAGAGAGGTAGCTAGTGAACCATGATAAAGGTGGTCCACGAATACCTACCACTTCCATTTTTTTCAGTAGTATTGGTATCGAGACGGTGTCGAACGCTTTGGCCAAATCCAGGAAGACGGCGACACGGCGGCGTCTGTAATTACCAGGTATGTGTTTGGGGCCTGCTTCATAGATAAGAGAAAAGACGCTGTCTTCCAGCATTGTGGGAAACATCCAGTGCTGATACTCAGAATATAAATTTGGGCGGGTGGGTGAATAATCAGGTGTCTGATTTGTTTTATTAAATGGTTATTAATTCCGTCAATGCCGGGAGCGCTGTACGATTTTAGGAGTCTTATTATACCGTCTATCTCTGAAGCGTCGGTTGGCTGCATAAAGGAGTTTGGGACGGTATTTTTCAGGTATGTTTCCCTGGCAAGGATATATGCATTTTTATTTGTCTGTGACATTATTTGGTCAGCAAGCTTTTGCCCTATTCCAGAGAAGTAATTGTCGCAATCGTTTAGTGACTCGACATGATCCTTACAGTTTTCAAATAGGTTGAGAGCTTTTTGCGTTTCAGGCTACAAATTTTCTTTGTAGACTTCCATAGCTCCTTTGGGTTGTGCTTGTTTTTTCGATTTCCTTATTTTTTTAGTTCTGTTTAAGGTTTTTTAGGAGCTTGTCGCAGAAAGTTCTTTAGCGAGTGAAAGTCTGTTTGAGAATTTCATCTTTATGGAAGAGTCTTGCTTTTGAATGGAGCTTGTCTCGATAACTCATGCATCTGAGTTGGTAATCCACGGCTGTATGTTATATTTCGATCTGCTAATCTTTTAGTAGTCGGCATTGTTTTCTACAGACTTTGTGACGGTTTGCATGAATCATTCTGCTGCGGAATTGACGTCCATTTTTCATATATTTGCATCGAATTCATAGATATTAGATCAAAGTCAAAGTCAAAGTACTTTATTACAGTAGATGTAGCAGACGTCATTTTTTGCCTTTTCTCTACATTGGACCACTGCGGGAGAGGAAGGGCGTAGAAACCCCAAAGATTGATTTTTAGATCTTTTTTAAAAATAGGTTGTGCTTAACTAATACAAAAATGATTTTTTTATTATTATGATTAATAAGCAGGAATAAATAATTACAAAATTATTAACAGCAAAATCTGTATTGAGCTAGATTAACCCCATAAAGTCCCGTCATTTAAGTAATCTTGAACATTGTAATATCCCTTTTTTGACAAAGTCGCTTTAACATGTTTTTTAAATTGCTCAAATGGCAATTTAAAATCTCCAGAGGTATCTTATTATAGTAGAGAATGCACTGACCCTTGAAAGAATTGCTAACCTTCGCGAGTCTAAACCGGGGCGCAAGTAGTCTGTGATTATTTCTTAGGTTAACATTACAGCTATCGCTAAGTTTGGAAAATGTTGTAAGGTTCTTGCGTACTTTCGAAAATAAATTGACTAGCTACAGTTAGTATGACAATTTCTTTAAAAAGCTCTCTTAATGAGTCTGTTCGTTTTAAATTATAGATTGCTCGAATAGCTCTTTTCTCTAAAATATAAATAGTTTGAATATCCGCTGCTTTTCCCCACAACAAGATACCACACGACATGACACTATGAAAGTAACTAAATATAATAGCCTAGATGTAGCCACATCCGTGCTTTGTCTGATGTTCCTAACAGCGTAAGCCGCAGAACTTAATTTACCAGCTAATTTATCTATGTAGGGTCCCCACAGCAATTTGTTATCAATGGTTATTCCAAGAAACTTCGCATCATTTACTAATTCTAACGTGCTGTTGTCTAACACTAAACTGGTCTCAACTTGCCTGACATTTGGAAGTGAGAATTTGATACACTTGGTTTTACCAGCGTTTAACAATAAATTATTAACTGTGAACCAATTCAAGATTAAAGACGATACATTAATAACATCATCAAAATCTCCTTTTTGTCTTTCAATTTTGAAGACCATTGAAAATCATCAGCAAACAACACTATGTCAGTCAATTTCTCCACCATGAAAGACAGATCGTTAATATATCGATCGTTAATGTTTCCTGGAATAAGAAAGGGCCTAATATGGAACCTTGTGGAACGCCAATTTTTACACCCAATCCATCAGATTTAAAGCCGTTAACTTCTGCCTTTTGAATTCTATTGATTAGGTATGTTCTTAGTAGATCCAAAGCTTTATTATAACTCCGTAATGATTTAATTTAATTAATAGGTTATTATGAGCAACACAATCAAACGCCTTTGACAGGTCGCAAAAAACTCCGATAGCATCCTGTGCGGCCTCCCATGCAGAATAAATATGTGATATAAGGGTAATACCTGCATCCGTAGTCGATTTACCCCTAGTGAAACCGTATTGTTTGGCGTGGAGTTGTTTTGTACGGTTGAAGTGTGAGGGTATTTGATTGAGTATAATCTTTTCAAATATTTTACTTAGTGTTGGAAGAACAGATATTGGTCTGAAATTTGAGGGATCACCCTTATCTCCTGACTTGAACAGAGGTATCAGTTTACTGTATTTCATGAGGTCTGGGAAAGCCCCATCGTCAACACATTTATAGAATATATAAGCTTAGTGTGGGGCTATAACTGGAATTACTGAACCAATTACTTTGACTGATATACCCCACAGCCCTTCAGTATTTTTTAAGTTAAGTAATCTAAACGTTTTGACAATGTCCTGGGGATATACATGATTAAATTTTAAATATACGTAATTCGTAATTTCTTTATTGTACTACACAAAACAGTCATATAGATAACTTATAATAGAAAAAATATGTACAAAGGCGAGCTTATCCCTCAAAACAGATTTCTTCCAGCAAACCGAGATGGTAGGAAAGTTGATGGTTGAGCGGAGGAAGACCTGCGCGTACAATAAAACTCTGTAAATACTACGACTAATATATACTTCATACAATATTATACTGATAACCCTAATTGCTAAAAATAGACTGCATACACAATTACTTAAATACGACGTAAAAATATGAATAAACCGTATAATAAACTAATACATACAAATATATATATATATAACTGGAAAGGGAGAGATAGTGCTTCTTTAGCCGGTTTTTGAATATATTAGAGATCGACTGTCCTTGATAGTGCAAGGAAGCTCATTGTACAGTCGGCTCGGATTCTAAACCCGTGCTCGTAGGCTGCAGTGGAGCGATCTGGAGCTTTGAGCGTAGACGCCATATGAGTTCTCCGAGGCCTGCTTGAAGAAAGAAATTCGAAGCGATCAAGTAGGAAGTTAGGGTAACGAGGGTTCCACAAAATATTATAAAGGAAACACAGGATATGAGAGTCCCGTCGAAGCCTAATCGGTAGCCACTTCAGCTCCCTGCGATGCTGAGATACGTGGTCATACTTGCGCAGTCCGAAGATGAACCGAATCCCGAGATTTTGAAGTCGTTCGAGTTTGTTCAGATGTTCTTCATTTGCGCTAACCCAGCAAACATCAACATAATGAATACCTTACTGACACTAGTGTTATTTTTTAACAAAGTCTCTGCTTCATATGGCTTTGAATTTAGACGATCTGTTATGAGTAAGGGTAATAATAATAATAATCCTTTATTGCACAGAAAGCACAGTGGAAATTATAACAGAAACAGTATGCAAAGGTGAGCTTATTTCTAAAAAGAAATTTCTTACAGCTAACCTGTGAAGAAAAGAGAAAAATAAAATATAGAGAGGTAGTCCTAGTGTACAATTAAGAGTTAAAAGAAATAAATAAAATAAATATACTATCAAATAAATCACAATACACCCTACGTAATTACTATAAAATAAATAAATAGAATACAATAAATAAATAGATATACATAAATACTATGAGATACCCACTATTCGGAAGAGAGGAGATGCTGTTTCAATTTTTTCTTGAAAGTGACCAAGGATTTGCAATCCCTTATAGCGCAAGGAAGTGCATTCCACAAACGTATTGCCCTTAACCTAAACGAGTGCTCGTAAGCAACAGTGTTGTGCTGAGGAATTGACAAAAGTGACACCGTGTGAGATCTCCGAAGTCTATCCCCTGAGAAAAGATACTCAAAACGTTCACGAAGATATGCAGGGTAGCACGGATTTCTCAAAATATTGAAGAGGAAGGAGAGAATGTGCATATCACGACGAAGTCGGATCGGGAGCCAGCCTAATTCCCTACGATATTGGGACACGTGGTCGTACTTACGAAGTCCGAAAATAAACCGAATCCCGAGATTTTGGAGTCGCTCGAGTTTGTTCAGTAGATCTTCGTTCGCACTGGCCCAGCAAACATCGGCGTAGTCTATTAAAGGCAGAAGAAGGGTCTGAGCTAGCATGATTTTAGTCTGCCTAGGCAGGAAGAACTGCAAACGCCGAAGAGAATGAAAGGATGCAAAGACTCGTTTGCTGACCTCAAAAATATGGGGCGAACAGGATAATAGATTGTCAAAAACAACGCCAAGATTTTTGGCTTTCTCGCTATACTTGACAATGGTACCGTCAAATAGAACGGGGTCAACGGACTTATTCTGCAACAAATCAAGTAAGTGCCGTGTACCTAGTATCATCACCTGAGACTTGTCCGGGTTGACTAATAGCCCATACGAAAGAGGCCATTTCCTGATGTTGTCGAAGTCAGCATTCAAAGCCTCAACAGTCGAAGTCAGATCACACAGGGGAAAATGCCGATAAATTTGAAGGTCATCTGCATAATGATGATACGAGGAAGACAATACATCCGAGATGGAATGGATGAAAACTGAGAAGAGAAGAGGGGAAAGGATGCCACCCTGCGGAACACCTGTAGAGAGCTTGCACCATTCTGTAGTGACCTCTTCAGACTTGATGCGCTGCTGGCGGTCTCTCAAGTAAGAGTCAAACCAGCGAGCCGAGTGTGAAGAGACGTTAAGCGATTTTAAGATTTCAACAAGTATATCGAAGTCGACGCAGTTGAAGGCGCTGCTAAAGTCTAGGAGAGTCAGGACTGTCAGCTGCTTCTTATCCATTGCCAGTTGGATATCGTCAGTTACCTTGAGTAGTGCTGTGGTGGTGCTATGCCCCGGTCTAAAATCAGACTGAAAAGGGTTCAGTTAATTCATGGAGGAAAGGTACGAGGACAGCTGGGTGTGGACAATTGATTCAAGGATTTTGGAAAGGATTGGTAGGATGGAAATGGGACGGAACTCTTTGAAGGAGGACGGGTTAGACGTTTTAGGTAGGGGTAACACTAATGCTCTTTTCCACTGGCTCGGGAAGCAGTGCTCGCTCAGCGACGCATTGATTATATGCGTTATGGGTTGTAACAAATGATCAAGTACACTGAAAAGCAGATGCTTTCAGATGAAAGCAGATCTTGTCATCACCTATAGCCTTTGACGATATTGCTAGAAAAGCCTTCTTTACTGCGCCAACTCCGACAGATCTGAGGTTGAAAGGTAAGCTACTGGATGTCTTTCTGGTGCGCAAGTAACGAATGGTAGCATCCTTGACAGGGGGGTCCATCGCGACAGGGGAGACAGCAAAGAATTTGTTGAGACCGTTGAGGTCGACACTACCGGTTACTGCGTCCTGGGACTTACCAACACCGAGGGTCTTCAGGAACTTCCAAACCTGTGCAGGAGTGTAACTCTCAATACTCTCGTAGATATGGCGGCGTTTGGCATCTCGACAAAGACGGGTGCAACGATTACGGAGACGTTTGTATATAAGGAGATTATCGTCCGTCGGATCCTTCTTATATCTACATTTGGCACGGTTTCTCTGGGCCATCAGACCCTTGATGGTGTCAGTAAGCCAGGGCGCAGGGAGATGTTTGATCCTAACCTTTTTGACAGGAGCATGTTTGTCGAACAAACTCAGGACAATGGATTGGAAATGCTGGACTTTTTCATCAACGGGCTCACTACAGACGACAGGGGACCAGTCTATAGAGGCGGCATCAGACTCAAGGGAGCTGAGATCCATACCCTTGAAACTGCGAATATCCAGGAATTTCCTTGCGCGCTTGGGAGGCCTTAACTTGAACGAGAGATAAATCAGATCATGAAAGGAGAAGGGGGCGTTAAGTTGGCCATGCGTTGCAACCTTGGATATGTTAGAAACAATCATAAGATCCAAGAGAGAGGGGGTGCAGTGGGGCTGGAAGTGAGTTGCACTCAGGGGAAGAATATTTAAATTTAGGGAGCTTACGATAGACTGGAGTTTGGCAGAGCGAACATCATTTTTAAGTAAACAGGTATTGAAATCACCTAGGATAAGTGTGTCACTGTATAGGGGAGATAGATCATTAAGGATGCTTTCAAAAGAGTCAAAGTAGTCGATGAGGAGAGAGGAGCTATAGAAGACACCCAGAAGGACCTTAGTGTGATGGAGGCATAGCTCAAGAAAGAGGTGTTCAGCGGATCCAGAGTACAGACTAGGTGAGTGGCTGATGACTTTGCAAGAAATGTCGGAACGAAGATAAATAGCAACACCGCCACCAGCCTTGCCCGTCCTATCATTCCGATAGAGCCTGTACCCCGGCAGAGCATACAAGGTAGAAGGAAGAGAGGGTTTGAGAAATGATTCGGAGATCAGAATACCATGAATGCTCTGATCGCTGAAGGAGTCGAGAAGGTCGACATGACTGGAATTAATGCTCTGAGCATTTATGTGAACGACGTTGAAGTTCCTACTGAGGTTGGAAAACACACGTTTAAGGGCAATAGGCAAAACGTCGTCCGTGGACGACAATCCACTTCCTACGCTATCGGAAGCTTCACTTTCGGAGTAGGAGAAGTAACTATCACTAAATAAGAAGGTATCCATATGAGTAATTATAATATAATAAATAGATATATAATAAAATAAATACAATAAAACCTACTAAAAACACAAAAAAATAAAAAAGTCAAATCCAAAAAAACAGAAAGGCCCGAACCCAGCCAAACCCTGGGTTTACAAAAGTATAGTACATATGGAAGGAAATACATTATACAAGATAACAAATAATAGATGAGACGTGGGTGGGCAGCACAAACAAAAAAGAAATGAAGAAACAGCAAAGTGAATCCAAATACGAACAAACAAGATCCGTTCGCACCGTCCGGTTGCCCGTCCGTCCCGTCCGGCTGTCTGTCCGTCCGTACAATAAATAATAATAATAAAAAATAAAAAAACTTCAAGTACACAGACCACACTATGCTTGTCAAATGAAAGACTGCGTGACCTAAAAATAAAAAGTGAATCATTTAATCTAATCTAATTCAGTCTACCCTTCACGTAAAATTACATTAATTTATAACAGAAAATAACCCGACCAAATCACGCGACGTATATGGGTACATTGGTGAAGAATGTTTCAAAAGCTCGAGCAACATCAGCGCTGGATTTAACAACATCATCACCTATCTTTAGGCAGAAATCATTGCCCCTTGGTATTACTTTGCCAGTTTCGCGGTTTATTATTTGCCAAACTGTTTTCATTCTATTATTTGAATTTTGTATTTTTCTATTAATGTGTAAAGTTTTTGCAGTTCTACAAACCAAGTTTTGGAATATTTTTTAACATAGTCATGAAATTTTCGATCAAAGTTATAGGTATTTTGTTCATAAAGGTCATTCAAGATAACTCTACTTTTACGAATTCCAAACGTTGCCCAGTCATTAAATTTAGATTTACCGTTGTAGTCTCTGACTTTCTTTAATTTAAAAACTTTATTGAATTCTGTCTGAATAATGTTGAAGAAGTCTGAGTAGATTTTGTGTTTGGGTTCTGATCATTAAAATCCGGTACTGGCAAATTTATATCTAAGTTTTTCGTATATGTCTCTAGTCTATGGGATGTAACAGGCCTATAAAATGGACCAGTCTTATCCTTAATAGCAATTGGGAATGAAACTGTTTGACCACTGTGATCGGAAGGTAAGCAGTTAATTACACTTTTATTTGTAAATGCACAGTCACAAAAAAGTCACAGTCACAAGTTTGGCTGGTAAGTATAAATCTAGTCGGCTCTAAAAATACATGACATATATTAAACGATTTGAATAAAATTATTAATCGTTGTTTTATTGTTGTTCCTACAAGCAAATCTTCATTAAGATCGCCACATATAATTAACTTTTTTCTGTTATTACATAGTTTAGTGAGGGCTTCCTCCATTATTTTCTCAAATATTTCGAAATGGCCATGGCCTTTTTCATCCCTCGGTGGCCTGTAGACACAAACAATAATATGGCTATCTAACTCAATTCAGGTTACCTCTATTTGTCTTTCAACAGTAAGTGCAAGAATTACTTTCCGTTGTTTCACCTTAATATTATTTTTCACTAAGATTAAAGAACCACCTCTATCAGCAGTCTTTCTATTGTAACAACTTACAATTTTGTAATTATTTATGTTAAAAGACATCATATTTTCCTTCAACCAGTGCGCTGTAACACAAATAACATCAATGTCAGAATTTTTTAGAAATAATTCAAATACAAGTTCTTTGCCAGGTAGCCCCTGGATGTTTTGATGAGTAATATTTAAGTGGGGCTTTGGAGTTTCTAGCCTAGTGATCTGTTTGGAAAAATCGGTGAACGGTCAACACAACCAGCCAGCCAAGTGAAATTATCCTTGCAAGATTTCCATGGTGGAAGTCTTAAAATACTAGGGCGTAATAAATGGTTAGAAAATGTTCCTGTTTTACTTCCTCCCTTAAACTTCTAAGTGCATAGCAGGCCGAGCTTATGCTATTATTAATCGCGTTTAGTTCCGGTTTCCAATTTAAGCAAGAGTCAAGTCTAACACCTAAAAATTTCACCTCCTCAACTTGTGCGATAGAGGTTCCGTTATTTCCTGCTGTAGCTTTGAACAACACCACATTAGTTTATTTGTGTTTTATTTAAGATTGTTTGATATAAAACATGCATTGAAAGCTAACATAGTACTTTTTCGTTGAGATCATTCATATCATCAGAACTAATTATTGCATTTGTGTCGTCAGCAAACAGCACTAAGTTTATGTCAAGGACTTAGCTTTTGATGTAGCCTATCATTTCTGAAAATTGTAAAGAGAGTAGGCCCTAATATAGACCCTTGTGGTACCCCACGGGTTATCATGCTGACTTGCCATCTTTTCTATTCCTTGGTCATTATACATTATTATACATTTTATCTCTACATATTGGCTCCTATTTGTGAAATAGCTTTCCATTAAGCTCAATAAGCCTTTCCGGACACTGTAGTGTTCTAATTTGCCTAGCAGAATACGGTGATCAACAGTGTCCAACGCTGAGCTGAGATCTAAGAAAAGTGCCGCAACTTTTTTCCTTTCTGAAAGATATCTGACTGAATCATCGATCAAGGTTTCTATCGCTTCTGAAGTACCAACACCCTTCCTGTAACCGAACTGTATATTGTGTATACTGTGTTCAAAGAAAAATTAGTACAAAGTCTATGTTGCAATAGTTTCTCAAATATTTTTGATAGTGTTGGAAGAAGGGAAATCGGTCTGTACGTCTTGGCTTCTGTTTTAGACCCCTTCTTGAAAACTGGTATTACTTTTGCTAACTTAAGTTATTCCGGAAAAAATATAAAAAAAGAACTATACTTAAAGAATTGGGTCAACTTGGAAAGAAAAGTATTTATACCCATAATAAAACATTTGCTTTAGAAAAAGGGCTTTATTTTTATTAGAACAACTTCTTCTATCTCTAAAAAATACCTTCCTTATTTTCTATAGCTGTAGTAACTATCGGACATGATAATAACGCATGTCCATCGCCTAGTCCATTGAAATATACGTCAACCATCCCCAAGTCCTCTATAGAGGTATTTGTAAAAATATTATCAATGCACGACTGAGAACCATTACGCCTAAACGTAAGAGTGTTAACCAAGTGCCTAAAATTGTAACAGGATAACAATGTCTGAACTTCGATTTTTTGTTTGCAATAGCATTGCAATTGAATACAATAGAAAAT
This sequence comes from Argyresthia goedartella, assembly GCA_949825045.1. Classification (NCBI taxonomy): domain Eukaryota; kingdom Metazoa; phylum Arthropoda; class Insecta; order Lepidoptera; family Argyresthiidae; genus Argyresthia; species Argyresthia goedartella. Next base: position 25,206,643 of record OX463832.1, read on the forward strand.
CTACATTAAAGTCACCAACTATCAAACACTTTTTGTTAAATATAGATCCAAGTAAAGATGCCAAGCTGATAATGATAGAAATGTTTTGGTTGTATTGCTGTCCGGGGCTCTAAAGATACAATGTTAATGCCGGTATCAATGTCCCTAACACCACAAATTTCAAAACTATTCATCTTGTACATTCTACAACAAGTTCTTAGTTCCTCTACCTTTCTGTCCTTCTGCGCCAATATAAGTGAACCACCTCTTTTTTATTAGTCCTCATATTGTATGATACCATTTTGTATTCTGAAAAGCAGTGCATTACCTTTATTAAGAAAATGCTCGCATATGCAGAAAAAACTAGGTTTGACATTAAGTTCGTGGAGGAATAATTCAATTTCATCTTTTTTCCCGTAACACCACAAAATTCTGATAGAGAAGATATACATAATTTACCCTATTGACGAAAAATGTTTCTTGGTGAAATGTACTGTTTGTGCAGCCTGTCTGTGTCTCCACAGTTTGCCAATTTTTAAGAGTAGTTCTCTTTTCAAAGTAAGTTTGCGTCTCTACATTTTTTACATTTTTAATACTCAATGGATGCAAACATTTCGTTCTTCCCGAGCTAGTTTCGCATTCTGGATTCTGGATTCTACTGTGGTAGCATTCAAACTTCTTTTTCACACTTTTCATTCGGAAAAGTAAGTTTTGCTCCACGACGAGAGGGAGCAAAATGCTACTTTTCTGTTCAAGCTACTTTTTTAATTTATTCATTGGCATGCGGATTTTACGCAATGTGCCAATTGAACACAGATTAAAATAATAGAATTTAATTATGAAATTACATTACAATCGACAACGATGACGTAGTCGATTAAAAACGAACATGGTTCAAGTTTTAACTTTAACAACGTTATATAAAAATTTATAAATTTTTCGTAATATTTAAAAAAAATGTCACAATAAATTATATGTTTTACTGAAATCAAAACTATCGATGACTGTTATTGTGATATAATGAATATTGATATCCGAAACCATTGTAATATTCAATTCGATTATTTTTACACAATAGTAAAAGTACACAGGAATATTTTATCTGTGGTGACCTTTCCCTCATCCTTCACAATCCATCATTATTTAAAAAAAATGTTTACGTTTTTCGATTACTGTAAAAGTGGTAAAAGTATAATTCAAAGCATAGTTATTTAATTTTTTTAGAGCAATTTAAATTTTCCTCATAGTCGGTGTGAAAAGTTGAATGTGTCACTCAGGAGCAAAATTATTTTCGTCATGGGCGTTAACGCTTGAATCCTTCGTTACACTCAGGATTCAATGTACCGCCCTCGCCGTAATTACATCATTTTGCTCCCTTGTGACACAAATAACTATTTATGATTGAGACGCAGAATCTCTCTGTGCAGGTATCTACATCCGAACTCATTACTAAAAAGCCTATTGCCATCGTAGACATCCTAGAGCACAACATGAGAGAAACGAGAGCTTACGTGTCCTACCTAGGTATTGATTTAACATGTGTTCATTTAAATACCTAGCTAAACCAACATTGCACAATAATATATTGGTATGGTTAAGGGCACTCAAACAAAAATACAGGGTTGATTTTAGGCAAGTATTTTAAGTAAGTAACACTCGCCACTACAGATAAACTACCGGTTTGAGTAGTGGCTCTATAGCATAAGTTATATATATTGTAATTGGGATTAATAAATGGTTTAAAAAAAATAGAAGCGACGAATATTTGTCTCGTCTTTGCAATTAGAACCAAATATTCACAGGGTAAGTTTCTTATAACTACTAAAAATGTTAAATGGCTGTGTGTATACCAGTGTAGAAGCTAGGCACACTGCGACAGGGCCAGTTGTGGAGTGTTGAACCGATTGAATACTTGGTTGCGGGTGTTGGGTTCGCCTCCTAGTTTATCTAGAATCGATTCGGACACAACTCCTACAATGGAGCTTGTATCAGATCGTCGCATCAGGATTTTGCCGTTGTGTGTCCAGATGTTTCGGAAACCGAGTTTAGTTCCAACTAAGCGGGCCTTACTGAAAAGCACTCTGTTTTCTTTTGTGAGATGCTCATTGATGAAACTCGACGTGATGTTCCGGGGATGTCGATGGAGTCCGTCGTCAGCCCGCGGCGAACTCGAGCGGCGGCGAGGATCATGTTGTCGCGCGGTGCTCGGCGCGTGAAGGTCATCACCACGGGCCGTGGAAAACTCAGTGGAAGCATGTCATAATAATAATAATAACTTGGACACTATTTTACACACATTGATCTAGCCCCAAACTAGGATTCCCTGTGGATTCTTGGGTACTAGACAACGATACACATACTTATATAGATAAATATTATACTTAGATAGATAAACAACCATGACTAGGGTACAAACATCCGTTCCCATCAAACAAATATTTGCCCCCACCGGGACTCGAACCCGGGACCCTTGGCTTCGTAGGCAGGGTCACTGCCGACTCGGCCATTCGGGTTGTCATGTGCATACGGGGTGCCTAAAGGCAGCACACTTGGCTCTAGTTATTTCTTGTATATATCACCGTAATATAGTCAAAACCTTTATTTGATAAACTAACGTTTTTTTTCACGTTAGTTGGTCAACTATCGACAGATAGTAAACTGTCGCGTACTGCTTACTATATGACGCGTTAGTTGATAAACTAACGGTTAAAACCGTTAAATAGTAAACTAGTTTAAACTTGAATTGCAAGCGAAATGCCAAGGCAAACACTGGGGCGGGCGCAGCGAAGCCCACGAATAGTCTGCGTGTTAGGTTGACATGTAAGAACAAAAGAAACGTAAATTCTAAATCCTGTCGGTCTGGTTTACTATCTGTCGATAGTTGATCAACTAACGCGTTGGTTTATCAACTAACGGTTTTGACTATCTCATGGTGACAAATACAACAACAGCTTGTGTAAACTAAATTCTGTCGAAGCTGAGCTGATCATATTTGCGGATGACATAGTTATACTGTTTCAAGGAACTACCTGGGAAATTGTAAAACATCAGGTTTACGTACCGTGACTGCCTGGCTAGAAGGTGATTTATTGTCTCTCAACACGTCTAAAACGAAATATCTATGCTTCAGCAAAACCACAGCAGGCCGAACGAACGCAGGTCATATCGACATTCATACCCATGCAACAGAATGATAACGCGTACAGAAGTCTGCAAATGTGACACACTGTCTAGAACATCCAGCATCAGGTAATTAAGTGTGATAATTGATGATGGGTTGCAATGGGGTCCACAAATTTCAGATACAACTAAAAGGATTCGAAAATAGTAATACATGTGACTGCTACATAATGGAGGGCATTAATACTCGAGAGTGAGTTTCATAATAATATCACTCGAGAGTTTTAATGCCTAATTATGTACAGTTACATACACTAGTATATCTACACACATATCATAAGCTCTCTTTGATGTGTTCAGGAACCGCATGTTCGACCGGCATGGTGGCATTGATCATTGCTCTGCAATTGTTGAGCTTGTTCAGCAGTACCAACTTCACAGACAAACTAGGGGCGGCACGCAGGTGAGCGTTGGCGTTCCAAATTTGAATGTCATTATATGACAAATTTTGGTATATTATGGTCATAATGTATCAATATAAGATATATATAAGAATATTCAGAGAAGAAATTAGTTTTTACCAAGAAGTTTATCATTATGCTGGTCGTAACGTGTGGTTTTTGGATGCAGTAAAGAGGGTTTATGATATGTGTGTAGATAATAGTAGTTTATGGTACTAGGAATAAATAATTACAAAATCATTAACAGCAAGGTCTGTGTTGAGCCAGATTAACCAGACTGTATGCAGTCCCATCATGTAAGTAATCTTGAACATTGTAATATCCCTTTTTCGACCAAAAACGCTTTAACATGGTTTTTAAATTGCTCCAATGGCAATTTCAAGATCTCCAGAGGTATCTTGTTGTAGTAGAGAATGCATTGACTCTTGGAAGAATTGCCAACCTTCGCGAGTCTAAACCGGGGCGCAAGTAGTCTGTGATTATTTCTTAGGTTAACATTACAGCTATCGCTAAGTTTGGGAAATTTTGTAAGGTTCTTGCGTACATACATTATATTTTCGAAAATAAATTGACTAGCTACAGTTAGTATGTCAATTTCTTTAAAAAGCTCTTTTAAGGAGTCTGTGCGTTTTAAATTATAAATTACTCGAATAGCTCTTTTCTGTAAAATAAAAATAGTTTGAATATCCGCTGCTTTCCCCCACAACAAGATACCATATAACATGACACTATGAAAGTAACTAAAATATACTAGCCTAGATGTAGCCACATCCGTGCTTTGTCTGATGTTCCTAACAGCGTATGCCGCAGAACTTACTTTACCAGCCAATTTTTACATGTCACCTCACCTCCTACCTCACCTCACCTGAGTGGTGGCGTTGAAAATAATGTTGCTCTCATCAAGTCGGCCCCATGGTAAAAGTTGTTCAGAATGGTGTCCCTAACGACCACTCCACCGTACAAAACAACTCCTTTCTACTTTAACCATGCCCCGCACTATGAGCTTACTCCGCCCGCCGCCTAATGTATGGGATATATGGCGCTGTGTGCATATTGTATGGGAGCTACCATTTTTAGAGTTTTGCGGTAATAACTAATAGCCCACTATGTCATGTTATATATATATATAGATGATATTAATATATATATATATATATATATATATATATATATATATATATATATATATATATATATATATATATATATATATATATAGATGATATTAAGAGATACTATGACGAGAAGTTTGAAAAAAATCGTAAGGCCCGTTTTTGAATAAACTCAATAAATGTGTATGATTTTTATGACAGGTACTTTAAATAATCAAGTTATCAAAAAACAAAAAAAAACCTAGATATTTAAAAAATAACCCCCAATACAAAATTTCATCCAATTCCGTATAGTGGTTTAAGCTATAGAGCAGACAACGGAACACAGCCATCCATACATACACACGCACAAACACACACACATTTGTTTTATTTTTTATTTTTCCTAACCTATCCCCTTCAAAATCTCAACCTCGATTTATTTTACCATTACAATACTTCCTTAATTTTAACTTCGTTCAACTCGAAAGTAAAAATTGGCTTATCGGATAAGGTTATGATGCTACTGAAAACCTGTTACTTAAAATAGCTAAATAGCACATCCTACAGACTAGATATAAGTAAGCTCAAATAAACTTAAACAACAAAAACAGTCATAACACTTCATACAAATACTCCCCTATACACACAGTAACACCCCTTTCACTCAGTACACACTCATTAATTCTCTATATGATATACACCTCACTACCAAAATAACTATGTTCTTCTGTTTCATTGGGAAAACGAAATTGAATATTTTATTTTTTTATTTTTTACTAATTACTTTCTAGGGTCCCGTACCCGAAGGCTTCGCTAACTAAACTAAGCCTCCGCTGTCCGTCTGTCCGTCCGTCCGTCCGTCCGTCACCGGGCTCTATCGGATCAACCGAAATAGAGCTGAAACACAGAATCTGCATTTCCGCCGCAACGGCAACAAATAATGAACTACACGCCATTTTGAAAAATAAAGAGGGTCCCCATACAAGCGACTTTTTTTTTAATACCCTGCCCCTGCGAAATACCTCATAATATCATGATTCAATATCACCATAAATTTCGCTGCCCTTAATAACTTTGAGATGGCTGAGTCGGTTTCGTATCGGTTTAGCAATCTTGAAGTTCCGGGTTCGATTCCCAGAGACCACGTATATTCTTTTTGTTTTGGTTTTATCACGATGCGAACCCGTGCGAGTCCGACTCGCACATGGCCGATTTTTTTTCTCTCTCTGAGAACCTAATATTTTTATTATATATACTAAGTTGTGTTCTGTGCAACTAAACAAATTGATTAACTTTTTAAAGGGAAGAAACTGTCTCCCAAGACACCGGTTACCCTTATTTGGGAGAAAACTAAATCCTTCAGTCAAGGACTTGTTTTTGTGAAAAAACGATTTTTTTACTTTACTTTACTGTCGATTACATTCGAATACTTTTTCGAAGCGAAATTATTCGTGCTACACCTATTGTTATTTTTTTATTTGAGTCTTTGACCGCAAGATATTTATGTTTATCTCTCTGCTTAGTCTGATTAACAGCAAGATTGATTTCTCTGTCTTGAAATTGGCTTTTGAGCAATTTAAAAACCATGTTAAAGCGACTTTGTCGAAAAAGGGATATTACAATGTTCAAGATTACTTAAATGACAGGACTGTATGGGGTTAATCTGGCTCAACACAGACCTTGCTGTTAATAATTTTGTAATTATTTATTGCTGCTTATTAATTATAATTATTTATACCGTTATATTTGTTTTAGTGAAGTACAAGAAATTTTTTAAACTGATTTAAAACTCAATCTGTGGGAGTTTCTACGCCCTTCTCCTCCCACAGTGGTCCAAAGTAGAGAAGTGGAAAAAAATGACGATTGCTAAGTATATGGAAATATCTACAGTAATAAAGAGATTTGATTGATTGATTGATTGATTGATTGTCTGGCATTGTGCAGCGTGTGTGAGCAAGAGATCCCTCCCATTGTTCAGTTGACCAAAAAGGTAAAGTTAATACTGCGAGTGACGAGGTCATAGGCTCCAGTTTCAAACCCATCACACTTAAACCTAGGTCATATTGCTGCAGTCATAAAACTAAAGCAGTAAGATAATTATGAAGTTTTAGATGGCTGAAGAGTTATTCTTCATCGTCACTTTATTTGTTAAAGTGATACGAAAAAAATGGGGTTTTTTTCGAATCCATTTACTCCACCATAAAGACATCTACCGATTTGTTTTTGAGTGAACGTTTATTGAGTATTTGATTAAGATTCTCACAAAAGGAAAACGCGATTGGATGAAATTTTCTCGATAGAATTTAATTCAAAAATACCTCTAAATCCTAACTAATTTCATTGTGGAACTGCGGGCAAAATTTAGATATTAGGCATTTGTTAACTCTCGATAAAAACCTTTTTAACAAAATAACGTTGTTTATTTTTAAACAATTTTTCTGTGGTTTAGCGCTACGTTATGACATTTTTCCCGAATCCGTCCCTCACATACTGCGGGTCTTTCCGCCTGGAGTACCGGGGACCTTTGCACCGACGAGGTATCTTCTGTATCATCACAACTCTTCACCATATCCTTTGAATTCAATACGGTATTTGACTGCTAGTCAAAACAGATACTTTTTAGAAACTGTCAAAACGGTAATTGCGTTGACGAGTTCTATGAAATAGTAGCATGTGGCGTCATAGTCAAATGCTGTTTGTTCAACAAAAAATTGAATTTATAAAATATAACTGTTAGGAATATAAAATTCTGATATCGTCAAAGTTTTTGTTGAAATAGCTACAGCTTGAAGATACGTTTCTAGTTTTATTGAACATTTTTTTCAAATACCGGAATGTCTTAAGTTTCTTTATCCTATGACGAATAACTAAATCGTGTGATTAGAAAACATATTTATCTTTCCATCATTATAAGCGGTAGGACTACATGTAAGGCCGTACATCGAAACATGGAAAAAAGAGTTTTATGTGCATTAAGTAAGTATTGAACTATGTAGGTACTCAGGTTAACGAAACTCTTTGCACATGGGAACCGGAAGTGTATAGAAATTGAGAAACTTATTTACAGAAATAAAATAAAATATGTTAAAAAACGTACTACAATTTATTGTAATATTCGAATGAGCAATTATTAATTGTATAATGACAATCAACTAAGCACAAAACTCGATTCCCGCAACTAAAGATCTTTTCCGAATGGGGAGAGTCCATATATTTACGTTCACCGGAAGACAAATAAAACAAAATGGCCGAACAAATAAGTTCTTGTATGGGTACTACCCGTACCAGAAGAGTGCCAAACGGGTCCGTCCGTTTGTCCGTCCGTACGTCAGCAGGCTGTATCTCATGAACTGTAATAGGTAGAGAGGTGAAATTTTTACAGAATGTGTGTTTCTTTTGCCGTTATAGCAATAAATAATGAACTACGCCAGATTTTATAAATGTAATGGGGTCCCCATACAAGAGACGCGTTTTAAGGCGCTACCTCGTCCGTGCAAAGGTCCCTGTTACTCCAGGTGGAAAGACCCGCAATGTTAGAGGGACGGAATCGGGAAAAAATGAAAAAACGTAGCGCTAAACCAAAAATGTTTAAAAATAAACTACGCTATTTTGTTAAAAAGTTTTTTAAGGAGATTTTGCGAATATATAATATCTACATTTTAAACGCAGTTTCACAATGAAATTAGTTAGGATTTCAGAATTACAGGAAAAAATAAAACAATTTAGAGGTGTTTTCGTAATTAAAGTCTATCGAGAAAATATCATCCAATCGCGTTTCCCTTTAGCGAAAATCTTAATCAAACACTCAATAAACGTTAACCCAAAAATCAAATCTGTAGTTGACTGGTGGAGTAAATGGATTCGAAAGCCCCCATTTTTTTTTCGTATCACCTTAATATGCCTTGATGTCTGCATTGGTCTAATATCAATTTCGCGGCGCTTTTCATATCAGTCAGTGGCGCAATTGGTTTGGCGCAATTTACAGGGACTGGTATCAAATTTAGGTTCAAGCATTCTTTTTTTTAGGGTTCGTTAACGGGACCCTATTACTAGCCTGCGCTGTTCGTCCGTCCGTCTGTCTGTCACCAGGCTGTATCTCATGAACCGTGATAGTTAAACAGATGAAATATCCATAGATGATGTATTTCTGTTGCCGATAGCAACTAATACTAAAAAACAGAATAAATTCTCTCAATACCACATATAAACATATTAATGCACCGGGTTACGTACATGGTAAGTAAACAACATTTTGCTATATAAAATCCAAACTATACACTCCACACCGTCCCTACCATTGTACGGTGGTATGGATAGTGATGCAACGAATTCGAATACGAATATTCGTATTGGCAGAATAATAAACATTTACCGAATATTCGTATTCGGCGAATACGCGCGTCGGTCGTCGGCACGTAAAAATACGACGTGTGCATAGGGCCTTACTAAACCGCAACGACGACGCGATGACCCTAGTTTACTGTTCCCCGGCCAGTTTACTGTTACTGCACATAGTTTAGTTTTCACTGAAGCCATGTTCAGTCGCCTCGGAAGGACTTTTTTCAGCAGCTGGAAACATCCAGACTGAAAAAAGAAATCGCCTAAAACCAGAAAATCTACAAATTTTATGTTTTTAAATAAAAAATTGCGTATTGTAAATTTTAATTATTAGGAGAATAGAAATTCATCAAATAAATTAGTCTTTTATTACCATGGCGAGATATTCGTATTCGTATTCACCGAATGGTAGGTTTGATATTCGTATTCGTATTCGTAAAAGTAGTATTCGTTGCATCACTAGATGGAACCATTCGTGCGCGAGTTAGACTCGCACTTGACCTGTTTTTGTTTATTTTATTTTTAGCGTTTAGTTTACCTACGATGCTACAGAACCCTTCGAGCGTGAGTCTGGCCTGCACTTGACCGTTTTTTTTAACTATTATAATTATTGTACCGATATTGTACGAACCTTCTAACTGTGATAGCAAACATCGTGCGGAGAGTTGGAGCCACCTGAGGCAATGGGCTGCCCCACTATCACGCGAAATGTGTATCTCACACTGCCACCCCTGGAAAAAGAGTAATTCACAACAAAAAGCCCCATATAATATCATTTCATTTTGCAAATTAGACATGGCGCAGTTTATTACGGAGCGTACGATGTCGTAGTTCCGTCTTTTAGTCGTAATTGGGAGTGTAATGCGTAGGTAATGCGTATTACCTACAAGAATAGGTATTACGGCACCTACCTAGTGAGTACCCGACCGTATGACCTCTCCCTGAATTGAAAGCCGCATCCAACCCTAGGAGCAAATGGGCGAAGAAAAAAAATGGATGCTGATCATTCCTTGGAAATTTATTCTCTGATTTGACTCAACAAACGGTAAGCCACGCACGCATCACAACGAGCTCGGACCGGGCTGTAACGTGACCCGTAATGAAACCGCAGAAGGGCGACTATCGCACTTCGTTTGCCCGCCCGGTAAATGTTAATCGCGCGGAAAGTGTATAAAAATGCCCGGCGCCGAAGCCGTATTGCAGTGTCGCCGCCGAACGCATCGGACGCTCCCGCCAAAATCTCCCGCCAAAATCGCTGTCACTCGAAATTTTTTAAACAAAAAATGAGTGCATTCATCCTCCTCGCCGTGGCGGTCGCGCTTTTCGTATACAAACTCTTTGCTCGCAAAACCGTTGCGTGGAGGAAGCATGGCGATAAGCAGGTCACGCTGCTGCCCGAGGCGCCGGGACCGATAGCCTTCCCGGTGGTGGGGAGTCTACATCTCCTTGGCAGGCACGAGTCACCGTTTCAGGCGTTCACCGAAATATCGAAGCAGTACGGAGACATGTTCAGCTTGACGCTGGGATCGACGAAGTGCGTGGTGGTCAACAACCTGGAGCTGATACGGGAGGTGCTCAACCAGAACGGGAAATTCTTCGGGGGCCGGCCTAACTTCCTGCGGTTTCATAAGCTTTTCGCGGGCGACAGGAACAACTGTAAGTTATTTTATCTACCCACGTATCATAAACCCTCTTTACTGCGTCCAAAAACTAATAATGATAAACTTCTTCGTAAAAACTCATTTCTTATCTGAATATTGATCATTATGACCATAATGTACCAAAATTTGTCAAATTATGACATTCAAATTTCGAACACCGACGCCCGTGAAGTTTCCTCGCACCTGTGAAGTTGGTACTACTGTACAAGCTCAACAACTGCAGAGCAATGATCAATGCCACAATGCCGGTCGAACATGCGGTTCCTGAACACATCAAAGAGAGCATATGATATATGTGTAGATAAACTAGTTTATGTTACTGTACATAATTAGGCATTAAAACTCTCGAGTGATATTAATGCCCTCCATTATGTAGCAGTCACATAAACTACTATTTTGGGTTTTATACTTGGTCAACGAGATAACTGGAAAAAATTGTTAACGAGCAATGGTAGGTACCTACTAAACTCGCGGTTCGCTCACACGCACAACACCTCTTCTGCAGAACGTTGCGGTCCAGCCTGTATCATCCCCGTGAATTTCCTATGAAATAATGCCCAGATAGTTTCGATGTCATTTAAAAAATATTGGCGACAGATCTATTTTGAGTAGATTTTAAATATATTGGGTACTCTGATGCTCGTTTAGAATTGATAGGTAGATAACGCGCTGACCCCTGAAGATGAGAAGTTGTAACTTAACCCTTTATGTGACAGAGGCAATGTATTTGCCGTCAAATTTTTAACCTTATGTTATTTAATTACAAAACTAATGAATAATAATGGCTTGTGTTTAAACGATCACCAAAAACGCACCTAAGTATTTTACTACCAATAAATTCAAAACGACCGCCAAAATTAGTAAACGATCACCAAATTGTGTTTGGATAAATGATCACCAAACGTCTTTTTATGTTTTGTGTGCTTAAGTTTTAAGTATTTTTGTTGTTCTTACATGTTCAACCTAACACGAAGGATAAAGGGGGCTTCGCTTCGCTTACCTCCTTTACCCTTCACTTAAGCTGCCGCAGTATTTTGCCCTGACATTTTCTGCGACTTTTGGTGATTATTTACCCATTTTGGGTAGGAAAAAAATATTTTGGTGGTCAGTTAAATTGTTCTCAATAATAATACAAGACTCTACCACATAAGGGGTTAAACAATTCATATAAATATGTCCCGAAATCTAAAATTGCCATACTTGTGTTTCCATTAGAAGCTCTATTCGCAAGACCAAAGTAGCAATGTCGTGGCCAGATTGTAAAATTGATCATTTCATGATGTGGCTAACCATTTAATGATCTGGCGACCATTTGATAACGCCTTTCACGACCCGAATGGCCGAGTCGGCAGTGACCCTGCCTACAAAGCCAAGGGTCCCGGGTTCGAGTCCCGGTGGGGGCAAATATTTGTTTGATGAGCACGGTTATTTGTACCCTAGTCACAGTTGTTTATCTGTGTAAGTGCAATATTTATCTATATAAGTACATGTGTATCGTTGTCTAGTACCCAAGATACAGGGAATCCTAGTTTGGGGCTAGATCATGTGTGTACATAGTGTCCGAGGTATTATACGTATATAATATATTTTATCTACACACGTATCATAAACCCTCTTTACTGCGTACAAAAACCGCACGTTACGATCAGCATAATGTTAAACTACTTGGTAAAAACTCATTTCTTATCTGAAAAATTACACATTATGACTATAATGTGTAATATTTCTACATATTATGACATATAAATTTCAAACGCCGATGCCCGCTTGCGTGCAGCCCCTAGTTTGTCTGTGAAGTTGGTACTGACATTCAAATTTCGAACGCCGACGCCCGCCTGCGTGAAGTTGGTACTACAGAACAAGCTAAACAACTGCAGAGCCACAATGCCGGTCAAACATGCGGTTCCTGAACACATCAAAGAGAGCTTATGATATGTGTGTAGATAAACTAGTGTATGTAACTGTACATAATTAGGCATTAAAACTCTCGAGTGATATTATTATGAAACTCGCCTTCTGCTCGTTTCATAAACCCACTCTCGAGTATTGATGCCCTCCATTATGTAGCAGTCACATAAACTACTATTTTCTCAAAATTCTTGCGTTAGTAGTTTTGGAGTTGGGGGGGTATTTATTCACCTATTGTCTTAAATATTTTCTTTACTAAGCATTTCAGTTTATGAAGAATAATGAGATCCTCGCAACAAGCCCTTTTATTAGATGCGTGTCACCCAATACAGTTTGAAAAACCTTTTTTTTTACTTTTCAGATTTACTTCCCATATTTTAGCCATATATTTCTCATAATTTTTCCTGTAGTTAAGGAAAGACCTATATTATTATTGTTTAAATTTGTATCACTAGTTTCAGAAATAAGGGTTTTATGTATGCCTATTTCCTTAACTAAGCATTGCAATGTCATACAATAGTAGATTTTACAACAAGTGCACAAAACGAACCATTTTTATCCGAGACTTTTAGCAGCCCGAGCCGAAGGCGAGGGCTGATAGTAATGTCGAGGATAAAAATGGTTTTGTGGACGAGTTATAAACTCTGCTTTTCACTTCGATTGCGAGAAAATAAAACAGTAACATAACGTATTAACATTTCTTTAATTAAAATTCAAAGTAAAATTACTACGGCTTCTTTCCCGCTACTTTACTTTTTTTAATTTTCCTGCATAATTTTCGGGCAAAGAAAAAAAATATACAGCCTATTCTTAAATTATTTTGGAATAATGTTTTTTTTTTTGTGGTAAACACGTTTTGATATTTAGATTCTTTTTCGTATTATCTTATTATAAATCAAAAATGCAAATAGGGATGAAAATATTATAAATTAGCAAGTTTTATCCATGTACAATTAATTGTTTTTGGATGTATGGGCTAAATGGTCACTGCCTTAGTGTAGACACATTTAAAAAGCTACTTTTATGCACAAGAGCATAAAATTCAACTTTATGTCGCCTAGATCCTGCATAAAGTAGTACTTTTTCGAGCATGAGAAGTGAAAAAATAATATCTGAAATCCTGGCACCAAGTCCTTTCATTTAGCATGTCATACGATATAGGTTGTAATTTTATTTTTTTCTGATTTACAAAATGTATTTGCTTCCGTAACACGTTTGTGTTTGGGTCACAAAAACTACGTAAGTGTACCAAATTTCAGCTGAACCGATTCAGAATTTCGTAATTTAATATTACTTTTAGACACCTAGGTCAGTCACACGTTTTCCTTTATAAGATACGGAACCTTAAAAAGGGATTCACCATATAAGAGACCTGATTTTTTGCGTTATTTCTTGGACGGTACGGAGCCCATCGCGTGCGAGTCTGAATCGCACTTGGCCGGTTTTGTAATTAATTTCCCTTCCCATTGAAAGTTTTACAACATTTGAACGTTTACATACAGGCACATACATTTATTGTGGCCCCACACTAGGACACCCTGTGTCGTGGGAACCAGAAACAGCAACGTCACACCTAAATAAACATCCAAGATCTGAGATTTTTTTTTCTTTATGGGGATAAAGGGGGGCCAGGCATCGAACCCGTAACCTCTCGCAAGGAGAGAATGCGTGTGTCACCGTAAGATTGTCAAAACCGGTTATAAACTAACGGTTTTTTCTCGTTAGTTGGTCAACTATCGACAGATAGTAAACTGCAGCGTACTGCTTACTTTATGACGCGTTAGTTGATAAACTAACGGTTAAAACAGTTCAATAGTTAACTGGTTTAAACTTGAATTGCAAACGAAATACCAGGGCATTGCGGTAGCTTAGTGGCAGACTAGAGGGGGCGAGCGCAGCGAAGCCCCCGAATATTCTTTGTGTTAGGTTGACATGTAAGAACAATAGAAACGTAAATTCTAAGCCCCGTCGGTCTGGTTTACTATCTGTCGATAGTTGATCAACTAACGCGTTTGTTTATCAACTAACGGTTTTGACTATCTTACGGTAACACATACACTAATTATAAATGCTGCAACGTAATATCAAATATTTTGATGCAAATAGGCAAAAATAATGCAAGTCAAACACTTATAAATGGAGAAATATTAAAAATAAATCGAATATGATCAACTAAACTGACTGATTATGGTTGAGTTTGAAAAGGAAATTTTCCTTTTAAGTAGTGATTCATGTCGGAATCTCGCTTAGGAAAAGGAAACTCCATTAACTCTGCCGTTGCTTCGGAAATTCGCCCGTCAGAGAAGGTAGCACCAAGAAACTATACGAGGATGTCTCTTTTTTCCATTTTGGACATTTTTTTATGCCACAGTGTACAATATAAAAATAATCGGCAACAAATATAATGATCACCAAAATATTTTTTTCCTACCCAAAATGGATAAATGAACACCAAAAGTTGCAAAAAATATCAGGGCAAAATACTGCGGTAGCTTAGGTGAAGGGTAAAGGGGGTGAGCGAAGCGAACCCCCTTTATTCTTCGTGTTAGGTTGAACATGTAAGAACAACAAAAAATACTTAAAACATAAACTTAAGTACACAAAACATAAAAAGAAGTTTGGTGATCATTTATCCAAACACAATTTGGTGGACATTTATTCACTCTGGCAGTAATTTCGAATTTATTGGTAGTAAAATAGGTGCGTTTTTGGTAATCGTTTAAACATAAGCCAAAATATGTTATAACATAGTATCTGTAAGTGCCAATAAGATGTCTCACAATAACAATTCTACAAAAGAAATAAATAAGAACAACCAAAAGCTGTAATGAACATAACTTATGAGAAACCAGACTGGACCTGTCCCTCAAGCAGCACCCATCCACAAGTATGACTTGTGCACCAGCCATCACCCCCCTCGCCATATTTGAGGGAGGAGATCAATGCGCTACACAGAACCACCGCAAGCATTCAAGTTTCATAGTTTAAGATGCGATTAGGGACGTAATTCTGGACTAGCCTGTTCCAATGGGAAAAAAATCGGACACTTTCAAGCCATTATAATTCGTTCGGTAAACTTGGTGCAAGCATCAGAATCGCTCTTGACCGTGACCTTGCTACAGGCAAAATTTATTTTTAACGCATTTTAAAAGGAAACATTTATTCAAGGCTCTGATGCCCAAAGCGAGAAGACCCGGGTTTGATTCCGGGAGGAGAAAAAAACCCGAGGGCTTGGGTGTTTATATGTGTGTGACGTTGCTGTTTCTGGTTCCCATGACACAGGGTATCCTAGTGTTGGGCCAGAAGCAATGTATGTCCCTGTATGTAAATGTTATGTTATGTATTCATACATTTCAATCCTAATCAAGTTATGCACGATATATATTTATATATATACACGAACTAATGAAAACTATTAATATTTACTAACTATGTAGTTTACTTTGAGTCACTGGGATGAGTCTGAGTACGTTGTTTCACCAACGTGGAGACACCACCACCATCTTCCGTCTTTGTCCCACCTGTGAATCAAAACATGTTTCAAGGCGTGTGTGACATGAGAGACAAAATCATAAATTACAAAAAAAAAACTACTTCCTCAGATTAACGTAACTATTTGGTAATTATTAACGGGTAATATTTAAAGGGGTGACAAAATTATTGAATTGGGCGAATAACTGTGAGTGACTAGAAATTTCAAAAACAGTAACTTGGAGCGTTGGTTTAGCCGAAGATTGAAGGGGGCTTCGCCTCGCACACCTTATTTAGCCTTCACGTAGTCTGACCCACCACTTCCACCATTTACGACCCGAATGGCCGAGTCGGCAGTGACCCTGCCTACGAAGCCAAGAGTCCCGGGTTCGAGTCCCGGTGGGGGCAAATATTTGTTTGATGAGAACGGACGTTTGTGCCATAGTCATGGCTGTTTATCTATCTAAGTATAAAATTTATCTATATAAGTATGTGTATCGTTGTCTAGTACCCAAGATACAGGGAATCCTAGTTTGGGGCTAGATCAATGTGTGTAAATAGTGTCCAAGGTATTATTATTATTACTTCGCCCAGACAGGTTTTATGAACCCACATAATAATGAAAATTATTTTCAATCATTGGCTTAGCAGCGATCACCTAGTCATTCGTTCGCCCATTTCAGTAATTCCGCTGCTCGCTTAGTAATTTAATTATTTTATTTAGGGTTTGCGTTACACAGCTCACCATTGTTACTAAATTAGAGCCATTCTTAGAAGTTACATTTGACATCTGTCAACAGTATAGGGACTGAGCTATGCTTCTAAGTATGGGTCTACTGTAGTTTGGGATTTTTTCATCGACCAACTTATTAAGTCAAATTAGATAATTTTTCGCCAATCTTTAACAGTATTACTATAGTCATTTCCCCAAACAGTTTTTCTATAACTCTATGCCCCCTTAATAACTCTATGCCTTCCCCCCACAGCCCTGGCGCTCTGCGATTGGTCAAACCTACAACTGCGCAGACGCAACATCGCGCGCCGCCACTGCGGTCCGAAACAGCACACCGACAACTACGCGCAAATCGGCCAAGTCGCAACTTTCGAATCCGTCGAGCTGGTCAACACCCTCAGACAGGCAGCCAACACCGAGTCCAGCATCAAGGTAAAACCCTACCTCATGGCCTCAGCCCTCAACATGTTCACAAACTACATGTGCAATATCAGATTTGACGAAAACGACACCGAGTTCAGGAAGACTGTCGACCATTTTGATGAGATCTTCTGGGAGATAAACCAAGGTTATGCTGTTGATTTTCTGCCGTGGCTCTCGCCGTTCTATAAGAAGCACATGGATAAGCTGTCAAACTGGTCTCATGACATTAGGAGCTTCATTCTTTCTAGAATCGTCGAACAGCGTGAGACCAGTTTGGAGTTGGATGGTCCAGAGAAAGACTTCCTCGATGGATTGCTGAGAGTCCTGCATGACGACCCGACGGTTGACAGGAACACCATCATCTTCATGCTCGAAGATTTCCTAGGAGGTCATTCTTCAGTGGGTAACCTGGTTATGTTGTGTCTGGCCGCCGTGTGCAGAGACCCGGAAGTCGGGAAGAAGGTTAGAGCCGAAATTGATATGGTAACCAAAGGGAAGAGAGCAGTTAGTCTTTTGGACAGAAGCTATATGCCATACACCGAAGCGACCATTCTAGAATGCCTCAGATACTCCTCTTCGCCAATCGTCCCTCATGTGGCAACAGAAAACGCGGCAATCAACGGGTACGGCGTCGAAAAAGGCACCATCGTTTTTATCAACAACTACGAACTAAACACATCCGAAAAATACTGGCGCGAGCCGGAAAAATTTGATCCTTCTAGATTCCTGGACCGAACCAAGCTGCGGGTGCGCAGAAATTCGTTGTGCGACTCTGGGATGGAATCAGAGAGCGAGGGAGGCAGGACCGCCGGCAAAGCTAAATCGGAGAAAGAGGTGCTATCTGTCAAAAAGAACATCCCCCATTTCCTGCCCTTCAGCATTGGTAAAAGAACCTGCATCGGCCAGACTCTGGTGACAACCATGAGCTTCGTCATGTTCGCAAACTTGATGCAAGAGTTTGAGATTGGAGCGGAAGACCTTGCGGATTTAAAGCAGAGAACTGCTTGTGTGGCTTTACCTAAGGACACGTTTGGGCTGTATCTCATGCCGAGAAAACACTAAAATCTACGTTTTATTACTCGTAATAACCTGGTCGTTGGTCTGCCGGATTGATATGTCGCTCACATGGAATCTGAGATGAAAATCTAGCATTGAATTACTTTACTAATCTTGGCTATAGTGTCCCGCCTCCCTTAACCGGGTGACAAATGCACAGTTTAGTAAGTAATTATCACTTTATGAAAAGGTGACAATAGTTGTGTATCAATCCCACAGACTAATTTACCAAGTTATCATTTGTTATGTTATCTGGTTGGCTCTTGGACTCTTCGACAAACGGACTCCAGCAGGAAATTGCAATATGGCGAATTTGACTAAGGAGTAGGCGATCAAAAATAATTATTAAATCAGATATTATTAGGAAAAACTAATATACTACCTACTTTCGTACGTTTACGTCCACAGGAATCCTATTTCAGTAGACATGCGATGATCGATGACCTTATTAGGTATATTGTCTAGATAGGTATATTGTCTTAGGTATAGGACTATCGTTAGATAATGGATAGGTACTTACTACCGACTTTGTAGCCTACTCAAAAAAAACAACTCTGCCTAATTCAGTTCATCATGTAGCTGACGGGCGGACGAACCGACAGACAGACGCACAGACGGACAGCGGAGGTCCAGTTTGGTCCTTCGGGTGCGGAACCCTAAAAAAGGGCCACAATGCCGTTGTTTTTTTTTTTCATTTATTTTAATGTTACCTCCAAATTTATATTATTTATGGACCAATTTGAAAGACCTCCAGTTTGGACCCACTTTTTGAAAATTTGAAATCGGTTTAGTAGCTGGTTCATAAATCTAAAAACGCTGGAACTATTATCTACTATACTAACTGTCATATTATGTCATCGGCGTAAACAAAATTGCTTTCCTGTGACTTTCCAGTGGTATTTACGGTGATAATCATGAAAATTCTGACTACAAGTACCGTAAATTCGCTTATGTCATGTCAAATGTGTGGACTTGACTGTCAGAAGACAGATTTCGTAGCCTCGTTCTCGTGTATATAGACGACATTTGCATCCGCAGAATAAAACAGAAACTTGAGTAATTATTTGTAATCCGTTTCGAGCCGTCATTGTGCTATCGGAATTGGGTTCCAAGCTTACTTAAAGCATTGTAGGTAGCAATATTTAATAGGGCTGTCTGTGACGTCATTCTGAACAGTTTCTAATTTACCAAATTTAAAAAAGTGCCGTAAAAAGGAGCCGTTTTTGTTACCACATAGCGGAAAGAATCGTGGCGATTGTGTAAATACTTTGTTACTTCCAGGTCATACATAATATAATATTCAAATTTCACCCGAATCGGATCAGTAGTTTTGAAAGAGCAAGAAACGTATAAGCTAGCGCTTATACAGGACTTTTAAAAGGTGTTTGTATCTTTTATCTTTTACAAGACAGACATTTACACCCTGCATATTATTACAGAATATTGTTACAAAAAATAGTGCTTATTTTATTATGCACGCAATAAGGAAATGTAACAAATGATTGGACAGATTATAGTAGAACACATCAATTTTAAGTTCATCTCAAAACATAGCATTCCGTCACGTTTTCCCCGACGGAGCGGCAGAAGCTCAGACAAACGCTCACGTTCAGCCAATAATTTATTTCATGTCGATATAAATAAATAACCTAATAACCTTAATTGGGTCTCACCTACTTGGTAAATGTCGCTGACGCTGCGCATGCGCTTAGAAAATTAATTGTTGTTTAGCGCACGTAGCATTGACCTAAATTATTGGCAAAATCCGTTATGTCACGTTCTGATGAGGAAGTCAATGTGTATGTCATGGGTATAGGGATCGTAAAATGGTTCCGTTTTTCCTTTTAATGTACGGAACCATGGTTTATTTATTAGACGATTCATTGAGCGAACACGGTAAATATTTTAGGGTGTAACAACGCAGTTGCTTAGGTGAAGGCTGGATATGTTTATAAAACAAAAAACACCATGTAGTTCTGAATACAAATGCTTTGAAAACACGTTTTCATGAATTTCAAACTTTTCTTGAAATTATCAAATGTATAGTATGGCCACGACATGGAAACTTGTACAGTTACACGAGGACACAAGATGTTTACAGATACCCATACCTATACTGTGTGATTTTTACATATATGTTGTGTGTACAGGGTTACTTTTAATCACCTGGTTTGTAGGGGAATATATTCCTACTATCTTTACCTAAAGTCGGGTGATCATTATCAAAAAACATTAGCAACACGGTAGCAGTACTCTCCCAAGTGAAATATTTTTAGGAATTTCATAAGTTACACACACCACGCCCTTACGCAATAGAAGGGTTTCATGGAGATGTTTTAATTTTATTTTATTAATTGCCACATCAACACTATACATTACACACTTAGCGAGTTATCCGATACCAAATTACATAATAGAAGGTGTTGTTTTGTATAGTTTACCAAAAAATATTTTGTTTTTCCCTCGCGTTATTTTGATTCACAAATTGTCGGCTTCAATCGGCTCTGAACTGCAACCGGACCACGTGTTAAGTGCCCGATATTGAGAGCGCGGTAGCAAGCAAAAGAAGTAAGGCACCAGGCTTTTAATGAATTTTAGGTATTTTTCACTAAAAAAAATGAACAACTTTCCCTTTGAAATCGACTTTATCAGAGCAACTATACAAAACTGCTAATCGCCCGGCCCAAAGTGTAAGGGGAAATGAAAATCAAAGTTCTCCCTAACTAACATAATTTCTGTTACACTCCTGAGTCGGGAGTAACTTTACAAACAACACCCTGTATTTATTTTAAAGACAATCACAACTTCTACCTAAGTTAAAACACGCAACAACGCTAACATAACAACTCAAGTTCAGAACGTCGTCCCTAACAAGCCCTTAAAATACGTCAACACGTCTCTGTTCCACCATGTAGAGTACACAGAACGAATGTAGGTCAGTCCAACCGTTCGCCGAAGAGTTCGCAGGGCCCGAAAACCGCTAAAAGGCTCAAAACGTTATTTATTTCGTGGAATAAATGGAATTCTAATGTATTGTGATCCCGTTGAGTTGCCCCGTTTGCTCCGATTTGGTTTCCAAATCCTGCGGAGTTTGGTATCAATAATGCATTATGCATTCGTGCGCCCGATCTTGCTCGTGACGCGCGCGAATCGCATAAGGAATTGTGTGTGCATTTTGTCAGCTTTAAGGCCTATTCACGCTGGAGCCACAGTTGCGTCACAGTGCCTCAAATTTTGTCGGACAGGCATTCACTGGCGCCTAATCTCAACAGCTCATTGCAGGTGACGTTTGTATAGTTGGAGGCTGACAACCTGTCTAAGTTGTCAAATTCCAATTACTTCTTAAAATGCTAATCTTTTTTTCTTTTTTTTTTATAAGAGTTTATGGCTTGTTAATATTGCCAGTGTCGAGTGTATTAGAAAGCTCACGTGACGTGCTTTCGAATCTAACCTCGGATGAGTGAAACTTTTTGCGTTCAAATACGTTAGCGCCGCCAAGCGGGAGCAAGGGCAGACTATGGTCGTACGACTGGGAGGAGACCCTGAACTGACGTCAAAGTTTTATGTCCTGTCACTGTCTTACTGTCAGTGGTAATACGCGGTATAACCGCGAGTTGTCTCTGACCGTATCCTTAGACAAGAAACATCATGTTTAATGTAGTTTAGTGTAACTACCTATATATTTGTTTCTCTAACTTAGCGTGTAATGTATGGATCTCATTTCTATATGTAAAGTTGTGTCTGAAATCAGCATATTTGAATTAATGGCGCTTTACAAATTTAGTGTATCATCTCTTCACAAAGTCATCCTATGCCATTCGGATTATCCATAGTAACGAAGTGATGAAAATTACATTCATTAAATTTCTAATATAATGGCTTTTATAAATCTCATCGTGACGTCAGTTCCGGCCTTCCCTCTATACACCTGCAACTTCGCCCAGTCGTACGACGGATGTCAATACGGTATTTGACAATTTAGTCCAATAAATCTAGAAACGTGTCTCGAGCTGAACCTATTTCAACAAAAACGTTTGACATTATCAGAATTGTATATTTCCAGCAGTTGTATTTTATAAACTAAATTTTGTTTTAAAAAGGCAGCATTTGACTATGTATTTCATAGAACTGTTTTGACAGTTCCCAAATAATATCTATTTTGACTAGCAGTCAAATACCGTATTAAGATAGCGCCTGACTGCTCCAACGATAAGGTTGAAAATTTAGTGGTTAATCTATTTCCCCATGCCGCAGGCCCGCTGACTTATGCTTCCCATGTGATTATCAACCCTATGGCTTGTAATAGATGCGAACACCAATGGAAAATCTGAATCATCAGGCCTGTAAAAGATTAAGCGGCACTTCTTTTGTGCAGCCATAGCACTCAAGCTATTAATACAATATTCTTCGTAATTTCGCAGTGATTGAAGAGCTAGCAAAGTAAAGGTCTTAACTAAAGGCTGTGGATAAACCCTGTCTGAGAGATAAATCGAGATTTCACGTACAGTGAAAAACAGAATTAGCAGAGCCACGCCTCATACTAACTAACCGACTGCGACAAAGCCTAAAGGAGGGTTATGATTTTGACCGGAATGTACATATGTATGGTGACATGATCCCCTAGCCTATCGAGCCTGTTTCATTTCATTTTAGAAGCTTCTTGACCTTTCTTAGAAGTAGAATTGTGCATCCCTTCCTTTTCTAAGCGAAACAAGGAGAGAGACTTTCGCATAGGCCTGTCTCTATACTGTAGGCATGACTGTTAACATGTCGAATGCGACTTTGAGAATGGCTCTACATCTTAGAGGCTATGTGACGTCACACTAAATTCAATATGGCGTCCTGTAGTTGCCATGGATTTAAAAGTTTTTGATCGGGGCCCTTTTTTAACATAAAATCTAGTATTTCATCGCACATCAAATATACTTATTTGCACAGCAAAAAAAGATCAGTAAAAACACTTTTTATATTTTAAATACTTTATGTGTAGGTACTCAAGTTTATGTTTTAAGTTTTTTTGTTGTTCTTGCATGTTCAACCTAACACGAAGTATAAAGGGGGCTTCGCTTCGCTCACCCCCTTTACCTGCTACCGCAGCTTTTGCCCTGATATTTTCTGCGCAAATCAGTATTTTTGATGTGCAGTTTAATATTTCCCCTATAAAAGCACCCATTGGCTTGTGTATTTACGATTTGTCTTGTCCGATTAGTTTTATCCACCAGCTGTCAATTCCTTTACTCTGCCGATCCCGAACTACATTTTCATTATTACAGAACGCGTGCGCACTATGATGATAGTGACAACTGTGACTCCACTGTGTAAATAGGCCTTTAGGCGGCATATTTTTTTATCGACTGAAATTTTGTCATTCTCAAATTTATCGTATAAATTTTAGTTTTAAGGTGACGACTGTTTTCATGATTGTTGGATTTCGATGTATGTTTCCGGTGCCGAATAAATATTAGGATAATCTGAAGCATTTGGGTTGATGTTTTGTACTGGTCGCCCCTCGCCATCTTTTTTTTAATCTTTCGGCGTAGTAACAACTGGCTTAGGAGTATGGAACAAAAAAAAGCGACATTTTGGTAGACGACTGGTTAC
Source organism: Argyresthia goedartella (assembly GCA_949825045.1). Taxonomy (NCBI): domain Eukaryota; kingdom Metazoa; phylum Arthropoda; class Insecta; order Lepidoptera; family Argyresthiidae; genus Argyresthia; species Argyresthia goedartella. The sequence continues at coordinate 25,230,488 of OX463832.1, forward strand.
ATTTTTGTTAGTTTTATGGTTTTGTCACTCTACGAACGTTAAAACGCTGATTTAGTTTCGCGATTCGGACGAAATGCGAAATTATGACGTCAATAGGTAAAAAAATGTATTGTGGTGTCAAAAATAGTTATGTACATAAGTAAATAGTAATTAGTCAAAGTTTCCTATTTGCAAAATGATTTTAAGCTTGAAATTTGATTTAGATGATGCAAATTTTCTTTAAATATAGTTTTGTTGTTTTTTTTATGATTACCTTTGTAGTTGCATTGAACTTTTTTCTGTAAAATCAATCAAAAGGTTATTTGATTCAATCAATCAATCAAAAGGTTATTGTTATACTTGATAACAATAAAAATGTTTACCCTTAAAATATATATATATTATTCACTCTAGGGTAGGCAGTGCTACTTACATTTATTTTATCAAATATTGTTTTTTTATTGTTAGATTTTCTAGTAAAAAAAATCAATGCACTGCTAAGTTCCTTTAGATTATTTCCACATTTAAGGTCATCAGTTGTCTACCATTTTTGAGAGATAGTCTTGTAAATAAAAATCAAAACATAAACATTTAAATTAAATTAGATATCACAACAACTTCCAACTCAACCCATTACATCAAATTTTAAAACAATGTTTTGGTTATTTATAGTCACTTGCATTTTGTATACTTAGTAGAAACTTTTTTGTATTCTTTTATACGAATTTAGCAAATATATCTTTGTGTTGTGAAGTAAATTATTAGAATTTTAGTAAGTAGAAACAAATAGTAATATTATTGTAAATTTAGCAGAATTAGTGTAACACAGATTTTTATCAGTAGACTTTTTTTTTGTAGTAATTAAATCATAATCTCTGTATTTTTTCTATGAATTATATATTAGTACTGCAACACTTTATGAACTGATTTTTATTAATTTTTATCGAATTAGACCCGCAATGATACCGCTATAAATTCATACTTGTGCTGGAAATGCTTGATATTCGCAACGGAATCAAAACCTACACGGTACTTCTCGTTGAACTAGAATCATTAAATTTGGCACGAAGAAAGGTCGGAAAATCCGAAAACTGTCAGTTTCTGTCTGCCTGTCCGTCTTTTCTCAGGGACGCGTGGAGGCTATCAAGATGAAATTAATAATAGTTATTCAGTTCAGTTTCAATTTATGTGACTGATACATAATGGAGGGCATCAAAACTCGAGATTTTTAATGCCTAATTATATACAGTTACTTATACTAGTTTATCTACAAACATATCTTAAGCTCTCTTTGATGTGTTCAGGAACCGCATGCTCGACCGGCATTGTGGCATTGATCATAGCTCTGCAGTTTGTTTAGCTTGTTCAGTAGTACCAACTTCACAGTCAAACTAGGGGCAGCTCGTAGGTGGGCTTCGGCGTCCGAAATTTGAATGTCATAATTTGACAAATTTTTGTACATTATTGTCATAATGTATCAATATAAGAAATGATAAGAATATAAATAATAAGAAATGAGTTTTTACCAAGAAGTTTATCATTATGCTGGTCGTAGAGTGTGGTTTTTGGCCGCAGAAAAGAGAGTTTGTGATTCGTGTGTAGATAAAATATATGTTATAAATAAACAATACTACATATTAAATCCTTAAGTTTACGAAAGAGAAAGATAAAGCTCCTTCAGGCGCTTCTTGAAGGTAAAGACAGGTGGACTGTCCCTGAGGGCGCAGGGAAGCGCGTTCCACAGATATACCTATTGCCCTCGTTCGGAACCCATGTTCGTAAGGGACGGTATTGCGAGGCGGAGTAGAGAGCATGGAGGCCATGTTGGATCTACGAGGTCTGGTCAAATCAAATCAAATCAAATCAAAAATAATTTATTTCCATAGGATGTTGTTACATCACTTAGATCCGTCATTAAATTTTTTTGGGTGAGTTCACTAACACAATGGCGGAATCTGTGGAGAAGAGGTCGACGTAAGGAAGTCGAAGCGCACACGCAGAAAGCTGGGATATCGGGGGTAAGTTTAGATGCTGTGCAGGAAAGTGAGAATGTGAGTATCCCGACAAAGACGGATAGGCAGCCATTTTAACTCCTTGCGATACTGTGACACATGGTCGTACTTTCGAAGTCCGAAGATGAATCGAATCCCGAGATTTTGAAGTCGCTCGAGTTTGTTCAGATGCTCTTCGTTAGCGCTAGGCCCTCAAACATCAGCATAATCAATCAGCGGAAGGAGAAGTAGTTCTGGAGTATTCTTAGTGAGTGATGTGCCGGCACGTACGCCCGCCACAGATATGCGGAAATATCTATTTCCACGTAATGTTAAGATAAGTGGACGACAGTCACAGATAAGGTATATTTATATTCATCACGTAGTTTTGTAGTAAGTTGTATATAAGCTTAGTATATCCCATAATAAAATAGTCTAGTCTAGTCTCGTATTTGCGCGCATCTCAAGCCTTTTACTTTACTCCCGAAGATGTTACTCCCCTCAGAATTGCCTCTGGCAAATGTGAAAAGTGGCGAAGGCGCTTACTGACCTCACTGCCTTTGAATTGATGGTAGTTAAAAACCGTTAGTTCATAATCTAACGTTTTTTTCTCGTTAGTTTATATACTATCGATAAATTGCAAACATTGTAAACATGAGCTTACGAAATGATGCGTTAGTTTATAATAAAACCGTTCAATTGTGAACTGGTTTAATCTTGAATTGCAAACGAAGTGCTAGGGCAAACACAGCGGTAGCTCAGGTGAAGACTAGAGTAGACACGAATAGTCTTCGAGTTAGGTTGACATGTAAGAACAAAAGACAAGTAAATTCTAAACCCTGTCGGTCTGGCTTACAATTTGTCGATAGTCTACAAACTAACGTGTTAGTTTATAAACTAACGGTTTTGACAATCTCACGGTGACATATCAACAGGAATGCCCCAAACACGAAACAAAATCATTATTTTCATGAAATAAACGGTCAAGAGCGGGTCGGACTCGCTCACCAAGGGTTCCGTACACACTTGTAGAGACCCTGTTAGGTATGTATGGAAAAAGTTCGTCCATCACGGGAATCAGTCTCGGAAGTTAATTCTGCTTTTTAACCGACTATTAAACGCGGGGTGCTGTTGTTTTTAGGGTTCCGTACCCGAAGGGTTCCAAACGGGACCCTATTACTAAGACTTCGCTGTCCGTCCGTCCGTCCGTCCGTCTGTCACCAGGCTGTATCTCAAGAACCTAGCTAGCTAGAGAGTTGAAATTTTCACAGATTATGTATTTCTGTTGCCGCTATAACAACAAATACTAAAAAACAGGATAAAATAAATATTTAAGGGGGCTCCCATACAACAATACCACATACAAACTTATGGATGCACCTGGTTACGTACATGGAGTGTGAAAGTAACCGCACCAATAACTTTGTAAACAATATTTTGCTGTGTAAAATCCAAACTATTCACTCCACACCATCGCTTCCATTGAACGGTGGTACGGTACCCTTCGTGCGCGATTTAGACTCGCACTTGACCGGTTTTTTTTATGTATCTTTTATTCCTATTCTTTATGAACCAATTTAAAAAAAGATAATTATTGACCGAGCGAGCGCTGCGTCTCTGTTTCAGTATTGGCCAAAAACGCTTTCGTATGTACTGATGTTATCCTATACAGGCCGCGTTTCTCAACTGATTCTCGTGAATTTTTGTGAGCAGGTTCGATGATTAAATAATTTTTTTTTGTCGATTCAATTTTTGGAAAATTTACAAAATGGCGGATATTTAAAATTTCAAAAAACCGCTACAGTCGAAGCAGCTTGACGGATTTTAACAAATGAGGTGTCGTTGGATTTGCAGAGACCATGAGAGTAACAGGCTATATCATTTTAGTGAAAAGTCAATAGGTTGGGATTAAGACCGCAAAATGTAGTTTGCTAAGTTTGGTGCGGCTACTTTCATAATACATCTACGTAACATGTAACAGGTGCCTTCATAAGTTTGTTTGTGTTATTAAAAGAAAGCGTCACGCGAGGTATACAGCTCACAGAGCCGCCTTTGATACCCGAGTTATTTTTATCATGAGGTCACGTTCATGACCGAATGCTCAGACTGCAGCTCAATTTAATACAGCTTAATGCAGCTTAGGAACGAGACTCCTTTTAGTGTCCACTCACCCGATGCCGCCGCCCAGCAGTAGCGACACGAGGTTGGTCACGATAACTGCAGCGACCACAGACAACTACGCCTTCTTTCATACCCCGTGTACTTTATTTATTAAAAGAAAGTGTCACTCGCGAGGTCTAAGCTCAAAGAGAGAGATAGAGAGAGAGAGAGAGAGACAGCTCTTAGTTGGTTTAAAAATTTCATCCCCGGACGTAAAATTACAACATTACTGATGTAAGTGTGGTCAGCAGCAGCACATAGCATTGTATCAAAGTTATTTCATAATTAACCCTTAAATTGTAACCACATTTTGTAATTGTGTTTTATTATTGACACGTCCCTGGAATCGAGACTAATTTTTCCAAGATCTGGATAAGTTTGTTAAGTTTCACTCGATCAAATGCCTTCTCGTAATCAATGAAATAGACGTATGCGGTTTGGTTCATGTCCCAGCATTGTTGCATCAGCATTTGGTATGCAAACAGTGCGTCGCGTGTACCGTTGCCATTTCGGAATCCAAATTGTGTGTCTGATATATTCTCTTCATATTTCCGGTAAAACTTTTTGTGATTAACCTTCAAGAAGATTTTGAGGGCGTGGCTTATCAGCGAAATTCATAACAGCGTTTTGCTGTACTGATTTTAGCTAGAGTTATAAAGGTGGAATGAAGCCATTCTGAGGGTATGGTACACGGCATTAAAAAGGTGCACAAGTACATCGAGTTATTCGTACTCCAATACTTTAAGAAATTCAGCGGGTATTTCGTCTGCCCTACCGCTTTTCCGTTTTTTGCAGACTTAATTGGGAAACTTCATCCTTCATGATTGGTGGTCCATATAATTGCGTACTTGTCCTTATTCTGTCACAACTTTGATCACGAATTATCTCATTAATGTATTCTTTCAATATTCTTAGACGATCTTCCATATCTATGGCGTAGTTGTTGTCTCTATTCAAACGCAGAGCATGCGTACAGGTATTAAATAAACTGTCAAGACTCACGCATTATGTCATCCGTACACACTTGTAGAGACTTACAATATATGTATGTCATGTATATGGAAAACGTCCGTCCATCACGGGAATCTAGTCTCGGAAATCCAATTGGTTTCATAGTGAGAGTTGTTCAGAATGATGTCTCTAACAACCTCCTAAAACTTGTCTTCAGCTTTCTGTTACACCCAGTATACAGGCATATACCTTGCTTCTGGCTCAACACTATGATAGCCTGAGTCGATGTCGTGAGAACTAGAAACAGTGACGTCACACACATTAACATCCAAGAACGGGATTTTATTCTTCTTCCTCCCCAGACAATTAATAATTAAATCTTCATCAGACTGCACATTAATAATGGGCTGTTTACTTACGTGTAGGCTGAATAAAGTTACCAAAACAAAAAGCGTGATTGCTTGTATATGAGGATGTTTTGAATTCGACTTAATTTGTTTGTTTGAAGCGGCCATTTGACTTCACAATGACGCGAAGCTGTTTTGGATTATATCTGGAAAATGCCGTGCCCAACAGTTATATCTTATAATCTTATCTTATATCTTATAATCTTATATCTTATATCTTATTATTATAATCTTATTCTCATAATAATAATATAATAATAATACCCTAATAGAATAAGGCCTTTTCTTGTTAGTAGAATATTTTTTTTATTCTTTGACCTATAATAATAATGTCATTTTACTTAGAATTTTGTGTAGATTTGAGGAATCGTAAAAATTTTCCCAAAATTCGCGCCGGGCGAAATTTAGAATTTCCAAAATTTTTATTGGGGGTCGTATCAAAATTTCGATCACATTTTTAGAAAGCTCAATGAAAGTTATGATGAACAGTGTATAAAAAACATTTCAATCATTAGCCAATTTTGAGAAAAAAATCCCAAAAACTAATGTTTTCCGGTTATGGAAATTCTAAAAAAATGGTGCGTGATGCAGAAACGGATTTGACAGTCAAATATGTGCTACATACCAATAGTGGTGGGAAAACTAAAAGAATTTTCGAGAAGCGTTGGGCTTGGCTAAAAATGTCGAAAAACTGAAAAAAATCTGAAAATTATAAGATTTTTCTGCAAAATCCATCTCTCCCTAGACCTTGCCACCATAGGCTATATATATTTCAGTGCGCGCAAAATAGTAATTTATTCCTTTCTCGGCTCCGAAGGAGGCGGGTAGGAACTGCTGGTCGATATGAACTGAGTTGCGATGATGATGCAGTTACCTTAAAGGGACATTCAAATTTCTGGTCGTAAACTATGAGAAGCCTAAAAACGCGTGTGCGAAGCCGTGCAGACGAGTGGCTAGTATTAATCAAGTACGTATTAACATAACAATTAGCTAATTGTACAGTTGCAAACATAGCGCGACCCCTTTTCCCACAAGAGGTGGCAGAGGCATAGGTAATTGTAAAAACCAGAATTGTGTATTACTTATTTGCAGACGATATCTCCCTACTTACCACATGCGATAGTAATTTTAACCTATCTGCGAAACTTACCTCCATAGTAGATATAGTTATTGACTGGATGTTAAATAACAAACTTCAAATCAATTACTCAAAAACTAAAATAATGGATTTTTACCCCCACCAAAAGAAACCTCTTGCCCTAAACCGTACTTACAATAATATTTCAATACAAACCACAAATTAATTTACTCCATTGGGCATAGATATAGATACCCATGTTAACTGGAAAAAGCATATTTAATTATTAGTAATTATAATATAAAATAATTAAGCATACATAATAAAAAAAACACATGAAATTATCACGCTTCTGTACGCTCTGAAAGAAATAAAAAAATCCACTGACCTTTCCTCTGCTCTAGGCATGTATTACGCTTTTGCGTATGCCTGGCTAAGTTATGGTGTTACACTGTGGGGAAACAGCGTCGACGCACCTCGACTATTTACAATGCAAAAAAAGTTGATCGGAATTATCTTTAACTTAAGGCAAACAGATAGTTGTCGACCCTTTTTTCAAAAACATAAACTCCTTACCCTCCCTTCAATTTATATTTTGGAACTATATAAATTCGTCCGGAAATACAAACATTTCTTCAATCGCCGTGAGCAAATGAATCCAAAAAATTTGAGACAAGAAAAGACTTCATTTGCCACGTTCTAGGTTGAAACTACACTCTTCTAGTCCGTATATTATAGCAATAAAAATTTATAACAACCTACCGAAATCATTGACAAATTAAACAAAAGATAGCATTTTCTGAAAAAAACTAAAATAAATGTTAATAAATAAAATCATAATAGACTGTTTAAATGATAGATAACTTACAAATATAAATTAGCTGCCTTCTCCCTCCTTATGTTGCTGTGCCCGTAAGGGTCCATAATGTGAGACAAGTTATTATAACTACATATTAAGATCAAAAAAGAGCAAATACCATTATGGAATTCAATAAAATATTGAGTATCCAGTATTGAGTACCAGCAAATAATTAGGTATAGATACTTCAACTCAGTTGTGCGCGCGGCGCTATGTGTGGGTAAACCTTGTACATATACAGTGACTTGGTGTGCGTGACAAGAGGTACAGTCGGGTACAAATACGAATACAGTTATCGTGTGCAGGAGCGCTAACTTGTTGTGTTTGATAATATACGGGTTCTTAAAAAAACAATAATTTGGTATTGGCACACTGTAATTTAATGTTTATGTATTGAACATATTACTTATTCTGAATCGCTATTTGAAAAATCAAATGATGAATTGTCGGATTCGCTGCTCTCACCAAGGTTGATTACGATTTCTGACTCCATGTCAAAATGTCGATAGTATTCTTCTTCTTTCTTGTGTACATGTCGACAAGTATTACCCCACATCTCTCCATCAATTTGGCTTAGACGTTCATTTATTAGTTCCATTATTCCCGTCACATTTTGGTCGACGTTATGCGAAGCAATATATTTTTTTTTAATTCCCCACACATTTTCTATGGGGTTTAGATCAGGATGATATGGTGGCAGTCGAAGAACTTTTATGCCATATGGCTGAAGTATGGTCATCAATCTTATAACAAATATGTTTTTTTTTTGTTTTTTTTTTTATCAAATCATACAGTTCAATTTTTTTCATATCTATATTAAAAGCTATATGTTTTTCTGTCAGCCATCTCTGCATTTCTGTTTTTTGGAATTAGAATTTGGAGCACTGTCATTTTGAACATTATGGTATGAGGCATTATCAAGCACAATTACAGAGTAAGGTGGCAGATTCGGTACAAGACGTTCTTTTAGCCACTTTTCATAGTTTTCTGCGTTCATATTAGAGTGATAATCACCGGAAACAGTATTTGCTTTGAATGTCAGTAGTGCGTTAGGAACGAAACCTTGTTCTGAACCAGCATGCACAATGATAATTCTTTGTCCTTTAGACATGTTTCTCTTTAAAGGTGGTCCATCTTTATTACCCCATCCTTTGTTTTGCAAATGACTAGTTAAGATATAGCTCTCATCTGTATATACGATACACCGATTTTCTTGACGGTATCTGAGCAAGTTTTTCAGGTAAGAAAACCGTAGTTTTTGGATGTCATGCCGCTCTATAATAACACGTCTGTTATCCACAGTTTTTCGCCATTTGTATCCCAACTTTAACAAAGTTGTGCGCAGAGCCGAAAGACTTCCATCATAATTAAGTTTCTCTTGAAATATTCTTTTCAACTTTAGCAAGGTAGGTAACTCGTGATGTTCTAAATGGTTATTTTGAATATTTGAACGTATAACATCAACCTTAAAGTTGTCTAATTATAACTTCTTTGAACGTTTTTTGCGGTCTTTATGCGGAGATTTAAATTTAGAGTCAGATTCTTTTCCTTCAGCCAATATATTAGTTATTGTTCTCTCTGATACCCCCACTGCCATTGCTGTTCTTTTCCGTACGCTGTTTAAATGTTCACTTAATTAAGATATTAAAATTGGACTTGCACTGCAAACTGGATCACTTACTAGTTGCAATATATCTCTCGCATCTTTTTTCAGAAATTCGTATACCTTAGCAATGGTTTCTCGAGTCTAAAACAATAATATATAAACGTCAACAAGGATATAATATTTCATTTCATTTTAATATTATTTAATTTTTATAAGAAATGGAATCATAATAAAAATTAATTATATCTAAATTTAAAATTAACAAATATTTACCTGACTCCTTAAACATTTTCTCCGCGAAGAACTAGACATTTTTGTTAACGACTGTACCCGTAAGAAAAAGCGATAAGAACACGTCTTGCTCGGAGGACGACTGCCGCGTCACTGCCACACAAATGAAACCTGTATATTTACAAGCGCACGCACACATAGCGCCGCGCGCACAACTGAGTTGAAGTATCTATATGTACTAGGTTTTTCATAGTGTTTGTATGAATGAAAAAGTAATATTTGCGGTTTTTAATATACAGGTTACAGTTTAAGTCGATCTAGATCCGTTAAGGGCGTGTAGTACCCATCTTTTCTGACTGATTTCACTATGAAACACTCTACCTCAAACCTAACCATTTTTAAGATAATCGACTTTTATTTTTTTTAGAAAAATTGCCGATTTTTTTAGAAAAAGGGGTCGCGCTATGTTTGCAACTGTACAATTACCTAATTGTTATGTTAATATGTACTTGATTAATACTAGTCTGGGGAGGAATATGTTTAGGAGCTCGTACGGAGTTAGTAGTGGTCGATGGCGGGAATCTGAATGCTGATCGGTATATCAGGGAGATTTTAGAAGAACATGTTGTGCCATTTGCCCCCTTTATTGGTAACAACTTCATTCTAATGCAGGATATTGCTCGGGCTCACAGTGCTCGCACAGTACAGACATACCTAAACCATGTTGGTGTAACGGTGATGGAGTGGCCAGCACGGTCCCCCGATATGAACCCTATAGAACACGTCTGGGACTTGCTAAAGAGGAGTGTAAAGTCAAGAATGCCACCTCCCAATAATCTCAACGAGTTGCGAAATTGAAGAATGGCAGAGGTTGCCCCAAGAAACCATAGATAACATCATCCGCAGCATGCCCAGACGGATGGAAACCCTCATCAGAGCACGAGGAGGAAACACTCGATATTTAACAGTCATTGAAATTGTTGTTAACCTTTGGAAAATCTTGAATTTTCTGCTGTTTCTCTATAATTAAAAAATCGAAGAAAAATGCATTTTGTTTAATTTAATTTTTATTTTAATTAAACTTTAAGTATGGTGTTACAAATGAATGTCAAAACATGTTAATTTAATTGTTGTTTCATTTTAAATAATATATTGTTTAAAAATTACATTCATTGTTCTAAATTCCCTCTTTTTTCTCCCTTTTTTTTCTGTTCCGCTAATTGTGCCGGTGTGTGTATTAAGACCAAAAAAGAGCAAATACCATTATGGAATGCAATAAACTATTGAGTATCGAGTATTGAGTACTAGCAAATAATTAGGTTTTTCATAGTATTTGTATGAATGAAAAAGTAATATTTGCGGTTTTTAATATACAGGGTTACAGTTTAAGTTGATCTAGATCCGTTACGGGCGTGTAGTACCCATCTTTTCTGACTGATTTCACTATGAAACACTCTACTCATTTTTGAGATAACCGACTTTTATTTTTTTTATAAAAATTGCCGATTTTTTTGCCATTAAATATGCTATTTTGAAATTGGTGCACCTTATTAATATTATTATTTATTTATTACATGTAGTTTAAGATGCTCTATGAACTTAGTAACCCACATCCTACATAAGTTAACTAAATACGTTGTTCTGGACGATTGAAAGTTCAAAAAGTCAATAAAAAATTGACAATTTACCTTTCTTTAAGGAATATCTAAAAAAAATGTATAGCATACGTTTGGCAGATATGTTCATTTAAGTTTCATCAGCTATTCAACTAGGTATAACACTCTAGGGACTTTTTTATCTCGTAGGAAAAAACTTAGTTTCATACGCGATAGTGGTCGTAAAAATAATTACGCTTATTGAGCCTAATTTATTCTTTGGCCCTAGAAAGTAAAGCAAAACAATAGGTAAGTTTGTACAAAATAACATTTATTAACTTCCTAGATTAAAGTTCGTATTCAACATATCCTCCTCTGTTTTGTACACATCTTCGCATTCTTCTGCGAAGTCCAGTTTTTACTACACCAGTAGTCAATGTTCTTCTAATTTCGTTTGCCACGTTTATTATCCTGACTTTCAATTCTTCGACAGACGAAATTGGATTGGGCTCGCTGTAGGCGAGACTCTTCATGTGCCCCCACACATAAAAATCCTTGGGTTTAAGTCCGGACTTCTGGCTGGCCATGTGCTGGAACCACATATCCCTAATTAGGTTCAGTGGCAAATCATCCATCAAATCGTTGAGGTCTCCTCTCAGGAAGTTTTTAAAGTTCTCCCCATTTATATTATCGGGTAGAAAGTAAAGTCCAATCAAATAATTGGAAATAATGCCCTTATAATGACTTAAAATAATGACTTAACCTGTAACCCTGTATAATTTTTAAATATAATTTATATCTTAAAATTTGCTCATTTTATTTTGTTCAAACATATTTTTGTTGAAACTGTTTATTGTGATATACAACATATTTTTTTTTTGAATTATCACTCTCTTACTTTAAAAGCTAGAGGGGGGGGCACAAATTTTCCCACTTTGGAAGGGTCTGTCTCTTTAAGGATTTACACCATTTTTACTTTGAGGAAAAATGGTGTCAGGAACCTCACCGTCATTTTAAAGACCGATCTATAGACAACCCACACATATAGGTTTGATGAAAGAAAATAAGTTGGTTTCAGCTACATTTATGGGTAGCCCCCCTTATTTTTTATTTTTTAATCTTTCTATAAAAATCGGTAAAGCGGGTCACAGAATACGTCTACTTACGTTATAACTGTGAAGTCCTGATAGTTTCGGAATAAAGTTGCTGTGACATACGGTCGGACAGACATATATGACGAAACTGTAAGGGTTCCTTGTTTCTCTACGGATCCCTAAAACGGAATAGGATCACTCGTGTGTCTGTCCTAGGTTTGTATAAGTAATATTATAAGTTCGTGCAATCTACAATGTGGGTCCCAGAGAGTCACTGCGTTGTTAATTTAAGGAAATTAACATTATGACAGTGCCGTGTCAGTATATTTATGAAAACGTAATGTAAGTCCACAAAAATATTGATAAATTTCCTAAGAATAGCGACAGGCACAATGTCAACACTAGAAATAGGAATAAACTAGCTATACCTACTACTAGGCTCCATAAGGTTAATGTATCTTTTAAAGGGCAATGTATTCGCTTTCACAACAAAATACCAACTGAGTTACAAGAATTGTCTGTAAATAAATTTAAAAATGTTGTTAAAAATCACTTATGTAAAAAAGCTTACTACAAAATATCAGATTATGTAGAAGACAAGAAAGCTTGGGAAGGTGTTTGCTCCAATTCTGTAAAAAATAACGTATAAAGCTGGAGGTTTCTAGTCGCCTCTTTGCCTCCAGTATCTAAAACATTGAGGCGACGGAATTCAAATTGAGTTCTATATTTCCCTGTATCTTATACATGTGTTAGTTTAAGATTTGACATTCTCCAAATGTTACCTATGTGTTTTTTATGGAAATAAACTCTTTTTGAATTTTGAATTTTGAATTAAACGACCGAATTCTGAATCGATTAAGTTGTATGTAAGTATTTATGTGACCCAAACGCAAATAATTTTTGAATTTGGGGACAAATGAGACAATCTTTATCGTGTGACATCAAATGAAAGGGCTTGTTGCGAAAATTTCAAATATATTTTTATAACTTTGAAAACTTCGTTAAAAAGTATTTAATAACATTGCTTGTTGCGAGCATCTAAAATATTAAATTTATTTAAAATAAATTTTAATTAACCTGGAATGCCCAGTTAGAAAATATTTAAGCAAATAGGCAAAAAAGGCCTCTTATCTCCGAAACTATTCATCCTGTATTTTTTTAAATTACGTCTTTCGGTCGGTCTTTACTTAAATATTACAGAAAATAATGAGAAATGTTTGGTTTAAATGGGGGGGGGGGGGCACAATCGGGTGACAAATCATAAAAATAAGATAAACTATTTTCAAACTGAATCGCCTGACGTGTCAAATGAAAGGGCTTGTAGCGAGGATTTCAAATATGTATATTTGTTTCATTCTTTTGTCAGTCAGGTCCAGGATACCCTCTATAAACGGTAAATCATCAGGTAAATTGAAAATACCCTCATATTCACCCGCGCCGGCTGGAAATAAATAGGAATTTACCCTCAAAACACCCATCTGTGGGTGGTGGACTACCCTTAAGCAACAGATTTGATCTTAACTGAGCAATTTAATTTTGCTCTATCGGGTACATATCCAACTAATATGTATATATAGGTAGTATATGTTTGATATATATATATATATTATTTTTTGCTTTTGTATTTTATTTAGTATATATCATTTGTTACATTATTATGTTTTAGTTGTAAACAATTAGATGTGTACAGTTTTTTTGCGCACTAGGACTCTCCTGTTGCACAATTTTTCCTGTCCTGCCTAGGTTTACTGGTAGAAATCTCTCTTTAGAGATAAGCTCGCCTTTGCAGTAAATATGTAATGCGTTCAATCAGTATTTTGGTAAAATGTTCTGTTCGCCTGCTGACTCTTATCCTGATGTAGATCTTTTGGAACCACCCCATCAACTGGTAACAAGTAATATAGTGGTCTCCAACGAGGACATCTTTAAGCTCCTACGGAACCTTGATAAAAGCAAGGGACCTGGCTCTGATAACATACCTCCGAGTTTAATTGTAAGTTGCGCGGAATCACTAAGCAAGCCCCTAGCAATAATATTTAATAGATCATTCCACGTGGGAGAGTTTGCGGCTTCGTGGAAGTTTGCAAATATCGTCCCAGTGCATAAAAAGGGTTCTAGGATACCAGTTGAACCCTATAGGCCAATATCGATTCTTAATGTATTCAGTAAGGTGATGGAGCAAGTAGTTCACAAACACATTTATCAAAACATTGCTGTAAACATCCCTGGTGAACAGCACGGCTTTGTAAGGGCCAGGTCCACAACAACCAACCTGGCTGTATTTGTGAACTCGGTCCTCACTAGTATGGATGGAGGTGGACAAGTCGACGTTATTTATACAGATTTCGAAAAGGCATTTGATCGCGTCGATCATTTCATTTTGCTGAGGAAATTGATGAAATTAGGAATACAGGGCGATCTCTTGCGATGGACTGAATCATACATCAATAAAAGATATCAAGCTGTGGTCGTTGGTGGGTATCGGTCGGATCTGTTCGTAACAATTCCTTCTGGTGTTCCTCAAGGGTCTATTTTGGGACCTCTGCTATATGTTGCATATTTGTACGACATCGGCATTTGCCTCAATAACTCGAGCCTTGTACTATACGCTGATGATAAAAAGTATACTCGAACATAGCGTCAATCCAGGACTGCATTAATTTACAAGAGGATCTAAACCGCCAATCAGCATATTATATAAGTAATAAGATAAACATCAACGTTTCCAAATGTAACTTAATCAGCTTTACCAGACGGATAAAGCCGATTTCATATCAGTATAGCCTTAATGACTCATATATTTTAAGAGTACAATCCATTAGTGATCAGGGGGTTATCTTGGACGCTAAGCTTACTTTTAAAGAACACATCACAAATAAGGCTTTTAGAAACCTTGGTTTTATTTTAAGAGTCAGTAAACCATTCACTGATACGTGTTCTGTATTTTGCATATGTCAGAAGCATCCCCGAGTATTGCTGTACGATCTGGAATCCACAGTACTCAGTATATGTAAATATGATCGAAAGAATATAGCAAACATTTTTGAAACAACTAAGCTTCCGTGACAGATTTCAAACTGATGATTATGCAGAGGAATGCCGTCATCATAACATCCTCAACCTCGAATCTCGCCGAGCAATGTTACATGTGCAGCTTCTGTATAATGTTTGTCATGGTGTTGTTGATTGCCCAGATCTAGTCGATGCTCTACTCAGGCTGAATGCTCCGTCGACCCGTACTCGTCACACGACACTCTTCAACGTACCTCTGGCTCGTACAAACTACGCTGCTAACTCCATCAGCCACCGCCTGCCACGCACTTATAACAGATTGTTTTTTGAATTGGACATCTTTCACAACACGCCGGGCCTATTCAAAAAACTCATGACCAAAATACTAACGGACGCAACTGCTACTTATCAGTTAATTGAATAACTAAATAATATTCTCTCTATTTCCTACACACACGGAAACACATATACACACACGAAACACATATACACACAAACACACAACGGACAACTGTTTATTATTTCTTTTGTTTTGTTTTATTCATATTTGTAATAATATGAGATGCCTATGTTTTGTTTTTAAGGTTATTGCTTACTCTATTGAATGTTAAGGTCGTATAATAAGAGCCCTTAATTGGCCTATGTCATATATTAATGCTAAGTTATTTAGATTGTATCGTGCTGTGGACTCAGTTCCCAACTACACAAACAAATAAACAAATTTGCTCATAAAATGTTTTGTTACCTTACTATTACGATTTCTGTGCAATAAAGAATAAAGAATAAAGAATAATATTATAAATGTGAAATTATGGATGGATTTTTGTGTGTTTGTGCCTCAATCACGCTGAAACGGCTAAACGGATTTGAAAGAAATTTAGCTCAGAGATAGTTTTTGAGCTAGATTAACATATAGGATTAATTTTATCCAACTGCACCAGAAGGAGGGTAACGTTATCTCAGTAAATGATGATTCCTGGGAAGAAGCAGATGAAGTTGCGGGCATCTTATCTAATCAGCTAGTCTCAAGTTTAGAATAAGTTGAAAATATATTGAGAAGAGGAGAGGAGACAGGATACCATCCTGCGGAAAGATCAGTCCGCTGAGATCTCCTCAGACTTAATGTGCTGTTTGCGTTCTCTCACGCTGGAGTCAAACCAGCGAACCGAGTGCGAGGAGACAGTAAGCGACTTTAAATTTTCAACTGGTAGTTACCTATATCGAAATGGACGCAGTTGAAGGCGCTACTGAAATCAAGCAGTGTAAGAACCGTTGGCTGCTTCGGATCCATGGCTAATTGAATGTAGTCAGTGACTTTGAGCAGTGCCGTGGTATTGCTGTGACCCGGCCTAAAACCTGATTGATGGGGATTTAATAAATTACTTGAGGAAAGGTAGACATAGACATAGACATCATTTATTAATAATATTCATTACAAGTCAAAATAAAATATTACAAAATCTATATCATGTATCACATATACATTTCATAAAGTTTAAATGTCAACAAAAATTATTTAAATAAATTGAATTATAGTAAGTCAGTTTTACATGTAAAACTAATTTCATCATTGTATACAATACAATGGTTAGTTATTTTAATTCTATAAATTCATCATAGCTTTAAAAGGACCTCTCGACAAGCCATCCTTGCAGTCTTACTTTGAATATGGGCACACTCGGTGCACCAGTGATAGCTTCAGGTAACTCGTTGTAGACTACCGGACCCATAACATGGATCGCCTTACTTGTTTTCGCAAGCTTGTGCACGATTCCAGCTAGTTTATTTGAGTTCCGTGTCTCATATTGATGCGATTCTCCAAGTCGTTGGTATTGCTCAATATTCTCACGCACATAAACGGCCACTTGGAAAATTAGAAGGCTAGGTAACGTGAGAATTTTGAGATGTTTAAAGTGCGGTTTCGCGGACTCGTCAGTCGGTCAGTACTCTCGCCAGCAGCCGCACGGCGCGTTTCTGCAACGCGAACACGCGGTGCCACTGCACCGCCGCCGCGCAGCCCCACAGCTCCACGCCGTACTGCAGCAGCGAGTGCACCGTCGCAAAGTAGCACGTGCGCATCGACTCTGCTGGGAGCGTACACGAAAGCCGACTTAGCGCGAAGCATGCGCTAGCCAGTTTTCCACACAGTCTATCTATGTGAGCGTCCCATGTTAATGCTTGATCCACCTGAAAGCCCAGAAATGGTGCAGTATGGACTTGTTCAATTAGAATTCCATACACTTCGACAGTTAGGTTAGGTCTTTTACGTCCAGAGAGATCGAATTGGATGAATTGAGTTTTAGTCGTATTTAATAAAAGACCATTTTGGTGAAACCAAAGGCACATCTGGCTGGCTACTGAATTTATATGAATTTCTAGCTCTGCTGTCGTCGGTGCAATCACTAGTGCGGCCACGTCATCGGCAAATAAAAATATTTCACCTCCTTTAATCGCGTTGGGCAAGTCGTTTAAAAGCAGGGAAAATGCTATGTTTGACAGAGAAGATCCCTGTGGTACGCCCATATCTGTCGAGAGGCCGTCCGACTTTACTGTGCCCGCCGCTCCGACTGCGAACTGCGTTCTTTCGCGCATGAAACTTGTTAGCAGCGCCAAGGCTGGTCCGGCAATTTCGTAGTGCTGAAGCTTCATGTGCAGCACATTGTGATCTGCAACATCGAAAGCTTTCGACAGATCACAGAAGAGCACAGCGACGGCTTGGCGTCGCTCACGAGCATCCAGCACTCTCCTCACTATCTCTCTCGCTAGCTGGTGGTGGTGGTGATGGTGGTGGTGGAGCGTCCCTCGCGGTAAGCATACTGCCGGTTCGTGAGGTCTGAGGTGTTCGCAAGATAGTCGGTGAGACGGGAGCTGAGTCCATTTTCCAGAATCTTTGCTATCGCCGGTATAATCGAGATCGGACGATAGTGGCTGGGATCATCTTTTTTACCCTTACCCTTGTATAGTGGGCTCACTCTTATTTGTTTCATGCACTTTGGGTAAGTGCCAAGTTTTATGCACCCATTGAAAATCACAGAGAGTGGGTTGCAAATGTATTCGGCGATATTATAAATAAGGCTAATTGAGATATCATAGATATCTTTAGTTGGTTTCTTTGCTACTCTTTTTTTAATTATACGAAAGAGTGTATATATAAGTGTGAATGGGCAGAACCGCAGCGAGCAGTCAGTCGGCGCGTGCCAGGGGCCTCAAACTTCGAAGAAAAAAGTGGGAAACGAACGATGTATATGATCCCACATTCCGAAGTATTGTAACCTTTGGTTTCAGCTTAAATAATGTATTTTTAATTTAGCCGTATTCTTATGGTCGTAGTTAAGTTGACGACTTTCAGAGGTTGATGCAGTAGCGAATTGTTCGATGCGGTTTAGCGTCTTTGTCGCTAGAAATGGCGAAATTGATACGAGGATCGAACGGGGAATGATGGCAGATGGCGCTAGCTATGCACTTCCCATTTCTGGGTCAAAGATTAGTCTCTATTTCAGTATTTAACAAGGTACTCTGTGGCGCGTGCGCAGCCAGCAGTGAGACGTCGGCGTGCGGGGCTCCACACAGCCGGGCTGCATTAACAAATTGCAGGTTGAGGTGATCTACGACATGTTTTTTAGATAAGAAAATTTTCCTGTCGGATGTTTGATAATTTGGGTAAAATTAACATGAGCCTTTCTAGTTTTACCAGTTTCGGTATGAACTATTCGCCACATTGTTTTTACGACGTTATCACTTTTTCGAATTAAAGCGGAGAAGTATTCAAGTCTCTGTGTATATAGTTTGTTTTTGAAACTATCCGTTAATTCATCAATTTTCTCGACAAGACGACTATTATTCGGGTAGGCAGTTTTAGCTTCGATGAGATCAAACAGCAAAGATTTTAAATAAAGTGTCTCTTTCGTGACCCATAACTACAAATAGATAGGTGGGTATCTATTTTGCTCTTATTCGGGATTTGAAGACGTAGGTCTTCTAATCCCGAATAAGAGCAAAATAGATACCCACACACGGTATAAATGACAGAAATCCGCCGGCAATTTTCCCGCGCAATCATAATACAAATAGTGAGGAAGGCATATTTTTTTACTTTACTAAACTTTTACAGGGAAGACAGTCCCACGATAATCGAGCAGGAGCAGTGGTCGGCCCTGGCTACACAGCTCTATTTATTGGGCTGCGGCAGAGATTTGAAAGGGGCGCAATCGGTATGTCTAATATTTGTTTAGATAAGTTTCCACTGACCATTAGAGTGTGAGAATGATACACATAATAATATGTAGCCCATTAATGTCCCCACCGAGAGGCACGGGGCTTTACTTGGATACGAGTAAGATTAAGACCTACTCCACCATGCTGGCTCTGCCGGTTTACTTGGATACGAGTAAGATTAAGACCTACTCCACCATGCTGGCTCTCTGCCGGTTTACTTGGATACGAGTAAGATTAAGACCTACTCCACCATGCTGGCTCTGCCGGTTTATTTGGATACGAGTAAGATTAAGACCTACTCCACCATGCTGGCTCTGCCGGTTTACTTGGATACGAGTAAGATTAAGACCTACTCCACCATGCTGGCTCTCTGCCGGTTTACTTGGATACGAGTAAGATTAAGACCTACTCCACCATGCTGGCTCTGCCGGTTTATTTGGATACGAGTAAGATTAAGACCTACTCCACCATGCTGGCTCTGCCGGTTTATTTGGATACGAGTAAGATTAAGACCTACTCCACCATGCTGGCTCTGCCGGTTTACTTGGATACGAGTAAGATTAAGACCTACTCCACCATGATGGCTCTGCCGGTGTACTTGGATACGAGTAAGATTAAGACCTACTCCACCATGATGGCTCTGCCGGTGTACTTGGATACGAGTAAGATTAAGACCTACTCCACCATGCTGGCTCT
This sequence comes from Argyresthia goedartella, assembly GCA_949825045.1. NCBI lineage: Eukaryota > Metazoa > Arthropoda > Insecta > Lepidoptera > Argyresthiidae > Argyresthia > Argyresthia goedartella. The sequence continues at coordinate 25,250,362 of OX463832.1, forward strand.
GCCGGTTTACTTGGATACGAGTAAGATTAAGACCTACTCCACCATGATGGCTCTGCCGGTGTACTTGGATACGAGTAAGATTAAGACCTACTCCACCATGCTGGCTCTGCCGGTTTACTTGGATACGAGTAAGATTAAGACCTACTCCACCATGCTGGCTCTGCCGGTTTACTTGGATACGAGTAAGATTAAGACCTACTCCACCATGCTGGCTCTGCCGGTTTACTTGGATACGAGTAAGATTAAGACCTACTCCACCATGCTGGCTCTGCCGGTTTACTTGGATACGAGTAAGATTAAGACCTACTCCACCATGCTGGCTCTGCCGGTTTACTTGGATAGGAGTAAGATTAAGACCTACTCCACCATGCTGGCTCTCTGCCGGTTTACTTGGATAGGAGTAAGATTAAGACCTACTCCACCATGCTGGCTCTCTGCCGGTTTACTTGGATAGGAGTAAGATTAAGACCTACTCCACCATGCTGGCTTTGCCGGTTTACTTGGATACGAGTAAGATTAAGACCTACTCCACCATGCTGGCTCTGCCGGTTTACTTGGATACGAGTAAGATTAAGACCTACTCCACCATGCTGGCTCTCTGCCGGTTTACTTGGATAGGAGTAAGATTAAGACCTACTCCACCATGCTGGCTCTGCCGGTTTACTTGGATACGAGTAAGATTAAGACCTACTCCACCATGATGGCTCTGCCGGTTTACTTGGATACGAGTAAGATTAAGACCTACTCCACCATGATGGCTCTGCCGGTGTACTTGGATACGAGTAAGATTAAGACCTACTCCACCATGCTGGCTCTGCCGGTTTACTTGGATACGAGTAAGATTAAGATCTACTCCACCATGCTGGCTCTGCCGGTTTACTTGGATACGAGTAAGATTAAGACCTACTCCACCATGCTGGCTCTGCCGGTTTACTTGGATACGAGTAAGATTAAGACCTACTCCACCATGCTGGCTCTGCCGGTTTACTTGGATAAGAGTAAGATTAAGACCTACTCCACCATGCTGGCTCTGCCGGTTTACTTGGATAGGAGTAAGATTAAGACCTACTCCACCATGCTGGCTCTCTGCCGGTTTACTTGGATAGGAGTAAGATTAAGACCTACTCCACCATGCTGGCTCTCTGCCGGTTTACTTGGATAGGAGTAAGATTAAGACCTACTCCACCATGCTGGCTTTGCCGGTTTACTTGGATACGAGTAAGATTAAGACCTACTCCACCATGCTGGCTCTGCCGGTTTACTTGGATACGAGTAAGATTAAGACCTACTCCACCATGGTGGCTCTCTGCCGGTTTACTTGGATAGGAGTAAGATTAAGACCTACTCCACCATGCTGGCTCTGCCGGTTTACTTGGATACGAGTAAGATTAAGACCTACTCCACCATGCTGGCTCTGCCGGTTTACTTGGATACGAGTAAGATTAAGACCTACTCCACCATGATGGCTCTGCCGGTGTACTTGGTTACGAGTAAGATTAAGACCTACTCCACCATGCTGGCTCTGCCGGTTTACTTGGATACGAGTAAGATTAAGACCTACTCCACCATGCTGGATCTGCCGGTTTACTTGGATACGAGTAAGATTAAGACCTTCTCCACCATGCTGGCTCTGCCGGTTTGATGGAGGGGTGTCAATGTCAACCCTGAAAAGTGGCCAACCCAACTGTCAGAAGATATCAAGGTGCCCTTTTAGGGCCTCTGACACAGCTACCACCGAGTATTAGACACAAATAGATTAACTGGCCTAGAATTAGCCGGAGAACATAGCTTATTATGAAAGTTATGTCATTCAAGAATTTGTTTGTATTGTGTAATGTATTCTTTTTAAATTGTATTGTATAGGCATGGACCTAGTGGCCATGCCGTGGTCATTACAGCAAAGCAAGTGTCATTCTAGTGGTTGCTTTCATAAATGATAGCCAATCAATAAATTGTGTTGATAAACTTGTACGCCACGAAAAGCCCTAGGCTACTAATATTTCCATGTCGGTTGGATTTTCTATTGTCTTTCATTCAGTCATTTTCATATTAATTGGTTGAATGGTAGCTTGTTGTATATTTCATTTATAGGCTGTTGCTTTACAAGATGTGAATTATGAAAGCAATAAGTTGAATGCATACAAAATCTATATGTCTCTGTTATACTTAATAATACAAATACTTATGTAGTCTTTTGTTTACTCTGCAGGGCAGTGGATTCGCCTGCACTCCTGTTGGTGCAGGCTTTAAATGAAAACTCCCGCTTAAATTGATGCACGAGACTTTGCGGGAGTCAACGGCTGAATAGACGGCCACTATCAGGGCTAACAGAGCCGCTGTTGCCGTGTGCTCGAGCCGCCAGACTGTGCAGAGGCACACGGAACAACATTAAATAAATCAGTTTGTTAATAAAATACTTAAAAGTATAAGATTGTGTTTATTTTTATATGTAAAATAACTATGAACAAGGTTTGAACGGTGCTGATGGCCTTCCTGCAGGAAGTCAAACGCGTCTTCAACTGCCATATCGTTGGCCGCGCCAGCAGAGGCCTCCTCTTCGTCTTCTGAATCTAAAATAAAAATAATACGTAGTAGGTCTACATAATATAGGTATGTATTTCGAAAGTTTTGGCAAACGAATAAACAGTGAACTTTTGCAGCTTCCATTCTTATGTCTATATATATCTTGCCATCATAGTTATGAGCCTGGCATAGTTAGGGCTGCAATATGCAAGTATAATAAATTTAGTTTACCTATCATAACTGTAGAAGAGGTAGAAAAATGAAAGGCACGGGACCTGAGTAGTTATAGATCTCGTGGTAAAGGAAGGCCTGTACCCAGCAGTGGGTAGATGTGCGTCGATTTTATTGATTGAAGGAAATTGATAAGTATGTGAATAACAATCTGTTCTAACTTACCGCCGGTAATTAGACTCTTCGACTAGAGCTAAGAAAGCCGCCACGTATTCGACATCCATTTTATTTCGTTATACATATTTTAGGATCAAGAATTCACGACGCGTGAAAACCGCCAAAACAGAAGAAGGCAAGAAAAATAAAAATTTCCCACTTAAAGTTACGTTCGATTGATTGATTGATTAAATTGCTTGTTTATCTCGAATTAGACTGAAATACACACGAAATAATAGTTTTCTTAAGAAATCTGACCAAAATGGCCTCAAGTTAATTTTAATTGCCACCAAAACCATGCCCGTTAATTTAAACTGCTATCTGGCAAAAAGTAACTAAAATCGGCCATCTAAAATGCCCTCCGAATACGAAATCCATACACATTGGCACATACTAAACTAGAAAAGTTAAAATTAACTTTTAAAAACAAATATCGATTAATTTTGGCGCTTTCCGAATACCGATTAAAGCTAAGCAACTAAGATGACGTCATGATGACATTTAGTTGGCTGTTAATTTTAGTTTGTGTCACCTTCCAAATCGCAACCATGTGTCTTCATTATGAATTTTTATAGCAAGAGCGTCCGTACTGCAACCTTCACCTCACGAGGGGCGAGGTGTAAGGGTAGGAGGAGAGTTAAGAGTGAACAGTAAAAAAAAGGTAGCGCAAAAACTCTTTATTCAGAATTTGTTTATGTGACAAAAAAAAAGAGCAGGAGACTTCTTGCCACTAAAAAAGGTACTGCAAAAAGGCTTTATTCAGAATTTGGTTGTGTGACAAAAAATAAATAAATCTCACTCCCAATTTTATAATAAGCTGGTTTTATTTAATTACTCACATTATTGGAGTAAAGTACTATACAAGCCTTGGTCCGCAATGACTGCACTGCTGGCCACACTATGAAGGCCTCGAGCTTAGCTTAGCTACGCTCTCGGCCTATAAGCTTGGTCACCATTGCAGCCTTTGATGTCCGCCTATAAAAGCCTCGACCTTCGGTCTCGGCATTTAACCAAGTGAAGTATCTGGGGGTCACCATAAACCGCCGGCTCACGACGAAGACCCACGTCGACAACGTCGTAAACCAGGTCCGGGCTGCACGGGCAAAACTTCGTCCACTCCTGGACTCCGGCCTCCCCCTGCGGTCGAAGCTCGGGATCTATAAAACGTACATCAGGTCCCGCCTCACGTATGCCTCGCCGGCATGGTACGCCCTCTGCTCGGAGTCCAACAAGAAGAGACTCCGGGCCCAAGAAAACCTCTCCTTGCGTACCATCGTCGGCGCGCCTCGCTACGTGAGAAACGCAACGATCGCAAGGGACCTAGGATTGGAGACACTGGACAAGTTCGTCCAGAGGCTGGCAACGAACATGTTCGCACGAGCGGACGGCTCTCAACACCCGCTCGTGCGAGACCTGGAGCCATACCACGCGCGCCCGCCTGACCGTCGCCGCCTACCCCGAGACCTGGTTGCCGAGCCGGCAGCATCCCTGGATTGAGGCCACACAACCCGAAGAACACCTCAGCCACCCAATGACCTGGCCGTAGTCACGGCCAGCGGAAGACTCCGCGGAAGGGGGCCATTGCCCCGGGACCGCAACCCCGCACCCTGGAAGGGGTGTGAGAAGATCACCAAGCTCGGCATTTATTCCAGCTTGTCCGTCAAAGGCTGCAAAGCTGATCGCGCTGTGTAGGCCTTGAGCTGCGCTTTCGGCCACCAACAGTGCGACCAGCAACGCAGTCATTACAGACCGCGACAGTAATGTACTATTATTTCGATCGAGTTTCGGCCCTTCTTATCTATCCCGCGCGCTACACAGCACGCAAACTGCGTACTACATATTGATTTCATAATAATTATTCATAATTTCTTTTATCTACACACATATGACAGAACTTTTTAAAAAGCGTTCAAAAACCGTAAATTACGACCTGCTTACAAATAAACAGTTTGGTTAGAACGCATTTCTTATCTTGGAAAATGTTATTAGGGCTTAATAACATCGAATTCTATGTTCCTATGACATTTAAATTAAACTTCGAAAATATCTGAAAAACAAAGCAATTTGATTTGACCTGAATTCTAATATTAGTCTAGATGAAGTTCTATTCCAAATTAAATGTCAATGCCGCAATGCCTGTCGTAAAAAGCGGTTCCTGAACACATCATAGAGAGCATATAGTATGAGTAGATAAAGCAGTGTATGTAACTGCTGTAGGTACATAATTAGGAATTGTGTAACAGTCACATAATAGTATGTAGTCTATGTTTACTGCAATTAAAATATAAAGAAACCCAATAGGATAGCCGACAGGCGAGTTTCATATTATTATTATTGTTATTTTTATTTATTTAGAAACATCACATGAGTGGTTTAATACCTAATTATGTACAGTAACATACACTGCTTTATCTGCACACGTATCATAAACCCTCTTTACTGTGTCCAAAAACCACACGTTATGACCAGCATAATGTTAAACTTCTTGGTAAAAACTCATTTCTTATCTGAATATTGATCATTATGACCATAATGTACCAAAATTTGTCAAATTATGACATTCAAATTTCGAACGCCGATCCCCGCCTGTGTGCCGCCCCGCAATGCCGGTCGAAAATTCGATTCCTGAACACATCAAAGAGAGCTTATGATATGTGTGTAGATAAACTAGTGTATGTAACTGTACATAATTAGGCATTATGTAGCAGTCACATAAACTACTATTATCTCCAAATATATTATAAGCTAGGTGAAGGATAAGAATAAATCATATTTACCCATTGACAGGGACACATCATCAAAAATTTGATTACTTCACAAAAAATGTTATTTATACAAAAATATAAATGAAATTAACTACAAAACATCCAGATTCAACTTACACATCTTAATTGCATAATAATCATTTAAATAAATCTATCACACATTTCATTATGCATTATGCACACACAGTATTCTCAATATAGTAAATAAATATGTAAAATAAATTAAGGCTATGTTCCACCGAGGGGTTTACAGGAATACAAGTAATTTGGAGCCATAGTCCACCATGCTGGCTCAGTGCGGGTCATAACCCTCAATTTTACGACAACTACAAAGTAATAGTAATAAATTAAAGAAAGTAGTCAACACTAGTATGCAAATGTTACCCTGTCATTATACCATAATCACAAGTCAGTTAAATTGGGTAGTACCAATACTCTACAGCATGTCTGCATCAATATATCCAGCAACCTCCGTTCATCATCCTCCAATAACTCAACTGACCGCTTCAATTGCTGCACTAACCACTTAACATGACCTTTCAAAATTAAGAAAACTATCTTTTTCCGACATAACCTCTGCAATCCGTGAGTGGCGGACATAAAACAAGGAGATTCCATAAATGAGGTTATATTTCTGTAGAATGAGCGTCTGCTAATACTCTTTGTTAGTGCAGATTTAAGAACAGAATAGATTGTTCTGGAGAGGTTGTAGTGCTCTAAATAGAGAAGTTCAGTTAACTGTTCCAGTTCATTCAACCTATGAAAGTTGTTGATGAAATATTTTAAGATTTCCTTTATGTGCTCTCTAGACCTTTCCGTGCAGAATTTGGTAAATAATCTTCCAGGACGGTATGCATATCCTTCATATAGGAATACTTGCATAATATTGTCATTGCGTATACAATTGTTGTAGACAATAGTTTTGTTCATGAACTCACTGACAACTTCATCTACTCTCTTCTGGTAATATGAAGTGTCAAACTCAGAAGTCTCAATTCTGTATGTCTGAATTATAATACCATGCTCAGCCATTTCTTTAGCAGGTATCTTTTCTAGGACATTCTGAAAGCATTGTGGAAGGCTTAATTTCAATATTTCATAATTCTCTGCAGTTTTATCATCCGGCCGAAGTGTTATGCCAAGATTGTACTCGCAACATTCTTCTAGCTGAAATTCGTTGATTGTTTCCCGGTTTAGGACATCAAAGTTGTCATACAATATTTCTTTGTCAAGTATTTGTTGTAGTTTCTCGTGGTAATATTCAGTGGGCTCCAGCATTCGTATTCCAAGGTGGATGTATGAGGGCATCTCGGGCTCCAACTGCTCGGTGTATTTGAACCCTGACTCCTTGGTAGGCAGAAGAACCGGGTGAAGCAGCTCCTTCCATGTTGGACAAAATGTGTCCATTACTGTCGACGTAAAAAAAAATATTAAAACGAGAGTGTCTAATAACGGAAGATTCGAGTTTTTAATGAAAAGTGCACCTAAGCTCTATACTAAACTACACTATAAATAGTCGTAAGCTTGCTACCGCCCGGACTGCACTAATTCATTTTTATTTACAAAACAATGCATCAACGTGTGACTCTATTTATTTTTTAGTGAAATTTGACATTTGACAACGTTTTTATCACAGATTAATGACGCCACGCCATTTGACTGACCCACGGTCAGAATAAAAATGGTTTTTCCTTACGTACCTTGTTCTTTAAAAGAGTTAAAGTTAAAACATTATACAGATGTAGTGAATAATCTTTTCCTATCGGCAAAACTCGGAACAACGATAATACCCGAATGGTGCCGATGTGTCTATGAATTACTGTATTATTAAATCACGTGTAGGTATCAAATAAATCGCATACTTTATTTATCAATGTCAAATGTCTCGATGGGTACTGAGTGCGAGTGAAGTTTCCGAACATTTCCGAGAAAATACGAAAGGAAAGGATTATTCACTACATCTGTACGTCCGTCTTATTTGTCGTCTACCAGTATAATGTGTACACAAATGTTTGCAAAGCATGTCTGGCAGGTTGCGATAATATGTGTGCAAATGTTTGAATGTATCTGGCGCCGGCTTTATAGCAGGATCTAAACTGAACTGCCCTGCTTTTTCGTACTATGAGCAACAATTAGGTTAAGTTAGAAAAAATAAACATTATTACCTACTATTATTGTTATTATTATTATTAATTAGCAGGCCTGCAAAAGGACTGTTTATGTTTCCGTTAAAAACCGTTCACCTTTTTTTTGTATGCTTTTTGTACTATGTTTTTTTTTATTGTTGCCGCTTTGGAAATGTGAAATAGCAATGCAGTTCAAAGCCCAGGTGCTTCAAATGCTATCAGCCCCACTCTGGTGATTCTTGTGAAACCAATACAGACTCCTGTCTGTATTGATCAGGCCCTCACAGGGCTATTGAAAAATATTGCCCAGAGTACCATAAACAGAGGTCTATCAAGACAACAATGGCACAAAATAATATTTCTTAAAAAGAAGCCTCTACACGTCATCCCAGGACAAAAAGGACATTCACTGACACTCTTAGGTCCTTCTCCTCATATCCCCAGGTCTCACCTTCCTCCGTAACTAAGCTAACTCCGAAACTACTTCACACCGCAAAACGATTTTCTCCCAGAGACATCCCAGATCCCCTGACAACCAGACAAGGGTACGACCATCCAGCTGATAATGAAATTATTAGTTACCCTCCATCCGCTCTTCCTAATGGGAATGTTTATTCAGCAATTAATGTTATTCCAGCTTCAAAATCCTCTCCAAATGAGAACCTTTTCGAAATCCTCCTGTCCACGATCATAAATATGCTGACCAAGTTCAGCGACTGCTCCCTACCGTCCAACATGAGTGAAGGTCTTACCCAGATCTTCAAATTAGTAAACCCTTTTAACTCCCAACAAAATGGCCAAGGCACTGCAGTGGAACTGCAGAAACCTACCAGACATCGTCTTCGGCATAATAATACAGCAGAAGAATACCAGACACCGTCTTCGGCGCCTCCTTCATGGTGTTTTTCGCCTGTTCCTTGGAACTTGAGATTCCGATGATTGTAGCGATATCTTTTTGCAGAGAGTGGTGGTTTATTTAGTCGTATTGCATTTTATTCTGTCTTTAGACCTTTCCACCAGTTGACTACGCCAGGGGTTAGGTTGTGGAACAGGTCTTCTGGTGAACCGGGGTATCGATGAGTTGGGCATCAATGGATGATGTGCCCCCCCCCCCATCGTTTGGACCTCAGTTCCGCATTCAAATAGGGCAGAACCTTTTGATCCCCACTTGTAACCGAAGGCGTTTCAACGGCCATGGCCCGTCCTCAGCCTGTTCAGGCTACACCATAGGTTTCGCGGTAGATTAATACCTTCTGGTTTTCTAAGTGGTAGTGGGGCAGGTAAACTTAATAGTATGGGGAGAGGAGATTTTGGTAACCGATGTCGATGTTGGGTGGGATGAAAGGACACTGAAAGATGGCTCTGCTGAAGCTGCAATGAAATCAGCTGCATTTTCCGCAATTCAATAAAGCTGGATTTTCAATTTTGCCACCATTTCTTAAGTAACTAAGGCACGTTCAAAAACATATACAGGAATACTGGAACTGATCAATATCAATATAAAAGAGTCATAAATAAATTATAAAGTTAATTAAAGTATGTTTAATAATTCATTGTCTAAAAATCTCAACGTAATTTCATATTGTATAAAACCGGTAATCTGCAATAAATTGTAATAAAATACGTGGTGTAACTGTTTTGAACGTTACTAGAGGGAAAGAGAGATGCAAGTGAATCTGTACAGCTCTACTTCATTATTTTTAGTTGACTTGACAGTTAATAACAGACAGACCAGAGAGAGACAAGCTGACCCTCGTTGTTCTGAGAGCTAACCGTTCACATTGGCGGATTAGCAAGGGGCAACAAATATAATGACCACCAAAATATTTTTTTCCTACCCAAAATGGCTAAATGACTTTGTTTTTTACACAAAACATAAAAAGAAGTTTGGTGATCATTTATCCAAACACAATTTGGTGGACATCCATCCATTTTGGCAGTCATTTCGAATCTATTGGTAGAAAATTTTCGATTTTTTTGGTAATCGTTTAAATTAAACACAAGCCTTAGCAAAGCAACGGCGCGGCGGGTGGATCACCTTTAAGAACGACTACCATTTTAAGCAATCCTGTTTAAGGCCTGCTTTTCAACTGTACGGAATACGGATGGCATCATCAATCAGCATCACGTCTCATCGCGTCGTCGTCGTCGGCTCGAGGCGAATAATATACAGATTGTCATCAAATACTGTTTGTAAACTGCGTGTAACGGAGGGTGTTATGCGTTTAACGCGTTTTGATGTTGCCTAGAATAATTACCTTTGGCTAATCTGTTCTCATCATCTAAAATCATTATTTCGTTGTAGACTCAGATTGATTGTAGAGAAGTTAAAAGATAAACTGTGTCAAAGATTTAAACAGAACATATTTTACCAGAAGAATAATCTCAATTTCCATGAACTTCGACATAGTTATCCCAATGCGAGGCAAAAACAAAACGCATCCAAAACTTCAAAAAGTCATCAATGGTTTTTTTGTCAATGGCGGATCGCGATCGCTAACAAAATATTGTACCACGTTGATTCTTACATAATTCCGTGTATCGCCTGCATGTAAACTGCCCTCGTTGCGTCCGAAACACCATAATGTCGGCGGTCGTGTCCGACTGTTTCAGCATCGGTAGCATTGTCGCGTGCCGTACATGCTACAATGAGGACATCGAGGGCGAAGTGTTGGCTTTCGATCCTCAGACTAGGATGTTGATTCTGAAGTGTCCTTCTTCTAGCGGCATCCCGAAGCGACATGATGTAAACATCGTCAACTTGTCGCTCGTCAGCGACGTGCAGATCAAGAAGGAAGTGACGACCGCGCCCGAGCCGCCACAGTCGCTCAATTTGCATAGACTAAACACTAGAGTACGGAATTCCATAGAAAATAAGAGAAGATTAGTAAGTATACGCTTTTGGGGCTTCGTTTTATTTCCCTGCATAATGCAAAGCACAGAAATAGCAGAAAAACGTGGATGCGGGTTGCACAGGACTGAGTTAATGGCATGTATGGTATTATACCAAATGCAGAATACAGCGTCTAGTCGTAATCAGGGCTGGTTCCGCCCCCTTATCGACACTCCTTATGGCTGTACATTGAGAGACAAGGTCTAAGTTTACTTTACTATATAGCTGGATAGCAAAAAGGTCTGTTACTACTATGCAACCAACACAACTAGGCGCATGACAGGACTAGGGTTTCGGCGTCTGTACCCCTCCTACAATACTTTAGTATGTACGTACCTGTACCTACAAGCCACTAGCATGTACTATATGGTATGAATCACCATTCTTATTCTAACGAGCTTAGCTGTCATGTGCCTAGTTGTGTTGGTTTAGCAACATGTTATATCACAGTATCCCTCTTCATTTTAATATTGTACTGTTATATTAATATCTTTTAGAACTTCTAGAATTCTTGATTTAACCTAATCTAGTAGCAAAATAGTTCATCTAGTTCCTAATTGATGTAAAAAAGTTTGGCTATGTTGAATTAAACCTCAGTTACAGCCAGAAACAAGATGTAAAAATGAATTTTTGTTCAATATTTTAATTTAAATAAAACCTATCATCAGTTTCGCTGAGAGGTGGTATAAATAGGAAGAATAAACAGATTTCTTACCAACAACTACCATGCATTCAATCATCCAGCATTATAAACAACACAAATCAGTTGCTTGTTTGAAGGAGTGTCCTAGTGAACCAGTTTATTTGCAATTAGTAAAATTAAAATTTTATTGAATTTTTTATAAAAATTAACCAGTTTATTTGCAAATAGTAAAATTACAATTTTATTGAATTTTGTTGAAAAATTGCTTGCACGGAGACTGCTAATGAGGCTCAGAGGATTAAATGGGGTATCTTAATTTCAGACTGCATAAAAAAATATTAGACGAAATATTCTGGATTTGGGTTCCTACATGAGAGGCTGATGATGATGAACATTAAACATTAATATACAAGTAAAAGCATTGCTCCTGGCCCCACACTAGGATACCCTGTGTTGTGGCTACCAGCGACGTCACACAAAACACAAGAGACTTATTTAATAAAGGAGTCCAACCGGCATTGGATATGGACTTCACAATTTGACCTTGCTTATCTTAATTTGGTGTGTCGTTTGGCTCAGGCCTCTTCAAACTGTCTCTCCTAAGCATTACTTAAAAACATTTATACACATGCACATACATTGCTTCTGGCCCTGCACTAGGATACTGTTGTTGGAACCAGGAATAGCAAAATCACACACATGTTATAACATCCAAGACCTGGTGATTATTTTTCTTTCCGCCCAGCCAGGGATCGAACCCAGGACCTCTCTCGTGGTAGGCGGAGCCACAATCTCAGCGCCACAGAGATCGTCTTTAATTCACTTTATACTTTAATCCCATGGATAAAGCCAACAAGCAATAAATCAACACTAACATTTCCAGGTTCTCAAAAGAAAACCTGTACAGTGACATGAGCTACAAACAGAGCGTCACTCCTTTGCCTATACGGGGCGGTAGTGGCACAATTGTGCCCACATTTAGCTGGCTATTCAAAACCCCATTTGGGGGGATACAGTGAATTCTATAAATATGTATTACAAAATAATAATTTTTTCAATCCAGTCAACACTTTTCTCTGAGTAACTTTGTATGGAGTTATCGCAATTATTCAGAGAATGATTTTTATTTATTATTTATTTATTATTATTAGATGTTTCACAGCATATAAATGCAAGTACTTATAATAAAAAATATAAATAGGAAATGCCAGTTACGAAACAATCCGATAAAAAAGTTGGTGGGAGGAAAAATAACCTTATACATTGTAAAATTAATTGATAATTACATTAACTTAAGATGAAATTGGATTAAGTTGGCATTAAATTGAAATTAATTAATAGTTAAATTTGCGAGTGTGTGTGTATATGTCCTTGCGTGAGTGTGATAAATAGTTCCCTGGATATTAATGTTGATTGCTTTGTAGAATCTGACCAATCTCTGTACAAATCCTTGACATAAATTGAGGGCGGCTCAGACTAAGATCTTAGTGTAAGTTTGACTTGCTCTAGACTTTTGATAGTCACTAAATGGAGTTTAGATACAACGTACGACACGGTTAAGTTATGTAGTCAAGCAAGGCAAGGCTTTTGCCTGTCAGTAAGGTTCCCACTCAATATGGCCTGCAGCTGTCAAAAGTGCTGCAAAACAGCATAAATTTGATACAATCTCAAAATGTGAACTACCCTCATTCCAGGTGTCTGCACTGTCCGCCTGCCTGGACCCAGAGGGCCAGCGGTTGTTCATGGCGATCGCGCGGGTCATCGAGGACGTGTCGTGGGCCGGACAGAACATACGAGTCTACAATGAGGTCACAATAACTCCGCCTTATAAGGTCCGTTTGCTGTTCTTTTATTGTTGAAACACACAGTCGCATGCATTGCTTCTGGCCCCACTATCCTTTACCAGAAACAGCATATATATGTCACCATAAGATTGTCAAAAGCATCAGTTTATATATATACTTTTCTTTTGATCTTACATGTCAACCTAACTCGAAGACTATTTGTGTCTACTCTAGTCTTCACCTAAAGTGTTTGCCCTGGTATTTCGTTTGCAACTCAAGTTTAAACCAGTTCATAATTTGACCGTTTTATTACAAAGTAACGCGTCATATCGTAAGCGGTACGGTACAGTTTACAATTTATCGATAGTTTGTAAACTAAGGAGAGAAAAAAACGTTAGATTATAAAGTAACGGTTTTGACAATCTTATATATACTTTTTCTTCCTGTAATAATTCAAATTAGGTTATAATTGGTGTAGAATAAATGCAGTTCGTCGGCATATTGAAGGTAAAAAAGGCCAGCTTTTTTCCGAAACTGAGTCCTTGGCCGAATACTCTTATTTGGCCAAAACTTGGCCGAAACCTAACTGAACCTTCAGTCTCTAATTTATGTTATCTCGCCTTCCAGATGGAGAATGTGCTAGGCGAGCCGGAGTCGAAGCCCTACCATTACATCCGCAAGTTTGTGGAGCGCCACTGGGCCAGCGGGGGCAGCGGGGCGGGGGGCGGGCCGGGCGTGCACCCGCAGTGAACGGGGGGGGGGGGGGGGCAGGCTTAGAATCGGGGATAACATTCTGAACAACTTCCGCTAAGGCCCGTAATAATAACTATCAGCTCTGAGAGTCGGCTCTCAGAGTAGAGAGCGGTTTATTGATGCGGGCCTGAGAAACAAACATTTCCCGTTTGGGGTGGCAAAACACAGTTCAGCGAGTTATTAAAAAACAAATTTTTGCGTGACAACACTGATGTTTATGTTCAATTTTTTTTTTAATAATGCTGCCCGTGGCGCGGCCTTTCAACGCGTTTTTCGTATTCTCATAGTTCCCCGTCATAAAACTATTCGTTTATCATTTTAGAGGCACCTTCATAGGTTTCTGAAATCCATATCGACATTGTCGGTCCGTTGTTGAGCATAATACGCATCAGACCTCAGATTAACGAAACTCTTTGCTTACAAACTTTATGCATCGCACTGTCAAACATAAGTTCCGCTACCAACAAAGAGGTTGAATGTAGTAAATAAATTAATCAACGACGAAACACTGAGTGATGCTAGCTATTTCTGTGACTACCAACGCCATCTAGCGAAAGAGGCTGTACTTTTCATACTAAATATTTTTCGATTTTTTGACTGTTTCTTTGAGCTTTTCTTTATTTAGTCTTTATCTAAACCTCTGGACTGAGGAGAACGAAACCAAAAGGGAATTATGCAAACCGATCGGGCCATTTTAGGGATTTAGTAAGACTAAAGTACAGTGATTCATTTCTGGGGTTCCGTAACCCGAAGGGTGCCAAACGGGACCCTATTACTAAGCCTCCGCTGCCGGTCTGTCCGTCTGTCCGTCCTACATCGGGCTCTATCGGATGAACCGAAATAGGTAGAGAGCTGAAATTTTCACAGAATGTGCATTTCTGTTGATTTTCAAGAATCAAAATAAAATACCCATAGAAGAAATTATTGGTATGGCAATTTCTTAGCCATTTTGTTTTATTTGTTTATCAGTGAAAAATGAACTCTCCCGATCTTATCGGAAAAGATTTTTAATTGCAGCTATTTGTATGGTTTTGTGCTTAGTTATTTGTCATTATATGGTTAATAATTGCATATACGAATTATCATAAATAGTATTAAGTTTTCTATCATATTTGATTTTATTTCTGTAAATAATTTACTCAACTTCTATCCACTTCCGGTTTCAATGAGCAAAGAGTTTCTTTAACCTGAGTACATAGTTCAATACTTACATACTACATACACAAAACTATTTTTCAATGTTTCGATGTACGCCCTTGAATGTAGTCCTACCTAGTATTTAATATTTTATTAATTAAAAATTAAATAGGTATGTACTCGTACAAAAGACTGTCGTTTTACGTTTTTCCGTGTACAATGGTGTGGAACCCTTCATGTGCGGGTCCGATGTCATACTCGCACTTGACCGGTTTTTTTATAAGTATAAAAGATCCTCCATCTGTCTGGTTGATGGGATGGTAGGTTTGTGTAGTCAGTAGCTGGGGCTGGCATGCTTATTAAGTATGTACTATCGAACCATCTGAATCATGACCCACCATAAGCTTATTTTGCTAAACCCCTTAAATGCAAGTAGGTCGAAATTCGCTTGAAGGTTTATTTCCTTGGTAACGAACTTGTTATCATTTGATTAGACACTGACATTACGATAGATCTTACAAGTTTGAAAGTTTCAAACGAATTATCAGGCAAAAGGGTCATGATTCAGTTGGTTCGATAGTACTTATATCTAAAATGAACATTGTATGTCATGCTAGGGAGAGTTGTTCAGAATGTTGTTCCTATCCTAATAACCTCTTCTACATGACATTTAATTAGCTGACCATATTTTGAGGAATGATAGTTCCCCTCATTATGAAAAAATTTCTCCAAAAAACATGGTCGCAAAGGGAATACAATATTTGTCCCTCAGTACATTGACCCGATCAGCTGATGACAAGTTACTATGGGGGAACCAAAATTTTATTTCGTTTGCGACCATATGTTTCTTTGGGAAGTTCTTAATAATGAACTGTACTATCATTCCCTAAAATATGGTCAGCTCATTAAATGTCACCTTGTATAGAGACACACTTATGTTAACCCGAATATCGAGGCATTTCCAAGTCTTAGACTTACTTGTATCACCTTTTTGACAGCCGCTAAATATAGTTTATATACAACTTATCCTGCTGGCTGACAGAGAACCTAAAAAAGAACTTTTGCTTTTCATAGTGAACTCTAATAATGGATTAAGGTTAAAAATCGCGATGCATTATAAAAATATGTAGCGGCGAATGTGTTAAATACAACACTGCCATGTTAAGTCGGTACCTGGCTGACTGGCAATAAATATATAGCGGCGAATGTGTTAAATATATAGCGGCGAATGTGTTAAATACAACACTGCCAAGTTAAGTCGGTACCTGGCTGACTGGCAATAAATATATAGCGGCGAACGTGTTAAATACAACACTGCCATATTAGGTCGGTACCTGGCTGACTGGCAATAAATCGAGGCTTGGCGGTGTTGTAAACACAGTTTTGACATTTTTTTCTTTGTAAAATTATTTGTATTTAAACTAGAGATGCAACGAATACATAGTTATTTAGCCGAATACCCAATATTCGGCCACTTTCTTAGTCGAAGCGATAAAATTGTCGGTGGTTTTATAAGTCGCGGGTGACCGATTCGTTGCAAACACGAATTCTTTCTTAATTTTTCTGTCAGATTTATGTACCATTGTACGTAAAAATAAAAATGACACCATTGAAATGCTTTCGCGGTAATCGATTGGTATCTCGATTTTAACAACACAAAAAAAACACAATTATTCGGCCGAATGTTGCAGAATATTCAACCGAATAATTATAAAAAAAAATGTTAACGAATATAGGCCGAATACCGAATAGTTGCCGAATATTCGTTACATCTCTAATTTAGCGGCTGCCAAAAGACAGGTGCAAGTCGCCCTTAGGCTTTATTTCCATTACGGTTGATAATCCAAGCAAACTGTTTCGCATATTGGACTCATCGCCAAGTTAACGGCGTCTTAAATTCAATGCAGCCGTAATGACAACAACACCTTAGTTGGTTCTCAGCTCTTACATTTTCAATGAGTGTGAACCACGCAACTGACTTAAGCGACTCGATATTTTAGTCACAGAATTCTTATAAGCAGCGAAAATAACTCGCAGCTGCCCAAAATGTATATGTCGTGGCTAGTTTGTGAAATTGGTAATTTCATTAGGGAAATAGTAAACTGCTGGGGCAAGCTTAGCTTAGGTGAAGGAAGCGAAGCCCCCTCTATCCTTCGTGTTAGGTTGAACATGTAAGAACAACAAAAAATACTTATAACATAAACTTAAGTACACATAAAATATTTAAAACAAAGTGTTTTTGGTGTTCCATTTTTGATGTTTGATTAAATACAAGCCATTTCATTATGTGGCCAAGAATTACTATAAATAATTTTTATCCAGACACGTATCATAAACCCTCTTTACTGCGTTCAAAAACCGCACGTTAGGATCAGCATTATGTTAAACTACTTGGTAAAAACTCATTTCGTATCTGGAAAACTACACATAATGGTCATTATGTGTAGTTTTTCTACATATAATGACATTCAAATTTCGAACGCCGACGCCCGCCTGCATGCCGCTCCTAGTTTGTCTGTGAAGTTGGTACTGACATTCAAATTTCGAACGCCGACGCCCGCCTGCGTGAAGTTGGTACTAAAGAACAAGCTAAACAATTGCAGAACCACAATGCCGGTCAAACATGCGGTTCCTGAACACATCAAAGAGAGCTTATGATATGTGTAGATAAACTAGTGTATGTAACTGTACATAATTAGGCATTAAAACTCTCGAGTGATATTATTATGAATTCCCTCCATTATGCAGCAGTCACATAAACTACTATTATTCAGCACTACCTGCTGTTTATGTGATATACATGTCGGACTAACGCAAAGACTATATTCGTGGGCTTCGCTGCGTTCTTCACCTGAGTAAGCTACCGCAGTGTTTTGCCTAAACAGATTATTTTGTTCAATGAAGCTTCCGATTGAAACCTGGTTGGCTGGATCATTAAATGATCGAGTTGATGACCAGGCTCATGTTCTCCAGAAGGTGCTGCGACTCGCATTTTGATTGCAATTTTTGAAATGACATCTGTCAAACTAGCGATTTGATTCATTCAAATCCTTCTAGAGTCTCAACCGCCATCTAGAAATAAATCGACAAACACATTTATTTTAAACGAGCGGTTTTGTAGCGATTATGATTCGAAGCAGACTCTTTCCGTACCCTTATTATCCCCTCACTTTTTTTTTGAACCTTATGCCATGGTAATAAAATTTATAACCTATAACGGGGTTTTGGGTACAACAGTACACAAGTGTGCTCGAGGGGTTATGTATGTCACCGTAAGATAGTCAAAACCGTTAGTTGATAAACTGCCGTTTTTTTCTCGTAAGTTGGCCAGCTATCGATGGTTAGTAAACTGTAGCGTACTTACTTTATGACGCGTTAGTTGATCAACTAACGGTTTAAATAGTAAACTGGTTTAAACTTGAATTGCAAACGAAATACCAGTGCAAAAACTGTGGTAGCATAGGTTAGGTTGACATGTAAGAACAAAAGAAACGTAAATTCTAAACAATGTCGGTCCGGTTCGCTATCTGTCGATAGTTGATCAACTACCGCGTTAGTTAATCAACTAGCGGTTTTGACTATCTTCCGGTGACATATACATTATAATAAGGGTACGGAAAGCGTCTGCTTTATCGTGTGTACAATAAGAAATGGCATTATCTGGGCCAGGCTGCATTGAGAATGTAGACTGGCCCAGCTGTTTCATTTATTCCTGCACACGCAGCATCTCACTCTTACGCTCACTCATTGAGTACCGCGGTGGAGTATACATTTTGGGGCGCTGCGAAATTCTTTGAAGCAGCAGCCTAATGTGACAGTTAAAGCTTTAAAATTAAGCTTTAACTATAGGTCACAGGTCACCGCCCTCACATGCTAAGCTCCGATAATTTTGAATTATTTTATTTTATTAAAGTCACAAAATTTTGTCAGACAAAATTTCCGACCCTCAATTTTCTTCTGTGTGGGCAAATTACCTACAAAGTTTGGTTGCTTTTGGCCCACACTAGGATATCATGTGTCGTGGGAACCAGAAACAGTGACGTCGCACACATAAACATACAAGACCTGGGGATATTTTTCTCGCTTTGGAGACAGGTTTTATTGTGTAATTGATCCATTGACTACTATAATCATCCGATTACACAGAGTGCTTCTCAAATTAAGTGGCGCTTAAATGTCGTACTAGCGCTGTCAGTTCTCGAGAGAGAGTTTAAGTGTTAGTTAGCTTTGAGTTTCCGTTTGTTCGATTGTAAATCCGGGCCTAAAATGGCAAATTTGTACACCTGTTTATACGATGTACACTGTGTGTAGTATTTAAAAGCATAGCTGTATCCAGTTTTTGATTGGCAAAAACACTGGTTTTGCCTGACTGAATTACTGAATTGCGCGGCTAGAAATACAAAAACAGCAGCTTGAAAACCTTAGTTCGAGTAACGAACAAAACAAGCGTTGGAATTTGTTGTTCTTACATGTTTAACCTAACGCGAAGGACTGACCGCCACTTCGCCCAGACAGTCTTTATTTAGCCAATAGGCGGTGGCTATACCATTTAGTAATCTAGTCGCGCAATTCAGTATTTTTTCGCGCATTTCAGGAAAAATAACTTTTTGATTCGGCCGTGTCATTATTTCCCATATTATATGTCTTGTGTATTACCATTTAATGGGGAATACATTTTCGCATTCACTGTTTAGGCATCTTAAAAAATAAAATAAAAATTGGCCCGAATTCGATTCCATTGTAAAAGTTCTTCAGAACGATGTCCATGTTTTTTAACACCTTTCTGTTGGCATGTGGGGCGGTTTCTACAGTGGACTTCACATCAAGCATTACCCTTTTCTGCGTTCTTTTCATACCCAGAATTAACCTCCAGTATGTGGTGATGCGTGACGTGGTGTCGACTGCAATAACGAACTATTTATATGATATACGATGTTGGATTAAGTAAATAGAAAATTATATAAAAAAATGTGTAAAATTATTGTTTTCTGTGTTTCATTTTGAAAATGACAAGTCAGCCTAGGACAGTAAAATCGGCCGGTCAAATGATTGTGTTGTGATAGGTAATTTTTTAAAGCGATTTTGGCTTGTGTTTAAACAAATACCTAAAACGCACCTATTTTACTACCAATAAATTCGAAATGACGCCGGAATGGGTGAATGATCACCAAATTGTGTTTGGATTGATCACCAAACTTCTTTTTATGTTTTGTGTACCTACCTACTTAGGTTTATGTTTTAAGTATTTTTTGTTGTTCTTGCATGTTTAACATAACACGAAGGATAAAGGGGCCTTCGCTTCGCTCACCCCCTTCACATAAGCTACCGCAGTATTTTGCCCTGATATTTTCTGCAACTTTTGGTGATCTTTTACCCATTTTCGTTAGAAAAAAATAAATTGGTGGTCGTTTAAATTGTTCTCATTCAAAATTCCCAACTGTCACAATAAAAAGTTTATTAAGCCTTCGGCATGGTCATTTTTTTTTCAAAATTCCTAGATTTCGGAATCACAAGATAAGGTTATCGAAATCGCATAAACGAGCTAAATCGAAATAAAAGGCTGTACTGTATAATTTACTCAAACAAAGTTGGTAATGTGCTCATTATTTTGACAACCTTCCTTGAGCAAAGTCGACATTGCCGCGCTGCTTGGAGGAGCCAGAAAAGGTGCCGGCAATTTCCTGTGAAAATCCATTACTGTCGTGTTTAGCGACCGGCAATTTCCTGTCAAATTCCAAGATTGTCGAGCTTTGTTTCGAAAATGATAAAAAAAAGGTAGCGCAAAAAGGCTTTATTCAGAATTTGGTGACGTGTGACAAAAAAAAAGAGCGGGAGATCTTCTTGCCACTAAAAAAGGTACTGCAAAAAGGCTTTATTCAGAATTTGGTTATGTGTGACAAAAAAAAAATCTCAATTTTATAATAAGCTGGTTTTATTTAATTACTCGCATTATTTGATTAAAGTACTATACAAGCCTTGGTCCGCAATGACTGCACTGCTGGCCACACTATGAAGGCCTCGAGCTTAGCTTAGCTACGCTCTCGGCCTTTAAGCTTGGTCAGCATTGCAGCCTTTGATCTCCGCGCTATAACGGCCTCGACCTTCGGTGTAGGCGTTTATTCCCCCCGCCCCTCGGGCACGTCAACTTGACTAAGGCTGTATTCTCGAAGCATTACAGCGTCTCAGATACCAAATTTGGATTGAAAGAGATCGCCGTCTCGATTCGACGGACACACAGTCTCCCCCTACCCCTTTAAACCTCCCGGACTGAGGTCAGAGCCCCCCTAAATTACCCAAATTAGAGTAGATTAGGATAGGTAAAAAATATATATACCTAACCACCTCTTAGTAGCGGGGGCTATCTGCCCCCCTAACATGCCGCTATCATGCCCGTTGACTATAAGCTGATGTCCGCTAATATAATCGGGTATGCAGGCAAACTCCTCCCATATATATCATACACATATATCGCCCAAAAGGGCAAATTGCAGGTAGAAAGCCTTCAGCATATACCGAGGCCATGGCTCACAGTAAAGTCTTAGTAGGACAACTGTAAACACAAAGGGGTTGTTTTTAGTCGGTAAACCACACGAGCTGATGCCCGCTCAATATGTGGGGACCCGGACATAGCTGGGAGGTCTGACTCCTGGGCATGGGGAATTCCATTTCTTTCCCCTCCAACAAAAAAAAATCGGCATTTATTCCAGCTTGTCTATCAAAGGCTGCAAAGCAGATCGCGCTGTGTAGGCCTTGAGCTGCGCTTTCGGCCACCAACAGTGCGACCAGCAAAGCAGTCATTACGGACCGCGACAGTAATGTACTATTTCAGGCGTGAAATTGTGGCGACTTGCCGCCACCACAGTAATGAAACGCATTACCAAATGCAAGAACAGAACGCACACATACACATGCACAAGTCCTATCACCCCACACACACAGAGATACTTATGTCTGTGCTGTCATTCTTCTTTCATTGTGTTGCCCCGAGTCCTTTGCGATTTCCGTGTAAAATCCTGTTATTTAGGCATTCTACCTTCTGAACGATAGTTATTGGAGTCTGGTTATAATACAATACAACCACATAACTATAGTAGAATTTTTTCGTCTGTGCGAACTCGGTCATAAATCATCGGAACAGATAACAGCTTTAGAGAGGGGCTAACGCGGCGCGCGCGCAGGCGCGTTATCGATAAACAAATGAGTCATCGTCGGTGCACTAACTAAGCATATTACAGACGATCCGAACATACACACACACAGTTTCAGTTACTTATTTCGCAGTTCTTTATCGACTACAGTTACGCTCATCCCTATGTGAAAACAACAGACTCCTATCCTGCGCATGAGTGCGACAAAGAGTTAAGATATAACTCTTATGATTTATGATCGAGTTCGCACAGACGAAAAAAATCTACTATAGCAGCGTTGTTTTAATCAAGACCTGAGGCGTTATTTTTTGGAGGTTGGTTGAAGGTCTTGATTAAAACAACGCTGCTATAGTAGATTTTTTAAGAGGTCGGAGTAGGTAGATTGATTTTATATACTTGCGTCAAGATATTATAATATGTACATGCCATTTTATCCATAATGTGCTGGAAGTACCGGAAAAAGTTCCGGGATTGGAATTATGGAATAAAAAAAAATAAGAAACATACAGATGGGCTAACAAAATCGTTTATTATATGAATAACTGATTGAATTCAATGAACAATTATTTTTAATTAAACAAACATAAATAAATTATTTTTAATCCTCATCGGATATAATTTCCATATTTTGGCTTTCAACTTTAATAGAATTAAAATAAATAATCATCATTTTTCAATATTTTCTAATTTTAAAATATTCCTTTTGACGTCTAATATCCATTTATACATGGAAAATTATCGTTCAACATCTGTAGACGTCAATGGAGCAAATTTAAAATATGTTATCAGATTATTTGCTACGTATACGTATAAATTTCGTTCAACATTAGCTAACACTGGCAGCGTAGATTGATATTATTAATACGTTTTTCACCTTAAACACAAATTCGTGCTAATTTCAAAATTCCGGAACAAATATCACAATAAATATGAAGTTCCGGTATTTAGGAGGCATATCCATATTATCCTCTACGTTTGACGTCAACGACCTTAAATCAATCTAAAGATGTAGTGAATAATCCTTTCCTATCGGCAAAACTCGGAACAACGATAACAGCCGAATGGTGCCTATGTGTCAATGAATTACTGTATTATTAAATTACGTGTAGGTATCAAATAAATCGCATACTTTATTTATCAATGGCAAATGTCAAATTAGTAGTAGTAGTAGTAAGACAAAAACGAACATTTCCGAGAAAATAGTAAAGGAAAGGATTATTCACTACATCTGTACCTACTCCGACCTCTGTGATAACGGATACACAATTTATGCCATTCTGTGACGTTTTGTTTTTACCAGTATATCTAACAAGGTACTCTGTGGGTTTTACCCCGATATGTGCCGGTTGGCAACACCGGGTGCATGTGCCACAGATCCAGTAGTTTTTCGGTAAAGGTCCACTGAAAGTTGAAGTGGCCATAGATTATAAGATTAATTTAAGATCCCAACATAACAAGTTGTCGAGGAATGGAATAAATTGTGTCGCTGAGGCGTTATTTCACGCCTGGAAATTTTACATTACATGGCGGCTCCTGTTACATAATCGTGCTGTGATTGCGTCAATCATTCAAAAGCGATTGTGATTCCTATTCGTCTGAATTGCACGAAAATAATTTACTGATAATCTCATCTGGACTCGCATACTTTTTACGTTGGTAACTTCTTGTGTTTGATAACCTATTCGATACCAAAAATAATAACATGCTCATTAATGAAAAATCATAATATTCTCCTTACCAATCCTGAAGGACGAACGTACCTTCAATGAAGATCCATCAAAATTATACGAAGCACCTCGTCCGAAGGGATGAGTAACTCCCTCCCATCCCATGCTGTTCGCGCCTTATCAATCAGCCAGGATTTTTTTGATCAAATGATTTGCTGATTGGGCTCTAAACTAAATGAAGCAAGGGGCCGCAGTCGGCCAAGATCTGTTGTATTAAACGTGCATATGTATGATACGGATTATGTTCTGATGCGTCACGTGACGCATCAGAACTCGAACAGATAGATTGCTCACTTCAAAATCACTTGTAGACAAAACCCGTATGCACTGTCCCCTCCTAGGGTATTTATCACGTGTAGACAAAACCCGTATGCACTGTCCCCACCTAGGGTATTTATCACGTGTAGACAAAACCCGTATGCACTGTCCCCACCTAGGGTATTTATCACGTGTAGACAAAACCCGTATGCACTGTCCCCACCTAGGGTATTTATCACGTGTAGACAAAACCCGTATGCACTGTCCCCACCTAGGGTATTTTCCCCTAGATTTAGGGGAATATTGAGGGTAAAAAAAATATGTCGGGGATTTTTTGGAGAAAGTTTAAAATTTTCAGTTCGCAAAAGAATTAAATGCGTGACTGCGTGTATCCGAACGTAACTTTGTGTGGTGATGTACCGTTCTCTATTATACATGCATGACTTTAAGAAAAAAACACTGAACAGTTGGAAATGGAAACCCAAACAATGAACGCATTCCAAGAAATTATAAAGTATGTAATTCTCCTCAATTTGTATTGTATTTTTAGAATAAATTATTAGGGGAAATCTTTTTGAGAAGTGCCTAATTTAGGAAAAATTCACGACTCCGAGGAAAAACAAAATCAGAGGGTGGCAACACTGCCCGTATTTGCAGAAATCAGATGCCTGGGAGCGCTCCCGCGTTTTAGGACTCACTTGAACCGGTTAAATCGCCTTACAATTATTAAACTAGTATATAATAGTATTTTATCTACACACATATCATATACCCTCTTTACTGTGTCCAAAAAGCGCACGTTACGACCAGCATATACTACTTGGTAAAAACTCATTTCTTATCTGTATCAATAATGTATCAATTTTGGACAAATTATGACATTCAAATTTCGAAAGCCGACGTCCGCTTGCGTGTCGCCCCTAGTTTGTCTGTGAAGTTGGTACTACTGGACAAGCTAAACAAGTGCAGAGCAATTATCAATGCCACCATATCGGTCAAACATGCGGTTCCTGAACACATCAAAGAGAGCTTATGATATGTGTACAGATAAACTAAAGTCTAGCTTTTTATCAGCTGCAGTAAACTGATGTTTCTAAATGTCATTCTGTAAAATAATGTTGACAGCCAAATCTCAATAGGGATGTGATTCAGTTCACAGAAGATCTAATCGTTCCATAACTGACTCATAATGATCATACTTAATTCTATTTATTATTCATGTAAACAAAATGTTGATCCTTTTACACATATACAAGTTATCGCTCAAGAAAACGCTCTCTCAAGTTGTTAGTACTGGTTTTTAGTTACGGTGCTACGTTGACGCTTGGCCGCCTTTTAACAATATTGAACATCACACTCCCTTTACTTCCACTAAAAAAGGTCAATCCTCTACTATAGTAATAATAATAGAATTAAAAAATACATTACAACTTAATATTAAATCTCTAAAACAAAAAACTGATCATTCATTTATTGAATGATTCACTCACTCATTTAGCTACATCCCTATTTATTATTCTTATAAAACGGCAACCCACAAAATGTCATTTTACTGCAGCTGATAAAAAGTTAGACTTTGGTGTATTAATTGTACATAATTAGGCATTAAAACTCTCGAGTGATATCATGAAAATCGCCTTCGGGTCGTTTCATAAGCCCACTCTCGTGTTTTAATGTCCTCCATTATGTATCAGTCACAAAATAGTAGTTTATGTGATGGATACATAATGGAGGGCATTAAAACTCGAGAGTGGGTTTATGAAGTGAGCCCAAGGCGAGTTTCATACTAATATCGCTCGAGATAGGTACATACACCCTCTGTGAAAACATATTTCGCTTGATCCGGTAGAGCCTGGTGACAGAAGAACAGACAGCGGAGGCTTAGTAACTTCGGGGTCGGAACCCTAAAAAGTGATTTGAACAAAGATATCGTTCAAAATGGCAGGCAAATTAAAGAAGATAGGTAAATCATATAAAATGCGTATATTTTAAGCACTTAAACATAACGTAGTAATTATTACAATTAAGAAATGAAGATACTTATTCTAAGTGACAATCAATGTGTTCCCAATCATTGAGGGATTCTCTGACAGCTGAAAAAAAACTTGACAGTTTCGTTTTCAGTCGTCAGAAAAACCCTCATTCTTCTTACCGTAGATAAGTCTCAACAATGGGCGATTCTCAGAGCGACAAACTATCATTACGAAAATAAATGGAGGGTTTTCTAGCAGAGAAATTGCATTAACAGAACAAACCGACTCGTACTTAGCCGTTCTTTTTAACTAGATAAAAAAATGTTTACTTTTTAATTGTTTCATTAATTTTAATTTGCCGCCATGAGATTTGAACTGAGGGTGTGGCTCAAATAATAAAATTACTGTCCACACCACACCAACAATCATTACGTCATACATCTGTCATCATGAATCATCATTGATGATGACGCATACAAAAATGTCTGTATATATGGATGCTAAGCTAAAACAAATCACGATAAGGAATGAATTCTGGATAGCACTTTCTAAATTTAAATGCGCCAGAATTTAAATGACGTTTCATATTTAGTGCTTGACAGTGCTTACCACATAACTGATCCCTTATCTTCCTAAATAAGATATTTAGTTTTCAGTGTAAGAAATACGAATACAAAATTTTGCCCACAATTTCGGGTCAGTCAAATAAATAAAATATGAGGATCTCATCAATATATTTTACTTAAACAGAAATTTTATTATACATAAAGCACAAGAGCCCAGTTGCAAATGGCCAACATTAAAACTAGCAAAATTCCTATGATCGGAACATAGATACAATAATGTTCCTAGCTGACAATAGATCCTTGAAGGTTTCTAAGTGGAATATTTCGAAAAATACAGTTATAGTATATATCACTTAAATACGAATCGCTAAGATATGAAGATAGAAAAAACTAAACATCACATGCTTAGAAAAATATTATTTTATTTTTTCATGTCGCCCTCCCATTACATTCTAAACGGGACCAAGTTTCAACAGAACTCAAATAATTTCTTCATGAAAAAAATGTATACAAAATATAGTGCATTTAGTATGTTTTTTTATGGCAGTGCACTATATATCGCTTGTAGTATATATGGGTTAGTGTTGCAATAGCTTCATTGAACCGTCTGCTGACATACGGTCGGCATGATTCGCTAAATGACAATAATTTCTAAAGCTAAAGTAAGTATCGCTAGTCCAATCATGAGAGTCAGGAGTCGATAACTGCTATTGCAACACTAATTCGAACCGACTATATATTTAAACCCAAGAACATTATGAGAAATTAAAGGTTGGTGTCCGTCCTACGACGTAAAATATTATTATTTTATTATTATCATGTAAGAAAAACATTACAAAAAACATTTTAAGCTTGACAATACGATGTGTTAAAAATTAAAAGTAATTCCTAATTTTTTTCCCGAAAAAGTTTATTTTTTAAAATACGCTACATTCGCGCTACGAAGATTTGACTTTTTTTTTGTATTTTCGCATAAAAATCACTTTATTCAGCCTTCGGCTCTTTCGCGTGACCACCGACACTAAACCAATATAGTTGAAAAAACATTTTATAGCCTCGTATTGAATAAATTTTACAGAATTGAGCCCATGAACTTTTTTTTATTGATGCGATGGTTCTTAGCAATGTTTTATCAAAATCAGTTCAGTCGTTTCGTCAGCACAACAAGGAAACTAGTGAACCCAATTTCAGTTTTATTACGGTTTGTTTACTGTCTGGGGTTTTTAAAATATCAAAATAAGTAGAAATCTCGGACAGTAACCACACGACACTTTTAAGTAAGAGACAGAGCTATGTTCCGGTCTAGCTTTCCTTCTCTAAAGCGGAACAAAGAGAAGGACACAGACCCATATATATTTCCTAAACCCCTTAGTGCATGGCCTGACCCGAAATGGACCGCGATTTTCAACCTTATTGCTTGGTAATAAAGTTCAAAACATATGAAACCATATATGGGTTAGTATGCGGTAAGGGGTTAAGCAGGATATAGACGCATCCAGCTCCTGGCGCTAATAGGCCTTGCTTAAAAAATACTTACTACTTTTTATGTTATTATGTAAAATTTTAGGGTATTTTTAGGAACCAATTTGAATATTTCGGGTAATGGACGTCTTGTTATTTTGTTAACAATTTTTAAAACAACACCCCTCATGACGTCACTTGCTCTCAGTTTTGGCACGGTTGCACTCGAGGCTCGATGTTTCCGATTATAAAACTCCTGTTGATACTTGACAGTTCAAGGTCAACAACGCCGTTGATATTATCAACGGCGAATGGAATTCGAACAAGCCACGCCGGAGAGGGCAAAAAAAGAAACATTACTGAGCTACTGCTAAAAGAGCTGAATAACACTTTAGAGGAAGACATTTCTAAAAGAAACCACTCTAAAAGTGCCGTGCAGTGTCTGCGTTGGAGATTGAAAACGACCGATGGGTGTACCACGCCCCAAAGCGATCTTGGCTCCTCGCTCTGGTGACGTCACAGCGTCCGTCACTGACCTATAGACGCGGCAAGGGCGAGAGCGAGCGGGCGCCTAGTAACAGTAGGCTGACTCTGTAGGTACCGCAACCTGTTACCCTTGTAGGAAGCAGGAATAATTACTTGCGAAGATGTATGCGAACCGAACTTTCAGTGACTCTTGACAATTTACAATGACGTAAGGTTCAAATTATATGAACTCGAGCCCTTTTGACTCTGGTAATTATTCCTGCTTGACCCCAGATCCCTTTGAATATGACGTATCGGAAGATATTCGCGAACTTCAGAGCACATGACATCTCATCTCATCTAGTACATGTCACCGTAAGATAGACAAAACCGTTAGTTGAACAACAAACGCGTCACAGTTGATCAACTGTCGACAGATAGTAAACCAGATCTACAGGGTTTAAAATTACGTTTATTTCGTTCTTGCATGTCAACCTAACACGAAGACTATTCGGGGGCTTCGCTGCGCTCGCCCTCTCTAGTCTTCACCGCAGTGTTTGCCCAGGTATTTCGTTTGCAATTCAAGTTTAAACTAGTTTACTATTTAACAGTTTTAACCGTTAGTTTATCAACTAACGCGTCATATAGTAAGCAGTACGCTACAGTTTACTATCTGTCGATAGATGACCAAATAGCGAGAAAAAAAACGTTAGTTCATCAACTAACGATTTTGACAATCTTACGGTGACATACATAAAATGAATCGCTAAATGCGTTGGTGGTATAAGTGTGTTCATTTTGTTAGCGTCACCTGTGATCGCGCCGCCTCGCATGTGCCGAATCTTTTCAAAGAACGCCGACACTAGCACAAAATCAAATAACCTTATTTCTACGCATGGCGCGGCGGCGTTCTTTGAAGAGAGCCGGCACGCGGCGAGGCGGCGCGATCAAAGGTGACGCTAACAAAATTAACAAACCCCACGCGCGAAACTCGCAAACGGTTGGACCGAATCACCTTTGACTCAGGGGGGTTACCACAATCTTTTTCCGATTCAAATTAGGTTCTAAACAAGAACATCACCATGGCAACCATTTCCATTCCAATTCGCCATAATGGGCCTTATTTACCTAATACCAAGACTTGTTCTAAGACGGTCACGGTAATTTTGCGGATCAAATTAGGTTCCTAATCTGAATCGGCATAAGACGTTGTGGTAACCACCCAGTTCATGCTTCTGTCCACAGATGGCGTTGGCGGTCTCATAGCTTTTGCAAGATCTGGACAGATGGCGGGACATACAGTGTCGATCTCGGGTTTTGTGTCAGTGGTGTTGTGCGATCACGCGCGTCAGTCAGTCTTGCCCCTCATCACTGCAGGATGATCAGCCGCGGCGGCAGCATGCCGCGTCTGCTCAGCCACACGCTGCAACGGGAGAGAGAGGAGTCAGAAATCGGTCGAGAGAACTTATAAATGGCTCAGGTTTAAAAGATCACCAAAAACGCACCTATTTTGCTACTAACAAATTCGAAACGACCGCCAGAATTAGAAAACGACCACCACATTGTGTTTGGATAAATGATCACCAAACTTTTATGTTTTGTGTACTTAAGTTTTAAGTATTTTTTTTGTTCTTACATGTCCAACAACACGAAGGATAAAGGGGGCTTCGCTCACCCCCTTTACCCTTCACCTAAGGTACCGCAGTATTTCGCCCTGATATTTTCGGCAACTTTTGGTGATCATTTACCCATTTTGGGTAGGAAAAAAATATTTTGGTGATCATTATATTTGTTGCCCTTATAAATGTAGCCCATTGATGTCCCCGTCCAGGGGAACAGGCCTTTACCCAGATACGAGTAAGATTAAGCCATACTCCACCACGCTGGCTCTCAGTGTGGGCTGACGGAGGGGTTCACGACCTCTACCACGTCGCGATAGTAGCCGAGATTACAGGTCGACTCCCGATAATGTATTTAAGATAAATTCATCATCTCATCGGTACACGATCAGGATTCGAACCTGCATCTCCTGTGTCCTGTTTGAGAAGCGAGCGTGAAACACATCAGACCACGGAGCTCTTAATCATCTCATATCTACACAGGGTGACGTTTTAGTAGCTGACCATATTGTGAGAAATGATAGTACCCATGGGGTTCACGACCTCTACCACGTCGCGATAGTAGCCGAGATTACAGGTCGACTCCCGATAATGTATTTAAGATAAATTCATCATCTCATCGGTACACGATCAGGATTCGAACCTGCATCTCCTGTGTCCTGTGTGAGAAGCGAGCGTGAAACACATTACATACACAGGTTGACGTTTTAGTAGCTGACCATATTTTGAGAAATGATAGTACCCATTATTATGATCAAGTTTCCCCAAGACACATATGGTCGCAAACGAAAAAATTTTTTGGGTCTCCCATAGTAACTTGTAATCAGCTGATCAGGTCAATGTACTGAGGTACGAAAATCATTTTTCATTTGCGACCATATGTTTCTTTGGGTAAGTTGTTCGTAATGATCGGTGCTATCTTTCCCCAAAATATGGTCAGCTACTAAAATGTCACCCTGTGTATGTATGAGATGATTAAGAGCTCCGTGGTCTGATGTGTTTCACGCTCACTTCTCTCTTCTGGTGTATGCCCACACTTGGTTTCGAAAACCGGTCCCTACAGATAGTTGAGCGGACGTCAAGACAATCGCGTCACCGACGACGTTATGATACATCACGAAATTTGCGATGATATAATAATAATAATAATACCTTGGACACTATTTAAACGCATTGAGCTAGCTATCCCCTTGATTGAAAGGATGAATGAAAGGAGAATGACGAAACAGATATACAGCGTACAGCGGGCGTGAATGGAGCCGTCGGGCGGGGACGCCCAAGAAGTTCCTATAAAGACCAAATCGGCGATTTGTTAGTGAAAGTGCAAATACGAAGTACCCGTAACCGGCGAGATTGCAGGAAGAGACTTATGAATGTTGAGTAAGCGAGAGATGTATGCCAGGATCGTAGCAGGTGGAGGTCTTTGTTCTCTGCCTACCCCTATTCCGGGAAATAGGCGTGAGCATATGTATGTATCTATGTATGTATGATCTAGCCCCAAACTAGGATTCCCTGTATCTTGGGTACTAGACAACGATACACATACTTATATAGATAAATATTGTACTTAGATAGATAAACAACCATGACTAGGGTACAAAATTTCGTTCTTATCAAACAAATATTTTCCCCCGCCGGGACTCGAACCCGGAACCACGGCTTTTAAATTGCTCAAAAGGCAATTTCGGCTTAGGAAGCAGACTCCGTTCAGTGTCCACTCACCCGATGCCGGCGCCCAGCAGTAGCGACACGAGGTTGGTCACGATGACTGCAGCGAGCGCGCCGCGCGACCACAGACAACTGCGCCGGACAGAGAGGCAGTGGCTCTGTGAACCGATTCAATGAATGAATGATGTTATAAAAAAAAACTCAAAAATAATCTGAAATGTTCCCATAACATCTGTGAAGATAGTATCAGAAAGTGAGTCACGGAGGAAAACTTACTTTTCCGAATGAAAGGTGTAGAATAGTAGATTTCCTTCGAGTTCGCAGAGGCTTATATTAACGAGCCGAGAAGTTTACGGCACGAGCCGAAGCCGAAGCGTAAATAAGTCTTTTCTCAAAAATAGTATGAAATGTTCCCCTAACATTTGTGAAGATAGTATAGTGAAGATAAGGAAAATTTAAATTAAATGTTCTAAAAAAATTAAATAACTACTTTGAATTATACTTTC
Source organism: Argyresthia goedartella (assembly GCA_949825045.1). NCBI lineage: Eukaryota > Metazoa > Arthropoda > Insecta > Lepidoptera > Argyresthiidae > Argyresthia > Argyresthia goedartella. Next base: position 25,282,764 of record OX463832.1, read on the forward strand.
ACCACTTTACAGTAATAGAACAACGTAAACAAAACTTTTTTTTTTATAATGGCGGATTGTGAAGGATTAGGGAAAGGTAAAATATTACCATTCATAAAATATTCCTTTGTACTTTTACTAATGTGTAAAAATAATCGAATCGAATATTACAATGGTTTCGGATATCAATATTCATTATATCACAATAACAGCCATCGATAGTTTTGATTTCAGTAAAACAAATAATTTATTGTGACATTTTTTTTAAATATTACGAAAAATTCATAAATTTTCATATAACGTTGTTAAAGTTAAAATTTGAAACATGTTCGTTTTTAATCGACTACGTCATCTTAGGCGATTGTAATGTAATTTCATAATTACATTCGATTATTAAGATCTGTGTTCAATTGGCACATTGCGTAAATGCTGCATGCCAATGAATAAATTCAAAAAGTAGCTTGAACAGAAAAGTAGTATTTTGCTCCCTCTCGTCGTGGAGCAAAACTTACTTTTACGAATAAAAGGTGTTGAAAAAAATATTTGTCATTTTTTTTGTGTCTGTGTAATTTTAAAATCAAAAAGTTCATTAATTGTTGCTGCAGCCGCAACAGAAATACGATTTCTGTGAAAAAAAACTCTACCTATGACGGTTCATGCGATACAGCCCGCTCACGGACGGACAAACGGACGGACAGCGGAGGCTTAAGTCATAGGGTCCCGTTTAACACCCTTCGGGTACGGTTCCCCGAAATCGTCCGTTTCTAGTTCCCTCCCCAAGGGTGTTTGAAACTTGTGCAGCAACTTGCGAACAGCTGACCTGAGCAATGTGTTTCGTGTTTACCTGCTGCATATTGGCGCCGCATAGCTGCTGCTCCAGAACCTCAATGGAGGAGGTGGCCGACGGAGGACCCCGCGCTGCCACCGGATGCTTGAACCGCCAGTCCCTGAGACGCGACAAAATCAATCAATCAATCGATTATTCAAACAGATCAATCAATCAATCAATGGGGAAGATTACGCAAAACTTTTGGTTTTTATCTTTGTAACACAAAGAGTCTGATTCATCTGAGATTTGTAACTATAATAATAATAATATTTAACAATAATATTTATTTATTTAACAGAAACACGTTCAAAAAAAGTTACATTATTAGGTACTTAGCTAAAATTGTGATACTTGTGTAACTTGGGAGACATTGTCAACAGCAACGAGTTTCATTCATCTGAGGTTCTATGGATATCTGGATATCGACAATTCATTTCTCTGAATAACGAATCTATTTGCATAGACGACCCGAATGGCCGAGTCGGCAGTGACCCTGCCCACGAAGCCAAGGGTCCCGGGTTCGAATCCCGGTGGAGGCAAGTATTTCTTTGATGGGAACGGATGTTTGTACCCGAGTCATGGTTGTTCATCTATCTAAGTATAATATTTATCTATATAAGTATGTGTATCGTTGTCTAGTACCCAAGATACAGGGAATCCTAGTTTGGTGCTAGATCAATGTTTATAAATTGATCTAGCGCCAAACTAGGCATGGTGCTAGATCAACTGCATCTACCCCAGAAATAGGGGTACTAGACAACGATACACATACTCATACAGATAAACATTAGACTTAGACAGATAAACAACCATAACTAGGGTACAAACATCCGTTCTCATCAAACAAATTTTAATATTTGCCCCCACCGGGACTCGAACCCGGGACCATTAGCTTCGTAGGCAGGGTCACTGCCGACTCGGCCATTCGGGTCGTCAAAGAGTGGTTAAAGCGTCGTGAGTTATTATTTTACATTACACTAATAATACAAGAATAACTGACCTAATACTAGTTTACAACTACCTACTAAATACTTAAGAAATTAAGTATTATTACAAGACACGACGATTACCTAATTGGGTAAATATCTCGGTGTTGCATGATAATGAATTCGCTCAGTCAGCTGTTGCCAGGCCGTCCGCCCGACAGCAGACAGAGATCATCAGAGCTGGTCTGTGGAGGTGGCCAAGTCTCACGCGCAATGTGCGGTGAGAACCAGTTACCTGGCGCTGCTCACTGCCGAGGACGTAGTGATGGGGTAAGCGGTATCGGCGGTCACAAAACTAGTTATGGCTGCCAGGATCGCCGTGGTCCTGGCAGCCGTGTGGTCCCTATCCACCGAGGAGGTACATCATCACTCACTTCGGAGGCAGCTGGTCTGGCCGGCTGCTCCACTCCCACACCCAGTCGTTGGAGTCGTCCTGGAAATCAGAGAAAATACGCATGAACACTCAAAATCATCCGAAGCATGCATTGCTGTCGCTAATTTTCTTTCTTGCCATACAAACTGGTATCGCTAACTATCGTGGTATAAGGCCTACGAGTAAGTCAAAGTACTTTATTACTGTAGATATTTACATATACTTAGCAAACGTAATTCTTTGCCACTTCTCTACATTGGACCACTGTGGGAGAAGCAAGGCGTAGAAACTCACACAGATTGATTTTTAGATCTCTTTTAAAAATAGGTTGAGCTTAACTAATACAAATATGAAAAATTTCATTATTATGATTAATAAGCAGGAATAAATAATTACAAAATTACTAACAGCAAGGTCTGTGTTGAGCTAGATTAACCCCATACATATACATATACGACACAACTGGTACTACGAGATTCTAGCGATGCCAGTTTGCGGTAGGTTTGCATGGTAAGCGACAGATTCAGCGATACTTAATAGTAGTTTATGTGACTGCTGCATAATGGAGGGCATTAAAACTCGAGAGTGGGTTTATGAAACGAGCCGAAGGCGAGTTTCATAAGAATATCACTCGAGAGTTTTAATGCCTAATTATGTACAGTTACATACACTAGTTTATCTACACACATATCATAAGCTCTCTTTGATGTGTTCAGGAACCGCATGTTTGACCGGCATTGTGGTTCTGCAATTGTTTAGCTTGTTCTTTAGTACCAACTTCACGCAGCCGGGCGTCGGCGTTCGAAATTTGAATGTCAGTACCAATTTACAGACAAACTAGGGACGGCACGCGGGTGGGCGTCGGCGTTCGAAATTTGAATGTCATTATATGTAGAAAAACTACACATAATGACCATTATGTGTAGTTTTCCAGATACGAAACGAGTTTTTACCAAGTAGTTTAATGCTGATCGTAACGTGCGGTTTTTGAACGCAGTAAAGAGGGTTTATGATACGTGTGTAGATAAATTACATTATGCGATATTGTGGGAATGAAGGCAGAGGAGACCCTTTAACTGTGTAGATGTTGTTCGGTAGAGGATTGTTACCGTGGCGTCGGTATGAGCCAGCGTGGTGGAGTATGGCTCAATCTTAGTCGAATTGGCCTGTGTCTGCGGTGGGGGCATAATGGGCTGCATTTAAAAGCACCCAGATACGGCCGCGGCAAGTTTCTTGGGCTCTGAGCGAGCCGTTACCTCTCTGTCTTGCATAGGGTAAGTTGTGCTGAGAGAGAGAGGCGGGTGGGATACGGAACAAGACGGCGTAGAATCGAAAAGGCCCACAGATAAACATAAACATTTATATACGGGCAGTACGTTGCTTCTGGCCCCACACTGGGATACCCTGTGTGAACCAGAAACAGCGACATCACACATAAATATCCAAGACGGAATATTTTGAATTTGTATGATTTATTATTTTGTGACGAAGCTTTGTGTGGATTTTTGTCATTTTTAGGGTTCCGTACCCAACGGGTAAGAACGGAACCCTATTACTAAGACTTCGCTGTCCGTCCGTCCGTCCGTCCGTCCGTCTGTGACCAGGCTGTATCTCAAGAACCTAGCTAGCTAGAGAGTTGAAATTTTCACAGATTATGTATTTCTGTTGCCGCTATAACAACAAATACTAAAAAACAGGATAAAAGAAATATTTAAGGGGGCTCCCATACAACAATTCTTTCAATACCACATACAAACTTATGGATGCACCTGGTTACGTACATGGAGTGTGAAAGTAACCGCACCAATAACTTTGTAAACAATATTTTGCTGTGTAAAATCCAAACTATTCACTCCACACCATCGCTTCCATTGAACGGTGGTACGGAACCCTTCGTGCGCGATTTAGACTCGCACTTGACCGGTTTTTATTTCATTGGTATAAGAAATAAATAAATTATCAGTTAAAAAGTTTAAAAAAAAGACGGAATATTGAGTTTTTAGGGTTCCGAAGCAGAAGGGTGCCAAACGGGACCCTATCATTAAGCCTCCGCTGTCCGTCCGTCCGTCCGTCTGTCACCAGGCTGTATCTCATGAACCGTGATAGTTAGACAGATGAAAGTTTCACAGATCATGTATTTCTGTTCCCGCTTTAGCGGAAAATACTAAAAAACAGAATAAAAAAGATATTCAAGGGGGATCCCATACAACAATTCTCTCAATACCACAAACAAACTTATGAATGCACCCTGTTTACGTACATGGAGTGTGAAAATACCCGCACCAATAACTTTGTAATCAACATTTTGCTGTGTAAAATCCAAACTATTCACTCCACACCATCGTTTCCATTGGACGGTGGTACGGAACCCTTCGTGCGCGATTTAGACTCGCACTTGACCGGTTTTTATTTTATTGGTATAAGAAATAAATAAATTATCAGTTAAAAAGTTTAAAAAAAAGACGGAATATTGAGTTTTTAGGGTTCCGAAGCAGAAGGGTGCCAAACGGGACCCTATCACTAAGCCTCCGCTGTCCGTCCGTCCGTCCGTCTGTCACCAGGCTGTATCTCATAAACCGTGATAGTTAGACAGATGAAAGTTTCACAGATCATGTATTTCTGTTCCCGCTTTAGCAGAAAATACTAAAAAACAGAATAAAATAGATATTCAAGGGGGATCCCATACAACAATTATTTCAATACCACAAACAAACTTATGAATGCACCTGTTTACGTACATGGAGTGTGAAAATACCCGCACCAATAACTTTGCAATCAACATTTTGCTGTGTAAAATCCAAACTATTCACTCCACACCATCGCTTCCATTGAACGGTGGTACGGAACCCTTCGTGCGCGATTTAGACTCGCACTTGACCGGTTTTTATTTTATTGGTATAAGAAATAAATAAATTATCAGTTAAAAAGTTTAAAAAAAAGACGGAATATTGAGTTTTTAGGGTTCCGAAGCAGAAGGGTGCCAAACGGGACCCTATCACTAAGCCTCCGCTGTCCGTCCGTCCGTCTGTCACCAGGCTGTATCTCATGAACCGTGATAGTTAGACAGATGAAAGTTTCACAGATCATGTATTTCTGTTCCCGCATTAGCGGAAAATACTAAAAAACAGAATAAAATAGATATTCAAGGGGGATCCCATACAACAATTCTTTCAATACCACAAACAAACTTATGAATGCACCCTGTAAACTTATGAATGCACCCTGTTTACGTACATGGAGTGTGAAAATACCCGCACCAATAACTTTGTAATCAACATTTTGCTGTGTAAAATCCAAACTATTCACTCCACACCATCGCTTCCATTGAACGGTGGTACGGAACCCTTCGTGCGCGATTTAGACTCGCACTTGACCGGTTTTTATTTTATTGGTATAAGAAATAAATAAATTATCAGTTAAAAAGTTTAAAAAAAAGACGGAATATTGAGTTTTTAGGGTTCCGAAGCAGAAGGGTGCCAAACGGGACCCTATCACTAAGCCTCCGCTGTCCGTCTGTCCGTCCGTCTGTCACCAGGCTTTATCTCATGAACCGTGATAGTTAGACAGATGAAAGTTTCACAGATCATGTATTTCTGTTCCCGCTATAGCGACAAATACTAAAAAACAGAATAAAATAAATTTTCAAGGGGGCTCCCATACAACAATTCTTTCAATGCCACAAACAAACTTATGAATGCACCTGTTTACGTGCATGGAGTGTGAAAATACCCGCACCAATAACTTTGTAATCAACATTTTGCTGTGTAAAATCCAAACTATTCACTCCACACCATGCCTACCATTGTACGGTGGTACGGAACCCTTCGTATATCCCGGGTCAAACCCTGGACCTCTCGCATGGCAGGACCAGTACCGGAGCCAGTACCGGAGCACCGCGGAGGCCGTGATGACGACGATGAAGTGAACTCACCCGCCAGCAGTTGATGTAGACGCCCTTGAGCTCGTCTTCAGTAGACGGCTCCAGGTTGGGGCTGTTCGGCGGCGACTTGGGGCTGCAAGCGGAGAGAGAGGCACGTTAGTGGCTTCCAGTATCTGTCGCAGTTGGTTGGTTAAATCAGACACTTAACTAACACCCGAGACCGTTAATTAAAGACTCATAATTCATAATTTCATAATTCTTTATTGCACACAAATATTTAAAAAAGTTACAGTAAAAGAAAATGCATGTACAAAGGCGAGCTTATCTCTAAAAAGAGATTTCTTCCAGCAAACCAAGGCATTATAGGAATTGGTATTATAAAAGGGTAGGCAGTGCACAATAAATACTATAAATAAAATGCCTATGAATGAATTAAATACCTATGAAATACAGATAGGAAATACAAAATAATTACCGATATATACTACATAAACTTTTACATATAATAATATACATACAATAACTTTTATCTACACACGTATCATAAGCCCTCTTTACTGCGTACAAAAACCGCACGTTACGATCAGCATAATGTTAAACTACTTGGTAAAAACTCATTTCCCATCTGAAAAATTACACATTAAGACCATAATGTGTAATTTCTCTACATATTATGACATTCAAATTTCGAACGCAGACGCCCGCCTGCGTGCCGCCCCTAGTTTGTCTGTGAAGTTAATACTACAGAACTAACTAAACAACTGCAGAGCCACAATGCCGGTCAAACATGCGGTTCCTGAACTCATCAAAGAGAGCTTATGATATGTGTGTAGATAAACTAGTATATGTAACTGTACATAATTAGGCATTATGTAGCAGTCACATAAACTACTATTACGTAAGAAAGAGGTAGTGCTCTTTAATACGTTTCTTAAAAGAGAAGAGTGGGACTGTCTCTTATAGCGCAAGGAAGTGCAAAGACCGACGTTTAACCAAGTCACTAGCATTTGGATTTAAATAATGCATCGTCGAAAACGTTTAACAATCTGTCTTACCGAAAGCCGGCGTGATGGTTAAATAATGTAAAACAAGATGGCGTCACGACAACTGCTGATTACTTTCAGAGTCAATATTTTCACTACTGATTTGCACAACTTATATCAGGGCAAAACATTGCGGTAACTTAGGTGAAGAGTAAAGGGGGTGAGCGAAGCGTAGCCCCCTTTATCCTTCGTGTTAGGTTGAACATGTAAGAACAACAAAAAATACTTAAAACATAAACTTAAGTACACATAATAGTAGTTTATGTGACTGCTGCATAATGCCTAATTATGTACAGTTACATACACTAGTTTATCTACACACATATCATAAGCTCTCTTTGATGTGTTCAGGAACCGCATGTTTGACCGGCATTGTGGTTCTGCAATTGTTTAGCTTGTTCTTTAGTACCAACTTCACGCAGACGGGCGTCGGCATTCAAATTTGAATGTCAGTACCAACTTCACAGACAAACTAGGGACGGCACGCGGGTGGGCGTCGGCGTTCGAAATTTGAATGTCATTATATGTAGAAAAACTACACATAATGACCATAATGTGTAGTTTTCCAGATGCGAAACGAGTTTTTACCAAGTAGTTTAACATAATGCTGATCGTAACGTGCGGTTTTTGAACGCAGTAAAGAGGGTTTATGATACGTGTGTAGATAAAATATTTAAAACATAAAAAGTGTTTTGTTGATCCTTTTTTGCTGTGAAAATTAGTATTTTTGATGTGCGATTAAATACTAGCCATTAATTACTTCATTTAACGCCATGCTACGGGTTCAGCTGGCATTCAGGGACCAACAAAATTGGCGTCATGTTTACATGTGACCCTCGGTGCGTCATTAGTGCCATCACGAACATTAAACGTGTTACCACAAAATAAAAAACAGTGTTTAACCTCAAAACAAACGTCAAATCCCATACGTTTTCGTTTTCAAACAAGTGTTGGACACTCGTTTATTTTTTTGTGGTAAGGCCCTGATGATACCTTGGTCACTATTAACACACATTGATCTAGCCCCAAACTAGGATTCCCTGTATCTTGGGTACTAGACAACGATACACATACTTATAGATATATTTATATAGATAAATATTATACTTAGATAGATAAACAACCATGGCTAGGGTACAAACATCCGTTCTTATCAAACAAATATTTGCCCCCACCGGGACTCGAACCCGGAACCCTTGACTTCGTAGGCAGGGTCAGTGCCGACTCGGCCATTTGGGTCGTCTGAGCGCATAACCTGACGGCATAACCGACAGAAGCTATGCACTTGTGTGACTCCTACGGCTTCCTGCATGGTCTTTGTTCTCTAATTGGTTATTTGCACATTAATGTCTACGTGCAGTTTTAATTAGCTTTACTTAAGGTGATACGAAAAAAAAAAGGGTTTTTTTTTCGAATCTATTTACTCCACCATGAAGTCATCTACAGATTTTATTTTTGAGTTAACGTTTATTGAGTATTTAATTAAGATTTTCACTGAAGGAAAACGCGATTGGATGAAATTTTCTCGATAGAATTTAATTACGAAAACACCTCTAAATTGTTTTATTTTTTCCTGTAATTCGGAAATGCTAACTAATTTCATTGTGGAACTGCGTTCAAAATGTAGATATTGTGCATTCGCAAAATCTCCTTAAAAGGTCCCCGTTACTGCAGGCGGAAAGACCAGTGTGAGAGAGGGACGGAATCGGGAAAAATGACATGACGTGGCGCCAAACCACAGAAAATTTGTTTAAAAATAAACTACGCTATTTCGTTAAAAATATTTTCAAGGAGAGTTTACTAATACATAATATCCACATTTTGAATGCAATTTCACAATGAAATAAGTTAGGATTTCAGAAATACAAGAAAAAAATTAACAATTTAGATGTCTTTTCGCAATTAAATTCTATAGAGAAAATTTCATCCAATCGCGTTTTCCTTTGGTGAGAATCTTGATCAAATACTCAATAAATGATAAGCCAAGAATAAAATCTGGAGATGACTTTATAGTGGAGTGAATGGATTCGAAAAAAGCGCCATATTTTTTCGTATCACCTTAACAGCAAGGAATTTAATTAGCTTGGTTTTATGCATGCTAAATTTGTACACCGTCAGACGCATTAGCTGTGCGCGTGAAATAAAAACTCTTCAGCCCGAAATATACCAGTGGCTCTGTGAGCTGTAGACCCCGCGATTCTTTTAACACGTTCAGCGCCAATGTATCTTTAATAATACACCATAGGGAGCTTTGTCACAGGCCATTGTATCCTTAATGATACACCACACTGCCCGACTTCGGAGGCCGGTGTATCCCACAATATACACCGTTTCATACATTTTAGTAGCGCATTCAAAAGCGTTGGCCTTGGAGAATGTGCCTGTGTTTTTGTGCTGTAAATATCTTAAAAAATAAAGAAAACATGGGGTTTTTCTTAAACAAAATACTACTAAATTATAGGTATACACTGGCCTGTGAGAAAGCACCCTATGGTGTATCATTAAAGATACACTGGCGCTGAACGTGTTAAGGGAAATATAAAACTGCACATCAATAATACTGATTTGCACAGCAAATATCAGGGCAAAATACTGCGGTAGCTTAGGTGAAGGGTAAAGGGGGTGAGCGCAGAGAAGCCCCTTTACCCTTCGTATTAGGTTGAACATGGGTTGAACATTAGGTTGAACAACAATAATACTTAAAACATAAAAAGTGTTTTTGCTGATTCTTTTTCTTTTTTCTATTATTTTAATAACACTTACAACTTTATCAATGCACCTGGTTACGTGAGTGGAGTATAAAAGTAGCCGCACCAATAACTTTGTAAATTGCATTTTCCGGTCGTAAACCCGACCTATTTTGACTTTTCACTAAAATTATACAGCCTGTTACTTTCACGGTCTCTACAAATCCAACGACACCGCATTTGTTAAAATCCGTCAAGTTGTTTCGAGCGCAGCGGTTTTTTAGGGTTCCGTAGAGAAACAAGAAACCCTTATAGTTTCGTTAATATGTCTATAGATAGGTCTTTAAAAATGACGTTTAGGTTTCTGAAACAATTTTTCCTCAAAGTAAATCGTTAAAACGCCAGATCCTTCCAAAGTAGAAAAGATTGTGTCTACCTCCCCCTCTAACTTTTAAAGTAAGAGAGTAAAAAATTAAAAAAATATAAAATGTTGTGTATCTCAATAAACACTTTCAAGTGAAATAAAAAAGGTTTGAACATAATAAAATAAGCAGTTTTTAAGATATAAAACATTTATTTAAAACCGCAAATATAACTTTGTCATTCATATAAACACTATGAAAAACAAAGTAATTATTTGCTGGTGAAGGTTGACAGTGATTTCTTGTCTAGGCGTATCAGGTGTATGTGAAATGAGTACCTTCCTAATTTATTTATTTATTTTGGCTTATATTCTACATTAATTGCGGAACTCTAAATGTGCGAAGTCCGACACGCCCTTGGCCGGTTTTTGAAATTTATAACCTCGAGAAAAATCGAATCGACAAAAAACCTCTAACTAGTGGTTCTGTGAGAACAGTAGACATCGCGAGACCTTCGACATACATACATACATACATACATACATACATACTTAAACATATTGTCACGACTGACGGGCAAAAGGCTTTATTTATTATAATGGGATACAAGTTTTTTTTGCGCAACAAATAAACGAAGAAAGAACAATTTTAAATTGAATTTCAGGTGCTTGAATTTTCCAATTATGTACTATGCAGACTTTTGCAGCAAAATAGGGGTATGAATTTTGGCGATTTCTCGCGTTTCCTTGGTCCGAGGAGGTCAAATCTGGTGTCTGCGGGTTCGTCTCGTGAAGGCGGAGAGAACTGCGTAGTCTGTGAAGGTATACATTTTCCGATATAAATTCCGAATAGCGAATACACCCCCCCCCTCCCCCATCCCCTCTTCCCCCTCCACTGCCCACATCACACCCCCGACCCCTTGAAGTCAACTGGAATATATAAATTTCTTTCAATACCACATATAAACTTATGAATGGTGATTACGTACATGGAGTATGGTAGTAGCCGCACCAATTAATTTGTAATGCAAGACCGCTATTAAAAATAAACTACATCATTATTGAAGCTGCTCACAAAAATTCACGAAAATCGGTTAAGAAATGCGTCCTGTAGGCGAGAACATACAGACAGACAGGGACAATCGCACTTTTCGCCAATCTCGAAACTAGACGCTTCACTCGCTCGGTCAATTATCGAACCTGCTAACAAAAAATCACGAGAATCTGCTGAGATTTGCCTGTGTAGGGGATAACATCCGGACATATGAAAGCATTCCACGAAGCGACGACCTCTGTGGCGCAGCGGCTGTAGCTGTGCCTACCATGCGAGAGGTCCCGGGTTCGATACCCGGCTGGGGGAAAAAAGAAAAAAAATCCCCAGGTCTTGGATGTTGTGTGTGTGACGTCGCTGTTTCTGGTTCCCACGACACAGGGTATCCTAGTGTGGGGCCAGAAGCAATGTATGAGCTTGAAAAAAAAATATAAAAAAAAAAAAAAAATTTTTTTTGCCCAATCCTGAAACGGACTTTTTTCGTCGCTCGGTCAAAAAGGCGAGTTTTACACAAATCTCACGACATGATTTGACGTTTTGTACAAATATCTATGGAATTACAAAGATAACTCGAGATTGTGCTCGCGGATTGAAAGTACCCTAAAACACGTTATCACGGCAAAACTACAACGACCGAAACAATAAATTCCCACTCTAAAACCTACTAGGGACACATAGCTTTGTTAGGCGTCCACAAGTCTAGCTAAGATCTGCGACGCCGCGCCACCGAACCGGCTAGTCTAGTCTGGAAGTACCAGGCTCGCAGATGTTGTACAGAGATGGGTCGCGACGTGAGTAATATAGTAAAGTTGTACTGTTGTAACACGTGGCGTATATTGATCTGTATGCTCTGCTCTCCTGGTTGTTTTGATAATTCCGATGAATGGCAGCGTTAAATTCGTTCGTTATCAAAGCTTTTGAAGGCCGACAAAGAGCATACGTTGAACACAGCGCCTTATCGCCATGTTTTTTCTCATTCGGAGTGGCAAAGACACAGTAACTACCACGATTACAGTATGAAAAATATAACATGGTGCTTGACAGGTGTCATTCTTGGCCGCCTTTTAGGGAGGGGATATTGCTGTAAAACATCATTTGGGAATCGTGTGCAGCAAATTTGGATAGATTTTGACATTATTTTTAAACTAAGTAAACAAATCTTGCAAGTTACATTTGACGTACTTCCCGGTTTTTGATTAAGCTAAAATTTGGAATAGTCATGTAAGTTCGGTGACGATGCAATATTATGACACCATCGAGTTGATCTGATGATGGAGCCGGATGGTGGTCACAGGAACTCTGTAATAAAATAACGCCTACCGAGTTTGGGCTCTTTAGAATCGTCTCGGTGGGTAGTTGATGGATTAGTGAGGGTATCGAGCTGATCTGTTGATGGGACCTGAAGGTGGATAGTGGAACTCTTCAACGGCTACTAGTAAACCCCTCGAGTTGTTTTAAAGTGGCAAATACATGCGTATTTTTGACGTGATAACGTCTTATAAATCGATGAATTCCACGTTCCATTGCCACGTTCCACCTGAGCCGAGCGTGCAAGCCAGAGCGCGGAACAAGCGATAGAGAGGCACGACCGGCCTAAGCGTTTCTTATGACGTTATCACGTAAAATTATCGTCCGTAAACCGACTTTACAGAAAACCAATTTTTAGTTTTTAAAGTACTTTATTATTGCTTTAAAATGTCCGATAGCAGTGATTGTGGAGGAAATTTTACTGCGCCCGATATTTTAAATGTGGCGAAATAAATTAAAAGCACAATACTATCATATTATTTTAACTTTGATCCTTTATAAAGATTTTCACTAAAGGAAAAAGCGATTTGATGAAAATTTCTCGATAAAATTGAATTACGAAAACACCTCTAAACTGTTTTATTTTTTCCTGTAATTCTGAAATCCTAACTAATTTCATTGTGGAACTGCGTTCAAAATGTAGATATTATGTATTCGCAAAATCTCCTTAAAAAACTTTTTAAATTTTTAAACAATTTTTCTGTGGTTTAGCGCTACGTTATGACATTTTTGCCCGACTCCGTACCTCTCACACTGCGGGTCTTTCCGCCTGGAGTGACGTGGACCTATGCACGGACGAGGTATCGCCTTAAAACCTCGTCTGTTTTTAAACAAACACACTACATACATACTTAGACATATTGTCACGACTGACGCACAAAAGGCTTCATTATAATGCGATACATGTTTATTTTACGCAACAATTTAACCAAGGAAGTCCAATTTTAAATTGAATTTCAGGTGCTTGAATTTTCCAATTACTTAGCAGACTTTTGAACAAAATAGTGGTATAAGTTTTGGCGTTTTCTCGCGTTTCCTTGGTCCGAAGAGGTCAAATCAGGTGTCTACCTGTAGTCCCGTTGTCCCCCTTGCCGCTGTCCCCAGTATGGGGACTACGTAGTCTGAATAGAAATAAAATTAAAAAAAAACGGTTAAGTGCGAGTCTAAATCGCCCACGAAGGGTTTCATACCACCTTTCAATGGTAGGGATGGTGTGGAGTGAATAGTTTGTATTTTACATAGCAAAATGTTGTTTATAAAGTTATTTGTGCGGCTACTTTCACACTCCATGTACGTAACTAGGTGCATTTATAAGTTTTTATGTGGTATTGAAGAATTGTTGCATGCACAGATATCGAGAGATAGGTTCAGGGGCGTTGCACGCGCGAACAAATCTAGCCCCGATAGTCTTCATATTAAAAATTCTCGGTAGTCGCCGGGCGACCGCAGTGATGAATTCATTTCCGCTGTTTTTGGAAAATGCCGACCTGTGCAATACTCATGTGCAAAGATAGAAGCGGGATTGTGAACTCCAAGAACGGCGGAGTTACATATCACTTATAAGTCTCATTCCAACTATTATTTCTTCTTATAACACAAGAAATAAAAATGATTACGGAAATAAATCATTCGCAAAAAATTCATCACGAGTTGATCATTAAAGTGACAATGTCATGTTGTTCTCGCTAGGTTTATTATCCATTGCATGTTTTGTATCTTAAGTTCACTACATATTGCCAAGCTAGCACGCAATGAATATTTCACACTTATCTAAATACGAAAGTAAATAGGCATCGAGGTACGGAGGCGAACTGTTACACACACGCAGAGACGACATATAGTGATGGGAATAGAATTATGTTATTGAATCGATGGAAATAAATTAATTTTTTACCAACTCGAACAAAACCCATTGGGTAATCATCTAATATTACTAATCAAAGCTCTAATGAGAAGATATACTAATATAAGACTGAATTACTTAGCAAAAAATGCTTCCCCTAAATTGTCAAAACGCCAAGTTCTTAATAAATATACACATTTTTCTTGTCAATAGGTAGTATTGTACTGTACAGGATTATACAGAAAGGGTTTATTTGCGGCGGTTGTTAAGACATCAATCTGAACATCCTTCTCTATTAAAACGATTTGATCAGTGCAACATTATTTTTCCCTTTGCAGTACATTTTAGGCCGAGCGGTCAGCTGATTTGTACGGGGAAGTAAAAAATAAACGTTTCTCTGATCAAATCAGATGCATTGAGAAAGTTGTTCTAAATCATGTTCCAAACAATCCTTTTCGGCTTGGCACCCCGTATGTGTTACAGCCTGTAAACATAGTAATAGGTATTTCTTGTAAAATAAATATGTCATATTAACAAACAAGGTATTATTTTATTTATATAACCCGGCATAAATACCACCGTCTATAAATTATAATGGATTGATGAAACACGCTGTCCTTTCAATGTCCCAGCACTAGCTCGGCTAGCTAGTGTACCTGCGGTAGTGTGGGTGTGTTCGGACGATAGGTGCATGACATTGCACTGACCAATAAAAGCGGAGGGATTGATGTATGAGTGGTGTAGATGTGTGCGTGTTCTTAATTTTCGGCGACACTGGTTCCTATACAAGCTTAGCGCCAAGGGCCTATCTCTCGATATCTGTGGTTGCATGGGAGCCACCTTATTATTATTATTATTTTCTTAATTATAGCGGCAACAGAAATACATCAGCTGTGATCATTTCATCTGTCTAACTATCACGGTTCATGAGATACAGCCTGGTGACGGACGGACAGACAGACAGACAGACAGACGGACAGCGGATTCTTAGTAATAGGGTAGAAACCTTTTTTACCCTTTGGGTACGGAACCCTAAAAACTGGAATCCGCTTTAACGAACACGTTTGCTACAGAAAACTCCCCCTTCCCCCTTTTCCCTCTCCACCTCCCCCGTCACACCCCCGACCCTTTCAAGTTTATCGGATCAACAACTGGAATTATTATAAATAAAATAACCCATAGGTGTGTGGGCCTTGGCCCAGCAGAGGGACACTATTATAGCTATTTAAAAAAACCGACTGCATTTTCTTTCAATACCACATACAAACTTATGAATGCACCTGGTTACGTGCATGGAGTATGAAAGTAGCCGCACCAATAACTTTGTAACGCCATAAGTACGCCATTAAAAAAAAACGGTCAAGTGCGAGTCTAAATCGCGCACGAAGGGTTCCGTACCACCGTTCAATGGAAGCGATGGTGTGGAGTGAATAGTTTGGATTTTACACAGCAAAATATTGTTTACAAAGTTATTGGTGCGGTTACTTTCACACTCCATGTACGTAACCAGGTGCATCCATAAGTTTGTATGCGGTATTGAAAGAATTGTTGTATGGGAGCCCCCTTAAATATTTCTTTTATCCTGTTTTTTAGTATTTGTTGTTATAGCGGCAACAGAAATACATAATCTGTGAAAATTTCAACTCTCTAGCTAGCTAGGTTCTTGAGATACAGCCTGGTGACAGACGGACGGACAGCGAAGTCTTAGTAATAGGGTTCCGTTCTTACCCGTTGGGTACGGAACCCTAAAAAGACTGACTCGACAAAAAAAAAACTAACCAATTATCGAACCTGCTCACAAAAATTCACGAGAATCGGTTGAGAAATGCGACCTGTAGGCGTGAACATACAGACAGACAGAAGGACAAATGTTCGCTCGTTAATTATTGACGCATGCAATGCAAATAATTCTGTATATTCAACCTACTACGCCTTGACCTACATTGTACGGGAAACCTTGTTTTGTTCATTGTTCAAGTAGGTTGTATGCAAATCATAATTTATTCCGCAGTGTTTGTTATTTCATAAACGGCATTATATGAAAAGATACTGGCTTCCAGGGTCCAGTGCCCAAAGGGTGCCAAACGGGACCCTATTACTAAGCCTCCGCTGTCCGTCTGTCTGTCTGTCTGTCCGTCAGCGGATTGTTTCTCTTGAACCGTAAATAGGTAGATAGATGACTGCTTTATGAGGTCCCTGATTGGTTTGTGGAGCTTCGATCATGTGCCCTCATATGGCTTGTATAGCCAATCTTGGCAGTTAAGGTGGATGCACCGTTTTGGTAAGGCAACAAATATTAATGATCACCAAAATTATTTTTCCTACCAAAAATATCAGGGCAAAATACTGCGGTAGCTTAGGTAAAGGGTAAAGTTTATCCTTCCATGTTAGTGTGAACATGTAAGAACAAAAAATACTAAAAACATAAACTTAAGTACACAAAACATAATAAATAACACAATTTGGTGGTCGTTTACCAATTCTGGCGGTCGTTTCGAATTTATTAGTATTAAAATAGGTGTTTTTAAATTTCGTTTGCAATTCAAGTTTAAACCAGTTTACTATTTAACGGTTTTAACCGTTATTTTATAAACTAACGCGTCATATAGTAAGCAGTAGGCTACAGTTAACTATCTGTCGATAGTTGACCAACTAACGAGAAAAAAAACGTTAGTTTATGAACTAACGGTTTTGACTATCTTGCGGTGACATATACATAATAGTTTATTTTTACAAGTTACAAGTTAACTTATCACTTATTATAACTTTTAATTATTTTGCACCATTAATTATATTATAACTGTTAACCAAATATTTCTTTCAATGCAATACTATTGGTAAGTAGCAATACTATCTATAGGGTGGATAGTATCGATCTGTGAAAAAAAAAAAACTATTAGTGGTATCGATACTATCGATAGTTATAATAGTTATATGTAGTTATAAAGAAAAAATACAAGAAAGACCTACTCTGAAGTCGTGTGAAGAAGCATAACCTCTCTCTTTAGAGTTATAGGTAGAATGCATGTAAGTATTTATTAGTTTATTAGTTTATTAGTATAGTATACACAATAGTAGTTATTATAGTAATTATGTAATTTATTTCACTTATTATTTTATATATTGTACCATGGACAAATAAAACTAGAGGACAAACAACCGTAGTACGTAATTTGAACGTTGAAGCGAAATTCGATTTTTAGTTTTAATGTATATTGCTAGATAGAGTTACTAGTTCAAAAGTTCTTTCTAGTATAGGTAGTATTGTGGTGGCGCGCTTAATTTAGGAAAGATGGCGGTATAAGCTTAATTTCCTAAGAAGAAACAAGGCTTACGCTTACGCCATCTCTGATTTTTCGTCGATATTACTATGGATTATACTACGCCGACACCCTAAGCACCTAGCATCTATTGCTTGGTACGGCGACATCTAGAAATAATACAGGATTTTAGCTTTCTAGCAGGGTACGTTTTTTTGTATGACGTTGTCAGTCCTCTAGTTTTATTCGTCCATGATTGTACACATAGGACCACCCCTGCTCAGCAAACAACTTTTCCTTGTTAACCTGGTTTGCTGAAAGAGATCAAATCGCCTTTATACACAATTTTTATGTAACCATTGTTTTTTTGTATGATTTTTGTGCAATAAAGATATTATGAATCATAAAGAAATTAAAAGTGGGATGTAACTTAACAATTTAAACCTTGTCGGTTTCTGTACGCCAATTTCTCACAAACCGGGACAGATTGAGCCCAATGACCTTTGTATTTTTTCGTTGCACTAACTCGTCTCGACGTCGCAAATATTTTTGACATTTTTTTAAAGATTTATTTGGTAATAAAACAATCAATCCTTAAAGAATAGACCAATAACTAAACCCACCTGTTAAGGTGGTACGAAACAAATTGTTTTATTTTTCGAATCCATTTACTCTACTATAAAGTAATTTACAGATGTGATTTTTAGATTAAAGTTTATTGAGTACATGGTTAAGATTCTCACTGAGGGAAAACGCGATTGGATAAAATTTTCTTGATATAATTGAATTACGAAAATACCTCTAAAATGGTTTATTTTTCCTGTAATTCCGAAATCCTAACTACTTTCATTGCGGAATTACATTCAAAATATGCATATTATGTATTCGTAAACTCTCCTTGAATTTTTTTTGGACAAAATAGCGTAGTTTATTTTTAAACAATTATTATGTGGTTTGGCGCTACGTTATTTTAGTTCGAGTCGAGCGCATTGTTTGCGCTCTCTTTTCTTTCTTATGTGGAAGTAATTAACGCTGTCGTCGTTTACATTCGTATTCCTTTTATATATATACAAGGTGACATTTAATTAACCGACCATATTTTGGGGATTGATAGCAGCGATCATTATGTGTTATATATATATATATATATGTGTTATCAGTTTCGCAAAAAAACATATGGTCGCAAATTAAAAATATTTTTTGTCCCTCAGTAAATTGACCCGATCAGCTGATCACACACAAGTTACTATAGGAGACCCAAACATTTATTTCGTTTACGACCACATGTTTCTTGGGGTCAGTTGTTCATAATAATGGATCATAGCTATCATTCCCCAAAATATGGTCATTTAATTAAATGTCACCTTGTATTTTCGTATCACCTCAACGAGGCCGGACGGCTACTGACGGCGACGAGTATATTAATAGGATAATCCGTATTGATTTCGTCAACACGAGGGGACGAAATCGATACTCTCACGGGGCACTAAAGAATTTCCATAACCGTACTGATTTGGTCACGACTAGGAGACGAGTTCAATACTCGCTCGTATCGAACGCGGGTTCCGTCGTTTTCATTAAATAGGACATTATGATGGTACTACAAGTGTGCAAAGTTGATTGTTACACAAGAGGCGGTGTTGTTCGCGAAAGCGCGATTAGATAGTGTGTGTCTAATGAACAATGTTAACAATTATCCTTTTGTTAATAATTAACCACACAGCGAAAACCTTAATAAATGTTCATGGAAAATGTCGCGCGGTTTGTTAGGGTTCCGTAGAGAAACAAGGCACCCTTAAAGTTTCGTCAAGTCTGTCTGTTCCTCCGTCCGTCCGTATGTCAGTGCAACTTTATGCAGAAACTATTAGGACTACACAGTTGAAATTTTAAAACTCCCTTATCTCCGCCATTTTGAAATATTTCCAAAAAACTGAATCAGCAAAAAGAAACTATTAAATTATCGAACCTGCTCACAAAAATTCAGAAGAATCGGTCGAGAAATGCGGCCTGTAGATAACATCCAGACACACATCCGGACATACGGAAGCATTTTCGCCCAATCCCGAAACGGAGACGCTTCGTCCGCTCGGTTCTGATTGTGTACGCACCTGCCCTTGACGCTGCTCGCTCGCGAGTGTCGCACGGAAGAATCTCGGCTCTCTCGCTGAGCTTCCCTCAGCAGCCTGATGTACTCGTTCTCGACCGCCGCCAGCCCGCCCGTCGAGTTGAGATCCACCCAGGACTCTGCGGACAATGTGTATTAAGACCATCATTGATCTCTCCCCAAAAACTCCAAATGCTCAAGAAGAGCCCAACTCTTCCAGGCCTTACTCTGGATAACTGTGTCAGTTGAGGTCCCCCCACAACTGTTCAGAGTCTACGGAGCTGCAGGTAGACTTAATTCAGTAAGGCTAGGTCACCTTTTTACATCGTCGGCCGCCTTCGGCGTCAGGATGAACGCCGCATCACAGTGCATAGAAATGTTGGGAAGTTAGGAAACTCTACTTTACAGATTGCTCTAAAATGTAATGATTGATAGTAATAGCAGCAGTAACAGCAGAGATATTGCCAGGATTTATTTTTGTCTATGCTTTGATAAAGAGTCCCGCACACATTTGATCGAGATCGTGTTATTACGGAAGGTTTTTCTAAGTAACAGCATGCTCTAAATCTAATCTAAATCTAAATAGAATGATTGATGACAGTGATAGCTGAGATGTTGCCAGGATTTATTTTTGTCTTTGCTCAAAGAGTCCCGCACACACTTGATCGAGATCGTGTTATTACGGAAGGTTTTGCTAAGTAACAGGATGCTCTAAATCTAATCTTAATCTAAATAGAATGATTGATGACAGCGACAGCTCAGATGTTGCCAGGATTAATTTTTGTCTTAGCTCAAAGAGTCCCGCACACACTTGATCGAGATCGTGTTAATATTACGGAAGGTTTTTTAAGTAACAGCATGCTCTAAGTCTAATCTAAATCTAAATAGAATGATTGATGACAGTGATAGCTGAGATGTTGCCAGGATTTATTTTTGTCTTTGCTCAAAGAGTCCCGCACACACTTGATCGAGATCGTGTTATTACGGAAGGTTTTGCTAAGTAACAGGATGCTCTAAATCTAATCTTAATCTAAATAGAATGATTGATGACAGCGACAGCTCAGATGTTGCCAGGATTAATTTTTGTCTTAGCTCAAAGAGTCCCGCACACACTTGATCGAGATCGTGTTAATATTACGGAAGGTTTTTCTAAGTAACAGGATGCTCTAAATCTACATAGATGGATTGATGACAGCGATAGCTGACATGTTGCCAGCATTTATTTTTGTCTATGCTCAAGGAGTAGCGTACACACTTGACAACACTTTCACAGCGAGGCGTTTTAGCGCGCTTAGTATGGTACGCGGCGTATTTTGGGTATATTTCAAAAATTCATATTAGATAAACTAAACTAAATATCACGCGATATATTTTTATTAGATATTCGAAATAAATAAAGGCTTTTGTTTAAACGATCACCAAAAGGCACCTATTTTACTACCAATAATTTCGAAACGACAGCCAGAATTAGTAAACGATCACCAAATTGTGTTTGGATAAATGATCACCAAACTTCTTTTTATGTTTTGTGTATGCTTCGCTCACCCCCTTTACCCTTCACCTAAACTACCGCAGTATTTTGCCCTGATATTTTCTGCAACTTTTGGTGATCATTTACCCATTTTGGGTAGGAAAAAATATTTTGGTGGTTATTTAAATTGTTCTCCTTTTTCGGAAAAAAAAAACTCTTACGTAGAAAGAGAATACACGACACTAAACACCGCCGACCGACCTCTTGAACCAAACTTGAAATAGCTCTTTTGTTTAAACACGCATATAGCTAACTGATCCAGAACACTCCGACGCGAAAGCAATTTGACGTACACGAGCCTACACACAGCGAGGCCACTGACGCAAATGACATGACATGTGATCAATTCTTAGATAACACATCGGTCTATGATACCTCTTGTGCTAGCACATTCCTGAGCCTTAAGGTGGCGAACCCTAAACCTAATGCCGAAATAACCCCGACACCCCCTATACCGACACCAGGCACCGTCGGTTCCATGACCTTAGAGCAATTCACGATTATTTTGGACTGAAGACTTACAGGCATCCCAAATACGAAGTTAAATGAGGTTGCTGGGGCTTTATCAAAGAAAATTAGGCTGTCCTGTGCACAACTGAAGGAGGAATTTACTGTGGCAACAAACGCGATATCCGCCTCACTAACAGCCACTACCGGTACCATATCAGAAATTGGGCTAAAGATCGAGAACCTGGAGCGAGAAAATGATAAACTGCGCTTGGAACTCTCTGCACTAAAGAACCAACAAACTTCGGCTGAATTACCTGGAAAACATAGCGACTACGCTGAACTAAAGTATACAGTCGAATCTATCCAACGACATTGAGATAGCAAATATTCCTGAATTCGGAAATGAGTCTGTGGGACACATTGTTCTTGCTACCGCCACGAAGCTCGGTTTCTGCCTTCAAGAGCACGTCATAATGAGTGCGACTCATGTGGGAGCCCGGCACGGCCACGACAAGGAAGCCCAACGGACCAAGCATCGCCCCATCGTCGTGTGTCTGTCCCGAAAGCTGCTTCGCGATAACTTCATCAATGTAGCGCGGGTCAGAATAACCACTGCCGATACGGGCCTCCCTGAACACCACCCAGACAAGTTTTACATCAACGAGTGGCTCACAAAAACCAACAGGATACTGTTGGCGAAAACCCGATCGCTGGCAACTCTACATAGCTTGAGATTCATCTGGGTGAGGGAGGGACGCATCATGACAAGAGAGCATGACAAGGGAAAATTTATCAGGATTCGAAATGAGGGAGATCTAGCACGGGTTTTCCCGGAGACAACGGTACCAGAGAAGACGTAGGGAGTGTTTGCCCTTAAATTGTACTAACTGCATCTCCTCCCACCACGAAAATAATCGACAAAAATGGAATAACTATATAATTTTCTTTTTCTTTTTACCTACTCTAACAGTAAAGTTACAGCCTAATAAATTCATCGCAACAATCAAATCCCAATCACAAATCACCTATATGTACAATCATATCGCAAAACACACGCTATGGAAGGGCAACGCAATTTATATTTACGACAATGGTTAGACAAAAGCAGAAAGATTTAAAACTAGGGCGATCACTAAACACCGGACAGGATGAGCTAATGTTAGCATGCAAAAATATAAGCCAGATATACTCGCACTCAATGAGACATGGATGAATATGTAGTGAAGATTATGGGATACCATCTTAAGCATATTCCTAGAGGTAGACGTGCGGGAGGTGTTGGATTCTTCGTGCGCCGTGGGTTACGTGTTCACGTGCGTGACCACCCTCCTTCGCCACTGGAACAAATTTTGCTAGAGTTGCCTCTACCGGGCATCGGAAAAGTAGCCGTAGGTACCGCATATAGGCCAGAGACTGTCACTGGAGCAAGCCATAGACGCTCTGAGCGAATCCGTTAGCTGCTTCCGATACTGCAAACACATAATTATCTTAGCGGATCTAAATGTAGACCTGACTGAGCCCCCTACAGATAAGTCGATAGAGTTGAGATATTTTCTCTCCCAGAATAATTTAGAACAATAGGCAAATGAACCAACACGCATAACCGAAACGACGGTAACAATTCTTGATCTGGTCATGACAGATACAAAGGGGCTGTGCAGAGACGTGAAAGTATACCACAACAATAGTAATGACCGAATTCAAGATTGCACCATTGAAACGCATTCAAATCAAGCCAACTACGAGACCATGGCTGACCGGTACACTAAACCTCATGATGTCACTGAGGGACAAAGCCTTGGTGAGAGCACTTAAAACAGAGTCGGAGTCTCATAAGGTCTACTATAAACAATTACGCAACCTGGTCAACGACTCTATAAGAAGAAAGAAGACTGCGTTTTTCTCACATTATGTAAACAAGAATATAAACAACCCCAAAAAGCTATGGAAACATCTAAAACGAACAACAATGTTTGGTGGAAATGATACTCTGGATATTCCAGAAAACCTCAGAAATCCCGAAGAAATCAACAAATTCTTTATCAACACTCCAGGAGATCCTTGTGTCAGTGCCGATTTGCTACAGCAGTTCAAAAATACAACATTCACTGAGCACGTCTTTGACCTTAACTACTGCAAGGAGGACCAAGTACATAAGATAATAAAAGGAATAGAGACCAACGCCATAGGGCACGATAACATCTCGGCGTCAATGCTCCATATGAATCTGCCCGTTACCTCGCGCCTGATAACTCAAATAGTCAATAAATCTATCGATAGTAAAGACTTCCCAGATGACTGGAAAATAAGTATGGTAAAACCTCTCCCCAAGAGTAGCACAGTAGAGGACTTAAAAGATCTGCGGGCCATCAGCATTCTACCAGTGATGTCGAAGGTAATCGAGAGAGTGGTCTGCTTACAACTAACAAAATATTTAGAGGAGGGAAATCTGCTTCCCGTTGTACAGTCAGGCTTCCGTAGTGGCCATGGAACAGACACAGCCCTTGCACATGTCACCGACGAGATTATTGCCGCTTCCGACGAAGGCAGATAAAGTATTCCTGTGCTCCTTGACTTCTCTCGAGCTTTTGACTGCATTGACCCCGAGCTGCTGATGGCCAAGATGTCGCACTATGGAGTGTCAGACGCAGCATGCTCCTGGTTCCAGTCGTATATGAGCGCCAGAAAACAGTTCGTTGTCGTTGAAGACGGTCGTGGCCGTGAACTAGTCTCAAAATCGCAGCTGGTCCCACGTGGCTGCCCCCAAGGTGCTATACTCATTCCATTACTATTTATTCTCTACACAGCAGATCTTCACAAAAAGCTTATGCACTGTGGCGTTCATCTCTATGCTGACGATACACAATTATATTACTCCTTCCAGCCAACCGAAGTGAATGACGCAACGGGTAAAATAAATGATAAAAGCGTCGTATACACATGGTCAAAAAAACGCACTCGCACTAAACCCCATTAAGTCGAAATTTATTGTCATGGGAACAAAACACCAACGCCTTACCATACCCGAAAGGGAACCAACTCTACAGATCAACGGCCAGCATGTAGAGAGAGTCAACAGTGCGAGGAATCTGGGCCTGCAGCCTTATGGGGTAACTCTCTGAAGTTCATAGCGTGTGTCTATGGTTCATCTCATGCTCATACAATTTCATCGATTGCGGGGTATCACCGAAGGCTTCTAGGCTTCATTCAATGAGCTTGGGTTTGGCCTCCATTATGATGCTACTTGCGTGATACCAATTTGACAGATGAAGCTAGTGCAAGGTGTCAAACGTAAAAGTCTATATGAAGTTCATAGCTCAGACGACTTACGCCATAAGGCTGCTGGTCGTAGACGGCGAAATGCGCTATATCGAGCATGTGAATCTTAAAGTAAGGAACGCAATCTTCCGACTGAAACTTTTATATAATATTCGTCAATTTCTAACGGAAGGAATAAGGGTGATGCTGACGGACTCACTTGTGCTCTCGCTTTTCAACCATTGCGACATTGTGTATGGGCCAAGATTGTTTGCTAAAACAGAGCAGGCCATTCAAAGAGTACAAAACGCATTTGCCCGGTTTTGCTTCGATGTCCCAAAGCGATCGCACAACACTCCTTTTCTCAATAACCATAACATTTAAAAAATGGAGAGCCGTAGAAAACTCCATCTTGTCTGTTTAATGCACAGGGTCCTAAAAGCCAATAGGCCGAAATATCTGTATGACAAGTTCGAATGTCGAAGCGACATACAAAAGAGGAGTGCCAGGAACAGATACTGAAATAAACTTGTAAGCTACAAACACAAAACGGTGGGATTTACAGGGAGCCTCCGTTTTGCGGCCTCCAAGATCTGGAATGACCTTCCACCACCCCTACGCGAATGTACCTCTCAACATTCAAGTCTAAGCTTCGCAGTTTACTATTGAAACAACAGCAAAACAGTAATGTTATTTAATACATGTTTATACACATACAATACAACCACACAAAAAACTGACACATAATAACTGCGATATAGCTACAAATTGTAACCTATTATTATTCTTACGAAATTGAATTTATTATTATTTTATGAATATTATTTCATTGACATCTACAACTTAATTTAAATTACTTAATTTTAAGATTCCCTTAACTACGAGTTAAGTAGCCCCTACGTACGTGTCTATGGATAATTTAATAATGTCGTGCATGTTTATTGCGTTCCGTTTTTTATGCTGCTATTTGATTTGATAATTATATCTACTCTAGAAAATGCTTTAAAAATATTGTTGATGAAAAGATGCATAGAATTACTTAATTCTTATTTAATTATTTGTTTTTATTAACATTTGAAATTGCAATTTATTACAATCGTTCGGAGTAATAACACCTAAACGATATAAGCTTTTTATAAAAAGCCTTTTTAAGTAAATGCGACTCGCGCCTTTTCTTAATGCTAAATGTTTTAAGAAAGGGGCCCTGCTGAAAACCAGCGCTGTGCAGCTCATGCTCACGGCATTGAGCTTGGCCCTTTTGCCAAATATTATTTATTACCTTTGTTTATTATTTAATCGCAAGTTTGGCAATAAATGATTTTCTTTCTTTATTTTTTATTTCTGATCTCGTGCGGGCGCGTGGTGTTTCTTATATAAAATATCAAAAGTTGCGATCGCAATATCGTGTATGCGTGATCCGCGTATGGGAGAAAAATGTGTGTCAGCCCGCGCGTGATCCGCTGGGACAGTGTTAAGGGGATATCTCGTCCGTGCAAAGGTCCCCGTTACTCCAGGCCGAAAGACCCGCAGTGTGAGAGGGACGGAATCGGGGAAAAATAACATTACATAGCGCCAAACCACAGAAAAATTGTTTAAAAATAAACTACGCTATTGTGTTAAAAATATTTTCAAGGAGAGTTTACGAATGCATAATATCATGGACGAATAAAACTAGAGGACTGACAACGTCAGACAAAAAAACGTACCCTGCTAGAAAGCTAAAATTCTGCATTATTTCTAGATGTCGCCGTACCAAGCAATAGATGCCTGGTGCTTAGAGTGTCGGCGTAGTGTAATCCATAGTAATATCGACGAAAAATCAGAGATGGCGTAAGCGTAAGCCTTGTATCTTCTTAGAAAATTAACGCTTATACCGCCCATCTTTCCTAAATTAAGCGCGACACCACGATACTACCTATACTAGAAAGAACTTTTGAACTAGTAGCTCTATCTAGCAATATACATTTAAACTAAAAATCGAATTACGCTTCAAAGTATTACTTTTGTTTGTCCTCTAGTTTTATTCGTCCATTATAATCCACATTTTGAACGCAGTTCCACAAAGAAATTAGCTAGGATTTTAGAAATACAGGAAAAAATAAAACAATTTAGACGTATTTTCGTAATTGAATTCTATCGAGAAAATGTCATCCAATCGCGTTTTCCTTTAGTGAGAATCTTAATAAAATACTCAATAAACGTTAACCCAAAAATCTAATCTGTAGATGGCTTCATGGTGGAGTAAATGGTCTCACGTCGGCGTCAACGTCTGTACGTCATGACCTACGAGTATAGACGCGTTGACGCTGAAGTCAGACGTAAAATAGGAAAACCAGCCCTAAGGCAACAAGTACACTGATTTTTTTAAACTCAATACATCAAACATAGATCAGTAGAAGGTTGCCAAACACGCAATTGGATACCATGCTGCTGTCATTACATCTTGCAGTTTTGAAACTTTGTAGGGTCGGGGAACGTTCTCGGTCGCGCTTGCCTGTCACCCAGGGAGACACGCGTTCGAATCCCGATGCTGACTTTGTGCTGTGTGAACCGGAATTTGCTGCCCGGCCCAGCGAACTCGGTTCCCTTCGTCGTGGTTAATAAATAGTAGTTTATGTGACTGCTACATAATGGAGGGCATTAATACTCGAGAGTAGTTTCATAATAATATCACTCGAGAGTTTTAATGCCTAATTATGTACAGTTACATAAACTAGTTTATCTACACACATATCATAAGCTCTCTTCGATGTGTTCAGGAACCGCATGTTTGACCGGCATTGTGGCATTGATCATTGCTCTGCAGTTGTTTAGCTTATTCTGTAGTACCAACTTCACAGACAAACTAGAGGCGGCACGCAGGCGGGCGTCGACGTTCGAAATTTGAATGTCATAATTTGACAAATTTTGGTACATTATGGTCATAATGATCAATATTCAGTTTCTACCAAGAAGTTTATCATAATGCTGGTCGTTACGTGTGGTTTTTGGACGCAGTAAAGAGGGTTTATGATACGTGTGTAGATAAACGTATATATTGTGCCAATGAACAAATATCACAAGGCATGGCGTGACGAGACCTCGTTGGAGCCGAGTTAATTAATAATATCAACAATGGAGCCAGGCGCAGATTTGAATCTCAATTGACATAATTAAAAGTACGTAAACGATGAAATCTGCTCAGTTGTAGCATCCGACTCGGCTTCATCCGGCTGGTGTGTCTATAGGTATTTTTTATTTGAACATTGAATGTGCACAATTGTATCCATGGAGAAATCTCATGTTAGAGTTAATCTCGCCTTTGTACATTTGGTAGGTGAAGGGTAAATGGGTGAGCGTAGCGAAATTTTTGAATCCCTCGCGAAACATAATATATCGCTTGCGACTTTGCGACTCATGTCCCGTTCGACTTACAAGTCGCATGACATCGATTTTCTGCACTTTTAAGTCGCTCGTCATCGGTGTTGCCAACAAATTTGGGAATGTTGATTTTTAACCGTTGCGCGATCGCGATTCAAAACAAGAGCTCCAGGCCACGTTCACTAACTGCAACTATTGAAAAGTGTGCAAAGGCGATAGTTTTCCTCACACACTAAAGCAATTCTTTTATTATTTTTTCAATTTAAAGATTTTTATCCATAATAGCACAAAAATTGAGACTTAATGAACGTCGTAACATAATCAAACAAGCATAATATAACATTCGAGTAGGTGCCTTAATATTAGTACATAATATATCGGGTGCAATGAACTGGTTTAATGCCAGATGTGGTGCGGTGTCGTGTAAAAAGTCATTAATTTTGTAGTAAGTCATCAATTTTGTAGCAATAACCACCACATTAGTTAGATGCGGTTAACCACAGATAGTAGTCATATAATCAACGCTCCATTTTCCGTGACAGAGAACCACCCATCCTGCCTTACTAATAAAATAGGTTATTCACTGTTTCACTTATTCAGTGTTTTGTCTTGCTTTGACATTTGACATTTACTCGACGTATGAAAAGGAAAAAACACTGTTTATGTTAAATAGTGAATAACTTTTTTTTATTAGTAATGCCGATCATGTAAGTATACAGTATTTTCGAAACCACACGAGGCGCGGGCCTCGAGGCTGCTAAAGCGTAATCAAGTAACCTTGCGCATGCGCTGATAAGACCTCCGACCTCCTACTATCGCATTGACTCCTGGTGACTCAGCGGCGCATGACGGAGAAAGCGCAAATTATACTGGAGATATGACAGCCCGGAAAATCGGTAATGTCTTTTTGTTGTAAAACAATATACAGTAAAGAATAATTCACCAGGTTAAAAAGTTAAAAAACCGACTTCACAGTTCACAATTATTTATTGCACAGAACATTACAACAATACAATTATACACGAAATTTAAAAGCAAAGGCGAGCTTATCTCTCAACAGAGATTTCATCCAGCAAACCTATCTGGATAGGATACATATAAAATGAAAAGGGTAGTCTAGTGCAATTAAATACTTACCAAATACCAATAAAATATGATACTTACTATAAAAATACATATAATCAAAGAAATAGTAGATAAAATAAGAATAAACATATAATAATAATAAATAGATAAATACAATTACATACTTATATATACAATAACTATGATGAAAGAGAAAGTATTTGCTCTTTCAAGCGATTCTTAAAGGAGAAAAGAGTGGGACTGTCCGTTATAGTGCAGGGAAGTGCGTTCCACAGCCGAATGGCCCTCAGCCTGAACGAGTGCTCGTAGGCGACGGTGTTATGCTGCGGAATACATAGAAGAGACACCGTGTGAGATCTCCGCTCCTTGCCTCTGGAGAAAAGGAACTCAAAACGTTCACGAAGTTAGGAAGGATATCTGGGGTTTCTCAAGATGTTAAAGAGTAAAGTTAATATGTGGAAATCACGGCGAAGACGAATCGGGAGCCAACCCAGTTCCTTGCGATACTGCGAGACGTGGTCATACTTGACTTCAAGTTGAAGCCCTATTTCTTCCTCCCCGGTCGTGATGCGAATGAAGTCTGTGTACATGAAAAGTCTTCATCAAAACTTTTGCTGCACGGAACCACAAACCGAAACGCCATCTGTGTATTTTTTTTTGTATTTGTTGATTTTTTCAAAAAGCGCTGAATCAATTTTGATAAAATTTGTATGGGACCACCTCTGAAGTATGACCTACCAATCAAAACAAGAATCATCAAAATCGATTCATAATTGACGGAGTAATCGCGTAACAAACAAAAAAATAACTGTTAGTGAAGGGATATTGTTTAAGAACATCGAATAATCAAAGGATCAATCAATCTTACGCGGTGGCAGAAGTATCTAACAACTAATCCAACTAATATTATAAATGTGAAAGTAGTGATGTTAGGATGTTTGTATGTTTGTGTGTTTGTGCCTCAATCACGCTATAACGACTGAACGGATTTGAATGAAATTTAGCACAGAGGCAGTTTATGAGCTAGATTAACATATAGGATACTTTTTATCCACTGTACCAGAAGGAGGGTAACGTTATCTCGGTTAATGATAATTCCTATGAACATGCAGATGAAGTTGCGGGCATCAGCTTGTATAAATATATTTTGTATTAGTTAAGCACAAGCAATTTTTAAAAGAGATCTAAAAACCGGTCAAGTGTGAGTCTAAATCGCGCACGAAGGGTTCCGTACCACCGTTCAATGGAAGCGATGGTGTGGAGTGAATAGTTTGGATTTTACACAGCAAAATATTGTTTACAAAGTTATTGGTGCGGTTACTTTCACACTCCATGTACGTAACCAGGTGCATCAATAAGTTTGTATGTGGTATTGAAAGAATTGTTGTATGGGAGCCCCCTTAAATATTTCTTTTATCCTGTTTTTTAGTATTTGTTGTTATAGCGGCAACATAAATACATCATCTGTGAAAATTTCAACTCTCTAGCTAGCTAGGTTCTTGAGATACAGCCTGGTGACAGACGGACGGAAGGACGGACGGACAGCGGAGTCTTAGTAATAGGGTCCCGTTTGGAACCCTTCGGGTACGGAACCCTAAAAATCAATCTGTGGGAGTTTCTACGCCTGTGGTCGCCTCACAGTGGTACAATTTAGGGAAGTGGCAAATAATGACGATTGCTAAGTATATGTAAATATCTACAGTAATAAAGACATTTGGAATTTAACCTCAAAAGAGGTCAGCACGTCAAATAAAAAAAAAGTGTCTCCTTTCAACTCCTTAGCACAACACTGTTGCTAAAGAACACTCGTTCAGGTTAAGGCCAATCCGACTGTGGAACGCACTTCCCTGCGCTATTAGGGAAAATCACTCAAGTCATTTTCTTTCTCTTCCGTAAAAGGTACCATATCTATTTAGGTATATGTATCATTTATTATAGTTTATATAAGTGCATGCCTTATATTGTATTTTATGTACTTGAAGTATGAAGTATCTTTTTATTGGTATAGTTGACCGAGCGAGCGAAGGGCTCCATTTCGACAAGATAGGAGGCCGATTTTGCTTTCGTCTGTCTCTATGTCTGGTGTCTGTCAGTTCCGGTCTAGGGGCTACAGTTTTCAAGCGATCCTCACAGAAACACACGTGTTCCTTGAATTAAAAGATTTTTTTTGTCGAGAGACTTTCTCGATTTTCCCCTGGGGGGGCAAATTAAAGGGCTTCATGAGCCGGTTCTAGAAATATACTACACCATTACCATTCGGCCGCCTGTTTTCTAAAAATCCAAGAAATCTTTTCAAAACATACCAAGTTTGGACTTCTCGAAGTAGGAGACGGATTAGTAAAGAGGATCTATACAGACCATGAGAGTGAGTGAAATAGACTATAACTATTTTCGTGAAAAGTCCATAGATTGTATTTTAAATCGCAAAATGTAGTTTACAAAGTTATTGGTGCGGCTACTTTACTACTTGATTTTGATTGAATCTAAAATACTTACCTATAAATTGGTTCACAGTCCCCCCTGTTAGCGAGGTCTGCTGCCCACAGGGCCACTAGTATATATATCTTTTGGAAGTAATTTTCGTATGTATAGAGTGTTATTGCGAACTAGGACTTTCCTGTATCATTAACTCTCCTGTCCTGCCTAGGTTTGCTGGAAGAAATCTCTTTTAGAGATAAGCTCGCCTTTGCTCATAACATTTCTTTTAACTCTCTGTAACTTTATATTATCTGTGCAATAAAGAATATAAAGAAAAGAGGAAGAACTGTAGTGTTTTTCCCATACTAGGTGGCAAAGGTTCAGTTATGCTCAGGCCGATCGGCACGATATGCTTTATACATTTTTCACACCTTTCATTCGGAAAAGTAAGTTTTGCTCCACGACGAGAGGGAGCAAAATGCTACTTTTCTGTTCAAGCTACTTTTTTAATTTATTCATTGGCATGCAGCATTTACGCAATTTGCGAATTTAACACAGATTAAAATAATAGAATGTAATTATGAAATTACATTACAATCGACAACGATGACGTAGTCGATTAAAAACGAACATGTTTCAAGTTTTAACTTTAACAACGTTATATGAAAATTTAGGATTTTTTCGTAATATTTAAAAAATTATAAACTAAAACTAAACTATAACTACACTACACTAAATTAAAAATGTTTTAATTATATGTTTTACTGAAATCAAAACTATCGATGACTGTTATTGTGATATAATGAATATCGATATCCGAAACCATTGTAATATTCGATTCGATTATTTTTACACAATAGTAAAAGTACACAGGAATATTTTATCTGTGGTGACCTTTCCCTAATCCTTCACAATCCGTCATTATATAAAAAAAAATGTTTACGTTGTTCGATTACTGTAAAAGTGGTAAAAGTATAATTCAAAGTAGTTTTTTTTTTAGTGCAATTTAAATTTTCCTCATAGTCGGTGTAAAAAGTTGTATGTGTCACTCAGGAGCAAAATTATTTTCGTCATGGGCGTTAACGCTTGAATCCTTCGTAACGCTCAGGATTCTAACTTAGAATCCTGAGCGAATCCTTCCCTTCACTCTGGATTCAATGTACCGCCCTCGCCGTAAATACATCATTTTGCTCCCTTGTGACACAAATAACTCTTGCATGCTTGCTTTTATCCTAGGCTCTTATCGCAATTCAAATACCCCACACAACACACAGTGCTACTGCTAGTAACTTGAATGTTCCTGTTAAGCGATTATTAATTGCCAATTCGAGTGTTTCTGTCGATTTCGTATTTAAAATTTTGTAACTAGTGGTTCTGTGAGAACAGTAGACCTCGCTTCAATTTCAAAAATTGAAATCCGTCCGTCCGTTCATATGTCACCGTAAGATTGTCAAAACCGTGTAGGAAGCAGGAAAAATTACGCGCCGAAAAAGTATGCGAATCGAACTGTCAGTGACATTTTCAGTCTGGTATTTATTGCTGCTTGAGCCACCGTTAGTTAGGTGAAGACTAGAGGGGGCGAGCAAAGCGAAGCCCCCGAATAGTCTTCGTGTTAGATTGACATGTAAGAACAAAAGAACCGTAAATTCTAAACCCCATCTGTCTGGTTTACTATCTGTCAGTGTTTACCCTGGTATTTCGTTTGCAATTTAAGTTTAAACCAGTTTACTATTTAACGGTTTTATCCGTTAGTTGATCATCTAACGCGTCATACAGTACGCAGTACGCTACAGTTTACTATCTGTCGATAGTTGACCAAATAGCGAGAAAAAAAACGTTAGTTTATCAACAAAAGGTTTTGACATCCATACATATATGCCACCGTAAGATAGTCAAGACCGTTAGTTGATAAACTAACGCGTTAGTTGATCAAATATCGACAGATAGTAAACCAGACCGACAGGGTTTATAATTTACGTTTCTTTTGTTCTCCTAACATCAATCTAACACGAAGACCATTCGGGGGCTTCGCTGCGCTCGAGTCTTCACCTAAGCTACCGCAGTGTTTGCCCAGGTATTTCGTTTGCAATTCAAGTTTACACCAGTTTACTATTTAACAGTTTTAACCGTTAGTTTATCAACTAACGCGTCATATAGTAAGCAGTACGCCACATCTGTCGATAGTTGACCAACTAACGAGAAAAAAAACGTTAGTCTCCCCCAGTTTCCGAAAGAGTGGTCAAATGTAACAAGCGGTCAATCGATAATTTATTCAAAATAGCGGCATGTGATTGGCTGGAATGCGTTTAACAAGAGTGTAACAAGTTGTCACAGCGAATTTTCCTTTTAGAAACCGGGCGTTAATTATCTAACAGTTTTGACTATCTTAAGGTGGTAGCACTACGGAACCCCCCCCCCCCTTCCCCTCTTGACTCCCCGCCTTTTGTTTTCGCAACATCCTGTGTAGAACGAAGTCCTTAGAGTGCCTCTAAAATTTGATTGAAATCCGTCGATAAATAACGCTACAGCAAACTTCCACCTGATCAAAATTTGCGATCGACTTCTCTTTTTTTATTAAATCAAGGATTTAATCAAAAAATGCCAATTTTCGTCGAAATCGGTTGGAAAATGCGACCTGTAGGCGAGACAGACTGACGGACAATAGTTATTTGTGTCACAAGGGAGCAAAATGATGTACTTACGGCGAGGGCGGTACATTGAATCCAGAGTGAAGGGAAGGATTCTACGATAGAATCCTTAGCGTAGCGAGGGATTCTAAGTTAGAATCCTGAGCGTAACGAAGGATTCAAGCGTTAACGCCCATGCCGAAAATAATTTTGCTCCTGAGTGACACATACAACTTTTCACACCGACTATGAGGAAAATTTAAATTAAATGCTCTAAAAAAATTAAATAACTCTACTTTGAATTATACTTTCACCGCTTTTACAGTAATCGAACAACGTAAACAAAACTTTTATTTTTATAATGGCGGATTGTGAAGGATTAGGGAAAGGTCACCACAGATAAAATATTCCTGTGTACTTTTACCAATGTGTAAAAATAATCGAATCGAATATTACAATGGTTTCGGATATCAATATTCATTACATCACAATAACAATCATCGATAGTTTTGATGTCAGTAAAACATATAATTTATTGTGACATTTTTTTTAAATACTACGAAATATTCATAAATTTTCATATAACGTTGTTAAAGTTAAAACTTGAAACATGTTCGTTTTTAATCGGCTACGATGAAATTACAATCGATTATTTTATTAAGATCTATGTTTAATTGGCACATTGCGTAAATGCTACACCCTAATGAATAAAGTAAAAAAAGTAGCTTGAACAGAAAAGTAGCATTTTGCTCCCTCTCGTCGTGGAGCAAAACCTACTTTTCCGAATGAAAGGTGTGAAATAGTACATTACTTCAGAGGGAAGAAAGTGACAGTTCCATACCGAGATTATGGCATTTGCGCCACGAGCTTGCGAGGGGCGCAAACCATTTGAGGTATGGAACTGTACTTTATCCTGAGGTATGTATAGTGCTTTTTATTATACCTACGAGGAAAATTATAGACATAAATGCATCCATATTTTACAAAAGACACAAAGATAAATGCTAAATCAATCGAAGTTTTTGCGAAAATGCGCGGGCTTTTCCTTTTTTTATTCGCCCGTTTCTGGAGTAGGCTAAGATCATAAGGTCATGCAGCCACTTCTTCCGTGATTCCGCGCGTTTTATATACAAAAATAATTTCGTTTTTAATTTTCTGTATGCACCAAGGAGGTTGGTAACTGGTAAAAAAAACTGTATGTGGCCAGTAACAATTTACTTGAAATTTAATTAGTAGACAGATAAAGTCTCTTTGCAGTATGACTGCTGACAAATAAAAAAAAAAAAACCGGGTATGTAATGGAACTTCATACATACTTCCCACCCTTGGGTCGGAAGGATTTTCATACAAACTTCCATACCTTGGGATGAAAGGATTTGAAGGGCGGGATAAAGGCGTTTCTTCCCTCTAATTGGTATAATTAGTATGTATTTTCAGAGCAGGTGTGATAAAAAAGCATTTTTGTATCTCGTAACTGGACGCTTCGCTTGCTAGGCCAATTAGGAAGTAAAGCGTCACTTCCTTTCCCATACTTGGCGGCAGAGGCACATCTGACAAGGGTCTAGCCCACCGCCGCAGCATCAGCAAAACATAAGCGATGAAAACAACATATGGATATTGCAAAGGTAATCCCGCGCCCCGGCTAATCTCGGTAGAGGCCGCGCCAAGTTATGAGCGAACTGTCACGTGAGTCGGGATGCAAGAGAGAGAGAGGTGACAGTTCGCTCGGAGCCAAGGAAACTTGGCGCGAACCGCACCAGGGTGACGAGGAACAAGGAAGTTGGCAGCCTGACGCGCATAAAGTACCAGGACAACAGAAGGACATGAGGTGAGGCGAGTTCAAGAAGGTGTGTTCATTGTTTCAGGTCTATTTATACTTCCAGTTCCTGATGAAATAAATAACCTGCAGACTAATCGCCGAAAATAGACTGCTGCTGAATTAAGGGTATACCTCGTCCATGCAAAGGTTCCAGTTAATCCAGGCGGAAAGACCCGCAGTGTGAAAGGGACGGAATCGGGGAAAAATGACATAACGTAGCGCCAATCCACATAAAAAATGTTCAAAAATAAACTACGCTATTTTGTCAAAATGATTTTCAAGGAGAGTTTACTAATACATAATATACACATTTTGAATGCAATTCCGCAATGAGATAAGTTACGATTTTAGAATTACAGGAAAAAAATAAAACAATTTAGAGGTCTTTTCGCAGTTAAAATCTGAAAAATTTTACCCAATCGCGTTTTCCTTCAGTGAGAATCTTACTCTAATACTCAATAAACATTAACCGAAAAATCTAATCTGCAGATTGAGTGTGCGTCTGAGTTGTCGGTTGTGATTACTTGATGGGAACACGTTGGCAGAAAACGCCAAATATTCTAATCTTGAAAATAAATTATTGCAACATTTGCGGACTACTGCGTGATTTTTAGGGTTCCGTGGAGAAACAACATTTCCAACTTTAACCTGGTTTGCTGGAAGAGATCTCTTATTAGAGATAAGCTCGCCTTTGCACACTATTTTTATGTAACTCTTTTTTATATCATTTGTGTGTAATAAGGAAATTATTAATTATGAAACAAGGAACCTTTATCATTTCGTGAAGTCTGTCTGTCCGTCTGTCCGTATGTCACAGCAACTTTATTCCGAAACTATTAAGATTATACAGTGGAAACTTGGTATGTAGATGTATACTGTGAACCGCTTTACGATTTTCATACAAAAATAAAAAAAAATAAAAAACTAAAGGGGGGCTTAAGACATGGAACTGAAACCAAAAACATTTTTTTCATCAAACCTATACGTGTGTCTATAGATAGGTCTTTAAAAATGACGTTGAGGTTTTTTGATACCATTTATCCTCAAAGTAAATCGTTAAAGAGACAGACCCTTCCAAAGTAGAAAGATGTGCCCCACCCGTAACTTTTAAAGTAAGAAAGTAAAAAATCAAAAAAAAATATATATTGTGTCTCTCAACAAACACTTACAACGAAAATTGGTTAAAACAAAATAAAAAAGCAGTTTTTAAGATATAAAACATTTACAGTGTTACCATAACGAATATTAAACAGTGTTTAACCTCAAAACAAACGTCAAATCCCCTTCATTTTTGTTTTTAAACAAGTGTTGAGCAGTAGTTTATTTTTTTGTGGTAAGGCCCCTTTATTGGGTTTATATTCTACATTTGCTACGGAACCCAAAATGAGCGAATTCAGACACGCAACTGGCCGGTTTTTGTAAATGAAATATTTGATTTGGTCCTATTATGTTGGCCATCATTAATTTTCTAGCATTTCCTGCATACATACAATACATATCACGCTATACATATTAGTAAAAGAAGAAACAAGGTGAACGACCTTTGTCCCAACACAAAGGAAATCGCTACAATATCAGCTGTTTACACTGGCGAGGCGATTGCCCCGTTTCGTCTGTGTTGGGAACATGATATTACACTGTGCTTCTGCTAGTCAACACAAAGGTCGAAGCAAAAGGTTAACTAACAAGTCTGTGAGCTACCAGGCGCCCAGGGGAGCAGAAGAGGTCCTTGAACACTTATCGATTGCCTGATACTGAGTAACAGCCAGTGATGTGACAGAGACGGAAACAAGTGTACCAACATCGCACTATTCTTTCTTTGATAAACACTTGCGCAGTTTTCAATTCAAGGTTGAACAACACGACGCAGTACCTTCACATGTAGGGAACAATAAAATAATCAGGAAATTGCAAATGGCGGGTAATCTGATCACCCATCTTGCCGGTCAACACGTTTCTAGATAATCTCTAGGTATTGGCCTCAAAATCGAATCTATTTTTGCTGTTCGATAATCTGCATTTTTAGGGTTCCCTAGGGGCCCTATTAAAAAGCCTCAGGGAGTCGAAATTTACACACAATGTGTATTTCTGTTGCCGCTGCAGCAACAAATAATGAACCAGACGGAATTTTAAAAAGGGGAAATATTAAACTGCACATCAAAAATACTGATTTGCACAGCAAATATCAGGGCAAAATGCTGCGGTAGCTTAGGTGAAGGGTAAAGGCTTTATCCTTCGTGTTAGGTTGAACATGTAAGAACAACAAAAATAATTAAAACATAAACTTGAGTACACATAATAGTAGTTTATGTGACTGATTATGTACAGTTACATACACTAGTTTATCTACACACATATCATAAGCTCTCTTTGATGTGTTCAGGAACCGCATGTTTGCCCGGCATTGTGGCATTGAGTTGTTTAGCTTGTTCTGTAGTACCAACTTCACAAAGTAGGGGCGGCACGCAGGCGGGCGTCGGCGTTCGAAATTTTAATGCCATAATATGTAGAAAATTTACACATTATGGCATAACGTTCAATATTCAGATAAGAAATGAGTTTTTACAAAGTAGTTTAACATTATGCTGATCGTGACGTGCGGTTTTAGGACGCAGTAAAGAGGGTTTATGATACGTGTGTAGATAAAATATCTAAAACATAAAAAGTGTCCTTTTTTTCTGTACAAATCAGTATTTTTAATATACTATATATAAATATAAATACTATCCTTTTAAAAATCAAAGGGGTCTCCATGTAAGAGACGTGTTTTTTCGCGTTTTTTCTTGGGACGGTGTTAGGGAACCCTGCGTGTACGAGTCTGAACCGCACTTGCCCGTTTAAACGTGGGCCCGACTGTGCCTCTGCCACCTAGTATAGGAAAGCGCGTGACGCCCGACGCTAGGTCCGTTTTGATGTACAATTCTACAGTAGCTTTGCCACAGTGCTTTTCATCTGTAAGTATCCACCTCTGGGCTATGTAAAAAAAACAAAGGTACCAAACTGAGAAAACCATTTCTAGAAATCTACATTTGTCCTCTATGGCGTAGTTTGTTCAAATTCCCTTGCGTTAAGTTGGCTGTTCTGTAAAACTGTCAAGTATCAACAGTTCAGTCAGTCGATAACGCAGATGTCAGTCGGGACGTAAACAGGGTTGCGTGCCCGAAGGGTGCCAAACGGGACCCTGTTACTAAGCCTCCGCTGTCCGTCTGTCTGTCCGTCAGTCCGTCACCGGGCTCTACCGGATCAACCGAAATAGGTAGAGAGCTGAAATTTTCACAGATGGTGTATTTCTATTGCTGCTATAACAACAAATAATGAAACATGCCGGTTTTTAAGAATTAAAAGAAGTAATTCTTGATATAGCCGTTTTCTTAGCCATTTTGTTTTATTTGTTTATCGGTGAAAACTGGACTCTCCCGATCTTATCGGAAAAGATCTTTAATCGCAGGTATTGAGTTTTGTACTTAGTTGTGTCATTATACGACTAATAATTGCTTTTTCAAATTATTAATAATAATTTATTTATATATATATAAAAAACTTAATATTATTTATAATAATTTATTATAAATAATATTAAGTTTTTTATATATATATATAAATAAGTTACTAATTTCTATCCACTCCCGGTTTCAATGAGCAAAGAGTTTCGTTTTAACCTGAGTACGTAGTTCAATACTTACATACTACATACACAAAATTCTTTTTCACACCATTAATTCGGAAAAGTAAGTTTTGCTCCATGACGAGATATACGTCCATCCATACGTGTTACGTACATGGAGTGTGAAAGTAACCGCACCAATAACTTTGTAAACAATATTTTGCTGTGTAAAATCCAAACTATTCACTCCACACCATCGCTTCCATTGAACGGTGGTACGGAACCCTTCGTGCGCGATTTAGACTCGCACTTGACCGGTTTATTAATTTATTCATTGGCATGTAGCATTTACGCAATGTGCCAATTGAACACAGATTAAAATAATCGAATGTAATTATGAAATTACATTACAATCGACAACGATGACGTAGTCGATTAAAAACGAACATGTTTCAAGTTTTAACTTTAAAAACGTTATATGAAAATTTATGAACTTTTCGTAATGTTTAAAAAAAATGTCACAATAAATTATTTGTTTTACTGAAATCAAAACTATCGATGACTGTCATTGTGATATAATGAATATTGATATCCGAAACCATTGTAATATTGGATTCGATTATTTTTACACATTAGTAAAAGTACACAGGAATATTTTATCTGTGGTGAACTTTGCCTAATCCTTCACAATCCGCCATTATAAAGAAAAGTTTTATTTACGTTGTTCGATTACTGTAAAAGTGGTGAAAGTATACTTCAAAGTACAGTTATTTAATTTTTTTAGAGCATTTAATTTAAATTTTCTTCATAGTCGGTGTGAAAAGTTGTATGTGCCACACAGGAGCAAAACTATTTTCGTCATGGGCGTTAACGCTTGAATCCCTCGTTAGGCTCAGGATTCTAACTTCACTTCACTCTGGATTCAATGTACCGCCCTCGCCGTAAATACATCATTTTGCTCCCTTGTGACACAAATAACTATTTCAATGTTTCGATGTACGGCCTTGAATGTAGTCCTACCTAGTATTTAATATTTAAATATAAAAAAATAAAAAGGTATAATTGTTTTTCCTTGTACAATGGTATGGAACCCTTCTTGTGCGGGTCCGACGTCCCACTTGACCGGTTTTGTTTAGTTTCAAAATCAGAAACCACCAGCCAAGTAAAACCCTTCCAAAAATGTGAGTAAGTGACGTCACGTGCTATTTTAAGAACAATTCGACATCTTAATTAATCGAAATATTCAAATAAGTTTCTTAAAAAAGGCTAAAATTTCATAAAATTAATCTAAAAAGCGGTACGTGTTTTTCAAGGCCCATTCGTCCAAGACTTTTCCAGAATCGTTTGAATATCAACTAACTTCTGCAACACCTGCACCTAAATGTACCAGGCGAGCTGAAATTCACAGGAGTTGCTAGCCTAGATTCTAGGCCGTAGAATCTCGGGGTAATAAAAGCAAGTTTTTGTTCTACGTAGGCAGATGGTATTCATTGCGTAACCTTCGTTGCATGCGTATGATGTTGAGGTGATGATTAGTATTGTATTGTATGCGTATTCGATATTCTAAACAGATATACGCCTACAGAGAATGGATACAGCTGGGATGACGAATAATAACTTGCCGGACTGCCTATTTTTCAATACTCGCATGACGGTTACTTGTCTGTGTATCTGAGGAATTGGACAGAATCTGTACTTGTGAAATGTTTAAAGTTAAAATCCGACTGTGGAACGCACTTCCCTGCGATATTAGGGATAGTCCATCCATTATTTTTTTCAAGAAAAGATTTCCAAATTCAAATTTCCAATTTCCAAATTTCCAAATGTCTTTATTACTGTAGATATTTACATATACTTAGCAATCGTCATTTTTTGCCACTTCTCTACATTGGACCACTGTGGGAGAAGAAGGGCGTAGAAACTCCCACAGATTAATTTTTAGATCTCTTTTTAAAAATTGCTTATGCTTAACTAATACAAAATATAATATTTAGTCATTATCATAATTAATAAGCAGGAATAAATAATTACAAAATTATTAACAGCAAGGTCTGTGTTGGGCCATATTAACCCCATACAGACCCATCATTTAAGTAATCTTGAACAATGTAATATCCCTTTTTCGACAAAGTCGCTTTAACATGGATTTTAAATTGCTCAAATGGCAATTTCAAGATCTCCAGAGGTATCTTGTTGTAGTAGAGAATGCATTGACCCTTGAAAGAATTGCTAACCTTCGCTAGTCTAAACCAGGGCGCAAGTAGTCTGTGATTATTTCTTAGGTTAACATTACAGCTATCGCTAAGTTTGGGAAATTTTGTAAGGTTCTTGCGTACGTACATTATATTTTCGAAAATAAATTGTCTAGCTACAGTTGGTATGTCAATTTCTTTAAAAAGCTGTCTTAAGGAGTCTGTGCGTTTTAAATTATAAATTGCTCGAATAGCTCTTTTCTGTAAAATAAAAAAAATGTTTGAATATCCGCTGCTTTCCCCCACAACAAGATACCATAGGACATGACACTATGAAAGTAACTAAAATATACTAGCCTAGATGTAGCCACATCCGTGTTTTGTCTGATGTTCCTAACAGCGTAAGCCGGAGAACTTAATTTACCAGCCAATTTTTCTATGTGGGGTCCCCACTGCAATTTGGTTATTCCAAGAAACTTCGTGTCATTTACTAATTCTAACGTATTGCTGTCCAACACTAAACTGGTCCCAACTTGATTGTCACTGCATCGCCTTTCTCTTGCGTATTAAGTTTAAGTATGTTAGTATTGTTACTATATATGTCACCGTAAGATAGTCAAAACCGTTAGTTGATAAACTAACATACCTCTTAATTGTTTTATTTATTCCTGTAATTCTGAAATCCTAAATAATTTCATGTCGGAATTCCAATCAAAATGTATGTATGCCTTCTTTCTGACAAAATAGCGTAGTTTATTTTAAAACAATTGTTATGTGGTTTGGCGCTACATTATTTTAGTTTTAGTCGAGCGCATTGTTTGCGCTCTCTTTTCTTTGTTCTTTCTTATGTGGAAGTAATCACACATTCATTTACATTCGTATTCCTTTTATTAGGGTTAGGTAAAGGGTAAAAACGGTACCCTATTACTAAGACTCCGCTGTCTGTCTGTCTGTGCGTCTGTCACCAGGCTGTACCTCATGAACTTTGTTAGTTACAGATGAAATTTTCACAGATGATGTATTTCTGTTGCCGCTGTAACAAAAAATACTAAAACACGGAAAAAAAAAATTAACAGGGCTCCCTTGCAACAATTCTTTCAATACCACATACAAACTTATAAATGCACCTGATTACGTAAGTGGAGTGTGAAAATAACCGCACCAATAACTTTCTAAACAACATTTTGCTATGGAAAATCCAAACTATTTACCCTACACCATCCCTACCATTGTACTGTGGTAAGGAACCCTTCGTGCGTGAGTCCGACTCGCACTTGGCCGGTTTTTGTATATATTCTTGGTATCTTAACCGACTTACATATCAAAACCACAAATGTAAGTCGGTTACGTTCTCAGATTACATAAAAACCGCATCTGAACTGAGACCAACCAGTAAGAATCCCAGGGTTAAAAACCTTCCAGCTCCATCATCAGGTGATGATGATCGGAGCATTGCCAGGTGAAATGAACAGGTCTTGTCACCATGAATCTATCGAGCCCAAACTCGATGGTATTACTAGTACCCAAGCACCCCTGGGTTCCTTCTCCCACCTTCGAGCTCCGTCAGCAGACCAGCTCGGTTGTACCAACCATATTATTGTATATGTCATACTACTTACATCGACATTCCAAGTTTAGTGTTGATAGTAGTAAGTATACAAAATGTATCTTCCCACCTTTTGGGAAGATTCCTTGGAAAATTCCCAACTCTGGGAACATTTCCGGGAATATTCCGAGAGGAATCACGGGAGGTTTCCAAGCCGCCCGTCTATTGT
The DNA here is from genome assembly GCA_949825045.1 of Argyresthia goedartella. Lineage (NCBI taxonomy): Eukaryota > Metazoa > Arthropoda > Insecta > Lepidoptera > Argyresthiidae > Argyresthia > Argyresthia goedartella. The sequence goes on from OX463832.1 coordinate 25,326,588, forward strand.
ACTACCAGCTCTAATAGAAGCATTCGGCTAGAACCCCATGCATGGTGTAACAAGAACCACGCAAGACCAAAAAAACCGGTCAAGTACGAGTCTAAATCGCGCACGAAGGGTTCCGTACCACCGTTCAATGGAAGCGACGATGGTGTGGAGTGAATAGTTTGGATTTTACACAGCAAAATATTGTTTACAAAGTTATTGGTGCGGTTACTTTCACACTCCATGTACGTAACCAGGTGCATCCATAAGTTTGTATGTGGTATTGAAAGAATTGTTGTATGGGAGCCCCCTTAAATATTTCTTTTATCCTGTTTTTTAGTATTTGTTGTTATAGCGGCATCATAAATACATCATCTGTGAAAATTTCAACTGTCTAACTATCACGGTTCGTGAGATACAGCCTGGTGACAGACGGACGGACGGACAGCGGAGTCTTAGTAATAGGGTCCCGTTTGGAACCCTTCGGGTACGGAACCCTAAAAAAGTAGGCCAATTAATTAGCAACGTCAGTTTGCTCCGACGGCGGACAAAAAATTGGGATCAAACTGAGATCGAAATGAAGATATCTACTCGTTGAAGTGCCCAAGCGAATAGGAAAGCGTAACATACATTTCCACCATATTGCAACAGGCGCACTATTCCGTCAAACAATGACGGGACAGCGCCAATGAAGCCACGATGGCGATTAACTAAGGTTAGGGTACCTATTTATTATTTTACGTTTAGTAAATCCTTTTTGCGGCAATCAATTAGGTAGAAATTAAGGTAATTGCTGTTCATATGTAATAGTTTATCTACACACGTATCATAAACTCTCTTTACTGCGTCCAAAAACCACAAGTTACGACCAGCATAATGATAAACGTCTCGGTAAAAACTCATTTCTTATCTGAATATTGATCATTATGACCATAATGTACCAAAATTTGTCAAATTATGACATTCAAATTTCGAAGGCCGACGCCCGCCTGCGCCGCCCCTAGTTTGTCCGTGAAGTTGGTACTACTGAACAAGCTAAACAACTGCAGAGCAATGATCAATGATCAATGCCACAATGCCGGTCGAACATGCGGTTCCTGAACACATCAAAGAGAGCTTATGATATGTGTGTAGATAAACTAGTGTATGTAACTGTACATAATTAGGCATTAAAACTCTCGAATGATATTACTATGAAACTCGCTTTCGGCTCGTCTCATACATCCACTCTCGAGTATTAATTTAATGCCCTCCATTATGTAGCAGTCACATAAACTGCTATTGTTTGAGGAAAAGTGAAATTTGATTCTAATAATACATTTCGGTATCGTGTTTATAAAGTACGTCAATATAAATTCGTTTTGAAGTAATTCGATTTTAACGATATGAGGGAAGCTACAATTAGTTAATAACCAAAGAGAAACGGATTACAAAATATACCTACAGTTCAGTCATCGCGGCATTGTCATCGAATCGTCATTGTATGCCTGAAGAGGGCGCCTGCTGCTCAGGTAGAGTACAACTGACATGGCATTCCGTCTGGAGGCACGGAACGTCGCTCAAGAAAAGTGCCGCTCGAATATCAATATGTGGAAACAAACTATCAAACTAGTAGCCCTGTGGGCAGTAGACCTCGCTAACAGGGGGGACTGTGAACCAATTTATAGGTAAGTATTTTAGATTCCATCAAAATCAACTAGTAAAGTAGCCGCACCAATAACTTTGTAAACCATATTTTGGGATTCAAAATACAATCTATTGACTTTTCACTTATTCTATTTCACTCACTCTCATGGTCTGTATAGATCCTCTTTACTAATCCGTCTCCTATTTCGAGGAGTCCAAACTTGGTATGTTTTGAAAAGATCTCTTGGATTTTTTGAAAACAGGCGGTCGAAAGGTTATCGTGTCATATATTTTTGAGAACCGGCTCATGTTGCCCTTTAATTTGATACCCCACACTGAAGGTTTCAGAAAAAAAAAAAACCTATACAAAAAATTTATGCCGTCATAACTCCCCCCCCCCCCACCCCCAAGGAGAAAATCGAGAAAAGCTCTCGACAAAAAAAGTTTTAATTCAAGGAACACGTGTGCCAAGTTTTGTGAGGATCGCATAAAAACCGTGGCCCCTAGACCGGAACTGACAGACACACAGACAGAGACAGACGAAACCACAATCGGCCTGCTATCTTGTCGAAATGGAGCCCTTCGCTCGCTCGGTCAATAACAAACACAGAGTAAGTAAGCAAAGTGGAGGCAGTTGCTCAGGTCAGGAAATACTTGGTTCCTAGAGCCCTTCACAATCAGCACCACATTACTCTTAAGACGTTAATTTCCAGGTTTTCGACATCGAACCTGACCAAATTGTGATCTTCCAAAATACACTTGACACTGGCACATTTAACCTCAAAAGAGGCTAGCATGTCATATAAAAAGAAAAAGAAAGCCAAGAGTTTCTTCAATCTCAGGTTGCTTACATTACAGAGCAAAAGTAAGTATAGCAAATGTATGCAGAGTGGCCGTTATTCATAGAAATTAACTGTCAATATCCAAATATCCACAGAATACGGATTTATCAAGTTACACACCACAGATGAACAAAAAAGTTTTGCGTGATCTTTACAATTTCGAGAAACGGTGACAGCATGAGTTTCAGTGTCACTTTTGTATTTGTTAAAAATACCTGGGGGGATACCTCAACGTCTTATGCCGATCCACAAAATTACCATGACTGTCTGAAAGTAAGCCCTGGTATTAGGTACATAAAGCCCATTATGCGGCGTATTAAAATAGAATCGGTTGAAATTGTGGAGTTCCTGTTTTGGACCTAATCTGAATCTGCTATAAAGATTTTGTTGACCCCACTGTACTGAAATAGATCTACACATCGTACATCCAGAAATATCTACGCAGCCAAAAACACAAAATTATGATCAACACCGTCTGCGTCAGCAAAGATGTTGATATCATTTTGATACTTTCGCTGTGTGGATCATTCTGGTACTATATGATGCGTGGTTCTATTTGAGTATCTTGCGTGCTCACATTTGTATATCTGACGCTAACTTTACCTCCATTACCTAGCAAGCTTCCGAATAGAACGACCGCATAGTCACAAAGACGGTTCTTTGTGTCTGGCAACTTTGAAAGCGTGCATATATTTCTATGACATGTAAATTCCAATCATTCAGTTGCAACATCATAACTCTTTGCTTAAGTGAGGCCACAGAATAACAACTAGTAACTGTGAGGCCAACAAAGGCATGTACCAATCCTAGCATCATACATAAGCCCACTCACACCAGCAAAATCAAAACAAACACAGATAGTTAACATTACCAAGGTCGTCGACCGTTGCTGCAGTTTTGGGTTCAATCATTATAAAACACTAAATGTTAATATCACAGCCAGCACAGATCCCCACTTTTGTACAACAAAAACTATTTGTTGGTTCACTTAACAGTTTGAAAGTGCACAAATACTTTTTAATCGATATAATCTCCCGGAGCGGCTAGCGCGTCCGTGCGCGCCGGACGTCGAAACAACACTGATGATATGTTCGGCGCGCGCGTGTATTATTATTGTTATTGTAAACAAAGAGGTGTCGTGATTGGCCGCTCGTGATGATCTATAGATCCCACGTAGAGCACTGCAGTTGAACGATCGATACTGGCTGTATGACATTGATCACGTACGTCGTTTGAACGATAAATTGTGTTTGTGAGATGGGATGAGCTATCACTTATTTTTAGAGGCTCTGAGAAATGAGAACTGACACGCTGTTTCTGAGACAAAGTCAAAGTTCTTTATTACTGTAAATATTTACATATACTTAGCCAACGTCATTTTTTGCCTCTTCTCTACATTGGATCACTGTGCCCCTTTCACTAACTCCAATTCACAGCAACACGCATTTTAAGTCAATTGATGATCACTAATTGTCATTAAATTTACTAAATATTATTATATCTAAAAAAACTGTCACAATCTCATAATTTTCGTTAGAAACAACCCCCCCCCCCCCAAGTTTCTGAAAGAGTGGTCAAATGTAACAGGCGATCAGTCGAAGATTTATTCCAGATAGCGGCACGTGATTGGCTGAAATAAGATTTGACAAGAGACAAGTGTCACAGCTGATTTTCCTTTCGGAAACCGGGGGCGATAGCCGCCAACTACCCTTCAGCCGCCGCAAGAGACTTGGGGTGGCCCGCTTCATTTCAAAAATGGATTCCAACGGGAAACAATTGTTGCTCTTGCTTTTGTTTACAGAATAGTTGACCGAGCGATCAAAGCGTCTCCGTTTCAGGATTGGACAAAAATGCTTCCGTATGTCCGGGTGTGTGTCCGGATGTTCTCCTCTACAGGCCGCAATTCTCTGCTGATTCTCCTAAATTTTCGTGAGCAAGTTCGATAATTAAATAGATTTTTTTGTCGACTCAGTTCTTGGAATTTTTCCCAAATCGCGGAGACGTGAGGGTGTTAAAATTTCAAAAAACCGCCACAATCTAGAGAGCTTTACGGATTTTAACAAATGAGGTATCCTTGGAGTTGTTAGAGGCCGTGAGAGTGACAGGCTATATATAAGTTTACTGAAAAGTCGATACAAAGGAGCGGCTACTTTCATACTCCATGTACGTAATTCAACCTGCATTGATAAGCTTGTATGTGTATTAAAAGAAAGTGTCTACAGATCACAGAGCCACTAGGCATTTGTTTAATAAATAATTGGTCCGTACGTGCTCTGGCAACATACAGTCAGCCGCACGACTGCCGCGCTGCTATCGTTATGAGGAAATCAGCCGCTGATGAGCAGCGCGGCAGGCGCGCGACTCGCGCGGCATTGTCTGAAAGAATGCTTATTACTCTCGTCACTCCATTTCCAGTATCTGAATCTCTTGATGTTCTCACATACATATATATAATATTATAATATTTTACCTATATTTGTTTGTAAAATTCTTATGTTGTCTGTGTTAATTGTAACAAAAAATAATAATTAAAAAAACTCAACCGAAGCACAGCATTGTTGCAGTGGGCATCTCAGCTAGATGCAATATTAACTCGGTAGATCTTACGAAAAGACAATCAACAAATCTTGAACAAAGAGAAGTTTGCATTAGCTAGGGTACGTATTATCTTTAGCATGCGTTCAGTTATATTGTTTCGAGATAGCTCTTAAGACTTTGAAATGTCGATAACAACCCATTTGTGTGTCTCTGTCTAGTGCATTGGACGAGTGTTTACATATGTTCTACAATTTGCCTTGTATCACTTGGCTATACAGTGTGGAACGAACTGATATCCTTTGTTGTCCGTTGTCTTATTGCCCGAAATATTGGAAATAATAATACCTTGGACACTATTTACACACATTGATCTAGCCCCAAACTAGGATTCCCTGTATTTTGTGTACTAGACAACGATACACATACTTATATAGATAAATATTATACTTAGATAGATAAACAACCATGACTAGGGTACAAATGACTAGGGATGTGTGTAAATATTGTCCAGGGTATTATTATTATTATTTAAGGACGCTAATGTAATGTCGAGCAGTGGACAGGGATATGCTGAAGAGGAAGTGCGCCAGAAGTGTCCCGGGGATAAAGCGAAGAATCATTGTCGCCAATACGAAATGTCATTGACGTGCCGACCAGACCTTACTATAGCATTATTATCTTCATAACGTTATGGAAGGCGTCTTATAATGTTATAATTCCATAACGTTATACGGCTATAACGTTATTTTCTTAGTTTTATAGCGCTATGCACAACATAACGTTGAAAATAACGTTATAATATCGTTACAGGTCATCTCACGCCCACACTCCGTCGTTATAGTCTATTTTTTTCACACATCGCGTGCCTGATTAGTGGGTACCTAAACAACACACAGCAGACATTGCATACAGCAACATCGCAATAACTTTATTCATAACGTTATTTTGATTTCGTTATGTTTCTCTTACAGTTTTGTTATCATAACCTTAATATATCGCTACAATACCGAAACGAATAGATTATAACGTTACATAACACAATATAGCTTTATATTTTATAATTTATGAAGGTCTGGTGCCGACGTCGCCACTCGGCCAGTTAGTGGCCCTGTACCACGGAGTAAGTAAGCAAAGAGTTTCGTTTATGTCAGCGCTGTTCTTTAATCTCATATTCCACCACATAATATAAACAAAAGATAATGCCGCCATACAGGCTGTGCCTAGTGTAGGAACCACAAGCGAACTAACAATTCACCGAGTTAATAACTAAAAAAAACCGGTCAAGTGCGAGTCTAAATCGCGCACGAAGGGTTCCGTACCACCGTTCAATGGAAGCGATGGTGTGGAGTGAATAGTTTGGATTTTACACAGCAAAATATTGTTTACAAAGTTATTGGTGCGGTTACTTTCACACTCCATGTACGTAACCAGGTGCATCCATAAGTTTGTATGTGGTATTGAAAGAATTGTTGTATGGGAGCCCCCTTAAATATTTCTTTTATCCTGTTTTTTAGTATTTGTTGTTATAGCGGCAACAGAAATACATAATCTGTGAAAATTTCAACTCTCTAGCTAGCTAGGTTCTTGAGATACAGCCTGGTGACAGACGGACGGACGGACAGCGAAGTCTTAGTAATAGGGTTCCGTTCTTACCCGTTGGGTACGGAACCCTAAAAACCGACATCAAGTTCAATCCCTATTTCTTCCCCCCGGTCCACGGACGCGAATGAAGTCTGTGTACATGAGAAGTCCTCATCAAAACTTTTGCTGCGCGGAACCAAAAACCAAAACGTCATCTGTGTATATATATTTTGTATAAGTTGATTTTTTCAAAAAGCGCTATATCCATTTTGATAAAATTTATATGGGACCACCTTTAAAGTATGACCTACCAATCAAAACAAGAATCATCAAAATCGGTTCATAATTGAACAGAGTAAACATAAACACAGTTACATACAGGCACATACATCGCTTCTTGGCTCCACACTAGGATATCCTGTGTCGTGGGAACCAGAAGCAGTGACGTCACACACATAGAAACATCCAATACCTGGGCTTTTTTATTTTTTTTACCCCCAACCGGGGATCGAACCCGGGACCTCCGCATGGTAGGCAGAGCCACAACCGCTGCGCCGCAGAGGTCGTCTTGTTTAAGTGACGGAGTAATCGCGTAACAAACACACAAAAAATAAAACCGGTCAAGTGCGAGTAGAACGTGGGACCCGCACACGAAGCCCCCCCCCCCCCCCCCCCCATAGCACTGTGCACGGGTAAACGTAAAACGACAGTCTTTTGCACGAGTGTACCTTTATAATTATTAATAATAAAATATTAAATATTGGGTGCTTACCTATAAATTGGCGAATTTTCCTTACAGATTCAGGAGTTCATCATTCGAGTAATTCAATAGCTATTTCCAGTTTTTTTTTATTGTTTTAAAAATAATTTCAATATTTTACTTCAACTTATTAAATTTTCTTTTAATTTTCAGTTTGATAACTAAAATGTTATCTTCAAAATCAGTGCCTCCTAAATGTCATCCATATTCATGATAATATTCGTAATATTTTTTTACAGCTGACACTTTTCAAAAATTATATAAAATTTTCTTTTAGCTAAATGTTGTCTCATTCATACACACAAAGTTTATAAAATTAGGATCTGTCATTCCTAAAAAAAATACAAAAATGTTTGTACTGAAAATTGAGTTAACTTCAATTTCTCCATACAAAACGCCAATTTCATATGTAAGGACCTAATAGTAGGACTACATTCAAGGCCGTATATCGAAACATTGAAAAAAGTTTTGTGTATGTAGTATGTAAGAATTAACTATGTACTCAGTAAACGATACTCTTTGCTCATTGAAACCGGAAGTGGATAGAAATTGAGTAATTCATTTACAGAAATAAAATAAAATATGATAAATAACTTAATTTTATTTATTATAATTAGAATGAGCAGTCGTATGATGACAAATAACTAAGCACAAAACTTAATATCTGCATTTAAAGATCTTTTATCTACACACGTATCATAAACCCTCTTTACTGCGTTCAAAAACCGCACGTTACGATCAGCATTATGTTAAACTACTTGGTAAAAACTTGTTTCGTATCTGGAAAACTACATAATGGTCATTATGTGTAGTTTTTCTAAATATAATGACATTCAAATTTCGAACGCCGACGCCCACCCGCGTGCCGTCCCTAGTTTGTCTGTGAAGTTGGTACTGACATTCAAATTTCGAACGCCGACGCCCGCCCGCGTGAAGTTGGTACTAAAGAACAAGCTAAACAATTGCAGAACCACAATGCCGGTCAAATATGCGGTTCCTTAACACATCAAAGAGAGCTTATGATATGTGTGTAGATAAACTGGTGTATGTAACTGTACATAATTAGGCATTAAAACTCTCGAGTTTTAATGCCCTCCATTATGCAGCAGTCACATAAACTACTATTATCTACACACGTATCATAAACCCTCTTTACTGCGTACAAAAACCGCACGTTATGATCAGCATAATGTTAAACTACTTGGTAAAAACTCATTTCTTATCTGAAAAATTACACATTTTGACCACAACGTGCAATTTTTCTACATATTATGACATTCAAATTTCGAACGCCGACGCCCGCCTGCTTGCTGCCCCTAGTTTGTCTGTGAAGTTGGTACTGAAATTCAAATTTCGAACGCCGACGCCTGAAGTTGGTACTACAGAACCAGCTAAACAACTGCAGAACCACAATGCCGGTCAAACATGCGGTTCCTGAACACATCAAAGAGAGCTTATGATATGTGTGTAGATAAACTAGTATATGTAACTGTGTGTTATATAGCAGTCACATAAACTACCATTCCGATAAGATCGGGAGAGTCCAATTTTCACCAATAAACAAATAAAACAAAATGGCCGTTACCAATAACTTCTTATATCGGTACTTCTTTTCATTCTTAAAAACCGATATGTTTCATTATTTGTTGTTATAATAAATAGGCCCTCTGTGAAAATTTCAGCTCTCTAACTATTTCGGTTGATCCGGTAGAGCCCGGTGACAGACGGACGGAGGGACGGACAGACAGACGGACAGCAGAGGCTTAGTAATAGGGTCCCGTTTGGCACCCTTCGGGTAAGCAACCCTAAAAACAGACGAATTGAGAACCTTCCTTTTTGAAGTCGGTTGAAAAGACAGTTCTTTGTACCTCTGAACATGTTGATGCATTTTTAGGTGATATAAATATTTTTGTATTTCGAACGCAAGTACATTGTCAACGCATATTTCCAGACGGCCTGGACAAAGGAGGCACGCCACCAAAGAGGTTGTCGCCAACATAATGGAACTCGATACGGAAACCTCAAATGCGGCCAGTGCTGCGTCACGTAGGCACCACGCATCCGACCTTCACCATTACGACTGAGGATATAGGAGTTAATTCGCCAGGACACCTCTGCTGGTCTATTTATGCTCGGTAAACAGAGGGTGATTCAAAAAAGGTAGAAAACTAAAAAAAATGTTCGCTGGGTGATGTTTATACTAATGGCCAATTTTCTTAAAGCTCATAAAAAAGAAAATAAAGTAGTTCCGAATTTGTCATTAGAATTCATGCCATTTGCCAGTTCAAAAGACATGTATATGTCACCGTAAGTTAGTCAAAACCGTTAGTTAATAAACTAACGCGTTAGTTGATCAACTATCGACAGATAGTAAAACAGACCGACAGGGTTTAGAATTTACTTTTCTTTTGTTCTTACATGTCAACCTAACACGAAGACTTTTCGGGGGCCTCGCTGCGTTCGCCCCTTCTAGTCTTCACCTAAGCTACCGCAGTGTTTGCCCTGATATTTCGTTTGCAATTCAAGTTTAAACCAGTTTACTATTTAACGGTTTTAACAGTTCGTTTATCAACTAACGCGTCATATAGTAAGCAGTAAGCTACAGTTTACTATCTGTCGATAGTTGACCAACTATCGGGAAAAAAACGTTAGTTTATCAACTAACGGTTTTGACTATCTTACGGTGACATATACATATTGGCAGGAAATGCTATTTTGATGGTGATCAAGTTAGGAAATGCTGGTCTGTGACCAACCGAAAAACAATAACTGTCACTTGTCAACCACAAACAAATTACAATTTTGTTTTTTGGTTGATATCGACAACGTTCTCTTCGCGTTATCCTCTGTTTTGTGTTTTATTTTATTTATTCATTCATGATACAATTAAGATCTTAAAACTATGTTAATTGAGCGACCACATTAACCTACATGGTTTATGTGTGATATTACGACCATTGACCTCAAACTCTTTGGTTACGACGACCCTGGCTATTCTTTCAGACCTTTGCGACTTCTTTCATCGACCGATTTTGGTTTTCGAACCGAAATCCCGTGCGAAATCAACGGAAATTATGGAAAAAAAAATATTCCAAAAAAGATTAAGTGTAATTCGGTAATAATCACGTTTTACGTCGAATAAGTTCAGGTTTTTCTAAAAATAGAATCGTCAACGAATCGAAACCTCATTTACACGGGTCGATAAAAACGCAGGTGACTTAATATTTTTATTCAAAATGTCGCACAGAACAGACTTGGGTATCTTTAGTAACTCTCTAGAAAATTAATGGTATTGGTTTATTGAGTGTTTCGACATTCGTTTTTAAAAGCGCAGGAGAAAGAGCGAGTGGGTGCAGCAGCAACCAACTACTCATAGCAAGGAAGCACACGCCTGCGAACGACCATTTTCACGGTCGATTTTAGTTCCCAGCAGCATGCGGCCTGTCTCCGCGCGACGAAAGTCGGATGCTATTGGCTTATGTTTAAACGATCACCAAAAACGCACCTATTTTACTACCAATAAATTCGAATCGAGCGCCAGAATTAGTAAACGACCACCAAATTGTGTTTGGATAAATGATCACCAAACTTATTTTTATTTTTTGTGTACTTAAGTTTATGTTTTATGTATTTTTTGTTGTTCTAATATGTTCAACCTAACACGAAGGATAAAGGGGGTTTCGCTTCGCTCACCCCCTTTGCCCCTCACCTTATCTACCGCAGTATTTTGCCCTGATATTTTCTGCAACTTTTGGTGATCATTTACCCATTTTGGGTAGGAAAAAAATATTTCTACCTTTGTATATTTCTACCCTATAACTTTGGGGTTCGCGACTTTGAATCACTTGCGGCCTAAACGAATTACCATTTAGATGTGCGGCGAAAATCGTGCAGCTTTCGTCTCCCGTCTAAACGTCGCCTTTCTCATCTTGGTTTGGTTTTCTTAGTAAAGATTAGCTTTTATGGGTTTCCTGTTTCGTGTAATTATGTGTGCACAATAAAGAAATTTAAGAAAGTCTGACGTTTTATGTCACTTTTACACTATTTCCGATAGAATACGGCTACCTGGCAAAGAACTTGTATTAGAATTATTTCTAAAAAATTCTGACATTGATATTATTTGTGTTACTGAACACTGGTTGAAGGAAAATATGATGTCTTTTAACATAAATAATTACAAAATTGTCAGTTGTTACAATAGAAAGACTGCTGATAGAGGTGGTTCTTTAATCTTAGTGAAAAATAATATAAAGGTGAAACAACGGAAAGACATTCTTGCACTTACTGTAGAAAGACAAATAGAGGTATCCTGTGTTGAGTTAGATAGCCATATTATTGTTTGTGTCTACAGGCCACCGAGGGATGAAAAAGGCCATGGCAATTTCGAAATATTTGAGAAAATTATGGAGGAAGCCCTCTCTAAACTATGTAATAACAGAAAAAAGTTAATTATTTGTGCCGATCTTAATGTAGATCTGCTTGTAGATACAACACTGAAGCGACGATTAATAACTCTGTTCAAATCATTTAATTTATGTCATGTATTTCTAGAGCCGACTAGAATTACACTTACCAGCCAAACTTGCTTAGATAACGTTTTTTGTGACTGTGCATTCACAACTAAAAGTGTAATTAACTGCTTACCTTCCGATCACAGTGGTCAAACAGTTTCATTCCCAATTAGTATTAAGGATAAGACTGGTCCAACATTTTATAGGCCTATTACATCCCATAGACTAGAGACATATACGAAAAACTTAGATATAAATTTGCCAGTACCGGATTTTAATGAACAGAACCCAAACAAAATCTACTCAGACTTCTTCAACATTATTCAGACAGAATTCAATAAAGTTTTCAAATTAAAGAAAGTCAGTGACTACAACGGTAAATCTAAATTTAATGACTGGGCAACGTTTGGAATTCGTAAAAGTAGAGTTATCTTGTATGACCTTTATGATCAAAAAACCTATAACTTTGATCGAAAATTTCATGACTATGTTAAAAAATATTCCAAAACTTTCAAGTTGGTTTGTAGAACTGCAAAAACTTTACACATTAATAGAAAAATTAAAAATTCAAATAATAGAATGAAAACAGTTTGGCAAATAATAAACCGCGAAACTGGCAAAGTTATACCAAGGGACAGTGATTTCTGCCTAAAGATAGGTGATGATGTTGTTAAATCCAACGCTGATGTTGCTCGAGCTTTTGAAACATTCTTCACCAATGTACCCGTACTCACAACGGACAGTCTAAATTCATCTCCATTTGAAGCAGAGACTTTATTAAAAAATAACACTAGCGTCAGTAATGTATATTTAAAATTTCATCATGTATATCCCCAGGACATTGTCAAAACGTTTAAATTACTTAACTTAAAAAATACGGAAGACCTGTGGGGTATATCAGTCAAAGTCATTGGTTCAGTAATTCTAGTTATAGCCCCACACTTAGCTTATATATTCAATAAATGTGTTGACGATGGGGATTTTCCAGACCTCATGAAACACAGTAAACTTATACCGCTGTTCAAATCGGGAGATAAGGGCGATCCTTCAAATTTCAGACCAATATCTGTTCTTCCAACACTAAGTAAAATATTTGAAAAGATTATACTCAATCAAATGCTCTCACACTTCAACCGTACAAAACAACTCCACGCTAAACAATATGGTTTCACTAGGGGTAAATCGACTACGGATGCAGGTATTTCCCTTGTATCTCATATTTATTCTGCATGGGAGGCCGCACAGGATGCTATCGGAGTTTTTTGCGACCTGTCGAAGGCGTTTGATTGTGTTGATCATAATACGCTATTAATTAAATTAAATCATTACGGAGTTAGAAATAAAGCGTTGGATCTACTAAGATCATACCTAAGCAATAGAATTCAAAAGGCAGAAGTTAACGGCGTAAAATCTGATGGATCGGGTGTTAAAATTGGCGTTCCACAAGGTTCCATATTAGGCCCTTTCTTATTCCTGGTATATATTAATGATCTGCCTTTCATGGTGGAGAAATTAACTGACATAGTGTTGTTTGCTGATGATACTTCAATGGTCTTCAAAATTGAAAGACAAAAAGGAGATTTTGATGATGTTAATTGTGTATTGTCTTTAACCTTGAATTGGTTCACAGTTAATAATTTATTGTTAAACGCTGGTAAAACCAAGTGTATCAAATTCTCACTTCCAAATGTCAGGCAAGTTGAGACCAGTTTGGTGTTAGACAACAGCACGTTAGAATTGGTAAATGATACGAAGTTTCTTGGAATAACCATTGATAGTAAATTGCAGTGGGGACCCCACATAGATAAATTGGCTGGTAAATTAAGTTCTGCGGCTTACGCTGTTAGGAACATCAGACAAAGCACGGATGTGGCTACATCTAGGCTAGTATATTTTAGTTACTTTCATAGTGTGATGTCCTATGGTATCTTGTTGTGGGGGAAAGCAGCGGATATTCAAACTATTTTTATTTTACAGAAAAGAGCTATTCGAGCAATTTATAATTTAAAACGAACAGACTCCTTAAGAGAGCTTTTTAAAGAAATTGACATACTAACAGTAGCTAGTCAATTTATTTTCGAAAATATAATGTACGTACGCAAGAACCTTACAACATTTTCCAAACTTAGCGACAGCTGTAATGTTAACCTAAGAAATAATCACAGACTATGTGCGCCCCGTTTTAGACTCGCGAAGGTTAGCAATTCTTTCAAGGGTCAGTGCATTCTCTACTACAATAAGATACCTCTGGAGATTTTGAAATTGCCATTTGAGCAATTTAAAAAGCATGTTAAAGCGACTTTGTCGAAAAAGGGATATTACAATGTTCAAGATTACTTAAATGACAGGACTGTATGGGGTTAATCTGGCTCAACACAGACCTTGCTGTTAATAATTTTGTAATTATTTATTCCTGCTTATTAATCATAACAATTAAATTTTTCATATTTGTATTAGTTAAGCACAACCTATTTTTAAAAGAGATCTAAAAATAAATCTGTGGGAGTTTCTACGCCCTCCTTCTCCCACAGTGGTCCAATGTAGAGAAGAGGCAAAAAATGACGTTTGCTAAGTATATGTAAATATCTACAGTAATAAAGTACTTTGACTATTGACTATTTGACAAGGTAGTCTAATAAATCTAGAAACGTGATTCAAGCTGAACTTATTTCAACAAAAACGTTTGACAACACCACAATTTACCGTTTTGACAGTTTCTAAAAAACATCTATTTTGACTAGCAGTCAAATACCGTATTGAGTATGCAAATGAGGTGAGTTTTTTTCTTACAAATACATAGGAAAAAAACGGTCAAGTGCGAGTCTAACCCGCGCACGAAGGGTTCCTTACTACCGTACAATGGTAGGGATGGTGTGCAGTGAATAGTTTGGATTTTACATAGCAAAATGTTGTTTACAAAGTTATTGAACTTGGTGCGGCTACTTTCACACTCCATGTACGTAACCAGGTGCATTCATAAGTTTGTATGTGGTATTGTAAAAAATGTTGTATGGGAGCCTCCTTAAATATTTATTTTATTTCGTTTTTAGTATTTGTTGTTATAGCGGCAACAGAAATACATCATCTGTGAAAATTTCAACTGTCTAACTATCACGGATCATGAGATACAGCCTGGTGACAGACGGACGGACGGACAGCGGAGTCTTAGTAATAGGGTCCCGTTTGGAACCCTTCGGGTACGGAACCCTAGGAATGGCTGATTTTTTGCGACATATTATGTCTTTTTAGGGTTCCGTACCCAACGGGTAAGAACGGAACCCTATTACTAAGACTCCGCTGTCCGTCCGTCCGTCCGTCCGTCCGTCTGTCACCAGGCTGTATCTCAAGAATCTAGCTAGCTAGAGAGTTGAAATTTTCACAGATTACGTATTTCTGTTCCCGCTATAACAACAAATACTAAAAAACAGGATAAAAGAAATATTTAAGGGGGCTCCCATACAATAATACCACATACAAACTTATGGATGCACCTGGTTACGTACATGGAGTGTGAAAGTAACCGCACCAATAACTTTGTAAACAATATTTTGCTGTGTAAAATCCAAACTATTCACTCCACACCATCGCTTCCATTGAACGGTGGTACGGAACCCTTCGTGCGCGATTTAGACTCGCACTTGACCGTTTTTTTTAAAACCTTTCGATTGGGTGATCGAAATGAAGGGTTTCATAAATTAAAAAAGAAACTGAAAGCTTGAAAATGCAAATGCATTACTCCGTCAATTATGTACCCATTTTTATGATTCTTGTTTTGATTGGTAGGTCATACTTCAGTGGTGGTCCCATGCCAATTTTATCAAAATTGATTAAACACACGACGTTTTGGTTTATGGTTCCGCACAGAAATGGTTTTGAAGAGGACTTTCATGTGCATAGACTTCATTTGCATTCGGGTACGGGACCCTAAAGACTGCGGCTGGGGCCATATGGAGTTTGTCGACCCACTTACTCATAATAGGGATTAGATAGGACTATCGAATGCAATCATGTCGCACTGCAACATTGCCGAGACGAAAGGATAGCCTCGTTTTAGCTCCGATGCCCAACCGGCAACTCAGTTTGAGTGACACTCACCCATGCCGTCACTGAGTCTCGCTCGGAAACTGATAGCCAGACCTTCATAACGTTATAAAATATAACGCTATATTGTGGTATGTTTTTAAACAGAAGCACAACCAATTTTTAAAAGAGATCTTAAAATCAATCTGTGGGAGTTTCTACGCCCTTCTCCTCCCATAGTGGTCAAAAAATGACGTTTGCTAAGTATATATGTAAATATTTACAGTAATAAAGAACGTCAAAAAATATAATGATGACCAAAATATTTTTTTCCTACTCAAAATGGATAAATGAACACCAAAAGTTGCAAAATATCAGGGCAAAATACTGCGGTAGCTTAGGTGAAGGGTAAAGGGGGTGAGCGAAGCGAAGCCGCCTTTATCCTTCGTGATAGGTTGAACATGTAAGAACAATAAAAAATACTTAAAACATAAACATAAAAAGAAGTTTGGTGATCATTTATCCAAACACAATTTGGTGGACATTTATCAAATAGGTGTGTTTTTGGTAATCGTTTAAACATAAGCCATGAAGAACGTTGACTACTGACTATGGACCTTTTAAGCGATATAATCGATTATGTTGCGACTCGGAACGCGCTGGTGGTCGTTAGATTGGCAATATGTTGGTTGGGTGGAACTGTTGTCGAAACATTGTTTTAGGTATATTATTTTTTTGTGCACAAAACATAAGAATAAGTTTGGTGATCATTTATTCAAACACAATTTGGTGGTCGTTTACTAATTCTGGCAGTCATTTCGAATTTATACTGCCAGTAGTAAATTTTCGAATTTTTTGGTAATCGTTAAACCCTTGGCTACCCTGGGTACCCAAAATTATATTAAAGGTTTGGAATTCTATTACTATGGTATAAAGTTCAAAATTTCGACCCGTTAAAATGTCGATATCGAAGGTGATACGAAAAAAAATGGGTTTTTTTTCGAATCCATTTACTCCATCTTGAAGTCATGTACAGATTTGATTTTTTTGTTAACGTTTATTGAGTATTTGATCAAGATTTTCACTAAAGGGAAACGCGATTGGATGAATTTTTCTCAATATAATTTAATTACGAAAACACCTCTATATTGTTTTATTTTTTCCTGTAATTCTGAAATCCTAACTTATTTCATTGTAGAAGTGCGTTCAAAATGTGGATATTATGTATTCGCAAAATCTCCTTAAAAAACTTTTTAACAAAATAGCGTAGTTTATTTTTAAACAATTTCTCTGTGGTTCAGCGCTACGTTATGTAATTTTTCCCCGATTCCGTCCCTCTCACACTGCGGGTCTTTCCGCCTGGAGTACCGGGGACCTTTGCACGGACGAGGTATCGCCAAACACAAGCCTATTTGTATTTCGGTGGACATCTGTTATTGGCCTGCTTCCCTGTTCTAATGTTTATTGTAATTTTACTGTAATGTGCTGTTGATTTCCCTAATAAATACTAGTGGCTCTGTGAGCTGTAGACCTCACGAGCGACACTTTCTTTTAATAACACATACAAACTTATGAATGCACCTGGTTACGTACATGGAGTATGAAAGCAGCCGCACCAATAACTCTGTAAACTACATTTTGCGGTCTGAAACACAACCTATTGACTTTTCACTAAAATTATTTAGCCTGTTACTCTCACGGTCTACTAGCTTAACGACATCTCTTTTGTTAAAATCCGTCAAGTTGTTTGGACTGCAGCGGTTTTTAAATTTTGAAACTCCCACATCTCCGCCATTTTGAAAAAATTCCAAAAACTGAATCGACAAAAAAATCTATTCAGCCATCGAACCTGCTCACATTGAATTCACGAGAATCGGTTGAGAAATGCGGCCTGTAGAGGAGAACATCCGGACATACGAAAGCATTTTTTCCCAATCCTGAAACGGAGACGCGAACAGTCGGTCAATAAAATATGTATATAAATAGAGTAAGTACTTTCTTAGCCGTAAAGCGCGGTAAGCCGCCAATTTGAAACATCGCACCATTTATCTGTACATCGTGACGTCATAGGCCCAGGCCTCGCAGAAATGACGTAAAGACGCGCACGCGCCGCAGGCAGGGCGCGGAAAGGCAGCTGAGGCGACTTTTTAAAACGTAGATATGGGGGCGCGTACTTGATGGCGTGAGTTTGACAAGACAAAGGTCCACCTTACTCCGGGCGGAAAGACCCGCAGTGTGAGAGGGACGGAATCGGTGAAAAATGTCATAACGTAGCGCTAAACCACAGGAAAATTGTTTAAAAATAAACTAAGCAATTTTGTTAAAAAAAAATAAGGAGATTTTGCGAATTATGTATTCGCAAAATTTTGAATTTTGAACGCAGTTCCACAATGAAATTAGTTAGGATTTCAGAATTACAGGGAAACATAAAACAATTTAGAGGTGTTTTCGTAATTAAATTTTATCAAGAAAATTTCATCCAATCGCGTTTTCCTTTAGTGAGAATCTTAATCAAATCCTCAATAAATGTCAACACAAAAATCAAATCTATGTCTTCATGGTGGAGTAAATGGATTCGAAAAATACCCCATTTTTTTTCGTATCACCTTAAGAGCGCTGGGCGACGTTGGCGGGAATTACTGCGCATATGTACAGGTATTGAAAAGTGACTACTGCGCATTCAAGGCCACCGCTCACAACTCGTGGCGCGAGGTGTACCAATGTGTATTCGCGCGTCGCGCCACGTCAGCGACTCGCGCCTTCCCGTGTGGCTTGGCCGCCAGACGAAAAGGGACTTCTATTCTCGGAGAGACTAGGTCACATCGTGAACCAATCAAGTCCAATGAGCGTAGACGGAAATATTAGAAGCTTGATTACTTCAATTTGCGTTCGGTAGGTCACATAGGCGTTATCGATGCTTGCCTCTAGCGAGCCTAATCCTATTCCTAGATTGACTTGAGCCAGACTATTAACAGGTTATGTATACATTAATTATCTACACACGTTCGACGACCCGAATGGCCGAGTCGGCAGTGACCCTGCCTACGAAGCCAAGGGTCCCGGGTTCGAGTCCCGGTGGGGGCAAATATTTGTTTGATGAGAATGGATGTTTGTACCCTAGTCAAGGTTGTTTATCTATCTAAGTATGATATTTGTCTATATAAGTATGTGTATCGTTGTCTAGTACCCAAGATACAGGGAATCCTAGTTTGGGGCTAGATCAATGGTGTAAATAGTGTCCAAGGTATTATTATTATTATTACGTGTCATAAACCCTCTTTACTACGTCCAAAAACCGCACGTTACAACCAGCATAATGTCATACTACTTGGTAAAAACTCATTTCTTATATGAAAATTAATACATAATACATTTTCGAAAAATTATGGCATTAAAATTTCGAACGCCGACGCCCGCCCCTGGTTTGTCTGTGAAGTTGGTACTACTGAACAAGCTAAACAACTGCAGAGCAATGATCAATGCCACAATGCCGGTCGAACATGCGGTTCCTGAACACATCAAAGAGAGCTTATGATATGTGTGTAGATAAACTAGTGTATGTAACTGTACAACATAATTAGGCATTAAAACTCTCGGGTGTTAATGCCCTCCATTATGAATCAGTCACATAAACTACTAGTTTTAATAAGTAGTAATCAGCTGACCATAATCTGGGGAATGATAGTAACCATAATTATGTACAACTTTCCCCACGAAGCATATGGTCGCAAAAGAAAAAAAAGTTTGGGTCCCCCATAGTAACTTGTAATCAGCTGATCGGGTCAAAGGACGAATATATTTTTTTCCATTTGCGGCCATATGTATCTTGGGGAAAGTTGTCCACAATGATGTGTTGAACAACTTTCCCCACGAAGCATATGGTCGCAAAAGAAAAAAAAGTTTGGGTCCCCCATAGTAACTTGTAATCAGCTGATCGGGTCAATGGACGAATATATTTTTTTCCATTTGCGGCCATATGTATCTTGGGGAAAGTTGTCCACAATGATGTGTTGAACAACTTTCCCCACGAAGCATATGGTCGCAAAAGAAAAAAAAGTTTGGGTCCCCCATAGTAACTTGTAATCAGCTGATCGGGTCAATGGACGAATATATTTTTTTTCCATTTGCGGCCATATGTATCTTGGGGAAAGTTGTCCACAATGATGTGTTGAACAACTTTCCCCACGAAGCATATGGTCGCAAAAGAAAAAAAAGTTTGGGTCCCCCATAGTAACTTGTAATCAGCTGATCGGGTCAATGGACGAATATATTTTTTTCCATTTGCGGCCATATGTATCTTGGGGAAAGTTGTCCACAATGATGTGTTGAACAACTTTCCCCACGAAGCATATGGTCGCAAAAGAAAAAAAAGTTTGGGTCCCCCATAGTAACTTGTAATCAGCTGATCGGGTCAATGGACGAATATATTTTTTTCCATTTGCGGCCATATGTATCTTGGGGAAAGTTGTCCACAATGATGTGTTGAACAACTTTCCCCACGAAGCATATGGTCGCAAAAGAAAAAAAAGTTTGGGTCCCCCATAGTAACTTGTAATCAGCTGATCGGGTCAATGGACGAATATATTTTTTTCCATTTGCGGCCATATGTATCTTGGGGAAAGTTGTCCACAATGATGTGTTGAACAACTTTCCCCACGAAGCATATGGTCGCAAAAGAAAAAAAAGTTTGGGTCCCCCATAGTAACTTGTAATCAGCTGATCGGGTCAAAGGACGAATATATTTTTTTCCATTTGCGGCCATATGTATCTTGGGGAAAGTTGTCCACAATGATGTGTTGAACAACTTTCCCCACGAAGCATATGGTCGCAAAAGAAAAAAAAGTTTGGGTCCCCCATAGTAACTTGTAATCAGCTGATCGGGTCAATGGACGAATATATTTTTTTCCATTTGCGGCCATATGTATCTTGGGGAATGTTGTCCACAATGATGTGTTGAACAACTTTCCCCACGAAGCATATGGTCGCAAAAGAAAAAAAAGTTTGGGTCCCCCATAGTAACTTGTAATCAGCTGATCGGGTCAATGGACGAATATATTTTTTTCCATTTGCGGCCATATGTATCTTGGGGAATGTTGTCCACAATGATGTGTTGAACAACTTTCCCCACGAAGCATATGGTCGCAAAAGAAAAAAAAGTTTGGGTCCCCCATAGTAACTTGTAATCAGCTGATCGGGTCAATGGACGAATATATTTTTTTCCATTTGCGGCCATATGTATCTTGGGGAAAGTTGTCCCATAATGATGTGTTGAACAACTTTCCCCACGAAGCATATGGTCGCAAAAGAAAAAAAAGTTTGGGTCCCCCATAGTAACTTGTAATCAGCTGATCGGGTCAATGGACGAATATATTTTTTTCCATTTGCGGCCATATGTATCTTGGGGAAAGTTGTCCACAATGATGTGTTGAACAACTTTCCCCACGAAGCATATGGTCGCAAAAGAAAAAAAAGTTTGGGTCCCCCATAGTAACTTGTAATCAGCTGATCGGGTCAATGGACGAATATATTTTTTTCCATTTGCGGCCATATGTATCTTGGGGAAAGTTGTCCCATAATTATGTGTTATTATCATTTTCCAAAATATGATTAAATGTCACTTTGTATACAGGCAGGCACTTACATTGCTTCTCACCATCCAAGGCCTAGGGTGTTTTTTTTATTCCCGGCCGGGATTCGAACCCGGGACCTCTAAACACAACTTAACGACAACAGGCAGGTACCCAGGTAGGGCCGCGTTGTATTTAAATTGTGTTTAAGCGTCTAACTGTTGTCGTTATCAATATCGAGAAAAAACGAGCAGAAAAATCACGTTTGTTGTATGGGAGCCCCCCTTAATTTTTATTTTTATTTTAATTGAATTATTTATTTTTAAAGTGAATATATAAATGAATATTATGTGAATATTTCAAGCGTCTACATGTTGCCCGGTATCAATATCGAGCAAAAACGAGCAAATAATCGCGTTTGTTGTATGGGAGCCCCCCTTAAATATTTATTTTAATTTTATTTTATTATTAGTATATAAATAAATATTCTGTGAATACTTCAAGCATCTACCTATTGCCGTTATCAATATCGAGCAAAAACGAGCAAAAAAATCACGTTTTTTGTATGAGTATTATAGTATTTGTTGTTACAGAGCGTCAACAGAAATGCATCATCTGTGTTTCAACTGTCTAACTATCAAAGTTCAAGAGATACAGCCTGGTGACTGACGGACAGACAGAAGGGCGGACAGCGGAGGCTTAATAAAAGGGTCCCGTTTTGCACCCTTCGGGTACGGAACCCTAAAAACCAAACACCCGACTGTGGTACACAACAAACAATCACAAACAAGCTGATAAGACTTAATAATAGAGATTCGATAATATTATTACAGTACAAATTTAAATGGGATAGTATTTAATCGCACAGGAAAAATACTGATTTGCGCAGCAGAAAAGGATCAGCATAAACACGCAAGCAAGTTTATGTTTTAAGTATTCGTTGTTGTTCTTACATGTTGAACCTAACACGAAGGATAAAGCGGGCTTCGCTTCGCTCACCCCCTTTACCCTTCACCTAAGCTACCGCAGCAAATATAAGGGATATTTGCTGTGCAAATCAGTATTTTTGATGTGCAATTTAATATTTCCCATTTTAATGGAAACCAGAATGTATAGAATTGATTGGTGCCGCCTGTTATTAAATTTCATTGAACACTGTACTACAATAATTGTGTTTTTTAGTGTACCGCAGTCGGGATTATTGGTTTCTAGGGTTCCGTACTAGAAGGGTCCAAACAGAGCCCTATTTAAAGAAAGAAAATAACTTTATTGTAACATACAAAACATAGTTGGGAGCCAAATAAAACTTAATAAAAAAAAAATACAATTTGCATGTCAGCAAATGGTCGCCACTCAGCTTTATGTCATGGCAATACCATAACGCTGGTTTTCTGTGGCACCAGTTTTGTAGAGACTGTCACTCGATTTGTCACTCACGAGTCCGTCCGTCCGTCGTCTGTCACGCAGGTTTTACAGCCAAAAAGTTGACGTTACAGTCTTCAAATGTTCACAGCAAAAACATCTTGTTGACCCAAAGCCAAAAAAAAATGTTTCAAGGCGGGCTCCCATACAGATGAAAGGGACGCGAAAAAAAATACCTACCCCATCGAAAGGAGTATTAGAGCTCGTAGAGTAGATAGATACTGTATTTTTGTTTAAAAAATGACGACCCGAATGTCCGAGTCGGCAATGACCCTGTCTACGAAGCCAAAGGCGCCGGGTTCGAGTCCCGGTGGGGGCAAATATCTGTTGATGAGCACGGATGTTTGTACCCTAGTCGTTGTTTATCTATCTAAGTATAATATTTATCTATATAAGTATGTGTATCGTTGACTAGTACCCAAGACACAGCGAATCCTAGTTTGGGGCTAGATCAATGTGTGTAAAAGAGTGTCCAAGGTATTATTAAATACTACAAAACAATACAACATTTTGCACCAAAGAATTTATCAACTTGCGATCGACCTATGCCTATGACCTTAAAATGTGGTGATAAATCAGATTTTCACTTTAAATTTCCCTCGTTTCAGCCTTATATTCTACATTCGGTACGAAACCCTAACTGTGCGAAGTCCGACATGCACTTAGCCGGTTTTTAACTGCGTCATCTATGAGATAAGCTCGATTGTTCTAGTTAGAGAAATTCCGAGCGTGTGTTTTGTTTGTCGAGCCTGTCCGAAAATGATGCGCAGTTACAACGTAGACCAACGGAGTTGTGCGTCATAATTTGCAGGCGGAGGTGTGTCTGACGTGGCGTATTGTGCGCTCCGTCTTCATTCGTAGATGTAGCGGAAAACGTGCGAATCCCACAAGGTCAAGCTTGCAAAAACAACAAGACACTCAGGACACGGCTGTTTTTATTATATTTGGGACATCAACAGCGAATAATATAGATAAGTTACAATATGATAATACAGAGAATAAAGCCAGTTACAGATGTCCACAGAAGAAAGTAGAAGAATAAGTTTTTCTTGCAATAAGAATAAAGAAACTCACCCAAGAAAGAAAAGTGGCCTACTTATAGAATTAAAAGTCCGTAAATAATAAGAATAATAAGTACATTTATCTTCACACGTATCATAAACCTTCTTTACTGCGTCCAAAAACTACACGTTACGACCAGCATAATGATAAACTTGGTAAAAACTCATCTCTTATCTGAAATCTATACATTATGATCATAATGAACCAACATTTGTCAATATTCAGATATGAAATGAGTTTTTAGCAAGTTTATAACATTACGCCGGTCGTAACGTGCGGGTTTTGGACGCAGTAAAGAGTGTATTATGACACGTGTGTAGATAAATATATACAGGATAAAGTGCAATGTGAGGAGTATAACTGCGTTGTGAAGGCGTGTATGTGTGGGTGTGTGTTAAATCACTTGTTTTCCTCATCATCTATCAACATCTATTATCATATATCGCTAGGTTTCTTGGCGTGTGAGCGAACGCACCCTCTCTCTCTATCGCCCGTGTATTCATCTCTCTTGCACCCATGCGCCGCCACCCCCTCCAAGCGGCATTCAGGCGCCAGCAATATTGGCGTCAGTAACAAAACTACAGCGCGAAAAAAAACTGAAGCGATCGCAAAATATTTTGATAAACCCGTAATATTTCAATCTAAAGTTACGCTGACTTTAGTTCTAACGTTGATGGTAAATAAGCATTGTGAGGAAACCTTCGTATCTCAATAGCTGTAGCGATGCGTTAGCCCCTTGCCACGCAGTGACACGGATAGAGAAAGGTCAGCTTAGATAGTTTGGTCACATTGAAAGGAATTGAAAGTTGTTGTCCTAGACGAAACGTCCTACAAAAACCAAAATGGCGATTTATTAGTGAACGGGGAAAATTAGAAGCCTTCAGATTCGTTCGGAACTTAACCCAACATACACTGGGTTTAGGTAGACTCTAATCCCAAAAGCACCTTCTCTCATAGAACATGAATTCCAAATTAGCACATTTCCAAATCACCTAATCTCTATATTCACTAAGTACCCGTAGCAAGCGAGCTTGTATGAAGAGACTGTTGAGGAAGCGACAGATATACGCCAGGATCATTGCAAGTGGAGGTCTTTAGTCTCTGCCTACCCCTTTTACGGGAACAGGCGCGAGCCATATGCGTGTAAATAATTACTAACTATGGAATGCCGCCATGTTTGACTAATTACCAACTCTCGGTCGATACAAAGCAGCTTTAGATCGGTGACGACTTACAGAAACATAATTAAACTTTACAGGCATCACTAAATCGTCACCCCGGTTGCTAAGAACAAAAGAACAAAAAGAGTGTCCTTAGATTTCCAACATCAATCAGCAAGTCTACCAGGGCGACAGGAACGGTTGTATATCACGCCAGCTGATACGTCGGTAACCTTGAGTGAAAATCACCTTGTCCCGAGGTCGTGAACCCAGCAGAGGTCGCCACGCTGAGGTCAGCAACGTAGCCTTCAGGAAGATCGATTGAGCTCCTAGGTCCGTCTGGCAGCCTGGTAGTCTAGAGTAGGAGACGTACCTAGTTCCAGGTCGGTTTGGGCACTAAGTTTAGTTTTGTAATGTTAAGGAGGCTATCGCGGGTCAAGAAAACTGTAGGATCTTTCTCATCTCAGATTTCAATAAATTCTACAACTGCGGAAAGTGAGGGGCACTTATATCGCCTTATTTTTCGGCCATATTCCAAATAGCTCATTTCATTGACCGAGCGAGCGAAGCGAGCGACACGTCCAGTTTCGAGATTGGCCAAAAATGCTTTTGTCCGTCTGTTCTCGCCTACAGGTCGCATTTTCCAACCTATTTGGAAGTAAATTGACACACAACTTCCGTGATTTAATTAAAAAAAAAAAAAAAAAACAGTCAAGTGCGAGTCGAACTCGCGCACGAAGATTTTCTTATCACCGTACAATGGTAGGGATGGTGTGGAGTGAATAGTTTGGATTTTACATAGCAAAATGTTGTTTACAAAGTTATTGAACTTGGTGCGGCTACTTTCACACTCCATGCACGTAACCAGGTGCATTCATAAGTTTGTGTGTGATATTGAACGAATTGTTGTATGGGAGCCCCATTAAACATTTATATTATTCTGCTTTTTCGTATTTGTTGTTATAGCGGCAACAGAAATACATCATCTGTGAAAACTTCATCCGTCTAACTATCTCGGTTCATGAGATACATCCTGGTGACAGACCGACGGACGGACGGACAGCGGAGGCTTAGTAATAGGTTACGGAACCCTAAAAATTTTGTCGATCGCAATTTTTTATTGGGGGGAAAGTTAGCTGTAGCGTTAGTTATCGACGGATTTAAATTTTTGTACATGAAGCGAGGTCTACTGTTCTCACAGAACCACAAGTTCTAATATCATAGCACTAGACATCTGTACACCTTAAGCATACTTACAGGTGTCCAGAACCGAATGCTAATATCCAAATCCATGATAACAAAACAGCAAGTGATAATTATAAGATAATTATAAGATCCACAGAGTTCGGTTGATAAACAAAACATCTATTCTTGTAGTTGTGTCAAGGTTGGTCATAATTTGGCACTAATGTAGGCGTCGTTGCATGGTTATCTCCACTCCAACTTAGTACACATGTTAATTAGACATGTTATTTTCCTACACGGGATAGCAGAGGCGTGAATCCCTATTTGGTACTTTATCAACAGTGACAGCTTATTGACCGAGCGAGCGAAGGGCTCCATTTCCACAAGCTAGGAGGCCGATTTTGCTTTCGTCTGTCTCTATGTCTCGTGTCTGTCAGTTCCGGTCTAGGGGCCACAGTTTTCAAGCGATCCTCGCAAAACTTGGCACACGTGCTCCTTGAATTAGAAGTTTTTTTTGTCAAGAGCTTTTCTCGATTTTCCCTTTGGGGGGGAGTTATGACGTCGTTAATTTTTTGTATGGGTATTTTTTTTTGTGAAACCTATCGTGTGGGGTATCAAATTAAAGGGCTTCATGAGCCGGTTTCAAAAAAATACTACAGAATTACCTTTTGGCCGCCCGTTTTCTAAAAATCCAAGAAATATTTTTAAAACATACCACGTTTGGTACCGTGAAAAGTCAATAAATCGTATTTTAAATCGCAAAATGTTACAAAGTTATTGGTGCGGCTACTTTACTACTTGATTTCGATTGAATCTAAAATACTTACCTATAAATTGGTTCACAGTCCCCCCTGTTAGCGAGGTCTGCTGCCCACAGGGCCACTAGTGATAAATTATTTTCACTCGCGGCCATTTTGATTCTTCAAGAAATCGCGCTATCAAATAGGGCTGATCACGACTACCCGCAGATCGATGGCTCGTCGCCAAATTACAGGGCACGTGCAAACTGCATGTGGGCAGGATTATCCTCAATAAATATAGGCTACTAATGGCCCCACCGAATGGCACAGGCCTTTACCCGAATACGAGTAAGATTGAGCCATACTCCGGCACGCTGGCTCAGTGCAGGTTGGTTGAAGTTATCGAACAGCCGACGAACCAGTTTTACGATTACTACCACCGGGTAGCGATAGTAGCCGAGACGCGTATTCTGAAAAGCCCGAAAAGCCAGAGCGCTACAGCGCGACGCTGCGACAATTCATCGTCTGAATAGCCCGAAGCGTGTGACCCAGCGTCGCCATATATACAGATTTATCTGTATCTATGTATCTATACAGAATTTTGACCACAAACACAGATTACAGTTTTGGCTTAACTTTTATACAGATTAATATAGATTTGGTGTCCACACACAGCCCACAAATAAAATCCCGTTAAGATTTTAGAAATAACATCACAACAAGTTTAAACATTCTCAATCCCGTTATTGTGAAAAGGCGCAGAATACCATCATTGATTCACATTGCACAGGCTTTTCCTAACATAATCAGACAAGAAAGTGTACAAATATTAGACACTGAGTGGAAACATTTAAGACTGAACGAAAGCTTTCTGGAATCAAGCGAAGAAGATTCTGAATTGTTTTGGCTGATGCCAAAACAATTCAGAATCAGAGTCTTGTTCACACCTGACTTGATAGTCAGGTGTGAACAAGACATGGATGGAAATTTATTGTATCCAACTCTTTACCAATTGGTTTCTGCATTATTATGCCTACCTCATTCCAGTGCCGCGGTTGAACGGATATTTTCACCATTGAGGTACTGACACCATGACACTTATTTTAACTAAACAGCTACTCAAGAATGAGCCATGATTTAAACTCGATGTTAATAATAAATTGATTTCTAAAATGAATAAAAATATGTATAAAAAATAATAAATATATTTTTATTTTATTTTGATAGCTAACCATGTAATCCCATTAACATATCATTCAGTTTTTATACAGATTAAAGCCTCTTGTGTTCATACAGATTTTGTACAGATTTTTCGACCTTTCCATTCAGATTTGTCGACTTGGCATGTGGCAACACTGTGACCGATGCGCTAGGCGTGAAAGAGATAGCGGATTAGCGCTCCAAGCGCGCGCGGTGTGCGACGCTATGAGAAACTGGTTTAGAGAAATGACAAAAATAAAGTTTGTAAGTACCTTCAGGTCGAAAATAAATGCCAAATAAGCAACCAATATGGTTCTGTGAAATTACAGGGGGTCGCCTCGCTCCGCTCCCCTTCGCTCGGCAGGTAGTATATAAAGTTGTGACTTAACACAACCTAAATTTACTCCATGGCTCACAGTTAAATCGCCTGTCGATAACTGTAGACACAAAGGGGTTGTTGTAAGTCCGTATACCACACGAGCTGATGCCCGCTCAATATGTGGGGACCCGGACATAGCAGGGAGGTCTGACTCCTGGGCGTGGGTAATTCCATTTTTTTCCATGGCAGAGAAACAGCTAAAAATCTAAAAAAAAATATTTTGGGAAGTCTGAGATTCCTGTCGCTAGATGGTGTTGGTAGCCATGGATGATTCAAATCCTTTGCCAGTGATAATTTAACCGTCGAAGTCGGAAAAAGGAAACGAAAGGATTTAGCGACTTCTGAGCTAAAAATAGCACCTTAGCCGCTTGATTTTGGGTACTCAGGCGGAAAAATTATATCCCTAACTTGTTCGAAAAGGCTTTTTAGGAACCTCGCTACGACCCTCCTTCGGATTGTAAACAGGATTTTACTTTATTGTGCATTGTAACCCTTCAGAGTCGAGAAACTTAAATGGTTAAAACAATTTATATAGTATTCCCACAACTTCATCTGCGTGTTCCTAGGAATTATCATTTACCGAGATAACGTTACCCTCTGGTGCATTCAGATAAAAAGTGTCCTATATGTCGATCTAGCTCATAAGCTATCGCTGTGATAAATTTCATTCAAATCCGTACAGCCGTTTAAGCGTGATTGGGGCACAAACACACGAACATCCAAACATCTAAACATCGCTACTTTCCCATTTATAAAATTAGATGTCTAATAATCTAATACAGAGTGGTACTTCCAAAACTTGTATCCAGCGTGTGTTGATCCAGATAAAGCTCTAATCCGAAGCGATGACGTCAGTCAGTTCGACTGACGTCACCAGAACACTTCTGGTGCTCGCATTACTGGAACTGTTCCAACGAAAGTGATTTCCCTTTCCGGACGCGACACTAAAATATAACTGGGCCTTGAGGATTAGATATACCTCGCGCCACGAGTTATGAGCGGTGGCCTTGAATGCGCAGTAGTCACTTTTCAATACCTGTACATAACATCGCCCAGCGCTCTTAAGGGCTGAACATGGGTCAATGGCATTGAAAATTAGACAAAGAAAACAAATACCCGTCGAAAATTTCTTTACGGACATTCCAGTTTCAACAACCAAGTCCTTAAATTCATCTCCCGCTGCTGCTGAATCTATACTTAAACAAAACTTTGACGAATGTAAAACAGATTTTAAATTTAGGCACGTAAATAATGAAGACATTGTAAAAGCGTTGAAATCCCTGGAAATGAAAAAGACAGCTGACGCCCATGGTCTATCAGTAAAAATTATTAGTTCCATTGTAGATTGTATTGCACCTCACCTTTGTTGTGTATTTAATCAATGTATAGATAATGGTGTGTTTCCTGACTTGATGAAACTAAGTAAAGTTATACCTTTATTCAAAGCTGGTAGTACATCAGACCCCACCAATTTTAGACCCATATCGATACTACCAACGCTTAGCAAAATATTTGAAAAACTCATACTTAATCAATTGCAAAGTCATTTTTATCTCAATAATTTAATTCATATTGCTCAGTTTGGTTTCACAAAGGGTCGTTCAACAGCCGATGCTGGTGTTGAACTAATCGACAATATTTTTGATACCTGGGAAGACGCAATGGATGCAATAGGTGTCTTCTGCGATCTATCCAAGGCTTTTGATTGCGTCCATCATGACACTCTTGTCAGGAAGTTACGCCATTATGGTGTAAAAGATCAGGTACTTGGCCTTCTGGAGTCATATCTTACAGATAGGGTTCAGATGGTCGATGTTAATGGGAAAAGATCACCTGGGTCTTCAATAAGTATGGGCGTACCGCAAGGTTCAATTCTTGGTCCTTTCTTATTTTTAGTATATATTAATGATTTACCTTACCTTGTTAAAGCAAAACATGGGTTAGTATTGTTTGCCGATGATACTTCTTTGATATTTAAAGTTAAAAGACAGCAATCAAATTATGACGAGGTAAACAATGCTATCTCTAGTATAGTGAACTGGTTTACTGTTAACAATTTATTACTTAATGAAAAGAAAACTAAATGTATTAAATTCGTGTTACCCAATGTGAACCCGGTAACTACAGACATATTTATAAAAGGACAGAGATTGGACCTTGTGCAGTCGACTGTCTTTTTGGGCATTACTTTAGACGCCAAACTACAATGGGATCCTCATATAAATAAATTGTCGAACAGACTGAGTTCGGCAGCGTTCGCAGTTAAAAAAATTAGAGCTCTTACCGACGTAGACACCGCTAGACTAGTCTACTTTAGTTACTTTCATAGTCTAATGGCCTATGGTATTTTATTGTGGGGTCACGCTGCGAATGCTAATAGTATATTTATTCTGCAGAAACGGGCTGTTCGTGCAATTTATAGATTAGGGCCTAGAGTGTCACTGAGGGAAAAGTTTAAAGAAATCAATATTCTGACATTTGTGTCTCAATATATCTATGACAATCTTGTGTATGTAAAAAGAAATATAACTAATTTTCAGAAGTACAGTGATATACACAATTTTAATACTAGAAATAAAGACAAGTTGGTTGCTTATGTAAGCCGACTACATAAAATTAGTAATTCTTTTAAAGGCAATTGTATACGCTATTACAATAAGGTCCCTACTGATATTAAAAACTTACCTTTAGACAAGTTTAAAATAATAATAAAACAGAAATTGTATAAAAAAGGTTACTAGGTTAAGGTTACTTAGAGGACAGATGTCCATGGGAATAGATTGTTTGAGTAACAGGCTGTTTCGATATATAATTAGCATGCATTTTGTAATTTGACAATATTTTATTTAAAAAAGGAAACGCAAAAGATGCGACGTCTGTGGAGTTTCTTCGGTGAGCTCTTCTCCACAGATTCCGCCATTGTGTTAGTGAACTCACCCAAAAAAATGTAATGACGGATCTAAGTGATGTAACAACATCCTATGGAAATAAATGATTTTTGATTTGATTTGATTTGATTCGCATCGCGTCGAAGCAGACTGACGCATGCTCCCGCGCAGAGCCCCGCGGGGCAGCCCCGGCTCCGAGACCAAGAAAATTATAGAAAATATTACTAAACTCCTGTAATAACAACATTAAAAATAAAATAAAACAACTAAAAAATTTCCCTTTTGTTTACCTATTTTTGCGTGTAAGTTTCATATAGGAAACTGATTTCGTCTCCGAGCGCTTGTTCATTTAGTTGAATAATAATGCATTGCGAAAAATATTTTTAAGTATTAAATATAACAGTTATACGGTAATTTTAAAAGACCATTCTTATCTCTAATAGACCTTTTATAACATATATTTATCCCACATTTTTATGTGGTCTAGTTTAGCCTAGAATTGAAGCTAAAGATGCATTTGTTTGTTCGCGTCCCCTGACGCTGGCCATATTTAATCCCTTAAGGCGATACCTCGTCCGTGCAAAGGTCCCCCGTTACTCCAGGCGGAATTCCAAAATTCCAAAATTCATATTTACATATACTCAGCAATCGTCATTTTTTGCCACTTCTCTACATTGGACCACTGTGGGAGAAGAAGGGCGTAGAAACTCCCACAGATTGATTTTTAGATCTCTTTTTAAAAATTGCTTGTGCTTAACTATTATATATATATATATATATATATATATAAATATAATATTTAGTCATTATCATTATTAATAAGCAGGAATAAATGATTACAAAACTATTAACAGCAAGGTCTGTGTTGAGCCAGATTAACCCCATACAGTCCCGTCATTTAAGTAATCTTGAGCATTGTAATATCCCTTTTTCGACCAAGTCGCTTTAACATGGTTTTTAAATTGCTCAAATGGCAATTTCAAGATCTCCAGAGGTATCTTGTTGTAGTAGAGAATGCATTGACCCTTGAAAGAATTGACTTGAAAGACCCGCAGTGTGAGAGGGACGGAATCGGAAAAAAATGTCATTCATAACGTAGCACTAAACCACAGCAAAATAGTTTAAAAATAAACTACGCTATTTTGTTAAAAAGTTTTTTGAGGAGATTTTGTGAATACATGATATCTACATTTTGAACGCAGTTCCACAGTGAAATTAATTAGTATTTCAGAATTACAGGAAAAAATACAACAATATAGAGGTGTTTCCGTAATTACATTATATCGAGACAATTTCATCCAATCGCGTTTTCCTTTAGTGAAAATCTTAATCAAATACTCAATAATCGTTGACCCAAAAATAAAATCTGTAGATGACTTCATGGTGGAGTAAATGGATTCGAAAAAGACCCATTTTTTTTCGTATCAATTTAATTCGTGGCGCGATGTATAGAAGAGGAATGATCGGAAAGTAGCATGGCTTTAAGTGATCGACTAATTCTGATTTGAGAAGTCGGCTTTGCAAGCGGGGATAATGTACGTAAATTTAATTAATTCTGAAGCGACTTTGTCGGTCTTACTATAAAAACATTAATTCCTGTTCAACATTTCTTTAAAGACAAAAGTGTGTAAGATTTGACGTTTATTTTGAGGTTAAACTGTGTTCACTATTTTTAGGGTTCCGTAGAGCAACAAGGAACCCTTATAGTTTCGTCAACTCTGTCTGTCTGTCCGTCCGTCCGTATGTCACAGCAACTTTATGCAGAAACTATTAGGACTACACAGTTGAAACCTGGTATGTAGATGTATTCTGTGAACCGCTTTACGATTTTTATACAAACATTGAATAGTTAAAATAATTAAAGGCGGCTCCCTAATTCCCTATACATGAAACTGAAACAGATTTTTTTTTCATCAAACCTACATGTATCTATAACTAGGTCTTTAAAAATCATGTTGAGGATCTTGAAACCAATTTTCCTCAAAGTAAATCGTTAAAGAGACAGACCCTTCCAAAGCGGAAAATTCCCTCCCTCCTCTAACTTTTAAAGTAAGAGAGTGAAAAATCTACAAAAAATATATGCTGTGTATCTCAATACACACTTTCAACGAAAATTGGTTTGGACAACATAAAATAAGCAGTTTTTACAATATAAAACATTTATTAAAAACCGCAAAGATAACTTTGTCATTCATACAAACAGATACAAAAACAAAGTTACAACACAAACATCCAGTGGCATAATTACTTGCTACAACGGAACCCTTTATGGGCGAGTCCGACTCGCATTTGGCCACTTTTTTCATTATTTTCCACCACCCCCGAAACCTTGAAGTTTATCCGATGAACAAGTGAAATCATTGCAGAAACCAATAAAAACAAATAACCCATGGCAGTGGAATTTTCTTTCAATACCACATAAAAACATATGAATGCACCTGGTTTAGTACACGGAGTATGAAATCACAACTTTGTAAACCACAATTTGCGATCAAAAATCCATCCTATTAACTTTTTACTAAAATTATGCTGCACTTCACAGAGCCACTAGAATAACTTGAACCATATTGAACGAAATTACGTCACGTACTGTCGGATAGTATTGCTACTACAGTGCTTTTGGCCCCACACTAGGATACAGTGTGGTAGCATCGAAGAAAACTTTGTGTGTTACGCTTCAACAGACGCCCAAAAGTCACAACAGCAATGCATCAGAACAAATGATGCTTCTCTGTACGGATCACTGAGTGCGTGCCGATGTAAAGTAATAAGCCGTAATAGCTGGGCTGGCCTACATGCTAATTTAGCTGACGACCCGAATGGCCGAGTCGGCAGTGACCCTGCCTACGAAGCCAAGGGTTCCGGGTTCGAGTCCCAGTGGGGGAAATATTTGTTTGATGAGAACGGATGTTTGTACCCTAGTCATGGTTGTTTATCTATCTAAGTATAATATTTATCTATATAAGTATGTGTACCGTTGTCTAGTACCCAAGATACAGGGAATCCTAGTTTGGGGCTAGATCAATGTGTGTAAATAGTGTTTAAGGTATTATTATTATTATTACCAACACAGTTCTACTAGGTCTACTACAAATAACAAAGGTTCTTAACAGAACCGATTTGACTAAATTTAGTCATAAAATAGCACGACGCCTTTAGCCAGTTAATTCTCCACTTTGCGTGGGGCTAGCCTATCGCCGCAATTATGAAGATATGAAGGTTGCCATCATGATGTTTTCATCTCAGGTTTTTATGCAACTCTGAAACCCTACCCACCCACGTTAAGCTCAAATCAAGCCGGCTTGGAGCGCCCCCATATTTCGACTGGCCTGTAAGAGAAATTTAAATATTGAGGCGATTTCAATGATTCTTTGACTGTTTCTTCATCAACGTCTTCGCTTAACGACCCGAATGGCCGAATCGGCAGTGACGCTGCCTACGAAGCCAAGGGTCCCGGATTCGAGTCCCGGTGGGGCCAATATTTGTTTGATGAGAACGGATGTTTGTACCCTAGTCATGGTTGTTTATCTATCTAAGTATAATATTTATCTATATAAGTATGTGTATCGTTGTCCAGTACCCAAGATACAGGGAATCCTAGTTTGGGGCTAGATCAATGTGTGTAAATGGTGTCCAAGGTATTATTATTAAGCCGAAAATAAATAATTAATAAATAAATATTGGAGGATAAGCTTACACAAATCGAACTAAGCCATTCGGCCCATACTAAGCTCATTACGGCTTGTGTTATGGGTACTAGACGACGATATATTTAATAATACTTATATAATACATAGGAAACATCCAAAACTAAGAAACAAATATTCATGCTCATCACACAAATATTTGCCCTTACTTCGAGCCCAGGACCGTCAGCTTCGTAGGCAGAGTAACTACCCGCTAGGCTAAACCGGTCGTCAAAAGAGATCGATATATCAACAAAGTTCACATTGAGCGTGAAATGACCCTCAACATAAACAAAATAAAACGGCCAAGTGCGAATCGGACTCGCGCACGAAGGGTTCCGTGCCACCGTACAATGGTAGGGATTGTGTGGGTGGAGTGAATAGTTTGGTTTTTACATAGCAAAATGTTGTTAAAACAGGTATTGGTGCGGCTACTTTCACACTCCATGTACGTAACCAGGTGCATTTATAAGTTTGTATGTGATATTTAAAGAATTGTTGTATGGGAGCCCCCTTAAATATCTCTTTCTGTTTTTTAGTATTTGTTGATATAGCAGCAACAGAAATACATCATCTGTGAAAATTTCATCTGTATAACTATCACAGTTCATGAGATAGAGCCTGGTGAAAGACGGACAAACAGACAGACAGACGGCGGAGTCTTAGTCGCGTTTTTACCCTTTGGAACGGAACCCTAAAAATTGGCATAATCGGCATTTAACACAGACACGGGAAAAGTGGCATTGGCAGATTCCGCCAATTACACTGACTACAGTCTTTACAAAATTAAAGTCCCGGTGACAGCGTCCGTGTCACTGGCGTAATAAGGTTGAATCTTGTTGTTTGGGCCACCGGGCCTTTTATTAACTACTTAACCATAGACTAAATCTAATCTAAAGACTAAATCTAAAGAGCCGTCACAAGTAGAATGTCCATAAATATTTTTTCTTTCTTGTCAGTACATAATGTGTCAAAATTAATTTATAAATTGTAATCACAAACAATAATAATATTAGGTATGTCAAAAGGTACTATTAAATTCACTTTAAATTAAATAAAAACGAGTGCGAGTCTAAATCGCGCACGAAGGGTTCCGTACCACCGTTCAATGGAAGCGATGGTGTGGAGTGAATATTTTGGATTTTACACAGCAAAATATTGTTTACAAAGTTATTGGTTCGGTTACTTTCACACTCCATGTACGTAACCAGGTGCATCTATAAGTTTGTATGTGGTATTGAAAGAATTGTTGTATGGGAGCCCCCTTAAATATTTCTTTTATCCTGTTTTTTAGTATTTGTTGTTACAGCGGTAACAGAAATACATAATCTGTGAAAATTTCAACTCTCTAGCTAGGTAGGTTCTTGAGATACAGCCTGGTGACAGACGGACGGACGGACGGACGGACAGCGAAGTCTTAGTAATAGGGTCCCGTTTGGAACCCTTCGGGTACGGAACCCTAAAAACAAATTCAATGCTGTTGGGGCCGTTTTGTAACAGGTATAATTTAAGTTTATGTTTAAAGCTGCTGTGTGTAACTAAAGTGAAGTCTTCTCCTTCTTTCTCCTCGCCTTTGTCCCGTTATACGGGGTCGGCTTTCCCAATCATGCGCCGCCACTTGCACCGATCTTGTGCGTCTTCTGCTTGAAGGCCCTTCTCTTTCATGTCTCTCTGGACGTTCAATATCCAGGTGGCTTGAGGTCTTCATCTTCCCCTCTTGTTTATAGCCATGGATAGGCACTTTTTCACGACATGATCATCTTCTCTTCGTAGGATATGACCGTACCATCTCAGTCTGGATTCCCTTATTTTATCTGTTATGTTTGCAACTTTGAAGCTTCCCCTTATAAGTAACTAAAGTGAAGTAAATAAATAAATAAGGGGAGGGGGGGGATAACTTAACCAGACGCCCTCGGATAACTCGCCAAATAGTCTTGTGGCCCCCGGAACATACGACTACGGAGCTTGGTGGATCTAATGACAACGGTTCTCTGCCAGCCCGTTTGGGAAACGGCATGACAGCTTGCTCTGTATGTTGCACAGATAACTGTTCACAGTCTACTCTAGTCGCGCCATTAGCACGAGCAACTAATTTATTCTAATGAGATCTTTGACTCGGCGAAATCGAGAACAAACAACCGAGATGCGCCATTATAAGAACACTTCATGTTGTGCAACAATAATTATTACTAGCTGCCCCCGGCGCTGCTTTGCAACGCGTCTTCGTGTTAGTTAGTTTCGAGTTAGTTCTCATAGTAGTCATAAAACTATTCGTTTATCATTTAAAGGCACCTTGTTGAGCATAATATGCTTCAGACCTCAGATTAACGAAACTCTTTGCTGACAAACTTTATGCATCGCACTGTCACACGTCACACATAAGTTCCGCCACCAACAAAGAGGTTGAATGCAGTAAATTGATTAATCAACGACAAAGGAGTTACCAACGCCATCTAGCGAAAGAGCCTGGACTTTTCATACAAAATATTTTTCGATTTTTTGGCTGTTTCTTTGCGTTTTTTGTAATTTAATTTTTATCTAAACCTAATCTGGACTGCGGAGAATAAAATCAAATAGGAATTATACAAAATAGTACCTTCCTAATTTATTTATTTTGGCTTATATCCTACATTTATTACGGAACCCTGTGCGAAGTCCGACACGCACTTGGTCGGTTTTTATAAGTTAAGAAGATATATTATTATTATTATTATTATTATCCAAGGTATTAGATATTAGCTGTACATAGCTAATTAGGTGGTAATTGTTGTTTTTGTTATCGGGATCGAAACGTTTGGAGATTCACTTAGGTATTGGTAGTAACTAAGTATTTATTGCTAAATTGTAAATTTACATGTCGTTTTGTCATGGAATGTCATTAATTAGTATAGGTAATTAGTCAAATGTTTATACTATAATATCGACGTTGTTTTTTCATAAAGTTAATAATGTAATGATAAATGTAGCCCATTAAGGCGATACCTCGTCCGTGCAAAGGTCCCCGTTACTCCAGGCGGAAAGACCCGCAGTGTGAGAGGGACGGAATCGGAAAAAAATGAAAAAACGTAGTGCTAAACAACAGAATAATTGTTTAAAAATAAACTACTCTATTTTGTTA
The DNA here is from genome assembly GCA_949825045.1 of Argyresthia goedartella. Taxonomy (NCBI): domain Eukaryota; kingdom Metazoa; phylum Arthropoda; class Insecta; order Lepidoptera; family Argyresthiidae; genus Argyresthia; species Argyresthia goedartella. The sequence goes on from OX463832.1 coordinate 25,364,849, forward strand.
AAAAGTTTTTTAAGGAGATTTTGCGAAAACATAATATCTACATTTGAAACGCAGTTCTACAATGAAATTAGTTAGGATTTCAGAATTACAGGAAAAAATAATATAATTTAGAGGTGTTTTCGTAATTAAATTCTATCGAGAAAATTTCATCCAATCGCGTTTTTGTCTTGGTGAAAATCTTAATAAAATACTTAATAAACGTTTACCAAAAAATCAAATCTGTAGATGACTTCATGGTGGAGTAAATAGATTCGAAAAAAAACCCCATTTTATTTTCGTAGCACCTTAATGTACCCACCGACGGGCACGGGTCTTTACCCAGATACAAGTAAGCCATACTCCACCACGCTGGCTCAGTGCAGGATGATGGAGGGGTGTCGGACTAGTGGCCAACCCGACAGTCAGAAGTTATCAAACTGCCCTAGTAGGGCCTCTGACCAGCTTTACGACTGCCACCGAGTAGCGATAGTAGCCGCGACCTACAGCTTAACGAGTCTTCCGAAACACGGCATCGTCCGAGACAAATACCACATAGAACGGACACCCATCCAGTACCCGTCTCGGCTAGATGTTGCTACCCGCACGAACGTTTCCGATGTGCGAATACCGCTAGGCCACGGACGCTTCAAGTTAATAATAAATAAATTAATTTAATGTTTAGGTAAGGTGCAATAAAAAAAAACGTATTTTTTTTAAATAAAATAGTTTGATAAAGGGGTTTGTCAATGCTGTAGTGTATTAGGTTCCCTTCAAGAGCTGGAGGTTACCACAATCTTGTTCCGATTCAAATTAGGTTCAAAACAAGAACATCACCATGGCAACCATTTCCATTCCAATTCGCCGTAATTGGCTTCATTTAGCAGACGGTCAGGGCAATTTTGCGGATCAAATTAGGTTCCTAATCTGAATCGGCATAAGACGTTATGGTAACGTCTGTCTTTAAGTGGTTTGTATTTGATTGATAATTGCCAAATATAAATACTGGATTTTGTTGGGGGGACAAATGTTCACGCCCCCCGCCCCGCCCTTCACGTATCCCTTGGGTAGTGCTAACGAGGAACAAAACAATCTCAAGACATTGATTTCGTGATATCTTTCAAATCCCTTTGACGCTGCCTAGAAAGTGGTAAAAACTGTATACAGGGTGTTTGGAGTACGGAGCGACAATTTTTTTTTGGGACTAGGGGACTCGTGCTTAACAACTTTCACTGTGAAACCGATTTGATCAGAGCAACTTAATTATTCACTTCTCCTTTTATAATAATGTCTCCATTAATGTCTTGTATTGCTGGAAGAAATCTCTTTTTAGAGATAAGCTCGCCTTTGTACATACATTTTATTTTAATGTAACTTGTAAATTATTTGCGTGCAATAAAGAATTATGAATTCTCCATACACTTTGCACCGAGCGGTTATCAGCTGATTTGTATGGAGAAGTCAAAAATAAAGTTGCTCCTATCAAATCGGTTTCAAAGTGAAAGTTGTTCACAATGCTGTCCGCTACTCCCCAAAAAAAAATTGTCGCTCCATACTCCAAACACCCTACGCTCCATACTCCAAACACCCTACGCTCCATACTCCAAACACCCTACGCTCCATACTCCAAACACCCTACCAGTCCCTTAACTAATCGACTTTACTCACAGACCAGATATCTGTTCTGTGACTTTACTACATATTTCAAAACATTCCGAGGACGACCTCTGTGGCGCAGCGGCTGTGGCTCCGCCTACCATGCGAGAGGTCCCGGGTTCGATCCCCTGGGGCTGGGGTTAAAGAGAGAGAAAAAAAAAGTGGTTGTCTGCAAAGTCGGTTACGGACGATCATTTTACGTGATAACGTCATAACAAACGCTTAGGCCGATCGTGCCTCTCTATCGCTTGCTCCGCGCTCTCGCTTGCACGCTCGGCTCGGGCGGAACGTGACGGTGATTTACTGTTTCGTGCGTGGAGCCGGCGTTCATCGATTTACAAGACGTTATCAAGTCGTGTGCGTGACGTCGCTGTTGCTGGTCCCCACGACACACACGGTATCCCACTGTGGGGCCAGAAGCAATGTATGTATGTGTCTGTATGTAAATGTAAATATTCATTTGTAGGGCAGGAAGGTAACACAAAACCGACTGCACTCGAGTTCAATAGCAGTCGAATCAATTGTCGAAATTGCCTTGCGCAGGAGTCGACCGGTATATCGGCTAATTCTGTAGGCTGGCTATATTTGGAACAGCCATCAAGTAGAAAATTGCTGTGCTATTCAAGTGGGTGTGTTGGTGGAATTATTTAAATAGCATCAGTCAAGTGCGAGTCGGGCTCACAAGCAAAGGGTTCCCTACCATTGTACGAGAAAAAAGACAGAGACGTCTCTTGTGTGGAGGCCTCACATTCATTTTTAGGGTTCTGTACACCAAGCGTGCCAAACGGGACCCTATTACTAAGCCTCCGCTGTCCGTCGGTCTGTCCGTCCGTCTCTCCGTCAGTCTGTCCGTCACCGGGCTCTAACGGATCAACCGCAATAGGCAGAGAGCTGAAATTTTCACAGAGGGTCTATTTCTATTGCTGCTATAACAACAAATAATGAAACATACGGGTTTTTATAGTAGTTTATGTGACTGCTACATAATGTAGGGCATTAATACTCGAGAGTACCCACTCGAGTACCAAAACGAGCCGAAGGCAAGTTTCATAATAATGTACAGTTACATACACTAGTTTATCTACACACATATCATAAGCTCTCTTTGATGTGTTCAGGAACCGCATGTTTGACCGGCATTGTGGCTCTGCAGTTGTTTAGCTTGTTCTGTAGTACCAACTTCACAGACAAACTAGGGGCGGCACGCAGGCGGGCGTCGGCGTTCGAAATTTGAATGTCATAATATGTAGAAAAATTACGAATTATGGTCATAATGTGTAATTTTTCAGATAAGAAATGAGTTTTTACCAAGTAGTTACATTATGCTGATCGTAACGTGAGGTGTTTGTACGCAGTAAAGAGGGTTTATGATACGTGTTTAGATAAGGAATTAAAAGCAGCACCCATATAAAAAATTATTTGTATGGCCATTTTCTTCATTATTTGAATTTTGTGTCAAGCCAGATTTATATTCTGCCAGTGTCCAGTGTATTTTGAAAAAAATTGTGGAAATTAACATAATGGGAATGTTTCCTTGCTTGTATACTACCTTTTTTTTTATTGAATATAAATAAATAAATTATCTTATTCAACGTCAAAATTATACTTACTTATAACTACAAGTAATTTTTTTTTATATAAAAAAAAGACTACACCCTTTCGGAAGGTGGGCCTCGGGGTTAAGAAGAAACGGCAAGAAACTCCCCCATACCTTTTTTTTTAAAAAGTGACTTTACAACAGGTACTGATTTCGGTCTAAGGAAATTCGCCGGCGAGTGATAGACTTGATCCATCGCCCCTCGTCGAATTTCTGTGCGCTGAGATGGTATGGACCATGCAGTTTTGTCATCTAAGTATTCCCTAACACTATAATAGGACTTTCTTATCAGCTCATTTTTAACATAGTTTTTGAACCTCTTTTCAGGAAGGATCAATGATTCCTGTGGTATTTTATTGTAGAAGCGAATACAGTGCCCCATGAATGATGTGCCTACTTTACTTAGTCTAAATAATGGTAGTGCTAACCTATTTTTATTTCTAGTGTTAATTGTATGGCTATCACCTACAATTTTAAATAAAGCTATGTTTTTTCTTACATGCATGATATTCTCGTATATATATTGACAGGTAACCGTAAGTATATTAATTTCTTTGAATTTTTCTCTTAATGATTCTCTAGCATCTAATTGATATATCGCCCTGATCGCCCTTTTTGTAAGAAAAATATCGTATTTATATCTGCTGCTCTCCCCCAGAGCAATATTCCATAAGACATAATTACCTCATACTATAACTATAACTATAACTTTACCTCATACTATAATCACAGAATAATTAATAGTACTACGCTATAATATCGTCGACCCGAATGGCCGGGTCCCGGTTTCGAGTCCCGGTGGGGACAAATATTTGTTTGATGAGAGCTGACTTCTGTACCCTAGTCATGGTTGTTTATCTATCTAAGTATAATATTTATCTATATAAGTACGTGTATCGTTGTCTAGTACCCAACATACAGGGAATCCTAGTTTGGGGCTAGATCAATGTGTGTAAATAGTGTCCAAGGTATTATTATTATTATTATTATTATTATTATAAGGTATAATTATTATAAAAATATGGGCTATGGGATATACATGCCAGGTGTTGGGAAGCAGTACTTCCTGCGGGTATGAGCAACCGTTAAATACACTCAGTTTTGTAGACAGTATAAGTAAAACGACATGCATTCAAGGTGAACCAGCCCACAAAGAATTCGTCTACTTGTGAAGCAGGTACATGAAGTCTGAAGAACGACTTTGCAATCAGTTTGAAGTTTGAGCGATACAGCCTACACACTGAGTTACAGAAATAATCTTGAATTTTCTAAACCACGCAAAATCTTAATAGGGGTTATGTCAAGGCATGAGAACTGTCACGAACATTATGATCTCAGAAATAAGAGCAATGTAATTCGTAATTTCGTAATTTCTTTATTGTACTACACAAAACAGTCATACAGATAACTTATAATAGAAAAAACATGTACAAAGGCGAGCTTATCTCTCAAAAGAGATCTCTTCCAGCAAACCAAGATGGTAGGAGAGGTGATGGTTGAGCGGGGGAAGACCTGCGCGTACAATAAAACTCTATAAATACTACGACTAATATATACTACAAACAATATTATACTGATAACCCTAATTGCTAAAAATAGACTGCATACACAATTACTTAAATACAACGTAAAAATATGAATAAACCGTATAATAAACTAATACATACAAATATATATATATATCTAACTGGAAAGGGAGAGATAGTGCTGCAATGTTTTATAATAAAAAAACGCCCATGGAAGGGTCTGTCTCTTTGACGATTTACTTTGGGAAAAAATGGTTTCAGGAACTACAATTTCTTAAGACCTATCTACAGACACCCCACACCCATAGATTTAATGAAAAAAAAATGTGTTTTCAGTTCCATCTATGAGCCCTTTAATTATTTAAATTTTTGAATAAAACTCGTAAACTGCACCGAACACATCTTACACACACATACGAAGTTTCAAGTGTTTAGTCCTAATAGTTTTTGCATAAAGTTGCGGTGACATAAGGACGAAAGGACAGACAGACTTGATGAAACTTTAAGGGTTCCTTGTTTCCCTACAGAACCCTAAAAATGAGAGAAATTCAAGGCAAAAATATGATTTGGTATGTTAGTTACATATACACAAAATAATAAACATAATCACCAAATTTTAAAGCATAGGAGAAGTAAAAATTTCATCAGTACAAAATTGTATAAAACAGCTGACTCAATTGTGTAGATCAAATTTATTTTTTCGCCCCCTACCTTTAGCTGTATGGGTGCCCCCTTAAAAACATCAAAATTATTTGTCAGAGTCAGGTCAGAGACTCCTATTTAAATAAATTAAGAGATTTTTAAAAACTTTTCCTGTATTCTGCTTGTTTATTAGTTGTTAAAGAAATTATCATATCTTTTTTGTACATTTGTTCAATAGTTTGACGAGAATATCCTTCAAAATTAAAACTCGCACGATCGTAGCATATCGGTTGTAGTATGTGAACTTAGTGTTAACTATTTTTGTGCCTTTCTTTGTTGTTTTGGTGTTTTGTGGCTTTAAATTTATTTATTTTATTACATTTAGGACATTTGCTTACGGATGAAGACATATGTGAGATTTTGGAAAATAGCAATATCTCCGAAATCAAAGATTTGGACGACGACGACGTAGATTTCGATCCCGATGTCCTATTTCGGCAGACAGCTGAAGAAAACGTAACTGAAGAGGAGCAGGATGACGAAACAATCGATGGAACACCGTCTACGGTATCTACTTCCGCTATTCCATGAATACAGCCGCCTTCACTGCCAACTAAGTCACCTCTCCCGTCAACATCAAGGGCTACTATCCGAGAATTAAGAAGTTCCCGTCAAAGGCCTTCCCGTTCAACTTCTGTCCCGAATGATAGATCGAGATCCCCTGCAAGTCATCGTGGAAGAGGCTCCATTTGTGGGAGAAGACCAGATTCCGTACCCGTGCAAGAAAGCGAATATGGAAGCAGACAGCTTTTACAGGGAAGTCCCATGACTATCCTGTCTTGCCAACAAAGCCGGTAAGACTTCCAAAAGATTATGTCAATGACTATTTTGACAATGAGTTTTTAGAAAATATCTCTCACTGTACCAACTTATATTACCTACGCACTACTGGCCATGAACTCAAATCTACGGGTTGAAATTGCTAAAGTATTTGCAATACATATCATCATGGGGTGCATTCCCTATCCTCGAGTACCAATATATTGGAGAGCGGGTACTAGATTAGGCCTGATTTCTGAGGCCGTTTACCACGGCCGGTATTTCACCACCGTTCCGTTGACTGAGGAAATTGAAAAGTTAGGTCTGCATTCAACTGGTACCATAATGCAGAACCGAATCCCAGATCGAGCGACTATTAAATTCAAAAAAGATACAGAGATGCAACGCGGCGAGTCTCAGCAGTTTGTTTGTACCCCTACCGCAATAGTAAAATGGAAGGATAATAAATCTGTATTACTAGCGTCGAACTGTACCGCCGCCGAAGAACAATCAAACGTAAAACGATGGGACAAAAAACGTAAAGTTTATGTCGATGTTTCAGCCCCCAAAATAGTCAGGAACTACAACCAGTTCATGGGTGGTGTCGATGTACTGGACCAACAGATGGAATATTATCGAACATTCATCAAAACTAAAAAGTGGACATTGAAAGTTTTGATTCAGAGTTGTTTGAGAGTTTTAGATCTGTCAGTTGCAGTTGTTAATGCTTGGAGGCTATACAGAAACGACTGTTTGGCTAATAAACTTCCCAGAAAGGACTCAATGCCCCATCTTGACTTTCGAATGAATGTTGCTGAGAGCTTATCATCGATACCTGATCGTACTCGCAACGAAGACAGCGAAGAACCTTCGAGATTACAAAATATATAGGCCAGCTATCGCACCATCAGAAGCGAAAAGATATGACGGCTACGAGCATTATCCTATTAGTGATGATATAAAAGCGCCCAGGTCTTGTCGGTTCGAAGAATGTGGTAGTCGCTCAAAAATAAGGTGTGAAAAAAGAACCGTTTATTTGTGTCTGTCTAGTGACAAAAATTGTTTTAAGACTTATCACATAACAAATAAGTAAAATATTTGTTTATAAGTATTACATAAGGCTGATTATTATTGATTAAACAAACTTCCTACCATATTATAATACTTATCAAAACTGTAACTGTTGATTTCTGTACGATTCCATCATGCATTGTCAGATATTTTAACGTCAGCTTTAATGTATATTGCTGTTTTAATTATTGATGATGATGATGATGGTGGAACAGGAAAGAAGAGTGATAACTTGATAAATCACTTTATTTCTAATGATTACAATTGGCACTTTTTGATAGACGAATGTGAACTGATCGATAATTCTAACTTACAAAATAATGAAAACAGCAATACACATTAAAGCTGACGTTAAAATTTCTGACGATGCACGATGGCATCATACAATCTCTATAAAATAAGTGTATAAAATTATGATAACTTGTTTTAACTCAGTATGTTATGATAAAGACTGATTAAAAATTGTGAAGAAAGATTGTACTTTTATGTCCTCATAATATAAATAAAAGATATTGTGGTTCAACATGGTTTTATTTCCATTCTAAACCCTGATGATAATACACACTCACGGTTGTGCTACATACAATTATTTCTCGAAACTCACAATCGTGAGGGTCTGATTGCTGGAGACCAGCACCAGCAGGATTTTTTCAGTATTTTTCTCTTATGTTTTGGACACTAAAGAAACCATGTGACCATATTTTAATAGCATTTACAAGAATTTTATCTCTCGGATGTAAAGGGTTAACGCAAGTTTTGGAAGTACCACAGTATTAGATTATTAGACATCCAACTAATATTATAAATGGGAAAGTAGCGATGTTCAGCTGTTTGGATGTTTGTGCATCAATCACACTAAAACGGCTGAACGGATTTCGATGAAATTTAGCACAGCGATAGTTTATGACCTAGATTAATATATAGGATACTTTTTATCCGATTGCACCAGAAGAAAGGTAATGTTATATCGGTAAATGATAATTACTAGGAACATGAAGATGAAGTCGTGGGCATCAGCTACTAAATAAATAAATTTACCCCAATAAGGCCATAACACATTATAAGCAAGCAAAAATCATGATGAAACAACATGTCTTAGAATAATGATTCAATAAGTTCATCTAAAATGACTAACTCACAATGTAGGTACATAATTTTCAGGGTAACTTTCCTCAGGCATTATGTAGCGAGCTACTGAGAATTTCAACAAAGACAAATTTAGTAAACAAAATGTCTTCCAATCAATAGGTAAAAGTACTAGGAATTCATGAAACCCAAGGCAGTCTGTTGAGGTGTTGAGCTTGTTTACATACACGAGTATAACCCCGCCAAATTACAAAGTCAACGAACTCACTGAAGTGAGGGTGCGGAGGGTGTTCCTAAATTTTGACGGGTATTGTAAGCAAAGCGAAATCAATGATTTTTAGACGCAATTAGAGTTCTGATTTAATATTGACCTAAGACAAATACCAATCACGAGTAAGTATCTTCAAGTGGCAAATGTAGGTAGGTATGTGAGTCATAGGATTTATGAAATAACTGAAATATTTTTTTTGCGAAATAAACAATGCCGCGTGTTTAGTCTATCGGCAAATGAACGCTCAATATTATTTATTTACAAACAGTTCTGTAGTTTTGCTGTTCTGCTCTGTCAAACTTGATATCCTTGAAAACTAAATCAAGTTTCGTCACGCAGCGTTGTTTTTATCGCTTTGTTGTTATTCTACCACAATCACTTACCGCTGAGATCTTCGAGTGTATTCAATTTCCGAGTCGCCATATTCGAAATCGAATGGCCTGTGCACACAACACTAATTAGTCAATAGTATCTAATAAAATTCACTGTTTTCGATAATATTCGCGACGCCACAGAAATGGTGCAAGTTTTCACAATCGCCTTTGTTGTTTTCTTCTGTTTTGATTCTGCATATGACAGCCGGAAATTACGTCTTTATTGAGAGTGACGTGATCAAATACAGCCAATCAGAAGCGATTGTGAGATCGAAAGAGGATTATCTTGACTTTAATTGGTCAATTTAAGCTAGTCAAAGACAAAACAGAACAATGTAGGTATGAACACATCCTTCCCTGGAACTGGAGATTTTAGATGTTCAAACTCGTGCTCTGATAAAAATCATCGCTTAACTCGCTGCGCTGTTCTGTGCCTGGGTGTCTGGCTTTGAGATGTAAATTAACCGTTTATCCCAAAAGTGCACGGTCAAATGCTCGCTGAGCCCATTGTGAATTTAAATCGGTTAGATATTAATTAATATAATGTATAATATGCCGACACTACTGCAGATATAAAAATACGTGAAATGATGTTCAAAACCAATGGCGCTTGTAAGAAAAGGCGTTTTAATTATTATTTAGAACAAACACACATAATTGTCATATTATTATAGGTTTATATTTAACCAAATAAGGAATCGGCAACCGCTTGATAAAAAAAACGATAACTAATTTAACCTGTAAACCTGGGTAAACCCTAAAATGGAACTTTTATGACAGACGTCACCTAGAGTACCTACTAAATATTCTATTGTGGGCATTTGTGGGAAAAATTAGCCTTTATGTCATTATTTTTTCTTTTCCGGCCAGCAGAGAAGCGAAAGGGTGAATCCTTTATTTTAAGGAGTAGAAATTACAATCAATACTTTTTTCTATATTCAATCTATGCTTTAATTTAAGTGATTCTAAAGTTAACATCAGAAAAGGCACTAAAAATAAATAAATTACAAAAGCAGTAGGTTACACGGGTTGCTTACGCTGCAAAGGAAAATTACAGTAAAATAATTAGTTACTACCTAAAAGTATCACTATGCAAGCGCACTGTCGTCATCAAAGCGAGGGCGACGGGACCTCGTCAGCCGATTCCGTGAATGCAGGGCATGTGACAAGTCTTTCTCCATTTATTTAGGAGAAAGTTACCAGTGGGATGAACTATTTTACCGTTCTACATTTCATTTTCACGACTCCTCAAAATGCAGTTGTGTGACTTTACCTGTTTATGCGAGCAGGGGTGACGGAAAGAGGTGCGGGCGCGGGATGGGAGAGAAAACACAAAACCTGTTCCGGCTACACCCTTTTCGCTGTATTTTACAAGTAGGGCAGGAGCCCCGGTTGTGGCCACTTTAAGGAAAATCTCAATTTAAAAAATTCTTATCTCTTAAATTTGTGTAGTTAGATCTGAGTGAAAACTCCGTAGTGCAGAAAATTTATCTGTCTTTCATATTTTGTAAAGCAATGTCATTAACAACAAAACAATTTTATGTTATGATTGATTGAAAAAAATATATGCAAAAACATCAGTTTTGGCCACTTATACCCCATTTCTGGCCATAGAGATGTACCAGTTTTGGCCACTAAACAGAGGTAAATGTAAAAAAAAAAACTTTTTTTTCTATAATTCACATTTATATTATCAAAATCAGGATTTAACACTGTCTTATCTAGATTATTAGTTCACAAATTCCCAATATTTTTCCATTTCAGGCACACAATAAAATTCTCTTTTTGAATTTATTTTTTTGGGAGCTTTTATTTTTTCTTTAATGTCCGTCACGGGATACAAATTTATGTCTGGTTTGTCAGGCCATTTCCAATTTTTTAGTGATTTCTGCATTGCATTTATGTACATCGCCTCTTCATTTACAGACTCGATTCTGCCGACAAAATATTCACGTTCGTACACAAAAATCACAAAATCACCAGTTTTAAAGTCTTGATAGTTAATGTCTGTATTTAGAGGCATGCTATTTTGTTTATCTTGCTGTTGGATGTCATCTACGTTATCCTGCTGTTCTTCAGACATACATGTTTCGTCTGAATCTTGCCTAGAAAAACATTCTCCTTCTGATGTGTCAGACTCAGAGGCTTTTTTTTTTGCTTTGGGTTTTTTCTTCTCTGCTTTTTTAATACTTTCTATTTTCTTTTCCTTTCTTTTGTTACTTTTATTAAATTTCTGTTGTTCTTTTTCTTGTTTTTCTTTTTCTTTGCATGCCATTATATCCTTCCATTTGTCTGATGTTAATACAGAAGGTATATATTCCCTCTTTCGAGTAGAAGTGGAACTTTTCTTTTCGGGCCATAGAAGGCAGCTTTTGACTAATTCCATAGTCGATTTAGGGCTCCCAATAGAGTTTGAGTTGTTCAAAGTTTCGTTTACGGTTAATGTAACAACTTCGTCAGCAAGGTTAGCTTGTCTCTCAACAACTTTGTTTTTCATGTCTGAAGTAGCGTCTACGTTAGTGGACGCTACTTCAGGGAATCATTGTGCGCAGCAAAGACTGTGCAATCATCTTTAAACTTCAGCCACACCTGATACAGATGATGTGCTTCAACACAACCACTCCAATCTAGTCCACAGGTGTATGTTTCCTGGAAATCTTTGAGCAAATCTGGTGAAATCTTACTCTCCATATATTTCAAATGAGATGTCTCTACTACTTGTACGTTTGCTCGTTCGACATTTGTCTGTTTCCCGACTACTCTTTTATAGTTTACTTGATCCGCATCAAAAGGGTACAGCCCACAAGTTCTAAAGCCTGCCCTGATATTTTCTGCGAACTGTGGATCATTTAACAAAATGTCGTGCAAAGCAGCAGGGAGATTGAATTTTGTTATATCTTCCCAGTTATGCTCAATTCGCCATTTGCGGACGTATTTCAACCAACTCTGTTTCAATGGAGAAAATACTGCTACGTCTAGTGGTTGCAGCATATGTGTTGTGTTGGGTACCAGGGCTACAACTATGATGCCATTTTCTCTGCATAATTTTGACAGGTGTAGGGTAAGATGAGACTTGTGTCCGTCTAAGAACAAGATGACTGGTAACTTGAATCCTTCCTTTGTCAGATAAGGGATGAACACATTTCCAATATATTCATAAAAACTTTCTGCCGTCATCCACCCTTTTTCTGTCTTGCCGATAGACCAATTTTCTGGTGCATTTTGAATCACTCCTTGATTCATCCTCTTGTATTTGTACAGTGTCAGAGGTGTAGCATTTTGTCCTGCAGCGTTTACAGTGAAAAGAGTCGTAATGTTTTCTTTATCACTGTTTTGAGAGGTGTCATAAACATGTTCTCCTCTTGGTGCTAAGATCAAGCCGCCTTTAGGTGACAAAAAAAAGGATGTTTCGTCACAGTTCCATACTCGAGTTGGATCTTTCAATATCTCGCATCCTTCAGGCCCTATGAGTTCGGTCACTTCCTCAAACCATTTTTTATTTTCTCTTCTGTTATCATCGCACGGGCTTTATTAATGTATTCTGCATGTTTTTTCGACAAGTCCGGATGTCTCGCCATAAACGACAAAAACCATGACCTTCCAGGACGATTGTTTCTGAACGGCGTTTTGATTTCTCCCGTGATCACAATTTTTTTTACAGAGTCCAGCAAACCGTCTTTGTTTATTGGGAAGCCAGCTCGTGAACACTCCTTTATCCACGCGACTAGCATCTTTTCAATGTTGGTTCCAAGGACAGCTTGCGGTCCAACGTGTCCTGAGCTCTCAGGAGCACGTCCTGAAATTTTATTTCTTAATGTGGAACGTGGAACCTTAAACGTACGTCCGGCTGTGGCCACTTTCATTCCGCCGCGTATCGCTTTCAGGGCCAAATCTACCTTTGAGGGCGAATATGTAAAGAGTTACTTCTTTACACATTCCCGGTCTTTTTCTCTTTTATTCGTGGGGGCCATTTTATCTGAAAATCAAATAAATTATTCAAACCAAACTCGTTAGTAAGTAATAGGCAATCACTAGGCACCAATTGAAAATAGATATGGCCAAAACTGGTGTTACTTGAAAACCGGTTGTGGCCATCAACATGGTCAAAACCCGTACAAAAGTGCAATTTGTTGTGTTAGTTCTGGCCACTACCCATCCTAGCCTAAAAAAACACGCACAAACAAAATAACCTCAAAACCAGACTCCTGCACATGTATTTAGCAGGCCTTAATCAAATGCAAAACAATTTATACAATGATTCGTTTGATATTCATTGATTACATACTTCAGGATGCTTACCGATTTCCTTTAGAAATTGTCAAAAGTTGCTGCGTTTTCACTCAGACGCTCATGTAAAAAAAGCCGGAAGTCCTCTGTTTCACAGCTGTTGCTTCTCAAATCAGACCATAGACAAAGTTTTTTTTTTACTCCAAATAAATAGTAGTCTGTTTTCTATTACTAATTTTTTGAGGTCCAAAATTGTAAGTGGCCACAACCGGGTCAGTGGCCAAAACCGGGGCTCTTGCCCTACCTCGTAGGTAGTTGGTGTTTCCAAAACAAATAAAAGATTTTGCTCTAAAATTTTCATTGAAAGTATTTTATAATTTTACATTTGACCCGGTTTTTAGAAATTATTTCCAAACCGCGGAATAATATAGGTTTCAGAACCCTTATGATTATTTAAATCGATATTTTTCGATTCCCATAGTAACTTTCAACGGGAAATCCGTCTGTAGAACTCTTTAACAATTTACAAGGAACCTACAATATAAATTTAACTCAAGTAGTATAAAAGATGAATTTGACCCAAACCCCCGAAAAGGGGTACAACTCGAGAATTACCGTAATGACTTTTAATCCCACAAGAAATAAACACTATACTGCTGTCTTTGTGATTGCAACCGATGTCGATACATCATGAGTCTATCTGAGATCGTTCAAAAATATTTTGATGGTTTACACATAAGAAATAACTAGTCAGACGTCCATATGTTACACTAACAAATATTTCAGTTTTTTTTTCTATAGGGTTTATCATTATGATAAATGACCTGAAGAAGCTTTTCTCAAACACGCCAATTGCCTTGCTGTCTGAAACTGATACTTCCTGTAAGTTTAGAGAATGATTGTTGTTTGCTGCAGGAAGATCTTGACGTGGTCTATAGGTAGAGGGTGAACAACAAACTCCTAATCAGTACAGCTAAGTGTGTTATTTAATGTCTTTCACGCGCTCTTCTCAGCCTTTCAGCGCAACGTACCTATATATACTCGGTACGGAGTCCATGAATCGAGTGTATTCGATTAAGGATCTCTTTAGGCTTTAGGCCGGGTCACAGCACTACCACGGCTCTACTCAAAGTGACAGATGATATCCAACTTGCGATGGACCAGAAGAGGATGTCTATGCTGGCATTGCTTGACTTCAGCAGCGCTTTCAACTGCGTGGATTTTGATATCCTGGTTGCGATCCTTCATTCACTTAATGTCTCCTCTCATGCCGCCCTCTGGTTTGACTCCTATCTCAGAGATCGACAACAACGCATCAAGTCTGAGGAGACATCCACCGATTGGTGCGATCTATTCACTGGGGTTCTTCAGGGTGGCATCCTTTCACCCCTTCTTTTCTCGGTTTTTATCAACTCAATCTCTGATGTACTTACTTCTTCATATCATATTTACGCAGATGACCTCCAAATATACCGGCATTTTTCTCCGCGTGATGTGACTCCGGCTGTGGAGGCTCTGAATGCTGACCTCGAGAATATCCGGAAATGGGCCCTCTCGTATGGGCTTCTAGTCAACCCGAGCAAGTCGCAGGCCTTGATCTTGGGAACCAGATGCTCTCTTAACCTGTTACAACAACTTCAAATCGCTCCTCTAATATTTGACGGAACCGTAATCAAATACAGCGATAAAGCTAAAAATCTCGGAGTTGTATTCGATAACATGCTGTCTTGGTCGCCCCATGTCTCCGAGGTCAGCAGACGAGTCTTTGCATAGTTTCACTCTCTTCGGAGATTACAATACTTCCTTCCACGGCACACTAAAGTCACTCTAGCCCAGTCCCTTCTACTTCCTTTAATTGACTATGCCGATGCTTGCTGGGTGAGTGCAAACGAAGAACAACTGAATAAACTCGAACGACTTCAAAACCTCGGGATTCGGTTCGTCTTCGGGCTGCGCAAGTATGACCACGTCTCGCAGTATCGCAAGGAACTGGGTTGGCTCCCGATTCGTCTTCGCCGTGATTTCCACATATTGGCTTTACTATTTAACATCTTGAGAAATCCCAGATATCCTTCTTACCTTCGTGAACGTTTTGAGTTCCTTTTCTCCAGAGGCAAGGAACGGAGATCTCACACGGTGTCTCTTCTATGTATTCCGCAGCATAACAACGTCGCCTACGAGCACTCGTTCAGGCTGAGGGCCATTCGGCTGTGGAACGCACTTCCCTGCACTATTAGGGATAGTCCCACTCTCTTCTCCTTTAAGAATCGCTTGAAAGAGCACTTACTTTTTCTTTCATCATAGGTATTGTATATATAAGTATGTAATTGTATTTATCTGTTTATTATTATTATTTGTTTATTTTTATTTTATCTACTATTTCTTTTATTATATGTATTTTTATAGTAAGTATTATATTTTATTGGTATTTAGTAATTTTATAATTGCACTAGACTACCCTTTTCAGTTTATATGTATCCTATCCTGATAGGTTTGCTGTAAGAAATCTCTGTTGAGAGATAAGCTCGCCTTTGCCTTTTAATTTCTTGTAAAATGTTTTGTTTTAATGTTCTGTGCAATAATGAATTGTGAATTGTGAAAATAATGCTTTAAAAGATTAGGGCTTTTAATACGGAATAGTAAGGGATTTCAGAACCTGGGTGTGGTCCCTCTCATTTACAAGGCCCTAGTGAGAACCAAACTTGAATCTAGCTCGATCGTTTGGAAACAGCACGAAAGCTCTACGTCCTTATACACAAAGCTTTCCTTCGATACCTGTATAAGAGAAAATTTGGATGCTACCTTTATCCATCCGCTTATATATTGAGTATGATCGGATACAACTCACTAGAGGTCAGACGTAATACCGAGCAGCTTCTGACTGCATGTCGATTGTTGCGAGGCGATAGAGACTGCGCTGCGCTTATCGATACGTTATGCGCGTTATACGTGTCCGCGATAGATATCTCCGCGCACGTTAGCTTGGTGGCGCACCAGCAGTCTCCGCTGCGCATTATTTTGACATTGACCTTCTACATATTTTGACATCTCAGCTTTCATTCCTTTACCTTGACATTATTTGAAAATATTGAATTCAATTTAAATATGCTTTTATTTTTTATTCTTGTGTAAATATCTATTGTGCTTGTATTATTTATAATGGAACCTGATTTTTTATCGATATGTAAATAAGCATTAACCTATAACTCCATTTGTTTACTGAACAGCGCATTGGGCGCTATAAATTAATAAATTTTATATATGCTTTGCGTCCATGCCATCGTGTGATATTTTATAATAAACATGCGATGACGTCGTTGTAGTGAATGTACGTTACACGAGCGTAGGTTCACTCTAGGCTGGAAGCTTTCTGGATGCCGTTGCTGGTGGCTGTGTATTAGACCCTTAATTCCAAAATCGGAATAGCCGGTCCACAGTGGACGATCGTGGTGGATCGTCTCGTGTGGACCCGACAAATACGCATTATCGCTTGTTTGATAATCCCTTCAAAAAGGTTATAGAATAGTTCATTACTATTTTATTCATAGGACGAGTTTAATTATTATTCATTTGCATGCATCGGGCGGAAGTGCACACCCCTATACCTTCTGTTGTCTATCTCATACCCGCGGCCACATTATTAACGTTCAGTGAATGTTCGCGTTGTAAGAAAGAGACAGCACCATATATATCTCATGGAAGCATAATTATTCATTATAGCCAGCCATATACACCCAGTTATCGAGTTACCCGACACGTACCCGTCAGACGTATCTCAAATCTTATCCGTGACTTCGCTTACGCAGACATATACGCACGGATGTACCCAACATATCTCTGCCGGTTAATTGAAGTAAAATTATTATTAATAGCGAGCTGTTCGGAACCAAACGTAGAGGTTGATTTCATGATCGATTTAACTCGCGCCGTAGAATAGTTTAATTTCATAATTTATCATAAAACCTACTCAAAAACCCTAAAGAAAAAAAAACGATTAAGCAGCAGGTATAGAACTAGCATTGCAACTAGAGACTGATAGATATTTAAAACACAATGAAGACAAAAGACGAAGGCAACCAATATTTGGAAAAAGAAAACAAATTTTTTTAGGCAAATATTGGAAGGACTCTGTGTGTTTCTCGGAGATAATGACAAATATGCCTCAAGCTATGAAGAAACATCATCTCGGAAAACAATAGCGAAACTGAAAGAAAAGAGCTCTCAGCTCAGCTCTCAAGAAAACCAAGCAGAACATTAGTCAGCAAATGGAAACAATGATCAGGAAACTAGAAGGACAACAAGAAATCGAAGAAAACCACTGCTTCTCTCTTAATCCCATATCCTTCCTATTCCAAATACCCTATATTGGCTTCAGGCTGAAGAGTCGGCCGATTTAAATCACCCTCCTTTTCTTCCTGACGAGCAGGCCACACCCCCTTCTTTCGTTACTTGTGCCCTCTGGTATGCCGGCCGAAAGACCGGAACTGGTCGAGGACCCTGGCTGGAGAGGCACCATTCAGTCATTCATTCATTCATGTTTTATACAAAAAAGACATACAGATAACTTGTAATAACAAAAACATGTACAAAGGCGAGCATATATCTTAGAAGTGTTTTCTCCAGCGCCATTAGTCCGTCGGCGGGAGGTTACCGAACCGGTGTACACCGTGCCACAGTGGTCCCGCCATAGTTAATAAATCCGCAAAACCTCATGTCAAAATATCCATTGTTCGACTTTGTGTTGTGGTTGTCGGGTGACAAACCTTCCAAAAGTAAAAATAATTCGCTAACGCCGAAGTGAAAGCATCTTTACGTAACGCCCATCGCTACTCATCGCATTAGCGCATTTTTGGTGCAATTGTGAATCCTCCAAATTACGTTGTATTTGGGTGGGTTTTGTGATGAATCCTGAAATTAAGCAAGAAGCAAGATCTCATAGCACAATTAAATAAAAAAGCCGGGAGCCGTAAATTTCTCGTTTTTTTAAAAAAAAGTTCGATTTCTGATGAACCAACTTGCACTTGGCCGGTTTTTATTAACCTCTGGAATGTCCCTGTACAGCGAATCTCGTGGACCCTAACGCGTCCAAGGTTCTGGCGAAAATAAACTTTCAATCGACTTGCGTTAGGAATTTGACAAGTTTGTTAGGTTATTTTATTTGTTTCCTAACATGTTATGTACCATAATAAAGTTTATGAAATTACCTATCTTGTGATGTATAGTACTTACATGTGATAATAAAGTTGATAAGGCTTTTCATCGATTGTTTGCAGAATCCATTATTTGACATTGACACCTCTAATTATATTTCGTTCTTACGGGAAAAACACAAAACTTACACTAATTTCCATTTTTCACATCACCACTATTAATTTATCCAGCGATAAGATGTATTATTTTATTACAAAACACAGTAATTACTTCACAATAAATAAATATTGACAAACATAAAATGTAAGTCTGCGGCCGGTCGCCTGCCCAAAATGGCGACATGGCTTGGTATTTTAATTATTTTGATAAATAGGCTGTCTCAATGTCAGTTCCAATCATATCACACGGTTGCCAACTAAACTACTCATAATCTAAGACTACTTCCGGGAACTTGGTGAATATTCATAAAACGTCGAAGTTTGCAATACTTTCTATGCGCTTATGCAGCGCACAGGATGCTAGCCGCCCAAAAAAGTTATGCGCTTATGTAGCGCATAGGACGTTTGACGGGTTAAACGTCTTTAGGGCATTTTCAATTGATTCCTAAAGGTGGCTCCAGACATGTTCTTTTGTCCGTAACCTACCTCGGAGTCCTCCGTATCATATCGGCGTCGCGGTCCTAGAACGCTAGTTTGGACGCCCGTTCGGTACGGAACAGTGATACGGCGCGTCTCGATCGTAGCCGATCCGGGCGTCCAAACTAGCGATCTTGGATCGCGACGACTATACGATACGAAGGTACGTTATGGACAAAATAACATATCTGGACCCACCTTTATGAGGTCGGGTTGGGAAGAACTGACCATGTGAATGCCCCTTAACACCTCCGATCCCACCTACCCCTTACCCGCGGGCCATCCGCCAGCCGTTTGTCTGGTACAATTATAGGTACTTAATGATACTTATTTATAAATGTTTCGTTTCCGATACGCGAACCTTCGCCATAGTCCGATAATGTGGCCAAAAGGAATATTACCTTACTTACATCCAGCTGTCATCCAACGTTTATGCTCCTTTACAAGTACCTACAGCCAAGAAGCTCAAGGACGAATTTATGATACGTCATTTCGCCTGGCTAAGCTAGTAGGTATATCTGTGGGGTAAGGCATTCATGGTGATTTGAACTGATAAAAATGGACTGATAATAATTGGATGAATGAGTCCAAAAAGACCGTCAAACTGGCATTCATTTCTCGATCGATGGGGCCGGGCCAAGACGTGCATTACTACATATTGGGCTAGCCAATTTATCGCCGCATTAGTTCAAACATGGATTCGGATTCATAAAAAGAAATTTTATTTATTGCGGCGACTTATCCTACCTATTTATCATTATCCTACCTACTATTGTTGCCATCCTTCACCAGAAACTCCAAAAAATGGACGAAAGAATGGCTAAAAAAAATCTATGCCTTTTGGGAAATGGTCAAACATACAAACATACAAGTACGTGCAAATACTTTAAAATCATTTCGCTCCTTCTGCGAAATTCGCTTGCGTTCTGCGTTCGTTTCTTAAATGTTAGTACTTGAGAATGAATATAATAGAACAGAAAGCACCTTTATTCCACTGTAACTCAATGAACGAACCTACGTATTTAATCGTTACTACAGGTCCAGCCACCATCGCGTGAATCGCGTCGAAGCTACGACTGATGGTAATGGACAGGTCACTGATGCACCGCACTCACGGATTGCGGTGAGCCCGGAAAATCCGTGGTTTAT
The DNA here is from genome assembly GCA_949825045.1 of Argyresthia goedartella. Classification (NCBI taxonomy): domain Eukaryota; kingdom Metazoa; phylum Arthropoda; class Insecta; order Lepidoptera; family Argyresthiidae; genus Argyresthia; species Argyresthia goedartella. The sequence goes on from OX463832.1 coordinate 25,385,029, forward strand.
CGTCAGTCCTATTTCATCAGTCCATTTTGATCAGTTCAAATTACCGTGAGTGCCCAGCTATTATTAGACCTGCGAATCACACCCTCTCTTTCTAACACAAGCGTGTGATGGATGACGTATCGTGAATTTGTGCTTGAGCTTATTATTGGCTTATCTATACCCGTATGGTTGTACTATGTTTGTTTTGTACTCGATGTAATCAAAACATGGGCAACTAATTGTCCAATCAAATCAGTTTATTTTAATTATAATTACTTTACCTAGGTACCGACTAGACATAATATTTAATAATTTCTAACCAACCATGATTTCCAACGCTCATATGGTAAAGACTGAACGCACACAGTTCTGTCACGGTTGCTTCAGTGTCGGCCGCCGTATCTCGCCCATTGCGGATTATGATGATATCTTCACGAAACTACTGGATATGCGCTATTTGGTGAGAAGCATTGGTTGGAGTGTAGATAAGGGGGCGCCAAGGAAAAAAAAACATAGAATTTTCCGCTTCCGCCCCCTTATCGACACTCTGACCGACCTTTCTAATAAACAAAAAATAGGCAAATTGCATGTTTACAGCTGTTATAACAAATGCATAATTTGTGCACCGTTTTCAAGCTTTCTTTATGTTCTGTTTTACCAATTTTTAAAATAGATCAAAAAATCAATCTGGGAGTTTTTTCACCCTCTCTCCCGCAGTGGTCCAATGCAGAGAAGAGGCAAAAATCGCTGTGAATAAATAAATACAGTACAGTACACATTACAGTAATAAAGAGAAATTTACTTTTGACTTGTTTAAATATTACAGTGTTATATTATAACGCTGAAATAACACTTTTTTATTAGGTAGTAAGACTGCACTGTTTGACTGTTATTTTGTAACAATTGCTTTTTCCATTATTCTCTCTCATTCCGATGGCTAAACATGGTCACAATTATTCATCTGACACCTCTTAAGTGACAAGGAATGATGATAAATTTGTTTGTATTTTCTAGGAATCATCATTCTCTCAACATTTATTCTGCTGGGAGTGCAGAGCCGAGCTGAGACGAATAAGGAATTTCAAGAACAAAATTAGTGAGGCACAGATTTTTATTAACTCATGCCATTCTAGCAACCAGGTAAATATAAATCAGACAGTGTGTTCAGTGTTTGTTGTTGTTGTTTCTGGTTCGCACTTTGTTTGGTTAGACGTTTTTATGTATATTATATGGGACTAGAAACTGAGCCTCTGCCAATCCTTAAGGGAAAAGGTGTGACCCTATAATGACTATAAATTGCTGACCATTTTTTGGGAAATAGTACTTGTTGTAAAGTTGTGTCAGGACCTAACAGTTGGGTTGGCCACCACTAGCCCGGCATCCCTCCACCAACCCACAGTGAGCCAGGGTCGTGGAATGTCGCTCAATCCTACTTGTGATGACATTTAGAGGCTACAGTTGTTTATTTATTATTAGTACTTGTTATATTTGGGGAATGATAGAATATGTTTTGAAAACATCAGTGAAAATAATTGTCAAATACAACTTTTATTGTGTAGTTTTAAAATTATCCCTGTTATGTTATGTTAATGTATAATGTTATGTTATGTTAATGTATAATCTCATACATTTTTGTCTTCAAACAAGTGTTTGAACAGGAGTTTATTATTTGTAGTTAAACCCTATCCCTGTTACTACAAAATTAAACACAGTTTAACCATAAAACAATGACGACCCGAATGGCCTACTCGGCAGTGACCCTGCCAACGAAAGCTAGGGTCCCGGGTTCGAGTCCTGGTGGGGGCAAATATTTGTTCGATGAGAAGGGATGTTTGTATCCTAGTCATGGTTTTTTATCTATCTAAGTATAATATTTATCTATATAATTATGTGTATCGTTGCCTAGTACTCAAGATACAGGGAATCCTAGTTTGGGGCTAGATCAATGTGTGTAGATAGTGTCCAAGGTATTATTAAACATCAAATCTCATACATTTTTGTCTTCAAACTTCAAACAAGTGTAAAACAAGAGTTTATTTTTTTGTAGTAAGACCTTATGTTTTAAACAGTGTGGGTAAACCGCATTGATAGTTAGTAATCTTATCATGGCTCACCGGGTGATGGACGGATGACACCTGTTTGTGTGCCAGCCAGGGCGCCGAGAGTTGGCTGATCCATGCTGTAGTGTAGGCGTTTATATTATTTTATTATCTTATAGACTTGTATTTGTTAATTTCTTGTATTTGAATTTATTTATGGGCCTAGTAATAATAATTATTTTATTTTCACAAAAATAAGTATACATATTAGTTACAATGGGGCTCTTTAAATGTAGGGTGCATTAGATTCCACATGAAAACCATTGTTACATCTATTGCTGAGCTAGGCGTAAGACCTCTGTTTCAGCAAAACGGCACCCAAATCCCTTTTAATCTATGCTTCCCAGGTATGTGACAATTTTTTTTTTTTGTTGGAGGGGAAAAAAAATGAATTACCCATGCCCAGGAGTCAGAACTCCCTGCTATGTCCGGGTCCCCACATATTGAGCGGGCATCAGCTCGTGTGCTATACGGACTGAAAACAACCCCTTTGTGTCTACAGTTGTCTTACTAAGACTTTACTGTGAGCCATGGTTGGTCTCTCCAACCAAGGTATGTGACAAAATCGCGATACTGTGTTTATGTTAGTGTTAAGATGCTTGTATGCTAGGGAACAAGCCCGTCGCCGCTTAACCTCTCATTTACCACCGGCGCCGACGCCACTTTTCCATTATTCCAGTATTTTAAAAACAAAAAAAAATTTCAGCTCCTAATAAATTCGACCATGTCTCTCAATTTCGCCACTCCAAGGCATACCACTTCCGCATATGAGCACTCCTTCAGGTTGCAGGCGGTCCGACTGTGGAACGCACTTCCTTGTGCGATAAGAGACAGCCCCACTCATTTCGCTTTCAAAAACCGGGTAAAAGAGCACTTCCTCTCTCTTTTGTGATAGTTGTAGTATGTATATTATTATTATATGTAAACTTTATTTACAGGTTTATGTATGTATTGATACGTATTTAGTAGTTTGGTATATACGAGTGTGTATTTTATTTACCGTATTTTATAGATATGTAATTTACTTATATGTATTTTATTATTGTTTAGTTATTGTGCACTGCCTACCCTTTATTGATAAAATTTCCTGTCATGCCTTGGTTTGCTGGAAGAAATCTCTTTTTAGAGATAAGCTCGCCTTTGTACATATGTTTTCTTTTAATGTATCTTTTTTAAATAACTGTGTTCAATAAAGAATTATGAAATATGAAGTTCACTTGACATATTGTAACTATGAGTAGAACAATGTAATCTAAGAGAAACATAGACAAATGTAATATTAATTAGTTATACAAAGCCTGAAATAAATGATTCATTAATTCATTTCACCTTTCAGATCCAGCCAATACCAGCTTCTGCGTCACGGCTCTCAATATCAGTCATACAAACCACAGAATCTCTCAAACACCAAGAAGTATTCACAAAAACCGGCTTACCTGACCTTTTCTCCAAAGTCAAAGTCGAGATCGCCAATGAAGACACTCCGGAAGTCTCGCAAACAGATCTGTTGGATTTAAAAGAAGAGATTTCTGACGACTGGCATTATGAAGATGTACCTTTGAATCAAAGAAAGAAACGCAGAAGAAAACACAAACAGAAAGCACAAAATACGGATGTATTGAACATAAAAGAAGAGTTTAGTGACAATAAGGATTTAACATTGATTCAAAGAAAAAAACACAAAGAAAGAGAGCGAAATACGGAAAGTAAAAAGGAGAAATTTGTCATTATTACATCAAAAAATAAAAGAAGGCTTTATAAAGCTATTAGTATGAAAATCGAGGAGTTGCAGTATTGGTCAGAAAAGGATAGAATAGATGAGTCGTTCTTGAAATTTCCATATCGCTGTGAAAATTGCGTCTATGGATCTATGTCTGAGGAGGGATTGGAGAAACATAAGGAGATGTTTCACTCTGAGGTATATATTATTTAGTTAACCCCTTGGCTGGCATTGGCCTGCAGGATTTTCATTGGTTTTGAACCTTAATACTAAGACGTAAGGTTGAAAATACGGTGGCATGAATATGGCTACTGTCTAAGGGGTTTACAAATAAAACATGTTTAGCCAGCTCATTGCCCCAGCTATGGAAAATGTTTTGTCAATATTATCCCACAAATATTATAAATGATAACGTTTGTGAGTGGATGTTTGTAACTCAATAGCGCAAAAACCGCTGAACAGATTTGAATACAATTTTGCACACAGATAGTTTGTGTAGGATACTTTCTGTCCTGGTAAATGATAATTCGTAAGTCTAAACACACCGAAGGGCATCAGATGTAGTAAAACCAAGTAGGTATATAGTTTTTATATAGTTGAGATATATAATTAGATATTTAGAATAGTTTGATATTTTATAGTTTATATAGGTATATGTGCATACTATCTATTGTATTTTATATAGTTGAGATATTTATTTTATTTATTAAGTATATTTTATTTATTTTTTAAAAGTAATTTTCGTACGTATGTATACAGTTTTATTGCGCACTAGGACTGTCCTGTTTCATAAACACTCCTGTCTCTAGGTTTGCTGGAAGAAATCTCTCTTTAGAGATAAGCTCGCCTTTGCCTATAAAATTTATTGTAACTGTCTGTTTATCTATATTTTCTGTGCAATAAAGAATATGAATATGGATATGAAGGTATTCATAAGAATCTAAAATAACGGAAGCAACACAACCAAATTATAAATTAATCACTGTGAATGAGGTTACCATGAAATAGGTGATTTTTAATTTTGCCGGCTACGTCAACTTGTCAAGGCAAGTTTGTTTACCTTTTTTAACCCACCTCCTTCGCCTTACTATATTCAATATTAAAAATGCTGCCTCTCACACCCCCTAGAAGCATACCAGCACATGCGATACTTGCTCAACAACGCACGCGTCGGCGGCGGCACTTGCCTCGCACATGAGACGACACATGCGGCTGTTCTGCTGTCGAGTGTGTAACTACCAAAGCGCGGCAAGAAGGAACATGACCGGCCATGTGGCGAGGCACCACGAAAGGGCTGTCCAGTGCAAAGAGTGCGCGCTGTGCTTTCAGTGAGTACAAAATGGTTTCTTGATAGAAATAAGCTCGCTTTGGTATTGTAATAAATGTACTCCAGTAATGTCCCGGGCTTCTCTGTATGCCTGCTATGTGTGTTACAAGAAAGAAATTAAGTTTTTCTATGTATTAAGTGCGATGTGGCGTTGCGGTCGAGCCTCTGCCTCCTAAGTCTGGGGAGGAAGAAAAAAAATCCCAAGGCTTGATGTTGTATGTGTGTGACGTCACTGCTTCTGCCTCCCACGATACAGCGTATCCTAGTGTGGGGTCAGAAGCAATGTAATTAGCCGACCATATTTTGGGGAATGATAGTACCCATCAATATTAACAACTTTTCCCAAGAAACATACTCACAAATGAAAAAAAAAATCGCCTCTCAGTACATTGACCCGGTCAGCTGTTGACAAGTCACTATGGGAGACCCAAACTTTTGATAATTATGGGTACTATCATTCCAAAATATGGTCAGCTAATTAAATGTCACCTGTATATTCACCAAGTTTATGTGTTTCATGTATATCCAACCATGGTGGATGAAATCTCTAGATATAATACTGTATAGTATTATAGTATCTGTGATATAAGCTCGCAATGGTACATTATATATCTTTCATTAGTTCTATGTTGGTCTGTTATGTGAACAGAGAACAGTTAAGAGAACAAGCAAAAATGACAAAGTGTTATAATTATGATGACTTTAATAAAGATATTATTTTTTGGCGTTTACTTTATGAGTATTTCTGTTTGTTTAGAATGTGTACAGAAATAATTTAGTATCTTGCTTGCTCAAATAAATCTCTCATTGTACAATAATAGTAGTTTTCGCACCACCTGCCTCGAAAGTGACACTTTATGCAGGCTGTTGTTTTATAAAGTGTGCCCATTATTATGAACAACTTTCACCAAGAAACATGGTCGCAAATGAAAACAAATATTTTATCCCTCAGTATATTGACCGATCAGCTGATTACATGTTAGTATGGGAGACCCAAGATTTTTTCGTTTGCGACCATATATTTCTTGGGGAAAGTTGTTCATAATGATAAAAATAAACATAATCATTTACATAAACATAAACATTTACATACAGGCACATACATTGCTTCTGCTTCTGGCCCCACACTAGGATACCCTGTGTCGTGGGAACCAGAAACAGCGACGTCACACACATATAAACATCCAAGACCTCGGGTATTTTTATATAATAAATATAAATTTTCACATAAATTCACTTTAAAAATTGATATTATAAATATTTTCTCGCAGGAGACGCGAAAAGTATAGTACTCCTCGGGGTTAAAGCTGTTTTGTCTTGGGCACCCTTGAATCCCTCACTGCACTCAGGAATCTAAGACCCTCGCCTCGCTCGGGAGTTAAATCCGGAGTCCTTCATTACGTTCAGGACGTGACATAAAACAGTGCTTTTTCACCTTGGTGCATAATCTACTATTATGTGACTGTTACATAATGAAAATACGAGTGCGGGTCTATGAAACGAGTCGATATGCGAGTTTCATAATAACATCACATGAGTGTTTCATTGCCTAATTATGTACAGTTAGTTACATACACTGCTTTATCTACACACATATTATAAGCTCTCTATGATGTGTTCAGGAATCGCATGTTACGACCGGCATTGCGGCATTGATATTTGATTTCGAATAGAACGTAATTTCGGCTCATATTAGAAATGAGGTCAAATTAAATTGCGTTGTTTTTTAGAGATGTTCGAAATTTGAATGTAATAACAATATCGAATTCGATGTTATTAACAGACAAGAGTAGCGACCAGCTTAAACACAAACAAAACAGCTTGGGTCTTACCACAAAAAATAAACTACTGTTCAACACTTGTTTAAAGACAAAAGTGTATGGGATTTGACGTTTGTTTTGAGGTTAAGCGCTGTTTTTTTCTGTGGTTACACTGCTTATCTTTAAGCTGGTCGTAATTTGCGATTTTTGAACGCTCTTATGTTGATACAGAAATTAAGATTTTTAATGAATTAAGTGCGATGTGTGTACTTTTGCAGCAACATGAAAGTGTTCCACGCACACTACCGCAGCATGCACACAAAGTTTGAGTGCAACGAATGCGGACGCACTAAGTGCAGCAGACGCATCTTGATTGAGCATATGCGGTTAGTACAATTTGTTTGTCTATTGACAGAGCGAGCGAAGCGTCTCCGTTTCAGGATTGGGATGTGTGTCCGGATGTTATCCTTTACAGGCCGCATTTCTCAACTGATTCTCTTGAATTTTTGTGAGCAGGTTCGATAATAGAATAGTATTTTTTGTCGGTAAGTATACGCTATTACAATAAGGTCCCTACTGATATTAAAAACTTACCTTTAGACATGTTTAAAATAATAATAAAACAGAAATTGTATAAAAAAGGTTACTATAGGATATCTGATTACTTAGAGGACAGATGTCCATGGGAATAGATTGTTTGACTAACAGGCTGTTTCGATATATAATTAGCATTCATTTTGTAATTTGACAATATTTTATTTAAAAAAGGAAACGCAAAAGATGCGACGACTGTGGAGTTTCTTCGGTGAGCTCTTCTCCACAGATTCCGCCATTGTGTTAGTGAACTCACCCAAAAAAATGTAATGACGGATCTAAGTGATGTAACAACATCCTATGGAAATAAATGATTTTTGATTTTGCCTATGAATGCAAGAAAGAAAAATAACATAATTTAACTAATCACAATAATATTTAATAATTTGTTTCTAAAAACATGAATTATTCTAAGTATAGTCTGTTAGCTTATCCTGGCGTTGTTTGTTATGCCAGTTTGGTAACTATCTACTCAACAATATAAGAAAGGCAAATATGCATCCGATATTTTGCTATTTAAATCCAAATTGCATTCCACATTAACTAAATGTTCACCAAAATTTTACACCCAAGTTTATACTGAACTTCATGGGGTCGCCTCGCTTCGCTTTGGCTCCAGGTTTATTATAAAGTTGCGAACTAACAAACTTAACTTTAGTATTCAGACAGAAAGTGACCCATAGCAACAAATACTGATTCTGGTAAACATTTAACATATTTGGGGGTCAAAACTTATATTGATAAACAATAGATTAGTTCCGTAGTTGAACTCCAACCTCTCTCGTCATATGCGCTAGGACACTTGCAGTTGAATTTCTCACAGGGTATGCATTTCTGTCTGTTTGTCTGTTGTCTGTCTGTTCTGTTTATGCATTGCATTCCGTTACTTATTCTACATGTGTTTTTGTGTTTACAGCAAGCACCTCACACCCACATGCAAGCTGTGCAACAAAACCTTTAAGACACACACCTCTTTTGTGATACACAACCAGATGAAGGTAAGTAATGATTGTTTTGTGCACTCAATACTTGTGAAGCGTCCGCACATTGGAAACGATTGTGCGCGTAGCAACATCTGGCCGAAACCGGCACTGGATGGGTGTCCGTTTCTATGTCGCTGACCTCTGTGGCCTTGTCCGGGGCCCTGCCGCCCAAGCGAGACGACCCGGGTTTGAAAGCCGGCGGGAGAGGAAGGAATAAAAATCCCCAGCTCTACAATCTGTATGTGTGTATTTGTTTCTGGTTCCCACGGCACAGGGTAACCTAGTGTGGGGCCAGAAGCAACGTATGTTTAAATTTAACTCACCAAGCTAAAAACTTTAACAAACCGACTTTAACCTCTCCTTTCCCGCCGTCAGCATAAGCAGCGCGGCCCCGATCACTCTATGTACCGCTGTCAGCATAAGCAGCGGGATGACTAATATTTTTGAAACCGGTATTTTTTATCCAACGGTTGGACCAATTTTTACGGTTCGATCATGTGTGGACACCCAATTAGACAAACTTTATGGTCTGTGTGCTAGTTTATGCTTTTCCGTAGAAAAAAATAATTCAACCGCGTTTTGAAAATCACTTTCTTCCGGACGCTCCCAACGTATGTGGTGGTGAAATTTTATTGAGAGAAAAGTGTGTTTTTTTTGGTGAATTGAGGTAAGTATTTGTTTTATTCATATTTACAACTCTATTTGCGATAAACAAACCACAAATCATAGTGAAATTCATCAAGATGTCCAGAAAATCGGCAAATTTACATGATACGTCATGCAACCAGACGGATTCCCCCCAATGCTATTTGTAATTCCAATGAGAAATACAGTTAGATTTCAATAAAAAATACACATATCTTATTGGAAATCTTATAAGGAATCCATTTTTATAGGTTTCTTTATCAAAATAATGTACCAATTTGCTGATTTTCCGTCAGAAACGTGATCAGGCATCCAATTCACATGCTTCACACGCACACATAAGCATTCCGCGACGCCATTTTACTCACACACAGACAGAATCTCACTACAGGGTGCGGGTGTTTTCAGTCATATTCGGTGAAACTCCATATCATAGGTTTCGGGGTGATGTGATGATTGGGGTTTCCATATCAAAGGTTCCGCGGGTTTATGATTGGAGTTCAGTGTCGATAAGGGGGCGGAAGCCCCTTTTTTTTATCAATGGAAAAATCCAGCATCCAGCGACTTAGAAAAATTGTGTTAAAAATTGTGTTAAAAAATATTTTTTTGACTGTTATTTTTTGCTTCGGAATCGTGTAGTGCTGCTTTTTGCTATCACTTTTGGTTATAAACATTTTCCTCGTGCACCTCACCGATTTCGAGATATACGTCATATTATGTTTGTAATATCGATATCTCTATAAATATTGGTCCTAGGGAAAACATGCATATGACATAAAATTATGCTCGTAAGACACCCTACACGATGCCCAAGTGAAAATATCAAAATAAAAAAAATAAAAATAAAAATAAAATAAAAAAATAACAAATTTGTGTCATATTGTGTTAACTTGTCTTTTTAGGCGGATTCGTTTGCCTGCAAGTTCAGATATGTACTTTTGACAATTTAGTGTAAAATGACAAAAAAATGCAAAATTACACAAATTTGTAAAAGTGCACAGAGTGTACGTTTTGATCCTAATGCCTTAGCTACTTTTTTCAGAATGGATCATGACTATCATGCCCAGCTTGCGCGTCGGTCGCCGCCGGTGCGCATTCTATCCGATGAGAAGCTGGTGTATGTGCGCTCCCGCTCCGGTCGGATGAAGGTAAATAATTGAAATTTCACTCGCATCGTTTTTGCTTCGTTTCCTTTTATATTTATATATATACATATCCATTAATTTGTTCCATTCAGCAGCCTAAACGGTCTGAATATAGTTTTACCAAGTATAATTAAATATTTACCTGGGAAATGTGAAGTTTTATACTAAAAGGACACAAATAATTATACTGCAAATGTCACTGACTGCCAGTCTGGTATTTTGTTTATATTTAATTTGCCTATTTTATTTATGTTATAGATGGTGAAGCAACCAGCTTCTCTGGGCCGGAGCGGGAGCGAGGGCGACTCCTCCCCGCAGCCGTCGACATCAAGGCGCTGCCGGCATGCCTACTGACTGATATCTGACTGTGTACTGATGGCTGGTTAATATGTCTCTGTAATAGGGGTTTTAAAACTACGCACACCTCGCTTTGGACCGGTTTCGGTCGGGTGTATCGCTTGCTTGAGTGGGTAACTAAAACTACTAAAATATGCCATATCATATAACTTCCACGTTGCAGCATCAAACTGGTGGAAGACTGGTGTGTTGGGAATGCCTGCCTTCAGGAAGTTGATGAGTCGCAATCGCTTTCATGGACAATTGATATAAACAAATGCCCTTGACGAGGTACCTCAAATCCCGTGCTACTGATGTCATTGGGACGATGAATCGCAAAAGGGCACACGTCCCTGCTGAGATAAAATCGCTCAATGACTCCTGTGGGCATTTATGTCTTGCTAGACACATCTAAATCAGCCATCAGTGTGTGATTGTAATTCTCCTCCTTCATAGCGTTAGCGATCCGGATGTTTCTATCTTTTTGTGTGTAATTTTTATGTGTGTTTGTGTAAATAACAATTTCTATTTGTGGCCAACTACCTAACTATCTTATAACTTGTATAGAAATTGTTTACTTTAACAGTTGCAATGTTTCTATCTTTTTGTGTGGAATTTTTATGTGTCTAATATTTATGCGTTTGTGTAAATAACAATTTCTATTTGTGGCCAACTACCTAACTATCTTATAACTTGTATAGAAATTGTTTACTTTAACAGTTGCAACAAAATTCTTTTTCATTTTTCCGTAATTGTGTACTTTATTCCATTTTTTATACGGTAAAAGTTACAAATATCAGTCAAACAACTATCTAAGAACTTGTATAGAATTGTTTACCTACTTACTTACTGTTTACTACTTTTCCATAATTGTGTACTCGTGTGTGTGTAAATATAATGTATACAGTTTCATTGTGCATTAGTACTGTCCTGTTTTTTAAACAATTATGTCTCGCCCAGGTTTGCTGGAAGAAATATCTTTTTAGAGATAAGCTCGCCTGTTGTTATAAAATTTCTTTTAAGTACATTTTTATGCACAGGGCAATAAAGAATATGAATATATAACTATATAAATTTTGCTGGAAGAAATATCTTTTTAGAGATAAGCTCGCCTGTTGTTATAAAATTTCTTTTAAGTACATTTTTATGCACAGGACAATAAAGAATGTGAATATATAACTATATAAATTTTTGTTCTTTTTTATTTTTCCAAAACCTAATTACACAATTACACATTAGGTAGGTGGTAGCTAATTACTAATTACACATTTCAAATAATTGTTTATTTTTTACAAATTTGTGTAATCTTACACTAAATTGTCAAAAGTACATATCTGATCTCGCATAACACTAGTTAACACAATATTACACAATATTACACTTTGTAAGAACAGTAGGTATCTGTACTTGCGCGTGAACGGAGCCGCGTGGAAACACTTCATATACACATAACAACTAAATACTAGTTAACTCAAACTTACACCATACCTACACGAACGAAACACCAGTTTAGCTATTTTACCTAGAATCAAATCACGGCGAAACATTTTCTTCGTTCCATCTTTGCACACTCTGTATAATTGCATATCGTACACCTGCCGTGACCTTGAGAAAGCCCAGAAACAACACACCGTGACACGAAATAACATGCATGATTTTGAATTATTTTTGTATGAAAAGGTACATAGTACGATACACTGTTAGAAAGCCTAGTTTGTCTTCTACTTAGAACCACTAATTCTAGAATGATAAGTATCACCTATTGCCTATAAATTCAATAATAGTACAAAGTGTTGATTTCTACCTATTTTATACTTTCCTTACGAGATATGGCGTCCTCACACTTATCATTTATGATTTAGTGGCAAATACCACTTGTTTTCCTCTTATTGAATAAATTACCTATCCTAGGAACTAAGAAATATAACGCTAGGTAGTCTAGTCTCTTCACAAATAATTTCACAAGATTTGCATAATTCGCGCGATGCGTCAGTTTACTTTCCGTATTTTATGAAAATTTGAAACGCTGAAATATTCGAAAGTTTCTATAAGAACACCCTGATGTTTTTATTGTTTTGAAAAGGTTATTTTGTGTAGATTACGTAGGTATCAAACAACATGTACATGTTGTTGATAATTTTCTGATGTCGGCTAGATTTGTGTCGAGAGGGAGCATTTTCATAGAAGTCTGTGTTTCTCATGCCAGTACAAAAATAAACTAAGGTCACAGTGATATTTTCTACACATTGTGTAAAAGAAGGTTTCATTAGCTACTCAGATATACAACTCCCATAATTCTAAGTGTTACCATTCCAACAGAATCACTTGATATATTAGTCAAGTGCCGCGCAGCCCGCACGCTCAAAAACACTCCGGTATTTGTCGTTTTTGACGTCTCGAACTCCCGGGAAAGGAGAGGTTAAGTTTAAGTCCGGTCGGGATGCAAATGAAGTCTGTGTACATGAAAAGTCCTCATCAAAACTTTTTTTGCATGGAACCACAAACCAAAACGTCATCTGTATATATATATTTTTGTATTTGTTGTTTTTTTTTCAAAACAACAAATACAAAAATATATATATACAGATTCTTGTTTTGATTGGTAGGTAATACTTCAGAGGGACCACTTCTGAAGTGTTACCTACCAATTAAAACAAGAATCATCAAAATCGGATCATAATTGACGGAGTAATCGCGCAACAAACAAAAAAACAGACATATTAAGAACCTCCTTCTTTTTGAAGTCGGTCGATAATAATGTAGTCCTTGATTTACACGGTTGCGAAGCTTTGCCGCAAACCACAAGCCACAAGCCACAAGCCCTGGTCAACGTCAACGGAGAAGATTAACCAAAGCTTTTTTGTAGACGGCACTGCATGTTTGTAAAACAAAGAGTTTTATTCATATGAGGCTTGTAACTTGTTAAACATTGTCAACAGCGGCAAAAAGTTTCATTTATCTGAAGTTCTATGGATATCTGTTTCTGTGGATAACGAAACTCTTTGCTTAAACTTGCTTTACTTACGCAGATGAAGAATCTCTTTGTGTTACAAACAGAACTTATTTGTCAGTTTTCATCCACATGACGCGGCGAGACAAATTCAAGCAATAACCCGCACCGATCAAAAGTTTTTGGCAGTTTGTCAAAGAAAGCAAGTTTAACATACGTAGTTCTTGTTTTGACCACTAGGGGGCTACCACAAACTTTGCAGCGGTTCACACGAGGTGCAAAACAATCACACCACCATGGCGACCATTTCCATTCCAATACGCCAAATCAAATCAAATCAAATCAAATAAGTTTATTTGCATGATTTTTGGTAACAATATTGGATCTTAATTTTATACATTTTCATCGCAAAAATCTGCCTTTTCAGGCGTAGAAATATTGAATATAATATATTAATTTTAAGTCATCACATTATTAAATTAAATTAAATAGTTCTAACATTTTATAAAATATATAATTCACACTTCAATGTCATAAGTAAGTTATAGTTCTATAAATAATTTGTAATTAGGTACACTTTACACTAGGTTTGTCTCTATTAAGATACTCATTGATAGAATAGAAACAACGAAAGATGAGCCAATCATGTAATTTAGTTTTAAACAAATTAAATCGTAGTTCTTTCAATGGGCCATAATGGGCTTTATTTGCGTAACGTCAAGACTTGTTTTTAAACTGTCCGGTTTAGTTTGCGTGTCAGTTTATGCACGATACTATAATATTATACTCCTTTTATCCTTTTTTTATGTAATCGATAATTATATAATATAATAATAATAATACCTTGGACACATTTACAAACATTGATCTAGCCCCAAATTAGGATTCCCTGTATCTTGGGTACTAGACAACGATACACATACTTATATAGATAAATATTATACTTAGATAGATAAAAAACCATGGCTAGGGTACAAACATCCGTGCTCATCAGACAAATATTTGCCCCCACCGGGACTCGAACCCGGGACCCTGGGCTTCGTAGGCAGAGTCACTGCCGACTCGGCCATTCGCGTCATCTGTTTATTGTTTCGTTGGTTTGATGTTGGATCCCCTATCTGCAGGGTAGGGGATGGTGCTAGGTTCGAAACCTAGTTCGGACATAAACTTTTATTTTTTTGTTTTATTATTTTTGTGTCCTTAGGTTGTCTTGTACGATGGTACGAAACGCTTCGTGTGTCTGACTAGCACTTGACCGACTTACGTCTTACAGCACACAGCGCCATCTAACGCCGAGTTGGCGTACTGCGTGGAATGTGACAAGCAGTTCCCGACAGAGTTAGCCTACCAGCGCCATCTGCGGGCCACCCTGACGCACGTCAGCGGAGCAAGGAGGTAAAGTTTATTCCATATCTAAAGTCAGCGCCACCACTCATGTCCTGCGACGGAAAGTGGAACTAAATACGCCAATCTTTATTTTATTTTATTTTTTTATTTTATTTTATTCTTAAGATTTATTCAAATCCTTAATGTGTATATGTAGTGATTTAATTTTAATTTTATAATTTTATATTTTCTTGTGCATAATAATGTCAAATCATAGATATATGATTTGACATTATTACTTACAATACAATTCAACACACCAAACATTTATTTATTTATTCCTATAATGCAATTTACAATTCTCTTTCACAACTTAATTCCGCACATTTCATTTGTTTTTAATTTTTATTTATTCTGCGAATAGGTACTTAGCCTAGGTTATTCTCACACTTCCCACCAATATTAAGTTTAGTTTATTTTATTTATTACACTTGCCACCTGGACAAATTAATATTTTAAATCATATTATATCTTCTGGGCCCCAGACTGAAAACCAGCGTCACAGGATCTCCTGTGACATTATGCTGAGTCTGAACCCTTTTGCTGTCGCAGCATTTGCGCATAGCCGCGGAACCCCTCACAAATGTTTATGGGTACTAATAGTGGGTAGTTTTATTGCTGAATTTTATTTTATTTTTAAACAGTACCTACTTCATTCCATCTAATACTTTTATATTCTTGTGTTTGTGCTGATACAGCGAATAAATGCCTATTCTATTCTATTCTAATCTCACTGGCGGACTTGAGTGGTGGCGGGGACTTTAACTTCTCCCTTCGCCGCCGTTAAGTTGGTAGAAATAAAACGAGTAATAAATGAGGGCTAGTATTTAATCTCACATCAAAAATACTGATTTGCACAGCAAAAAATGATCAACAAAAACACTATTTATGTTTTGAATATTTTATGTGTACTTATGTTCATGTTTAAGTTTATGTTTTAAGTATTTTTTGTTGTTCTTACATGTTCAACCTAACACGAAGGATAAAAGGGGCTTCGCTTCGCTCACCCCCTTTACCCTTCACCTAAGCTACCGCAGTATTTTTGATGTGCAGTTTAATATTTCCCAATGAGAAGTAGGAGTTAACCTAACTGAACACATAAACTTCTGTTAATAATTTTGTGATAATTTGTTGTTGCATATTATTTGTAATAACTGATAATGTAATATTTTTATTAGTTAAAACAGCAAATATCTACAAATCAATCTGTGGGAGTTTCTTCACCCTGCTTCTCCCACAGTGGTCCAATGTAGAGAAGAGGCAAAAAATGTAGGTTTTAAATAAATATCTAAATTAATAAAGAAATTTAGACTTTGACTGACTTTCTCCCTTTTTCGCACTGAAAAGGAAAGCGAGACTGACCCATAGCTCTGTCCCTTACTGAGAACGCACTGTACCTCACTTCCTCTGATGGGCGTTTAGAAAACACGTTCCGTCCCACGGTTTAATACGTAAATATAGTTGAAAATCGATGCTTAATAAAATAAAATCGTGCAAAATAGGAGCCTGTTATGTTTGTAGGTCTCAAAATATTTCTAGTGGCTCTTTGATGTGTCGCGATTAAAAACCTAACCTATTGACTTTTCACTAAAATTATAATGTTACTCTCAAGGTCTCTAAAATCCAACGACACCTCATTTGTTAAAATCCGTCAAGCTGATTGGACTGTAGCGGTTTTTTTTTTTAAATTTTAAAACCCCCACGCCTCCGCCATTCTGAAATATTTCCAAAAAATGAATAGACAAAAAAAAACTATCTAATCATCGAACCTGCTCACAAAAATTCACGAGAATCTGTTGAGAAATGCGGCCTGAAGAGGAGAATATCCGGACATACGAAAGCATTTTTGCCCATTAAAATTAAATAATAATTGGAATTTATCATAGCCCCAAGGGTCCACAGACGTAAGTAATTGATATCAATTTCGGTTTGATACCTGCACGCGTTCCTGAGAAAAATGGTATGATACGTACCGACGGACATCAAAGTGATCCTATAACCGTTCCTTTTTTATGGTTCCGTACTCGGAGTGTGCCAAACGGGAACGGGATCCCGTTTGGCACACTCCGAGTACGGAACCATAAAAAAGGAACGGTTATAGGACCCGAATGGCCGAGTCGGCAGTGACCCTGCCTACGAAGCCAAGGGTCCCGGGCTCGAGTCCCGGTGGGGGCCAATATTTGTTTGATGAGAGCGGTTGTTTGTATCCAACCCCAAACTAGGATTCCCTGTATCTTGGGCACTAGACAACGATACACATACTTATATCGATAAACATTATACTTAGATAGACAAACAACCATGACTAGGGTACCAACATCCGTTCTCATCAAACAAATATTTGCCCCCACCGGGACTTGAACCCGGGACCCTTGGCTTCGTAGGCAGGGTCACTGCTGACTCGGCCATTCGGGTCGTCGTGACAAATGTATTCACTGAAGCATCTTGGTTGCAGGACGGAGGCGCCCGCCAAGATCCCCTGCCCGTCGTGCGAGCGCACGTACGCGCGGAAGCAGTACATGATGAACCACTACCGAATGGTTCATCTGAACAAGACCAAGTACCACTGCGATTTGTGCGACCGGGTGAGCCGCCATCTTGAAATAGAAATAGAACGAGAAACAGGAATAGGGGGCCAAGTCCAAAATAGCTCTACCTTCTCCGACCACTGATTAGTATAGACTGGTCCTCCTGAACAAGCCAGAGGGTCTCAGCACTCGTCGTATTACCTTCTCCGACCACTGATTAGTATCGACTGGTCCTCCTGAACAAGCCAGAGGGTCTCAGCACTCGTCGTACCTTCTCCGACCACTGATTAGTATCGACTGGTCCTCCTGAACAAGCCAGAGGGTCTCAGCACTCGTCGTACCTTCTCCGACCACTGATTAGTATCGACTGGTCCTCCTGAACAAGGCAGAGGGTCTCAGCACTCGTCGTACCTTCTCCGACCACTGATTAGTATCGACTGGTCCTCCTGAACAAGCCAGAGGGTCTCAGCACTCGTCGTATTACCTTCTCCGACCACTGATTAGTATCGACTGGTCCTCCTGAACAAGCCAGAGGGTCTCAGCACTCGTCGTATTACCTTCTCCGACCACTGATTAGTATCGACTGGTCCTCCTGAACAAGCCAGAGGGTCTCAGCACTCGTCGTACCTTCTCCGACCACTGTTTAGTATCGACTGGTCCTCCTGAACAAGCCAGAGGGTCTCAGCACTCGTCGTACCTTCTCCGACCACTGATTAGTATCGACTGGTCCTCCTGAACAAGCCAGAGGGTCTCAGCACTCGTCGTACCTTCTCCGACCACTGATTAGTATCGACTGGTCCTCCTGAACAAGCCAGAGGGTCTCAGCACTCGTCGTATTACCTTCTCCGACCACTGATTAGTATCGACTGGTCCTCCTGAACAAGCCAGAGGGTCTCAGCACTCGTCGTACCTTCTCCGACCACTGATTAGTATCGACTGGTCCTCCTGAACAAGCCAGAGGGTCTCAGCACTCGTCGTACCTTCTCCGACCACTGATTAGTATCGACTGGTCCTCCTGAACAAGCCAGAGGGTCTCAGCACTCGTCGTACCTTCTCCGACCACTGATTAGTGTCGACTGGTCCTCCGTGTTGATTATTTCGACACCTTTGAATCTATTCTTAATGATTTGACCCCACTTTACGATGACACTCTCATTCTTGGGGATTTCAACACTTGTCTCCTCAAAAATGATTCTCGTTCAGCCAAGCTTAGGTCAATAGTAGATTCATACAATCTGCACATTTTGCCGCTTGCGGCCACCCATTCCCAGCCACATTGCTCGCCCTCTCTTCTTGACATCATAATCATTTCCAACCTGGATAAGGTGGCCACTCATGGTCAACTTAACTCACCTTTTTCTTTTCACGACCTCATTTACGTCTCATATAAAATTAGGTCCCCTAAGTGCAGAACCAAATTTATTGAAACTCGCAGCTTCAAAGCCATCAACCTGGATTCCCTCAAGTCTGATGTTTCACTGGTCGATTGGTCCCCTGTCATCTTGAGCGAGAGCGTTGATGACAAAATTCACAGCTTCAATACAATTGTCCTGGGACTTTATGACAAACATGCTCCCATTAAAAAAGTTAGAGTGAAGCACCTGCCTGCTCCCTGGCTAAACGATGATATCAAGCGACTTATGACCAAGAGAGATCGGGCTAAGTGCAGGTACAAAAAGGATCCGACAGATGACAATTTTCTCACCTACAAATCGCTTCGAAATCGTTGCAATCGTCTCTGTCGCGACGCCAAACGCCGCCACATCTTTGAGTGTATCGAAAGGTACACTCCTGCTCAGGTGTGGAAATTTATCAGGACACTTGGTATTGGCAAGTCCCAGGCCCAGGACACGCATTCAGGTAATGTCGATCTCAACGCTCTTAATCAATTTCTCTCCGCACCGCCCGTTGTGATGGACTCTACCGTCAAGCAAGCCACTCTTCGGAGCCTGCGTTATAGGTCACTTCCCAACACCACTCCCTTCAACATGAGATATGTCGGAGTTGACACAGTTAAAAGGGCATTGTTGGCGATTAGCTCCAAAGCAGTCGGACATGACAACATCTGCCTAAAAATGATCTTCACTATCCTAGATGACCTGCTTCCGCCCATAACGCACATTTTAAATTTTTCCCTTTCAAACTGCTCCTTCCCTACTGCTTGGAAACATGCACTAGTTATCCCTCTCCCTAAATCATCCAATCCCACCTGCTTCAAAGAATATCGCCCGATTTCCATCTTGCCGATCCTATCAAAAGTCCTCGAATCCATTGTCCATACCCAGCTCTCCCAATATCTATCCTCTAACAACCTATTAAATCCTTTTCAATCAGGCTTCAGACCGGGTCGCAGCACAGTTACGGCTCTACTTAAAGTGACGGATGATATTCAGGTTGCCATGGATCAGAAGCAGCTTTCGGTGCTTACCCTGCTCGACTTCAGCAGTGCCTTTAACTGTGTTGACTTTGACATTCTCGTTGAACTTCTCAAATCTCTTAATCTCTCTTCCCATTCTATCAGCTGGTTCGACTCATACCTTCGTGACCGTAAACAGCGTATCAAATCGGAGACGACTTGCACGGATTGGTGTGACCTCACCTCCGGTGTCCCCCAAGGTGGCATTCTCTCTCCTCTTCTATTTTCTATATTTATTAACTCCATCTCCGATGCCCTCTCATCTTCTTATCATCTTTACGCGGATGACTTACAAATCTATCGCCACTTCTCTCCCGATAATGTAAACTCCGCTGTGGAGGCGTTAAACGCTGACTTAGAGGGTATTAGAGGATGGGCCTCATCATTTGGGCTACTGGTTAACCCAAACAAGTCCCAGGCCATGATTATAGGTACCAGACACTCACTATGTTTGTTGAAGCAACAGTCTGTCCCTCCTGTATCTTATAACGGTACCGTAATCATGTATAGCGACACAGCGAAAAACCTGGGTGTTGTTTTCGATAACCAGTTGACCTGGTCAACGCATATCAGCGAGGTCAGCAGGCAAGTTTACGCTACCTTTCACTCTCTCAGGAGACTTCAGAACTTTCTTCCTCGTCAGACCAAAATTATTCTCGCCCAGTCTCTTTTACTTCCCCTCATTGACTATGCTGATGTTTGCTGGGTAAGCGCAAATGAAGAGCAACTGAACAAACTCGAACGACTTCAAAACCTCGGGATTCGGTTCATCTTCGGACTGCGAAAATATGATCACGTTTCTCAACATCGCAGGGAGTTGAATTGGCTTCCGATTCGTCTTCGACGGGACTCTCATATCCTATGCCTGCTCTACAATATTTTGTGGAACCCTCGGTACCCTAACTTCCTGCGTGATCGCTTCGAATTTCTTTCTTCATGCAGGCCTCGGAGAACTCACATGGCTACTATGCTTAAAGCCCCACAACGCTCCACTGCAACCTACGAGCACGGGTTTAGAATCCGCGCTATACGGCTGTGGAATGAACTTCCCTGCACCATCAGGGACAGTCCATCACTGAATATCTTTAAGAACCGACTAAAGAAGCACTATCTTTCACTTTCTATTTAGCTATAATGTATTAGTATTAGTATATTTGTAAGATATTTATTGATATGCTGTATTTATGTAACTGTGTATGTAGTCTATATTTCTTAGCAATAGGGTTTTATGTATGTGTAATATGTATTATATTAGAATATAGTCTTAATTGTACGCGCAATTCTTTCCCTTACCTATCATCTCCGTCTCCTATCCAACATGGTTTGCTGGAAGAAATCTCTTTTTAGAGATAAGCTCGCCTTTGTACATGTTTTTTTCTATCATAAGTTATCTGTATGTCTGTTTTGTTTAGTACAATAAAGAAATTACGAAATTACGACTGGTCCTCCTGAACAAGCCAGAGGGTCTCAGCACTCGTCGTACCTTCTCCGACCACTGATTAGTATCGACTGGTCCTCCTGAACAAGCCAGAGGGTCTCAGCACTCGTCGTACCTTCTCCGACCACTGATTAGTATCGACTGGTCCTCCTGAACAAGCCAGAGGGTCTCAGCACTCGTCGTATTACCTTCTCCGACCACTGATTAGTATCGACTGGTCCTCCTGAACAAGCCAGAGGGTCTCAGCACTCGTCGTACCTTCTCCGACCACTGATTAGTATCGACTGGTCCTCCTGAACAAGCCAGAGGGTCTCAGCACTCGTCGTACCTTCTCCGACCACTGATTAGTATCGACTGGTCCTCCTGAACAAGCCAGAGGGTCTCAGCACTCGTCGTACCTTCTCCGACCACTGATTAGTATCGACTGGTCCTCCTGAACAAGCCAGAGGGTCTCAGCACTCGTCGTACCTTCTCCGACCACTGATTAGTATCGACCGGTCCTCCTGAACAAGCCAGAGGGTCTCAGCACTCGTCGTACCTTCTCCGACCACTGATTAGTATCGACTGGTCCTCCTGAACAAGCCAGAGGGTCTCAGCACTCGTCGTACCTTCTCCGACCACTGATTAGTATCGACTGGTCCTCCTGAACAAGCCAGAGGGTCTCAGCACTCGTCGTACCTTCTCCGACCACTGATTAGTATCGACTGGTCCTCCTGAACAAGCCAGAGGGTCTCAGCACTCGTCGTACCTTCTCCGACCACTGATTAGTATCGACTGGTCCTCCTGAACAAGCCAGAGGGTCTCAGCACTCATCGTACCTTCTCCGACCACTGATTAGTATCGACTGGTCCTCCTGAACAAGCCAGAGGGTCTCAGCACTCGTCGTACCTTCTCCGACCACTGATTAGTATCGACTGGTCCTCCTGAACAAGCCAGAGGGTCTCAGCACTCGTCGTACCTTCTCCGACCACTGATTAGTATCGACTGGTCCTCCTGAATAAGCCAGAGGGTCTCAGCACTCGTCGTATTACCTTCTCCGACCACTGATTAGTATCGACTGGTCCTCCTGAACAAGCCAGAGGGTCTCAGCACTCGTCGTACCTTCTCCGACCACTGATTAGTATCGATTGGTCCTCCTGAACAAGCCAGAGGGTCTCAGCACTCGTCGTACCTTCTCCGACCACTGATTAGTATCGACTGGTCCTCCTGAACAAGCCAGAGGGTCTCAGCACTCGTCGTACCTTCTCCGACCACTGATAAGTATCGACTAGTCCTCCTGAACAAGCCAGAGGGTCTCAGCACTCGTCGTACCTTCTCCGACCACTGATTAGTATCGACTGGTCCTCCTGAACAAGCCAGAGGGTCTCAGCACTCGTCGTATTACCTTCTCCGACCACTGATTAGTATCGACTGGTCCTCCCGAACAAGCCAGAGGGTCTCAGCACTCGTCGTATTACCTTCTCCGACCACTGATTAGTATCGACTGGTCCTCCTGAACAAGCCAGAGGGTCTCAGCACTCGTCGTACCTTCTCCGACCACTGATTAGTATCAACTGGTCCTCCTGAACAAGCCAGAGGGTCTCAGCACTCGTCGTACCTTCTCCGACCACTGATTAGTATCGACTGGTCCTCCTGAACAAGCCAGAGGGTCTCAGCACTCGTCGTACCTTCTCCGACCACTGATTAGTATCGACTGGTCCTCCTGAACAAGCCAGAGGGTCTCAGCACTCGTCGTACCTTCTCCGACCACTGATTAGTATCGACTGGTCCTCCTGAACAAGCCAGAGGGTCTCAGCACTCGTCGTACCTTCTCCGACCACTGATTAGTATCGACTGGTCCTCCTGAACAAGCCAGAGGGTCTCAGCACTCGTCGTATTACCTTCTCCGACCACTGATTAGTATCGACTGGTCCTCCTGAACAAGCCATTGGGTCTCAGCACTCGTCGTACCTTCTCCGACCACTGATTAGTATCGACTGGTCCTCCTGAACAAGCCAGAGGGTCTCAGCACTCGTCGTACCTTCTCCGACCACTGATTAGTATCGACTGGTCCTCCTGAACAAGCCAGAGGGTCTCAGCACTCGTCGTACCTTCTCCGACCACTGATTAGTATCGATTGGTCCTCCTGAACTAGCCAGAGGGTCTCAGCACTCGTCGTACCTTCTCCGACCACTGATTAGTATCGACTGGTCCTCCTGAACAAGCCAGAGGGTCTCAGCACTCGTCGTACCTTCTCCGACCACTGATTAGTGTCGACTGGTCCTCCTGAACAAGCCAGAGGGTCTCAGCACTCGTCGTACCTTCTCCGACCACTGATTAGTATCGACTGGTCCTCCTGAACAAGCCAGAGGGTCTCAGCACTCGTCGTATTACCTTCTCCGACCACTGATTAGTATCGACTGGTCCTCCCGAACAAGCCAGAGGGTCTCAGCACTCGTCGTATTACCTTCTCCGACCACTGATTAGTATCGACTGGTCCTCCTGAACAAGCCAGAGGGTCTCAGCACTCGTCGTACCTTCTCCGACCACTGATTAGTATCGACTGGTCCTTCTGAACAAGCCAGAGGGTCTCAGCACTCGTCGTACCTTCTCCGACCACTGATTAGTATCGACTGGTCCTCCTGAACAAGCCAGAGGGTCTCAGCACTCGTCGTACCTTCTCCGACCACTGATTAGTATTGACTGGTCCTCCTGAACAAGCCAGAGGGTCTCAGCACTCGTCGTACCTTCTCCGACCACTGATTAGTATCGACTGGTCCTCCTGAACAAGCCAGAGGGTCTCAGCACTCGTCGTACCTTCTCCGACCACTGATTAGTATCGACTGGTCCTCCTGAACAAGCCAGAGGGTCTCAGCACTCGTCGTACCTTCTCCGACCACTGATTAGTATCGACTGGTCCTCCTGAACAAGCCAGAGGGTCTCAGCACTCGTCGTACCTTCTCCGACCACTGATTAGTATCGACTGGTCCTCCTGAACAAGCCAGAGGGTCTCAGCACTCGTCGTACCTTCTCCGACCACTGATTAGTATCGACTGGTCCTCCTGAACAAGCCAGAGGGTCTCAGCACTCGTCGTACCTTCTCCGACCACTGATTAGTATCGACTGGTCCTCCTGAACAAGCCAGAGGGTCTCAGCACTCGTCGTACCTTCTCCGACCACTGATTAGTATCGACTGGTCCTCCTGAACAAGCCAGAGGGTCTCAGCACTCGTCGTATTACCTTCTCCGACCACTGATTAGTATCGACTGGTCCTCCTGAACAAGCCAGAGGGTCTCAGCACTCGTCGTATTACCTTCTCCGACCACTGATTAGTATCGACTGGTCCTCCTGAACAAGCCAGAGGGTCTCAGCACTCGTCGTATTACCTTCTCCGACCACTGATTAGTATCGACTGGTCCTCCTGAACAAGCCAGAGGGTCTCAGCACTCGTCGTATTACCTTCTCCGACCACTGATTAGTATCGACTGGTCCTCCTGAACAAGCCAGAGGGTCTCAGCACTCGTCGTACCTTCTCCGACCACTGATTAGTATCGACTGGTCCTCCTGAACAAGCCAGAGGGTCTCAGCACTCGTCGTATTACCTTCTCCGACCACTGATTAGTATCGACTGGTCCTCCTGAACAAGCCAGAGGGTCTCAGCACTCGTCGTATTACCTTCTCCGACCACTGATTAGTATCGACTGGTCCTCCTGAACAAGCCAGAGGGTCTCAGCACTCGTCGTATTACCTTCTCCGACCACTGATTAGTATCGACTGGTCCTCCTGAACAAGCCAGAGGGTCTCAGCACTCGTCGTATTACCTTCTCCGACCACTGATTAGTATCGACTGGTCCTCCTGAACAAGCCAGAGGGTCTCAGCACTCGTCGTACCTTCTCCGACCACTGATTAGTATCGACTGGTCCTCCTGAACAAGCCAGAGGGTCTCAGCACTCGTCGTATTACCTTCTCCGACCACTGATTAGTATCGACTGGTCCTCCTGAACAAGCCAGAGGGTCTCAGCACTCGTCGTATTACCTTCTCCGACCACTGATTAGTATCGACTGGTCCTCCTGAACAAGCCAGAGGGTCTCAGCACTCGTCGTATTACCTTCTCCGACCACTGATTAGTATCGACTGGTCCTCCTGAACAAGCCAGAGGGTCTCAGCACTCGTCGTACCTTCTCCGACCACTGATTAGTATCGACTGGTCCTCCTGAACAAGCCAGAGGGTCTCAGCACTCGTCGTATTACCTTCTCCGACCACTGATTAGTATCGACTGGTCCTCCTGAACAAGCCAGAGGGTCTCAGCACTCGTCGTATTACCTTCTCCGACCACTGATTAGTATCGACTGGTCCTCCTGAACAAGCCAGAGGGTCTCAGCACTCGTCGTACCTTCTCCGACCACTGATTAGTATCGACTGGTCCTCCTGAACAAGCCAGAGGGTCTCAGCACTCGTCGTATTACCTTCTCCGACCACTGATTAGTATCGACTGGTCCTCCTGAACAAGCCAGAGGGTCTCAGCACTCGTCGTATTTTTTCGTTTGCTAATAAACACGATTTTTTTGGCACGTACATTAATACCCTGTGCACTATTGACACACATTGATCTAGCCCCAAACTAGGATTCCCTGTATCTTGGGTACTAGACAACGACACACATACTTATATAGATAAATATAATACTTAGATAGATAAACAACCATGACTAGGGTACGAACATCCGTTCTCATCAAACAAATATTTGCCCCCACCGGGACTCGAACCCGGGACCCTTGGCTTCGTAGGCAGGGACACTGTCGACTCGGCCATTCGGGTCTTTAAGGTCGTTCGGGTCGTACATTGCTTCTGGACCCTTCCTAGGATACCCTGGGTCGAGGGAACCAGGAACAGCGGACTTCACACACGTAAAAACATCAAGAACTTGGGTTTTTCTTTCTTTATCCCCAGCCGGGGATCGAACCCGGGACCCCTCGCATGGCAGGCATAGCCACGACTGCCGCGCCGTTGAGGTCGTCGAATGGGTGGAATAGGTGTCAACATTTTGATATTCCCGACATCCGCGCGACGTTTGACAAATAAAATATTTGATTTTATTTGATTTGACGTCCGCGCGTTCAGAACCCGCCCGTGTGCAATGTATTCTCAATCAAGAATCCAGCTACAGGTCCTAAGCTGTGCAAAGGCGCGCTTTCCTTCAATAGAAGACTTCCAAAAATTCCCAGCTCTTGGATGTTTAACTGTTTGTGACAAAGCTGTTTCTGGCTCCCGCAACACAGTGTCTCCTAGTGTAGGGCCAGAAGCAACGTACGTGCCTATATGTGAATGTAACGTTGTTTCTTCCAGTACTTCTTGACCGGCACTCGGTACCGTGATCATCGCAACTACAAGCATAACGGCCTGAAGCCGGTGAAGAATAAGTTGTGCTCTATGTGCGGACGCGCGTTTTCGGTGAGTCTATATCTATACACACGCGCAAACACGCACCCTCACACACACACACAAACGCACACGCACACCCTCACACACACACACACACACACACACACACACACACACACACACACACACACACACACACACACCCTCACGCACACCTTCACGCACCCTCACACGCACACACTTACACAAACACACACACACGCACACACTTACACACGCACACACTTACACACACACACACACACACATACACACACACACACACGCACACTTACACATACACACACACTTACACACACACACACACACACACTCTCACACTAACACACAACGTGTTTAAAATTTGTAATACAGTGTAAACTCCATGTAACATCTGATTTCTTATCTTATCGTTTATTCGTTAACGAAATACGTTGTGTTCGAAATAAGTTTAAATCACTGTCATATTATTGTAACCAAATACAAATTATAAAAAATTAAATAGTTATGATTGTTGAATATCATTCCAAATAATAATCCTTACAAGTAAATTCATAAATTCAAATGTCAATAAAAATACAACAAAATCAAATTAGCTATGTCATCAAATTCATCTAGAGAGTAGCAGCACTTTTCTAACAAAATTTGTTTTAATCTCACTTTAAATACGTCAATAGACTGAATTGTTTTTAACTCAGTAGGTAACTTGTTAAAAAATGTAATTGCTTCATAATGAGCACAATGTGAAACTATTTCTAACTCAGGAGCTACATCACAAGTTAGGTCTTTCCTTCTAGTTTCTACTCTCGATTTAACAACAAACTCCCTAAAACGTCGACATCACATGGCTTTGGTTGGTTTAGCTTGTTTCCCATACAATGATACACAATGAGAGTGGGTGTAATGCTATAAAGAGTATAGCATTACACCCACTCTCAATAACGACAGAAATTTAATAATTAAATAGTAGTTTATGTGACTGCTACATAATGGAGGGCATTAATACTCGAGAGTTTTAATGCCTAATATGTACAGTTACATACACTAGTTTATCTACAGATATATCATAAGCTCTCTTTAACGTGTTCAGGAACCGCAGGTTCGACCGGCATGGTGACATTGATCATTCCTTTGCACTTGTTTAGCTTCTTCAGTAGTACCAACTTCACAAACAAAGTAGGGGCAGCACGCAGGCGGGCGTCGGCGTTCGAAATTTGGATGTCATAATATGTAGAAAATTACACATTATGGTCATGATGTGTAATTTTTCAGATGGGAAATGAGTTTTTAACAAGTAGTTTAACATTAAGCTGATGGTAACGTGCGGTTTTTGTACGCAGTAAAGAA
The DNA here is from genome assembly GCA_949825045.1 of Argyresthia goedartella. Classification (NCBI taxonomy): domain Eukaryota; kingdom Metazoa; phylum Arthropoda; class Insecta; order Lepidoptera; family Argyresthiidae; genus Argyresthia; species Argyresthia goedartella. The sequence goes on from OX463832.1 coordinate 25,413,085, forward strand.
GGTTTATGATACGTGTGTAGATAATGTACTTTTTAAGTTAGCAAAATTAGTGAAAACTGCGCAGCTGTGTACGTTCTTTTGTCGCTTTATTATCCTAGCCCGTAATAATCTCGACTGTTGACATTTTTTTTTTTACGTATGTACTACAAACTTTCTAAGAAATCCGTTCTTTTATTTACAAATTGGGATTGCTTGCACGTGTTGACTTGTTGTCAGTAGGAGTCATGGATTATAATCCACGTTATCATACACGTTATCATTTCTTAGTTGCTCACAAACTTTCAAACTGTAAATCTAACACTAGTCTCAAATAAACTTTTTCTTTTTCTAATACAGATTTTTCTTCTCTCCATATAACGACAACTTTCTATGACGTCAAAATATGCACAGTCCCTTGAGGGTCATTATATAGAGTTTACAATGTTATCGTATGCCAAGCTTCAAGGTTCGTTAGAAAATTTCACGCCTTCACATTTTTTTGCAGGTTTGAATGCATACTTTCTCATTTAATGTTTTGTATTGTCATTCCCATCAGAGGCAAAGTTGCGCACACGTTTAGCCAGTGTCTTATGTTTTGTCCGAATCGGTTCAGCTCTGTTTCCCCTCCCACAGACGAACCGCATGGTTGAGAAGCACATGCGCACGCACACCGGGGAGCGACCGTTCAAGTGCACACACTGCGACGCGAAGTTCACGCAGAGAGAGTCGTTGACCAGCCACGTCCGGCATATACACTTGAAGGTGAGTTGCAGTTTGGTTTCTAAACCAAAAAGACTGGAATTTTGATGTAATCCAGGTTAACGAAATTTCTTATCATTTTTATGTTTGTTACGTGATTATTCCGTCAATTATTAATCGATTTGATGGTTTAAGGTTTGATTGGTAGGAAAAATAGTATATTATGCAACTAGTGAATAAAGGTAGGATTTAAAGCGATGAATCACGAGCAAGTGAAGGATTTTAAAGACTGAATCACGACCGTAGGGAGTTGATTGATCCACGAGCGTGGCGAGTGATTCAAGTTTTATAATCCTGAGCGACGCGAGTGATTCATGGCCCTCGATATAAATCCGTTTTATTCAAGAGTTGCATGCGATACTTTATATCATGACTACGAGAAAAATAAATATTTAAGCGAAAATAGAGATTTAATGAAGAAAAAAGGAAGGTTAAATTAATTAAAATGCACATTAAAATTGTAACAATTACTAAAATTAAGAGTAATTTTCATTTTATTGCTTGTCGATAGCCAGAAGCTTGATTTTCATTTTTCCATTTGCAAAACTCATCATAGGATTTGATGTAAACCAGCCGCGATTTGTTGGGTAGCAAGTTTTCTACTATATCGGCCGCACTCTCTTTCATAAACTCAGGTGTTAACCCATCTTCTTCATCACTTGAATGCATTTTCAATCGATTTAATAAGTAACACTAAACTTTGTGTTCCTACAACTCTCAAGGGAGCAAAATGATTTATTTACGGCGAGGGCGGTACATTGAATCCAGAGTGAAGCGAAGAATTCAAGCGTTAACGCCCATGAAAAAATAATTTTGCTCCGGAGTGACACTTGCAACTTTTCACACCGACTATGAGAATAATTTAAATAAAATGCTCTAAAAATAATGAAATAACAATACTTTGAATTATGCTGTCACCTCTTTTACAGTAATCGAACAATGAAAAGAAAACTTTTTTTTTGTAATTTCGGATTGGGAAGGATTAGGAAAAAGTCACCACAGATAAAATATTCCTGTGCTTCTTTTACCAATGTGTAAAAATAATCGAATCGAATATTACAATGGTATCGGATATCAATATTCATTATATCACAATAACAGTCATCGATAGTTTTGATTTCAGTAAAACATATAATTTATTGTGTCATTTTTTAGGGTTCCGTACCCGAAGGGTTCCAAACGGGACCCTATTACTAAGACTGCTGTCCGTCCGTCCGTCTGTCACCAGGCTGTATCTCACGAACCGTGATAGTTAGACAGTTGAAATTTTCACAGATGATGTATTTATGTTGCCGCTATAACAACAAATACTAAAAAACAGGATAAAAGAAATATTTAAGGGGGCTCCCATACAACAATTCTTTCAATGCCACATACAAACTTATGGATGCACCTGGTTACGTACATGGAGTGTGAAAGTAACCGCACCAATAACTTTGTAAACAATATTTTGCTGTGTAAAATCCAAACTATTTACTCGACACCATCGCTTCCATTGAACGGTGGTACGGAACCCTTCGTGCGCGATTTAGACTCGCACTTGACCGTTTTTTTTAATATTACGAAAAATTACTAAATTTTCATATAACGTTGTTAAAGTTAATAGTAGATTATGTGACTGCTACATAATGGAGGGCATAATATCACTCGAGAGTTTTAATGCCTAATTATGTACAGTTACATACACTAGTTTATCTACACACATATCATAAGCTCTCTTTGATGTGTTCAGGAACCGCATGTTTGACCGGCATTGTGGCTCTGCAATTGTTTAGCTTGTTCTTTAGTACCAACTTCACGCAGACGGGGGGCGTCGGCGTTCGAAATTTGAATGTCATTATATGTAGAAAAACTACACATAATGACCATTATGTGTAGTTTTCCATATACGAAACGAGTTTTTACCAAGTAGTTTAACATTATGCTGATCGTAACGTGCGGTTTTTGTACGCAGTAAAGAAGGTTTATGATACGTGTGTAGATAAAACTTTAAACAGGTTCGTTTTTAATTGATTACGATTAAATTACAATCGATTATTTTATGAAGATCAGTGTTCAATTGGCACATTGCGTAAATGCTGCATGCCAATTAATAAATTAAAAAGTAGCTTAAACAGAAAAGTAGCATTATGCTCCCTCTGTCGTGGAGCAAAACTTACTTTTCCGAATTAAAGGCGTGAAATAGTAGATTGTTAACCGAGGGCTGAAAGTCACCCATTCCTGACGAGATGTTTTGGCGCTCGAACGAAGTGAGAGCGCCAATAGTTCGAGGCAGAAATGGGTGCTATCACCCGAGTTAAACACTCTACTTTTCATTACGAATACGAGGAAAGTAAACACAAGTCAGTTAAAATCAAAATTATTTTATTAAAAACAAAGTCACTTGAAATCAAAATTATTTTATTAAAAAACAAACAACAAACTCAAAAAAAGTAATTTCGGTGCCCCCGTTGATGTCTTTTACTTTGAGCATAACATTAAAAAAAATACTTCCGTTTTATGGCTGTATAGGTTACTACCATTGCGTTGTTCAATATAAACTGCGATTCATATATATTTTTTTAATACTTTTCTGCTTTAGAGCAGGCATGTACCACTTTCAGCACGGTGCCTGGATGAACAATGACCCCCTTTCAGAGTATGAGTAATGAAAAATAAGTTTTTTATAGGTGGAATGGTATAAATATAAACACAGATGAATGTTTATTTTGTTTTGTTCCGTGCAGCTAAAGTCTTTCTGAGGACTTTTCATTTACATAGTATAGTCTTCATTTACCTATACCTATATATGGACACTATTTACACACATTGATCTAGCCCCAAACTAGGATTCCCTGTATCTTGGGTACTAGACAACGATACACATACTTATATAGATAAATATTATACTTAGGTAGATAAACAAACATGGCTAGGGTACAGACATCCGTTCTCATCAAACAAATATTTGCCCCCACCGGAACTCGAACCCGGGACCCTTGGCTTCGAAGGCAGGGTCACTGCCGACTCAGCCATTTGGGTCGTCAAATTTGCATCCTGACCTCGGGGGAAAGAATGTGGCTTGAACTTGAAGACGGTTTTTTTAAGTTTTTAACTTGTTGAATTATTTGCTACCAATACCTTGAGCGAAACACCTTGTGGAAAAACAAAAGTTGCGATTCGTCCTCTGGGAAGATTATTTTGAACTTTCATAAGAATGTTCTGTGTGACCAACCAGGTCATACAGAACTGTAGCCAACCACTTGAACTGTTCTAAGGACATGGTTATGTATGGTATAAACACTTCGACGAGTTCAAAACGACCGAAAACCTACCTAGAAAACCGAGACCAAGGAAAACTGCTCTGCGGGACGACTCTAAGATGGTATTGTTGGCAAAAAAATATCCTTTCATGGGATGAGAACTGATACGTTTGGAGTTGTTTGGTGCAGGAGGGTCGAAGAGGTTTGTCTGCAAGTACAATTAGACGGAGACTATCTGGGGCAAACTTGTACGGAAGCGTGTCTCGGAAGGTTCCACTTTTGAAAAAGCAAAATGTTGAACGAGAGTTCTGATGAAACAAAAATTTACGAACATTCGTTCGTTCAATCGAACGAACTGTACCACTCCAGCCAGAATTATACCAAGTCCGGTCAAATGGCCGGCATACTAGAAGGCACGCTTTTTGGGGGGGGGGAGTGACCTGCTCGAGAGAGGGGGGAGGAGTGTGAATATAATCGACCGATTAATGCCACCTTTAGCCAATAAAAAGGAGATGTTCTGTTTCGTAAGTTGTTGGTTGATTTCCTGGGTTCTGTTCTGCTGGGTTGTCCGCTTTCAGTTTCGCTCTCTGTTTCCGGGACCAGTGGCTCAAGCAAGAATAACTACTAGAGTGAAAAAGTGTTCGAGTTCAGATAAAATTAACCTTATGTCATTGGCTTCTAGTTTTTGGAATAGGTACTTAACCGTTTTGTTCCATGAATCCAGTATCATATATCAGATGCGTTAGGACACAGAATCGCAACGGGCTCACCAGGCAAGTTGTTGAGTTGTCTCTGCTATGTGCGCCTATTGTCGTACACGATGGCTGTGACAACAGCGTAGCGTAGCCTTTTATCTGGTAGGGAGCAGCGCAGGGCCTAACTTATTTACACTTTACGCACTGTACTTTCACACTTGTAGGTATATTATACACTTTCACTAGCGCTTGATATTACGGCACAAACTAGAGCTTGACGCTCGTATTGAATGTCCTAATTGTAAGGGGCACTTGACGGCGCTGATATCACCACAGTAACCGAAATGCGCGGTATTGCGCCTTTAAGGGCAGGCCCGTTTTCGGGCGTCCGGAGTAAGAACAAAAGATGCGCGGCGTGGTTGTAAACTATTGTTCGTTTAAATCTCGGAAGTGATGGACACTATATACACGTCCGTTCGGTCCGGCAACACAAACGTGGCCCTTCTTATGAAGCCAAAATGTATATGATTAATTCTGATGGCAAACAATATTTTAGACGCCCCCCGAACAAAGATCCAAACTATAAGAAAGTAGTCAAACATGGGGGCGGGCTGTTTTTCAGGACTTGGTGTTGGACCTGTCAGGAAAAAAGAAGGCAAGACCGATACATTCCAGTACAAGAATATATTAGAACAAGCCATTCTGCCCTATGCCGAGCAAACGCCACGTGTAAAATGTCAATGAGACAGTTTTTTTTTTCGGCAGATGACTTATAAATTGGTTCACATACTTCGATTTACCGATCATTTGGACTTTCCATCAGGATAATGGTCCGAAACACACTGAAAAAGTAGTCAAATACTTCTTAGGGAACCAGTCTGTGACAATTTTGGATTGGCCCCCATACAGACCGGATTTAAATCCAATAGAAAATTTGTGGTACCAGGTGAAGACGACAGTGGCGACAATGCGGACATCAAACGTCGATCAGCTTTACACAGCTTTTACACAAGCATTGGAGCAAAGTCCGGTAGAAGCTTGTACAATATTGATCGCTTCCATGCCCAAAAGATGTCGTGCTGTCATTTCTGCCAAAGGTCATGCCACCAAATTTTGATACGAACCGTAATGTTTTATAAATGTGTTAGGAATGTTTCGTGGCATAAAAATTATTTCAATAATAACATTTTTTTTTATCTACACGAATCATAACCCTCTTTACTGCGTACAAAAACCGCACGTTACGATCAGCATAATGTTAAACTACTTTTTAGAAACTCATTTCTCTTCTGAAAAATTACACATTATGACCATAATGTGTAATTTTTCAACATATTATGACATTCAAATTCCGAACGCCGACGCCCGCCTGCTGGCCGCCCCTACTTTGTCTGTGAAGTTGGTACTACTGAAGAAGCTAAACAACTGCCACCATGCCGTTGGAACATGCGGTTCCTGAACACATTAAAGAGAGCTTATGATATGTGTGTAGATAAACTAGTGTATGTAACTGTACATATTAGGCATTAAAACTCTCGAGTGATATTATTATGAAACTCGCCTTCGGCTCGTTTCATAAACCCATTCTTGAGTATTAATGCCCTCCATTATGTAGCAGTCACATAAACTACCTTCTAAGCAAATGGAGTGTCTTTAATTATATGGCCATATCTTTGTTAAGTTTATACTGCTTGCAATTAGGGCACAACCGAATAAATATTAGATACAAAAAAGTATTGTTGATAATATTTCGTTTTAACATTACACAATACTTGCACAAATATTTTTAAATTGTGTAATTACAGTCTTCACAAAATAAAAATCCCGGTGGGCCAAACTAAATTCAACCTTATTACGTCAATGGCGCGGACGCTGTCACCGAGCCTTTTATTTTGTGAGGACTGTAGTCCAATAATAGTCTGATAAAAATTAGAGAAACGATTAGCTGAATTTTTTTCAAATTAAAATGTATTTATTTTAATACGCATTCAGTGTCAATAATTATACGACCACCACTGTATCATTCAAATCTTACCTAAATCAAGTCATTATAGCTCTATGCTTTAGCGGTCACTTATAGTTGTACTGAATTTAATTATATCACAACCTAAATCACTCCAGGGTTTAATTAGTAAATTATGAAGCAAGGGGATAAGGCACTGTTTTATGTCATGGGCGCGATATTGTATCCTGAACGTAACAAGGTACACCAGATTGAACTCCCGAGCGAAGCGTGGGTGTTATTTCGCTCGGAAATTAAGACTACGTCATAAATAACTGGTGGTGATGGACTAAAACTTCATGAACTACTTGTGTTTGTGATACTACCATCTTTATTCATGTAGGTACTTTTACATGATAGTCCTGAGTGAAGGATTCAAGTGTGCCCAAGACAAAATAGCTTTATCCACGAGGAAATTAGATTTTAAGGCCATATGGTTGTAGTAGTATCATTGCTTATCTGAAAGATGAAGATATTAATGTCAACTTATTTGTCTGTCTGCAGATGAAGAGGAATAGCGGTGCCACAAACCCCTACCCGAGCAAGCTGTTTGTGTGATCTACTGATCGTGGCGCCATCTATTGTAGGGCCACTTGCAACTGAGCGTCGAGGCAATCAATTATTTCTATCGGACCTCTCGCCCGCACTCGCGGGGCTAACCGAAAATTTCGTTTATATTATTGTGTATTTAAATTGATTTTGGTGCAATTTCAAATAAGCCTGAATGTATTAAAATTTAAGAGTATTTATTTGATAAATGTATTTAATTTGTAGTATTAGAGTTCCCAATTTCTCCACTTCCACTCGAATAAAATAAATTAGAGGACAATCTTACAAAAATCGAACTCGGCCCATACTAAGCTCAATAAGGCTTGTGTTAAGGGTACTAGACGACGATATATTTAATAGAGATAAATACATAAGTGAATGTGCGTGTGTGTGTGTGCAACATATATTTTGTTAAGTAAAGTTGGGGGACCTACTTGCGTGAGATCTTTGAAAATGCCTCGGATTTTATTAAAATTGCCAAATTACCACCGACACAGGCTGCAGCTCAAAAAGTGCTGCACGCAATCGCGATTTTGAATGTTATGCCATGATGATTAAATTCAAAACCGGTAACGGGAAACGGTATTTCTAGAAATGCCATGGGAGGTGAGTACTTAAATGCCTTCCGGAACATGCTGTTCGTTTCCCAAAACACCCGTTCCAAAATAACAGTTTTTTTATACAACCGTACGCCAAAACACCCGTTTCTCAAAGCATCCGAATGCCAAAAGATTCGTTTCTCATGGCATTTTAAAGAAGTAACACATTTATTTTTTATTTATTTATTTATTTAAGGGGTTACAACAGGACAGATTATAGTACAGAAAAAGACAGAAGATAAATAGACAATAAATAAAAAGCTAACCAATCCCTTAGGGTATCCCACTTATTAGATAAGTGGTGTAAAAGGTGAGCTCCTAGTGAGCAACAAACTCAGAGTACATATTTGAAAGAACGAAAAAAAAAAGAGAAGACAAAAAGAAAACGTAAATAAACAGAGCACATTATGAACAAAATATACAGTAACATACCTACAAAAATAAAGTGGATATAATGGAAATATTGTGTTATACACAGAGTAGAAATAAAATAATTGAATAAAATTAGATTTAAATTTTAATACCTTTTTATACCTGTCGCATTGATCAATATTCAAGCAGTGTTATTGTCGACTTTGGAGAACAACAGCTTACCAATGGTGTGTTTGAGCCGATTAGTAGATGGGTCGAACAAATCAACTTCTGTGAAGTTTTTATCATGGTCTGCACAAAGGCGATGTAGTGGCACCCTTTTACCAGCATTGGTGCGAGTAGCTTTCACGTGGAAGAGCCGCTTATGCCGGGGAGCTCTCCGAGGAATATGGTACGTTACTTGGGAGACAAGCTCTGGGCAGTTATAAGCACTAGTGCAGATTCGCTGGAGAACAACAGCGTCAGCAATTGTGCGACGTGCAATGAGAGACATCTGTCTATAGTGTGTAAGCAGGTTACCATATGACTTCTTAGGAGACCTGACACGGAAGTTTAGACAACGAAGAAACTTTTTCTGCACCATTTCAATTTGAGCGACATACTTCTCGTAGAAAGGGTTCCAGACAGGGGATGCATATTCAAGATGGGATCGAACAAGACAGCCATAAAGCGTGATTTAGGTTTCCTGAAGATCTTCGTTACACGTAGCAGGAAACCAAGCATCTGGTATGCTTTTTTGGTGATGTATGCGATATGTGCGTCGAAAGTCAACTTTTCATCAAAATAGACGCCTAGGTCACGTATACATGTCACTCTTTGCAAGGCGTGGCCGCCTATATGATATTCACGTATATTACGCTCCAATACCTGTTTTGTGAATCTTATGTATTGACACTTACTATGTGCAAGAAATATGTTATTGTTAATACAGTAAGCGTCAAGTCTATCCAGATCTTGTTGAAGTAACACGGTGTCCATGACACAGTGGATTTCCCTATAGACCTTCAGGTCATCCGCGTACAGTAAGTATTTGGAGTGTTGAAAACACTGTCCAATTTCGTTAATGAAGATAACAAAAAGAAATGGGCCTATAATTGAACCTTGAGGAACTCCAGAGGTTACCAGAACCGCACTCGATAGTTTACCATTGAGTGCAATAGCTTGGTGCCTATCTTCTAAGTAAGATGCGAACCATCGGAGTAAATCACCTTTAATTCCATTGTACGCCAGTTTTTTTAAGAGCAGCGAATGGTCGACTTTGTCGAATGCTTTCTTAAAGTCTGTGTAAACCGAGTCTATGGCAATATTGTGATCCATGGATTCAAAGAGATAGTTCGAATAAATGAGTAGGTTGGTAAGTGTGGAGCGCAGTCTGACAAAGCCATGTTGTTTTGGATCCAAGAGTGGCTCTATAAGAGGATAAACTTTATTGTGGACTAGTTTTTCGAAGGTTTTGGCTAGGGTAGATAAAATAGAAATGGGGCGATAATTGGAAACCTCGTTTTTAGGACCTGACTTATGGATGGGAGTGACGTATGCAAGCTTCCACACTGACGGAACAACGCCTTCTTGCAGAGATTTATTAAATATTATTGTAAGTACTGGTGAGATATACTCGTACACATTTTTAAGGAATATAGGAGGGATTTTATCTGGTCCCGCTCCCTTGGTGATGTCTAACTGACGAAGGACTGATGCAACCTCTGGCAGAGTCAAAACTAAGCTGGACAAGTGAAGGGGACTATATGCATTGTCAATAAGATTTAGTTCGGCCCAATTCGGCGACACGCCAGAATTTGGCTCAAACACGGACAAGAAGTATTCAGAGAAGAGTTCAACAATCTCATCAATGTCGTGTGAGGTGGTGTCTCGCGATTTCATAACCGAAGGGTAGCCAGTATTAGTTTTTTTGAGGGTAGTGTATTTCCAAAAGTTTTTTATATCCACCTTGACAGATTCCTCGACAGCACTTACATATTTTTTGTTACAGAAGTCCATCTCGTGCTTACATTTAGCGCGTAAATTAGAAAACCGATTGTAGTCCGCCACCGTCTTATAAACTTTCCACTTCTGCCATGCTTTATCCTTGAGGTTCAGTAGTTTTATCAGATGTTTAGAGAACCATATGGGATATTTACGTGACTTGGCTTTAAAGCGGGGAACAGCCATATCAATAATATAGTATAGGTGTTTATAGAATAAGTCTAGAGCTTTCTCTGCACTCAGGTGTGTCAGTTCAGAGGCCCAATTAATATCAAGTAGCTCCTTGACAGCTACAACATAGTCTGTTTTATAAAAGTTAAGTTTACTGTTATTATCATTTGGCAATATTTTTTCAAAGATGTTGGTAGACAGTGATATTTCCAGAGGCGGGTGGTGTCTATCAACGTTTAATACCGTTTGTGTGGAAGTGACTACATCAATGCTTACTATATTACTGAGGATTAAGTCAAGAGACCGGTTGTTAATATTTCTAGTATTATTAAATTGTAGCATGTTTAAGAGTGACATGGTGTTGGAAAGTAGTTTGTTAACCTCGGTTGTTAAGTACTCATCGGATAAAGTGCAGCCTCCTGAGCCATCCCGGAATTGCCAATCAATACCTGGTATGTTATAGTCGCCTAACAGACAGAAATTATAGCCGGGCATTTCAATAAAGACGTCTTGAGCCTTAACTAAGTGTGATTCATAAATGTTATAAGGGGAAGAATCGGGTATATATACTGCACACATAATAAGGCCAGAACGATGGTAATTTGGAAACACCAGATAGATCTCCTCCACACTCGGAGATTCCCAATCCTGCCTGCGGTAAACCTGCACCGAGTTCCTCACAGCCACCATAATTCCACCGCCGTCCATCTTATTAGTTTTAGTGAAATCTCTATCGCGACGAAATATTTGGTAACCATTGGTTGAGAGTTCGCTGTCGTAAATTCTATTATTTAGCCAGGTTTCTGTGATAACCACCACATCGCAGCTATTGTTCAACAAACTCAGACGTAAATCATGTAATTTGCCCTTCATTCCGCCAACGTTTTGATAGTATACTGTTAAGTTAGAATAGAACACATGCATTAGCTATGGTGAACGTATACCAATATTTATATTGAGAAGTTATGTGTGCATATTGATTGAGAGGCGGGGCGAAGAGCAAACCATGGAAGGTATGGGTGTATGTGTTGAGCAGAGTAGGTATTTTAATTAATTCAAGGCAACGACATAGTATCAGGTATGAATCTAATGGAATGTTTGGTGTGAGTGTAATGCAGTTACATGTAAAAAAATTGTTTAGTGCAAATCGAAGATAATAGCAAACGCATAATAATAGGTACACAGTTAACATTTTTAACAGAGCGGAAAAAGAAGTCTCAGGACGTCATACAAACTGTGTAAGATCAGATTCACTACGAATGTAGAATATTTTACTAGTGTCTGTTTTTCTCATTTGGATTGTGAAATTTCTGACCCATACATGTTTGAAACCAGCGGCTTTTCCCGACTCCCTAGCCCTTGCGAAAAGTATCTTGTTACGCAGGGTGAGCGGCGAGACTCCCCTCCCATCTGCATCTGGTCGGTGTACAGCTCGCGGCGCACGCGCGCGGCTGACAGTATGTCATCGCGCAGGCGGCGGGAGCTCAGTTGCACGACGATGTTCTTGGGCCGCGGGGGGCGCACATCTGAGGCGGCGGCGGCGACGGTGGCGGGGGAGGGGCCGGAGGCGGCACCCGGCCCGCGCGCGACGCGATGCACTGCTCGCACCTTATCCGCATCTATCTCGACTCCTATTAATTTACCGATCTCAAAGACTATCTGGATAAGATTTTCGTTTTTGTGCTCGGGTATATTTTGAAGTTCCAGGTTGCATGATCTTGCGGACTGATCCATATCCTCCACCCTCCTCTCCAGACTTGCCGCGCTTCGCTCGAGGCTTGCGATTGTGGTCTTCATCGCATTGTTGTCAGTCAGTAGCTGCTGGACGTCGTCACCTGTCGCGGTAGAAGAGACCTTCTCCTCCATAGCCGATATACGGGCCTCCCATCCGGCGTATTTAGCAGAGAAGCTGTCGAGTTGCGACTGAATCTTAGTTAGAGCTGACATACCTCTATATAAGATATAGTGACGGGAACGGATGTTTTGGGGAAGGAATATCAAGCCAAGCGTGTTTTTTGGGGTAAACACATTCTGGGAAATGGATTATTTAGTAAACGGTAGTGACGGGAACCGCCGTCTCAGGATTAGGACTTTCTGGGAAACGGATATCAGTTTCAGTTTCAGTTTATTTATTCATGAACAATATAAAATTTTATTTAAAATTGCTTACAGACTAAAACATAAAATAATTAATTAACAAATCATGCAATTAAAACAATACAATATACATTTCACTATAAAAAAATAACAATGTCAACAAATACATTTATCAAATTAATTACTTATATAATGTCAAAATTGTAAAATTGTAAAATAAAACCTAATATAAGAATAAATTTGTCAACAATAAAAACAATAAATAATATCAATTCAGTCAACTTTTGTCCTCAAAAAACTCATCAACCATGTAGTAACACTTGTTCAAAAGGAATGTTTTAAGCTTATTTTTAAGAATGTTGGGGCTCGTAATTTGTCTAAATTCTATTGGTAACATATTATAAATTTTTATCGCCTAATACCTAGATGAGTGTTGAACTACATTCAGTCTTGGTACAGTGAAACTCTCTAGGTGTGTCCTTCTTGTGTTCAATCGTCTTTCCCGTTCTTCCTCAGACTCTACTTTATTTAATCGCTTAAGTAAATCTACAGACTGAATTAATATGAACAGACTAGGAACTGTGAGGATACCTAATTTGATAAAAAAATCACGACACGATATAACCCATTACTCTTATGGCTCTCTTTTGGAGGATGAACGCTTTTTTGACATTATAATCGTAACTATTTCCCCAAAACTTTATACTGAATCTCAGTTTTGACTCTACCAGGGCATAATATACTGCTTTTAAATTGTAAATTTTTAGCTCATCTCGTAGACTTCGCAACGCATAACAAGCTGAAATTAGAGTACTTTCGATGGCTTGCAGTTCAGCTTTCCAGTTTAAGTTAGCATCTATTTGAACGCCCAAGAATTTTACTGTGTCTGTCAAATCAATACCCTCTCCAAGCATTTTCTGATCAACCCTATCATTATTAGCCGCTGTTGTTTTAAACAGTATTGCACAGGTCTTATTGCTGTTCAACTTAAGTTTATTTGAGTCAAACCATTGCTGGAATGAAAATAGCGCTGCATTAGCTTTTTCCTCAAGAGTGCTGATGTGATCTGCGTGAATAACAGCATTTGTATCATCAGCAAACATAACTAGCTGAGTGTCTAACAGATTTCGTGAAATATATTCTACCAAGTCATTTGTAAAGACAATAAACAGTATTGGACCCAAAATCGAACCCTGTGGTACACCTCTCTCGACGTTGGTAATTTTTGACTGATGTTTCGCTTCCTTACCATTTTCCCACGATGTTAATTCAACATATTGCTTTCTGTGTTTTAAATATGATCTTAGTAGCTCCAGAAACTCACCACGGATGCCATAATGTTCTAGTTTTCTTATTAGAATAGTATGGTCAACCAAATCAAAAGCAGAACTGAGATCCAAAAATATGCCTAGAACCTTCATCTTAACATTAAGTTTAGAAACAACATCATCTATGAGTGTTTCCACTGCATCTGTGGTGCTAATGTTCATCTGGTAACCAAATTGTCTCTCACTTATCACTTGATTCTGCTGAAGGTGTCTTAAAAGTCTAATTTTAATGATTTTTTCAAAAACTTTTGAAAGTATTGGCAAAAGAGAAATTGGTCTATATTTCATGGATCAGTTTTTGACCCCTTCTTGAATGTTGGTACAACTTTGGCCAGCTCAAGTTGCTCAGGGAATACACTCTCATTTAGGCAGCTATTAAAAAAGTAAGTCAGAGGGACAGCTAGGATGTCTATGTTTTTTTGTATGACAGTTATTGGTATACCATCATGGCCACATGACTTTTTTGGTTCCATATTTTTTACAATTTTTGCGATTTCGATCGAAGTTGTTAACTCACACATTATGCTGCATTGTACTCTGTCCGTACTAGTTTCTAGTAAGTGTATTGCTATGTCATTCCTATCTGATGTGGAGCCCTTTTTGTAAAGTTCACAAGAGAAATGTTCAACCACCTCACTTGGTTTTTGTAATGTGATGTCATTTACTTTCAGCTGAATAGAATCTACTTTACAATTTTTAAGTTTGTTTCTGTGTTTGTTTATAACTTTCCAAATAGCTTTGGTAGAATTTCTAGCTTTTCCTATTTCATCTCGAATTTTCCTATTTCATATCAAGTTAAACGTATTTTTGGGGACAACACATTCTGGGAGACGCATACATAAAATTAAACGAATAGTACAAACCCTACGGTTCGAGCTGGTAAACCAACCTCGTATGTTATGTATGACCAACTTTGCTCCCTTGTTTCATAATGTAGTATTAAAATCCAAACTACCTATTTTTCACAAAAAATATATAACCTATCTCACTCTCATGGTCTCCACAAATACAACCTCATTTGACACCTTATTATAGTTGACTATCTATGTATAAAAGTTGTAGGGATCTAGTATCGTTTGGCAGAAGAATGGGGGGAGAGGGAGTGAAGGGGGAGGGGGGAGGTCCCCCCACCCACCTGACACTACTCCCGTTACAAGGTAATGAACCGTTGTTGAGAATATTAACTTTTTATAACCTCATTTTTGAATAACCTCATTTTTTAAGGTTATGTTTACCTACGCTAAGAAAGTGAACTATTTCGCATTATTATTTCGAAATCGCCTTAGCTCCGGCTACTAGGGTTCATAAAAAGGCAAGTATTTAATCGCAAATCAAAAATACTGATTTCCACTGCAAAAAAGGATCAGCAAAACACTTTTTTTGTTGTTCTTACATGTTCAACCTAATACGAAGGATAAAGGGGGCTTCGCTTCGCTCACCTCCTTTACCCTTCACCTAAGCTGCCGCAATATTTTGCAGTAAAAATCTGTATATTTACTGTGCAAATCAGTATAATTGATGGGCAGTTCAATATTTCCCCATAAAAACAAATAGAAAACTGTTGCAAACAAAAAAGCCCACCGTTCTATTTGCTGTTTATTCTGCAGTCATATCTTTTTTGCGATAATTGCACCTCTGCAAAAGCAATAGCCTGGTTTCGCTTGCCCAATCGTCAATAGATCTTCACTAAGTTCCACATGCCGCGCACTTCCTCCACATAAAGATGACGCTTTGTCGATAGTTCATCGTCCTCTGCTTCTGAGCAACTCGTGGATGACAGTGGTTCTTCCTAAGGTTCTTCGATGGAACGACTTGTCGATGGCTGAGGTTCCGCCATCGAAAGACTCGTCGATGGTTGAGGTTCCTCCATAGAACAGCTCGTTGATGGTTTCGGTTGCGCCATAGATGCGAAGGTCGATCGTGTAGGCGGGAAAACAAAGTCCGGGTTATTACGTGCAATGGTCTGTCGATAAGGCAGAAAATCGGTGTCCAGTGTACAAGCGTAGGTCAAATGTGAAGGCAAACAAAATAAGTCCAGAGGATAAGCCAAAGTCGTCAAAGGAAGCCACAACAAACACACTACGAAGCACAGAGAGAGAGCTGACCGCGCATACAGATTAAAGAAAAATAAAATTGCTGGTCAAATTTGTATCATTGTAAGTTATTCAAAATGCATGTCCCTATAACCCTTAAACCGATTTGATCAGGGCAACTTTTTTTTCACGCATCACGTATAAATCAGCCCGTGATCGCCCGGCCCAAAGTGTATGGAGATATTGTAAAAAATTAAGTTGCTCTATCAAATCGGTATCAAATTGAAAACTGGTCTGAATGATGTCCTTAACAACCCACTAAAATGACTACACGTTTCTGTTTCTATAAATCGATTACGGAATTCATAACTATCTAAACAGAGCCTCAAGGATCTGAAGGCGCTTGGATGACTTTGACAGGAGGGCGCCACTTTTAGCTCTAAATAATGATTATAGCACCACTTCTCTCCTCTCTTTATGCGATGGCGGCGTAGTTATGATTTCTGCCACGTGCCTTCAGATCCTTTTGGAACTGTACCTAAGCCTCGCAGACTAATAGTGAATGCGCGTAACGTCAAGGCGTCTGACAGTGTCGTGAACGTTATGTATTCAGATATAAGAGTCATGTTCAGTCAACCATCTATCGGATTTAAGGAACTGTCGAGCGAATTGCTATTCTGCGGGGCTTATACGTTTCTCTTAGGTACCCGAAGCGTGCCAAACGGGAACCTATTACTAAGCCTCCGCTGCCTGTCCGTCCGTCTGTCACCGGGCTCTACCGGATTTACCGAAATACTCTCCAGATCTTATCAGCAAAAATCTTTAATTACAGGTCTTGAGTTTTGTGCTTAGTTGTTTTATATTTGTCATTGTACGATTAATAATTGCTCATTCGAATTATAATAAACAATATCAAGTTTTTTATTATATTAATAAGTTACTCAATTTCTATCCATTTCCGATTCCAACGAGCAAAGAGTTTCTTTAAACTGATTACATAGTTCAATACTTACAGACTACATAAACAAATCTTTAAATTTATCGATGTACGGCTTTGAATATAGTCCTACCAGTATTTAATATTTTATTACAAAAATCAAAAAGGTTACTCGTGCAAAAGCCTGTCGTTTTACGTTTTTCCATGTACAATGGATACCTTCGTGGGTCCTAAAGTCCTACTCATTTGTAATAATTAGATTTCAATTAAACTTGAACGGATCCCTAGTTTCTGTTATCCCTTTGTTGCCCAGCACCTGCGCTCATGCGTAATAGTCCTTATCTTAAAGTAAATTACTCGTGAACCGATTTTAATTAAACTTGCACAGTTCTCTAATTGTAGTGTGAGACAGACTCGCGCACCAAGGGTGCCGTATATACTTGTAGATAAGGTTGTGCTCACAAACCATAGATTAAGATAGACGACTCATAGACGGTGAAATGTATGGTAACCAAGCGTGTATTTTTTTTAACTTTGCCGGACTAGCAGAATACATGGTGTTACATACAAGCGTAAGATTTTTTTAATTCGCCGCGCTTTGCGATGTTTTTTTAGGCTAGCCAGACTCTAGGCAGAGAAGATAGTTATATAATTTATTCTTTAGTAAGTATATAGTATACAGTCTTTCAACGATCTTTTGACGTGTGAGTAACGTTTACAGGGGGGTGCCAGTTCTGCGCAACTTAATGCACCGAAACAGTCGAAAAGCATTAGTTCCACCTATTACCGCAAGCCAAAAGATACGCAAAGCTGTGCTCACGTTAAGGCTGAAGGCAGAATGTTTGTATAGTAGGCTGAATGATAGGTAAGCCTAAATCACGGGTATGTAGACCAGTAGGAATGGCTCAAAATGCTAAAGCTCGCATGGCAAATGATATCACAAATCCCCAACTTGTAAATGTAGAGACTCAGACTGACATATGTTCAAACGATCATTATGAGTGGCCTGCTCATCAGACACAAAATGTAGAGGCGACTAACAAACAAGGAGCCTTTTTTCGTCAATAATGTTGAAATTTTTTTCACAATATTTTATCAAAATATTGCAGGTGCTCTAAGAAAAAGTGATGAATTAGCAATTGTTATTTCCGGATTTTTCGACAACAATATAACATTAGATATCATATGCCTCTCAGAAACATATATAAAAAAGGGCGAAGAAAAAAATCTGAATATTAATGGTTACACATTAGGTGCTAATTACTCAAGGCAAAAAAATATTTTATGCAAGTCTGAATATGAATTTGAGGAAATAGATTTTACTGATATGACAATAGAAAATAATTTTGAGGTATGTGGTATTTTAATCAGACAACTAACTACACTACAATGGGATCCTCATATAAATAAATTGTCGAACAGACTGAGTTCAGCAGCGTTCGCAGTTAAAAAAATTAGAGCTCTTACCGACGTAGACACCGCTAGACTAGTCTACTTTAGTTACTTTCATAGTCTAATGACCTATGGTATTTTATTGTGGGGTCACGCTGCGAATGCTAATAGTATATTTATTCTGCAGAAACGGGCTGTTCGTGCAATTTATAGATTAGGGCCTAGAGTGTCACTGAGGGAAAAGTTTAAAGAAATCAATATTCTGACATTTGTGTCTCAATATATCTATGACAATCTTGTGTATGTAAAAAAAATATAACTAATTTTCAGAAGTACAGTGATATACACAATTTTAATACTAGAAATAAAGACAAGTTGGTTGCTTATGTAAGCCGACTACATAAAATTAGTAATCATTTTAAAGGCAATTGTATACGCTATTACAATAAGGTCCCTACTGATATTAAAAACTTACCTTTAGACAAGTTTAAAATAATAATAAAAGAGAAATGGTATAAAAAAGGTTACTATAGGATATCTGATTACTTAGAGGACAGATGTCCATGGGAATAGATTGTTTGAGTAATAGGCTGTTTCGATATATAATTAGCATTCATTTTGTAATTTGACAATATTTTATTTAAAAAAGGAAACGCAAAAGATGCGACGACTGTGGAGTTTCTTCGGTGAGCTCTTCTCCACAGATTCCGCCATTGTGTTAGTGAACTCACCCGAAAAAATGTAATGACGGATCTAAGTGATGTAACAACATCCTATGGAAATAAATGATTTTTGATTTTGATTTTGATTTTGATTGTATTTTGTATGTACAGGATACCAAAACCAGCAAATGTTAATATATTTCTAGACAGACTCGATATTTTGTTAAACAATATTTACGACATAAAGAAAAAAAAAATAATCTGTGGCGATTTTAACACTAATTTCATTAAAGAAAGTAAACCACTCCCCTGTTTAAAGATAATAATATCTAACTATAATATGGACATACACATTAGACAACCAACCCGGCTCGGAAATTGTATTGAAAATATTTTAAGCAATGCAGGAAATGTTATAGGTACGACGCATGAACTGAGACTATCTGACCATAACACAGCACAGACTATACAATTTGACAAATCATTTCCAATTAATCCCCCACAGACATGTTTCATCCTAGTTAACAACTGTAACGATGAAAACTTACAAAATTTTCAAAAAAACATACAAATTATCACCTTTTCAGAAGTTCTTAATCAAACAAGCGTGGATAAAGCTTTTGACAACTTCCATTATTTATTAATGTTATTTCACGATCTATGTTTCCCCATAATTAGAATTAAAAAAACACCTAATAGGTGTTCAGTAAAATGGATAACAAAAGGAGTACAAAACAGCTGCAAAACAAAACGCAAACTAAGATATGAGTACTATTCTAACAAAACACAAGCTTCAAAAGAAGCTTATAAAAGTTATAGCAAGATATTAAAGAAATGCATTAGACTATTACAAAAGACATCTACAAACAATTACATTCAAAATTCAAAAAACAAATGTAGAGCCACATGGAATATTGTAAATAGTAAGTTGGGTAAACCTATGACAAGTAATGAGATACATAACATTCTAGAAAACGACAATATTCTTGAAGACGGTAGAGAGATAGCAAATTCATTTAATAGTTATTTTGTTGATATTATAGCAAATGACCCTATAAATAATAGCAACATAAACGAAAGTAACATCAAAAATATAAATATCGATAAAAATATTAAGAATCATGTGATTAAAAGTATTTTTTGGAACCAACATGTCCTGCAGAAATATATGAAATAATTATGTCTCTACGAAATACAAAAGCAGCAGGATACGACAAAATTAACACAAAAATCTTAAAAACGATCGCTAGCTCTATAGCAACACCGTTGTCATTTATAGTGAACTTATCAATAGAGCAAGGCGTCTTTCCAGAAAGAATCAAGTTCTCCATCGTGGTCCCTTTGCTAAAGAAAGGCAACAAATCCGATAGAAGAAACTATAGGCCAGTTACACTGATCCCAGTTATATAAAAAATTATAGAAAAAGTTATTTATAAGAGAGTCCTAAATTTTTTAAATAAAAATAACATCCTTGCCCCCCAACAGAATGGTTTTAGGAAAAATAAATGTACAACGCTAGCAAGTTTCAATTTAATGTCCAAAATTCTTAATAATTTAAATAATAGAAAACGGGTTATAGCTTTGTTCCTCGATCTTAGCAAAGCTTTCAATTTCGTCAACCATAAACTACTACTGTGTAAATTAGATAAATATGGTATTCGCGGGACGGCTAATCACTGGTTCAAAAGTTACCTAGAGCAGAGGAAACAAATAACAAGAATCTCAAAAGTTGATAATTTCACAAATGCTGTAGAGATATATGATTCAAATATAAGGTTTAATACTCATGGTGTACCACAGGGTAGTCAATTGTCAATTTTCAATTGTAAGACGGGCTGGTTTCCGCAACTCGACGACGAAAGCGCCTATTTTGCGTGTGGGTGGGAATGCGACATCATTCGAGCCAACCCAACTCCTCCAGGAACGCCAGTAGGCCCTTTACGTTACCGACTATCCCTGGAAGGTCCCTCGATTGACCGAGGTGTTAAGCCCTGTAGTCCGCTACTCCTGTGCACTCCATGAGGACGTGAGCAGCCGTTTCTTCTGCCTCCAAGCAGGCTCTGCAAAGGGGGCTGTCGGTAACACCTAGGACATATAGATGTTTATTAAAGAAACCATGGCCAGTAAGTGCTGCAGTTACCAGTCGCATGCGCGGCCTACTAAGTCGAAGCAAGGTCTTAGCCAGCCTAGCGCTAGGGGACGGCAAGGCTAGCTTAGCCTGCCTGCACTCCTCATGGTTTGTCCAAAGAGTGGCATGATCATTCCTGGTCGACTCTCTCAGAAATGAGCGTACCATCTTGAAGGGAAGAGGGATGATAGGTTCGGGACCATACGCTGTCAAGCTAGATCCTTTACGCGCCAACTCATCCGCTGCATCGTTACCTCTTGATCCGCTGTGTCCTTTTATCCATTGAAGGATTACGCAGTTATGTTGACATACCTCCATTAGTCGTTTGTGACACTCGTAGATTAGCCCTGAGTTAATAGTGTTGCTATTTAGGGCTTGTAGGACGGCCATGCTATCCGAGAGTATTCGAATGGAGGAATCTCTTACCTTTCTCGATGCTATGGCATTAGCGGCCGAGATGATGCCCATGCATTCAGCTTGAAAGACAGTATTATGGGCACCCAGTGGAATGGCTATCTTGATGTTTAGGTCCTCCGAGAAGGTGCCTGAACCAGTGCCTGCTTCAGTTTTTGAACCATAGGTAAAAATTCTGAGCTCTTTAACGTCGAGCCCCTCAACCCGATGGTCTTCATGTAACTGTGTATTGTATTTTTTGTCAAAAACAAATTGTTTAGGGATTCTGTCACTGCAAGCCATAGAGATGGGAAATTTTTTGTAAACTTCCCCTAGGATGGCGGTGTGTGAGGTCCTGTTTTTCCTCCAAAGTCCTAAGGTGTTGAGTCTCACCGCAGATGACGCGGCCTCCTGCTTAATATACAGCTGGAGTGGCGGAAGACACAGCATGGCCTCCATTGCTGCTGTTGGAGTAGTTCTCATACTACCTGTGATAGCCATGCAGGCCAGCCTTTGGAAGCTTTGGAGTTTGCTTACCATTGTGGTTAGTTTGGTCCTGGTCCACCACACCACAGCTCCGTAGCAGACAAGAGGACGGATCACCGTTACGTACAGCCAAAGAATGATGTTGGGAGAAAGTCCCCACTTTTTCCCCACCATTCTCCGACACTGCCAGAAAGCAATACTCGCCTTCTTTAGTTTGTTGTCGATGTGGCTACTCCAGTTGAGCTTGCTGTCCAAGGTTATGCCCAGGTACTTCACCTCAGTTGCTAGCTGGAGTTCCGTTCCAAAGAGCTTAGGTAGGGTATACCTACCAAGAGCCCTATTGTTAGTGAACATGACCATTTCCGTTTTTGTTGGGTTAACCGCCAGGTCATATTCTAAACACCAGCGCTCCACGATGCGAAGAGCTGTTTGTTTAAGGTTGCATACTGTGCTCGCAAATTTACCTGTGATGAGGATTACCAAATCGTCGGCGTATCCTACGGTGTAGTATCCATTAGCGTTAAGCTTGGTAATCAGGTCGTTAATGACCAGATTCCACAGAAGCGGGGAGAGCACTCCTCCCTGCGGGCATCCCCGCACTACCTCCGCCGACAGGGACTCTCCAGCTAGACGCACGATACGTTTGTTAAGCATGTTTGTGACCCAGTTGTTTACAGCTGTTGACACCCCATGCCTTGTTAGAGATGCACTTATACTGCTATGCTGCGTCTTGTCAAAGGCACCTTCTATATCAATAAAAGTTCCAAGACAGATGCATTTGTTTTGAATCGCCTCTTCAATTGTGGATACAACTGCATGGAGAGCCGATTCAGTAGACTTACCAAAACTATATGCATGCTGATTCTTGTGTAAGGGTATATGTTTTAACGCTCCATCTCTCAGGTGTCTCTCGCACAAACGTTCGAGAGTCTTAAGCAAGAACGAGGTCTATATTACACAGGGTAGTATATTAGGACCACTACTATTCCTGCTGTATATAAACGACCTACCACAAGCCCTCACTCACGAATCCGTGCTTTTTGCAGACGATACCACTATCATAATTGAATGTGAAAACATTGCTACTTATGAACACGAAATTAACATGACGCTAAAACAAGTTATTGAATGGCTAACAATTAATAAATAAAAAATAAATACATTTAAGACTAAATTAATGCAATTTTCAACAAAATTAGGTAATAAAATAAATTTAGACATATTAAAATGAAAATAGAGCAAGTCAGTCAGACTAATTTTCTTGGACTTTTGGTGGATGAGCATTGTGATTGGGAAGCTCAGGTAGACATAACTTGTCAAAAAATAAACAGATTTGTATTTGCGTTGAAACAATTAAGACTTATTACAAGTGTGGATACTGCCGTTATGGTCTACCATAGTCATGTATGCTCAGTCCTGAGATATTGCGTAACTTTATGGGGAAATTCTGCCACTATACATAAGGTATTTATTTCACAAAAGAAATGCATTAGAGCCATATGGGGCACGTGTTGGAGGGAGTCTTGTAAGCCACTTTTCAAAAAACATAAAATACTCACATTTCCCTGCTTATACATATTCGAAACATGCAAGTTTGTTAGGAAACATTTAGAGCTGTTTAAGCTACGGGATAACACTTATAGACGAACAGCTACTCAAAGACCACTTGAACTTTCCGGTCCTCGCTTAGAATTATTTAGGAGAAACTGTGTTTACATGGCAACAAAGATATACAATAGTGTACCCAAAAGTATTCAGGCTGCACCAACACAATCCTTCTCTACGAAATTATTTAATTGGCTCGCTACAGAAGCATTCTACTATAACGTTTGTTGTGACTGTGCATTCACAAGTAAAAGTGTAATTAACTGCTTACCTTCCGATCACAGTGGTCAAACAGTTTCATTCCCAATTGCTATTAAGGATAAGACTGATCCATCATTTTATAGGCCTATAACATCCCAAAGACTAGAGACATATACGAAAAACTTAGATATAAATTTGCCAGTACCGGATTTTAATGAACAGAACTAAAACAAAATCTACTCAGACTTCTTCAGCATTATTCAGACAGAATTCAATAAAGTTTTCAAATTAAAGAAAGTCAGTGACTACAACGGTAAATCTAAATTTAATGACTGGGCAACGTTTGGAATTCGTAAAAGTAGAGTTATCTTGTATGACCTTTATGATCAAAAAACCTATAACTTTGATCGAAAATTTCATGACTATGTTAAAAAATATTCCAAAAGTTTCAAGTTGGTTTGTAGAACTGCAAAAACTTTACACATTAACAGAAAAATTCAAAATTCAAATAATAGAATGAAAACAGTTTGATAAATAATAAACCGCGAAACTGGCAAAGTTATACCACGGGACAATGATTTCTGCCTAAAGATAGGTGATGATGTTGTTAAATCCAACGCTGATGTTGCTCGAGCTTTTGAAACATTCTTCACCAATGTACCCGTACTCACAACAGACCGTCTAAATTCATCTCCATATGAAGCAGACTTTATTAAAAAATAACACTAGCGTCAGTAATGTATATTTAAAATTTCATCATGTATATCCCCAGGACATTGTCAAAACGTTTAAATTACTTAACTTAAAAAATACGGAAGACCTGTGGGGTATATCAGTCAAAGTCATTGGTTCAGTAATTCTAGTTATAGCCCCACACTTAGCTATTATTATTATTTATATTTATATTTATATTATTAGCTATATTCAATAAATGTGTTGACGATGGGGCTTTTCCAGACCTCATCAGTAAACTGATACCTCTGTTCAAGACGGGAGATAAGGGCGATCCTTCAAATTTCAGACCAATATCTGTTCTTCCAACACTAAGTAAAATATTTGAAAAGATTATACTCAATCAAATGCTCTCACACTTCAACCGTACAAAACAACTACACGCTAAACAATATGGTTTCATTAGGGGTAAATCGACTACGGATGCAGGTATTACCCTTATATCTCATATTTATTCTGCATGGGAGGCCGCACAGGATGCTATCGGAGTTTTTTGCGACCTGTCGAAGGCGTTTGATTGTGTTGATCATAATACGCTATTAATTAAATTAAATCATTACGGAGTTAGAAATAAAGCGTTGGATCTACTAAGATCATACCTAAGCAATAGAATTCAAAAGGCAGAAGTTAACGGCGTAAAATCTGATGGATCGGTTGTTAAAATTGGCGTTCCACAAGGTTCCATATTAGGCCCTTTCTTATTCCTGGTATATATTAATGATCTGCCTTTCATGGTGGAGAAATTAACTGACATAGTGTTGTTTGCTGATGATACTTCAATGGTCTTCAAAATTGAAAAACAAAAAGGAGATTTTGATGATGTTAATGGTGTATTGTCTTCAACCTTGAATTGGTTCACAGTTAATAATTTATTGTTAAACGCTGGTAAAACCAAGTGTATCAAATTCTCACTTCCAAATGTCAGGCAAGTTGAGACCAGTTTAGTGTTAGACAACAGCACGTTAGAATTGGTAAATGATACGAAGTTGCTTGGAATAACCATTGATAGCAAATTGCAGTGGGGACCCCACATAGATAAATTGGCTGGTAAATTAAGTTCTACGGCTTATGCTGTTACGCATGTTAGGAACATCAGACAAAGCACGGATGTGGCTACATCTAGGCTAGTATATTTTAGTTACTTTCATAGTGTCATGTCCTATGGTATCTTGTTGTGGGGGAAAGCAGCGGATATTCAAACTATATATTCGTACTGTTACAATACGAATATATAGTTTGAATATCCGCTGACAGCTGTAATGTTAACCTAAGAAATAATCACAGACTATGTGCGCCCCGTTTTAGACTCGCGAAGGTTAGCAATTCTTTCAAGGGTCAGTGCATTCTCTACTACAATAAGATACCTCTGCAGATTTTGAAATTGCCATTTGAGCAATTTAAAAAGCATGTTACTGCGACTTTGTCGAAAAAGGGATATTACAATGTTCAAGATTACTTAAATGACAGGACTGTATGGGGTTAATCTGGCTCAACACAGACCTTGCTGTTAATAATTTTGTAATTATTTATTCCTGCTTATTAATCAAAACAATTAAATTTTTCATATTTGTATTAGTTAAGCACAACCTATTTTTAAAAGAGATCTAAAAATAAATCTGTGGGATTTTCTACGCCCTTCTTCTCCCACAGTGGTCCAATGTAGAGAAGAGGCAAAAAATGACGTTTGCTAAGTATATGTAAATATCTACAGTAATAAAGTACTTTGACTATTGACTATTGACTAACATGTTGTCAGTGCTTGGAATTCAGTACCGGCCCGTCCATGATGAGTTTACCTATCGGGTGGTTTTAGAAACACCGAAGGCCTGGACGAAGCGGTCAGTTCTGTCAACGATTGCGAGAACGTTCGACCCGAATGGATGGATTTCTCCAGTCACCTTTGCTCTCAAATGTGTTATGCAAAGGCTATGGGCGGCTCAGTTGACCTGGGACACCCACCTCTCAGGTGATTTGTTCACTGATTGGACGCAAATGTTCACCTCGCTATTGGACATAAATGATGTATCGCTGCCGAGGAAATTGGTCCCTGCTGGGGATTACAGGGCAACCCTTCACGGGTTTTGTGATGCCTCTGAACGAGGGTTTGCGGCAGCGGTTTATTTGCGAACCGTCACCTCCACCGGGGAGGTCGATGTGCGTTTGGTTTTGGCAAAAAGCAAGGTAGCGCCTATTCGGACAAGGATGACGATTCCACAACTGGAACTGTCCGGGGCTGCTCTTTTGACCAAACTTTTGAATCACACTCTAACAGTGTTGCGTGGGTCAGTGGTTTTGGAGGATACGGTGTACGCTTGGACGGACAGCAAGATTGTTTTGTGCTGGCTGAAGGCTTCGGTCCATAACTTAGAGGTTTTTGTTGCGAACCGTGTCTCCCAGATTGTGTCGTCTGAGGTCCCACTGACCTGGAGACATGTACCAGGAGAATTGAACCCGTCTGATTGTGCATCCAGGGGATGTCAGGCTCCTGAACTCGTTAGACACCATTTGTGGTGGGGACCACCCTGGCTTGCCAAGAGAGAATCGGACTGGCCCCACAGCCATGTAGTAGTATCTTCGGATCATGGCCCCAGAGCGGCCGTGCATGTTACCCAGAAGGCTGAGGACCCTGACGCCGGGTTTCTGCTGGACCGGTATAGCTCACTTGACAAGTTGATAAACGTGTCCACTTGGATTTGGAGATTCGCTCGAAATTGTCGTATTTCTCGCGATCAGCGAACGTTGAACCCTATTCTGACTCCGGCAGAGCGAAACGAGTCGCTGTTGAATTGGGTCCGGTTGGTACAGTCCTCGAAGTTTGGGGCAGAATTGGAGATTATACGAAGTGGACGTTCGAAATTGAAGGGAGCCGTCGCGCGTCTCAACCCCTTTGTTGATTCGGCCGGGTTACTTCGGGTAGGAAGAAGATTGCGCAATGCGAATCTGTCGTATTCGGCTCGTCACCCACTTCTGCTCCCCAAGAGGGGACAGTTAGTTGAATTGCTGGTGACTGATCGTCATATTAAAAACGCGCATGCCGGCTGTAACGCGTTGTTGGCCACGCTTCAGCGGGAGTTTTGGATCTTATCTGCCCGCCGTGCCATACGGAACATCGTGTTTCGGTGCATGCCTTGTTATCGACTTAAGGCTGCCACGATGCAACCTCTCATGGGGGACTTGCCCCCTGATCGTGTGAATGATGTCAGACCGTTTTCAGGTGTTGGTACGGATTTTGCAGGACCGTTTATGGTGAATAGTTCACGATTGCGTACCGCTAAGCAATACAAGGCGTACCTATGTGTGTTTGTTTTTTTATCCACCAAGGCGGTACATCTCGAGCTCGTTGCTGATCTCTCGATAGGTTTGTTTCTCGAAGGGGACTTCCAACTTTGATCCGCTCTGATAACGGCACTAACTACATAGGTGCGGAACGATACTTACGAGAGATAGTCAACTTTTTGAATGTAAATAAAGTGGATATTGGAACGGCCCTCTCCCGTCGGGGTATAAAGTGGACCTTCAGCCCACCGATTTGCCCCCACTGGGGTGGGATTTTTGAGGCCGTAGTTAAGTCAGCTAAGACGCACTTAGGGCGTATAGTAGGTCAGACCGCGCTGACTTTTGAGGAGCTCGCGACATTGTTTTGTAAGATCGAGGCCGTTCTCAATTCGCGACCGTTGTGTCCGCTCAGCTCGGATCCAAATGACCTGGAGGCTCTGACCCCAGGCCATTTCTTGATAGGACAGCCACTTAACGCGTTGCCCGAGCACCCCTTCGAGGGAGTGAAATTGTATCGGTTGTCAAGGTATCAGATGTTGCAGCAGTTTACTCAGAATTTCTGGAAGCGTTGGTCGCTCGAGTATCTGCATATCTTACAACAGCGCCTTAAGTGGACTGACACAACTAGCCCCCCTAGTGTTGGTGACCTCGTTCTGGTTAAGGATGCTAACCTACCACCACTACGTTGGCGCAGGGGGCGCATTGATAACTTGTTCCCTGGCAAGGACGGGACCCCCCTGTCTGCAGAGGTTCTAGTAGGAGGCTCGGTTCTAAAACGAGCGGTAGCAACGTTGTCTCGGCTGCCCGTAGATTAGGGGACAGGTGGGTGCCTGTCCGGGCGGGTGATTGTTCGATTCCAAATCGATATTCGATCGATGGTTTCTGAACGGTCATTTTACTTTGACGTTAGCTGTCAATCTGGCAGTTTTGACAACTGACAGACAGACGAAAGCCCTCGCAATGTAAACGCGTTTTGATTAGGGTGTTGAAATTAAATCGCAGGGCATCTGGAATGTATTCGGGATTCCCTCAGGATTGTTAATATAGCTGAGTGTGCCGTTGTCTCTCGAACCAGATAAAGTTCGGATTTTCGTGCCCGATTTGTATTTACCAGTAGAAACATAACCTGTGCTGGACACTGTGCTCAACATGCTAGCCCGCCAGTCATACCTGGTTGGCTGAAGAACCTGTCTACCAAGAAGAGCCTAGGGTGCACCCGGGCCTTGCAGAGAGACAGGAGGTTGACGGGACCGAAGCACAGACCAGGTTAGATCTACCCCACATAACTTCAGCTCGGTGAATCGCTGACGTTCATCACTTCTTGGCACCTGATCGTTACGCTACCTCGTAGCTCATGGGCCCCTACGAGGTCATTAGGTGCTGAGAAGCCTGAACAAGTTTTATTTTTATTATTTTGAATTAAATTTTATCTGACATTGTGCTGTTATTATTTTGAATCAATTTTTTATGACATTGACAATTGACTTTGGTATTATTTTAGTGTTTTGTAGCTAGTTATTATTATTATTTTGAATTCGTTGTTGCCTGTTATTGTCTTATTAATATTTTAAATCACATTTTGTTGACATTATTTAATTTAATTAAAGTATTATTTTAGTATTTTGTGAGTTCGAAGCCTTAGCTAGTCATATCCACATAAATATTTTTTGTAAATGTACCTTTGCATGCCAATATTGGGCTAAATGTGCTGTTCTTATAATAATATGTATAACAACCACTGTAACCACATTTATGCAAATAAACGAATCTGAATCTGAATCTGAGTGCTACAGACAGTCAAAAATAACAGACAGATAGCCAGAAATTTACAGTTTTTTCCCTTTACTTGTGCTATAAGACCTTGCCCTGTGCCAACGGGAAGAACCCTATAAATTTTGGTTCCCTTGCGAGTACTATGAAAATTCAACTTTTTTACTACTATAGTAAGTCAGTCTGGAGGATTTTTCCAAAAAGTTAATAATATTAACATAAAAAAATCCGTTAGGCCAAAACTTTTATTTGTGGACCTAGAAGATAGCAAATGACCTCTTCTATTCACCACTTTAATTTAGCGAACGATGCACCAAACACCCTGTATATTCACCATGTATATTACACCAATGTTTCAGTAGATCAAATCGGTCTGCGATCACCGCCATTTTGCTATTGCGGCTGGCGCGGGCTCTGGCGAGCGTCGAGATGCAGCGTTTGCGTAACGTTGTATAGAAACAGTCGACGCGCGCCTCCGAAAACTTCCCCGACGCACAACACCACCGCGGCAGCCGCAGCAGCACCTGAATGCATTGTTGAATTGGACGCGAAAGGCGCACAGGCTGCAGGTGTAAAGCGATGTGCAGTAAGCCCTAAAAAGTGTTAATTTCATCTGGACTGTACATCGCATGAAGCTACGGGCTATCATATTCGACCTGACCGCCAGCGCCCTTCGTTCCCTCTCCACATCTACATTGTCACATAAGTTATCGGTTAAAATGTGACAGAGATACTTGAAAGCCGATACTCTCTTCAACGCTATACCGTTCAACATTACCGGCGATACCTAGGAAACAATCATCTCACTTTTAGCTGCGTTATATTTGAGGCCGTGATCGGCGGCATAGGCTTCACATTTGGCTAGCATCTTTCACGCTGACCGAGGGGACCAGCAACGCCATGTCGTCAGCGTAGCTGATGTTGTTGACCATCGTGTTACCAATAGAACAACCGACCGGCAAGCTGCTAAGCCCCTCAATCAGCTGATTCATATATAGATTATTTAATATATATATCAAATTAGAGGGAAGCTTCCTTTTAAGCCATTTGGCTTAAAAGGAAGCTTTATTGATCAGTGTGAGCTTTATTGATCAGATTTCAGATTTCAGATTTGTTTATTTGCGTTTGAATAAGGTATTACATAAGTTCTTAAATTAATATAACATGTAATTTTCTTCCTTAATCAACTATATTATATAGCATGCAAATATTTTACTGTAGGTATGTTATAACCTTACTTTTTAATTCTTAGTGAGAAAAGAATTCCCTCAGTGTATAAAAATTATGCTGCAGTAGCCATGAGAACAGTTTTTGTTTGAAGAGATTTTGTGGGAGATGTTTTAATTCATCAGGCACTTTATTATATATTTTTACGCTCATTGCGTAACAGCCATTTTGGTACCTTGATGTCCGTGGCACATGATCTAGTACTAGTCTATTAGGATATCTTGTATTTCTGGGGTAATTTTGATTTGCTGTTACAAACAAGTCAAAGTGTTGCTGTACAAATTTGGCGACCTCAAATATATATAATGATGGTAGCGGCAGTAAGTGCAGTTTCTTGAATAGTGGCTTACACGAATCTAGCGGAGCGGCTCCAACCATAGCCCTTAAGCATTTCTTTTGTATAATGAAGGCTCGGCTAGATTCCGTACTATTCCCCCAAAGGATTATACCGTACCTTAGCACTGATTCGACATAACCGTGGTATGCAGCCAGCGTTGTTTGTCGTGTCGTGGTTTTCCTCAACTTGGAGAGCACATATACGAACCGATTAAGTTTACTGCATACCTGTTCAATGTGAGGTCTCCAATTTAAATATTTGTCAATTGTTATACCTAGAAATTTAACGCTTTCTTCACATTTTATAATTTGATTATTATAATTAATGTCCATATCATTTATATTATTAAAGTTCATCAGATTTGTCTTAGTGACGTTTATTTGTAGGTTATTGTTATTTAACCAGTCTACTACTTGTACTATGGTTGTATGTATATCAGATTTATGAATTTCAATTGAATTATTTTTAATATTATTAAGATTAGGTTGATTATAAAGATTCTGATTATTATTAGATAGTAAGCGGTTATTTTTATTAGTCACTATAATAGATATGTCATCCGCAAATAAAATTGATTGGTACCATGTCACATCAGGAATGTCATTTATATACATAATAAATAAGAGCGGCCCCAGTACACTCCCTTGAGGTACACCATAGTTGTTTATTTTATACTCTGAATCATACATCCGTTCTATATGGTTTTCGTCTAGCCTATGAATGCGTACACTTTGTTTTCTATTTTGTAGATATTTTTGGATCCATTGCAATGCTGGTCCTCTTATACCATATTTCTCTAGTTTATTCAATAATAACTCATGGGATACAAACTCAAATGCTTTTGTCACATCAAAGAACAAAACCGAAGTATTCTGTTTCAAGTCGTAGCCTTTTGCTACACTTGATACTAAATTAAAAGCTGCTAGGGTTGTCGACTTAATTTTTTGGAAGCCATGTTGTTCAGGTCTAATCAAACCTTGTTTGAAGAAATATTCTTTGAGTCTCCTCGCCATTGACTTCTCGAAAATTTTGGAAAATATTGGTATGAGTGTTATTGGTCTGTAGTTCCTGGTATTGGTGTGCATTTATCACCTTTTTTGTGAAGTGGCTTAACTATTGATAGCTTCAGTTTATCAGGAAAGGTGCCTGTTGCGAACGATTGGTTAATTATGTGGCTTAGGACCGGACTTAGTAAGTAGCGACAATGTTTTATTACTTGTGTCTTAATTTCGTCGTAGCCTGTTGCATGGGTATTCTTGAGCGTAACAATAATATTCCTAACTTCTAGTTCGTCAATAGGTTTTATGAAAAAACTAGTGCCCTTGTTGTTGGCATTTTTTAAGGATTTATTTTCAATAATGTTTTTGGATTGATTGGTCATGTCAATTAAAAATTTGTTAAAGAAGTTTGCTATTTGCAATGGGTCACTAACTGTTTTGTCATTGTCTTTCATACTATTTATGTTTACATACTCTTTTTGATTTTGTGTCACACCTTTTATTATTCCCCACGAGGCTTTGCATATGTTTTTACTTCCTAATACTATTTTACTGTTTTGCACTCGTTGTGCCTGTGATATGCATTTCTTTAGTAGTCTAGTATAAGAATTGTACTCTAGTTTGTTTTGTTCCGTTTTATTGCTGTAGTATTTGTATCGTAAATTTTTCTTTGTTTTGCAGCTTATTTTTAAACCTTTTGATATCAATTTATGTTTAGTAAGTGCATTTATTTTTACTTTGGATTTAGGAAAACACAAATCATAGAACAAACCAAACAATTCCTGAAATTTTGCAAACGCTAAATTAGTATCTTGCTGCTCATACACTTCGCAAAATGATAATTGTGATATTGCGTCTGGGAATTTCCTCATATTGTCGTCACTAAAGTCTCTTTTAATCATTTGCCAGGTCTTCGATCGAGCGAATGAAGCGTCCAGTTTCGAGATTGGCCAAAAATGCATTTGTCCTTCTATCTGTATGTCTGTTCTCGCCTATATGTCGGTTTTCTCAACCGATTCTCGTGAAAATTTTTGAGCAGGTGCATCAGACTACGCAGTTCTCTCCGCCTTCACGAGCCGAACCCGTAGACACCAGATTTAACCTCCTAAGACCAAAAAACGTATACCTCTATTTTGCTTAAAAGTCTGCATAGTAATTGGAAAATACAAGCACATGAAATTCAATTTAAAATTGGACTTTCTTCGTCAAATTGTTGCGCAAAATAAACTTGTTTCGCATTATAATAAAGCCTTTTGTGCGTCAGTCGTGATAATATATTTAACTAGTGGTTCTGTAAGAGGTGTACTGTTCTTACATTACCACTAGTTTTAACATGGTTGTGTCAAAATCGACGAATCGAGTTGCAAATTGCCGATAGACCAGCGGAAGCTGTACGCATACCACACCTTCTACTTTACGTCGTACAAGCGAAGTCGATTTAGGACAGCGCCTGGTCTTACCAAAGTCGGTAACAGAGAAAGGTTAGTTTAATTTCAATCGATTAATTACATTCCTACCTACAGCACGTCACTCCGTAGAAGGCTACAAGGTAATGTTTAATACACGAAACGCGGCAAAGGTCACGACACGCAACGCAAGGGGGCGTCATATCGTGCGAGCTGGCTAGGACATCGAGGGCGTATTCTGAAATACGGAACTGCCTTGAAAGAATAAGGCACGAGAAACTGCACTGCAAAAGAAATGGCTAGTATTTAATCGCACAGCAAAAAAGGATCAGCAAAAACACTTTTTATGTTTTAAATATTTTATGTGAACTCAAGTTTATGTTTTAAGTAATTTTAGTTGTTCTTGCATGTTCAACCTAACACGAAGGATGAAGGGGCCTTCGTTTCGCTCACCCCCTTTACCCTTCACTTAAGCTACCGCAGCATTTTGCCCTGATATTTGCTGCGCAAATCAGTATTTTTGATGTGCAGTTTAATATTTCCCAAAAGAAATCCTTTGTGATCTGGTGGTTCGACTGATCGAACCACTAGGACTGTATTTTGCTCATGTTAGATTCCTAGTGCTTCGCTTCCCGGAGTGCAATTCAAAAAGTCGTGCTTTTCCCTGATGAAGTGGCCATGGCAGAGGATAACAAGCAAAACGCAACTTCTGATCGCAATGCAATGCAATTCAAAGAATGGCACCTAATCTCAAAAGGTCATTGCAGATGGCGCTGGTGTCAATTATATTTACTTCTTATCATAATATACGGCGTGCTTGCCTCATTTGAAGTTTATTTTGCCAGTGTCCAGTGTATCTGAAAGATCACGTGACGTGTTTTTGTACCGAGCCTCAGATGAATGAAACTCTATGCCTCCAACTACACCGGTGGCGCCAGCTAGCGAGAGAAGTCGAACATAGCTGCCGTTAGAACCTCATCATAAAAATTGCATGTTCATTATTGATGTAATGTTTGCATTTAGTATCGTAAATAAAACAACTGTTAATTTCAAATTCAAAACCCCCTGACACGTTAATGTAGCCTCACTGCTGATATGATGCAAATACCTCATAGAAAATGGTAACAAAGTTTCTGGGAAGCACTTAAGCGTCAACCAAGCTGGCTGCTGCAGCGCCCCCTGGTGGTCTACAACCGTGAAACATATCTAAGAACCTGCTCTGAAATTATAGCCGTTTAATGCAAAAAACCGCACCGAAATCGGCCCAGTAGTTTTCCAGAAAATTGTAACAGACATGCACACATTCAGACACAAACAACCTCTAACCCAAAACGCATCGACCGCCTCAGCTCCGTTCCGTCCATCGCGTCGTAGGTAAACAAAAACTCACGAAGGTAAAAACTTAAAAAAAACACTTCACTTCTTTCTCCCCGATCGGGATGCGAACACGATGAAAACGAGGCTTATTAATGTCTCCTGACAGTCAATTCCAACCATATTACAGGACCTGAACGAATATATGGTACTTATTGCCAGAATTTATCCGACGACCGTAAGCACCACTGAAAAGTCAGGAATGCAATAATACGCCATTTTGTTTTCATTGATGGTATCTTAATTCCAGTTTTTTATTATTTAAAAACCAAACTACTATACCTACTAATGTCTAATATTCAAAGAGTTGGACCAAACTTAAAGTCTATTCTTTTAAATTATTAGTACATTTCCCACGAGTTCGCAAAACATTGAAACATTGAAACATATTTATTGGTAAGTGTCAATTACATGTCAAAGGCTTGTAATTTACGAACCGAGAAGTTTACGGCACGAGCCGAAGGCGTGGGTCGCAGCGAGGTTCGTAAAAAGCCTTTTCGAACGAGTTAGGAATATAATTTTTCCGCCTGATCGGCGAAGGTGTATTTGGAGGTTAGAATGCGGAAAAATATATTTTTGTCATTTCGGTTCATAAATAATATCAAATTCGAGGTAATGAAGATTTAAGAAAAATATAACTGAATTGAGAACGCTCTTTTTAAAGTCGGTCAGAAAAGTCACCGTAATTCTACGGTAGCACGAGAATTAGTCCCTTCGTGTTCAATGCTAGGTAACTATACTTAATGCCGGTACGATAATTAGCTCAAGCAAGCAATCAAATAACAGCGGCCCATTTCTTAGGCTTTGTTCTTATTACGGCGGAGAAGCCGACTGTTTCGCTTACATATTCAGCAAAGATCATTCCACATACCTTTTCCCTTCGCCGTCAAGTTGGTAGCAAGGAAACGTGTTCGATTCCAAATCGATATTCGATCGATGGTTTCTGAACGGCCATTTTGAATTTGACGTTAGCTGCCAACCTAGCAGTTTTTTTGACAACTGACAGACGAAAGCCCTTGCAATGTAAACGCGTTTTGGTTAGGGTATTGAAATTAAATCGCAGGCCATCTGGAATGTATTCGGGTTTCCCTCAGGATTGTCTATATAGCTGAGTGTGTTGTGGTTCCCCGAACCAGATAAAGTTCGCATTTACGTGGCCGATTGGTTTTTACCACGTAACATAACCTGTGTTGGAACACTGTGCTCATTGAAGCTGGCCCGCCAGTCATAGGAGGTTGGCTGAAGAACCTGTCTACCAAGAAGAGCCTAGGGTGCACCCGGGCCTTGCAGAGAGACAGGAGGTTGACGGGACCGAAGCACAGACCAGGTTAGATCGACCCCAATTACTTCAGCTCGGTGAATCGCCGACGTTCACACTTCTCGGCAACTGATCGTTACGCTACCTCGTAGCTGATGGGCCCCTACGAGGTCATTAGGTGCTGAGAAGCCTGAACATTTTGGTAGCTAGAGCGTGGCTTCCTGAGATTTGCAGCCGTCAAGGGCTCCAGGAAGGCACGATTTGGGACTATCAATCTGTAGGTATAGGCGGTTAAGTAACTTGGTTGTTCCTGTATCCACATAGATTGGTAGTATTGTAAGCTATAAGTCTATTGCTGGTAGTAGACAGACAGATATTGAATTGAAATTTGCATTGAATTACCAGTTAGTCAATCTATTAGTGGTCTAGTAATGCTATTAATGAATGTTTTGGTTAACATAGGTAGTTACATCTATTGATAGCAGGCTATTACATTGTTTTCAGTTTATAGCAATTTATAACTTGAACTAATATTGACTATCTGTGTGTGTTATAATGATAAAGGGAAACTAAATTGTATTTACAGAATTTATATAGATATAAAACTCGGTTCCTATTGTTTAAGGAAAACAACATTGTTTAAGTTGTGGTTTATTATTCCCTCGTTTGGGTTGTAGACTGGAGGGTCCAATAAAATTGAGTTACTGCAAATTGTGAGTAAGTATCGTTCCGATCATGTCGTTATCTGAAATCCAGAAGGGTGTTTCTAAGGAACTCAGATGGTTTTCCTCCGCACACGGTCTGATAGACCGTTTAGATAGGCATGATGTGGTATTGGAGCGGTCTATGGACGTTAAGGAACGTTACAATAGGGTGCTCGAATTGTCCGCGCAGGCGGAATCAGTTGATGGTTGCGCACCTGACAGGCTGTCACGGTTGCTAGGGGATGTCGACCAATGTATGGAGATGGCAGCTGCTATCACGCAGAAGGCTGCGGACATACGTAGACAGCGCGAGTCCAGCCATGGTGGTGACATTGAAGCACCTCTGTCGGGGTCCAGGTTACCTGCCATAACTATGCCTACTTTTGACGGAGTGTCCGGTGAATGGATGAGCTTCATCAATCTGTTCGACAGTTTGGTGCACATGCGATCGGACATTACCAAGTCTGTCAAAATGGCTCAGCTGGTGGCAGCATTGAGGGGTGAGCCTAGGGAGCTGGTCGCTCATTTGACAGTTACGGAGGGTAACTATGAAACGGCCAGGCAATTGTTGGTCAGACGTTACCATAACAAACGGAGGTTGGCCGATGCCCAACTGAACCGTTTGTTTAGTATCCCGGTTGTGAACAAGGTCGGGGCCATACAGACGGAGGTTTTGAACCCATTGTTGTCCGTCACCAAGGCTCTAGAGAATCTTGGACTTCCGGTTGGTGAATGGTCGTACCTACTGTTGTACATTGTACTTTCCCGCCTACCCGCTGACGTGCAGACTCGTTTCGAACAGTCTCACGGGAGGTCGGCCGAGGACCTGCCCGCCTTCTCCGACTTGGTCGGATTCTTGGAAGAGGAGGCTCGAAGGGCAGAGAATTTGGGGTTGACGGTCACCCATCCTTCGGAGCCACAGAGAGCTGCCGGGAGCGCTGTGAGTAGGGGCCCTCCGGCGAGGAAGGACCGCACCAACCGGCAGTCGTATGGGACTGTGAGTGAATTGACCCCACATGGTGAGACCTGCCCATGTTGTAGGCAGATTGGCCATGCTGTGGCCAATTGCAATAAGTTCGGGAAACTTAGGGTTCAGGGACGGCGCCGGATGGCCAAGCAGCGGAGCTGGTGTTTCCTGTGCCTCGGGCCACACATGGCTAGGGACTGCACGCGCACAAAAATGTGCGGATATTGTGGTGGGGCCCACAACAATCTGTTGTGCATGAACCGGTCCGGCCAACAGCCTCCACAGGGCCGTATCCAGGGTGACACGGCATGGGGCCCTGAGTATTCGTTTGCGACTCGGAGCGCAGCTCAGGGGCCAACGTCCCCACGTCCACAGGGCCGTACCCAGGGTGACACGGCATGGGGCCCTGAGAATTCGTTTGCGACTCGGAGCGCAACTCAGGGGCCAACGTCCCCACGTGCACAGGGCAGTACCAGGGTGCAGGGCCGCACTCAGGACCATTACATGGGGGGCCCTGAGTTTTCGGTTGCGACTCAGCATCCGACCCAGCGGGACATTGGGTGTGTTGAGCAGGCCGTAACGGGCGGTTGGCATGGGACACCTTCGAGCTATGCGGGTGCGGTTCGGACGCCGCCTCAGTTGTCGCCCCGCTCGTCGCCTCGTCCTCGTCGGTCACATGTGTTGCCCACCCCGCTCATGGAGCGGCCACGGTTGAATTCACGCCCACCCCCCTTTACGGGGAATCGTAGGTTGGGAATGGAACCGGCGCGTGGGCCATTTGTACAATGGGACCCTCTGGCGTATAGCTGCATAACTGATCGGTTACAGGCACAGTGGGGCCCCGGGGGTCCTCGCTAGGAATTTGCGGCCCAACCATTGGTTGCCCCCCAACCGGAGACGGTGGTGTTACCGATCGCCTCTGTGCTTGTTTGGGATTTGGCGGGCAACCCAACATACGTTCGCGCCCTATTAGATTCTGTAGCTCAGGGCTGCATTGTATCGAATGATTTAGCAAAATGGTTGGGCCTCAAGGTAAATAGGTATAATAAATCAATACGGGGCGTGGGGAATGTTACGGTTACGAATGTAGTTGGTCAATCGGTGATCACGTTCTCTCCACGTTATGACATTTTGACAAAAACATCCGTGCAAGCTTTAGTAATGACGCATGTCATGGGCAGACACCCCTTGGTGAAGTTGAATCCGGCCGTTCGATTCCTGACATCAGGACTCAAGTTGGCGGATCCCGATTTTGACACTCCAGCCCCGGTCGACCTGCTACTGGGAGCAGACGTTCTGGGTAGGTTTCTGTTGTCGGATCGGCGAGTTCTTCAGCCGGACGGGTTGATTGCTGTGGATACTAAGTTTGGTCACGTGATCATGGGTCCGGCATTGCCAATGGTTAGGCCTGCCGAGTCAGATGGCATACTTATTGGCTCAGCGTTGTCAGACGCTATCCAACGTTTCTGGGAGATAGAGGAACCTCCCACCGCTCGTCGAGTCGACGCAGACGAAGAAGAGTGCGAGTTGTTTTACCAGAATAGTACTGGTCGCCTTCGTTCTGGTCGTTTTGTAACTCGACTGCCTTTCAGGGCCGATCGACCGCCACTAGGAGAATCTAGGAAGATGGCTGAGACGAGATTGATGTCGATGGAGCGTAGGATGACAAGGGACGCCGTATTTAAACAAAAATATGTTGATTTCATGAGGGAGTATGAGTCGTTAGGACACATGTCGGTATCGGGTGTGGACTGGAGATCTGAGGATCATTGTTTCCTTCCACACCATGCCGTCCTACGAACCCCTACCGGCAAGATTCGAGTTGTTTTTGATGGGTCAGCAACTACCTCGAACGGGATGTCCCTGAATCAGTGTCTACATTCGGGACCCAAGTTGAGTCGTGATATTTCGGATATTCTCACGAGCTTTCGGAGGCACCAGATTGTATTTGTCGCAGACATTCGGATGATGTTTAGGCAAACGGTAATTCATCCGGCTGACAGAAGGTATCAGTTGATACTTTGGCGTGAGTCCACGGCCGAGCCAGTCAAGGTCTATGAGTTAAACACGAACACGTATGGGTTACGGTCTAGCCCGTATTTGGCGATGCGTACCCTGCGGGAGTTGGCGTCGCGTGACCGTGTGAGCTATCCTAGAGCCGCCGCTATCCTGGAGCAAGATTTGTACGTCGATGACGTCTGCACAGGGGCAGCCAGTGTGGAGGAAGCTCTGGACCGACGTGACGAGCTCATTCAATTGCTGGAACGAGGCGGCTATGAACTACGCAAGTGGATGTCCAACTCCCCTGAGTTGATGGCTGGTCTCCCAGATGAGTTTCAACAAGACCCGCACGTTTTTGAGAATCCTGACAACCCTAACATGTTGTCAGTGCTTGGAATTCAGTACCGGCCCGTCCATGATGAGTTTACCTATCGGGTGGTTTTAGAAACACCGAAGGCCTGGACGAAGCGGTCAGTACTGTCAACGATTGCGAGAACGTTCGACCCGAATGGATGGATTTCTCCAGTCACCTTTGCTCCCAAATGTTTTATGCAAAGGCTATGGGCGGCTCAGTTGACCTGGGACACCCACCTCTCAGGTGATTTGTTGACTGATTGGACGCGAATGTTCACCTCGCTATCCTCATAAATAATGTATCGCTGCCGAGGAAATTGGTCCCTGCTGGGGATTACAGGGCAACCCTTCACGGGTTTTGTGATGCCTCTGAACGAGGGTTTGCGGCAGCGGTTTATTTGCGAACCGTCACCTCCACCGGGGAGGTCGACGTGCGTTTGGTTTTGGCAAAAAGCAAGGTAGCGCCTATTCGGACAAGGATGACGATTCCAAAACTGGAACTGTCCGGGGCTGCTCTTTTGACCAAACTTTTGAATCACACTCTAACAGTGTTGCGTGGGTCAGTGGTTTTGGAGGATACGGTGTACGCTTGGACGGACAGCCAGATTGTTTTGTGCTGGCTGAAGGCTTCGGTCCATAACTTAGAGGTTTTTGTTGCGAACCGTGTCTCCCAGATTGTGTCGTCTGAGGTCCCACTGACCTGGAGACATGTACCAGGAGAATTGAACCCGTCTGATTGTGCATCCAGGGGATGTCGGGCTCCTGAACTCGTTAGACACCATTTGTGGTGGGGACCACCCTGGCTTGCCAAGAGAGAATCGGACTGGCCCCACAGCCATGTAGTAGTATCTTCGGATCATGGCCCCAGAGCGGCCGTGCATGTCACCCAGAAGGCTGAGGACCCTGACGCCGGGTTTCTGCTGGACCGGTATAGCTCACTTGACAAGTTGATAAACGTGTCCACTTGGATTAGGAGATTCGAGCTCGAGCTCGAAATTGTCGTACTCCTCGCGATCAGCGAACGTTGAACCCTATTCTGACTCCGGCAGAGCGAAACGAGTCGCTATTGAATTTGGTCCGGTTGGTACAGTCCTCGAAGTTTGGGGCAGAATTGGAGATTATACGAAGTGGACGTTCGAAATTGAAGGGAGCCGTCGCGCGTCTCAACCCCTTTGTTGATTCGACCGGGTTACTTCGGGTAGGAGGAAGATTGCGCAATGCGAATCTGTCGTATTCGGCTCGTCACCCACTTCTGCTCCCCAAGGGGGGACAGTTAGTTGAATTGCTGGTGACTGATCGTCATATTAAAAACGCGCATGCCGGCTGTAACGCGTTGTTGGCCACGCTCCAGCGGGAGTTTTGGATCTTATCTGCCCGCCGTGTCATACGGAACATCGTGTTTCGGTGCATGCCTTGTTATCGACTTAAGGCTACCACGATGCAACCTCTCATGGGGGACTTGCCCCCTGATCGTGTGAATGAGGTCAGACCGTTTTCAGGTGTTGGTACGGATTTTGCAGGACCGTTTATGGTGAAGAGTTCACGATTGCGATCCGCTAGGCAATACAAGGCGTACCTATGTGTGTTTGTTTGTTTATCCACCAAGGCGGTACATCTCGAGCTCGTTGCTGATCTCTCGACAGAGGCTTTCATTGCTTGTTTGGATAGGTTTGTTTCTCGAAGGGGACTTCCAACTTTGATCCGCTCTGATAACGGCACTAACTACATCGGTGCGGAACGATACTTACGAGAGATAGTCAACTTTTTGAATGTAAATAAAGTGGATATTGGAACGGCCCTCTCCCGTCGGGGTATACAGTGGACCTTCAGCCCACCGATTTGCCCCCACTGGGGTGGGATTTTTGAGGCCGTAGTTAAGTCAGCTAAGACGCACTTGGGGCGTATAGTAGGTCAGACCGCGCTGACTTTTGAGGAGCTCGCGACATTGTTTTGTAAGATCGAGGCCGTTCTCAATTCGCGACCGTTGTGTCCGCTCAGCTCGGATCCAAATGACCTGGAGGCTCTGACCCCAGGCCATTTCTTGATAGGACAGCCACTTAACGCGTTGCCCGAGCACCCCTTCGAGGGAGTGAAATTGTATCGGTTGTCAAGGTATCAGATGTTGCAGCAGTTTACTCAGAATTTCTGGAAGCGTTGCTCGCTCGAGTATCTGCATATCTTACAACAGCGCCTTAAGTGGACTGACAAAACTAGCCCCCCTAGTGTTGGTGACCTCGTTCTGGTTAAGGATGCTAACCTACCGCCACTACGTTGGCGCAGGGGGCGCATTGTTAACTTGTTCCCTGGCAAGGACGGGACCCCCCGGTCTGCAGAGGTTCTAGTAGGAGGCTCGGTTCTAAAACGAGCGGTAGCAACGTTGTCTCGGCTGCCCGTAGATTAGGGGACAGGTGGGTGCCTGTCCGGGCGGGTGATTGTTCGATTCCAAATCGATATTCGATCGATGGTTTCTGAACGGCCATTTTGAATTTGACGTTAGCTGCCAACCTAGCAGTTTTTTTGACAACTGACAGACGAAAGCCCTCGCAATGTAAACGCGTTGTGGTTAGGGTATTGAAATTAAATCGCAGGCCATCTGGAATGTATTCGGGTTTCCCTCAGGATTGTCTATATAGCTGAGTGTGTTGTGGTTCCCCGAACCAGATAAAGTTCGCATTTACGTGGCCGATTGGTTTTTACCACGTAACATAACCTGTGTTGGAACACTGTGCTCATTGAAGCTGGCCCGCCAGTCATAGGAGGTTGGCTGAAGAACCTGTCTACCAAGAAGAGCCTAGGGTGCACCCGGGCCTTGCAGAGAGACAGGAGGTTGACGGGACCGAAGCACAGACCAGGTTAGATCGACCCCAATTACTTCAGCTCGGTGAATCGCCGACGTTCACACTTCTCGGCAACTGATCGTTACGCTACCTCGTAGCTGATGGGCCCCTACGAGGTCATTAGGTGCTGAGAAGCCTGAACAAAACGTGTTACTAGCTTTACAAAATGTGGCAGCGCCTGTATCATATTTTAGGGCTCCGGAACTTGTTTTCCGTTCAGTTCCGTCACTACCTTTTCCTTAATAATCCAATTCCCGATATATGTGTCTCCCAGAATGAGTTGTCCCCAAAAAATACGTTTGGCTTGATATCCGTTTCCCAGAAAGTCCTAATCCTAAAACGGCCATTCCCGCCACTACCGTTTCCCCGTATCCTAAATAATCCATTTCCCAGAATGTGTTTACCCCAAAAAATACGCTTGGCTTGATATCCGTTTCCCAAAACATCCGTTCCCGTACTACGTCATAGATAAAAGGTAACTAGCTGGTAAATTAAGTTCTGCGGCTTACGCTGTTAGAAACATCAGACAAAACACGGATGTGACTACATCTAGCCTAGTATATTTTAGTTACTTTCATATTGTCATGTCCTATGGTATATAGTTGTGGGGGAAAGCTGCGGATATTCAAACTATTTTTATTTTACTGACTGGAGGACTCTATCTAGTCATATTTTAGTCACATTATGGCATAAGGTTAAAAAAAACGATGCATAAAACACCTGGGGGTTTTAGAATTAAGCATATCGTAGAACTTAATTTGTTTGTTGCGGTAATATGTATGCAATTTTGTATATTATTGTACAAATATTTTCTTGAAAAATTAATAATACCTACAATTTTAATTTTAAGGTGGCCGCAACCATTCCCTACTGCTTTTATTTTGGCTTGAGAAGCGGACCTGTGATCACATGTATCACGATGTACCCACGGTATTTCGAACCGGTGCGGTGACCAGACCAGAGGTTTATCGGGCCAAAATCTAGACTCAACGAGATCAACAACGGCCTACTAGCAGAAAGAGATGAGACAAACTTTGAGTTGACACGCTTTAAAGCAAAAATCACCCAGCTGATTGAATCACCCAGTCTTACTAGTCTGCGAGCAACATGTGAGGAATCTCAAGCAGAGATATGCCGGCTGGAACTACTCATAAATTATTTTGAAAGTATTCAGGTTGGCCTCTATTCTGCCCGGGAGCGATGCAGGTTTGTCGAACAAAAACTACTCG
The DNA here is from genome assembly GCA_949825045.1 of Argyresthia goedartella. Lineage (NCBI taxonomy): Eukaryota > Metazoa > Arthropoda > Insecta > Lepidoptera > Argyresthiidae > Argyresthia > Argyresthia goedartella. The sequence goes on from OX463832.1 coordinate 25,457,168, forward strand.
AAGCAAACGACCAAATAGCTGACTTATATTTAGAAAAAGCAACTATCGAAAATGTTCACACTGTTTCCCTACATCATGAGCTGGAGATGGAAAATATAAGTGCAGTATGTGATACAAGAATGACAAGCGGTAACAAATGAATCAAAATCAAAATTAAGAAGTACCTAAAACTTAACAAATTTAGAAAACTAGACTACATTTAAGAGTGTTGAAAAATAGCCAGAAGCGTCAACCAAATAGAATTAAAAGAGTAACCCTAATCACACAAACGCCTTCAGAAAGAAATTGCGCACTTGAAAGTAGATTACCAGCCTGCTCAAGCACAAGTCAGAGAGCTGACAATCAAACTTGAGGCCTCAGATTCCATGTACAGACACATTGAATGTTATATTGATCAACTGCAGACAAAACTCAAAGACACCATCAGCAGACATGAAGTGAGTCGAAGGGACCTCGAAGAACTATGAGCAGCAGCATCAGAGTTGCTCCACCTACAGCACCAAAGGACAGGGCTGCTAGGCTTACTGCTGGATGACATCGAGGTAGATTCGGCTTTGGGCGTGACAAATATCGTGCCTGCCACGCCTGCCGCGCCTGCTTCACCTGGGACGGACGTCTCATGCCTGCAGCGCCTACTTCGTCTGCAATGCCCGTCACACCTACCGCGCCTGCCCCAGATATCGAGCGTCGTGGAGGACGGCGCCGTGGAGGACGGCGCCGTGGAGGACGGCGCCGTGGAGGACGTCGCGGTGGGCACGGTGCTCGTACACCACATACGCCGTGCCCCGCGCCCCACGTACCCGAGGCTAAAGACGACGAGCAGTCGGCGGGGTCACCCCCTGCCGGTGTCACAAACCCCTGTCGCCACACCGCGTGCTCTAAAGGCACCTACCATCCCAGCCATCGTCGTCAAGTCTCCGCAGCCTCAGCCTCGACCTCGACATCATGCGCGTCAGTGTCCGGCCCGTGAAAGTACAGCGAGCTGTGTATTGAAGGACCCTTTCGAAGCAAATTCTAATATAGTAAACAAAAGAACTGTAGTTTATTCAGATAATTTAATTGTAGCTTTTGTTACGCTTTTGCACTATAGCCCTAAGCAACAAGTGACAAATATTTGTTGTCCTAATTGTTCCTTTGAGGAAATTATAATAAAATAGCTGTAGGAATTATGATGAACATACCACCATTGTTATTATGGTAGGAAGCCACTCGAACATTAGTCGGAGTGCATTAGACACCGGTTTAGAAGTGCTGCTCAATTTATATAATAAGACAAAGTGCAAGTTTATATTCTGCAATTTTCCCTAATGTTCTAATTTATCTGAGCGACAAAATAAATGTGTGCATAGAATGAACATGCACCTATACACTATAACGTGTCATCATAGTTATGCTATATTATATTTCGACATGATTAATTGTATTCATAACTTTACTTTGACTCAGGATACTATGTACCTGTCTAATAAATCAAAAAAACGAGTAGCTACATTGTTGGCGTATAATATATGCGACACAGTTGTAAATACTATAACGCAGTCGCCTTCAGTTTTAGTTAGTATTAGTAGTTTTAAACTAGATTGTTCGACAAAAGAGGTAACCTCAAAACATAAGAAAATTTTACAAAATAAGCAGGGGTTGTCACGAACGCTCGTCTTTCATGGGAGGTTTATGTAACTACAGTTGGTAGAATATATTATGAGCGCTGCGATGGAATGAGATAAAGATGTCTGAATCTTACCTTTCTCTCCTGTTCGTTTATTCGGATTCCCATATCTATCGCCCTCGGTAGGATCGCTCCCGTCGCCTGGTGGTACCAGCCTGCAGTACGTCAGAAGTTTCTTAATTCTGCTGAATGTAGGTAGGTCCATAGCCTGAGTATATTTCAGAAAAAGATATATTGCAGAAATTTCTCAGAAGGTAGTAGGATCACAAAGCCTCAGAAGATTTGATATATATTGATTAGCATACAACCACAGAGTAAGTAAGAGTTTCGTTCATCAGGAGCTCTATTTTTGAATCGCTCGCATGACTTTTATGTCACGCGAGCGCTCTTTTCTACTGATTTTCCTTCGACATCCGAAATATCGTATTTTTCAGTCATTCGCCTGCAACGAGTGGTCACGACCACTCGTTGCGCAAGTCGTATAGTTGGATAACTGTCAAATACGTCAAAGTCAATTTCAACAATTTGAAGTGTCAGAGTTTGTTGTTTTCGCGCGTTTTTTCAAACCCGTTTGTTGGAAACCCCGATAACGAATGTTTCAAAAATGCAGGAAATCAACGTCATTCGACTTGGAAGTCGAACGTGACATATGTCTCATGCGATATATTATGTCACGCGAGTAATTCAATAATAGAGCTCCAGAGCATACAACATTCAAATGGGAATACATTTCTAAATAGGTTGTAAAGACAAAAGATCAACATGTCTATGAGTCTCTTTGCCTTCCTCTCTTCTAACCTAAATCGCGTTAGGTCTAACTAGCTATATGCCTACTTCGACTTTTGACTAGTCATAACGCGATGTAGTCAATGTACGCTTTAGGCCTACTCTTCTAGAACGATTCTGAAGTAAGATTTTGAAAAAGTCGCCGCCATTTTGAACTTTTTAGTTACCGGTCTGATTTCAAGATTACTTAAATGATGGGTCTGTATGGGGTTAATCTGGCTCAACACAGACCTTGCTGTTAATAATTTTGTAATTATTTATTCCTACTTATTTATTATGATAATGTCTAAATATTATATTTTGTATTAGTTAAGCATAAGCAATTTTTAAAAAGAGATCTAAAAATCAATCTGTGGGAGTTTCTACGCCCTTCTTCTCCCACAGTGGTCCAATGTAGAGAAGTGGCAAAAAATGACGATTGCTAAGTATATGTAAATATCTACAGTAATAAAGACATTTGGAATTTGGAATTTGCTTCAAAATAGATATCTGAGGATCCGGTTGGATTCCGACCATGACTCTGAAGTCAGATTTTGTACTTTTTAGTAATTAATAATGTAATGCATTTTATTTATTTTTTGATAAATGTTAATGGTGACGATTTTTCCAAGCCGGCCACGGCTACTGCTTTATGAGGTCCCTGGTCAGTTTGCGGAGCGTTGACATGTGCCCTCATATGACTTGTATAGCCAATCTTGGAGTAAAGGTGCACCCTTTTTGGTAATTATAACATATGGCTGCAGGTGGTATAGCGTTCAAGTTGTCTCGCATCTTGTCTAAATCAGCCGGTCTTTAGGTTTCGAAGCTGTATGACAACATACTTCCTGCAATAGCCAACAAACGTCGCCATTCTGGACAATTCTCTGCCTGACTCTCCGATGCAGATTGCTCATTGTTGCAACTCCTCATCTGTCTCTCTTGAACATCATTTTGCCTGAGGAGCAGGCCTTTTGCCTTCATTTAGTTCAGAATAGAAGATGCGCTTCGTCACTTTGTCCTCAGGCATTCGTGATTCATGTCCGCACCATCGAAGCTGTCGTCTCATCAGATAGGCCTCCACTCCGCCGACATTTGCTCGTCACAGAGTTTTTCACACGATTTGATGTTAATGGTTACCATTTGTACAACGAATTGGATCCATCTGTGATGTGGTACGAATTATTTTAATAATAAATAAATAAAATAAATAAATAAATCGCTGACTTATAGGACCTCGCTCCCACTCTGAAAAATATTCATTCGATTATGGACTGTAGACTGTTCTCGGTAGATACGTATACTACCGAGTGGTACGTCTGCGGTAAGCTCGCTCACAGGGAGCTGTTTGTTAGGTTATGTCGACAATGTAAATTATATCTAGAGAGCACAACCTAATATCCATATTTGAATGAACATATTTTGCCGGCTGGGAGCGTGGTCAGCTAGCGATGACCTTTAGGGTCCCTTTGGTACTGCACTCTTTGAGTACGGAACCCTAGAACGGGACATCATCATCATATTCAGCCCACATCGACCCACTGCTGGGCATAGCCCTCTTCTCTAAACCGCCAATTTCCCCGGTCCTGCGCTAATCGCACCCAGTTGGATCCCGACGACTTGATAATATCGTCGGACCATCGGGCAGGTGGTCTGCCCACTGGCCTTGTCGCTCCCCGTGGCCACCACTCTGTGACTGCTTTGGTCCACCGACCGTCTTCCCCTCTAGCCAAGTGTCCCGCCCATCTCCACTACAATCTTGTCATCCGTTAGCCTACATCTGGGACCTTAGTTTTCCATCGAATTTCAACGTTTGGCACACGGTCAACGAGAACGGGACAGTCAGCGACAATCAATTAGATCGATAAGGTAATTAGTAATCTCAAGACATATCTAATCTTGTGAATGAAAATTATCAGAAATACAATGTTTCGTCAGTTGATAAGATATTTTGGATGTTACCTTTGTCGTCTTTCGCATTGATTTGATGGTCATGTGTTGTGTTGTGTAATTGTTTGTGTTGTGTGAAACAAATTGAAAATGTTGCAGTGCAGTATATTTCGGTTTGTTGGTAAGTAAATGATACTCATAACATGTTGTAAGTTAACTAACTAGAGGCCCTGTGGGCGGTAGACCTCGCTAACAGGGAGGACTGTGAACCAATTTATAGGTAAGTATTTTAGATTCAATCAAAATCAAGTAGTAAAGTAGCCGCACCAATAACTTTGTAAACTATTTTGCGATTTAAAAGACAATATTGACGAAAATAGTTATAGTCTATTTCACTCACTCTCATGGTCTGTATAGATCCTCTTTACTAATCCGTCTCCTACTTCGAGGAGTCCAAACTTGGTATGTTTTGAAAATATTTCTTGGATTTTTAGAAAACAGGCGGCCGAAAGTTAATGGTTTAGTATATTGTTAGAACCGGCTCATGAAGCCCTTTAAATTTTACACCCCACACGATAGGTTTAAGAAAAAAAAAACATACAAAAAATAATGACGTCATAATTCCCCCCCAAGGGGAAAATCGAGAAAAGCTCTCGACAACAAAAATATATTCAAGGAACACGTGTGCCAAGTTTTGTGAGGATCGCTTGAAAACTGTGGCCCCCAGATCGCTCGGTCAATTAGGTAACAATCTATGATAAAGTTATTGAACAAATTCTGTCATAAATAGGTAGGGTAGGTACTGAATGAATCAACCAACTTGGATTTACATTAGATCCCACATGTCTTTTGGGGATAAGAGCTGGATTGCGAGACTAGCATTTTCGTAGATGTTAAGTTTTTACTGGGAATTAGGATAGAAAAGTTTTATTTATGTTAAGTTTATGTCGACGAGATCAGCGGCTTGTGTTCGAATGCTTAGACTTCTGGTCAAATTAAGTACCGCTTAATGCCATACTGGCGCTGGTTGTTCCCGAGCGAAAGACGGTCATTACTATCGTCAGGTGTCAAACCAACTAACTAAGGCATTCCATTTCCATAAACACTTTTTCACCGACTCAAAAAATGTTCTCAATTTTTGTTGGTTTTTTATGTCTGTTCATCGCTTATTCCAAGACGGATGGATCGATTTGGAAATATTATTTGTTGTTCAAGAAGGCTTATCTTCCCAATAGCCCGACTGCCATCAGGTCATGATCTGATGTTGGGATCCTGAAGAAATCGAGGGAAGTCTTCAAATACTATATCAGACCTGTAGTGGTTTTTGTATTTTTCATATAAACTGGTGCATTTACTCTCGGAAAGCACTATTTGTAAAGTGGAACTGATGACGAAGACCGCAGATGGTCTGCCGGAACTGCTCAATACCAGGTATCCTACAGGTTTTTAAATGATGTTGGCCAAGGAATGTTTAAAAGAAGAAGTAGCAAGAAATATCGCTCACGATCTAAAGGGACATTTTACATTCGAGAAATTGCCTTTTCCATGTGACGTATTCGTTTTTGCCATTTTTTATTTGTAAACCGATACAATTCGCCAACTTCTCTAGCATCTCTAGCATCTGACTGATACAGTTTAAAGTATGCCGTAAGACTTGTATCTTTTGACGCAGCTTTATCTAAGAGAACAATTTAAATGATCACTAAAATATTTTTTCCTACCCAAAATGGGTACCTAAATGGCACCAAAAGATGCAGAAAATATCAGGGCAAAATACTGCGGTAGCTTAGGTGAAGGGTAACCTTCGTGTTAAGTTCAACGTCTAAGAACAACAAAAAATACTTAAACATAAACTTATCTCATTAAATATTTAAAACATAAAAAGTGTTTTTGGTGGCCTTTTTTGCTGTGCCAATGCGATATATGAAATGAAATTGATGGTGAGGTCGAATGTCGGTCGTGATCTCATGGTGGGATCATGGAGAAATATAATTAACCAATTTTTTTTAATTATAAAAACGACTTCAAGTCCTTTTGAGGGCTCCGGGCAATAATGGACTACAAGCAATAAAAAAAAGAGAATCCATACAAACAAGTGACCTTTTTAGGGTTCCGTACCCGAAGGGTGCCAAACGGAAGCCTATCACTAAGCCTCCGCTGTCCGTCCGTTCGTCCGTCTGTCACCAGCCTGTATCTCATGAACCGTGATAGTTAGCCAGATGAAATTTTCCTGTGTATTTCTGTTGCCGCTATAACAACAAATACTAAAAAACAGGATAAAATAAATATTTAAGGGAGCTCCCATACAACAATTCTTTCAATACCACATACAAACTTATGAATGCACCTGGTTACTTACATGAATTGTGAAAGAAGCCGTAATAACTTTGTAAGCAACATTTTGCTATGTAAAATCCAAACTATTTACTCCACACCATCCCTATCATTACATGGTGATAGGGAACCCTTTGTGCGCGGGTTCGACTCGCACTTGGCATTTCTTCTTCCTCCCTGGTCGAGATGCGAATGTCGTCTAAACGAGAACGATACGACGAAACCTGTCTACTTAATACAATACGAATGTACGGCACCATAAGTGAAAAAAATGCCAGATTGCTCATTTCATGATAAGGAACGTAAACACCACTAAACGACGACCCGAATGGCCGAGTCGGCAGTGACCCTGCCTACGAAGCCAAGGGTCCCGGGTTCGAGTCCCGGTGGGGGCAAATATTTGTTTGATGAGAACGGATTTTTGCACCCTAGTCATGGTTGTTTATCTATCTAAGTATAATATTTATTTATATAAGTATGTGTATCGTTGTCTAGTACCCAAGATACAGGGAATCCTAGTTTGGGGCTAGATCAATGTCTGTAAATAGTATCCAAGGTATTATTATTATTATTATATAATTATTATTAATTCACCAAGTAAAAAACTTAAAAAAAACGAGCCCTATTTCTTTCCCCCCGGTCGGGATGCCTATGTCGCCAAAATACACGAAAACAAGGCGACGAGATCTGTCTGTCTGACAGTCAAGTGCTAGTAATAGTAGTTTATGTGACTGCTACATAATGGATGGCATTAATACTCGAGAGTGGATTTATGAAAAGAGCCGAAGGCGAGTTTCATGATAATATCACTCGAGAGTTTTAATGCCTAATTATGTACAGTTACATACACTAGTTTATCTACACACATATCATAAGCTCTCTTTGATGTGTTCAGGAACCGCATGCTTGACCGGCATTGTGGCTCTGCAGTTGTTTAGCTTGTTCTGTAGCACCAACTTCACAGACAAACTAGGTGCGGCACGCAGGCGGGCGTCGGCGTTCGAAATTTGAATGTCAGTACCAACTTCAGAGCGGCACGCCGGCGGGCGTCGGCGTTCGAAATTTGAATGTCATAATATGTAGAAAAATTACACATTATGGTCATAATGTGTAATTTTTCAGATAAGAAATGAGTTTTTACCAATGCTGATCGTAACGTGCGGTTTTTGTACGCAGTAAAGAGGGTTTATGATACCTAATAATAATAATAATAATAATAGGGTTTATGATACGTGTGTAGATAAACGAATCTATGGTACTTATAGACATAATTCATCTTATGACCTTGATCTTAAACACACAGATACTTATCTGTGTACGAAATTGCCTATCATTGCTGACTGTGACTTAAAAGTAAAGCAATAATACGCAATTTCGTTTACCTGGATGATATCATAATTCCGGTATTTTTTCTGTATAAAGCAAACTACTGGACCGATTTCTACTTTTCATAAAACGGAACAAAGCTGGAAGGCCACCCTTTCAAATAAAAAAATAAAAAATGTTCATAAATAGTACAAGTAAAAAAAAACAAAACTACAGAATTAAGAACGCCAGCTTTTCTGAAGGCTGTTAACACATTCATTGCCTATCACTCGGATCCGAGTGTGGCGGCGGCATAGTAACGGTGCCTCATACTCGGATCCGAGCGACCGTCCCATTCATTTTGTAGTAATTAGTAAAGCGCCGGCGTTTGAGGCGAGCGAGCGTTGTTTCACGCGGCCACTCTGGCAATATAGTCAACTTACGAAAACGAGTATTGGTTTCATTCTTACAGTGCAGTTATGGTTTGTATACACGATCGTACGGAAGGTATTTTTGTGCCAAATTGGATCGACACATTTAGTGCTCATCACTCGGTTCCGAGCGAGCGTCCCGTTCATTCTGTAGCGGTCAGTAAAGCGCCGGCGTTTGAGGCGCGTGGACGTTTCTGCCTGGCACACTCCTAAGTTTTTTTATTTGATTTTTGATATTTTATTTAATTGCCACTTTGCTCAGATTTATATTCTAAATGTCTTCCTAAATAAATAATTTTCCAAATGCATATAATTTATTTACTATTTTTAAAAGATGACAAGTCACAAGACATGTGTCACATGATGATGATATGTCTGAATTGAATGTCATGTATGTATACGTGTATGTATAAGTGTATGGCCTATGTACGAATCGTGTGTGTGTGTGTGTGTGTGTCCTATGTGTATGTCCTGTGTGGGTGTGTGTGTGTGTCATATGTTACAAGATTTTGGTCAAGGACCGACGTACAATAAGTTAAAACTAGTTTTGATTCGTTTTCTTATATGATTTTGATCAAGATCTTGGAATTTAATAAAAAAATATGGCTTTGTCAAAATTTTGTGACATATTAGTACTCAAAAATGCACTCGCGGAACAAATAGTGTTATGCCTTACTGAACACCATAGAGTGAAAACGGATCTAGAAAGAATGTCTTTTAGGGATTTTAGTCTGGCATCGTCCTTTTGTCGGGATACTCGAAAAAGTAAAGGCGGAGTATGTATTTTTGTTCACGACAGCCTGCATTTTGATGAGCTTCCCTCAATAAGGCAACGCACAATTTCAAATATTTTAGAAGTCTGCGGTGTCAGCTTGCTCGGGGTTTTCGTGATTTGTGCTTATAGGCCAAAAACTATTAAAAATGATAAGTTTATTGAACATCTTGAAAATGTTCAGCAGGAAACAGAATCGACAAACCATTTTTGCTGTGTGGAGATTTCAATGTAAATTTAATGGAACACGGAAGGGAAAAGAGCGAGTTTCTAAGTCTACTGAAATCATTTAATGCTAAACCGTTTGTACTGGAACCCACGCGCATAACAGCCCATAGTAGTACTTGCATCGACAATATTATTTCCAACATGAATTTACGCAATGTGAAAGTAGTTGAGCCAGGTTTATCTGACCACAGCCTTCAGCAAGCTACACTTGATATAAAGATCAAATCAAATTCACGTAGTATTTATAAACAAGTGAGAGACCTCAATAAATCAAATACAGACGAGTTCAAAGATTTTTTGAGTTGCGTATGTTGGGAGCAGATATACTCGATTTCAGATACGGATCAGTCTTTTAATCTGTTTCACGATATACTCGTTAGTGCGTTTGACAGGTTTTGTCCGTTGAAAACAGTACAGGTTGAGAAAAAATATCCTAAGCCAAAATGGATTACACCGGGTATTCAAAAATCCTGTGAAACAAAGCGTGAACTTTTTATTGAACTTAAAAATTTAAACCAAGATTCCATAGTTTCAAAAAATTATAAATCCATACTTTCGAAACACTACAAACTATACTGTTCGTTTTTGCACAGGGTGGTATCTTATGCAAAGAAAAAAGACAACGAATGTCTTATTCTAAATTCAAAAAATAAAATTCAAACTGTCTGGAATATAGTAAATAAAACTATCAAAGGGGAAAAATCTAAAAAAATTGAAATTTTTTCGGGACTCACAGATGGTGTTAAAACGATAATCAGTGAGCTAGAGGCCCCAGACTTATTAAACGCTTATTTCAGTACAAGTAGCACTCCTATAAATAAAAACGAGCTACATAGCATTGAACTTCCCAGCTTTCAAAACAACACCATGTTTATCAATCCCATATCTAGACATGAAATTCTAATACTTGTGTCTAGTTTCAATAATAAAAAGTCGTGTGGTTTTGACGGTTTACCAATCACTATTATTAAAGAAATTATAGAGGTAGTTGCCGATCCTCTGGTCTATCTCATAAATCGATCAATAGCCACAGGTATTTTTCCAAAAAGGCTTAAAAAAGCTCATATCATTCCTCTGCACAAAGGTGATAGTAGACTGGAAGTTCAGAATTATCGCCCCATTGCGTTGTTGCCCTGTCTTTCAAAGATCTTCGAAAAATTTTATTCAAACCGTTTGACAAACTTTTTATTAAAATACAAAATACTGTCCAAAAACCAATTTGGTTTTCAAAAGGGTAAGTCAACTATTGATGCAGTTTTCGATATGATGGATTTTGTGGCGGACTCTCTAAATATAAAGTCAAACGTGGTAACTGTTCTACTGGACTTATCAAAGGCTTTTGATTATGTCGATCATTACGTGTTGCTATGCATCCTAAATCGGTACGGTATAAGAGGAAATTGTCTAGACTGGTTAAAGTCTTATCTGACAAACCGCCAACAAAGTGTTAAACTCCCTATGTTTGACTCCAGGACAAACACACTTTCAAACAAAATATCCCTAAGTACTGAGATGACGCAAGGTGTGCCTCAAGGTAGTGTCCTGGGTCCCCTGCTGTTCATATTATATATTAATCATTTACCCCAAATAGTCAGTAAGAAAATCACTATGTTTGCGGATGATGTCTCAGTATTCTTTAAATTTGAAAGAAATAATACAACACAGCTGTTTCCTGAGATAAATGAAACTATCAATGCCATAGTCAAGTGGTTAAAATCTATTGGACTAAAAACAAATGCAGGAAAACAAAAATGATTCATTTCCGAAATTATAATACCCCTAGACTGGAACCAAATCTAACTGTGGACAATACTACGGTTGCCCTTGTAGACCAAGCCAAGTTTCTGGGGATTTTCGCAGATGAGTACATGAATTGGAAAAAACCATAGATACCCTTGAGACAAAACTAAGTAGTTTTTGCTATGCATTGAGATGCTTGTCAACAGTTGCTACAACACATGCCATGCTGCAGGCTTAATATGCGTTTTTCCACTCTAGGCTTCTGTACGGCTTGGCATTGTAGGGTGGCAGCGTTGATATAGAAAAGTTGTTTGTCTTGCAAAAGAGATGCGTTCGTATTTTAAGTGGTGTCAAATCAAATATAGTAACTTGTCGCGGCCTATTTTTTAAATTGGAAATACACACTGTCACAGCAATCTACATTATGGAGCTCTGCAAATTATTAAAGCGTTATCCTGAAAAGTTTCCCATCAGCTCTGAACGCAATAGTAATAGGCTAAGAGATAGGTTCAAGCATGACCTTAAGACTAGGTACTGTAGAACTACGTCCTATAGTAGAAGTACTAGTAATATGGCAGTCTGCGTTTACAATAAACTACCGTCAAATATAAAGCTTCTCTCAGGTGATCAGTTTCTGAAGGCCTTGAAGCAGTACTTACTGCTTATGTGTCCTTATACGTTGACTGAGTTTTATGAATACGGCAAATTATTGTCTTAGAAAGTAGGTATTTACTGTTTTACGGATTAGACTTTTTATTTTATTATTTTTCATACTTTTGACTAGCGACATAAATATTAACTCAAAATAACAATTCAATTCAATTCTAATCCAATAAAATAATATTTTTATAGAATTATTTATGATTATGTATTTTTTTGTTTTTCCAAGCGGAAAATACTATTATCTAATTTTCTCTAATGTTAATCTAATTTACTTAATCTAATTTAATTCTATTGATAATTATGATTATTAAATTGCCATGCCGCCATTGGTAAAATTACATTAGCACATTATATTATATTACTTAAGATCTGTAACAAATACTGTAATTTATCGCAATAAAATGAATGAAATGAAAAATATCTATGATATTAGTGAATGAATTATTGCCATCCCTAGCACTCGTATCCGAGTATTCGGCCCCAGGCGTGCTGTGTGCCGCCGACCACTCGGATCCGAAAAATGATTTTTTAAATTAATATAATAATAATAACAATATACATTCATACATATTTTCAAACATTCATATGTACTTAATCAAAATTGGCCATAAAAATTTTTGGTTTCCGGCCATTATTTTTTATTATTTTTTTGAGCAGTAAATGAGGAACACCTTATTTACCAAAGACACGTACCCTATGTTTTGTAACAAATAGGGTTAAATTATAATAATAATAAATATTAGAGGATAATCTTACAAAAATCGAACTAGGCCCATAGTAAGCTGAATAAGGCTTGTGTTATGGGTACTAGACGACGATATATTTAATATTTAATAGAGATAAATACTTATGTAAATATATAGAAAACATCCAAGACTAAGAAACAAATATTAATGCTCATCACACAAATATTTGCCCTTACCGGAATTCGAACCCAGGACCATCAGCTTCGTGGGCAGGGTCACTACCCGCTAATCTAAACCGGTCGTCGAAATTGAAGTCATTATAGTGTCATGTGTCATGTTCTATAATATCTTGTTATTGGGGAAAGCAGCGAATATTCAAACAATCTTTATATTACAGAAAAGAGCTATTGGAGCAATTTATCATTTAAATCGCACAAACTTCCTAAGAGAACTTTCTAAAGATTGACATACTTAATGTAGCTAATCAATTTATTTTCAAAAACATAATACGCTTCTTGCGAGTGGCGTTTGTGTTGCCGGACCGAACGGACGTGTCTATAGACCTCCGACATCTTGCAAACGCATTTAAACAAACAATAGTTTACAACCCGGCGCGCGCCTTTGTTCTGTCTCTGGTTTCTCGCGTTTCGGAGATTTTGTATCAGCGAGATGATATGAGAGTGTCTAATATAGCTACAAGTGTGAAAGTAGAGTGCGTAAAGTGTGAATTAGATAGGTTCTGAGCTGTGCCCTACCAGATAATAGGCTACGTCACGCTGCTGTGACAATACGAGTACAATATTGTGTACGACAATAGGTGCACATAGCTGAGACAACTCAACGAGTGTTGCCTGGTGAGCCCGTTCCTATTCAGTGTCCACATATATTATCTCCACAGACGAATCTACTAGAAGAGACACCGGGTTTACGTCTCACGCAATACATAACAGTACTCCCTAACGACACGCCGTTATCCTGGAGTATTAACCGACCCTATCCAGCACATTAGGTGTGTCATGACACTGGGATATCTCCTCAGCAATAACCTAACCTTATCAATGAATTGCTTTCTCCGGACACACAAAGGATTACATAGGATGTAGAAGCTTCATTATTTAAGGTATTTCTTAAGTGAATCTAACCCATAAAATTAAGCTCTCTCAACAGCAACAACCTGGGAAACAGACTTATTTCCTTTCATCACAGACATTCGTGGTGCTTGATACATCATCATAAATACTTAGTCAATAGAAACTAGAGTTGCGCAACGAGTCGTGGTATTATCCCACGCCAAGAATCAGGCCCTTTTATGCACTTCCTGCAGGCACGTGAATAAGGACACTAAAACCCAAACAATACCGGACAGAAAAAGTTAAACAAAAGAGATAAATTACGACAAAAAACATTCCTCAAACTAACACAGCTGCAAAACGGCGAAGCAAATACGTTATTTTTTTGTGCAACAAGCCCCTTCTCTGGACAACGAGCTAAGAAAAAACGAATTCCAACGAGCAATAAACAATAGGGCCTTGTACAGGGACTGGACCTCGACCCGTGTCACGGACCTCACTACTACGCACTAATGAAGTGAACTGAAGTAGGTGATGTCAGTGCAGAGAGTCTCACTAGCTGAGCAACAACCTGGTGAGATTGCTCCGATTAAGATAGCCCTATATCAGATAAAACAGAAAAACTAACTTTATATCTGGCAGGTAACATCCTTCGTAATGCTGGTTACCATTTCATAAACAGATACCGCTCTCGCTCCAAATTACTACGCCAACTCTAAACTATTCCATAGGCATAGTCCCGTACAAATAGGTAGGTGATAGGTATACGAAAATACAAAACTAGGCAGGAACCTACCCAAGCACAATAAAACAAAACTAAACTATTTGCCACCATCCGGTCCAACCAGCCCATCTTGACCTGTTACAAAAATAAAATAAACAATAATGCAAACCTACTGCATATTCTGAGAAAAAGCGAGTAAAAGCCAACACTTGCACATCATAAAAGGATCATTTTACCATCTTGCAGAAAACAGGCAATTAACGAACGGCAGCTGACGAACAATAACAAAAATAAAATCAAAGACTCTTTGTCCTAAGCGGGTCTCTCTCACGCCCATTTTATAGCTTCCAGGCCCAGCCTCCAATTCTCTTAGAAAATACCGAGAATAAGTGCGCAAAGGTACGCACAAACTTTGACAGCCACAACCCGTACCATTAACAATAGGTACGTAGGTAGTTCAAATTAATCAAATTAGCTCTAAGTTCTTTCTTTCAACAACATTCCAAAAAGATGAAAGCCTTATCAATGCCGAGAGATGTGAATTGCCTATTCCACGCAATTGCTGACCAAATTAATCACCTATATCAATTGACACTCGACCACACCCACATTCGTAAGGACGTAGTTAAATATGTAGAAGAAAACTGCGATGAACAGAAGATAAAGTTTGCAATCGCCGAGCCTGAAGAAAACCTCAATGACTGCATTAAAAATCTGCGCAATTACGGCACTTGGGCTGGAGAGGAGATTATAATAGCAGCCGCCGAATACTTTCCAAATAACGTAACAATCCACCAGCAAAATACACCATCGCTCACATACAGGCCCAAGAATCCCGCGGATGCAGTGGGATCTATCAACCTCAACTTCACAGGAAACCACTACGACAGCGTATACTTTCTTGAATCACAAAATTTACCCATGAATCTAGCAACCGACAGCCAAACTGATAACAACATACCTTCCCCAATACTTAATAGATGACATCCCTGACAACACCGGATATACGATGATACGACACAGCCACATATTTAAACCAAAAGTCACATGCGAGCGTATGCGCATTGCTACTTGGAACGTTAGAGGATGCGCCGAAATACCTAAGAGACTCAACATTGATGCTGAATTGACAAACAGAAACATACATATAGCCTGTATACAGGAAACAAACATGACATCGGGGACATACGTGTCAAAACACTATCTCTGGTATCTATCAGGCACAACCAGCATCGCACACTGTGGCTTAGCTATACTTATTAGAAAGGACCTGAACTTATCGGTCCACAATATAAATCGAGACCTGGAAACCATGGCAGCAACAATAACATCGGCCACTAATACACTATATGTAATAAACGCACATATCCCCAGCTCTTCCACGAGAGCAACCGCAGCGTTTTCGCAACTTATAAAGATTATTCAAAAGAAACCAAACAAAGCCAATATATTAATGCTATGTGACTTTAACGCGCATATCGGACTAGGCGATACAAAGGAATACAGGAAAAAGGGAATTATAGGAACAAATCTCCTACACAAATCATCAAATATCATCGGAGAAATGCTAATGGATATTTGTTCTCGCGAAAACTTAAAAGTAGAAACCACCTGGGCTCGCAAGTCATGTCGGGCCCATGGTCTAACGGAAAAACAAAATCACAACTAGACCATATAATTATCTCGAATAATGCGCCACACACATTTAACTTCATCAAAGGACAATGGAGCTACCTGCATATTTCCGACCACAAGATAATCTGGGGTGAAACAGACCCACTAAACCTGCTTCCAAGAACTGGCGACACGCAAATGGAATCAAAAAAGAGTACAACCCAAACTAAGTACAAAGCGATAGCAGCTTTAAAGTTCAACTATAAACAGGGTTCGTACACCGCCCTAGCACGAAATGAAATGAATGACACAAAAGTAAAATACCATAACGGGATTATGGAAGAACTTACGGCGAACAACTACATATTCGAAGCCAAGGGTCCCGGGTTCGAGTCCCGGTGGGGGCAAATATTTGCTTGATGAGAACGGATGTTTGTACCCTAGTCATGGTTGTTTATCTATCTAAGTATAGTATTTATCTATATAAGTATGTGTATCGTTGTCTAGTACCCAAGATACAGGGAATCCTAGTTTGGGGCTTCAATCAATGTGTGTAAATAGTGTCCAAGGTATTATATATATTTTTTATATTTATAGAAAATGACGACGAATGTACGCCCGACATTCCGTGGGAATCTATTACAGGGGTTATGAAGTCAGTAGCCCAAAAAACACTTTCCGTAAAACCCGCTAGATCGCGGGAACACCGAATTGCTCTGGCAAATTTACAAAAGGCCAAATTCCTTAAAAGACGTCGACCAACCGACCAAACAATCAATAAACAACTCAAAGAATGCCGACGACGTCTTGAGGAAATTATTGATAATGAAGAAAAACGAGAATGCAGAGCCTAGGCCAAGGCCTAGGAAAAAAACACCCAAGCAAACGCATGCAAATCGTGTACCACTATTACAGACGACACCAGCTTCAATCGAGACGGTGGAAAAAACAACGATTTATCCCAATGTCAAGCTGGGAACAGGAATTAAGGAAATCAGAAGACCCTAAAATTATGATTATCCCTAACGAAACTTCATTAAACCCTGACTATCTAGAAAATGGTCCATCAATAGCCGACATAAAAACGATAATCAGCCGCATGCGTAACGGAACAGCGCCGGGTACAGATCAGGTAGTCCCGGAACTGTACAAAGGAATACCGCCACAACTGTTAAAGGTTATTACCAAAACAATGCACAGAGCATGGACAGAAAATATAATACCGGAGTCCGGGAATGAAACGGTCTAAGTACCTATCCCCAAAATCAGAAACCCTCAAGACACCAATGACTATCGCCGTATAACAATGTGTAATACAGGATATCGCATATACGCGACATACCTGCTCATCAAACTAGACGAGATAACAAAAGAACTCGGGAACTACCAAGCAGCATTTCTCCGCAATAGATCCACCGATGACCACATCTTCACACTACGCAGAGTATTAGACGAAGAATGGCGCGCGGGTAACAGAACATATGTACTGGCGCTAGATATCGCCAAAGCATTTGATACTATAGACCTAAACGTGCTCAAGGATATTCTCCTTTCAAGGACCAATAAGATTTTAACCAATAGGATAATAAAAGCCTGCATGTATGAACGGACCTGCATCAAATGGTTCGGACAGCAAAGTAACTTGATCAACAAAGGAAAAGGAGTAAAACAAGGCTGTCCACTGTCACCAAGACTATTTACAATATTAATGGATGATGTCCTCAAAACACAGGAAGAAGAAATTCCCAACATAAAACTGGACCAAGATGAAGAAATAGTCTTACCACTTATTCTCTCCTTCGCGGATGACCTCATCATCGTTTGTCAAGATTTACAACACCTTGACCAAATCGTCACGCAATGGAAAGTCTCGATACTAACGAAACAAAGACGAAAATTCTTATAAGAGACCCCATAAACACCCAGCGCCCACACAAGTGATCGTATTGGACGGAGTTCCAATACGACCCGTAGACGAAATAAAATATCTCGGCACATATATAACGGCAGGACATAGTAGGAGAGACACAATAAAGAAGAGATGCCGGCAAGCCATAGGCAATTCCAAGGCCCTAATGCATATATAAAGAAATCCAACATGGACTGGAAAATAGTACGCCTGATTTACAAAATGGTTATTGCACCGTGTACAAAATACGGACTTAAAGCGGCAGCCCTCACCAAAGCAAACCGTTCTAGACTAAGAAAATATGAACGCCTGATCCTCAGAGACATGTTTGAGAACGCCAGAAGCTATCCAAGACACCACAAAATTCATGACTTACTACAGGGAAAAACAATAACCAAATAAATCAAAAACCATCGGATGTGTTACTACACATATTCTACGACGCCCACAAAAACACCTACTACACGCTGCATTGAAATACGAAGCAAAGAAGAAGAAAGTTGGCCGACCCATTTACACCTGGAAAGATTCCCTTAAGCATGACATCAAATACTACGGTAAAGAACACAGTTACTGGACAGAATCAGCACACAACAGGGACGAAGTCAGAAAGGCATCGGCCAAATATACCATATTCCAGAAACAGACAGCGAAAGTGAAACGGAGACCTTACCGGATAACCCAAACGAACACGACAGGACAGGAAACTCAACTTATAACAATACCTGAAAATAGAAGGAAAACATGAAATTTGGCAGAATTCGTAGGATCAGTGACCGGTTTTATGGATAAGGGCTACCAGGTCGATACTATATACACCGATTACTCTAAGTGTTTCGATCGGCTGAGGCATGACATCATCCTTTTTAAGCTGGAACAAGTCGGTGTACATGGAGATCTGCTCAGATGGTTTGAGTCTTACCTCCGTAACCGTAGTCAAGCTGTCCGAATTGGCTGCCATTGCTCGCGATTTGCTCCAATCCCCTCAGGCGTTCCTCAAGGATCCCATCTGGGGCCACTTCTATTCAATGTCTGTCTGTATGATATAGCATCTTGTTTTAGATCCGCCAGTTGCCTTATGTATGCCGACGACACCAAGATATTTATGCCCGTATCAAGTTCCTCAGATTGCCACAGATTGCAGGAAGATCTGGACCGACTTTGCGAGTACTGTAGTCTCAACAGCTTAGATCTAAATCCCAAAAAGTGTCAACTAATCACGTTTAGTAGAAAAACATCTAATCTAACACACCAATATATTCTAAATGACCACCCCATTGAACGTGTCTCCAAGGTTAGGGATCTTGGGGTTTTAATGGACTCTAAACTTTTATTCATACCTCATTACGAACATATTATAGCGAAAGCTTTTAAAATGCTTGGATTCGTAAATCGTGTGACGAGGCCGCTGCGTTCACCACTTGCTTTTAAATTACTTTATTTCGCCTACGTTCGCAGTGTGCTGGAATATGCGTCGCCGGTATGGTCACCATCCTACCAGTCGCATAAAATCAGAATTGAGTCGGTTCAGAAAGCGTTCATGAGGCAACTCCAGATTAGATATGACGGGTCTTCGGTGGACTATGATGAGGGCCTTACTCGACATTCTATGGCTTCCCTGGAGAGCAGGAGGATGCTCGCAGATCAGAAACTTCTTCATGACGTCATCAACAACAGACTGGACAATGAGTGGCTGGTGAGGTCAGTGCTGCTGCGCATCGCCCCAGCGCGGTCGCGTCGCCACACACCGGCGCTGCTTGGGTACGAGCGCGCGCGCACCAACTATGCCTCCAATTCACCGCTAAATAGGAGCATTGATATGTACGAGAAACACTTTGCGGGGGCCGATGTCTTTTACCTGAACCGGACTCAATTTATATCACAGGTTTGTGCGAAGATAAGGTCAATCAAATTAGATAATTGATCATCAAAAATAATCAAAAATCAATAACATTTATTCAAGGAAATTGAACTCTCTCATTTGACATAGAAAAACCTCATATCCACACACATATTACATACCCTCTCTCTCTCTCACACACACACACACACACACACACACACACACACACACACACAGACACATACACATATACAAACACATACCTTATTATATATAATGTAAAATTACCTTTTATACAT
Organism: Argyresthia goedartella; assembly: GCA_949825045.1. Taxonomy (NCBI): domain Eukaryota; kingdom Metazoa; phylum Arthropoda; class Insecta; order Lepidoptera; family Argyresthiidae; genus Argyresthia; species Argyresthia goedartella. Next base: position 25,477,104 of record OX463832.1, read on the forward strand.
ATGTTTTATGATCTAAAAATCCTCATCATAATTTATAAAGGATATGTTTCGTAATTGGCATTATCCATTTATATCAGTGTTATTTTTATCGAATTAATTACTTATGCTGTGAAAAATCAACAAACAAATAAATAAATAAAATAAATAAATAAATAAATGAACTTGAAGAAAACAACAGCTGCTCTCCAAATCCTATATCCTCCCCATTCCACATATCCTATATTGGCTTCAGGCTGAAGAGTCGGTCGATTGAATTCACGCTCCTTCCCCTCCTATCGAGCAGGTCATTCCGCCCCCCCTCAAAACTCGTGCTCTCTGGTATGCCGGCCGAAAGACCGGAACAGGTTTAGAACCCTGGCTGGAGAAGCACCATTCATTCTTCATTCATTCAAAAACATAATACGCTTCTTGCGTCTTACAATATTTTTAAAAATTAGCGATGCTGTTATGTTGACCTACATGAGAAATAATCGCAGACTCGTTGCGCCCCGGCCTAGACCCGCGAAAGTTAGCTATTCTTTCATTTATTGGTTTACCTACGTTACGACAAAACAACATACAAACATTGTGGCATGGAGTCCCACACCGGGTGGCTGACAGAGGCCTATATTGCCCACGTTGAGCCAGTAATTCAATTTTAACTCCATTTTTCGTGACATGGGGCTAGCCCATAGCCGCCATTTTGGATAAAAACTATAATTACGGCCAGCGTTGAAACCGGTGGAAATAATATAAACGGAAATAGTATAATATGTATGTGCAACAGTGAATAAGTAATAAGTATGTAGTTATGTGTAGGTATTAACTTTCATTATGTATTATATATATATATATATATATATATATATATATACACAGTCAGGTCATAAGTTCTGTCACACAATAAAAACTTTTGAATTTAGAACGCTGGCCACAAAAAAGTTTATTGAATTCGAATTTCGAATTTTTCATGAAAATAAAATGTGTACTTTTTAGAATTTTCCTCATTTTTAAATATGGAGTGGACACTTAAAGAAGACCGTGTCGCAGTTATTGCGTTGCATCGTTGCGGTTACGCGCCAATTCAGATTTTCGACTTACTGAAAAATTTGAATATAACCAAAAGATTCGTTTATCGTACCATAAAATGATACAATGAAGACTCTAGTGTAGATGACAGGTCAAGAAGTGGTCGCCCTCGCTCTGTTAGTACTCCAGCAGTGATAAAAGCTGTGAAGGCGCGAATTCAAAGAAATCCCATACGTAAGCAGAAACTGTTGGCCCTTCAGATGGGATTAAGCAGGACCACGGTGAAAAGGGTGTTAAATGAAGACTTAGGGCTTAGGGCATATCGAAGAAAAACAGGACATCGTTTGGACGCTCGTTTAATGGACCTGAGACTGAAGAGATGCCGCGCTTTGTTGAAGCGGTACGCGGGAAAAAAGCATCGGGAAATTCTTTTTTCGGATGAAAAAAATTTCACCGTGGAAGAGAGCTACAACAAACAAAATGAAAAGGTGTACGCACACAGCAGTGAAGAAGCGAGCAACCGTATTCCGCGTATCCAACGAGGTCATTTTCCATCCTCGCTCATGGTTTGGTTGGGAGTCTCTTATTGGGGCTTAACTGAGGTAAATTTTTGTGAGAAAGGCGTAAAAACGAATGCAGTTGTGTATCAAAATACAGTCCTCAAGAACCTTGTGGAACCTGTTTCTCATACCATGTTTAATAACAGGCACTGGGTATTCCAAAAAGGTTCTGCGCCAGCTCATAGAGCGAAAAGCACACAAGACTGGCTGGCGGCGCGTGAAATCGACTTCATCCGGCACGAAGACTGGCCCTCCTCCAGTCCAGATTTGAGTCCGTTAGATTACAAGATATGGCAACACTTCGAGGAAAAGGCCTGCTCAAAGCCTCATTCTGATTTGGAGTCACTCAAGGCATCCTTGATTAAGGCAGCCGCCGATATTGACATGGACCTCGTTCGTGCTGCGATAGACGACTGGCCGCGCAGAATAAAGGCCTGTATTCAAAGTCGCGGGGGTCATTTTGAATAAACTTTATTACCATAAGAATCTATGTTTTATTAAGTTCATTTTGCTAACATAAATAATAAACATGTCTAAATTATTACATATTGCACATGTGACAGAACTTATGACCTGACTATGTATATAATATCGTTTACGGAATTCATAAATAAATAATACTATTCAGCTTCTTGTGCATTATACAGTAACATATTGGTGTAGTCATATTTTAGGGGGTTGTTAGGGACATTATTCTGAACAACTTTCACTAACAACCCCCTAAAACATGCACCTTTCTGTTACACCCAGTATAAAGGTACATAACTTGCTTCTGGCCGCCCCACACTAGGATAACCTGTGTCTATGTCGTGGGAACTAGAAACAGTGACGTCACACACAGCCCATCCAAGATCGGTATTTTTTTCTTCTTCCTCCCCAGACAATTAATAATTAAATCATCATTAGACTGCACATTAATAATAGGCTGTTTACTTACGTGTAGGCTGAATGATTGAATATCTGTGCCTAAATGATGTAACAAAAAAACGTGCTTGCTTGTAGAGGTGTTTTGTTTGGATTCGACCTTATTTGTCTGAACCTGTATTGGATTCTATCTGGAAAAGCGATGTGAACTGAGTTAATGATGATGATGATGCTTAGATACTTAAAGGGCATACAATTTTCTGGTCGTAAACTATGAGAAGCCTAAATACGCGTGTGCGAAGCCGTGCCCTCGCGCAGATAGTATAAATTAAGTACGTATTAAGTTAAGATAAGATAAGATAAGCGTTTATTCAGACGTCACAGTACACAAAACAGAACACAAATAATACCAGAAGTAAACTTATGGCTAGTACATTCAGAAATATTATACATTTAACGGAAGGGATTGGAGAAACTAGGGAAAACAAAACAAGACTAACCCAGCGTCATCATGTCCGCTCCACAACGGTGTGGAAGGGGCACAGTAGTGCCAACTATAAGCCAAAATATACAATCTAGTAGTGCGCGAAATGGTTTCGGCTCAGCATATGCTACAGGAAGACCTATAGCACGGGTATTCTGTCGCAACCAAGTGTATAATTGAGTGTAGTATTTGTGGTGTTGATATTAATCTATAATATTTACAATTAAATTCTTAAATTTATCTCTTAAGATATAAGTAAAATATAATAATAAATAAATAAATATAGGTAGTTACAATGTCTGACCTGTATGGAGACGGTAGAGTCAGCGTTAACGCACCTCAACCGGCCTCTACTAGGAATTGTGTTGTTTAGTCTATAAGGATCCTAGCTCTTACAGTTGTGTTTTAGAATAAGTCAGTCATAATTAGACTACTAAACGAATTGCTAGTTCCTTTTATTTTAAAAAGTTAGTTTTTAAAAATATATCTTTCCTTCGTCGCGATTTCACTGGCGCAGCCGGTAGGATTTCGGTGTGAAGTCGCCTGCATGTGAGGATCCCCAAATCGATCCTAGTGCAGTGAAATTGATTCGTATACGTTTTAACGTTTAAACCGAAAAACTGACCAAACAAATAAATTCGTCTTACTCTACGACGCAAGGAGATACAGCTTCAATTGGAGGAAATGGAAAAGGGCTTGATGCTGTGAGTAGACCTCTTCACTTTCCCGTCCTTCCCATTCTCATTCCATTGGCTGTTTAATTAAGTTTAGTAGTTAAGTTTAATTTTAGTAAATCGCACTCTCTTTGAAAATGGAGCAAATCCGCACAATCCCTCAAGAAATGCTGGGAATTATCCCGAAGTTTGATGGTGATGTGAGGCTACTAAATTTATTTGTAACAAAGGCCGAATATGTGATCAATGCTTTTCGTAGTCGGACGAAAATGCCGCCCAGGACACATATGTATTTCACGCAATCACAGGCCGATTGACTGGTAAAGCCGCTCACCTTATCAGTGAAAGGCAAGAAATCAGTAGTTGGACTGACTTAAAACGAGTATTTACTCAACATTTCGGTGACCCAAGATCGGAAGAGTGCATAGCCATCGAATTAGAGAGTTTAAAAATAAATCCAGGTGAATGTTTTTTAGACTTTTGCCACCGAATTCAGAATGTGAATTGTACTTTGTTTTCAAAGGTAAACGTGATCGAACCGGATTATATGAGGGCCCCAAAAAGGATAATTTATGATCGAATGGCGTTGAATGTATTTCTCTATAACTTACCAGAGGATATGCTTCGCATTGTGCGTCTACACGAGTGTGATTCACTAGAAGATGCCCTATCGGTAGTAATGGAGGAAATGAATTTCCTGAATCAATACCACGCAAAAAACAAATTTCGTCAGAATTATTCCCCGCAAACAACACAAAACAACAATCCACCAATGCCAAATTTCAAGCCTGTTTTCCCACACAACAAATTTTTGGAACAAATCCCCAAATTTGGTCAACCGCAAAACCAAGGCTTTAAGTTCGGCGTACCATACCAAAACCAAGCACCACCTCAAGCTCAAGTCTTTAGGTTTGGAATCCCCCAAAATCAGGTACCGAGGGCCATTCTGCCCTACCAAAATATGCAACCTCAACATAGACCATTCATGCCATATAACCAACCCAGATTCAATAGCTATCAGCCAGCTAACCGACCACCATTTAAATTCGGTATTCCACCTGGCTATCAACAGATGCAAGGCCAAAGGCCTCAAGGTCCACAGGCCCCGAGATTCGACAATGACGTTTCTATGCGCACCGCACCTCATCAAAATCCAAATGTCACCCCACGTTCAACAAATAATTAGTTTTACACCGAAATGGCTTACCAACCCGAATATCCCGCCGAGTACCTCTATATGATGGAAAGAAATAATGATACTTACCAATACCCGGACGCAGATACTGTCGAATACCCCGTAGATGAATGCGCTGCTTTCGAAAGCCAAACTCAAGGTTATGCCCAAACTTCTGAAACTGAAATTTTTCGGTTACAAGCATCGGAGACAGACCCCCAGAAATAATATACCTAAATAATCATGGAGCACTAAGATTACCCCATATAGAGATTCCCGAGATTGGCACTAAATTCATGATTGACACAGGAAGCTCTAGATCTTTCATTAGCCCTGAAATAGCAAAAAGATACTTTCCTGAATTTATATACAACGAGCCATTCGAGGTAATGAGCACTCACGCACGAAGTTATCACAACGAAGTTATAACTATCCCCCTATTAAAGACGTTTCGAAGCACCAACACACACAAATTTTATCTGTTTGAAGTTGACATTAGTTTTGGCGGACTGATAGGCTCCGACTTACTGAAACAATTAGATGCAAACATCGACATGTAGAACCAAATACTAATCACTCGAGACACAAAGATACCCATTATTTACAGCCCACCTTACAAAGTTCACATTGAACCCCGATCCGAAACACATGCGAAAATTCCTGTTGACCTCCTTGAAGGAGAAGCGATTAATAATTTCATAAATTTTGGTAATGGTGTTAGGATCCCTGCCGCATTAGTAACCTGTACACAAGGGTATGCTACGACGGTTATTCAAAATGCATCAGATGATCATTATGACATAGCATTCCAACAACCTCTGGCGGTCACTAAATATGAAAAGCAGGAGATTAAAGTTAATAACATTGGTTCAACGGTTGACGACAACAGTAATGAAATTTTAAAACAAAATCTACCAAAACTCCGTTTAGACCATATGAATTCTGAAGAACGAAACAAAATCCTTAACTGGTGTACAGATTACAAAGACATTTTTTACACTGAAAAACTGCCACTGACATTTACTAATCAGGTTAAACACAAAATCAGGACTGTCAACGAAGATCAAAACTCCGTTTAGACCATATGAATTCTGAAGAATGAAACAAAATCCTTAACTTATGTACAGATTACGAAGACATTTTTTACACTGAAAAACTGCCACTGATATTTACTAATAAGGTTAAACACAAAATTAGGACTGTCAACGACGATCCCATATACGTAAAACCGTATCGTCAACCCCCGACTGAATCCGCTGAAATCAGAAACCAGTTAGAGAAATTACTAAATGACAATGTCATACAGGAATCCCACTCACCATGGAGTGCTCCTGTGCACCTCGTGCCAAGAAAACTAGACGCTAGTGGAGAACAAAAGTACCGAATGGTTATAGACTTCAGACGAATTAATGAAATTACAGTTGACGACAAATACCCTCTCCCCAACATAACAGTCCTTTTTGACAAACTTGGCAAAATCTGCTATTTCTCTGTAATTGATTTAGCAAGCGGATGCCACCAAATTGAGGTAGAAAAAGAAGATCAACCTAAAACTGCGTACTCAACCCAATTTGGACACTATGAATTCCGTCGAATGCTGTTCGGGCTTAAAACAGATCCAGCGACATTCCAAAGAGCTATAGACAATGTTCTGCGCGGACTTCAGGGTACACACTGTTTAATATATCTTGATGATATTATAGTCTGGCTGGAGGGCATCCTTTTCCGACGCTACAGGGAAGCGAAACCTAGGAAGAAAATCCCTAGCTAGGCTAGATAATATTTTGTGTTTATTTAATAAATTATGTATCTTTAGTCTTAAGGTATGTATAGATATGGGTTTTGTAACCTGAAATAAAGATTATTATTATTATTATTATTATTTTTATAGTGTTTTTCACGAGCCTCGAGGAACATTTGACGAAGCTAAAAGCGGTTTTTGATAAATTGAGAGAAACAAACTTAAAAGTGCAATTGGATAAATCCGAGTTTCTGTGCAAAGAAGCCGCTTACCTGGGACACACTATTACGCCTGAAGGGCTGAAACCAAACATAGACAAAATTGACGCAATCTTAAACTACTCCTTACCTAAGACCACGACCGAAATAAAAAGCTTTTTAGGACTGATTGGCTTTTACAGAAAATTTATTAAAGACTTCTCTAAAATAACCCAACCTATGACTGCATGCCTAAAGAAGAACAGTAAAATAGTAATTGACGACAAATATATAAATTCATTCCAAAAATGTAAAGAACTACTGGTTAGTGCACCCCTTTTACAATACCCCGACTTCACTAAACCATTCATATTGACGACAGACGCCTCTGACTTTGCTATTGGTGCAGTGCTTTCGCAAGGCACCATTGGAAGTGACAAACCATAGGCTTATGCAAGTCGAACATTAAATGACGCTGAAAAAAGATATAGCACGATAGAAAAGGAGTTGCTTGCCATAATATACGGGCAGTGAAACATTTCCGCCCATACCTTTATGGCAATCAATTTACAATATACACCGAACAAAGACCACTAGCATGGCTCGACTCTCTCAAGGAACCAAATAGCAAATTGACACGTTACAAACTAAGATTAGGCGAATATAACTTTAGTACACAAAAGCGGAAAACAAAACACAAATGCAGATGCTCTCTCCCGAATACGTTTAAATGCTTTACGTAATGGCAAAGACGAACAACAATCCACAGACGTTAATGTAGTGGACACTGAACTGGACGATCTCCTTGAACACATACAGCAACTGATAGACGAATTAACAAACCCTGATGACCTCAACGAATACAATCGACAATTAGCGGAAGAATTAAGAAAAATAGATGAACCAGTAATACCTACTCGCGGCAATTCTGATAGTAGCACTATAACAGTACCCTCTGATAGACCCACAATTTCTAGCACAAACACCGCACATTCTGCTAATGACATGGACACAAATGGAATCCCAATATTACATGAAGCCGTTGTTACTAAACCTTATCAAATCTTGGTAGACGTTTGGTTTAAAGACGAGTCAGTCAAAGCTGTTCCTCATCCAAAGCAAAAGATTTTGATGGTCTCATTACCATTAGATAACACCGAACTTATTAAACAATTTCTAAAATTTCGCCCCTGTGCGCGCACGCCGGCACGGACATGTGCTTGCAGTGCTGCACCATGCGCGCACGCGCACCAATTACGCCTCTTACTCACCCTTGAATAGGAGCATCAATATTTATGAGGAGCGTTTCCCAGAGCTGGATATATTTTTATTTAATCGCTGCCCTGGCTTTTTGTCGGAAGTTAGGAAATATTCGACTTCGTCACCCCTCCTAACCTAGTTATTATAATGATTTTCTCATGACATTATCTTAGAATTACTTTTACTATTTCCCATCGGAACTCGATACCACACATAAACACACACACACACACACTCACGCAGCCTCATACACCATTCAATCAGCAGTTCACCATATAGTCATACCAGTTTGAACTAAGTTTATTACTTTGCTCACTTTATTATTCCTTTAGAGAGGTTCTTATATTTCTATTTTATTTTTGTATTGTTTCGTAATTGGCATTTCAAATTTTCTTTTCCTTATTGATTAATATTGTATTTTAATTGCTGTGAAACATGAATAAATAAATAAATAAATAAAATAATACATTAGACCAAAAATTAAATACTTCATATTCTATGAAAACAAAGAACAGAGACGCCTATTTTCGAAAGTTGTCATTGAATTATTTAGAAAAGACATAGTACAACTTTACGAGTGTACTGAGAGAGAAATTAAAGTTACCAACGAAAATGAACAGGAAGAAATAATCAGACGCTACCATATCGGCAAAACATGTCATCGTGGAATCAATGAAACCATTTCCCACATAAAGCGTGTTTACTTTTGGAATAACATGGAACAAACAGTAACTGCTATCATTAACTCCTGCGAAACTTGTAAGCGTATGAAATATGACCGAAGACCCTTTCGACCACACTTACAGTTCACCCAGACTCAGACAAAATCTTTCCAAGAATTATTCATTGACTTATACTCCATAGAAAGCAAGTATTTACTTGACTATTATTGACGCATTTAGTAAATTGGCCCAAGCTTTTGAAATTCCCGACCGATCAACACCTGAAGTTATAAGAGCTCTCATAAAATACTTCTCGTTTTATGGCGTTCCAACCAGAATAAGCGCAGACCCTTGCTCAGAGTTTAATAATAAACTTATGCAGGAATTACTTACATTCTACAAAGTGGACCTTCATATTGGTACCCCGCATAATCCCAATTCCATAGGATTCATAGAACGATTGGAGAAATATACCGATTCGCTCGCTGTCCCTGCTGAGGCGTGTGTCATGCCGCAAGCTGGCCCGAGGGCCGCGCCGTTCGCCGTTGCGCACGTTGCGACGCTCGCTGCCGCGAATGCCGCGCCAACCGCCGCCACGTGCATCAAACCGCACTCCAACACGTGTGTCCCGCCACTCACCTCCACTCGTGTACCGCCAGCTACCAAAATATGTGCTCAGAGAAAAACTCTGTTGTTCTCCGACAAAGTAGGTGCAGGATTTGGGACTCTATTACATAACCGGCTTAACCAAAAAGTAACGAACATTTGCTGTCCAAATTGTTCATTTGTAGATCTAGTGAAGATGATTAGTCGCGGTATCTATGATGAGTACAGCACAATTGTAATTATGGTAGGAAATCATTCAAACATTAGTCGGAATGATTTGAATAAAAGTGTTGAAACACTTCTAGACTTACATAGTAGGATGAAATGCAAATTTATACTATGCAATTTTCCATATGCCTGTAATTTGACAGAACTACAGAACAAATCTGTGCATAGAATTAATATTCATTTATTTAATTTAACATGTCATCACAGCGATGCTATTTTATATTTCGACATGAATAATTTTATTCATAACTTTACTCTGACACGAGATACATTGTACCTGTCTAATAAATATAGAAAATTAGTAGCTACATTGTTAGCTTATAATATATGCGACGCAGCTATAGTTGGTTTAACTAAGTTCAACTTGACATCAGCTTATTTTAAGAGTAATATGACATGCACCCCTATTGGGAATTCACCTGTTAATTATACTTTGCATGCAACATTGGAATCTGTTCCAAGTAATTTAAATTAGTTCATAAGACAATAGACGAAATCTCTAGCATACAAGAGCCACTAAATATGTCAAAATATAAGCCCCAGTTAAATATTGCCCATCAAAACATCCAAGGGCTACCTGGCAAAGAACTTGTATTAGAATTATTTCTAAAAAATTCTGACATTGATATTATTTGTGTTACTGAACACTGGTTGAAGGAAAATATGATGTCTTTTAACATAAATAATTACAAAATTGTCAGTTGTTACAATAGAAAGACTGCTGATAGAGGTGGTTCTTTAATCTTAGTGAAAAATAATATTAAGGTGAAACAACGGAAAGATATTCTTGCACTTACTGTTGAAAGACAAATAGAGGTATCCTGTGTTGAGTTAGATAGCCATATTATTGTTTGTGTCTACAGGCCACCGAGGGATGAAAAAGGCCATGGCAATTTCGAAATATTTGAGAAAATTATGGAGGAAGCCCTCATTAAACTTTGTAATAACAGAAAAAAGTTAATTATTTGTAGCGATCTTAATGTAGATCTGCTTGTAGATACAACACTGAAGCGACGATTAATTACTCTGTTCAAATCATTTAATTTATGTCATGTATTTCTAGAGCCGACTAGAATTACACTTACAAGCCAAACTTGCTTAGATAACGTTTTTTGTGACTGTGCATTCACAAGTAAAAGTGTAATTAACTGCTTACCCTCCGATCACAGTGGTCAAACAGTTTCATTCCCAATTACTATTAAGGATAAGACTGGTCCAACATTTTATAGGCCTATTACATCCCATAGACTAGAGACATATACGAAAAACTTAGATATAAATTTGCCAGTACCGGATTTTAATGAACAGAACCCAAACAAAATCTACTCAGACTTCTTCAACATTATTCAGACAAAATTCAATAAAGTTTTCAAATTAAAGAAAGTCAGTGACTACAACGGTAAATCTAAATTTAATGACTGGGCAACGTTTGGAATTCGTAAAAGTAGAGTTATCTTGTATGACCTTTATGATCAAAAAACCTATAACTTTGATCGAAAATTTCATGACTATGTTAAAAAATATTCCAAAACTTTCAAGTTGTTTTGTAGAACTGCAAAAACTTTACACATTAATAGAAAAATTCAAAATTCAAATAATAGAATGAAAACAGTTCGGCAAATAATAAACCGCGAAACTGGCAAAATTATACCAAGGGACAGTGATGTCTGCCTAAAGATAGGTGATGATGTTGTTAAATCCAACGCTGATGTTGCTCGAGCTTTTGAAAAATTCTTCACCAATGTACCCGTACTCACAACGGACAGTCTAAATTCATCTCCATTTGAAGCAGAGACTTTATTAAAAAATAACACTAGCGTCAGTAATGTATATTTAAAATTTCATCATGTATATCTCCAGGACATTGTCAAAACGTTTAAATTACTTAACTTAAAAAATACGGAAGACCTTTGGGGTATATCAGTCAAAGTCATTGGTTCAGTAATTCTAGTTATAGCCCCACACTTAGCTTATTATATTCAATAAATGTGTTGACGATGGGGCTTTTTCAGACCTCATGAAACACAGTAAACTTATACCGCTGTTCAAATCGGGAGATAAGGGCGATCCTTCAAATTTCAGACCAATATCTGTTCTTCCAACACTAAGTAAAATATTTGAAAAGATTATACTCAATCAAATGCTCTCACACTTCAACCGTACAAAACAACTCCACGCTAAACAATATGGTTTCACTAGGGGTAAATCGACTACGGATGCAGGTATTACCCTTGTATCTCATATTTATTCTGCATGGGAGGCCGCACAGGATGCTATCGGAGTTTTTTGCGACCTGTCGAAGGCGTTTGATTGTGTTGATCATAATACGCTATTAATTAAATTAAATCATTACGGAGTTAGAAATAAAGCGTTGGATCTACTAAGATCATACCTAAGCAATAGAATTCAAAAGGCAGAAGTTAACGGCGTAGAATCTGATGGATCGGGTGTTAAAATTGGCGTTCCACAAGGTTCCATATTAGGCCCTTTCTTATTCCTGCCTTTCATGGTGGAGAAATTAACTGACATAGTGTTGTTTGCTGATGATACTTCAATGGTCTTCAAAATTGAAAGACAAAAAGGAGATTTTGATGATGTTAATGGTGTATTGTCTTTAACCTTGAATTGGTTCACAGTTAATAATTTATTGTTAAACGCTGGTAAAACCAAGTGTATCAAATTCTCACTTCCAAATGTCAGGCAAGTTGAGACCAGTTTGGTGTTAGAAAACAGCACGTTAGAATTGGTAAATGATACGAAGTTTCTTGGAATAACCATTGATAGGAAATTGCAGTGGGGACCTTACGCTGTTAGGAACATCAGACAAAGCACGGATGTGGCTACATCTAGGCTAGTATATTTTAGTTACTTTCATAGTGTGATGTCCTATGGTATCTTGTTGTGGGGGAAAGCAGCGGATATTCAAACTATTTTTATTTTACAGAAAAGAGCTATTCGAGCAATTTATAATATAAAACGAACAGACTCCTTAAGAGAGCTTTTTAAAGAAATTGACATACTAACAGTAGCTAGTCAATTTATTTTCGAAAATATAATGTATGTACGCAAGAACCTTACTACATTTTCCAAACTTAGCGACAGCTGTAATGTTAACCTAAGAAATAAACACAGACTGTGCGCCCCGTTTAAGACTCGCGAAGGTTAGCAATTCATTCAAGGGTCAGTGCATTCTCTACTACGATAAGATACCTCTGGAGATTTTGAAATTGCCATTTGAGCAATTTAAAAAGCATGTTAAAGCGACTTTGTCGAAAAAGGGATATTACAATGTTCAAGATTACTTAAATGACAGGACTGTATGAGGTTAATCTGGCTCAACACAGACCTTGCTGTTTTAATAATTTTGTATTTATTTATTCCTGCTTATTAATCATAACAATTAAATTTTTCATATTTGTATTAGTTAAGCACAACCTATTTTTAAAAGAGATCTAAAAATAAATCTGTGGGAGTTTCTACGCCCTTCTTCTCCCACAGTGGTCCAATATAGAGAAGAGGCAAAAAATGACGTTTGCTAAGTATATGTAAATATCTACAGTAATAAAGTACTTTGACTATTGACTATTGAATATTGATTAGCAAAATATGATAGGAAATTTACAGATGCCGCATCAGTCATGACGTACGCGATATTGGCATATAACCAAACTATTCATTCGACCACTGGACTTACACCCTTCGAAGTCGTATTCGGTCATACAGAAAGCAATAATCAATTTGATACAGATTTTGACAAACAATATACACAGCAACTAGTCAAGGAACATTCCATGAGAACTCAGTATTTGTACAAGTATTTAACAGACAAAACAATGGCTAGGAAAGAAAAATTACATCAGAACAGGACCGGAGAAACTCACTTTGACATACACGACGATGATGTTGTTTTTGTCAAAGGTGTAAATACGCGTCGCGCTAAAGATAACCCAAAGTTTCAAAAGGCTAAGGTAAAAGGCAACATTACAAGAAACGTAGCGATTGTAGAGACCAACGCAAGACAAAAAAGGTACCCATTAAAGACAACCGTCGTCCTCCACAGGTTCGTCATGCTGCTGATCCAAGCAGTAATGACCCAGGGCCTTCAACTTCAAAAGATTGAACGCAACCCTGGTGTTTTCCCGGTCAGAGAAGGGACAGCCCTAATTAGTTACGATAAGTGGATAGTTATTAAGATATTAGATGTTAGGCTTCTCAAAGAAGATTTAGATTTAAATATGAATAGATATAAGGAATTAAAGAGATTGGTCAGCTCTCATTTAAACAACACTTTGCTAGTATATGTGGACAGTGTTCAAAAACAGGTGAATCATATGCTCAATATAACCATTGATAAATACATTCAGCTGATCCCCAATATCCGACAGAAAAGAGGATTCATTAACCCTCTGAGATCTCTACTTAAGGTAATAACAGGAAACTTAGACCATAATGATGCTGTAAGGTATGACAAATTAATAAAGGAAGTAAAATCTCGTCAACACTCTATTGAAAGAAAAACAACTCTGGTATCTGAAATGGTGAGAATACTCACAAACTCACACACAATTGAGTACAACCATAAATAAAATAAATACAGAAATTGATGAACTGGTCATAAGCAATCATATCCATCAAATAATACATGCATACAATTTATTCATACATAACTTTCAGATAATATACTCTAAATTGAATGAGATTGAAAACATCATAGCATTTAGTAGAATAGGAATATCACATCAATCCATTGTTAATACTAATGAACTTATTAAGATATTTAAGCTTATAGAGCGAACAGATAAACTTGTATTCCCTGCAATGCCTGAAAATATTATCAAAATTGAACAGACAATTACTTTAAAATCAAACCTTAAGAATGAATTAAGAAGAATCAAAAATTAAGAAAGAAACTTACTTTTATTATAAAATTGTACCCTTACCTATCACAGATCCTGAAACAAACCTTACCCTTACTATTTTACCAAAATATCGTTATCTCCTTGTGAAGGGGTTGAAGGCTAGCTCATTGGCTACGCCATGTACTACCATTGAAGAAAACACTTACCTCTGAAAGGATTTACAAACCATAGTACCCGTTGAAGATACCTGCATACTCGACTTCATGAGATATTGCCATAACGTTACATGCACAAGAATCCCAGTAGAAGTTGAATAAGCCAGTCATAATTAGACCACTAAACGAATTGCTCGTTCCTTTTATTTTAAAAAGTTTTTAAAAACATATCTTTCCTTCGTCGCGATTTGACTAGGTAGATACAAAATAATCGTGTCATCATGATGTGGAGGATGAGTTTTAATTGAAGGTATGCACCAAAATATGAGTATTCTAAAACTTGAAGCTTGAAGATTGTGTATTTTATGTAACTACCGCATGTAAAATATGGTTATGTTTATGTTTTAATTATTTGGGTAAAGAAAGTAAATTGTTTTAATAAATAAAATGAAATGGCAGTTACGTGTATTCATATTATTATGTTTATGTACCGGTGTATTTGTTTAAACAAAGGCTAAAAGAAGCTAGCAGGGGAATCATTTTAAGGTATCCGATTTTTTATTGGCTAATAAATAATCTCTGTATGAGGTTTAGATACAATTAATATTATTATTTATTATTAATATTATTAATATTATTTGTACAGTTACATACATAGCGCGACCTCTTTTCCCACAAGAGGTGGCAGAGGCATAGTTACGTCTATAAATAGGTAAGTATTTTCAACAAAAACTGTTATTTTGTGATCAAATTTCATGTCAACGAGTAGATTTTGATTTTCTTGCGAGTATCAAGTTAATTCACCAAAATTGCGACATAAACGGCGGTATTTTTTATCACCTTGACCTATATGTTTGATTTTTCACTACTTCAAGGGACCATAGACGTTAGCAATTGATATTAGTTTCAACTTGATACCTCTGCCTGTTCCTGATAAAAAGGGTCGTACAGTAAAGGGTCGTACAGTATACGCAGACGTACAGTATACGCAGACGTACAGTATACGCAGACGTACAGTATACGCAGACGTACAGTATACGCAGACGTACAGTATACGCAGACGTACAGTATACGCAGACGTACAGGCAGACGGACAGATATTTACTGTTTTCGGATTTTTCCCTTTACCTGTTGTTGCTAAATTTCATGATCATAGGTCAACCGGAAGTACCCTATAGGTTTTGATTCCCTTGCGAGTATCAAGCTTATTTAGCAAGTTTAGCAAATTTGAGACAAAAACGGCCGTATTTTTTGACTGCGTGGACCTAGAAATTTGGATTTACTATAGCTCCAAGGATCTACAAACGTGAGCAATTGGTATCAATTTCAAATTGATACCTGTACCATTCCCGAAAAATTTTTGTGAAACGCAGACAACAAAGTGACCCCAAAAGGGTCCTTTTTTTCCTTTTAAGGTACGGAACCCTAAAAACAGAACAAACTTTTCCCATGCGGGTTGGGAGAGGTCCAGTTTAAAAAAAAATACAGATTAGAATTAATTCATTCATAATTCTTTATTGCACACAGTTATTTAAAAAAGATACATTAAGAGAAAACATATGTACAAAGGCGAGCTTATCTCTAAAAAGAGATTTCTTCCAGTAAACCAAGAAGTAAAAATCTCTTGATATTTTCCACTGGCCATTGATTTTGAGCGGCTGATTCTAAGTTCATCAACATAGTGACGTGATTAATTACATTCCAAAGCAGCAAGCAGGCATTAGATAATTAATAACTAATCTTAGGAATCATTCATCATATCAATTACATCGGATCATCGGAGTCATGTTAGGTAAATATCGTAATTTACAAAAGGCAATTGACTTCTAAAATCCGGAGGACGGCAGTGCCACCGCCAAGTCTCGCATAGATATTTCAACGCCGAAAAAAAGTGTGCTACTGTTACGAATGGATGAGGCTCGAATGCACAACTAAAAGCTCTTAACTTTGACAGACTCATATAATCATGCTTTCTCACTCTCTTGAAGACTGATATTTCGTGCTGGCAACTTTAGTTCTTGTTAACGCCACTCGTCGTGGCTCTATAGTAAGTTTCGACGCCCCGAAATCATTTCTATTATTTATCTCATTTCGTGTTCCAGCGGCCCTAATCCTGCTAGCTCCCGCCCATGCATGGACCTGCTTGTTGGACGCGGACTGCTCCGATTTATCAGGTGGTGTGTGCACAGCCGGCACGTGTGGATGTCCGACCGGACAGCATGCTATATCGGGGGGCACTGTTTGTGCTGACGGTGAGTCCTAGTAGTATAAAGCAACTCTGGCCCTTAATTAGCAACAGGAACAAAGTGTAAATTAATTCCATTCAGTCAGCCATGTTTCTTAGTGATTAGTCACAGCAATTTCAGAAACAACACAAGTAAACTATCTTTTAAACGAGCTTGATAAATAGCACCTATGGCAACCGGACAAGAGATGTCATATGTCACTTTTTCTGTTGAATCTGTCAGTTAGTTTTGAGCCTTTAGAATTCCACAGAGTATGTTAATTAATTAAAATTCACCAAACTAAATAAAACACGGTAGTACCGTGCCAAGACCAGACGGGCACTATCCACCTTTTCTCAAAATTACAGTAAAATTAATAAATTAGTCAGATGGTAATTGAACATGTTCCATGATCATTGTTGTCAGTGCCGCTGTACTACATGTCGCCATGCTCAGAGGACTTCGAATGTTCGAGACTGCTCACTGGCTTTCAGTGTCAACAGGACGAGGACTTAACGGGTAAGCGAAATGAACTCTAACAGAATGGTCAAGTTTTAAGGGTCATTTATTAGGAAACCGATTTGATAAGAGTTGCAAGTATAATGCAAAGGAACGTCCATGGTCTAGTCACTAGACGTTAGGGGTAACATGGTTGCAAGAGATGCAGCTTCAAAGATAATTATAATATAATATAATATATAAGATATGATAAGTAAATAAATACCCTACTACAGCGAAGCCAAAAGGAGGGTTATGTGTTTGACCCGGTATGTACTACTTATCGGAATTTGACAAATGAGGTATCGTTCAAAACGTCTTCATTGTTTGCTACTTATAAGCTATATGACGTCACTCTAAATTCAATATGGCGCAATCTAGGGGGCAAAAAGTCATGGAAAAAGAAGAGTTTTTGTACTGGGCCGTGTGGGTATCAAAATAAGGGCTTGATTAGCACATTTCAAATATGTATAATATAATATGAAATATATCATGAGCTCACTTTTTGACTTTTCACTGAATTTTGCCAAATCGTTACAAGTGTATTGACCGCCCAGTGGTAATCGATTTCATAATCTCGGATTTTACGAAAACTTTTTGTCTTGTTTACCTACGACGTCCTAATGGTGATGGAAAACAAAGTGAGGAAAATTTCAACCTCTAGAGCTGCGGCGATGGGCTAGTACCCTAAACTTGGGCGCATCTTGCCACTGCTACTCCGTATGGGGGAGGACGTGAAGCTATTTTGTTTTATTTACGGTAGCATTTATTCTTGTAAAAATACTTGCTTTTATAAGCTAAGCAGAGAGGTTGAATGAATGAAGGAGATTCTCGAGTTTAACTAGATCTATGAAACGACCAACAGGAGTCTGCGCCTGCCTGCCCACCCACCATTACTTCCAAGGCCGCTGCTGGCCTACCACCAACCTCGGTGCAAACTGTACGAACTCCCAGCAGTGTCGGGATGACGTCATCAACCCGTTCAGTGTGACGTGTGACGGTGTGTGTGCGTGCAGTGAGGGGTACTATCTGCGGCAGAGGGGGGAGTGTCGAATGAGGGGGGATGGTGAGTTGGGTGACTTTTTTTTTATTCACCATCATCAAAATCATGTTCAACCCACATCGACCCCTGATGGGCACAGGGTCCTTCCCTGCAGCGCCTGTGCCAATCACATCCAACAAGAATCTGCTGTCGACTTGACGATATCGTCGGACCATCGGCCAACATCATTAAATATTTTAATGTATTTCAACTAAAAACTCAAATGGCAAGTAGGCAAAATAATGCACTTTTACAATACAAACACTTACATAAGTCTCATATACATGGAAAAAATAAAAAATAAAACAAATATGATGTCTATTTAGTGTTAGACAACAGCACGTTAGAATTAGTAAATGATACGAAGTTTCTTGGAATAACCATTGATAGCAAATTGCAGTGGGGACCCCACATAGATAAATTGGCTGGTAAATTAAGTCCTGCGGCTTACGCTGTTAGGAACATCAGACAAAGCACGGATGTGGCTACATCTAGGCTAGTATATTTTAGTTACTTTCATAGTGTGATGTCCTATGGTATCTTGTTGTGGGGGAAAGCAGCGGATATTCAAACTATTTTTATTTTACAGAAAAGAGCTATTCGAGCAATTTATAATTTAAAACGAACAGACTCCATAAGAGAGCTTTTTAAAGAAATTGACATACTAACAGTAGCTAGTCAATTTATTTTCGAAAATATAATGTATGTACGCAAGAACCTTACAACATTTTCCAAACTTAGCGATAGCTGTAATGTTTACCTAAGAAATAATCACAGACTATGTGCGCCCCGTTTTAGACTCGCGAAGGTTAGCAATTCTTTCAAGGGTCAGTGCATTCTCTACTACAATAAGATACCTCTGGAGATTTTGAAATTGCCATTTGAGCAATTTAAAAAGCATGTTAAAGCGACTTTGTCGAAAAAGGGATATTACAATGTTCAAGATTACTTAAATGACAGGACTGTATGGGGTTAATCTGGCTCAACACAGACCTTGCTGTTAATAATTTTGTAATTATTTATTCCTGCTTATTAATCATAACAATTAAATTTTTCATATTTGTATTAGTTAAGCACAACCTATTTTTAAAAGAGATCTAAAAATCAATCTGTGGGAGTTTCTACGCCCTCCTTCTCCCACAGTGGTCCAATGTAGAGAAGAGGCAAAAAATGACGTTTGCTAAGTATATGTAAATATCTACAGTAATAAAGTAAAAAAAAAAAAAGATCTACTAATGTTCGATTCCAAATCGATATTCGATCGATGGTTTCTGAACGGCCATTTTGAATTTGACGTTAGCTGCCAACCTAGCAGTTTTTTGACAACTGACAGACGAAAGCCCTCGCAATGTAAACGCGTTTTGATTAGGGTGTTGAAATTAAATCGCAGGCCATCTGGAATGTATTCGGGTTTCCCTCAGGATTGTTCATATAGCTGAGTGTGTTATTGTTTCTCGAACCAGATAAAGTTCGCATTTTCGTGCCCGATTGTTTTTACCACGTAACATAACCTGTGTTGGAACACTGTGCTCATTGAAGCTGGCCCGCCAGTCATACCTGGTTGGCTGAAGAACCTGTCTACCAAGAAGAGCCTAGGGTGCACCCGGGCCTTGCAGAGAGACAGGAGGTTGACGGGACCGCAGCACAGACCAGGTTAGATCGACCCCAATTAACTTCAGCTCGGTGAATCGCCGACGTTCACGCTTCTTGACAACTGATCGTTACGCTACCTCGTAGCTGATGGGCCCCTACGAGGTCATTAGGTGCTGAGAAGCCTGAACATTTTGGTAGCTAGAGCGTGGCTTCCTGAGATTTGCAGCCGTCAAGGGCTCCAGGAAGGCACGATTTGGGACTATCAATCTGTAGGTATAGGCGGTTATTAGGTAACTTGGTTGTTGTTCCTATATCCACATAGATTGGTAGTATTGTAAGCTATAGGTCTATTGCTGGTAGTAGATAGACAGATATTGAATTGAAAATTGCATTGAAGTACCAGTTAGTCAATCTATTAGTGGTCTAGTAATGCTATTGAATGAATGTTTTGGTTAACATAGGTAGTTACATCTATTGATAGCAGGCTATTACATTGTTTTCAGTTTATAGCAATTTATAACTTGAACTAATATTGACTATCTGTGTGTGTTATAATGATAAAGGGAAACTAAATTGTATTTACAGAATTTATATAGATATAAAACTCGGTTCCTATTGTTTAAGGAAAACAACATTGTTTAAGTTGTGGTTTAGGGTTCCCTCGTTTGGGTTGTAGACTGGAGGGTCCAATAAAATTGAGTTACTGCAAATTGTGAGTAAGTATCGTTCCGATCATGTCGTTATCTGAAATCCAGAAGGGTGTTTCTAAGGAACTCAGATGGTTTTCCTCCGCACACGGTCTGATAGACCGTTTAGATAGGCATGATGTGGTATTGGAGCGGTCTATGGACGTTAAGGAACGTTACAATAGGGTGCTCGAATTGTCCGCGCAGGCGGAATCAGTTGATGGTTGCGCACCTGACAGGCTGTCACGGTTGATAGGGGATGTCGACCAATGTATGGAGTTGGCAGCTGCTATCACGCAGAAGGCTGCGGACATACGTAGACAGCGCGAGTCCAGCCATGGTGGTGACATTGAAGCACCTCTGCCGCTTCAGGGATCGGGGTCCAGGTTACCTGCCATAACTATGCCTACTTTTGACGGCGTGTCCGGTGAATGGATGAGCTTCATCAATCTGTTCGACAGTTTGGTGCACATGCGATCGGACATTACCAAGTCTGTCAAGATGGCTCAGCTGGTGGCAGCATTGAGGGGTGAGCCTAGGGAGCTGGTCGCTCATTTGACAGTTACGGAGGGTAACTATGAAACGGCCAGGCAATTGTTGGTCAGACGTTACCATAACAAACGGAGGTTGGCCGATGCCCAACTGAACCGTTTGTTTAGTATCCCGGTTGTGAACAAGGTCGGGGCCATACAGACGGAGGTTTTGAACCCATTGTTGTCCGTCACCAAGGCTCTAGAGAATCTTGGACTTCCGGTTGGTGAATGGTCGTACCTACTGTTGTACATTGTACTTTCCCGCCTACCCGCTGACGTGCAGACTCGTTTCGAACAGTCTCACGGGAGGTCGGCCGAGGACCTGCCCGCCTTCTCCGACTTGGTCGGATTCTTGGAAGAGGGGGCTCGACGGGCAGAGAATTTGGGGTTGACGGTCACCCATCCTTCGGAGCCACAGAGTGCTGCCGGGAGCGCTGTGAGTAGGGGCCCTCCGACGAGGAAGGACCGCACCAACCGGCAGTCGTATGGGACTGTGAGTGAATTGACCCCACATGGTGAGACCTGCCCATGTTGTAGGCAGATTGGCCATGCTGTGGCCAATTGCAATAGGTTCGGGGAACTTAGGGTTCAGGGACGGCGCCGGATGGCCAAGCAGCGGAGCTGGTGTTTCCTGTGCCTCGGGCCACACATGGCTAGGGACTGCACGCGCACACAAATGTGCGGATATTGTGGTGGGCCCCACAACAATCTGTTGTGCATGAACCGGTCCGGCCAACAGCCTCCACAGGGCCGTACCCAGGGTGACACGGCATGGGGCCCTGAGAATTCGTTTGCGACTCGGAGCGCAACTCAGGGGCCAACGTCCCCACGTGCACAGGGCAGTACCAGGGTGCAGGGCCGCACTCAGGACCATTACATGGGGGGCCCTGAGTTTTCGGTTGCGACTCAGCATCCGACCCAGCGGGACATTGGGTGTGTTGAGCAGGCCGTAACGGGCGGGTGTCATGGGACACCTTCGAGCTATGCGGGTGCGGTTCGGACGCCGCCTCAGTTGTCGCCCCGCTCGTCGCCTCGTCCTCGTCGGTCACATGTGATGTCCCCCCCGCTCATGGAGCGGCCACGGTTGAATTCACGCCCACCCCCCTTTACGGGGAATCGTAGGTTGGGAATGGAACCGGCGCGTGGGCCATTTGTACAATGGGACCCTCTGGCGTATAGCTGCATACCTGATCGGTTACAGGCACAGTGGGGCCCCGGGGGTCCTCGCTAGGAATTTGCGGCCCAACCATTTGTTGCCCCCCAACCGGAGACGGTGGTGTTACCGATCGCCTCTGTGCTTGTTTGGGATTTGGCGGGCAACCCAACATACGTTCGCGCCCTACTAGATTCTGGAGCTCAGGGCTGCATTGTATCGAATGATTTAGCAAAATGGTTGGGCCTCAAGGTAAATAGGTATAATAAATCAATACGGGGCGTGGGGAATGTTACGGTTACGAATGTAGTTGCTCAATCGGTGATCACGTTCTCTCCACGTTATGACATTTTGACAAAAACATCCGTGCAAGCTTTAGTAATGACGCATGTCATGGGCAGACACCCCTTGGTGAAGTTGAATCCGGCCGTTCGATTCCTGACATCAGGACTCAAGTTGGCGGATCCCGATTTTGACACTCCAGCCCCGGTCGACCTGCTACTGGGAGCAGACGTTCTGGGTAGGTTTCTGTTGTCGGATCGGCGAGTTCTTCAGCCGGACGGGTTGATTGCTGTGGATACTAAGTTTGGTCACGTGATCATGGGTCCGGCATTGCCAATGGTTAGGCCTGCCGAGTCAGATGGCATACTTATTGGCTCAGCGTTGTCAGACGTTATCCAACGTTTCTGGGAGATAGAGGAACCTCCCACCGTTCGTCGAGTCGACGCAGACGAAGAAGAGTGCGAGTTGTTTTACCAGAATAGTACTGGTCGCCTTCGTTCTGGTCGTTTTGTAACTCGACTGCCTTTCAGGGCCGATCGACCGCCACTAGGAGAATCTAGGAAGATGGCTGAGACGAGATTGATGTCGATGGAGCGTAGGATGTCAAGGGACGCCGTATTTAAACAAAAATACGTCGATTTCATGAGGGAGTATGAGTCGTTAGGACACATGTCGGTATCGGGTGTGGACTGGAGATCTGAGGATCACTGTTTCCTTCCACACCATGCCGTCCTGCGAACCCCTACCGGCAAGATTCGAGTTGTTTTTGATGGGTCAGCACCTACCTCGAACGGGATGTCCCTGAATCAGTGTCTACATTCGGGACCCAAGTTGAGTCGTGATATTTCGGATATTCTCACGAGTTTTTGGAGACACCAGATTGTATTTGTCGCAGACAGTCGGATGATGTTTAGGCAAATGGTAATTCATCCGGCTGACAGAAGGTATCAGTTGATACTTTGGCGTGAGTCCACGGCCGAGCCAGTCAAGGTCTATGAGTTAAACACGAACACGTATGGGTTACGGTCTAGCCCGTATTTGGCGATGCGTACCCTGCGGGGGTTGGCGTCGCGTGACCGTGTGAGCTATCCTAGAGCCGCCGCTATCCTGGAGCAAGATTTGTACGTCGATGACGTCTGCACAGGGGCAGCCAGTGTAGAGGAAGCTCTTGACCGACGTGACGAGCTCATTCAATTGCTGGAACGAGGCGGCTATGAACTACGCAAGTGGATGTCTAACTCCCCTGAGTTGATGGCTGGTCTCCCAGATGAGTTTCAACAAGACCCGCACGTTTTTGAGAATCCTGACAACCCTAACATGTTGTCAGTGCTTGGAATTAAGTACCGGCCCGTCCATGATGAGTTTACCTATCGGGTGGTTTTGGAAACACCGAAGGCCTGGACGAAGCGGTCAGTACTGTCAACGATTGCGAGAACGTTCGACCCGAATGGATGGATTTCTCCAGTCACCTTTGCTCTCAAATGATTTATGCAAAGGCTATGGGCGGCTCAGTTGACCTGGGACACCCACCTCTCAGGTGATTTGTTGACTGATTGGACGCGAATGTTCACCTCGCTATCGGACATAAATAATGTATTGCTTCCGAGGAAATTGGTCCCTGCTGGGGATTACAGGGCAACCCTTCACGGGTTTTGTGATGCCTCTGAACGAGGGTTTGCGGCAGCGGTTTATTTGCGAACCGTCACCTCCACCGGGGAGGTCGACGTGCATTTGGTTTTGGCAAAAAGCAAGGTAGCGCCTATTCGGACAAGGATGACGATTCCAAAACTGGAACTGTCCGGGGCTGCTCTTTTGACCAAACTTTTGAATCACACTCTAACAGTGTTGCGTGGGTCAGTGGTTTTGGAGGATACGGTGTACGCGTGGACGGACAGCCAGATTGTTTTGTGCTGGCTGAAGGCTTCGGTCCATAACTTAGAGGTTTTTGTTGCGAACCGTGTCTCCCAGATTGTGTCGTCTGAGGTCCCACTGACCTGGAGACATATACCAGGAGAATTGAACCCGTCTGATTGTGCATCCAGGGGATGTCAGGCTCCTGAACTCGTTAGACACCATTTGTGGTGGGGACCACCCTGGCTTGCCAAGAGAGAATCGGACTGGCGCCACAGCCATGTAGTAGTATCTTCGGATCATGGCCCCAGAGCGGCCGTGCATGTTACCCAGAAGGCTGAGGACCCTGACGCCGGGTTTCTGCTGGACCGGTATAGCTCACTTGACAAGTTGATAAACGTGTCCACTTGGATTAGGAGATTCAAGCTCGAGCTCGAAATTGTCGTACTCCTCGCGATCAGCGAACGTTGAACCCTATTCTGACTCCGGCAGAGCGAAACGAGTCGCTATTGAATTTGGTCCGGTTGGTACAGTCCTCGAAGTTTGGGGCAGAATTGGAGATTATACGAAGTGGACGTTCGAAATTGAAGGGAGCCGTCGCGCGTCTCAACCCCTTTGTTGATTCGACTGGGTTACTTCGGGTAGGAGGAAGATTGCGCAATGCGAATCTGTCGTATTCGGCTCGTCACCCACTTCTGCTCCCCAAGGGGGGACAGTTAGTTGAATTGCTGGTGACTGATCGTCATATTAAAAACGCGCATGCCGGCTGTAACGCGTTGTCGGCCACGCTCCAGCGGGAGTTTTGGATCTTATCTGCCCGCCGTGTCATACGGAACATCGTGTTTCGGTGCATGCCTTGTTATCGACTTAAGGCTGCCACGATGCAACCTCTCATGGGGGACTTGCCCCCTGATCGTGTGAATGAGGTCAGACCGTTTTCAGGTGTTGGTACGGATTTTGCAGGACCGTTTATGGTGAAGAGTTCACGATTGCGTACCGCTAGGCAATACAAGGCGTACCTATGTGTGTTTGTTTGTTTATCCACCAAGGCGGTACATCTCGAGCTCGTTGCTGATCTCTCGACAGAGGCTTTCATTGCTTGTTTGGATAGGTTTGTTTCTCGAAGGGGACTTCCAACTTTGATCCGCTCTGATAACGGCACTAACTACATCGGTGCGGAACGATACTTACGATAGATAGTCAACTTTTTGAATGTAAATAAAGTGGATATTGGAACGGCCCTCTCCCGTCGGGGTATACAGTGGACCTTCAGCCCACCGATTTGCTCCCACTGGGGTGGGATTTTTGAGGCCGTAGTTAAGTCAGCTAAGACGCACTTGGGGCGTATAGTAGGTCAGACCGCGCTGACTTTTGAGGAGCTCGCGACATTGTTTTGTAAGATCGAGGCCGTTCTCAATTCGCGACCGTTGTGTCCGCTCAGCTCGGATCCAAATGACCTGGAGGCTCTGACCCCAGGCCATTTCTTGATAGGTCGCCACTTAACGCGTTGCCCGAGCACCCCTTCGAGGGAGTGAAATTGTATCGGTTGTCAAGGTATCAGATGTTGCAGCAGTTTACTCAGAATTTCTGGAAGCGTTGGTCGCTCGAGTATCTGCATATCTTACAACAGCGCCTTAAGTGGACTGACAAAACTAGCCCCCATAGTGTTGGTGACCTCGTTCTGGTTAAGGATGCTAACCTACCGCCACTACGTTGGCGCAGGGGGCGCATTGTTAACTTGTTCCCTGGCAAGGACGGGACCCCCCGGTCTGCAGAGGTTCTAGTAGGAGGCTCGGTTCTAAAACGAGCGGTAGCAACGTTGTCTCGGCTGCCCGTAGATTAGGGGACAGGTGGGTGCCTGTCCGGGCGGGTGATTGTTCGATTCCAAATCGATATTCGATCGATGGTTTCTGAACGGCCATTTTGAATTTGACGTTAGCTGCCAACCTAGCAGTTTTTTGACAACTGACAGACGAAAGCCCTCGCAATGTAAACGCGTTTTGATTAGGGTGTTGAAATTAAATCGCAGGCCATCTGGAATGTATTCGGGTTTCCCTCAGGATTGTTCATATAGCTGAGTGTGTTATTGTTTCTCGAACCAGATAAAGTTCGCATTTTCGTGCCCGATTGTTTTTACCACGTAACATAACCTGTGTTGGAACACTGTGCTCATTGAAGCTGGCCCGCCAGTAATACCTGGTTGGCTGAAGAACCTGTCTACCAAGAAGAGCCTAGGGTGCACCCGGGCCTTGCAGAGAGACAGGAGGTTGACGGAACCGAAGCACAGACCAGGTTAGATCGACCCCAATTAACTTCAGCTCGGTGAATCGCCGACGTTCACGCTTCTTGGCAACTGATCGTTACGCTACCTCGTAGCTGATGGGCCCCTACGAGGTCATTAGGTGCTGAGAAGCCTGAACAACTAAACTAATGAGTACATAACTGATTGTGGTTTGGGTTTGAATAAGGAAATTTCCCCTTCAAGTGGTGATTCATGGCTGAATCTCGCACAGGAAAAAGAAAATTTATTAACTCTACCAGTTTTTCGAAAATACGCCCGTCGGAGAAGATAGCATCAAGAAACTACTTTTTTCAATTATCCTTATGTTTTTTTTATTACACAATGTAAGATGTAAAAATTATCTAATCTAATGACAATATTATAACATCGTACAGATGTAGTGAATAATCCTTTCCTTTCGTATTTTCTCGGAAATGTTCGTTTTTGTCTTACTACTTCACTCGCACTCAGTACCCATCGAGACAACGTAGGTAACGGTCGCATTGCAAGAGGAAGTATCTATATAGAGTAGTTAATACCACAGAAATATTTTGTTGATATTTATGTTAGATTTTGTGATAAACTTCATGGACTCGTGTATTAATGCAGGCCACCTATTTATTTTTTTTGACTTTACATTTCACTCTTGTCTGTAATTTTTGTAAATAATAAACATTGATTTTATTCGATCCACATTAACAATTTATAACAGACATTCCGAAAGCACTAAGATTTGGGAAACGTTTAGATCGGCAAGCCTGAGAAGTTATTTTCTATATTTATTTATATTTCTTAACTGAAAATGATAAATTCAAACACACCAACTATACTGCTTACTTTTGTAAAGTCCAAAAACGAGTTTCGGAGGCCAGTGGAATTTCTCAACGAACAGTAAATAAAATATTGCAAAAAGAATACACAAATCAATCCACCTCCAATAGTCCGAAGTCGGCAAAGTTGGGTAGACCAAATAAATTATTTTGTCTAGGTCTTGACGATTTTGACTACAACGTTATACGCCGATTAGTGTATAATTTCCATTTGATATACAAACAAGTACCTACAATTAAAGCCCTGAAGTCCAAGTTATCCGAAGCCATAAATTTTAAGGGTTGTGACTTTACGCTAAGAAAAATTCTTAGAAAAATGGGATTTCGGTGTAAAAAAGTTGAAAACAACAGAAAATTACTTATCGAGAAAGATGATGTTCGTTTAAAAAGAGTAAAGTTTTTAGCCGCGATAAAAAAGTACAGATTGCAAGGGAGAGAGATTGTTTATATGGATGAAACATACATCCATACCTCACATTTGGCAGGTATAAGCTGGGCTGACTCGTCAGAAAACGGAGTGAAACAGTTAATTTCTAAAGGACAACGTCTTATAATAGTGCACGCTGGTAGTAGAAAGGGGTTTATACCTGGGGCATTGTTAATGTATCAGTCTGCTGATAAAACAGGTGACTATCACAACGCGATGAACAATGAAAACTATGAAAAATGGCTTCGTAATCAACTCATTCCAAACTTAGCTCCATATTCGGTACTAGTAGTAGACAATGCTGCATATCATAATAAGTACGTAGCAAAACCTCCTAATTCAAATACCAGGAAGCAAGACATGATTGATTGGCTATCCAAACATAACGTTCCGATTGATCCGTCATTAACAGTAGAGGGCGCTAGTATAGCCGTAAACATTGAGCTCCGTATAAATAAATCATTTTAACAACTAAATCTACTTAAAATTATATAAAATCAGTACCTTTTGATAAATAACAAACCAATTGAGACGTGGAGTTGTTATCCAGTGATAAAAACAGTACAATCAATAAAACAACAGAGTGATTATAAGTGAGTGCAAAGTAACAATAAAATCAAGCAAAACCTATGTATATGTGACGACTCTGACAGCATTAATCCTGCACAAAACATTACAGTGACCAAAGTGACCAGTGCCATTCTTAAATCTACTGGTAATAAACAGAACATATTGTTGCTTCTTACAATCTACATTCCTTTGTTGTGGTGAATGTGTTACATAAGTGCAAAGTCCGCTAACGGTCACCGACGATTGATCACCTTCACACGTCTAAGAAAGTTCACTGGATCGCTAGCATTCACATTTTTCGCAAGTCAAGTAAATTGAAGTGATAGCTTGCGGCGAGAGACACCCGCCTATTACGCATGAGATCCGGGTGCAATCCCACACGGCGACCATCAACTTTCTGTTTTTTAACTACCACACGGCGAAGAAAGACACTTACTTTAAATTTTTAATTTTTTTATCACGTTTTTAATCGTGAAACAAAAATAAAAACCTTCACACGTCTAAGAAAGGTCACTGGATCGCTAGCATTCACATATTTCGCAAGTCAAGTAAATTGAAGTGATAGCTTGCGGCGAGAGACACCCGCCTATTACGCATGAGATCCGAGTTCGATCCCACACGGCGACCATCAACTTTTTGTTTTTTAACTACCACACGGCGAAGAAAGACACTTACTTTTAATTTTTAATTTTTTATCACGTTTTTAATCGTGAAACAAAAATAAAAACATACGGAAACCAAAGATTTCCTGCAAGATGAATCAAGATAGAGACAATGTCACCTTCCGAAACAAATATAGAAGTAACTCAGTGAGCGACCTGTCTAAGTCATCCCTATTTGAAGATAGTAACATGAGTTTGCCCCAAACATCCTTTACGTGTAGCCAAGATATTATGTTAAATGAAGAAATCGGAAAATTAAAAAAATTACCTAAAAAGCGCAGAGACTGAAATAGAAAACTTAAGCCTAGAAAACCAAAAACTAAAATGTGACCTAGAAAAATCACAAAAACTGATAGAAACATATAAAGTCTTCAAGTTCTCCGACACTCCATCAACGCCGATCTCAGCACGTCGTAGGAAAAAGCCAAGGAAGGCGCTTACAGAAAAAAATGAAAGGCTACAGTTTTGCACTCAAGTCAACAACAGTGTTAAAGATGGACCTGCAAATTTGGACAAACAGAATAAAGAAAAAACACAGAAAAATACGGAAGCTGAAGAACCTGACAAGCAGCTCAACATTGACAAGGATGATAGCAGTGACCCTAAGGGACGAGAAAATATGGAAGGTCATCACCCTGACAAGAAGCTCAACATAGATAAGGACGAAAGCCGTGACGCTAAGAGACAAGAAGAAATCACTAACATTGGACATGAAAATCAGACACGAGTATCTCAAGAGACTATAATACACACACAGGAGGCAAAAATCGACACAGAAATAAAAAAAACATGTAAAGATATAAAAAAGAAAGTCATTATCATTGGTGACCAACAAGCTCGAGGACTTCAAAAAGCGCTGCAAATATTACTGGGCTCTCAACATTTGGTTACATGCTTTTGGAAATCTGGTGCAAAAGTACGCGACCTTACATACGTGGAGAAAAATGAAATTTATGCATTAAGCAACAAAGACTTTGTTATTATATTAGGAGGAATGAATGAGGTCAATCCTTTTGAATTTAAAACTCATGCAGCAATTTGGTTGCACTCAATTGAAAAGGCTAACGTAATTGTGTGTGAAATTCCCCATAACAAAAACCTTAGAGAATATAAACTTAATTATGAATTGAAGCTGATCTGCAACCAGTTCCAGAATGTTTCATATCTGGAGTTGAATGATAGTAGGTTA
Source organism: Argyresthia goedartella (assembly GCA_949825045.1). NCBI lineage: Eukaryota > Metazoa > Arthropoda > Insecta > Lepidoptera > Argyresthiidae > Argyresthia > Argyresthia goedartella. The sequence goes on from OX463832.1 coordinate 25,507,398, forward strand.
ATTCCAGATAGAATGCATTTCACAAAACAATTGAGTAGATCTCTCTTAAGAAAACTATTGCAAATTGACTATACAATAAAGATGAACCAATATACAGAACACATTAACTTACAGAAAAAACACGAAGAAACAGCCAAGGTAATGATAAATATGTCCACTCAAACTAATAACGACACAAAACACATTGAACTGGAACCTGAAATAAAAAATATCAATAAAAATTTAAATAGCAATACAAACAATGACGTAGTAATAAATAGTGGTACCAATAACAAAACTGACATTAATCTCAATGACGACAACAATGATTTTTTTCGTATATCACAATAAAATACACATCGTGCATCAAAACATCAACGGATTAATTAATAAAGTGGATTTACTCTCTGTTCACTTGGATGACCTTCATTAAAACAATAAGCAAATAGACGTTATATGCATTACTGAACACAACATGGTAAAAACTGACGAATCTCAATTGTGTATACCAAACTTTACTTTAGCTTCTCAATACGCAAGAAAAAATAGAAATGGAGGGTCGTGCATCCTTGTTAGAAGAAATCATAAATACAAAGTCATCAATGAAATTAAAAATATTAATATCCCAAACTTAATCGAATGCTGTGCAATTGAGCTTATCGAACATAAAATTATTGTTATGTGTATGTATAGAGTACCACCCCAAACAAATAAGAGTGAAAAATTAGAATCATTTTTCACCAAATTAGAAGAAATACTGCAACTAGTTTGCTATAAAAATAAAAAGGTCGTTATAGGTGGTGATTTAAATATCGAAATGCTTAGTAACACCGTTGCAAAAAGAAAATTTGTGGATTTACTAAGTAACTATAACTTAAAGAGTAAATTTAATGAACCAACTCGCCTAAGCAGTCGCACATGTCTCGACAATTTCTTACATAACGTGCATGGTTGCAAGGGTGAAATTGTGGAGTTAGCACTATCTGACCACACAGCGCAAATAATTGCGTTACCCGTAAAAAAGTTTTTCTCTCTGACACACTATTTTATCATGCGACGTGATGTAAGCGAGGTAAACATGCAAAAATTTCGAAACTACCAAGGTCAGCTTACTTTTAGTGATGTATACGACAGCACTAAACCCAATGAAGCATTTAATTGTTTCCATGATGCTTTCACGCTTCTGTACTCACTATGTTTCCCTTTAAATAGAATCAAAGTGAATATAATAACTAAGAAAACAAAATGGAAATCAAAAGGCATAAAACGATGTTGCAAAAGGAAAAGAAAACTACTGTGGGACTATCGATTAAATCCAAGCTCTACCAACAAACAACTTTTTAAGCAGTACTCCAAACGCCTGAAGAGAGTGATAGTTTCGACACAAAAGGCGCAAAATGACTACTACATCAAAACATCGTCAAACAAAAGCCAAGCGGTTTGGAAAATTATAAACAACACAAAGAATCACATACCCAAAGAGAGTATTAATTGCATAAAAGTCAATGGAAATTTGTTAACAAACCCCACAGAAATAGCCCAAGCTTTTAATAATAATTTTATTGACCAAGTTAAACCTCTTTGTGACATTACTGCTAATAATACTAATAATAATAATCCAGCTTTGACATATAATCAATCAATTCAGTTAAATAATTCTTATAAATCTATGTTTATGTCACCGTCAACTCCAGCTGACGTTTATCGACTAACACTATCGTTGAAGAACACTAACAGTACAGGAAACGATGAAGTTTTGACAAAAGTTATAAAATATGTTGCTGATATTATCTGCCCGATGTTATGCTACATAATAAATATCTGCATCGAACATGGTATTTTTCCAGATCGTTTAAAAACTTCTATCGTCAGACCACTCTTCAAAAAAGATAACAAGGAACATATTAATTATTACAGACCAGTGGCTCTTATCCCAATATTTTCCAAAATAATTGAAAAAGCAATATATGAAAAATTATACAGATATTTAGAACTTAATAATACATATACTTGCGGATGAACAGAAGGGATTTAGAAGAAATAAGAACATTAATATGGCTGTCTTCGATTTTTAACCACGATAATGAAAAACCTAGATAACGGCAAAAGAGTGTCATCGATATTTATGGACCTCACAAACGCATTTGACTATGTCGATCACAAAATCTTAGCTCAAAAATTAAATAGTTACGGAATGTTCTTAGTCTACTAGAATCATACTTGAGTAACCGGTCACAATTGACACAAATAAACAAAATCTGCCCTAAGACAAAAACAGATCAAGTGTATTCTTCTGACGTAAAGGAAATTAAGTATGGTGTTCCACAGGGATCCGTATTAGGACCTTTACTGTTTATTATATATATAAATGACATCCCAAAAGCTATAAATCATCCAATAGTTTTATTTGCTGACGACAGCACAGTGAAATTTATCGGTAATAATTTAATTAACTTAGACTTAGAGAACTTAGACATTAATAATAATTTAACACATATAATTGAATGGCTAACAAAAAACAATCTTTAAATTAATCTGGAAAAAACTAAACTAATGAAATATAGGCTAGGGCACGGACAGCAATACGCATTGAATATTAAATACTTGAATGAGCAAATTGAATGTACAGAGACAACAAAATTCTTAGGTCTCTATATTGATTCCAAAATGTCGTGGAAGACACACATCGAACACTTGAAAAAGAAGCTAAATCAATATGCGTATGCGTTACACATGCTTACAAAAAATGTGAACATTGATGCTGTACTTGTCTCGTATCATGGTTTTGTAGAGTCTTCCGTGCGCTACGGTATAATCTTCTGGGGAAATGCGACGGGTAGAGAGACTATTTTTAAAGCGCAGAAGAAATGATTGAGGGCTATGTGCAAGCTGGTCCAAACTGACAGTTGTAAACCCTACTTCAAGAGTCTCAACATTCTTACGATGCCGTCTATTTACATATACGAAACCTTGGTTTTTGTCAAAAGTAATATGCATCTTTTTCAAAATGTCAAAAGCAGGCGTCACCATATGATGCTCAAAATGGAGTGCCACAAGTCAGCCTATTTTCATAAAAGTATATTTGTCATGGCTATTAGAATATATAACAAACTCCCACAGTCTGTAAAAGAAATACAAAATATACATACATTTAAAAAGAAAATAAAGGGTCTTCTAACAAACAAGGTTTATTACAGTGTCGATGAATACCTCAGTGATGTTTTATAAAGATGGCGACAATGTATTATTTGCCAGATGCCTAATATAGTCATATATGTAGGTAATTAGTAATTATACGCTAATTTTTATTGTTTATAATGTAATTAATACTTATAATGTAAATAATATTCATATGCCCTCCCATGGCAGAGCATAGAGACCCATCACTCAATGTCATTGATTAGATCTACATATTACCTATGTTCCTGAATAAATGATTCTTTATCTTTATCTTTATCTAACAAAACTTGAAATATATGAAATTATTTGCAAGTACAAACAAGACTTTGTAGAATACTCTATAGATAAACTTATGAACGAATATGGACACAGCGTACTAAGATTGCCACCATATCATCCTGATTTCAATCCGATTGAAAACATATGGTCTCAAATAAAGGGAAACGTATCCAAAAGAAACATCAGTATGAATATGACTACTGTGAAACAATTGGTACAGGAAAAGGTTAATATGATTGGTTCCGATGTTTGGGCCAAAGTATGTGACCACGCCATCAAATGCGAAAACGAGTACCGAAAACACGAACCTGAGTTGGAAAATTATATGGCTAGTTTTGTAATCACCGTTCATGAAAACTCTGACGATGATACACCAGAAAATAGTTCTGATTCTGACTGTGATATGGAAGTTGGAAGTATTGTTTCGCATCACACTGTCCACCCCGCTCCTCCTCCTCTTATCCCGCTGTCATAATCGAAGTCGTTCATCCAATCAGAAAATCATATTTATTTATATTAATTTCTCTGCTGGTTGGTTTTGTTTTATGTTGAGGTGTCTTTTTTGTTATGTCATAGTATTTTTAATTAATTACAAAAATTTATTGTTATGAAAAAGGTCTGCAAAATCCTACAGTAGTTTTGACTTATAGTGAGACTTTTGGGGTTCCAATCCTTATAGAATCATTAGATCATCCCAACCGGAATTTGGTTTTTATCAGTGCGTTTTATTGAAATAAAACGTCCTCAGTAACTAGTTATATTTTTGTTTACCTAACGAATTCTTTATATGATAGAATCGTGGTGGTTTTAACATCTCAGTGTAATATACGTCAAACGGGCAATTTGACATTTGACATTGATAAATGAAGTATGCGATTTATTTGATACCTACACGTAATTTAATAATACAGTAATTCATAGACACTGCCAGATTGACAGCTAACGTCAAATTAAAATGACCGTTCAGAAACCATCGATCGAATATCGATTTGGAATCGTACAATCACCCGCCCGGACAGGCACCCACCTGTCCCCTAATCTACGGGCAGCCGAGACAACGTTGCTACCGCTCGTTTTAGAACCGAGCCTCCTACTAGAACCTCTGCAGACCGGGGGGTCCCGTCCTTGCCAGGGAACAAGTTAACAATGCGCCCCCTGCGCCAACGTAGTGGCGGTAGGTTAGCATCCTTAACCAGAACGAGGTCACCAACACTAGGGGGCTAGTTTTGTCAGTCCACTTAAGGCGCTGTTGTAAGATATGCAGATACTCGAGCGACCAACGCTTCCAGAAATTCTGAGTAAACTGCTGCAACATCTGATACCTTGACAACCGATACAATTTCACTCCCTCGAAGGGGTGCTCGGGCAACGCGTTAAGTGGCTGTCCTATCAAGAAATGGCCTGGGGTCAGAGCCTCCAGGTCATTTGGATCCGAGCTGAGCGGACACAACGGTCGCGAATTGAGAACGGCCTTGATCTTACAAAACAATGTCGCGAGCTCCTCAAAAGTCAGTGCGGTATGACCTACTATACGCCCTAAGTGCGTCTTAGCTGACTTAACTACGGCCTCAAAAATCCCACCCCAGTGGGGGCAAATCGGTGGGCTGAAGGTCCACTGTATACCACGACGGGAGAGGGCCGTTCCAATATCCACTTTATTTACATTCAAAAAGTTGACTATCTCTCGTAAGTATGGTTCCGCACCTATGTAGTTAGTGCCGTTATCAGAGCGGATCAAAGTTGGAAGTCCCCTTCGAGAAACAAACCTATCCAAACAAGCAATGAAAGCCTCTGTCGAGAGATCAGCAACGAGCTCGAGATGTACCGCCTTGGTGGATAAACAAACAAACACACATAGGTACGCCTTGTGTTGCTAAGCGGTACGCAATCGTGAACTCTTCACCATAAACGGTCCTGCAAAATCCGTACCAACACCTGAAAACGGTCTGACCTCATTCACACGATCAGGGGGCAAGTCCCCCATGAGAGGTTGCATCGTGGCAGCCTTAAGTCGATAACAAGGCATGCACCAAAACACGATGTTCCGTATGGCACGGCGGGCAGATAAGATCCAAAACTCCCGCTGGAGCGTGGCCAACAACGCGTTACAGCCGGCATGCGCGTTTTTAATATGACGATCAGTCACCAGCAATTCAACTAACTGTCCCCCCTTGGGGAGCAGAAGTGGGTGACGAGCCGAATACGACAGATTCGCATTGCGCAATCTTCCTCCTACCCGAAGTAACCCGGTCGAATCAACAAAGGGGTTGAGACGCGCGACGGCTCCCTTCAATTTCGAACGTCCACTTCGTATAATCTCCAATTCTGCCCCAAACTTCGAGGACTGTACCAAACGGACCAAATTCAACAGCGACTCGTTTCGCTCTGCCGGATTCAGAATAGGGTTCAACGTTCGCTGATCGCGAGGAGTACGACAATTTCGAGCGAATCTCCTAATCCAAGTGGACACGTTTATCAACTTGTCAAGTGAGCTATACCGGTCCAGCAGAAACCCGGCGTCAGGGTCCTCAGCCTTCTGGGTAACATGCACGGCCGCTCTGGGGCCATGATCCGAAGATACTACTACATGGCTGTGGGGCCAGTCCGATTCTCTCTTGGCAAGCCAGGGTGGTCCCCACCACAAATGGTGTCTAACGAGTTCAAGAGCCTGACATCCCCTGGATGCACAATCAGACGGGTTCAATTCTCCTGGTACATGTCTCCAGGTCAGTGGGACCTCAGACGACACAATCTGGGAGACACGGTTCGCAACAAAAACCTCTAAGTTATGGACCGAAGCCTTCAGCCAGCACAATACAATCTGGCTGTCCGTCCAAGCGTACACCGTATCCTCCAAAACTACTGACCCAAGCAACACTGTTAGAGTGTGATTCAAAAGTTTGGCCAAAAGAGCAGCCCCGGACAGTTCCAGTTTTGGAATCGTCATCCTTGTCCGAATAGGCGCTACCTTGCTTTTTGCCAAAACCAAACGCACGTCGACCTCCCCGGTGGAGGTAACGGTTCGCAAATAAACCGCTGCCGCAAACCCTCGTTCAGAGGCATCACAAAACCCGTGAAGGGTTGCCCTGTAATCCCCAGCAGGGACCAATTTCCTCGGCAGCGATACATTATTTATGTCCGATAGCGAGGTGAACATTCGCGTCCAATCAGTCAACAAATCACCTGAGAGGTGGGTGTCCCAGGTCAACTGAGCCGCCCATAGCCTTTGCATAAAACATTTGAGAGCAAAGGTGACTGGAGAAATCCATCCATTCGGGTCGAACGTTCTCGCAATCGTTGACAGTACTGACCGCTTCGTCCAGGCCTTCGGTGTTTCTAAAACCACCCGATAGGTAAACTCATCATGGACGGGCCGGTACTGAATTCCAAGCACTGACAACATGTTAGGGTTGTCAGGATTCTCAAAAACGTGCGGGTCTTGTTGAAACTCATCTGGGAGACCAGCCATCAACTCAGGGGAGTTGGACATCCACTTGCGTAGTTCATAGCCGCCTCGTTCCAGCAATTAAATGAGCTCGTCACGTCGGTCCAGAGCTTCCTCTACACTGGCTGCCCCTGTGCAGACGTCATCGACGTACAAATCTTGCTCCAGGATAGCGGCGGCTCTAGGATAGCTCACACGGTCACGCGACGCCAACTCCCGCAGGGTACGCATCGCCAAATACGGGCTAGACCGTAACCCATACGTGTTCGTGTTTAACTCATAGACCTTGACTGGCTCGGCCGTGGACTCACGCCAAAGTATCAACTGATACCTTCTGTCAGCCGGATGAATTACCATTTGCCTAAACATCATCCGAATGTCTGCGACAAATACAATCTGGTGTCTCCAAAAGCTCGTGAGAATATCCGAAATATCACGACTCAACTTGGGTCCCGAATGTAGACACTGATTCAGGGACATCCCGTTCGAGGTAGGTGCTGACCCATCAAAAACAACTCGAATCTTGCCGGTAGGGGTTCGCAGGACGCCATGGTGTGGAAGGAAACAATGATCCTCAGATCTCCAGTCCACACCCGATACCGACATGTGTCCTAACGACTCATACTCCCTCATGAAATCGACGTATTTTTGTTTAAATACGGCGTCCCTTGACATCCTACGCTCTATCTTCTTCTATCTTCTATCTATCTTCCTAGATTCTCCTAGTGGCGGTCGATCGGCCCTGAAAGGCAGTCGAGTTACAAAACGACCAGAACGAAGGCGACCAGTACTATTCTGGTAAAACAACTCGCACTCTTCTTCGTCTGCGTCGACTCGACGAACGGTGGGAGGTTCCTCTATCTCCCAGAAACGTTGGATAGCGTCTGACAACGCTGAGCCAATAAGTATGCCATCTGACTCGGCAGGCCTAACCTAACCATTGGCAATGCCGGACCCATGATCACGTGACCAAACTTGGTATCCACAGCAATCAACCCGTCCGGCTGAAGAACTCGCCGATCCGACAACAGAAACCTACCCAGAACGTCTGCTCCCAGTAGCAGGTCGACCGGGGCTGGAGTGTCAAAATCGGGATCCGCCAACTTGAGTCCTGATGTCAGGAATCGAACGGCCGGATTCAACTTCACCAAGGGGTGTCTGCCCATGACATGGGTCATTACTAAAGCTTGCACGGATGTTTTTGTCAAAATGTCATAACGTGATCACCGATTGACCAACTACATTCGTAACCGTAACATTCCCCACGCCCCGTATTGATTTATTATACCTATTTACCTTGAGGCCCAACCATTTTGCTAAATAATACGATACAATGCAGCCCTGAGCTCCAGAATCTAATAGGGCGCGAACGTATGTTGGGTTGCCCGCCAAATCCCAAACAAGCACAGAGGCGATCGGTAACACCACCGTCTCCGGTTGGGGGGCAACAAATTGTTGGGCCGCAAATTCCTAGCGAGGGCCCCCGGGGCCCCAATCTGCCTGTAACCGATCAGGTAGGCAGCTATACGCCAGAGGGTCCCATTGTACAAATGGCCCACGCGCCGGTTCCATTGCCACCTTACGACGCCCCCCGAAGGGGGGTGGGCGTGAATTCCACCGTGGTCGCTCCATGAGCGGGGGGGACATCACATGCGACCGACGAGGACGAGGCGACGAGCGGGGCGACAACTGAGGTGGCGTTCGAACCACACCCGCATAGCTCGAAGGTGTCCCATGCCACCCGCCCGTTACGGCCTGCTCAACACACCCAATGTCCCGCTGAGTCGGATGCTGAGTCGCAACCGAAAACTCAGGGCCCCCCATGTGATGACCCTGAGTGCGGCCCTGCACCCCTGGGTGGCCGCGTGCTTGTGGCCCCATTGCCCGCTGAGTCGGATGCTGAGTCGCAACCGAAAACTCAGGGCCCCCCATGTGATGACCCTGAGTGCGGCCCTGCACCCTAGTACTGCCCTGTGCACGTGGGGACGTTGGCCCCTGAGTTGCGCTCCGAGTCGCAAACGAATTCTCAGGGCCCCTTGCCGTGTCACCCTGGGTACGGCCCTGTGGTCGCTGTTGGCCGGACCGGTTCATGCACAACAGATTGTTGTGGGCCCCACCACAATATCCGCACATTTTTGTGCGCGTGCAGTCCCTAGCCATGTGTGGCCCGAGGCACAGGAAACACCAGCCCCGCTGCTTGGCCATCTGGCGCCGTCCCTGAACCCTAAGTTCCCCGAACTTATTGCAATTGGCCACAGCATGGCGAATCTGCCTACAACATGGGCAGGTCTCACTATGTGGGGTCAATGCACTCACAGTCCCATATGACTGCCGGTTGGTGCGGTCCTTCCTCGTCGGAGGGCCCCTACTCACAGCGCTCCCGGCAGCTCTCTGTGGCTCCGAAGAATGGGTGACCGTCAACCCCAAATTCTCTGCCCGTCGAGACTCCTCTTCCAAAAATCCGACCAAGTCGGAGAAGGCGGACAGGTCCTCGGCCGACCTCCCGTGAGACTGTTCGAAACGAGTCTGCACGTCAGCGGGTAGGCGGGAAAGTACAATGTACAACAGTAAGTACGAACATTCACCAACCGGAAGTCCAAGATTCTCTAGAGTCTTGGTGACGGACAACAATGGGTTCAAAACCTCCGTCTGTATGGCCCCGACCTTGTTCACAACCGGGATGCTAAACAAACGGTTCAGTTGGGCATCGGCCAACCTCCGTCTGTTGTGGTAACGTCTGACCAACAATTGCCTGGCCGTCTCATAGTTGCCCTCCGTAACTGTCAAATGAGCGACCAGCTCCCTAGGCTCACCCCTCAATGCTGCCACCAGCTGAGCCATCTTGACAGACTTGGTAATGTCCGATCGCAAGTGCACCAAACTGTCGAACAGATTGATGAAGCTCATCCATTCACCGGACACGCCGTCGAAGGTAGGCATAGTTATCGCGGGTAACCTGGTCCCCGATCCCTGATGCGGCAGAGGTGCTTCAATGTCACCACCATGGCTGGACTCGCGCTGTCTACGTATGTCCGCAGCCTTCTGCGTGATAGCAGCTGCCATCTCCATACATTGGTCGACATCCCCTATCAACCGTGACAGCCTGTCAGGTGCGCAACCATCAACTGATTCCGCCTGCGCGGACAATTCGAGCACCCTATTGTAACGTTCCTTAACGTCCATAGACCGCTCCAATACCACATCATGCCTATCTAAACGGTCTATCAGACCGTGTGCGGAGGGAAACCATCTGAGTTCCTTAGAAACACCCTTCTGGATTTCAGATAACGACATGATCGGAACGATATTTACTCACAATTTGCAGTAAATCAATTTTATTGGACCCTTCAGTTTATAACCCAAACGAGGGAACCCTAAACTATAACTTAAATAATGTTGTTTTCCTTAAACAATAGGAACCGAGTTTTATATCTATATAAATTATGCTACACTTCTAATATTCTAATCCTGTAAATAACAAGTTAGTTTCCCTTTATTATTATAACACACACAGATAATAGTCAATATTAGTTCAAGTAATAAATTGCTATACACTTGCTGAGTCACATCTCAGTACAACTGGTCATTTAGGGAAAACTGTAATATCTGTCTGTCTACTACCAGCAATAGACTGCAATACCAATCTATGTGGATATAGGAACAAACAAGTTACCTAACCGCCTAGATACCTACAGATTGATAGTCCCAATTCGTGCTTTCCTGAAGCCCTTGACGGCTGCAAATCTCAGGAAACCACGCTCTAGCTACCAAAATGTTCAGGCTTCTCAGCACCTAATGACCTCGTAGGGGCCCATCAGCTACGAGGTAGCGTGACGATCAGGTGCCAAGAAGTGATGAACGTCGGCGTTTCACCGAGCTAAAGTTATGTGGGGTAGATCTAACCTGGTCTGTGCTTCGGTCCCGTCAACCTCCTGTCTCTCTGCAAGGCCCGGGCGCGCCCTAGGCTCTTCTTGGTAGACAGGTTCTTCAGCCAACCAGGTATGACTGGCGGGCCAGCGTCAATGAGCACAGTGGTCCAACACAGGTTATGTTTCTACGTGGTAAATACGAATTGGCACGAAAATCCGAACTTTATCTGGTTCGAGAGACAACGGCACACTCAGCTATATTAATAATCCTGAGGGAATCCCGAATACATTCCAGATGCCCTTTGATTTAATTTCAACAAACTAATCAACACACGTTTTCATTGCGGGGTTTTTTCTTCTATCGTCTGCCAGTTGTCAAAACTGCCAGATTGACAGCTAACGTCAAATTAAAATGACCGTTCAGAAACCATCGATCGAATATCGATTTGGAATCGAACAGACACATCGGCACCATTCGGGTGTTATCTTTGTTCCGAGTTTTGCGGATAGGAAAGGATTATTCACTACATCTGTATCCATAGGTGACAATAAAATGTCTCAAATACCAATCTAACAAAATAAATAAATAAGAACAAAGACAAGCTGTAATGAACATAACTTACGAGAAACCAGACTAGACCAGTCCCCCCAAGCAGCAGGTAAGTTTATAAAAGTTGTTAGCATGAAATGGATTTGTTAGACCTATCAGATATCTTCGTATGATAACAGCAGTATAACTAATATGGTCTTACTCTGAGCTGTGGCGGGAAGGCACTTCGTCATTTTCATTGATCAGAAAAGGACTGTTGAATGAAAATGACGTTAGGTGGTTATGACGCAAAAACTATAAAGAAGATAACGCGTATATTATCTTGTCATATTTGACATTTTGGGTGAGAATTTTTCTGCATTCTGACAAAATCATGTTGTTTTTTTTAATTCTGCAAGTATAATAAGCTAAGGTCTATTCAGCCTCCAACACCCACTGTTGAGTAAAGGCCTCCTATTCAGCACGCCACTGACGCGGTCCTGCGCCAGCCTCATCCACTGGCGCCCAGCAAGGTCTACAGATATATGTTTACATCCTAACCATACAAATTATTTTATCTCAGTTATAATAATTAATGATATAAAAATATAATAATTTAATAAAAATAACTCTTCGATACTCATCGCAGACTTTCTGTTTGTATTTCCCTACCAGAAAAACAGCAATTACGACTATGGTGCAAAAATCAGTTCCGAAAAAATACATTTCCTTTGATCAGGTTCACAGGATTGAAAAATACCTAAAAAGTAACTCTAAAATAAATTATACTTTGTCCACTCTATTAATGGTTTTTTGACAGCTCACGCACAGCTTCCTATTGTTTAAGTTGAAATTTCTTTAAAATAATATTGGTCTTCATGGACGGGTACCACCCCCTTATTATAGTGATGTGCTACAGATACCAATAAATTTAAATATTAATATTATATAAAGTTTTACATTCTTCTTATCATAAGGCATACAAATAAAACAACTTAAACAGTTTGTTGGATTTCATATTTAGGATAGAATTGCAACCACTGATATGTCGAATTCCATTCATCTCTCCCATTCAAACATACGCATTCGTGATATCGCTCGCTCTCTCGCGCGCCGACAATCTGAAATGCGGGCGACTGCCGCGCCGCTGATGTCAGAATAAAAGAACTAATTAATCAGCCATCTTCGCTGCGCTCGCGTCGGTCTGTGTTGCGAATTTACAAAATTGTTTTTTTTAATCCATTGCAATCGCTGCAATAACCCGCTATTTTGCTACAAATATACATTTAATAAATGCTTTATGAGTGTGTTATGGACTGAGGACGTATATTGTGCCGTTTAATGAGTGGTTAAAGACTCCAGCATCTCCGTGAAATTGATACGTGTTACGAACGTGTTGGCGAGCCTGGGTCCAGAAGCTGAGCTGATGTCCAGGTGAGTGCGTATGGATCCTAATCCTTTAACTAAGCACTGTTCATCGTCCTATGTCCCATCATTCCAGAGATTTTACCCTTCAATATCAGTTGGTTGCAAATAGGTAGGTTGGGTCGCATATTTTTTTTTCGAATCAGCTACAGTCTTTAAAAAGCGCTACGACTGAAGAAGTCCAAAAGAAAGCGCCCGCAAATAAAATAAAGAATTGTTATCCAGCAATTTAATGGTCCTTCGAGCCTGGATATAATAATCTTTTAATTAAAATTAATTAATTAAAATTAATTAATTAATTAATTATTAATTTATGTTCCGCTACTCAAAATCTAAATCACAAACAGTGCGTTAATACTTTATGCTTGTAAAAATTAGTTGTTATTATTTTATTCTTTTTCAATCCCGCACCGCTAACGACTAATTTATTTTATCTTCCGCCGGCATAAGGTAAATAAAGTACTTTCGTGATAACTTCACAATCAAATAAATATCTCATCATCTTGAGTTTCCATTGTTCTAGCATTCGCATTCACACCCACCCACATTTTTGATATAGAAATAATAGTTTGTTCGCTCGCTAACCGACCTTGACCTATTTATCATACCGCTTTCTATTACCGCTAATTGTTAAGTTTATAGACATTTCGTACTGTGTGTAATTGTCATAGTTATACCTATCGCATATTTCGTTCACGATGTCTAAAACAAACAATAAACCCGAAAAATCTGAGGGGCACGAATCACCCGCAGATCTCGTTATACTGGAAGCTTAGCGTAATGCTTACTTCACTCGCTTACAAAACATTTATCAATTGTCGCTTCAAGTACAAAATGATGAAATTGAACCTACAACGTTTCTGAATAACGTCACGAATCTAGATCAATTGCGATCTGATTTTGAGCGTGTGTTAGACCAGTATAACGAACGCTCCTTAACTTTGTTGCCTACAGCCGCTGCTGTTAACTATCAACCTCTGATCGCATTTGACGAGATGTATTGTCAAATCAAACGCGTTCATTCTGATATTCAGAAACGATCACAAGACTCGCAGCCAACATCGCAGTCTTATTCTGTGAAACATAAAATTCCCGCTATTGAATTAATGTCGTTTAATGGGGATCTTCGTAACTGGCCCTTATTTTATGAACAATTTAAAAGTGTCATTCATAATCACCCGCGATTAACGGATAGTGAACGTGTTCAGTTTTTAGTAGGCAAACTGACTGATCAGGCGAAGTCAGTCTGCGCTGGCTTACCCACCACGGGTGAAAATTATGCCATTATATGGCAAGCGCTGATTGCCAAATACGAGAACAAGCGCGCACTAGCAGCCGCGAACGCTAATCAGATGTTGGACTTCAAGCCCATCTCGAGCGGCTCAACGGCTAATCTGGAATCATTTCTGTGCAATTATGACGCATCGGTCAAGGCACTAAAGGCACTTAAGTTCCCGGATTTAGCGGATTTCTTGTTTTTGCATATCGCATTACAAAAACTAGACCCCGAATCTGTCAAATTGTTCGAAATGTTCTATCGTAAAGAAAAGTGTCCTTCTTACAGTAACCTCATCGAATTTATAAATGAACAGACAAAGGTGGTAGCTCATTCTATGCCAAAACAGGCTTTAACTACGCCGCAACCTAAGAATAATAATAGTAAGAATTTGCCTGCTCCAAAACTTGCCCAGACAAAAACCTTTGTCACCCAGCCAGATGCAACGGCATACTGTCGATTCTGCTAATCTAATAAACATGAACATCTATAACAATGTTCCGCATTCTTGAAATTATCGCCTCATGAAAGGTATAACTTTGTAAAAACTAATTCCATTTGTAACAATTGCCTTAGTTACAAACATAAGTTCTCCGTCTGCTCGTCGCAAAAAACATGCAATGTTTGTGCTCATCGACATCATACGCTATTGCATTTTAACAACCCGAATATTTCACATACAAGAGGTGTAGCTAATAATGCTCCCGCTTCCGCTTCCGCTCCCACTTGTAAATCGTTGCCTTCATCACCATCGTGTTCTACTGACAACGCTGCCGCTGCGGCAAGCAGTTCTCAGCCACAACTCATAAGGAATAAGAGCGATAATCATTTACAATCGAATTCCACCTTATCTCATCTATCGGCAGGCAATCTTGATAATTCGGGCAGATCTATTCACACAGAAACAGTCACCTTGTTGGGTACCGCGAAAATAAAACTATATATTAGTGGGACCGCACATAACGTAAGGGCATTAATTGATCCGGGATCGCAAAGTGACTATATTTTTACTGAGTGTTGCCAGCGCTTATCTCTGCCGCGTTCTACCCAAAATCACTTCACGAGGGTTCAGGGTATAGGTGGAATCTCACAAAAAATACAGGGAGTATCCACTGTTAAAATTGGTTCTCGGTTTGATGACAACAATAAAACTTACTCGATTCATCCTCTTATTGTTGAAAACATTACCACGCAACGGACGTCAACTTGTCCGGTCTAGAGTGTTTTAAGAGCTTACCGCTAGCTGACGATAGCTTTAACGAACCTGGCCCGATAGATATGCTTTTAGGAGTAAATCTGTTCTGCGAAATATTACTTAATAATAAAGTTCGGCATGTAAGTTCACCTGCCGCTGCGTTAGAGACTACGTTGGGTTATATTATTCTGGGAGATGTCCCCGTGACGTCACCATCGCCGCCACAGCACGCAACTCGCACGTTTTGTGCGTTTACAAATGAACCGCTTAGCCAGAGTTTGGAGAAATTTTGGACTTTAGAAGAAGTGACGTCTAAAAAACATTTAAGCCCTGACGAGCAGGAGTGTGAGAACATATTTACATCTACCACGACTCGTAACGATAATGGTTCTTACGCAGTCGACCTTCCCTTTAAATAAAGCCCTGATAATTTAGGCAATTCGTTTAAAACCGCAAAAAAGAGATTCTTAATGCTCGAAAATAAATTCGCAAAAAATCCGCAACTTCACGAAAAATACAGCGAGGTCATTCATGACTACTTAGATAAAGAGATTATTTCTTTAGTTCCGCCTGAAGAGGATCTCTCGCCGTGTTTTTACCTACCGCATCACCCTGTCATACGTAATGACAAAGCCACTACTAAGCTACGGCTAGTCCTTGACGGTAGCTGTAAGACAGACAGTGGGCTATCTTTGAATGACATTCTTCACACCGGTTGCAACTTGCAGGCCGATATATTTCACATTCTTTTGAATGTGCGCGTTTTTAAAATCGCGTTTTTCGCTGAAGTTCGTCAAATGTACTTGTGCATAGAAGTACATCCCCCGCACCGCTGTTTTCAACGATTTCTATATCGTTTTTCGCCTGATGCCCCTCTAGAGACTTACCACTTCAATCGGGTAACCTTCGGCCTCCGATCGTCACCGTTTCTTGCATTGCGCACGCTTCGTCAGCTCGCTGACGATGAGCGTGATAAATGCCCACTTGCCGCCGCCGTTCTCGAAAGAGACGTATACATGGATGACTTAGCTTCCTCTGCTTCTTCTCCGAGGAAGCAGTTGCCACACCAAACCAGCTCATCAGTCTTTTTAAGACTGGCGGGTTCGATTTAGTCAAATGGACTAGCAACTCCCCGCAGTTGCTAGATAACATTCCTGAGACGCACCGCCAGTCCGAATCCATCTCTTTCGATGACGGCAGCTCTTTCAAGATCCTCGGTCTCAAGTGGCATCCTGGCTCTGACGAGTTTGTATTTACTGTGTCTCCTCCGCAACTTATTGGCACAAAGCGCGCCATTCTTTCTGCCACCGCCCTCTTATATGACGTGCTCGGCCTAGTCGGCCCCGTTATACTTTACTCCAAACTTCTCATAAAAGAACTTTGGCTTCTGAAAATGGACTGGGATCATATGCCACCCCAGCACATTTTACATTTATGGCATCAGTTTGTCAGTGAACTTCCTTTGATCTCTACTCTGAAGTTTCCTCGTCATTTGGGTATTAAAAAATATTCAACACTCACGCTTCTTGTTTTTGCGGACGCAAGCGAGAAGGCTTTTGGATGCGTCATATATGCGCATGTCGCAACGGAAAATCAAGATCCAGTTATTCGTCTGATTTGCTCTAAATCAAAGGTCCAGTGAAGACCGTGACAGTCGCTCGGCTAGAACTTTGCGCCATCGTTTTAATGTCAAAGCTTCTTCGAACTGTTCACGATTCGCTGTCTCAATGTCATTTAATTGACAATACTTTCACATTCTCAGATTCTGAGGTCGCGCTATGTTGGGTGAACTCTTCACCCCATAGATTCGACACTTTTGTAGCTAACCGTATAGCTCAATGTCAGAATAATTTCGCTTCGGAACACTTCTTTCATGTGTCTGGATCTGAAAACCCCGCAGATTGCCTCTCGCGTGGGCTTATACCCTCTCGCTTACGGGACCACGATCTCTGGTCCCATGGGCCTTCGTGGGCTTCGCTACCCGTGAGTGAGTGGCCGACAGTAAAATTTTCGCCCTCATCTATGAGCTTACCAGAAGAGAAAACCGTTACCCTTGTTGCCCCCGACAGCGGCAGTAATGAGCATTGGATTATAACGTTAAGTAAAAGGTTCTCTTCGTGGCATCGATTCCTTAAAACCGTCGTTGTGGTTCTAAAGTTTCTTAGAAAACTTCCTCGCGGCAGTGAAGTCACCGCGTCAGACTTAGAGACAGCTGAATTGCTTGTCATAAAAATCGTGCAGCAACTCTCATTTGCAGAGGACATACGCCACCTACAATGTGGTAGAGTTTGCTCCCCCTCCGTGCGCAAATTATTCCCTTTTATTTGCGACAATATACTTCGAGTAGGGGGTTGTTTAAGGAATTCATCGCTCGATTTCTCTAACAAACATCCCGAGTTATTGCCAAAAAATGGACATATAGTCGAGTTACTAATTGATTCTCTCCACCGCGAAAATGCGCACGCCGGTCCGCAACTTTTACTGTCAATTTTAAGACAAAAATATTGGATTCTCTCCGCCCGTCGCATCGTTAGACACCGCTTTCATAAATGCAACCAGTGCTTTCGCGCCAATCCAACGAACACATTTCCTACGATGGCCGACCTTCCCGAATGCCGTGTAGAGCAAAGTAAATCCTTCACGCACACTGGCGTGGATTACGCGGGCCCGTTTTACATCACCATGGTCAGAAAAAGGGGCGTACGAAGCCAAAAGGCGTGGCTCTGCTTATTCATCTGTCTGGTGACGAAAGCCGTTCACGTGGAGCTCGCTTCATCGCTTAGCTCTGTGTCGTTCTTGGACGCGTTTAAACGGTTCATATCCCGGCGTGGGCCTTGTAAAGTGTTATATAGTGATAATGGCACTAATTTCGTTCCTTCCAAGGCTTACTTCAACGAACTTCTTTCCTTCCTTCGCACTGAGGACTATTATAAAACCTTTCGGGAGGAACTTTTGAAAAACCGCATTACATGGCGTCTAAATCCGCCCACAGCACCTCACTTCGGGGGTATATGGGAGGGAAATATTAAATGTTTCAAAACACATTTGCATCGCGTCATAGGTAAACAAATCCTTACCTACGAAGAGCTACTTACAGTGCTCAATCAAATCGAGGCGATTCTCTATATATTGAGTTCTGATCCGTCTGAACCAACCGCACTAACACCCGCTCATTTTATTTCAACCGCGCCATTGCATCATTTGCCCGCAGCTGATTTGAGTCAGGAGCAAACAAACCTGTTAACTCGGTTTTCTTTGTTAGATTCGCTTGTTCAATCTTTCTGGAAGCGTTTCCGAAATGAGTATCTCCACAACTTGCAAAGCCGAGAAAAATGGAACACTCCAGCCAAACCAGTGGCTGTAGGAACCATCGTATTAATTAACGTCGATAACGCTCCGCCCTTGCAATGGCCGCTCGGTATCATAACGAGCCTTTTTCCCGGACGCGACGGAGTCGTCCGCGTTGCGGAGGTGAAGATCCGCAACGGTACGTTGCAGCGACCGATCGTGCGGCTGTGCCCACTGCCAACGCAGTAGGGTTGTCACTTATTTATATTCAATTTACAAAACTAATTTTAAAATGCAAGCATAATGTATGTTATGCACCTAGTTATAGTTTTTATTTTTTCTTCTCTCTCTCTCTTCAAGCCCGGGGGCATGTTGGATTTCATATTTAGGATAGAATTGCAACCACTGATATGTCGAATTCCATTCATCTCTCCCATTCAAACATACGCATTCGTGATATCGCTCGCTCTCTCGCGCGCCGACAATCTGAAATGCGGGCGACTGCCGCGCCGCTGATGTCAGAATAAAAGAACTAATTAATCAGCCATCTTCGCTGCGCTCGCGTCGGTCTGTGTTGCGAATTTACAAACTGTTTTTTTTAATCCATTGCAATCGCTGCAATAACCCGCTATTTTGCTACAAATATACATTTAATAAGTGCTTTATGAGTGTGTTATGGACTGAGGACGTATATTGTGCCGTTTAATGAGTGTTTAAAGACTCCAGCATCTCCGTGAAATTGATACGTGTTACGAACGTGTTGGCGAGCCTGGGTCCAGAAGCTGAGCTGATGTCCAGGTGAGTGCGTATGGATCCTAATCCTGTAACTAAGCACTGTTCATCGTCCTATGTCCCATCATTCCAGAGATTTTACCCTTCAATATCAGTTGGTTGCAAATAGGTAGGTTGGGTCGCATTTTTTTTTTTCGAATCAGCTACAGTCTTTAAAAAGCGCTACGACTGAAGTAGTCCAAAAGAAAGCGCCCGCAAATAAAATAAAGAATTGTTATCCAGCACAGTTTATATTAATTCCTTTTATTAACATGAACAGACAGAATCATCACGATTCGTCCGATTAGGAGTCTTCAGTAATATGATTAGCTCTTGTGTGACTAAAGTATCAAATGCAATGTCACGGTCCCAATCAGACATTATAACTCTCTTAGTTCTCTCCACTACACTTGCCCAGTTCTTGGCCGTCACGTGGGTGCAAGCTACTAAGTAGTTTTTGAGTAATTGCAATATTTTATTCGCTGTGAATGGGCGGCTTGTGTTGTTTCTTGCAGCATGCCCTTTTACTTGTGCCCATATAAGTTCTATGGCATTGTAATGACAGTGATATGGAGGAATCCTAGGGACAATATGATCATATTCTGCTGCCATTTCATCGATCACATACCGTTTCGATGTCTTTTTGGGGTGTTTTATATTGTCAACAATTCTATTTTCAACATGGAATGGCATTTTGTCAATTCGGCGAGAGTGGTTGGGCGCATTATCCATAAAATTATTGATGGTTCTTCCAATGATAGAAGCATATTATTGAACCACTCTTTATTCACCTCCGCATTTATTTCTTCGTGGTGATCGCCAGGTTTATTTGATTTAAATGCCAGCAGTGCGTCTTGTACAAAACCTTTTGCTGTACCTGCGTGGCAAATGATGAGGCGTTCACCTTTTCCCATTGTTACTGCGGAGGTGGAAGCAGCAGTGTCGTCAGTCAGGATCGGGATACGGTGTGGTTAGCATTGAGCTATGTTTTAATCGTGAAGACAATATTTGTGCAATCTTGTTTTTTTTTTGCCTCTCTTAAAATGTGCCAAAGTAATATCAGCGCGTTCTATAAAATTAATATTTTTCTTTTATCTGATTTTTTATTCCAAAAGTCCATTTTTGTCAAAACTTTGGCCAAACAAGATTTTTGATTACGAAATAGACCACTACTTTTCAAAGAAACAATAAGTTTTCTTAAAGTTGGATTTTCTTTTTTCACATAATAGTCATGGGTCTTTGGTAGGAATAGCGGAGCGTAAGCAAAAGCGGCGGAACAGAGCGACATGCGTCTCGCGTCGTATCATCAAGCTCACTGTCCGGCGGCGGCCGCGCGTACCAACTCCGGAGGAGGCGAGCGCGCCGACAGGTTATACCGTGACGTAGGCGTTTGCAGTGCGCGCTCCTATCTACTAATAAAAAACGGTGCGCTTGTCCGCTTCAACGTACAAAATATATTAAAGTTTATATAATGCAAAGTGACATTTATGATTCAACATAAATGGATGCATTATCCACTTAAAAATTACTATTATTAAATTATTATTATTAAGTTAGTATTATTATATTTATTTATTATTATTTTATTATTAACAATATTTAATTAGATTATTAAGACTAGATTATTAAGATTTGATTATTAGGATTAAGTAATTATTGATTTTATTATTATAAACATGCTAATGTAAATTTTGCATAACGGATTGCGATTGATAAATAACATTCAGTAATAAATATTGATGTACTAAATTTAACTATTTTAAATTAAGATTTAGTGACATACACTGAATTAACGCCACATCACCCCCCTCTAGAGACCATCATGGGCGATAATAGTTAGGGAACCGGACAACGCGGCCTGATCGCGTCCGCCTGGTGTCATTATCTTCGGTTCTGGTTGTAGGTGTGGTGGTGTTTGCTGGGATTGGTGACGCTGATGAAGTGTTTGTGACGTTTTTTGTGTTGTGAGGGTGTGTTTGTGTATCCGGTTGAGTGCTAGTGGTGTGTGTGTCATGCAGTACGTAGGCCGGCTTTAACCGATCTATAGATACTGTCATTTCCTTACCATTGACTGCTAACCGATACACCTTGGGATCTCTCCTCAAAACTTTATGTGGGCCAGTTGTAACGGCCCACGGCCAAAGTCGCGCCACCGCTATCAGTAGCTATGATCGTCTATTCTATCTACCTCAAAATGAGAGGACCCGATTCAGCTGTAAGATTTGTAAGTTAAGAATGATAAGTCTGAATTTCTCGTTTGTTGAGAAGTTCGTTAGGCGTACAATAGTCGAACGAAGTTCGGTTCAGGAAGTTACAGTTTCCAGTTAGACAGAGAAAGCATATATGTCCGCGAGCCGGTAATTCGCATCAGTCAGCGGTGTATTGCGCCAGATCAATCGTTGTTATATTTTATGTGAGATGGTACCATCTGGTTTTTGTATATATGGGCGCTTGGAACCTTTTTTTTTTAATGGTCGACCACAGTTTATAATATTTGTGTGTGATATCGTATAGATATCCGTCGTAGTTTTACGACGTGAGTACTCAATGATATTTCATGTGCTCGCTAGTAGCGGCTTGTGGTGGTTCCAATTATATATTTGGTTCACGGCAATAACGATCCGAAAAGACCGGTTTACACAATTGCGAATTGATTTTCCGAAATGGGTTCTGAACTAGCGGTTACCTCAAAAGGTCCGTAACGTTTTGAAACCTTCAACTCTGCGCAATTTGAGCTGGATGTTATCGAAACGTAAGCATTATTGTTTTAGGAGATCTAACCCACACCATAGCGAAGTGCATAGTTCGATAAATACCGAACTATGAATTCCACTAGCCACAGCACGTCCTGGGCTGAGCCAAATCATATATACCGACTCAGCCTACACATTAGACCTCCAGCGAAATTTACATTTAATTTAAAGATGCAACTTGAATCCAACCTGACCCAAAGCAATGCAAAACACCTACCCGGACCTAAACAATGAACTTTAGACTGTAAATTGATCTCTTCGCGCTTCCCCGACAACACTCAAATGTCAAAATATCAACAGGATATGTTATCTGTGTTGACACCGGTTTAACTTTGTTCTGAATTTGTTGTTTCCATCCGCGGAACCTCATCGATCAAACAGTCTCCCTATGCCCTGTCAACCTAGGTTTAGCCGCAACTAAACTCCTGTCTAGCCTAGTCTAAAACCTAGTGTTATACCACGTCCATTATCGACACCACTCGAAAATGGTTGAGTTTGATTTGAATGTGCTTGAATGTTTAATGACTGTGTGTGTGGGAATTTCAAAACACGCTACTCGAAAGGAATGAGGAGAGGATTAGCCCGCGAATATCCTAAGAGCCAATCCAGGAACCCTATGGTGAAGGAAAAAGGAATTTAGGGTCGCTCCAAGCCCAGACTCAGACTCAGATAATTGACTTACAAGTTCTTTTCTAACGACCCAAGGATAGTTTTGGAATTTGGGGTTGGTTGATATAAAGGTTAGGAACCGAGGTATATCTCGGCGCTTCAGACACTCACGAAAACCCACTGAAACTTCGCAATCACAATTTCGTATAGTTCTGACGCGTAACACGGCAGACAAAACTGTTTAGAACTCGTGAAAGACGACTGTCACAGTAGCTAGACGCTGAGACTGAATGCTCTCCCCTCCCACGCTCTCGTATTTATAGACCCTTTGCGAACACGCTCTGCCCAAGCGAAGCTTCTTATCACTAACTACACAGGGTCTAATTTCAACCATGCCATGCAGATCCGCCGTTCTACAAATTGTGTGTACGCATATTCACTATGATCAATCGTAGGTGATCACTCAAATCATTTGGTACTGCCGATACACAGAACCTGTTGATCGCTGACCAATAAAAGCTTGTTGCGATTAATTAAGCATACCCGACCGCTAGACGCGCGTAGCAAAGACCACTAGAATGCTATTCATACTAGCCGTGTCAGACCCTCCATCTCATACCTCAATCGCAATTGTATATTTGCAATCAACATAATAGCTTTCTCCGTATCGTTCCATAATAACCTTTCATTATTTAGTTATTCATAATTTTATTCAACGCGCAGCCAACTCGGCTCTGATTCCTACACATCTCGCAGGAATGCGACAAAAAAACCTGACCTGTAAACTTCTCCGAACCATCACACGCGTCGGCTCTGTTTTTTTTTTGCTAACTTGCCACTGAGCTACGCAAAACCCCCAAACGTTATCTGAACCGATTCGTATTCAAAACAGCGCGGCGTTGGGCTAGTCCTCTATCACGCAGAATGAAGCATCAAATGTACCGACTCTCGTGTACCATTACAGCCCCCTCCCAGACCTTGAGACACTGTTTATCTCAGTTAACATGGCGCAAGGATCTCATTACCACTATGCTTTGTCCATATCTACTCTATATGTACGAACATCTCAAATCATGTACACAGACCGATGAATCTGTCAATTATGTATATAATATTTACTCAACTCGATTGAGTTCTCTCCTGTCTTATCTTATTTATCTATCTAACTATACAACCTCGCTTACCCGCAACTTATCCTAATTCGTATTATTATATATATACAATTTGTTTTTTTTTGTTTTTTTTTTTTTTGTTTTTGTTCCCAAACCATGCAAGATCCTTAAGTCTACAAAGTAGTTACTCAAATTTACAGCTTACAGCTTAATTATATAACTTTTATACACTATCTTATTTATCTACGCCCTTATTCGTCCTCACATAATACCTGGCTATATTTATAGTATTGAAATTACCCAATATCTCATTTGAACCCGGATCTACTAAAGTATAACAGTTAGGATATACCACTGCCGAAATAACATAAGGCCCTTTATACAACAATGAAAATTTCCGCATGATTTTATGTTCTTTATTTGAACGCACAAAGGTCTTAAGTTTCACATAATCACCTATACGATAGACTTCTAACTTACGCCGTTTGTCCGCCTGTCGCTTACGTCGTTCACTAGAACTTTTAGAGTTTTCTATCGCTACATTCCGCACCAGTTCCGTATCTCGCACACTATGGCCTAATAACCATTCATCGCCCAATTCCTTGTCAATAGTTAACGGTTCCCGCCTACCAAACGCTAACTCATTAGGCGCAAAGCCTGTGCTTGTGTGTTCGATATTATTATAACAATTTTGAATGTCCGGTAACACGTCGACCCAACTACGATTACTTCCGCCGCAATAAGTTCTAATCAGTCGACCTAGCTCGCGATTCACTCTTTCTACGCTATTAGAATTTGGACAATACACCGACGTATGAGTGACCCGAATCCCCAGCTGTTTGAGTCCAAATTCCCAAACTTTCGATATGAACTGTGGTCCTGAGTCCGTAATTATAGTTTCGATAGGTATTTCCCTATGAAATCTCTTTGTACAAGCGAGCACGCTCCTACCTGTCGCTTTTCGCATTGGATATAATTTTATTACTTTACACGTCTTTGTACACGTCTTGAATCACATATATATATTGATATCCGAATTTACCTACGGGCAATGGCCCATAAAGGTCCGAGAAAACTTTCTCACCCAACTTTTCCGCCAACACCGGTGTACAAGGACCAACGGTATTGTTAGTACTTGGTTTGACCTTTTGACATATGTCACAACTTCTTATCACCGCGCTAATCACCCTACTCATATGAAGAAAATAATATCTGTCCTTCATCAGTGCTAATATTTTATATGTGCCGTAGTGACCTATTTCTTCATGTATTTGTAAAATTAGTTCCTCCTGTAGTGATTTCGGAATTACTAGCAACTGTACGTTCCGCTTCGGCACGTGAAAATATAACGTATCACCTACTAGCTTGTAATTTTCAAACCCTCTCGTTCCCGTATCTACTACATTACGTCTGATACAACCGCTAATTCGAGTTAACCGCTCATCTTCGCTTTGTAATCTCGCAATGTCCCGTAAACTCGAAATAACACTTGCGGTATTCGATGCCTGAAACCAGAATATCCCCGGCTGAACATTTGTACTGTCAATCATACCTCCAGGTCCCGCTATTTGCCTGCTTAGCGTGTCGGCAATTTGATTATCAGTCCCTCGCACAAATTCTATGTCGTAATCGAATTGCTCTAAAAACATAACCCACCTAGTTACGCGTGGCCCCAATAAAGTCCACGACTTAATGAACGTCAAACTTTTATGATCAGTTCTAATAATAACTTTTTCTCCCCGCAAATATATCTCAAATCGCTTTAAAGTGTATATAACTGCATACATTTCTTGTTCACTGATAGCCCATCTCGTCTGAGCACCCTTAAATGCCTGCGAACAGAACCCTATAATTCGTTCCTGGCCCGAATCATCTAATTGATAAACATAACCCCCAATTCCTATAGCGCTGGCGTCACATTGAACATAATATGTTTTCCCGCCAATGGCTGACTCAAAATTATACTTTCTGAGAATTGTTTTTTTATCTCGTCAAAAGCACTTTGCATCTGCGCACTCCAAACGAACTTGACTCCAGACCGTAATAAATTGTACAAGGGCTGTGTTAACATTCCAAAATTTTTTATAAACCTCCGAAAGTAATTTATGAACCCCAAAAACGCCCTCAATTGCCTGACAGTTCTGGGTGACGGATATAATTTAAGTGTTTCAATTTTGTCCGGGTCCATTTGCAAACCCTGTGTAGACAAAATGTGCCCCAATAACTTGACCTTTTTTTGTGCAAACTCGCATTTTTTTAGTTTGCATGTGAAGCCCGCGTCTTTCAATTTACTCAAAACCGTGTCCACTTGAGACAAATGCTGTTCGAAGTCACCCTCAGTTAAAATTGCCAAATCGTCAACAAAATTTAAACAATATGACCTAACCTCTGGCCCTAGAATTAAATCCATCGCCCTCGAAAATGAACCCACACTGGTTTTCAACCCCTGAGGTAAAACGTTGTAAACATAACTTCTGCCTTGATATACAAAACCCGTGTATCGTTTAGATTCGTCTGATAATGGTATAGAAAAATACGCATCTTTGATATCAATAACCCCTATGTAGTTTATCCGGCGCCCGGATTGCAATATCTCACTCATTAAAGGTGTGGTTTCAACCTCACCAACCATTCCCGTGTTTAATTGTCGTGCATCTAGCAAAATACGGACCTCTCCTGATTTCTTTAATGTACAAGTCAATGGACTGCTGAAATCCGTAGATTGCCTGCTAATAATACCTATCCGATCCATTTCTTCCAATCGTTTTGTTACTTTATCGCGATATGCGAACGGTATGGGATAGTTTTGTTTTACGAAAGGCGTTTCATCTCTCATTTTTATCTCATGTATATATTTATTTGTCCGACCTACCCTATCGCTAAACAACTCTGCATGTTTATTTAACACCGGCAATAACCTTGTTTTGTGTTCAACAGGTATTGATGAATTATTCACATATTCCTCTACCATATTTCTACTGGTATCTTGGCTCTGTACTTCCATTGTACAACAGCAAAAATCCTGATTAGGGCCAGTACCTAATGGTATTTCACACATCTGCCCGGCGCTTCGTATAATTAGCCTCTTATTACCCTCACACGTTAAACTGGCTCGCGTCTGTTGTATAAAATCAAACCCCAAAATTAAATCTTTAGGCACCCTTGTTAATACTAGCATTGGAGTATCGATAACGCATTCACCTATTGTTAATGGTAACGTTACTAATTTATCAACCTTTTCCTTACTGACTCCAAACGCACCTGTGATTCTCAAACTTGGAATCGGTATTTCCGTCGGTTTTCCCAATTGACTGCACACTTCTTCGTACACTCTCCGACTTATTACACTGATTTCGCTCCCCGAATCAATCAAACTCCTTACAAAAATATTCCCAATACGCACATTTATCTCAGGTAATGTCAAAGTACTACACAAATCGCGCCCACACTCAGTCGAATCGTCGTCTCTGAATATCGTATGTAAACGCCTGTCATTTCGATCTCTACAATTCGACCTAGATTTTTCATCTAAACACACGGCATATCCATGCGCTTTATGCGCTAATAATTGAATAAATTCATTCACACCCACGTTCGAATTCAAATTACACAAATCATACAGTCTATGCTTTTTCCCAATTCGATCGGCTGTCCACCCGAACCGTAATAAATATCTGAGCGCGAACGACCCGCGCGAGTCCACTAGTTTTTTGAATTCTGATTTATCGCATTATTCCTGTCACTTGAACTTTGCCCTGTCTCTGTATTATCTGAAACATCATTGCCCCTTTGGAACCCTATTGCCTTGAAACTAGCCTGAGGCTGTCTACCTCTACCGCGAAAATAACCGCGACCGCGCATCCCAAATTCGTTTCGCCCCTTCGTTCCCGCGTTATAATTATCCCTACGACTCATCGCGTTATAACGTATCGTATTTACCCGCATAGCACGATAATGCCCACGCATGTAGCTATCCCGCCTTACGTTATTCGTATTCATAGGTTCCGAACCATGCAACGCACTTAATCCCCCATCGACATTCCGTTCTAAATGCCGAAGGAAGTCGACCGCATCCCGTATAGTCATTGGTTCCTTTCTAGCAAAAAACGCTACCTGAATATCACGCGGCAACTGTCTGAAAATCGTGTTGATTTTCTCCGTATCAGTAAACGGTATCGTAAGCTCATATATGCTATTCAATTGAGAGGCAAAGAATTATTCCATACTTTGACCTTTTTTAGAATCAAACTTCGCAGTTAGGAATCTTTGCTTAATTAATTCCTGTTCATTATCACCCCAGAATACCTCTCTGAAATCTTTTTCAAAATCCGAATAGGTTCGCCATGAGTCTCTGTATATGCTCATTCGAACTTTTGCAATTCCTACCAAACTATCCGTTGCCCATATCAAAGCCCTAGAACTATCTCCCGAGACTTGAATATATGCCTTTAAATCTCTTAAGAAAATCATCGGATTTTCCGAACTCCGCCCATCGAATGTCGGCAACTTCTGTGTCATTTTCATAATGCATGATTGACGTTTTTCTACCGATTGTTCAAACGTCTCTAGTTCCTGTCTGCCAGTCTGTCTGTCCGAAGTCCTACTAGCATTGCTTGCGCTAGAACCCCTTTCCAAACTGTCTAATCTATTCACTATTTCAGATAACAATTGCGTCACCTGTCCTGACGCCATTTCACTTGTCTGCGAAAGTGAATAATAATAATAATAATAATACCTTGGACACCCTTTACACACATTGATCTAGCCCCAAACTAGAATTCCCTGTATCTTGGGTACTAGACAACGTTATATATACTTATATAGAGAAATATTATACTTAGACAGATAAACAACCATGACTAGGGCACAAACAACCGCTCTCATCAAACAAACATTTGCCCCCACCGGGACTCGAACCCGGGACCCTTGGTTTCGTAGGCAGCGTCACTACCGACTCGGCCATTATTCCTGAACACTAAACCGTCGTAGCTCGTCTGAAAACAATGCCCCTTTTTTTTGCTTATTTCTTATTTACAAACCTGATCTGTTTAAAATCGTTTCTACGTTGTGTTATTTTTAAAAGTAACGCGTGTTAGACCTTGATTATTTTAGAATATCTAGGTATCAGACTATCTAGGATATCCTTCGGTCTCGGCACCAGAAATCTGTAACGGCCCACGGCCAAAGTCGCGCCACCGCTATCAGTAGCTATGATCGTCTATTCTATCTACCTCAAAATGAGAGGACCCGATTCAGCTGTAAGATTTGTAACTTAAGAATGATAAGTCTGAATTTCTCGTTCGTTGAGAAGTTCGTTAGGCGTACAATAGTCGAACGAAGTTCGGTTCAGGAAGTTACAGTTTCCAGTTAGACAGAGAAAGCATATATGTCCGCGAGCCGGTAATTCGCATCAGTCAGCGGTGTATTGCGCCAGATCAATCGTTGTTATATTTTATGGGAGATGGTACCATCTGGTTTTTGTATATATGGGCGCTTGGAACCTTTTTTTTTTTAGTGGTCGACCACAGTTTATAATATTTGTTTGTGATATCGTATAGATATCCGTCGTAGTTTTACGACGTGAGTACTCAATGATATTTCATGTGCTCGCTAGTAGCGGCTTGTTGTGGTTCCAATCATATATTTGGTTCACGGCAATAACGATCCGAAAAGACCGGTTTACACAATTGCGAATTGATTTTCCGAAATGGGTTCTGAACTAGCGGTTACCTCAAAAGGTCCGTAACGTTTTGAAACCTTCAACTCTGCGCAATTTGAGCTGGATGTTATCGAAACGTAAGCATTATTGTTTAAGGAGATCTAACCCACACCATAGCGAAGTGCATAGTTCGATAAATACCGAACTATGAATTCCACTAGCCACAGCACGTCCTGGGCTGAGCCAAATCATATATACCGACTCAGCCTACACATTAGACCTCCAGCGAAATTTACATTTAATTTAAAGATGCAACTTGAATCCAACCTGACCCAAGGCAATGCAAAACACCTACCCGGACCTAAACAATGAACTTTAGACTGTAAATTGATCTCTTCGCGCGTCCCCGACAACACTCAAATGTCAAAATATCAACAGGATATGTTATCTGTGTTGACACCGGTTTAACTTTGTTCTGAATTTGTTGTTTCCATCCGCGGAACCTCATCGATCAAATAGTCTCCCTATGCCCTGCCAACCTAGGTTTAGCCGCAACTAAACTCCTGTCTAGCCTAGTCTAAAACCTAGTGTTATACCACGTCCATTATCGACACCACTCGAAAATGGTTGAGTTTGATTTGAATGTGCTTGAATGTTTAATGACTGTGTGTGTGGGAATTTCAAAACTCGCTACTCGAAAGGAATGAGGAGAGGATTAGCCCGCGAATATCCTAAGAGCCAATCCAGGAACCCTATGGTGAAGGAAAAAGGAATTTAGGGTCGCTCCAAGCCCAGACTCAGACTCAGATAATTTACTTACAAGTTCTTTTCTAACGACCCAAGGATAGTTTTGGAATTTGGGGTTGGTTGATATAAAGGTTAGGAACCGAGGTATATCTCGGCGCTTCAGACACTCACGAAAACCCACTGAAACTTCGCAATCACAATTTCGTATAGTTCTGACGCGTAACACGGCAGACAAAACTGTTTAGAACTCGTGAAAGACGACTGTCACAGTAGCTAAACGCTGAGACTGAATGCTCTCCCCTCCCACGCTCTCGTATTTATAGACCCTTTGCGAACACGCTCTGCCCAAGCGAAGCTTCTTATCACTAACTACACAGGGTCTAATTTCAACCATGCCATGCAGATCCGCCGTTCTACAAATTGTGTGTACGCATATTCACAATGATCAACCGTAGGTGATCACTCAAATCATTTGGTACTGCCGATACACAGAATCTGTTGATCGCTGACCAATAAAAGCTTGTTGTGATTAATTAAGCATACCCGACCGCTAGACGCGCGTAGCAAAGACCACTAGAATGCTATTCATACTAGCCGTGTCAGACCCTCCATCTCATACCCTTTGGACCGTCGAATGCCCGCAGCGGGCAAGTTTGCAAAATGCGTCGACCGGCAAGCGACCCGCAGCGGGCGGATTTCCGGTGTGATTTCCGGTCGTATGGAGATGGGCGCTTTTAAACTAAAAATATAGGTTGGGAGCCGCTTTTATTACTTACAGTTGGTACCCCATACACGAACGTATCTGTGGAGCTATCAAAAACCAGTCCGTGCATAGGAAAAAAATGAGTTCTGACCCAGTTTATCGGAACGATTTCTCGCGCGCTTTCGCGCGCTTTCACCGGGTTTTGATTGAATCGCGTTGCACATGTTTTTCGCTAGAAATGTATTATTTTTAATTGATACTAAGGTTGGTGTTGTACATATTGTATAAATAAAACAGAAAGTTAGTAAAAAATGTGTTTAATATAATTTTTATTAATTTTATTAATTAATAAAATAATTAATTAATCAATTTAATTTAAATGCTAGGTTTGACCTGGGACAGCTAGGCTCACGAATACATTATTGTTTTCATTCTTAAACACTAAATTAGCTTGTTTCATGGCAATTCTAATAATATATAGGGTTCCTATCCTTTTTATACAATAAAACGCCGTGAGCGACGTTTTAGTAGGAGCAGGCAACAGCCCGCGGGGACCACCCACGTAGCCCCCTTGCCGGTTGAGCGTAATTTTTCAAAATGGCGCCCGCCACGATAAGGGATATCTCAATCGCAATTGTATATTTGCAATCAACATAATAGCTTTCTCCGTATCGTTCCATAATAACCTTTCATTATTTAGTTATTCATAATTTTATTCAACGCGCAGCCAACTCGGCTCTGATTCCTACACATCTCGCAGGAATGCGACAAAAAAACCTGACCTGTAAACTTCTCCGAACCATCACACGCGTCGGCTCTGTTTTTTTTTTGCTAACTTGCCACTGAGCTACGCAAAACCCCCAAACGTTATCTGAACCGATTCGTATTCAAAACAGCGCGGCGTTGGGCTAGTCCTCTATCACGCAGAATGAAGCATCAAATGTACCGACTCTCGTGTACCATTACACAGTGTATGCTGGTTTTAACGACCCACCGACTGTGTCATCCCTAAGGAAAACATGAGTTGCTGCTGCTAGATCTTTAAAGACAAAAATCGGCCGACGTCCCACGTGGTTTCCGATTCCTAGCAAACATGTGAAGTCGGGACAGGTAGTCAGTAACATCCGTGGTGGCGTGAGTCTCGTGATCAAAGAAATCTCCGGGCAACCTAAGAGTCTCACCGTAAACCAATTCTGCCGCAGAGGCTTGAAGGTCTTCCTTATATGCGGCTCTGATTCCTAGCAGGACTAGAGGGAGTGCTTCAACCCAACTGCTGTCGGCGTGGCACTTTATAGCTGCCTTCAGCTGCCTGTGGAAACGTTTCACGAGTCCGTTACAGGCAGGGTGATACGCAGTAGTGCGCTTACGCCGAAATCCTACCAGTTTTGCCAGCTGCTGGAATAGCGTCGACTCAAATTGTTGACCTCTGTCGGTGACAATGTCAATTGGGCATCCAAAGCGAGCAATCCAACCGTGCAACAGCGCTTTAGCGACGGTCTCGGCTGATATGTCTTGCAGTGGTACTGCTTCAGGCCAACGTGTGAAACGGTCGATGGCAGTGAGGCAGTACTTGAACCCTTGACAAGGTGGTAGTGGTCCTATGAGATCAATGTGGATATTCTGGAACCTGGTATGCGACAGCTTGAACGTGCTTAAGGGTGATGAGACGTGACGAGTGACCTTACAGCGCTGGCAAGCCATACAACTTCGGGTCCACTCTCGACATTCTTTGCGTACCCCTGGCCAAACGTACCTCTCCACAACCAACCTGGCAGTGGCTTTTGCTCCTGGATGGCTTAGAGAGTGAAGGCTCTCGATAATCTGCTGCCTGAGCTCCTTTGGTACATAGGGCCTCACCTTCTCCTCTTTCTCCTCGCAGTAAAGGTCGACAGTAGTTCCGGGCACATTCACTTTCTTCAGGCACAGTGAGCTGCTACTGCTCAGAAGAAGGCGTAGCTCAGAGTCGGTGTTTTGTGCCGTAGCTAACTTACTGTAGTCAACAGGCTGCGTGATTTCCTCGACTCGTGACAGAGTGTCAGCTACGACATTGTCTCTTCCTGATATGTGCCTGATGTCTGTCGTAAATTGTGACACAAAATCTAAATGTCGGAACTGCCTCGGGGAACAATTATCTTTACGAGAGCTATATGCGAAGCACAAAGGTTTATGGTCGGTATAGACAATGAAGTCTCGTGCTTCTACCATGTGCCTAAAATACTTTATAGCTTCGTATATGGCTAAAAGTTCCCTATCGTAAGGAGAGTACTTACGCTGTGGTGACGTCAGTTTACGCGAGAAAAATGAGAGAGGTTCCCAGGCACCGTCCTTCAGCTGCTGCAGCACAGCACTCATAGCCACGTCTGATGCATCAGTGACGATGCATAATTTTGCCAATGCATCTGGATGAGCCAGTAGTGCCGCATCGCACAAACCTGCTTTGCTCCTTTCGAAGGCAACTTGTTCTTCCTGGGTAAAGTTGATTGGATGGGAACCTTTAAAAGAACCTGTGAGGAGAGAATTCAGGGGAGCCTGGTGTACGGCTGCGTTAGGGATGAACCGTCTGTAAAAATTAAGCATACCCAAGAATCTCCTGAGTTCCCTCACGTTCCTCGGCGTTAGGAAGTCCTGGATGGCTGCCACCTTGGCAGGTAGTGGTTTGGTACCGTTTGCAGATATACGGTATCCTAAGAAGGTTACCTCTTCCACTCCGAAGTGGCACTTGGAGGTGTTGATCACCATCCCATACTCCTGCAACCTGGTGAACAGTCGCCGTAAATGTGCTTCATGGTCTTGTGGTCCTTTGAGAAGACCAAGAAATCGTCAAGGTAACTGTAGCAGAAATAAAGTCCCCGCAGCATCTCGTCCACGAAGCGCTGGAAAGTCTGCCCGGCATTACGAAGTCCGAACGTCATGAACGGGAATTCGTAAAGCCCGAACGGCGTTGTAATGGCGGTTTTTGGGATGTCTTCGGGGCTGACGGGGATCTGGTTGTAGGCCTTGACGAGATCTATGGTTGATAAGACGGTGCAACCAGTTATGCTGTGCGAGAAATCCTGAATATGGCGAATCGGATATTTATCCGGAATGGTTCTCGCATTTAGCAACCTGTAGTCACCGCACGGTCTCCAACCGTTGTCTTTTTTAAGGGCCAGATGTAAGGGAGATGCCCAAGGTGACTCATAGGGTCTGGCTATGCCACTCGAAAGCATAGAGGCAAACTCCTCTTTTGCTACCTTTAATTTATCGGGTGCCAGTCGTCTTGGTTTACTAGATACGGGCGGGCCGGGTGTGGTGCGAATGTGGTGTACTGTTGAGTGTTTAGGTGTTCGATGTATGCCAGATGGGCGAGTGATGTCAGGGTATTCGCGTAGTATGTTGTGATATGTGGACTCACCAGTTACAACCTTTACCGAAGAAATGACATCAGACGGCTGCGCAAGCAAAGCAGGGGCGGTGAGCCTTGTATTATTGTCAGTAAGGCGATGGTTCCTGCAATCAACTAAAAGATTATAATGAGCGAGAAAGTCTACGCCTATTATTGCCCTAGTGACATCCGCTACAACAAATCGCCAAGCATAGTCGCGGCGCAATCCTATGTTAAGAACTAAGTGTGCATACCCGTAAGTATTAATAATTGTACCGTTAGCTGCACACAAGGTATAGTTCGTTTTATTTCTCCGTTCTTTTAATAAATTACGGGGAAACACACACAAATCACTTCCGGTATCTACTAAAAATTGTATTTTTGATTTAGAGTCCATAACAAATAAGCGACCGGAATTCGGACAACCGCCAGTCGCCGTCATCGACTGCCCTATGCATTTCCCGCTGTATAGTCACACGGTTTCACACAGCACCGTGCCTGGCTTCCAAACTTGTGATGGAACCAGCAGGTGGGAAATTTGCGGTAGTTGGAGTTTGACCTCGTCGAGTTCTGGCGATGTCGGCTTCTGCTTCGGCTTCGGTTACTCGTCGTCGGTCGTGATTGGCGGGGCTCCCGGGACATTCTGTCCATTCTGGTGGTCAAAGCCTCCATCTGCTTGCTGAGTGCCACGATCTGGAAGACCAGCGGGTCCGTTGGAGGAGCTACAGCTGGTTGTACCGCCGCGACTTGTGGAGCAGAAGCAATGGCATCATGCACCTTGTCCGCCAATTCCGCCAATTCTTCCAAAGTACACTTCGTTTGTTACGCGAGGATGACCTGGATGTTCTGGGGAAGCCTGTTGGTCCACATCGTACGCATGAGATCCTCCGGTACCCCAGGGCCGGCTAAGTGCTGCATGCGGCGTAGTAACTGGGAAGGTTTCCTGTCCCCTAACTCCTCGTGTGACAAGAGCTGCTGGATATTTCGCTCTCGTGTGGCTGACAACCGCTTCACCAGCTCGGTTTTGAGCTTGTCGTATTTATTTGTAGCTGGTGGGTTTGTTATTATGTCCTCCACTTCCGACGCATATTGAGGATCCAGCTGGGCCATGGTGTAGTAAAATTTTGTGGTGTCCGCAGTAATATTGGACAGCGTAAATTGGGCTTCCAGCTGGGCAAACCATAGTGCTGGTTTTTCTTTATAGAATGGGGGTATCTGCACACCCACTTTACACAACTCCCCGCCATCCTGCGCAACGCCATCATTATTCACCTGTTTAGATGTTCCTTTGGCTTCCATATCGTCGAGCACAGTTCGGGATCACCACTTTGGTAGGCTGGTGCCTACGCAACACTTACTTGAGTATAGTGCGGGTCGCGGTGAATGTAAACAAGAACACTGTTTAACAGTTTATTTCAAAGCGACGTATAGCACACAGTACATATAGTCAAGCACAGTCTTAGAAGGAGAAATGGAAAGAGAAGGAACAAGCACAGCGGTTGATATTAGGCGCATAAGTAATTTCGATAGCGGAGCGTAAGCAAAAGTGGCGGAACAGAGCGACATGCGTCTCGCGTCGTATCATCAAGCTCACTGTCCGGCGGCGGCCGCGCTTACCAACTCCGGAGGAGGCGAGCGCGCCGACAGGTTATACCGTGACGTAGGCGGTTGCAGTGCGCGCTCCTATCTACTAATAAAAAACGGTGCGCTTGTCCGCTTCAACGTACAAAATATATTAAAGTTTATATAATGCAAAGTGACATTTATGATTCAACATAAGTGGATGCATTATCCACTTAAAAATTACTATTATTAAATTATTATTATTAAGTTAGTATTATTATATTTGTTTATTATTATTTTATTATTAAAAATATTTAATTAGATTATTAAGACTAGATTATTAAGATTAGTATTAAGATTTGATTATTAGGATTAATATTAAGATTAGATTATTAACATTGATTTTATTATTTGTAATTATTGATTTTATTATTATAAACATGCTAATGTAAATTTTGCATAACGGATTGCGATTGATAAATAACATTCAGTAATAAATATTGATGTACTAAATTTAACTATTTTAAATTAAGATTTAGTGACATACACTGAATTAACGCCACAGGTCAACACGATTTCGCAATTGCGAGATAGGTATAAGCGGACCGCCATTTTGATTTTCTTCTTCAAAGTGATCATGAAGTTGTAGCACTAATTGTCTCGATTGTCCTTTCAACACACGACTTTCTCCATTTTCACGATCAATGCACTCAGCCTAATCTAAGTACTCCCAAAAAATGCACCGAGGAATAAAACTACTCAACTCGAGGTATAACAAATGCGAGAGAACAGTCAGTGAACATAAATGCGTGAGACTAGCACGGGTGTTTTGTTGCGAGTGACAGACCACATCAAAATGGCGGCCGGACGGACGGTCAGTTGATGTTGCCAGTTGACGTATATATACTTTTTTTTTATAATTTAGATTATTACGTTCTTTAGGACATCACTAACTTGTCAATCGTCGAGCTTTCAAAAACCATTAATAGAGTGGACAAAGTATAACGGATTTCTGTACCTTAAATACAGTGAGTGAATCTTTGTGCATGGAATCATCCGTGTAAGTAGGTAACTAATTGAAGTGCTCTGAATGTACATAATGATGTATCTATAGATATAAAGTATGAACAATTTTAATTTAACATTGTATCTATTCTAATGGGGATTTAGTTAATCCAAACTTCTATTAATGGGGCCCTCTGTAAATGGGGTATTCATTTAAACTTGATTATTTGGGCAATTGGATAATCTGGGTATGTGAGATGTATTAAAAGGGCCCTTGGGATCTCAGTACCTACCCAGGTTTTACATGGTAATGTCATGTCATGGACCAAGTGATAACTCCGGGCATTATGAACAATGCTCGGATATTATGAAGAATGACAAACTACTTTGGGCAAAGTGAATAGATAATTATAACTTGAACTTCCTTATTTATCACTATGAATATTGCCATGTGGGTTTGAGGCAATGCGATAACACAGATACTATCAGGGACAACACTGCGGCAGCTTAGGCGAAGGGTAAAGAGGGTGAGTGAAGCGAAGCCCCCTTTATCCTTCTTGTTAGGTTGAACATGAACAACAACATTATCATAGGGCAGCAGAGTACCAATGAAAAAAAACATTGTTCTGCCCCATAGGTGATGGTCAAATTACAGTGAGGCCCCCACATTGATAAATTAGCTGGTAAATTAAGTTCTGCGGCTTACGCTGTTAGGAACATCAGACAAAACACGGATGTGGCTACATCTAGGCTAGTATATTTTAGTTACTTTCTTAGTGTCATATCCTATGGTATCTTGTTGTGGCGAAAAGCAGCGGATGTTCAAACTATTTTTATTTTACAGAAAAGAGCTATTCGAGTCATTTATAATTTAAAACATACAGACTTCTTAAGAGAGCTTTTTTAAGAAATTTACATACTAACTGTAGCTAGTCAATTATTATTTTCGAAAACATAATGTATGTACGCAAGAACCTTACAACATCTTCCAAACTTAGCGATAGCTGTAATATTAACCTAAGAAATAATCACAGACTACTTGCGCCCCGGTTTAGACTCGCGAAGGTTAGCAATTCTTTCAAGGGTCAATGCATTCTCTACTACTACAAGGTACCTTTGGAGATCTTGAAATTGCCATTTGAGCAATTTAAAAAGCATGTTAAAGCGACTTTGTCGAAAAAGGGATATTACAATGTTCAAGATTACTTAAATGACGGGTCTGTATGGGGTTAATCTGGCTCAATACAGACCTTGCTGTTAATAATTTTGTAATTATTTATTCCTGCTTTTTAATTATGATATAATGATATTATAAAATTTGTATTAGTTAAGCACAAGAAATTTTTAAAAGAGATCTAAAAATCAATCTGTGGGAGTTTCTACGCCCTGCTTCTCCCACAGTGGTCCAGTGTAGAGAAGTGGCAAAAAATGACGATTGCTAAGTATATGTTAATAAATGTAATGTATGTAATGTGATGTAAATAATAATTTTTATTGCCTTACATTAACTTCAACTTCCCTCAGAGTGCAAATTTGACCAAAATCGGTTTAATAGTTTAAGTATAGTAGTCTAGCTTTAACTGGACAACAAAGGAATGATAGATAACTAAGGAAAAATGCAAGTTTTATCAAAATCGGTTCAGTAGTTTTCAATTTATAAAAAATGGGACTGAAAACGAACAGCTGGAAAATTACGCTTGGATATTACGATGATGATTAGTGATGTGCAGTCCAATGCTACAAACCGTAACAACCCACCTCCGAGCAGGGCTCGGCCACCAGATATTTAGTATATAAATGTTGGTGAAAGGTGGTTAATTTGGGATGAATACGTATTTTTGGATAAAACTTTTTACTCAACTTGAAAAACAGTTAAACATGAGCCATAAATATATACATATTTGTCTCAGAAATCGGCGCTAGATGCGTCATCGATGCGGACTGCCAGTTCGACAATGCAGCCTGTGACCGCGTTACCCTCACATGCTACGACAGTACAGGTGAGTTCCGAGGTGATGTGATTTATTACAATCCAATCCCCTTAAAATCGTGAGGACACCTTCGTTTATCCTTAACTGTGTCGATGGGCTAGCCCCTGTTACACGAAATGGAGAATCAAACAACTGGCTAAACATAGTTGCAACTGAGCCTTTGCCATACACAAAAATATAGTATATAAAAGTAACATAAATAATACAGAAAAGTAACAAAAATGCTAGGATCAAATGGTCCATGTTTTCAGAGCAAAAGTCAGACCCTGGCTGCCAATTTAAAAATACATTTTGATGAATTCCCAAGTGCCATTTTCATTCTCCAGTGGGACCCCCAACCGAGACAGAAACGAGCATGCAAAATGGTGGCAAATCCGAATCCAAGATGGCCGCCACACGGTTACACGGTGTCGAGTGTGACGTCAATGTCCCTTGTGCAGCGCCATTCGAATGCTCCGACTTCGGGATCTGTGTGTGTCCTCGTGGGTATTATGCTAGTGACGACGACGATACGACATGTTATGCTGGTGAGACATTATATTTAATAAAGAAAAAAATATGTCTAATATTTATTTGTAAATTGGATTACAACTTCATATCAAAGTTTTTTTAATTATGCTCACATAGATAGGTAATGCTAAATAAAGTAACCGACTTGGTTTAACATTAGATCTAACAACTTTTCAACATAGAAGAACTGCGAGACATGCACTTTTTTACATGTAAATGTTTTTGATTCGATAATGTGTTCACAGAGCTCGGATCTCAAGCCACAGAGGAGAACTGCCTGGGATTCCTGGCTGAAGTTAGCGACGACGGTTTGTGCGTGTGCGCACCTAACTTCTTCTATGAGGACAACATGAGGGACTGTGTCAAAGGTAGTCAGACCAACTCTTTTGTTTTGCGAGCCACCTATCCCTGCTTCAATGGAAGGGGGTGCACACCACCCTTAAAATTTTACAGTAGTATAATTTTAGAGTATGTAACAAGATTGTAAGAGGGGCGGCACAGGCAGCCCGGAATATCATGGGTATCAAGTCCTTTAAGATGTATATAAAATAAAGTATAAAGTCTCCACTATAAAGTCATCTACAGATTTGATTTTTGGGTTAACGTTTATTGAGTATTTGATTAAGATTCTCGCTAAACGAAAACGCGATTGGATGTTTTTTTTTATATGATTTAATTGCGAAAAGACTTCTAAAGTTATTTATTTTTTCCTGTAATTCTGAAATCCTAACTTATTTCGTTGTGGAATTTCATTCCAAATGTAGATATTATGTATTAGTAAACCCTCCTTGAAAATATTTTAGACAAAATAGCGTAGTTTTTTTTTTAAATGATGTGGTTTGGCGCTGCGTCATGTCAATTTTCCCCGATTCCGTCCCTCTCACACTGCGTTCACGAGCATGACTTGTGCACCAGCCATCACTCCCCTCGCTATATTTGAGGGAAGGGAGCAACCCGCTACACAGTGCAGCCGCAAGTAAAGACATTTCAGTGAGCATGACCATTAACTCTGGTTTCTTGGTAACAGACTTGTATTCTACGTTAAAACGAATAAATTGTTATGAGTCACCCTACATAGCACTTTTGTACACTTAATTATATTACCAGATTATTAAATTACATTATTGCATTTGTAAATGTTACGTTAATTATTATTATCAGTATCATGGAGCTTGGGGCATTGAGGCCATGCAGTTTTGACTTTAACAAAGTCATTAATAGTGTGATAGGCTTTCTTTATGAGATTAGTCTTAATATATGTTTTAAACCTTTGCATGGGTAATTGATCAATTCCATCTGGTAACTTGTAATAAAAGCGTATACAGTTCCCCATAAATGAACCATTAACCTTCTGCAACATTTGACATGTTTTATTCATTTTACCTTCCCACAGCCTCACTCAGTCTCTCGGATGCTTGTGTTATTGACGCGCAGTGCCACACATTCGGCGCGGCTGCGTATTGCGGCGCGCCGCTGCCGCCGTGGGGCGCGCGTAGTTGCGCGTGCGACGCTGAACGATCTGTGTGGGATGAGGCCAGGAACATGTGCCGGCTGGTGGCAGGTGAGTAGTAACTACTACAGTACTGTAGGTACAGTTATATTGAGTACGTGCTATTTCAACTATATATCATCGCGTCATACATCAGGCGGTACCTTAATAATTCTAAATAATGGAAGTGTGAACAGGGATTATCAATAAATTTTATTTTCACTCACACACTCACTTTCACATTTTCACGTAAGTATGTCGAATACACCACAAGCATATTAAAACTTAAATGTTACTCATAGTTTAACCTCAAAACAAACGTCAAACGTCAATTTTTGTCTTTAAACAAGTGTTGACCGAGTTTAACTTTTTGTGGTAAGACCCATGTTTTAGTACAATTTAATGATATAAATCTCGGGTTCAAACTGGCAGTTGACAGTTTGTTAAAAAACGTGTTAAAACCCGATCGAATCACCTGATCCCGCTATCAAAATGGCGGCTGACTGTTTAAATATTTGTTCATTTGGCTAGCCCCTGCTCAGTGGCGGATACAGAAAAAATTCAAGGAGGACGCCAAAGATATTTTGATCTACCTTTACTTTTATCGTAGAAAAAAATAATCAAGTCACATCTAAAGTTTAAGAAAGTTTTAATTATTATAATATACACAAGACGTATATTGATTAATTCCACGCCTCAACCGAACGGCGTGGAATCTTGAGGGGCTAGGTTTTTGCCAGCACGGGAGAGAAAATCTTGATTGTTACCTTACCTTGTCGTCGTAGACCGGAAATCGAAAGCTCGATTCGGGGCAGGAATACGGGATAAGGGCACAAGTTTGGGTAGGATCAGGAATGAATCTCACTGTCGCTGCCCGACGCTGTCGCCGGCGTGCTGCCTGCCGACACGTGGAGTCGCCGTCCGATACGACGATGTCCAATCAACACGGATCACTTAACCGCTGACGCGAATCTACTTATTTCCCGACGATGTGGTAGATTTACACTCCGACCAGGTTCGACACCTGTATCAGACGATTGTTACACCGAATTACAATCAATGGCCCTATGCCTGAGCAGACATGTTTGTTCTCCCGACGAGAAAAGATAACCTCCAATTTTTCCTCTCGTTTCGATACGAGTGACAGCTGCGGTCCGTTTCCGCTTAGTGATGTCCCGATTACTCGCGGTCGATCCGCGCAACAAACCCGGTGCGTTCCGAAGCATAAATATTAAACAGTCACCCGCCCGGACAGGCCCGAACCTGTCCCTAATCAATAGGAAGGCGAGAAAGTGTTGCGACCGCTCTCTTGAGGACCGAGTCCCCCACCTTGACTTCTGCTGATCGAGGCGTGCCATCCCGACCCGTGTACAAATTGACGATCCGTCCTCGTCTCCATCTCAATGATGGCAGGTTCGCATCCTTAATCAGCACCAAATCACCGTTTTGAGGGGGGCTCGTCCGGTCAGTCCACTTAAGGCGCTGCTGCAAGATGTGCAAGTACTCAAGGGACCACCGTTTCCAAAAATCTTGAGCCATCTGCTGCAACATCTGCCACCTAGTTAACCGACTTAACTTAACATCACCGAATGGGTATTCTGGCAGGGCGTTAAGGGGCTGACCTATCAGGAAGTGACCCGGCGTCAACGCTTCCAAATCATTTGGATCCGAACTGAGCGGGCACAACGGACGCGAGTTCAGTGTCATTTCAATCTTACAGAACAGCGTCGCAAGCTCTTCAAAGCGTAGAGAGGTCTCACCGATGATCCTCGTCAGGTGCGACTTAGCCGATTTAACCGCAGCCTC
Organism: Argyresthia goedartella; assembly: GCA_949825045.1. Lineage (NCBI taxonomy): Eukaryota > Metazoa > Arthropoda > Insecta > Lepidoptera > Argyresthiidae > Argyresthia > Argyresthia goedartella. Next base: position 25,549,945 of record OX463832.1, read on the forward strand.
AAATATTCCTCCCCAATGAGGACATCCCGGCGGACTGAAAACCCATTCAATCCCTCGTCGGGAGCAAGCCGTACCGATGGCATCCTGGTTACCGTTCAGGAATTGAGTGACCTCCTGCAGATATCGCCTGGCTCCGACAAAATTTGTGCCGTTGTCCGAACGGATTAATGTCGGGAGGCCCCTTCGTGAGACGAACCGATCTAGACATGCGATAAATGCCTCTGTAGTGAGGTCACTGACCACCTCCAAGTGGACTGCCTTCAGTGCTGCAAACTCTAACCTGCAAGAAAAAAGGAGATGGTTAGCAAAAAACCCAGGAGACAGAGAAAAAAAACAGAAGGATAATTAAGTACCTTTTTTTCCCATAATGTGCAATTAAAAGTAGCGTGTATGTGCTAGTGAAGCTTGAAAAAACCAAAAACCACCACAAATAACACATGCATTTTAATGTGCATTTCGCGTCCCTTTCGTTTGACATAGAAAACGAAAGGGACGGCAACACGAGTATTTGGCAAGTACGGCCAAGTGAAGAGCCGCCATCACACCTCACACCACAGATACGAAACTACGAACGTGAATGGTATAGGTAAATAAGTCAAACTCACCATTAATCATGGACTTAGTAACCATTAATACAGTCACCTCGCCTGACAAATACGTTCCGTTCGATATGATGTGATGAAACCAATAGTAGCCAACATAAGCCAAACAAAAATTCCTAAATATCAGTAGATTTTCTCAATTTACAAAAAAAAAACAGTAGACAAGGAGATTAGGCCTAAAATCATGTAATCTCCTGGTAAATCAGGAGCTTTTGCAGCACTGACTGCCTTCGTGGCCAAGCACACGAAGACGCACAGGTATGCCTTCACTAATCTGGCGTTCCGTAGCTGTGAAGACTTGACCATGAATGGTCCCGCGAAATCCGTTCCGACACCCGCAAAGGGCCGGATTTCGTTAACCCTATCCGAGGGCAAATCGCCCATCTGAAGCTGCATCGTAGCCGCCTTGGCCCGATAACAAGGCAGGCACCAAAATACGACGCTACGCACTAAGCGTCTTCCCGATAGAATCCAGAACTCGCGCTGGAGAAACGCCATCAAGGCGTGGCATCCGATATGCCCATTCCGAATGTGTCAATCCTGTATCAACAGTTCGACCAACTTCCCTTTCCTAGGGAGTAACAACGGGTGGCGAGCCGCATAAGGCAGGTTGGCATTCCGCAGCCGACCTGCTACCCTCAGCAATCCTTGAGGGTTAATAAACGGGTTGAGCCGAGCCACAGCTCCCTTCAGTTGGACGCGTCCGCGTCTCAGAATGTCCAATTCGGACTTAAAGTGCACCGTCTGCACGTTCCGTACCAATGCGAACAACGCATGGTTTCGTTCCCGTGGTGTCAGGACCTGTGTCCGCACTCGTTGCGCCTCAGAATTCCGACAATTCCGCGCAAATCGGCAGATCCAGGCGGTCACATTGACCAGCTTGTTGAGCGAGCTGTACCGTTCCAGCAGGCTGAACTCCTCTTCCGGCTCTGGTTGCGTCGTACAGACACCGACTGTCAAGGCGCCGTTCGCCGTGGTAACGCGTGGACTCATTGGCCAATCCGATTCGGCTTGAGTCAACCATTTTGGACCCCACCACAAGGGATGTCCAAACAACTCCAGAGCGTGACACTCACGAGACGCACAGTCTGCTGGGTTCATTTCCCCTGGAACATGTTTCCAGATTAAGGGAACCTCCGAATTCAAAATCTGCGAAACCCGATTCGCCACAAAAATCTCCAGCTTGTGAACTGAAGCCTTCAGCCAGCATAACACGATCTGGCTGTCCGTCCAAGCGTAGACCGTATCTTCTAACGCTATTGACCCACGAAGAACCGTCATCGTGTGGTTGAGCAGACGAGTCAGGAGAGCCGCTCCCGAAAGCTCTAACTTGGGAATGGTCAGGCGAGTGCGCAACGGCGCAACCTTGCTCTTGGCCATGACCAACCGCACATCAACCTCCCCCGAGGAGTCGACCGTACGCAGATATTACGCAGCTCCGTAGCCCTTCTCCGAGGCATCGCAAAACCCATGCAGGGTGGCGGTGTATCGTTTGGTGGGGACCAACCTCCGTGGCAGTGAAATCCGATTGATGCCAGGGAGGGTCGAAAAGAACGAGTCCCACTCTGAGCTCAATGACCCGCCGATCGGGTCATCCCATTTCAGCTCAGCAGACCACAATTGCTGCATAAAACACTTGAGCTGAAATGTTACCGGGGTGATCCACCCGTTTGGATCAAATGTCCTAGCCACCGTTGAGAGGACGTTCCGTTTCGTCCAGACCTTCGGGGAGTCCAACTCGACCCGATACGAGAACATGTCTGACACCGGCTGGTACTGGACGCCTAATACCGACAACATATTTGGATTTTCCAAATTTTCTAAAATGTGGGGATCCTGCTGGTAGTCATCCGGAAGACCAGTCAGTAACTCTGGAGAGTTCGACATCCATTTCCGGAGCTCGTAACCTCCACCCCGTAGGAGCTCAACTAGCTCGTCCCGACGAGCGAGCGCCTCCTCTACGGAATCTGCACCGGTACAGATATCGTCCACGTAGAGATCCTGCTCCAGGATTGCTGCTCCTCTAGGGAAGTTTAACCGTTCTCGATCCGCTAACTCCCGCAGAGTGCGAATCGCCAAATAAGGACTAGACCGTAGCCCGTACGTCAGCTCGTACACCCTGATGGGCTGATCTGGGCTCTCTCGCCACAGTATCAGCGGATACCGTCTATCGTCAGGGTGAATGACCGTCTGTCTAAACATCATCCGGATGTCAGCTACAAACACAACATTGTGTCGACGGAACCGTGTGATAACATCCGCGATGTCATGGTTCAACTTCGGCCCTGAATGAAAACACTGGTTCAGGTTCATGCCGTTAGATGTTGATGCCGATCCATCGAACAATACCCGTATTTTGCCCTCCGGGGTCCTCAAGACCGCGTGATGGGGCAGGAAGCAGTGGTCTTCACGCTTCCAGTCGATACCCGAAACCGACATGTGGCCGAGCGACTCGTATTCCCACATGAAGTCGACGTACTTCTGCCGGAAAATCCCGTCACGCTTCATGCGTCGTTCCATCGACAAAAGCCGCGTCTCGGCTGCATGGTGTGAACTGCCCAGCGGTGGGCGATCACTCCGGAATGGAAGACGTGTGAGAAATCGACCTGACCGAAGGCGACCAGTATTGTTCCGATAAAACTGTTCACTTTCTTCTTCAACCGGGTCCAACCGGCGGACCGTAGGTGGTTCCTCCACCTCCCAAAACTTCTGTATCACCTCCGAGAGTACAGAACCGAATAAGGGACTACGAGTCGCTAGGCGTGGGGCAGCCGGCATGACCGGACCCATTACCGCATGGCCCAGTCTGGTGTTGACCGAAACCAGACCAGTTGCCTGCAACACGTGGACACCTGGCACTAACAGGTATCCCAAGGCATCAATACCCAATAAAATGTCTACTGAGCCCGGAATATCGAACTCCGGGTCAGCCAGTGACAACCCAACGACCAACTGTCGCACCGAGGGCGACAACCGTACGTGAGGGTGTGAGCCCATCACATTAGGCATGACTTATGCCGTGACCGTCAGATTCACTGATGAATCCACCCGTGACGAGAGAGTAATCCGACATACTCCCTTAACGGAACCGACTTCCGTGTTCCCAATTCCCCGAATGGAATGTGGATACTCCCTTACCGAAATGCCCAACCGTCTTACAAGGTTGCACGAGACTAAGCACCCCTGGGCCCCCGAGTCCAATAGTGCTCGTGCCACACAAGATTTGCCGTCCGAACTCCACGCTATCACCGAGGCGGTGGGGAGCATGACCGTCAGTGGAGTGGCGGCACCCTGTAAGTGGGCGGCGTGTCCCTAACGGGAACCTCCGCGGGATCCGAACCCGCTGGGACCCCCGTCGGCCTGGTAACTCGGCTGCTGATATGCCACCGGTGGCATATCAGACCGTATGTACATCAGGGGGTCCCAACCCGCATAATATTTTCAGTATACATGCCTACAGACTCGAAGGTAAATCTAGTAGATTTTACTGAGTGCCTAGCTGAAATAAGTGCTATTATCGACGACAACAACGCTGACAATGTATACATACTTGGGGATTTTAAAGCGCACCCAGGTGAGTTGTTCTGTCATGAGCTACTTTTATTTTGTTCGGACCAAAAGTGGATATGCGCGGACATAGAATCGCTAGGCATTGACTCGGGCACATATACCTATATAAGTTACGCTCACGGTAGCAGTAGGTGGCTTGACCATTGTGTAACTACCAGTTTAGCGTATCAAACTATCAGGAACATTGAAGTGCGGTACGACGTCACGTGGTCGGATCACTTTCCACTGCGAATTGAATGTGACTTTACGGTACTTTTACCTACAATTAATATACCTACTCCAGCACAGTGCAAAGTAATATGGGGTAATAGGGACGAACATCAAGTTAAGACATATACGGACTTGTGTAATAGACAATTAAGATCCGTTGACTTTCCACCAGAGCTGAAAGATTGTGGTGATAAGATATGTGCTAATCGTGATCATAGAATAGTAATAAGTAATCTTTATACCAACATAGTCAGTATTTTGTGTGAATCTGCTTCTATCAGTTATCGCGGCCGTGATCCTTCTAATAAAAAATATGTTGTTGGTTGGAACAAACATGTAATGAGGTTTCATAAGGATGCTCGATTACACTTTCAGACATGGCTATTGTATGGGAAACCTACTACAGGATTTATTTATGATAATATGAAAAAAACTAAAAAGTATTTTAAAAACAAACTGAAATGGTGTCAGGACAATAGTGACCGAATCAAAATGGACATAATAGCGACAAGTCACGAAGCCAAGGATTTCAAGAACTTTTGGAAACAAACTAATAGATTGAGTCCAAAGCCCAGCCAACCCGTGAGTGTGGAGGGCCTGACCGACAACAAAGACATCGCTAATATGTTTAAAAATAATTTTACTGTAGCACCTTTATCTGTGTCAACTGCGCCGAGGTTTTACGCTCACACCCGTCATGCTGAGGAACGTGCATACCACAGATTCACTATAAAAGACGTAGAGATGGCCTTACGCGGTATGAAACGTGGAAAGTCGCCGGGACATGACGGGTTGAGTGTTGAGCACTTAAGACATGCGGGTGTGCATCTCCCCAGAGTTCTCAAAATGTTTATTAATGCCTGTATTGGACACTCTTATCTACCTGAGGATTTAATGAAAACTATTGTAGTACCTATAATAAAAAATAAGACAGGAGATACCAGTGATAAGGGTAATTATAGGCCTATTTCTTTGGCAACTACTGTAGCGAAGGTGCTGGACAGTTTGCTTGACAAAACACTTACTGCATCTCTACATTTACATGATGCACAATTCGGGTTTAGGGCCGGGTTGTCCACAGAGAGTGCAATATTGTGTCTCAAGCAGACTGTCCGGTACTACACAGATAGAAAGACGCCGGTATACGCCTGTTTTCTTGACCTATCTAAGGCTTTTGACCTCGTTAATTACGAGATCCTTTGGGACAAGCTGACAAAGGAGACCGACTTACCTGATGAGCTTATTTTTATGTTTAAATACTGGTATGAAAATCAACGCAACGCTGTCAGGTGGGCCGGCTCATTAAGTCAGGAATATAGGCTTAATTGCGGAGTACGGCAAGGTGGGCTAACGTCTCCTAAATTGTTTAATATTTTTATAGACAAACTGATTAGGGAACTCAGCAACAACGCCTTGGTAGGGTGCTCGGTTGACGGCGTCATGGTCAATAATATTAGCTATGCTGATGACATGGTAGTCCTGAGCCCTTCGATCAGAGCGCTTAGGCAGCTGCTGGGGATCTGTGGGTCATATGCCGAATCACATGGTCTTAGGTACAATGCTAAAAAGAGCGTGCTGCTAATATTTAGGGCCGGCAGTAAAGTACCATCGTGTGTGCCACCTGTCCAGCTCTGTGGTATTCCTTTAGTCAGGGTCACGCAGTTCAAGTACCTGGGCCATGTGGTCACGGACAGGCTCACAGATGACCTGGACATGGAAAGGGAGCGCAGGGCGCTGGCGGTTCGATGTAACATGCTGGCTCGCAGGTTTGCACGGTCCACTCGAGAAGTGAAACTCACATTGTTCAGAGCGTACTGTCAAACCTTCTACACCTGCAGCCTGTGGGTTAGTTACAAGCAGAGGACCTACAGCGCTCTGCGTGTTCAATACAATAACGCGTTGAGGATTGTGTTGGGGATGCCGCGATTCTGTAGCGCCTCAATCATGTTCGCAGAGGCGAAAGTCGCCGACTTTTTTGCGATTCTGCGAAAAAGAATTGCTTCAATAATGATTCGTACACGCGGCAGCCCGAATACAATTCTCGATACGTTGGCAAATAGGATCGACAGCCCTATTATGAGACACTGGGTAGGTGTACATCTAGCTCCTAATAAAAAATGATGTACCTAACTGGGTTTTTCCTGATTGCTTCATGTAAATAATGATGTGTAATACGTGTGTGTAAGTGGTTGTGTGTGAGGGTAGAGATATGTGTGTGAGGGTATGTTTGTGTGTGTATGCCTATAAATTTAATTATGCTAAAATTAAAATTTTATTTTGTATATGTTGTGTAAAAATATGGATTATTTATATCTGAAATAAATTGATAAATAAAATAATAGGCCCCTCGCCGGTGGCCACCGTGGATGGAGGGGGGAGAGCGGATCCAACCTGGGGCGCTCTAGGAATGGGGGCGACATCCGACTGTTCGCCTCCCTGTTCGCCTCCCAAAGCGACGGGCAGGGTGGCGCAGAAGGTGGTGGGCTCCCAGCCTTCGCGCCACTCATAGGTGCCATCTGACACCCGCCCGTAACACGCGGTGAGCCAGCGGCCCGAAGTCCTCGCTGACCCTGGACAGCGGCGACCGAACCCCGGCTATCCCGCCTGTTACCCCCCGCGCTGCCCCCTTCCCCTCGGGGGGGGGGTCCCGTCCGCGGGTACCCCAGTCACCCCGTTGGAGACTCCCGTTGCCCGGAGGGGGACTGGGTCCGGCCCTGGTTGGGCCGTGTGTTTGACCAACCTGAGTCCGGCCCTGGTGACCGTCCGAAGGGCCTGACCGGTTCAGGCACAACACGATGTGGTGCTTGCCACCGCAGCACTCACAGGGGGACGCGCGTGAGCACTCGCTCAGCGGGTGCGGCCCCAAACAACCGAAACACAATCGGTGGCGGAAGACCACCTTCCTGTGGGCAGCCACACCGAGCGCCTTAAAGTTGGCGCAACTGGTCACTTCATGACCGGCACTGTCGCAGTGCACACAGCCGTCACCCGACGGCGCGGCACTCAAAACGCCAAATTGTTTTGACCGCCCACCCCCCCGTGGGGGTGGGGGGCGCGGGTCTCCGCTACCCTCCCCGCGGTCATCCCGACGCGACCGCTTAATTTTTTCGGCGCGACGCTCGATGTCGCCCAAGCACTCCATCGCTTGGTCAGCATCCGCGCAGAGCTGCTTCACTGCAGCCACCGAGGCCTCATCCGTAAGCCCGAGGGCTTCAGCCTCCGCAGCCAGCCGACACACCTTCCCGACGCGTGTCATTGCGTCCTCCACACGCTTGAGCAGGACATCGTCCATGTCAGGTCGCTCCACATACTTGTGAGTATGGGCGAGCCATCTCATCTCCTCACGGACACCATACCGCAGTACCGTCAAGGGCGAAGGTGCCATGGTTACCGATTCAATTGTTTCTGGTCCTATGCTTCACTACCGAACTAAGCACAGCCAGAGACCAGCACTTGCCCGTCAGCGCTGGGCACAGAAATTAAAACTAAGTTGTAAAAACCAAGGCAACCACTAAAACAATTAAATCCTAAACAATATTTAATATGGTCGCCCTGTGGACATACACCTTATAAATATACACTCTAAATCAATTAGAGAATGCCACCATAAAACACAATACAAAAATAACCCACAAAACTTGATTATGAAAACAATACAAAATAATAAGCTGTGACCTTTTAGAAGTGGCCCCTCCGATATGACCCACACTTCTACTGAGGTCAGCAAAATCAGCTTAATACCCCTTAAATAGCCTGACCCTGCTCTGTAAACCGAAATAACACTGCAGTACTATAGAACCCGACGTTCTACCGCAAGTAATACAATCTAGTTACTTCGCAGAATGACTGTTCAATCTTTTATGCGCACAAACAGTAGTTTCCGACTACAAATTTATAGTAATTGTTAATTAAATTGACACTTATACTTTCACTAACCGAAATGAACTTTATTTGTGGTACCGACCACAGACTCATTGTCGACTTGCCGGCCAATCTGAGATATTCTTTTCTCCCAACTACAATGTGGCAAAAAAAACAACCCTACAACCGTGGATCGATGATTTCCCACTAGGAAACCGCGCCTGCTACCAAAATGATTAATTCCACGCCTCAACCGAACGGCGTGGAATCTTGAGGGGCTGGGTTTTTGCCAGCACGGGAGAGAAAATCTTGATTGTTACCTTACCTTGTCGTCGTAGACCGGAAATCGAAAGCTCGATTCGGGGCAGGAATACGGGATAAGGGCACAAGTTTGGGTAGGATCAGGAATGAATCTCACTGTCGCTGCCCGACGCTGTCGCCGGCGTGCTGCCTGCCGACACGTGGAGTCGCCGTCCGATACGACGATGTCCAATCAACACGGATCACTTAACCGCTGACGCGAATCTACTTATTTCCCGACGATGTGGTAGATTTACACTCCGACCAGGTTCGACACCTGTATCAGACGATTGTTACACCGAATTACAATCAATGGCCCGATGCCTGAGCAGACATGTTTGTTCTCCCGACGAGAAAAGATAACCTCCAATTTTTCCTCTCGTTTCGGTACGAGTGACAGCTGCGGTCCGTTTCCGCTTAGTGATGTCCCGATTACTCGCGGTCGATCCGCGCAACAAAAACCGGTGCGTTCCGAAGCATAAATATTAAACATATATCTTATAATATATAAAAAAAAACAATAGTGTCACTCTTTCTTAAATGATTGATACTATGCGCATATTCTTCCTGGCGGATTGGTTAATTACATCGTCAATAGGACAATCAATGTCATGGTGAGTGTTCAACAGAGCCAAGCCTTTAAGTCGATCCTCCTTCATTGTCGACCTCAGCCACATCTTTGTACGCAGCAAAGTTGAACAACTTATTTCTACTGTAGCAATAGATACAGGTGCATTCGTGCAAGCATAAACCTCAAATAGGTTTAAAGCGCGTCTAGTTTATTTTTTTTAACTATTGTATTGTTATGTGATGAACAAAATAAAAAAAAAAAAAAAAGGTAGACAAGCAAATATTTTGTAAAGCGTGTGCAAAGTAGGATAGTCAGATGTAGGACAAACAGACAATGCATGCATAACAGAATCACGATCATTAAGGGCGTTTATGCTCGTTTGCTTGTATCGAAGAATCTCTCCCATTAGTCTCTTTTTAATGACAAAGGGCGATTCTTCTTCAAAGAACGGTAGCTCAGTTAAGCACTTATTCAATTTATGTACCAGATCATTACCGGCATGTTTCAGTAGTAGTGAGGGCAAAAGTATGTTGAATTTTAAATGATAAATATTTTCTTCAGCAAAACGTTCTCTCATGTCATTCGTAGCATGGTCTAGTGTTGGAATAAAAACAGTTATTTTCCAATATGTCATGCATCATCATTATGATCACAGTTTTCCCTGTGTCTTTGTCGGCCTGTAAGACGAGGAACACTCATCCCCAAACTCTTCCATAACTGCCTTCGCCTCTTCAACAATACGAGCAAAGTGGCTATCAGCATTAATTCTCATGCCGTCGTACACCTTGAGCGTCGAATCTAATTTTGCTTTTGCCATCGCGACGTCCAAGCTAGGGTCTTGAAAGATTTTGCTGACTGAATATGTTAAGCTCATAATGTCACTCAGTGTCAACAGCGTAATAATAAACTCGCAATTAGCGAGAGCTCGAAGGAGAATATTGGCTTTGGCAGCCGATGTTCTATCCATCCAAAAATGTATTTCTTTAAAAACTTTGCGAACTGTTCCAAGATCAGCTGCGAATTAAATAACAGCATCATGTTATTACCCATATCGATTGACAAAGTGACTGCAGCGAGTATTTTAGATGACTCTTCAATGTTGCGAACCGCTTGCATGAACGATACTACTTCTTCAATAGTGCCAAGTGAGTTTCTCACCCTTATAAATTTGCAACTGCGAAAGACAGCGAGGTTAAGCTGCATGTAAATAGCTTTATTTTTTCTTGTAGCTACATCTCCTTTCAATTCTGACATATCAACTGGGCAACCATCACAGCCTATACCCACAAAGTTCTCCAGTGACAGAGAAAGGGTTTCTATTCTCCTTAGAATCGTAATACCCAATACTTCACCAGTAATGCTACGCTCCTGACTCTCTTGAGGTTCATCTTCAATTTTTCCACTAGAATTATTGTCTTTATGGATGTCCACGAAACCCATAAATCTTTCCCAAAAACCCACCGTCAACATATCTTGCAGCTAAACTCAGTTGGACGATGTGCGCTATGTCTGTAATCTCATCGAAAATGATACCGTGATAACGAGAATCTTTGATTTCCTACAGTATTCCCGATAACATCACTGTTTCACAGCATGCAAATATGTTCGTTACACGTTGTTTTACTTATGTAAGTGGCGTTCGCTTTAGTGGTCTCAAGGCGATGTTTTAGTTGCAAGTCTCCAGTATCAATTCTAAGTCTTAGAAGAGCTCTAAAGTTTCCCTCGTTACTCACTGTAACTTCACTATCATTTTCTTTTACTGATAGACTCCCATCATCTATATGCCTCGCAGGGAAATATTTTGCTTTCCATGAAATGTGATTGTTTTTATTATAGGTACAAGACGGTCTCTGTTTTCTCTAATGCTTTCCATTCTCTGTTTTAACAACTGATTTATGACCTAAAGTTCGCGGTTGTATCGTGTCGCCAGAATAATTTTGCAATTGTTGAGGCTTCAATGTGGTATTGAGCTGAGAGTGAGTCTCTAGGTCACCATCTTTACCAGTAAGTTTGGCAAACTTTGTTATTGGTTCAGTCACATATTTCTTTTGGCGATAGTGGATTTATTTCCTCCAACCATTTTATTATTCACAAAAATTGAACAGTTAATGCAAAAAAGTCCCTTTTCAATTTGTCTGAACACCAGCCATGGATAATATTCAAAGTGATTATCGTGCAATTGTCTGCGTTCAACCCTTTCCTTCTTGTTGTGCTTAGAAGAGGAAAGATATAACCTTTTTGAGGTTTCCTTGGAGCTGTGAGGACCTTGTATTTTATATCATCACTAATATTTCCTGACGCTAATATATCCAAATAATTGTCAATATCCGTGGGATTAAAGAGGATTGAAAAGGAATCTAATATAATGACGGATCTAAGTGATGTAACAACATCCTATGGAAATAAATGATTTTTGATTTTGATTTTGATTTTAATCAGCCGATGAACTTTGTTGTGGAAGTTTCGACAAAGTGCTGGGTTCTGCCTGTACATCTGGTGGTGTTGTTGCCGCTGAACGGTGGCCAGAATCTTCCGATGTTTGCACTTTTCTTTTTCTTATTATATAATGGTCTATTTTATTATAATGTTACGACGTAGCGTAGGTAAATTAGATGCCAATAATTCTTGAATATACACTTGAATATAACTGAAAAATTCAACACTAGTACACTTAGCACTAAAACACACACGGTCACACTCTCTCGGCGTATTTCTAATATCACTAAGCACTGACTGAAGTCCGTGGTAATAGATAATAATCGAAGTTGCTCACTTTTTATCACAACGATTCTAGCTTTCAAACTGACCTGGCAGCGACTTTGCTTCCCTTATATATGTGGCTCGGTTTTTTCGAGAATATTCGCTGCCAGAATGTCCGCTTCCAGCAGAATATTCGCGACTTTTACTCGAACAAATGCCAGACAGAAAAACGTATCGAGATCACTAGAATGGCCGCTACTTTTCTCTCGCAGGCACGTGTTCTCGGTGACGCGGACGCGCTGCGCATGCTCCATAGGAAAATACATCTACTCGATAACTCAACTCCGGGTCGACCGAAAGATAAAAAGGAACAAATATATATGTATCCGCCACTGCCCCTGCCACGCAAAATAGAAATTGAATAACTGATACCCCGTGACTGGCAACCCATTTGGCAAAAGTTATATTTTGTTTTGTTTCTAGGTATCGGCGAATCCTGCGAACAACACAGCGACTGCCAAGCGGGTGTTATGGAAATAGTATGTGCGGTACAAGAGGATGGTGTTAGCGTCTGCGCGTGCCCTGACGGCTTGCAGGCCGTGGACGGACTATGCCTGACTGCCGGGCTTGGTAAGTCACTACTTACTCAGATTAATTGAGTTCTAGTAACAGAAACAAACTGGAAACACGCGTCAAAATTAAACAATCTCGGCAGAGCAACCCCGTTTTTATGATCTGACTTATTTTAAGGCCATTTTTAAAAGTCACATTTGACACTTCATTCTAATTCAACAACGTAAACTTGTAAAGAAGGGTACACAATATTATTTATTTTTCAACACACCTGCTCGTAAAGTAGGTCTTATTACAGCGTATTTACACTGATAATGCAGAATATTACCCATGCCGTGCCTTTTACATTACATTATCGCACTAGTGCCTTTTCATTACATATCTTTTTAAATATTAGCAAGAAGTATTAATGTTTCGAAAACAGCTAAGTAGTTATTTGCGTAAATATAAAATTCAATTCAAAATGTGATAAATAATTAAAGAATTTCATGAAACTGCTTGTTAGCTTGTTGGTATTTATATTTTGACGGTGTATTTTTACCTATAAATACCCAATGTCAAAATTTATAAATATGTGGCTGATTAGCTACTTTGCCGGTGCCCTAATCTCAGACTTGCGCGCGCATGCAGCGCTGAGCGCGCGAAAAAATAAAATTACGGCCGCCATCTTTTAAATGGGTTTCTGTTTGTTAAGTTTATTCACAGTATTGCATTTCGTTAGTGTTGTTTTGTAAAATGTCGAATTTAGATAACGAAGAATTACTTATCGAGTGTACGCCGCCAGATATCATAGTTGAAGCGCAAAATGCGAGTGATGTAGGAGTAGTGTAGGCGATGCAAGCCTACGCAAATTTCATTCAATGGAAAAATAGCAAAAATGCAAGCTCTTTCTCAGAGTACGTGTTCATGGCTTACTTTAGTGAACTGGCGAAGAGGTATAAACCTAGTTCGCTTTGGTGTATATATTCTATGTTGAAGAGTACCGTGCAGAATAAAAATGCAATTGACATCAAAGCGTACACCAATCTAACTGCATTCTTGAAAAGACGTTCAGACGGCTTTTACAGTCGAAAATCCAAGGTTTTAACACCTAATGAAGTGGAGAAGTTCATTAAAGAAGCACCGGATAATCAATATCTAGCGACACAGGTCAGTTCCACTATTTAGTTTTGTATTCATTATTATAATATTTGTAGGCGGTATTGTGAGTGTTGATATAATAGGAACTAAGTACGATTATTATAACTTAATTATGATTTTATTTATCTTGTCTTATTAAGAATGACTCTCGCTCTGCCCAACTCCAGGCCATTATCAATTCTTTCAATTTGCATATTCTTCCTCTCAACGCTACTCATTTTCAGCCCCATTGCACTCCATCTCTTCTCGATATCATGATAACCTCTAATGTAGACAAAGTTGCTGCCCATGGTCAATTTAACTCTCCTTTCTCTTTCCATGACCTAGTGTATCTATCGTACAAGGTTAGGCCTCCTAAAAGCAGAGGTAAATTCATTTTTGCTCGTAGTTTTAGGGGTATAGACCCTACTGTCCTAAAGTCTGATGCCGCCTTGATTGATTGGTCGCCTGTCATCACTAGTGAGACCGTTGACGACAAGATTCACCACTTCAACACAATTATTCTGGGACTCTACGACAAGCACGCACCAGTAAAAAAGGTTCGAGTAAAACATCTCCCTGCGCCCTGGCTCTCTGATCCCATTAAGCGATTGATGGCAAAGAAGAACAGAGCCAAAAGCTTCTACAAAAAGGACCCCACTGATGAAAACTTTGCTGCCTTCAAATGTCTCCGCAATCGGTGCAACCATATGTGTCGCGCTGCCAAGCGCCGCCATATCTATGAGTGCATCGAAAATTATACCCCGGCTCAAGTGTGGAAGTTCCTTAGAACCCTTGGTGTTGGCAAGTCCCAGAATCAATTGGTTGGTGATGTCGATCTCAATGGTCTTAATAGTTTCTTCTCCGACCCTCCTGTTGTAATGAATCCCTCTGTTAAAAATGCCACCCTGCATTCTCTGCGCTCCAAGCCATCTCCCACCACCACTCCATTCGACTTCAGTCTTGTCGAAATTGACACGGTTAAGAAGGCGGTGCTTGCCATCTCCTCAAAAGCTGTAGGTGACGACAGTATCTGCTCGAGAATGATAAACAGCATCCTTGATTTCCTCCTACCTGCCATTACACACATTGTTAACTTCTCTCTATCTCAGTGTTCTTTTCCTAATGTGTGGAAAAAGGCGTTAGTTATCCCTCTTCCCAAAACCTCAAATCCATCTTCATTTAAAGATTATCGTCCAATATCTATCCTGCCTTTCCTTTCCAAAGTCCTTGAATCGATTGTCCACACTCAACTCTCCTCCTATCTTTCCTCTAACAGGCTGTTGAATCAATTCCAGTCCGGATTCAGGCCGGGACATAGTACCGTCTCGGCCTTACTTAAAGTGACCGATGACATTGAATCAGCAATGGATATCAAGCAGATCACTGTGTTAGCGTTACTAGACTTTAGCAGTGCCTTTAACTGTGTTGATTTTGACATCCTCGTTGAGATACTGAAGTCCCTGAATGTCTGCTCGGCCGCTGCCAGCTGGTTCGGCTCCTACCTGAGAGGTCGTCAGCAGCGTATTAGGTCCGAGGAGACTTCCACGGAGTGGTGCGACCTTTCTTCTGGAGTTCCTCAGGGTGGTATTCTTTCCCCTCTTCTTTTCTCCGTCTTCATCAATTCCATTTCGGATGCCATTTCTTCTTCTTACCATCTTTATGCCGATGATCTGCAAATCTACCGCCATTTCTCTCCAAGTGATATGATTTCTTCTGTGGGTGCATTAAATGACGATCTCGAGAACATCAGGGGCTGGGCTCTGTCTCATGGACTACTTGTCAATCCCAGTAAGTCGCAAGCCATGATTGTCGGCTCCAGACACTCCCATAGTGTATTACAGCATCTGCCTCTTGTTCCTGTAACTTATGATGGAACCATAATTCCGTACAGTACTAAGGCAAAAAATCTAGGAGTTATCTTTGACAATCAGCTTTCATGGTCTGCTCACGTCTGCGAAGTTAGTAGACGAGTCTTTGCCACATTTCACTCCCTCAGGCGCCT
Source organism: Argyresthia goedartella (assembly GCA_949825045.1). Lineage (NCBI taxonomy): Eukaryota > Metazoa > Arthropoda > Insecta > Lepidoptera > Argyresthiidae > Argyresthia > Argyresthia goedartella. Next base: position 25,565,456 of record OX463832.1, read on the forward strand.
TCAAAACTTTCTGCCTCGTCATACTAAAATTACTCTGGCCCAGTCTCTTCTCCTTCCTCTCATTGATTACGCAGATGTCAGCTGGATCAGCGCGAACGAAGAGCAACTGAACAAACTCGAGCGACTTCAAAATCTCGGGATTCGGTTTGTCTTCGGGCTGCGTAAGTATGACCATGTCTCCCAGTGTCGTAGGGAACTGCAGTGGCTTCCAATTCGTCTTCGCCGGGATACCCATGTTCTCATTCTACTCTTCAATATTCTGCACAACCCTCGCTACCCCAGCTTCCTGCGTGATCGGTTTGAGTTTCTTTCTTCGGATAGGTCTCGGAGATCAAACACTCGGTCGCTGCTTGCAACTCCTCAACACAACTCAGTCGCATATGGGCAAGGATTCAGGATCAGTGCTATCAGGCTCTGGAACAAGCTCCCCAGTGCCATCAGGGACAGTCCGTCACTTAACGTTTTTAAGATTCGCTTGAAAGATCATTACCTCTCTCTTTCATAGTATGTATATATAATTTGTATATGTATTTTATGTATGTATATAACTTGTACGTGTATGATATGTATGTATGTATATAATATTATATAAATTAGGTGTAGTAGTAGTATTAGGTATATGTACCTACTTATATTATTATTGTGTATGAATAATTTTGTTGTGTAAATAGGTTTTACTCTCACAATCCACTTTCCTTTCCTATCTGGGTTTGCTGGTAGAAATCTCTTTTATAGAGATAAGCGCGCCTCTTGTACATATATCTTTCTTTGTATATCTCTGTATGTTTGTTTTGTGCAATAAAGTATTCATTCATTCATTCATTCATTCATTTATTTTCAGGTCGCATTAATATTCGGAATTACTGGTGCCTGTAGGCGTCAGGAATTAAACAACATTACGACAAAAGATATAGAGAATCACGGAGAGATGCTACTTGTCAAAATTCCGAACACTAAAAATAAAATTCCTCGGTCATTTACTATTCACGGACCATTTTATGAAATAGTGAAAAAATATGAAACTTTACGTTCAACAAAAGGAAAATCTGACCGGTTCTTCCAAAATTTTCAAAACGGCAAATGCACGAGTCAGCCTATCGGAGTGAACAAATTTGGATCGATGCCTAGAGAAATTGCCAAGTTTTTAGGCTTACCACAGGCTGACGCTTACACCGGACACAGTTTTAGGCGGACTTCAGCTACATTGCTGGCTAATTCAGGAGCCGATATATTGACTTTAAAACGCCATGGAGGATGGCGATCTAATAATGTCGCCGAGTCATATATTGAGGACTCCATCCAAAATAAAGCCGACATAAGTGCCAAAATAACACAAGCAATCCATTTGGAGCCACAATCCAAGAAGTTCTGCCCTGAACCGCGTCCTTCCACCTCATATGCCAATGATGATTTGGGATTTCATACGTTTGCTAATGATGAAACGCAATGTTCTTCTACCTCCTTTCAGAATGTTGCATTATCACCGACATTTACAGTTACCCAAGAACAAAGCAATAAAATAATTAATAATACAATTAAACATACAGTACAAATGCCTCATAAGGCGGTAGCATATCATTTCAATAATTGTACTTTTAATAACTGTTTCAATAATTAAAGTTTTTAAATAAATGTGAACTTTTATTTACTTTTCCTCGCAAGTGTGTTGAAAAACGTCGTATGAAACACGTGAGCATTGGTCATTACACTTCTCTTCTCCATTAAGCCGTCGCCTTCGGCTCAGGCTTAAAAACCGACTCGAGTGTAATGACCAACATACCACACTTGTATCATAATGTACTATTATCTACACACGTATCATAAACCCTCTTTACTGCGTCCAAAAATCGCACGTTACAACCAGCATAATGTTATACTACTTGGTAATGTATCAATTTTCGACAAATTATGACATTCAAATTTCGAACGCCGACGCCCGCCCCTAGTTTGTATGCGAAGTTGGTACTACTGAACAAGCTTAGCAACTGCAGAGCAATGATCAATGCCACAATGCCGGTCGAACATGCGGTTCCTGAACACATCAAAGAGAGCTTATGATATCTGTGTAGATAAACTAGTGTATGTAAATGTACATAATTAGGCATTAAAACTCTCGAGTGATATTATTATGAAACTCGCCTTCAGCTCGTTTATGGTCTGCAGGAACGTATTTTTGCTCGTGCCTTTTTGCGATAAGACATGGCAGCTATTTGCACATGCGCAGTAGTAGAGTCCCCGCTACCACTTAAGAGTGTACCTACATGTAATCGGAAGATAGTCAAAACCGTTGAAAAAAGTCAAAAGTTGATAAACTAACGCGGTAGTTGATCAACTATCGACAGTTAGTAAACCAGACCAACAGGGTTTAGAATTTACGTTTCTTTAGTTCTTACATGTTAACCTAACACGAAGACTATTCGGGGGCTTCGCTGCCCTTGCCTCCTCTAGTCTTCACCTAAGCTACCGCAATTTTTGCCCCTGTATTTCGTTTGCATTTCAAGTTTAAACCAGTTTTCTATTTAAAGGTTTTAAACGTTAGTTGCTCAACTAACGCGTCATATAGTAAGCATTACGCTACAGTTTACTATGTGTCGATAGTTGACCAACTTACGAGAAAAATACGTAAGTTTATCAACTAACGGTTTTGACTATCTTACGGTAACATATATACTCGATCGCTTCGCTCGCTCGTGAAAAAAAATGCCACTCGTAAGAAATCACCTATTTTACGCACTAGCAGCGTTAATAGCTGTTGAAGATTACATCTCTGGATTCGGTCTCACTAATTTCCGTTTCCGTCACCAATCACCAGAGCTTGGCGAGTCTTGTCAGGCATCAGCGGAGTGCGTCACGCAGAACAGCGCATGCGCGGGCGGCGTCTGCAGCTGCGCAGAGGCGTATCAACAGACGGGGGAGACTTGCTCAGCAAGTAAGTACTTACTTCTTATTATCCAGCATATTCTAACCTCCAATTTGTGTGATCTGCGGCCATTCAGCCCCGATTTTTTCTATATCGATACACTAACATTGATTATCCCTTACCTAATCCTTACATTGATACCCACACTAGGAGTATACTGTCGTGTGGGTACCAGAAACAGTGATACACATATAAACATCCAAGACCTGGGTTTATGTCTTTCTCCCCAGCCGGGATTCGAACCCGGAACTCTATTTTGGTAGCAGAGCCTTAAACTGCAAAGCCACATAGTTTGTCATTAAGTTCACGAAGTCACCGATTATGTTCACGGCGCCAGAAAGGGTAAACAGCTCCAATTTGTCTAGTTGTCCAGCAGCAGTCGATGTTTCTGTTTCAATGGGGGGGTCCTCTCCCACCAAACCCCTGGTCTTTTCACCGTGCTGCTTGTTCACTAAGCCAGAAAGCGTTAACAGGTCAAACTTGACTCTTTGTCCTAATTATGTACAGTTTAAACACAACTTAAGTACCACACGTTCCAAGTTACGTAGTCCAGCACGGTAAGGTTATTGTCTATCAGCTAGGTTGCTTAAAAGCCAAAACCTGTGTACGGCTAAACGCTGTTCTAACAGAGCATTGACCCGTCACAGGTTTTGGCTTAATACACAGACTGTAGCCTTCTCTCGTTAGCATACCGATTGAACAGAATATGTGTTTGCCTCAACTCCTAATGTTTTTAATTTGTTGCTGTTTGTCACTTTCTGTCCGAATACAAAAGTTAGCGAGGCGACTCTATGTAGTTTCAGAGAACCAAATTGGTTGCTCTCATCATCGTCATCATCGGCCCTTGTCATCCCACTGCTGGGCAACTGATTGGTTTTATTCGCGAAATATCTTTCACATTTTTTATTCTGTTCAATATCTTGAAAAATCCGAGCTACCCCAACTACCTTCGAGACCGTTTCGAGTCTCTTTTCGGGAGATCTCGCACTGTCTCACTTTTAGCCACTCTTTGATCTACCCACAGACGAATGTAAAGTGTATGTAGTATATATCGGTACTTATTTAGTAGTTACTGTCTTTATTTTATAGGTATGGAATTAATTTTCTAGGCATTTTACATAAACTTAATGGTAAAAAAAATCCCAGTAGTTCTGCCGACAGAACTACTCAACAGAACAGGTGGGAGCAAAGGGTATTGTGCACTGCCTACTCTTTTATAATAATATTTCATTTAATGTCTTGGTTTGCTGGAAGAAATATCATTTTACTTTTTAGAGACAAGCTCGCCTTTGTACATGCATTTTCTTGTCAAATATTTGTGTGCAATAAAGAATTATGAATTGTACCCAGAAATGAGAGCCATGTAAAACTGTACGGAACTGACACGCCATTTATCGTTTCTTCAACAGTCTATTCAGCGAAACACTTTAACTTTGACAGCTCCAAAGTCATTTATGACATCTCATCATCATCGGACCTTGTCATCCCACTGCGGGGCACAAGCATCTCCCACAGCACGCCATTCGCTACGGTCACGTCACCCGCCAGTCTCGTCCACTGCTTTCCAGCCACCTCAGCAATGTCATCTGACCATCAGGCCGGTGATCTGCCCGCTGTTCTCTGCCCTGTTCGCGGCCGCCACTCTGTGGCTACCTTGGTCCACCTTCCGTCCTCCCTTCTAACCAAGTGTCCCGCCCAATGCTACTTTAGCCCCGTGATGCGCGTACCCACGTCTGTGACTTTGTATAGTAAATGTTTAAACACTAACTGTGTCACCACAATAGTAGTTTATGTGACTGCTACATAATGCCTAATTAGACCCGGCGGCGGCGGCGGCGGCGCAGCAGGCGAGCCGTGAAATTCTACCAAGAAATCGCGGCTTGCCTGTCGCGCGGGGAATATCCGTAGCCTGTGAAACCGGCTCATAGTATTTCGCTCATAGAATAAAATATTAGATTAAAATATAAACAGGGTAAAAGCAGGGGACAGTGGCCACACTTAAACCTGTCAAGGATTGAGTGGCCACCTAAGTAATGTTAAGAATAATTATAATTTGTTTTGAATAAATAAATAAAAAAATAAAAAATAAATGTACAGTTACATACACTAGTTTATCTACATAACATAAGCTCTCATTGATGTGTTCAGGAACCGCATGTTCGACCGGCATCCTCTGCAGTTGTTCAGCTTGTTCAGCAGTACCAACTTCACAGACAAACTAGAGGCGGCACGCAGGCGGGCGTCGGCGTTCGAAATATGTCATAATTTGACTTTTTTTTTTTACATTATGGTCATAATGATCAATATTCAGATAAGAAATGAGTTTTTACCAAGAAGTTTATCATTATGCTGGTCGTAACGTGTGGTTTTTGGACGCAGTAAAGAGGGTTTATGATACGTGTGTAGATAAAAGAAGTTATTCACTGTGTAACTTATACAGTGTTTTGTCCTACCGGACACGAATTGTGCGGGTTGGGTCAAAATACACGGGGTCTGGTATTACGCAGCCAGGTTACCATTTAACCCCTCGTTTTTTTAGGGGTTATGCCATGGTAATAAAATTTAAAACCTATAACCGACCACCCCGGCTTGTGACTGGAAGGCAATGGCAGAGACTGGCGGGTGACCGTGATGGATGGCGTGCTTTGGGAGAGGCCTATGCCCAGCAGTGGGATGACAAGGGCTGATGATGAAGATGATGATGAATGATAACGGGTTTTTGAGTACTACAGTACCCACAGATATCGAGAGATAGGGCCTTGGCGCTAAGCTTGTATCGGAACCAGTGTCGCCGAAAACTAAGAACACGCATACATTTACACCACTCGTACATCAATCCCTCCGCTTTTATTGGTCAGTGCAATGTCATGCACCTATCGTCCGAACACACCCACACTACCGCAGGTATACTAGCTAGTCGAGCTAGTGTTGGGACAATGCAAGGACAGCGTGTATCATCGATCGATTATAATTTATAGACACTGGTATAGACAGTCGTATACAATGCCGGGTTCTATAAATAAAATAGTAAATTTGTTTAATATTTATGCTTCGGAACGCACCGGTTTTTTGTTGCGCGGATCGACCGCGAGTAATCGGGACATCACTAGCGGAAACGGAACCGCAGCTGTCACTCGTACCAACGAGATGAAAATTAGAGGTTATCTTGTCTTGTCGAGGGAAAAAACATGTCTGCTCATGGCGTCGGGCCATTGACTGTATTTCGGTGTAACAATTGTCTAACACAGGTGTCGGGCCTGGTCGGAGTGTTGATCATAATAATCGTCGGGAAATAAGTAGATTCGCGTCAGCGGTTGAGTGATTCGTGTTGTGCGGTCCCCGACTCGTCGTATCGGACGGCGACTCCTCGTGTCGGCAAGCAGCACGCCGGCGACAGCGTGAGATTCGGTTCCTATCCTATCCCAATTGTGCTCCTATCCCGATTCCTGCCTCGAATCGAGCCTTCGATTTCCGGTCTACGACGGCAAGGTAAAGTATCATTCACGATTTTCTCCCGTGCTGGCAAAAACCCAGCCCCTCATGATTTCACGCCGTTCGGTTGAGGCGTGGAATTAAACAATTTGGTAGCAGGCGCGGTTTCCTAGTGGGAAATCACCGATTCACGGACGGTTGTAGGGTTGTTTTTTTGCCACATTGTAGTTGGGAGAAAAGAATATCTCAGATTGGCCGGCAAGTCGGCAATGAGTCTGTGGTCGGTATACCATAATTAAAGTTCATTTTCGGTTAGTGAAAGTAAATTGTCAATTTAGTTAACAATTATTATAAATTTGTAGTCGGAAACTACTGGTTGTGCGCATAAAGGATTAAACAGTCATTCTGCGAAGTAACTAGATTGTATTACTTGCGGTAGAACGTCGGGTTCTATAGTACTGCAGTGTTATTTCGGTTTACAGAGCAGGGTCAGGCTATTTAAGGGGTATTAAGCTGATTTTGCTGACCTCAGTAGAAGTGTGGGTCATATCGGAGGGGCCACTTCTTATTATTTTGTATTGTTTTCATAATCAAGTTTTGTGGGTTATTTTTGTATTGTGTTTTATGGTGGCATTCTCTAATTGATTTAGAGTGTATATTTATAAGGTGTATGTCCACAGGGCGACCATATTAAATATTGTTTAGGATTTAATTGTTTTAGTGGTTGCCTTGGTTTTTACAACTTGTTTTAATTTCTGTGCCCAGCGATGACGAGCAAGTGCTGGTCTCTGGCTGTGCTTAGTTCGGTAGTGAAGCATAGGACCAGAAACAATTGAATCGGTAACCATGGCACCTTCGCCCTTGACGGTACTGCGGTATGGTGTCCGTGAGGAGATGAGATGGCTCACCCATACTCACAAGTATGTGGAGCGACCTGACATGGACGATGTCCTGCTCAAGCGTGTGGAGGGCGCAATGACACGCGTCGGGAAGATGTGTCGGCTGGCTGCGGAGGCTGAAGCCCTCGGGCTTACGGATGAGGCCTCGGTGGCTGCAGTGAAGCAGCTCTGCGCGGATGCTGACCAAGCGATGGAGTGCTTGGGCGACATCGAGCGTCGCGCAGAAAAAATTAAGCGGTCGCGTCGGAATGACCGCGGGGAGGGTAGCGGAGACCCCCCCCCCTAAGGGTGTTGTTGGACGGCTGCCACACCTGGAGATTCCTGCCTTCGGTGGGGCAATTGATGAGTGGCCGGCATTCATCAATTTATTCGATAGTCTGGTCCACGGTCGGGACGACCTGGACAACGCCTACAAGTTGGCCCAACTATTGATGGCACTGCGGGGTGAACCGAAGGAGTTGGTCGGTCACCTAACGGTCACGGCAGGCAATTACGAGATAGCCCGGTCCATATTGTTTGACCGCTACCAACACAAACGGCGGTTGGTTGATGCGCAGCTGGGGAAGCTGTTTAGCATCCCAAGAGTAACCCGGGATGTTGACATCCGGGTACAGGTGCTCAACCCTGTGCTGGTGGCCACAAAGGCCCTTCAGAACCTTGGTCTGCCGGTAGACCAATGGTCATATATCGTTTTGTATATGGTTTTGTCACGGTTGCCTGCAGCTGTTCAAAGTCGGTTTGAACAGCTGCATGGGGGCAGTAGCTCGGAACTGCCCACGCTCGTCCAATTAACGGATTTTTTGGAGGGTGAATGCAGGCGATGCGACACATTGGATACGGAGGCCAGTGTGCAGCGCCAACCCGCGCGGATGCGGGAGGGGCCGCGCCCCCCGCCCCCACGGGGGGGTGGGCGGTCAAAACAATTTGGCGTTTTGAATGCCGCGCCGTCGGGTGACGGCTGTGTACACTGCGACAGTGCCGGTCATGAAGTGACCAGTTGCGCCAACTTTAAGGCGCTCGGGGTAGCTGCCCGCAGGAAGGTAGTCTTCCGCCACCGATTGTGTTTCGGTTGTTTGGGGCCGCACCCGCTGAGCGAGTGCTCACGCGCGTTCCCCTGTGAGTGCTGCGGTGGCAAGCACCACATCGTGTTGTGCCTGAACCGGTCAGGCCCTTCGGACGGTCACCAGGGCCGGACCCAGTCCCCCTCCGGGCAACGGGAGTCACCAACGGGGTGACTGGGGTACCCGCGGACGGGACCCCCCCCGAGGGGAAGGGGGCAGCGCGGGGGGTAACAGGCGGGATAGCCGGGGTTCGGTCGCCGCTGTCCAGGGTCAGCGAGGACTTCGGGCCGCTGGCTCACCACGTGTTACGGGCGGGTGTCAGATGGCACCTATGAGTGGCACGAAGGCTGGGAGCCCACCACCTTCTGCGCCACCCTGCCCGTCGCTCTGGGAGGCGAACAGGGAGGCGAACAGTCGGATGTCGCCCCCATTCAGGAGGTGGTCAGTGACCTCACTACAGAGGCATTTATCGCATGTCTAGATCAGTTCGTCTCACGAAGGGGCCTCCCGACATTAATCCGTTCGGACAACGGCACAAATTTTGTCGGAGCCAGGCGATATCTGCAGGAGGTCACTCAATTTCTGAACGGTAACCAGGATGCCATCGGTACGGCTTGCTCCCGACGAGGGATTGAATGGGTTTTCAGTCCGCCGGGATGTCCTCATTGGGGAGGAATATTTGAGGCTGCGGTTAAATCGGCTAAGTCGCACCTGACGAGGATCATCGGTGAGACCTCTCTACGCTTTGAAGAGCTTGCGACGCTGTTCTGTAAGATTGAAATGACACTGAACTCGCGTCCGTTGTGCCCGCTCACTTCGGATACAAAGGTTTTGGAAGCGTTGACTCCGGGTCACTTCCTGATAGGTCAGCCCCTTAACGCCCTGCCAGAATACCCATTCGGTGATGTTAAGTTAAGTCGGTTAACTAGGTGGCAGATGTTGCAGCAGATGGCTCAAGATTTTTGGAAACGGTGGTCCCTTGAGTACTTGCACATCTTGCAGCAGCGCCTTAAGTGGACTGACCGGACGAGCCCCCCTCAAGTCGGTGATTTGGTGCTGATTAAGGATGCGAACCTGCCATCATTGAGATGGAGACGAGGACGGATCGTCAATTTGTACACGGGTCGGGATAGCACGCCTCGATCAGCAGAAGTCAAGGTGGGGGACTCGGTCCTCAAGAGAGCGGTCGCAACACTTTCTCGCCTTCCTATTGATTAGGGACAGGTTCGGGCCTGTCCGGGCGGGTGACTGTTTAATATTTATGCTTCGGAACGCACCGGTTTTTTGTTGCGCGGATCGACCGCGAGTAATCGGGACATCACTAGCGGAAACGGAACCGCAGCTGTCACTCGTACCAACGAGATGAAAAATTAGAGGTTATCTTGTCTTGTCGTGGGAAAAAACATGTCTGCTCATGGCGTCGGGCCATTGACTGTATTTCGGTGTAACAATTGTCTAACACAGGTGTCGGGCCTGGTCGGAGTGTTGATCATAATAATCGTCGGGAAATAAGTAGATTCGCGTCAGCGGTTGAGTGATTCGTGTTGTGCGGTCCCCGACTCGTCGTATCGGACGGCGACTCCTCGTGTCGGCAAGCAGCACGCCGGCGACAGCGTGAGATTCGGTTCCTATCCTATCCCAATTGTGCTCCTATCCCGATTCCTACCTCGAATCGAGCCTTCGATTTCCGGTCTACGACGGCAAGGTAAAGTATCATTCACGATTTTCTCCCGTGCTGGCAAAAACCCAGCCCCTCATGATTCCACGCCGTTCGGTTGAGGCGTGGAATTAAACAAAATTGTTTGTAAATACGACATATTTATACGACATACGACATACGAGACCCCTTTGCCTCTCTTCTTTTTTTCAACAGAATCCTTACAGCTAGAAAGAGAGGCAAAGAGGTTTCTGAAGGTAGAATAACTGTGAACTCTTCGGACCTGACTGAAAGCATCGGAATTTCCGATCAATACTTATAACACCCCATTATCCTTCGTCGGGCGAGGTTTTAAACAAACTTAAAATCTAAACTGCCTGTTAGGCAATCATTGGAATAACTAATAATAAACTTACGTATTATGAGCAATAAAATAACTATATTATTACATTAACTATATTAGTAATTGCGGAATGATAAAATCTATGGATTCAAAAACATAATTCTCCTATCTCTATCCCCATCACTATATGTCGTCTCTGTGTGCGTGTAACAGTTCGCCTCCGTATCACGATGCATCTTTGCTTTAGTACTTACATAAGTGTGAAATATTCATTGCGTGTTAGCTTGGCAATAAGTAGTGAAATTAAGATACAAAACAAGCAATGTAAAATGTAAACTTAGCGAGAACAACATGACATTGTCACTTTAATGTCAATTCGTGACGAATTTTCCGCGAATGATTTATTTTCGTAACAATGTTTATTTCTTGTGTTTAGAGAAGAAATAATAGTTGGAATGAGACTTACAAGTGATATGTGACACCGGCGTTCTTGGAGTTCACAATCTCGCTTCTATTTTTGCACGTGAGTATTGCACAGGTCGGCATTTTCGAAAAACAACGGAAATGAGTTCGTCACTGCGGTCGCCCGGTGACTACCGAGAATTTTAAATATCTAACCTGTCGGAGCTACATTTGTTCGCACGTGCCACGCCCCTCAACCTATCTCTCGATATCTGTGACAGTACCCATGTGTGCTCGAGGGGTTAACATAGCTATGTTGTAGTTAAGGTGTGTTTATACGGTAATTAGTGGCTGACTGGTGCAAGCGCGGCCTTAAACTTGTCAGCTGACAGAGTAATTTTATTTCTCCCAGTAATCGGCGGCGCCTGCGCCTTAGACTCAGAGTGTGCGACGGACAACACGATATGCGAGAGCGAGACAGCAACATGCCAGTGCAGCGATGACTTCGTCGAATATGAGTCCAATTGCTGGCCAGGTCAGTAAGTTTTCTTTAATTACGACTTAAGCCTCGGTGCACACGGACCACAAAATGTCGCCACAAGACGCAGCCACAAGTAGTCGATGGCTGCTTCATTTTCAAGCCTTCATTGCATCAAGCATCATCATATATATCTCCGCGCGGAAAGATTGAATGCGCTGCTGCTAGTAAAAAAAAAATTATTTATTTATTTATTTAAAATGTCGCAGGTCTAACAGATGACACCGGATGAATGTTGTAAATACGGCCAGAAGACTACACATAAAAGTTTCAAAATAAAGTTTCAATTAAAGTATCACGTTGGCGACACTTTAAGTTAAATATTGGCAAATAATTTTGTTTCTTTATGTACTCTACCCGTATTTACAAATTTTATTGTGAGCTAAAGCAAAAAAAATATTTAGACCACACAACTGAAGTAAAACTTCTTTAGCTCTAATCTAATGCTTCAAAACTACATCTCCTGCACTGTGTCTGGCTATGAGAGGAAGAGAGAAAGAAAATGTGCGCGCGCACCTCTCGTTCGCCTCGCCCGATCACACTTTTCGTAACGCTCTCGTCACGCATTCGCCAGCTTACTCTGGAGTGTAAGCTGGCTAATGCGTGCGTAAAGAAGTTTTACTTCAAAAATGGAGTTTCGTCTACAGCGCCATCTGTTGGATTTTGAAAAAACTTACTCTGAAAGTATCCCCTTGATTACACTATCTGCTGTCTCCATTATAAAAGGATTGAAGAAACACGTGAGTGCGTCGTATTTGTTTCGAAGGTTGACTGAAGTGTGGATAGAGAGGGGTGAGGTTCGCGCTAGCGGCATTCGCAAGCGTTTGCCACGTCGCTGTTTCTGGTTCCCACGACATAGAGTATCCTAGCGTGGGGCCAGAAGCAATGTGGGTGCCTGTCTGTAAATGTTTATTCGTCGAATGTGTGTTTTTTATAGTCATGTGCATGTGATGTGAGCGCAACTACATATGCCTCTGCCACCATGTATAGGAAAAGGTAAGACGCTATGTTTTTTTTAACTAAGTCCATTTTCGCCCCCAAAGGCCTCAATAGTCCACTTGCACCCACAGCGTCGTCCGGCTTCAACGGCACGTGCGAAGTGCCGGCGCAATGCGACGCCGCTCTCGGCCCTGGTAGCATTTGCGAGGGGGGATACTGCGCGTGCGCCACTACACACCACTACAAAGACACTGGGTGTTGGCTGAGGACTGGTTGGTGACTCAATTTCATTATTATTGACGGTCTATCATCTATCGCGTGTTTTTTTAGAATAGTTACCCTACTTAACTGAATAGTGGCCAAGAGAAGGCCAAAGATCAGACGGCAGACCACCTGAAGATGGTTTGATGACAGCGGGAAAAGTAGTATAACAATGAACGCGGGTTGCACGGGACCGAGGAATGATACGATTACTTTAACCTTACCACTCGACACTTCTCAGGTTTAGTCACTGAAAGTGATAAAGATATCCTGGAAACTTGAAAGGCACAGAGGTGTATCATAAAGGGAAAGTCTGAAAACGGTTATTTGATTTATGATCAAAAAAATAATGTAAATTTGTACATGAGGAGGTCTAAACTCAACAGTTAGTTCCCTGACAGGTTGTTTCATGATGATTAAATATATATGATATATATATAATTTCGCGATAATTTCTCTACCTCTAGATTTGTTCGAAGCGTGTTCTCGCAGCAGTGAGTGCTATCTACCTGCGTCACCCGAGCGCGTCGTCTGCCAAAACGGAATGTGCCAGTGCCACTTCGATTACCCCTACTCGGAGGCGGACAACACTTGCCGTGAGTGGTGGATCTAAATGGACTAACCAAACTAAAGGCTACTAGCTACTTAGGTCAACATGGATCATATCCGCTTAATCAGTTTATCTTGGTAAATTGATTTAATTTTGACATATTTCATTCCTTTTGATTATTTGACAGGTACTAAATCGATTACAGACGCTAATTAGCGAATGTCGTGCAAGTGGACCTTAATATGGCAAAGTATGCTGATTTTAAACAGTGCGCTGGTTCAGCAATTTATTCTATTTTAAACTATAGTAAGAGTGGTGGTGGTGCCAAGTGGACTAAGTGCCGAGCGGATCCTTGCGGTCCGTAGTACACCTTTATGGTGTTTCCTTGATTTTCTTAAACACGAAGAAACATTGCTAGGAAATGTCAAGTCTCCGTAACTCCGCGATGGGCTAACGCCCTGATACGCAAATGGAGTTTGTATGTTTTGTTATAAAATTAAAGTAATATTTTTCTTTTCAGAATCCCATGCATCATCACTCGTTGGAAGTTTCACGGTCCTCATAAGTTCAATCGGTTACATTATTTATAACTTAAGTTAGAACCTAGAACTGTGAGTGCCACCAAATGAAAATTCGTATGGGTAGTCAAAGTTATTCAGAGAATAGATTTAATTCTCCTTCTTAATGGTGGCAATAAGAAACGATGTGGCTCGGCCACGCTGCTTATTAGTGGTGCATGGCTCATTAAATTTTATTTATTAAATCCGCTGCTTGCTAAGATAAAATATCAAATGCTGTATCAAAATATGTAATAAACAGTTACTAATGTTGGAGCAAAAAGTTTCATTCAACTGAGGTTAGGTTAGGTTCGAAAACACGTCACATGATCTTTCAAATACACACTGGCAAAACTAACCTCAAATAAGGTTAGCATGCCATATAATATGAGAAGAAGTATAGTCTCTTAAACTGTTAATGCGCTTCTTTTAAATCTTCGCCAGATGTCGTATCCCGATAACACCCGAATCATATACTCGTATGAGCCCTAAACATTGCATTTGCAATTTGTATCTTGTTCCTTCCTCCTTCACTGAGAAAAGTGGGTGTGCTGTGCATACATATTTATTTATTAATATTTACTCACGGTATTTATATTATTTATTTATCCATTGAAATTATGTATACAGAAAGTATTACTACACATAATTATCTAAATTTAATTGCTTATCTTAACAAATAAAAAAACATGTTTATGACAATTAGAAATCCTGTCAATCAACAAAATGGGGCATACAGGGATACAGGTTAGACCTAGTGTGGGACCCAGAAGTAATTTGTAATTTTGACTACGTTTTTGATAATATTTATTTTTATTTTTGAATTGTTCGAAATAAATAGAAGTCAATGTCATAAAAGTAGAGAGCTATCTTGTATGAACTTTATGAACAAAAAATCTATTACTTTGATGAAATTTTTCATGACTATGTTAAAAAATATTCGAAAACTTTCAAGTTGGTTTGTAGAACTGCAAAATACTAAACACTTTACACATTAATAGAAAAATACAAAATTCAAATAATAAAATGTTTGGCAAATAACAAACCGTGAAACTGGCAAAGTTATACCAAGGGATAATGATTTCTGCCTAAAGATAGGTGATGATATTTTTAAATCCAACGCTGATGTTGCTGGAGATTTCGAAACATTCTTCACCAATGTACCCACAATAGATCATGTAAATTCATCTCCATATGAAGCACAGACTTTATTAAAAATCAACACTAATGTATGTATAGATATATTTAAAATTTCTATCCCCAGGACATTGTTAAAACGTTTAAATTACTTAACTTAAAAAATACTGAAGACCTGTGGGGTATATCAGTCAAAGTCATTGGTTCAGTAATTCTAGTTATACCCCACACTTAGCATATACACAGTCAGGTCATAAGTTCTGTCACACAATAAAAACTTTTGAATTTAGAACGCTGCGCTGGCCACAAAAAAGTTTATTGAATTCGAATTTCGAATTTTTCATGAAAATAAAAATGTGTACTTTTTAGAATTTTCCTCATTTTTAAATATGGAGTGGACACTTAAAGAAGACCGTGTCGCAGTTATTGCGTTGCATCGTTGCGGTTACGCGCCAATTCAGATTTTCGACTTACTGAAAAATTTGAATATAACCAAAAGATTCGTTTATCGTACCATAAAACGATACAATGAAGACTCTAGTGTAGATGACAGGTCAAGAAGTGGTCGCCCTCGCTCTGTTAGGACTCCAGCAGTGATAAAAGCTGTGAAGGCGCGAATTCAAAGAAATCCCATACGTAAGCAGAAACTGTTGGCCCTTCAGATGGGGTTAAGCAGGACCACGGTGAAAAGGGTGTTAAATGAAGACTTAGGGCTTAGGGCATATCGAAGAAAAACAGGACATCGTTTGGACGCTCGTTTAATGGACCTGAGACTGAAGAGATGCCGCGCTTTGTTGAAGCGGTACGCGGGAAAAAGCATCGGGAAATTATTTTTTCGGATGAAAAAATTTTCACCGTGGAAGAGAGCTACAACAAACTAAATGATAAGGTGTACGCACACAGCAGTGAAGAAGCGAGCAACCGTATTCCGCGTGTCCAACGAGGTCATTTTCCATCCTCGCTCATGGTTTGGTTGGGAGTCTCTTATTGGGGCTTAGCTGAGGTACATTTTTTTGAGAAAGGCGTAAAAACGAATGCAGTTGTGTATCAAAATACAGTCCTCAAGAACCTTGTGGAACCTGTTTCTCATACCATGTTTAATAACAGGCACTGGGTATTCCAACAAGATTCTGCACCAGCTCATAGAGCGAAAAGCACACAAGACTGGCTGGCGGCGCGTGAAATCGACTTCATCCGACACGAAGACTGGCCCTCCTCCAGTCCAGATTTGAGTCCGTTAGATTACAAGATATGGCAACACTTGGAGGAAAAGGCTTGCTCAAAGCCTCATCCTGATTTGGAGTCACTCAAGGCATCCTTGATTAAAGCAGCCGCCTATATTGACATGGACCTCGTTCGTGTTGCGATAGACGACTGGCCACGCAGAATAAAGGCCTGTATTCAAAATCGCGGGGGTCATTTTGAATAAACTTTATCACCATAAGAATCTATGTTTTATTAAGTTCATTTTGCTATATGTATGTATATAATGGTTACATAAATAATAAACATGTCTAAATTATTTCATATTGCACATGTGACAGAACTTATGACCTGACTATGTATATTCAATAAATGTGTTGACGATGGGGCTTTCCCAGACCTCATGAAACATAGTAAACTGATGCCTGTGTTCAAGACGGGCGACAAGGGTGATCCTTCAAATTTCAGACCAATATCTATTCCATCACTAAGTAAAATATTTGAAAAGATTATTGCATATTTACAGTATTAGTTGATCAGTTATGATTCTCAGCGCGCTAATCGATGTTCAGTATACTGACATCCGGATCCACGGGTCGTATCATAGTTTTGAGTTTTCGCGTGATGACGGTTTTAAGGAATGGCGCCGGAGCTGATAACGCGCCAATGGTTGGTTGATTGACTTCCGGATGAAACACCAGAATACGGTATTTGACAAGGTAGTCCAATAATATAATTCTAGAAACGTGCCTCAAGATAAACTTATTTCATCAAAAAGTTTGACAATATCAGAACTTTTATTTCCACCAGTTGTATTTTATAAAATATATTTTTTGTTAAAAAGATAGCATTTCACTATGACGTCACATGCAAGTATTTCATAGAACTCGTGAACAAAATTAGTTTTGACAGCTTCTACAAAGTATCATCTAATTTGACTAGCAGTTAAATACCGTAATATATCTGGGCACGCTGTCAGTTGCAAAAATGGCGCCAACGCTGTTAGTGCGCTGAACGGAACCGACTTCTGGCATCCGGAATGAAGGATTAGCGCGGTAACGGTGGAGCGACTAAAGAGTTTCGACAAAAGAGGAGCGGATACTGTATTGAGACGGGGCCGAAGGCTAAGTGCGGGGTATAATAATTAGAATAGTATCGTAAAGATCAATGCAAAGTGAAGCATAGTGTCAGTAAGTAAGAACAAGGCACAGACATATTAAATCGTGACACGCTTACGAACCAAGCAAGCGCAGTACCTAACTCGGAGCTCGGATTTCCATCTACCCGCAAATATTACCTATAATACTGTTCAGGCGAAATATCGGCTTGAGATAAATACACTTCTTGGCGGGGAACGTAACGTTTTAATGTCGGTCATTGGTGAATTTCCTGAATTTCGATAACCGGCACAGCCGCTAGTACCGTAAAAACCAGCCAGATGGAGATAAAGCTCACGAGCCCAACGCCAGTTGTTTACATGCCCTACAAACTTTCCTATCAGGAAATACTGAAGGTTCGCGAGATGACAAACGACCTTTTGGATAAAGGGATCATTCAAAGGTCGCAATCCGAGTAAGCGAGCCCCATTATTTTAGTTAAGAAGCAAGATGGGTCCGATAGTCTTTGTGTAGACTACAGGGTGCTCAATAGGATCACTGTGAAAGAGAGATACGCCCTTCCTCTGATTGATGAACAGATCGACCGGCTGGGAAATTTCGAATGCTTTACGAGTCTCGATATGGGTACTGGATTCCTCCAAATCCCTATCAAAAGGGAGTGTATCCGTTTCACAGGTTTTGTGACCCCTAAGGAACATTTTGAGTACGTCAACATGCCCTTCGGACTAGCAAACTCACCAATAGTGTACCAATGTATAATAAACAACACATTGCGCAGCCATTTAAAGGAAGGGAATGTATCAGTCTATGTTTATGACGTGCTTTTACTGAGAAATTCTATACCGAACGGTATATGGCTATTGCGGAGTTACTGGGCAAAGTGTTGTCCACCCTCACTTTAGCCGAATTTTCAATAAATCTCCGTAAATGCTCATTCCTCACGACCGAAATCGAATATTTAGGCAGAGTTATAAGGAGTCAGTTGAGGCCGAGCCCTCGGAAAGTAGAAGCCCTCAAAAACACTACACCACATACAACTGTACAGCAAGTTCGCCAACTCCTCGGACTTGCTGGTTACTTCCGGCGCTACATACAGGGTTATGCCACCAAAACCGCGTGTATTGCTCATCTAACCAGAAAAGTCATGACCTAATGCGACAACTGACCAACGAGCCGATTCTTTGTATTTTCAACCCACTGTTCCATACCGAAGTACATACAGACGCAAGCAGTGCAGGGTATGGAGCTGTACTTCTGCAGACCCATCCAGATGGTGAAAAATACGTCGTGGCTTTTTTCGCAAAGTTACTCAAGGCGCTGAAAATAAATATCACTCCTACGAGCATGAGACGCTTGCGGTAGTGAAGGCACTTTAGCATTTTCGTCATTATCTTGTGGGGCTTAAATTCTTCGTTGCTACCGACTGCAATGCCCTGAAATCAACGGAAAAGAAGAAAGACCTCCTGCGCGCTGGTATGTATTTGTATGGATGTATTTAAAGTACTTCGATTTTACAATTAAGTATCGAAAGGGCACTATGATGCAGCATGCAGACCACCTCGTCTTTCACGACGAACACGAACACATAGGAGCCGACAAGACCATTACCTCGGGCACCCCTCTAAAACATCACATCGTGGGAAAACCTGACGTTCCGTTTGACACCGTGCACGTGGACGCACTGTGCCCTTTACCACTGTCAGAAGGTTTCAAGTTTGTGCTTATCCTTGTGGACGGGTTCTCCAAGTTCTTCCTACTATACCCCATATACCGGCAGGACGTCTCCGAGCTAAAGCGGGTCATGACACAAGCGGTCGCACTCTTTGGCGTGCCCAAGTTAATGGTGACAGATAAAGGCCGCATGTTCTAGTCGAATGAGTTCATCGCCTGGATAAAGAGTCTCGGCTATGAACTGCACGCACTACATAACACCGGAGATGCATCATGCTAATGGGCAAGTTGAACGGTATGTACGAACTGTACTTAACATGATCCGAATAGAGGCCAATCACAAGAAAGCGTCGTGGTCGAAGTCTCTATGGAAGCTTCAACTGGGTCTAAATGTCACGAGACAGAAGACAACTCAAACTTAACCTTCTAATCGGCACAGGTGCGCGTAGCTGTGGATGAAGCTAGACCGAATCGCGACGCTATTCGCGAGATGTCTCGAGATCGGGCCCGGCAGTTGCTCAAGGAAAATCAAACGAGTCAAGACTCGTATGCGAACCGATACAACTAGTCACCCCGCGAGTTTCGCATTGGTGATCTTGTTTTTGTAATTAAGATGTCTCAGTCTACAGGCAAGCTGGACTCGGGCATGCGTGGTCCATATAAAGTGACCAACGCGTTACTGAGTGGACGGCATTGTAGTGCTCCTAGCACCAATGTCGTACTCTTGAGCACTATCTATTTAGCACTATCTATTTAGCAGCCCTGTGTGGGATAAATTATAAAGACTTTATATTTATGGGCTTGTATTTTTTTATTTGGTTTCTAGTATATATACACTTTGTATAAAAGGGATCCACAACTGGCTCGATAGCCATTACTCTAATCCTCACTTTAATTTAGCTCAGTCACTGGCCGAAGCCTACGGTGAAGTGTGTCACATTGATTTCTCACAACCAAGCCTCTTTCTTTTTAAAATTATAAAATAAGTAACAATGTCAAAGTGACACCCACTCTAAAGAGGCCCGTATACAAAATAATCGCATAAACAAATATCGAACCTTACAATCATTCCCCCCTCCCTTCAAAAAAAAAAATTTCAACGTTTTTTTTTTTTTTTTTAAAGTGGCAACCCTAACTCAAAGTCTAAAATCTAAAATGACAACCCTATCTCAAAGTCTAAAATCTAAAAAACATTAAATGTTAACTTTAAGTTAGTTTGCTATGCATGAAATCTAAAAGACAGTAAATATGCCGCAATCATAAATTTAAATAACATCAAGTACCCTAATTCTTATCTGTCCAACCATCTCATTTAACCTACTCAATTAAACATTAAATAACAAAACCAAACTACACTTAAGGTGTAGGCTATGCACCTTAAAAAACTTAAATTATAACACCCTATGATACCATCATACAATTATTCGCGGCTTAACACTAACCTACCTAACGCTAGAAAACTCTCAATTACAATACGAAGGCAAACAGCTGAATCTAGCTAAGATTTAGCTTCTCGAATAGTTATCATTCGACAAACTTTCTGACAATAAAAACTAGCGAAAAAGTTATCAGAAAACCATAATACCTACGTTCTTAAAATTAACACAACTCGATCTTTGCATTAACAATTGTGAACTCATTGTGAACTCTTTCCACCGAATGGAAATATTTCAAAAATTAACGCAGGCAAAGATCAAAGTTTTTTTTTTATCATTTTCAAATTAACAGGATTAATCTAAGCCACAGCCTAAGAATGAGTTCATTAAAATTCGTTCCATTAATACGATGAAATCAACTAGCTTTAAAACCGATACTACTACGTACATAAACCTCAACTAATCCATTGGAATTCAGTAAACTATCTTTTACTATTAACAGTTTAAGATAATCGCCGTGAGTTGCAACCAATTACCCAAGTAAAGACACTACAAAGAATCTCGAATGTGTATCGAATACCCGAGTTATCCCACATCAGAAATTACTTTCATTGAGAAACCTTTGTTATACAACCCATAGTCTCCCCTTACCAAATCATCCCAACTCTATACTTTAAGAACGCGGGAACCAAAACAGAACCCTATGACGAATAGCTATTGCCTCGTCATACTGCCCTCAAAGATAAAACCAGGCGATCGGTCCAAACAATTATTGGAACTGTCGTTTATAAAAGTTTCTCATATAAAGGTAATCTACCACGGAAATCTAGTATGTTACAGATATTTCTTGGGTCTTTGGTGTACGGTCCTCATCAGACATCATAGTTCAGCAACAACATGAAAAGAAACACCGGTTAATAAACAATTCATAACGCTACCGCATACACAAACCACAAACCATCAACCGGGATAAAATTGTATTATACTCCTAATGTATAATTATTTAATGTCCTAATGTATAATTATTTAATATCAGACGAATTCCTCAGCGCAGCACACAGCATTTTACACGATTTGTGTTAACAATTACGCCCCGTGACCGTGAGTTCAGACGACGAATCAGCACATTAGACCTCCCAACGATCTCAATGACCTTGTATGGTCCCTGACGTGCCAACTTCATACATCTTCCCGTCATCCGCCTTGGTACGTATAACAAAACGCGCTCGAGTGGATGTTACCGCAGTACTGACTGCTTATCACGGCTATGTAGTGTCTACACTCAGATACGGAATAATATTCTGGGGTAACGGAATAAATAGGGAAATTGCGTTCAAGTCTCAGAAAAAATGCATTAGAGCTATATGTTCGTTAAAAAGAACAGACAGCTACAAACCATATTTTAAACGCCATAAACTTTTAACAATGCCTTCGTTATACATATATGAAATAATAATGTTTATTAAAATAAACCCAACCCTATTCGAAAACCTGAAGAGTCGCCGCAACAACAAAAATATACGCGCTACCAGACACAAAACTGCACTGTTCAGCAACAGTGTATTCGGTATGGCCTCGACAATATACGCGCTACCAGACACAAAACTGCACTGTTCAGCAACAGTGTATTCGGTATGGCCTCGACAATATACGCGCTACCAGACACAAAACTGCACTGTTCAGCAACAGTGTATTCGGTATGGCCTCGACAATATACGCGTTACCAGATACAAAACTGCACTGTTCAGCAACAGTGTATTCGGTATGGCCTCTACAATATACAATAAGGCTCCTGTCTCAATTATGAATATAGATAACCCAAACAAGTTCAAGCTTAGATTAAAAGAATATTTGGCTGATAAAGCATACTACTCTGTAGGTGAATATTTAGCATAGTGTTGACATGTTATATCTACTAAACTATTGCCATTGACATCTTTTTTTAATTTTTTTAATCACCTTTTACTAAGTAAATACAATTTTACATACGACATACAATAATAATATATTTGACATTATTATTTTTTTGACATCATTGTAATATTGTAATGGTTTAATGTATTGTTTGTTGCCTATATTTTTTAACTCACCTGTTGTTTATTTGCTTATTTGTATTATTTAAACGCCTCGCGGCTGGATGTAAAGACAAAACATACTGTTCGATTCCAAATCGATATTCGATCGATGGTTTCTGAACGGTCATTTTAATTTGACGTTAGCTGTCAATCTGGCAGTTTTTGACAACTGACAGACGAAAGCCCTCGCAATGTAAACGCGTTTTGATCAGGGTGTTGAAATTAAATCGCAGGGCATCTGGAATGTATTCGGGATTCCCTCAGGATTGTTAATATAGCTGAGTGTGCCGTTGTCTCTCGAACCAGATAAAGTTCGGATTTTCGTGCCCGATTTGTATTTATCAGTAGAAACATAACCTGTGCTGGACACTGTGCTATCACGCTGGCCCGCCAGTCATACCTGGTTGGCTGAAGAACCTGTCTACCAAGAAGAGCCTAGGGTGCACCCGGGCCTTGCAGAGAGACAGGAGGTTGACGGGACCGAAGCACAGACCAGGTAAGATCTACCCCACATAACTTCAGCTCGGTGAATCGCCGACGTTCATCACTTCTTGGCACCTGATCGTCACGCTACCTCGTAGCTCATGGGCCCCTACGAGGTCATTAGGTGCTGAGAAGCCTGAACATTTTGGTAGCTAGAGCGTGGCTTCCTGAGATTTGCAGCCGTCAAGGGCTCCAGGAAGGCACGATTTGGGACTATCAATCTGTAGGTATAGGCGGTTAAGTAACTTGGTTGTTCCTATATCCACATAGATTGGTAGTATTGTAAGCTATAAGTCTATTGCTGGTAGTAGACAGACAGATATTGAATTGAAATTTGCATTGAATTACCAGTTAGTCAATCTATTAGTGGTCTGGTAATGCTATTGAATGAATGTTTTGGTTAACATAGGTAGTTACATCTATTGATAGCAGGCTATTACATTGTTTTCAGTTTATAGCAATTTATAACTTGAACTAATATTGACTATCTGTGTGTGTTATAATGATAAAGGGAAACTAAATTGTTATTTACAGAATTTATATAGATATAAAACTCGGTTCCTATTGTTTAAGGAAAACAACATTGTTTAAGTTATAGTTTAGGGTTCCCTCGTTTGGGTTATAAACTGGAGGGTCCAATAAAATTGAGTTACTGCAAATTGTGAGTAAGTATCGTTCCGATCATGTCGTTATCTGAAATCCAGAAGGGTGTTTCTAAGGAACTCAGATGGTTTTCCTCCGCACACGGTCTGATAGACCGTTTAGATAGGCATGATGTGGTATTGGAGCGGTCTATGGTCGTTAAGGAACGTTACAATAGTGTGCTCGAATTGTCCGCGCAGGCGGAATCAGTTGATGGTTGTGCACCTGACAGGCTGTCACGATTGATAGGGGATGTCGACCAATGTATGGAGATGGCAGCTGCTATCACGCAGAAGGCTGCGGACATACGTAGACAGCGCGAGTCCAGCCATGATGGTGACATTGAAGCACCTCTGCCGCATCAGGAATCGGGGTCCAGGTTACCTGCCATAACTATGCCTACCTTTGACGGCGTGTCCGGTGAATGGATGAGCTTCATCAATCTGTTCGACAGTTTGGTGCACATGCGATCGGACATTACCAAGTCTGTCAAGATGGCTCAGCTGGTGGCAGCATTGAGGGGTGAGCCTAGGGAGCTGGTCGCTCATTTGACAGTTACGGAGGGTAACTATGAGACGGCCAGGCAATTGTTGGTCAGACGTTACCACAACAAACGGAGGTTGGCCGATGCCCAACTGAACCGTTTGTTTAGCATCCCGGTTGTGAACAAGGTCGGGGCCATACAGACGGAGGTTTTGAACCCATTGTTGTCCGTCACCAAGGCTCTAGAGAATCTTGGACTTCCGGTTGGTGAATGGTCGTACCTACTGTTGTACATTGTACTTTCCCGCCTACCCGCTGACGTGCAGACTCGTTTCGAACAGTCTCACGGGAGGTCGGCCGAGGACCTGCCCGCCTTCTCCGACTTGGTCGGATTTTTGGAAGAGGAGGCTCGACGGGCAGAGAATTTGGGGTTAACGGTCACCCATCCTTCGGAGCCACAGAGAGCTGCCGGGAGCGCTGTGAGTAGGGGCCCTCCGACGAGGAAGGACCGCAGCAACCGGCAGTCATATGGGACTGTGAGTGCATTGACCCCACATGGTGAGACCTGCCCATGGTGTAGGCAGATTGGCCATGCTGTGGCCAATTGCAATAAGTTCGGGGAACTTAGGGTTCAGGGACGGCGCCGGATGGCCAAGCAGCGGAGCTGGTGTTTCCTGTGCCTCGGGCCACACATGGCTAGGGACTGCACGCGCACAAAAATGTGCGGATATTGTGGTGGGGCCCACAACAATCTGTTGTGCATGAACCGGTCCGGCCAACAGCCACCACAGGGCCGTACCCAGGGTGACACGGCATGGGGCCCTGAGAATTCGTTTGCGACTCGGAGCGCAACTCAGGGGCCAACGTCCCCATGTGCACAGGGCAGTACTAGGGTGCAGGGCCGCACTCAGGATCATTACGCAAAGGGGGGCCCTGAGTTTTCGGTTGCGACTCAGCTTCCGACTCAGCGGGACATTGGGTGTGTGAGCAGGCCGTAACGGGCGGGTGGAATGGGACACCTTCGAGCTATGCGGGTGCGGTTCGGACGCCGCCTCAGTTGTCGCCCCGCTCGTCGCCTCGTCCTCGTCGGTCAGATGTGATGGCCCCCCCGCTCATGGAGCGGCCACGGTTGAATTCACGCCCACCCCCCTTTACGGGGCGTCGTAGGGTGGCAATGGAACCTGCGCGTGGGCCATTTGTACAATGGGACCCTCTGGCGTATAGCTGCATACCTGATCGGTTACAGGCAGATTGGGGCCCCGGGGGCCCTCGCTAGGAATTTGCGGCCCAACAATTTGTTGCCCCCCAACCGGAGACGGTGGTGTTACCGATCGCCTCTGTGCTTGTTTGGGATTTGGCGGGCAACCCAACATACGTTCGCGCCCTATTAGATTCTGGAGCTCAGGGCTGCATTGTATCGAATGATTTAGCAAAATGGTTGGGCCTCAAGGTAAATAGGTATAATAAATCAATACGGGGCGTGGGGAATGTTACGGTTACGAATGTAGTTGGTCAATCGGTGATCACGTTCTCTCCACGACATTTTGACAAAAACATCCGTGCAAGCTTTAGTAATGACGCATGTCATGGGCAGACACCCCTTGGTGAAGTTGTATCCGGCCGTTCGATTCCTGACATCAGGACTCAAGTTGGCGGATCCCGATTTTGACACTCCAGCCCCGGTCGACCTGCTACTGGGAGCAGACGTTCTGGGTAGGTTTCTGTTGTCGGATCGGCGAGTTCTTCAGCCGGACGGGTTGATTGCTGTG
Source organism: Argyresthia goedartella (assembly GCA_949825045.1). Classification (NCBI taxonomy): domain Eukaryota; kingdom Metazoa; phylum Arthropoda; class Insecta; order Lepidoptera; family Argyresthiidae; genus Argyresthia; species Argyresthia goedartella. The sequence goes on from OX463832.1 coordinate 25,590,972, forward strand.
GATACTAAGTTTGGTCACGTGATCATGGGTCCGGCATTGCCAATGGTTAGGCCTGCCGAGTCAGATGGCATACTTATTGGCTCAGCGTTGTCAGACGCTATCCAACGTTTCTGGGAGATAGAGGAACCTCCCACCGTTCGTCGAGTCGACGCAGACGAAGAAGAGTGCGAGTTGTTTTACCAGAATAGTACTGGTCGCCTTCGTTCTGGTCGTTTTGTAACTCGACTGCCTTTCAGGGCCGATCGACCGCCACTAGGAGAATCTAGGAAGATGGCTGAGACGAGATTGATGTCGATGGAGCGTAGGATGTCAAGGGACGCCGTATTTAAACAAAAATACGTCGATTTCATGAGGGAGTATGAGTCGTTAGGACACATGTCGGTATCGGGTGTGGACTGGAGATCTGAGGATCATTGTTTCCTTCCACACCATGCCGTCCTGCGAACCCCTACCGGCAAGATTCGAGTTGTTTTTGATGGGTCAGCACCTACCTCGAACGGGATGTCCCTGAATCAGTGTCCACATTCGGGACCCAAGTTGAGTCGTGATATTTCGGATATTCTCACGAGCTTTCGGAGACACCAGATTGTATTTGTCGCAGACATTCGGATGATGTTTAGGCAAACGGTAATTCATCCGGCTGACAGAAGGTATCAGTTGATACTTTGGCGTGAGTCCACGGCCGAGCCAGTCAAGGTCTATGAGTTAAACACGAATACGTATGGGTTACGGTCTAGCCCGTATTTGGCGATGCGTACCCTGCGGGAGTTGGCGTCGCGTGACCGTGTGAGCTATCCTAGAGCCGCCGCTATCCTGGAGCAAGATTTGTACGTCGATGACGTCTGCACAGGGGCAGCCAGTGTAGAGGAAGCTCTGGACCGACGTGACGAGCTCATTAAATTGCTGGAACGAGGCGGCTATGAACTACGCAAGTGGATGTCCAACTCCCCTGAGTTGATGGCTGGTCTCCCAGATGAGTTTCAACAAGACCCGCACGTTTTTGAGAATCCTGACAACCCTAACATGTTGTCAGTGCTTGGAATTCAGTACCGGCCCGTCCATGATGAGTTTACCTATCGGGTGGTTTTAGAAACACCGAAGGCCTGGACGAAGCGGTCAGTACTGTCAACGATTGCGAGAACGTTCGACCCGAATGGATGGATTTCTCCAGTCACCTTTGCTCTCAAATGTTTTATGCAAAGGCTATGGGCGGCTCAGTTGACCTGGAATACCCACCTCTCAGGTGATTTGTTGACTGATTGGACGCGAATGTTCACCTCGCTATCGGACATAAATAATGTATCGCTGCCGAGGAAATTGGTCCCTGCTGGGGATTACAGGGCGGCCCATCACGGGTTTTGTGATGCCTCTGAACGAGGGTTTGCGGCAGCGGTTTGTTTGCGAACCGTCACCTCCACCGGGGAGGTCGACGTGCGTTTGGTTTTGGCAAAAAGCAAGGTTGCGCCTATTCGGACAAGGATGACGATTCCAAAACTGGAACTGTCCGGGGCTGCTCTTTTGACCAAACTTTTGAATCACACTCTAACAGTGTTGCGTGGGTCAGTGGTTTTGGAGGATACGGTGTACGCTTGGACGGACAGCCAGATTGTTTTGTGCTGGCTGAAGGCTTCGGTCCATAACTAAGAGGTTTTTGTTGCGAACCGTGTCACCCAGATTGTGTCATGTGAGGTCCCACTGACCTGGAGACATGTACCAGGAGAATTGAACCCGTCTGATTGTGCATTCAGGGGATGTCAGGCTCCTGAACTCGTTAGACACCATTTGTGGTGGGGACCACCCTGGCTTGCCAAGAGAGAATCGGACTGGCCCCACAGCCATGTAGTAGTATCTTCGGATCATGGCCCCAGAGCGGCCGTGCATGTTACCCAGAAGGCTGAGGACCCTGACGCCGGGTTTCTGCTGGACCGGTATAGCTCACTTGACAAGTTGATAAACGTGTCCACTTGGATTAGGAGATTCGCTCGAAATTGTCGTACTCCTCACGATCAGCGAACGTTGAACCCTATTCTGACTCCGGCAGAGCGAAACGAGTCGCTGTTGAATTTGGTCCGGTTGGTACAGTCCTCGAAGTTTGGGGCAGAATTGGAGATTATACGAAGTGGACGTTCGAAATTGAAGGGAGCCGTCGCGCGTCTCAACCCCTTTGTTGATTCGACCGGGTTACTTCGGGTAGGAGGAAGATTGCGCAATGCGAATCTTTCATATTCGGCTCGTCACCCACTTCTGCTCCCCAAGGGGGAACAGTTAGTTGAATTGCTGGTGACTGATCGTCATATTAAAAACGCGCATGCCGGCTGTAACGCGTTGTTGGCCACGCTCCAGCGGGAGTTTTGGATCTTATCTGCCCGCCGTGCCATACGGAACATCGTGTTTCGGTGCATGCTTTGTTATCGACTTAAGACTGCCACGATGCAACCTCTCATGGGGGACTTGCCCCCTGATCGTGTGAATGAGGTCAGACTGTTTTCAGGTGTTGGTACGGATTTTGCAGGACCGTTTATGGTGAAGAGTTCACGATTGCGTACCGCTTAGCAACACAAGGCGTACCTATGTGTGTTTGTTTGTTTATCCACCAAGGCGGTACATCTCGAGCTCGTTGCTGATCTCTCGACAGAGGCTTTCATTGCTTGTTTGGATAGGTTTGTTTCTCGAAGGGGACTTCCAACTTTGATCCGCTCTGATAACGGCACTAACTACATCGGTGCGGAACGATACTTACGAGAGATAGTCAACTTTTTGATTGTAAATAAAGTGGATATTGGAACGGCCCTCTCCCATCGGGGTATACAGTGGACCTTCAGCCCACCGATTTGCCCCCACTGGCGTGGGATTTTTGAGGCCGTAGTTAAGTCAGCTAAGACGCACTTAGGGCGTATAGTAGGTCAGACCGCGCTGACTTTTGAAGAGCTCGCGACATTGTTTTGTAAGATCGAGGCCGTTCTCAATTCGCGACCGTTGTGTCCGCTCAGCTCGGATCCAAATGACCTGGAGGCTCTGACCCCAGGCCATTTCTTGATAGGATAGCCACTTAACGCGTTGCCCGAGCACCCCTTCGAGGGAGTGAAATTGTATCGGTTGTCAAGGTATCAGATGTTGCAGCAGTTTACTCAGAATTTCTGGAAGCGTTGGTCGCTCGAGTATCTGCATATCTTACAACAGCGCCTTAAGTGGACTGACAAAACTAGCCCCCCTAGTGTTGGTGACCTCGTTCTGGTTAAGGATGCTAACCTACCGCCACTACGTTGGCGCAGGAGGCGCATTGTTAACTTGTTCCCTGGCAAGGACGGGACCCCCCGGTCTGCAGAGGTTCTAGTAGGAGGCTCGGTTCTAAAACGAGCGGTAGCAACGTTGTCTCGGCTGCCCGTAGATTAGGGGACAGGTGGGTGCCTGTCCGGGCGGGTGATTGTTCGATTCCAAATCGATATTCGATCGATGGTTTCTGAACGATCATTTTAATTTGACGTTAGCTGTTAATCTGGCAGTTTTTGACAACTGACAGACGAAAGCCCTCGCAATGTTAACGCGTTTTGATCAGGGTGTTGAAATTAAATCGCAGGGCATCTGGAATGTATTCGGGATTCCCTCAGGATTGTTAATATAGCTGAGTGTGCCGTTGTCTCTCGAACCAGATAAAGTTCAGATTTTCGTGCCCGATTTGTATTTACCAGTAGAAACATAACCTGTGCTGGACACTGTGCTATCACGCTGGCCCTCCAGTCATACCTGGTTGGCTGAAGAACCTGTCTACCAAGAAGAGCCTAGGGTGCACCCGGGCCTTGCAGAGAGACAGGAGGTTGACGGAACCGAAGCACAGACCAGGTTAGATCTACCCCACATAACTTCAGCTCGGTGAATCGCCGACGTTTATCACTTCTTGGCACCTGATCGTCACGCTACCTCGTAGCTCATGGGCCCCTACGAGGTCATTAGGTGCTGAGAAGCCTGAACACATACTATGCAACATCTACTTTAAACTACGTACCACAATAAAATATCTGATAACTCGCAAAATAGCCGGGTGGCCTCCTGGGCTCTAAAATTTATTTCACCCGCGGGTCAGTCTTAAAATTTTAAAAATATTACCTACTTAATTTCCTTTCTTTACACGGCACGCACGAAGCTAATATAACGCTCTATCTCCTTATCGGCTTTCGGCATGAAATATTTCGACCGAAACCTCTTCAACGTCTTTGCGAGACCCAAATGACCTGTCCACGCCTCATCATGTAATTCGTTCATTACATTTTGAAACAAAGACCTAGGCAATACAAATACCTCCCTAATTTCTCCATCTCTACATACGCTTTTATATAATAAATTATTTCTCAAGCAAAAACCGCTACGCCACGCTTCCGGACGTTCGCTCAACCGCGTTAACCATCTACTACAAAATGAATCGTTCTCTTGATCCGCCTGTAACGACTCTACATTGATACTAAAAACTTCCAAACCATCATCATCAGGTTCAGAACGAGAAAAAGAGTGAGCTCCTTCTGTTTCCCGTTTCCCTTCTTCCATTAGCGGATTCCTACTCAAAAAATCTGCCACTACAGTGCTTTTCCCCGAGCAATGAACTATCTCGAAATCCCATTCTTGTATCGCTAACGCCCATCGCGCTAACCTACCAGACATATCTTTTTTCGACTGTAACCAACATAATGCGCTATGGTCTGTAACAACCTGAAAATACGATCCCCAAAGATAATGCCTATAGTGCCTTAACGCCCATACTAACCCTAGACACTCTTTCTCCGTCGTACTATATTTTTTCTCCGCATCCGTTAACTTCCTAGACGCATAGGCAACCGGACTCATTTTTTCAACGCCCTGCATCAATACTGCACCCAACGCCTCGTTAGACGCATCCACATAAACTCTCGTAGTAACCGACTTATCCCCCGAATAATAGGAAAGTATTGGCGCACTACACATAACCTTCTTAATATACTCGAACGAATTCTGCAATTCTTTATTCTATTGAAACTTTACCCCCTTTTTCAATAATTTAGTGAGAGGCAACGATATTCTCGCAAAATTCGATATGAATTTTCTATAATAAGAAAATAAACCTAATAATTGTTTCACATCATTCGTAGATGTGGGAGTTGGAACCTGTTGCATAGCCTTCAGCTTTTTCTCACTAGGTTTTACTCCCTCATTCGAGATTAGACAACCTAGCACCTCAATCTCGCAAAAACCGAATTTACATTTGGATGGCTTGAAGGTCAAGTTCGCTTCTCTAAACCGCCCAAAAACTTTCTGCAACGTAACGGTAAACTCCTCGAACGTTCTACCATACACAATTACATTGTCTGCGCAAACCATAACCCCTATAAATCTTAAATCCGCTAAAACTTTATCCATCATCCGTTGGAAAACCGCTTGACTCGTTGCCAAACCGAACGGAACAAAATTAAATTCATAAAGACCCGTGGTCGTGACGAAAGCCGTTTTATGCCTACCTTCCGTAATAACCGTCTGCCAATAACCTGAATTAAGATCGAACTCCGCAAAATACTTGGCCCCGGCCAAACTATCGACAATGTCTTCTATCCGCGGAATAGGATAACTATCCCTACAAATTTTCTTATTAAATTTCCGATAATCTACACAAAACCTCCATGAATCATCGGGCTTTTTAATTAACACAACGGGCGCAGCATAAGAACTAGTGGATTCCCTAATAACACCTAGTTTCAACATCTCCGCTAACTGCTCCTCAATAATTTCCCGTTGCACCGACGAAACGCGATACGGGTGACAATGAACCGGCTCTTCATCATAAGTCTTAATATCGACCGACACTCTCCGACCTACCTAACTGGTCAGTTGCAAACGCAAATCTATCCGCATTCCTATCCAACAACGCCAATAATACCCGCTTATCATTCTCACATAAATCCTCATTTACGATAAACCGTTTATCTTCCACCCCAAACGCAAATTCGCACGAATCCGATAACCCCGAGAAATAAACGTAATCGCCCTTTCTTAACTCCTGAAAGTCGATAGAATTTATCACGTCACGATCCTCGATAACCGTGGTTTCCCCGAAGTTCACTTGTTTCCTTCTAGAACCGTCTAGAAAGTCCGACCCTATCTTTTGTTTTGAAAGAATCCCTACGCACATGACATTTCGTTTTACCGGCGTCGTGTTTTGTTTTTCCCTGGAAAAAACTCATACACGAATGAACAAAATCAATATTCATACCGTTCTTTTTAAAAAATCCACCCCTAATATAATGCTACAATTCAAATCAGTTACTACTAAAAATTCCTGTGAAAAGCTAAAATTGTCCAAACTAAAATCTATAACACATTTCCCTACAATTTGCAGCAAACTTCCATTTACCGCCTTAACCCGTCTCTTCTCTTCTTGCATATGTCACCGGAAAATAATACGATCCGCAAGTTTATAAATTTCCTAATACTTTTTCCGCAAGTTTATAAATATACTAACCTAACCTAACCTAACCTAACATAACCTAACCTAACCTAACCTAGCCTAATATAATCTAGAAGGAAGTTTATAAATTTCCTAGGAAATTTATAAACTTGCGGATCGTATTATTTTCCGGTGACACATACATCTCGCACCCACTTGACCTGCGATGTCTGGGCTGATGCATGAAGCTGTAGCGCCTGTATCTAAAAGAGCTACCACCTTTACCCCAGATGCATTTAATAAAACGAATGGTCTGACCTGCTGATTCGCCTCGACTGCGACGATCTTCCCCATTGGTCGTTCCGCTTCTGTGCTACGCTGCTGAGCTCGTCTGAGGCCCTCATTCCACAGGTCAGCCTGGTCACCGCTATCGGCCTCTAGCGACGACGTGTTGCAAAATCCGCTTGCCTAGGACGCAAATTATAATTATTGGTACCAGGTCTAATATGTGGTTCCTGACCACTTGCCGACGGCGAAACATCCTAGCACCAATGTCGTACTCTTGAGCACTATCTATTTAGCACTATCTATTTAGCAGCCCTGTGTGGGATATATTATAAAGACCTTAACAATGCTATCTCTAGTATAGTGAACTGGTTTACTGTTAACAATTTATTACTTAATGAAAAGAAAACTAAATGTATTAAATTCGTGTTACCCAATGTGAACCCGGTAACTACATACATATTTATAAAAGGACAGAGATTGGACCTTGTGCAGTCGACTGTCTTTTTGGGCATTACTTTAGACGCCAAACTACAATGGGATCCTCATATAAATAAATTGTCGAACAGACTGAGTTCGGCAGCGTTCGCAGTTAAAAAAATTAGAGCTCTTACCGACGTAGACACCGCTAGACTAGTCTACTTTAGTTACTTTCATAGTCTAATGACCTATGGTATTTTATTGTGGGGTCACGCTGCGAATGCTAATAGTATATTTATTCTGCAGAAACGGGCTGTTCGTGCAATTTATAGATTAGGGCCTGGAGTGTCACTGAGGGAAAAGTTTAAAGAAATCAATATTCTGACATTTGTGTCTCAATATATCTATGACAATCTTGTGTATGTAAAAAGAAATATAACTAATTTTCAGAAGTACAGTGATATACACAATTTTAATACTAGAAATAAAGACAAGTTGGTTGCTTATGTAAGCCGACTACATAAAATTAGTAATTCATTTAAAGGCAATTGTATACGCTATTACAATAAGGTCCCTACTGATATTAAAAACTTACCTTTAGACAAGTTTAAAATAATAATAAAACAGAAATTGTATAAAAAACGTTACTATAGGATATCTGATTATTTAGAGGACAGATGTCCATGAGAATAGATTGTTTGAGTAACAGGCTGTTTCGATATATAATTAGCATTCATTTTGTAATTTGACAATATTTTATTTAAAAAAGGAAACGCAAAAGATACGACGACTGTGGAGTTTCTTCGGTGAGCTCTTCTCCACAGATTCCGCCATTGTGTTAGTGAACTCACCCAAAAAAATGTAATGACGGATCTAAGTGATGTAACAACATCCTATGGAAATAAATGATTTTTGATTTTGATTTTTGATTTTTTGATCTTACATTTATGGGCTTGTATTTTTTTATTTGGTTTCTAGTTATTTACACTTTGTATAAAAGGGATCCACAACTGGCTCGATAGCCATTACTCTAATCCTCACTATAATTTAGCTCAGTCACTGGCCGAAGCCTACGGTGAAGTGTGTCACATTGACTTCTCACAACCAAGCCTCTTTCTTTTTAAAATCATAAAATAAGTAACAATGTCAAAGTGACACCCACTCTAAAGAGGCCCGTATACAAAACAAATATCGAACCTTACAGTATAGACTGAAGTTGCTAGCTACGGCAAGACAACACAAGCGGCTGCCCAGTTCATGGTGCCGTGGAAGGGCGAGTGGTGCCCAGTTCATGGTGCCGTGGAAGGGCGAGTGGTGCCCAGTTCATGGTGCCGTGGAAGGGCGAGTGGTGCCCAGTTCATGGTGCCGTGGAAGGGCGAGTGGTGCCCAGTTCATGGTGCCGTGGAAGGGCGAGTGGTGCCCAGTTCATGGTGCCGTGGAAGGGCGAGTGGTGCCCAGTTCATGGTGCCGTGGAAGGGCGAGTGGTGCCCAGTTCATGGTGCCGTGGAAGGGCGAGTGGTGCCCAGTAGGGCTTCCATACCGGTGTACCGGTGTACCGTAGTACCGGTGTATCGGACCTAAACAAGCTACTAAAAAACACCGGTAGATTTTTATCTCTACCGGTAGTTCCGGTATTTTTAATAAATTCTAAGAATTACGAAAATCGGCGCTCAATTCTTAAATTTACGCGCGCTACGCGCGCTCTTCCGCATTCACAGATCAATTCGCCGCACTGCACGCGTCAATAATTCACTCAGTCGTTCAGTTTTCGTCAATTGCAGTCCGGTTGTCGTATCGTCGAAAAAGTGTAAAAGTATAAATATTTAAAGTTGATCCCACCAAGTAGCGTTGAACCTGAACGTGCGTTTTCAGCAGCAGGCTTCATATGCTCCAGACTTAGAAGCTCTTTGGGTGATAACACATTGGATGCAATATTATTCTTGCGTTCATACTATCAAAAACAATACTGATTCAGTCAAAAATTAGGAACTACTCCATTTTATAGGTAGGTAGAGGTACCTAAAAATAATAATATTGTGTACTTGTGCAATAAAAGTTTATTATGATTTCAAAGTATACACTAAAGTACTGTATTTGTATTGTCCCGTGTGTGTTTTTGTACTTATTGATCTCACATTATGATCTCATCTCGTTTATATAGTTACCTATATATATCAAAGAAAACAGTGGTTCTTGAACTGTCCTGCAATAATTATCTTAGTGTTATGTTTAATTTGATCTTAAAGTACTGAAAGTACTCATGCTTGTCTTGTGTTTTGTATTGTCCTGTGTCTTTTTTGTAGCCGTTGATCTCACATTATGATCTCATTTATATAACAATATGTGTACCAAAAACAACAGTGATCAGAAAGAACTATCCTGTCATAGTATTAATTATGTTGTAATGTTTTTATTAGGTTTAATTTGATCTAAATAATTTGGTCTAGTGATACTTATCTGTAACTTTAAATAAATAACGGTATTAAAACGATATTTTAGTATTTTTACTAAAATTCTATATATTTTGCAAAAATACCGGTATTTCTCGAATACCGGTATTTTTTTTCCATATACCGTTCAAAATACCGGTAGTCAGAGATCCCAAAATTTTGAAGCCCTAGCGACAAACGGTTCAGTGCGTATTGAATAATATAGGTGAGAATGTGTGAAAGACCAGTCTCTGTTTACTTACTTACTTACATGGATTTTACTAGAAAACATGTTTTTAGGTTAGTTAGTTTAGGTAAAATATCTCAAGAACCATACATTTCCTAGACTCGATATTTTACAGGAGGGGTTCCCCCCCCCCCTCCCCCCTCTCTCACTTCATGTTAGCCAACATTTTACGAAAAACGTTTCGTTTCCCCTGATAATATACGTAAGTTTAATTAATTCATAATTACATAATTAAATACTTAACTCTTAGTATTAAAAAACTGGATCAATGGTTCAAGGTAAACCCCATATATCCCCTAGTAACCAATTTTACTAAGTATCAAACTGTCAGTGTTGGAAACCAACCCAACTATTATTTTACTCTTATTTTAAATGTTAGTTGGTAGTTTCTTAATTTATTGTGCACCAGACTGCCCTTCCTAGCAATGTACTGTTCTATCCTGCCTAGGTTTGCTGGAAACAATCTCTTTTTAGATACACGCTCGCCTTTGCGCGTAAGTTTAAATGTATTGTTAACCATTATTTACCGTGCAATAAAGTTATTGATAAAGTATATGGAAACCCTACACAACATCGAAATTAAAAGCGGCCATTACCGTAAATGTAGGTGTTTAGTAAGAAAAGGTTTCGTTTGCTATTTATACTAAATTCATATCCTTAGGATTCAAATAAGCCAGTGTTTGAGTTCAGTTCCGTTCAGAGATTTTTATTCATATAGCACAAAAATTAAGACTTAATGAACGTCAAAACATAATCAAGCAAGCATAATAAAACATTAGGTAGGTGCCTAATTATTACATAATATATAGGGTGCAATGAACTGTTTTAATTCCAGAAGTCGGTGTCTTGTAAAAAAAACATTAATTTTGTGCTAAGCCTTTGCGCATAAAGTGGGCTTTATACATTTTTTTAATCGAGCTTCAGTTAAGGTTTGTATTTCTTGCGGTATTTTATCGTAGAAACTTATACAGTATATAAAAGAACTACTAACTTTTGTGAGTCTGAACATTGGAAAAGAAAGTTTGTGTTTATTTCTAGTTTGCATATTGTGGCAGCTATCAATGATTTTAAAGCTACTGATATTTTTCCTCACATACATTGTGTTTTCATAGATATATTGACTTGCAACTGTTAGGATGTTGGTCTCTTTGAAGAAATCTCTTAAAGATTCTCTATTACGGATCGGTCTCTTCTGCAAAATGAAGATGGTCTCAATGTCAGCAGCCCGCCCCCATAGTAGTATGCCGTAGGACATAATGCTATGGAAATAAATAAAATGTGCCTACAGCCTAGCAGTTGCAACTTCAGTCAATTCCCTGATTCTTTTAAAGGAGGTCCTAGTGTAGGGTTGAAACAATATAAGTGGCTTTACCTTTAAAGTTTACTGGGATATCGAACAATACAGATTTAGGCCTTAACCACGAAATAAGTGATAAGGGTCGTCAATTAATTACGTGAGGCGTTTATGACTGTTTTCTGACCAACCCCCTCCCCTAATCCCATGTGAGAGTAAATGATTCTCAGATATAATTATTAATATTAGGTCCTTACATATGAAATTGGCGTTTTGCATGGGAGGAACATATAGTCGTTTTTTTAAAATATAATATATTTATTTAATCAAAGTATGTACCATTGCTATCTATACACTTTTGCCATCTCATAGGTAGTTCTTCGATCCCTTTACTAAAAAAATCATTCGGACGGGAATCAATAAAATCTTTGAAGGCGGTTTGGACTGCCCCATCGGAGTTGAATTTTTTCCCTTTCAAGAAGTTATCCAAATTTCTAAAAAAATGGTAATCTGTTGGAGCAAGGTCCGGAGAGTACGGTGGATGTCTTAGACATTCCAATTAAAGCTCCTCTAATATGGTATCCGTCTGTTGTGCAGTGTGTGGTCTAGCGTTATCATGAAGCAGCAGTGGACTAGAGCGATTGACCAGCCTCGGTTGCTTAGCAGCTTGCTTTTCCATCATGATTTGCCGTTGCTGACAATAGACATCTGCCGTAATCGTCTGGCCAGATTTAAGAAAGCTGTAGTGAACGACCCCAGCACTAGTCCACCAAACGCTCACAAGTAACTTTTTTGGAGTCAATTTTCGCTTGGGGCATGGTTCGGCTGGGTTCAGCCATTGCGATGAGCGCTTCCGATTATCGTACAGGATCCACTTTTCATCACAGGTAATGATTCGATTTAAAATCCTTGCATTATTGTGCCGGGTGAGTAATGCAACGCAGCAGTCAACGCGCGTTTGTTGATTTGCTTCACTCAGTTCGTGAGGTACCCACCTTTCAAGCTTTTTCACCTTCCCAATTTGCTTCAAGTGGATTAAAACAGTTTTATCACTAACACCGCAGCCTGCAGCTAACTCGGACGTGGTTTGCGATGGATACACTTCCACAATAGCCTTCAAATCTTCACTATCAACTTTGGTCTCCGGCCGTCCACGGGGCTTGATCTGCAGGTCGAAATTTCCAGAACGAAAACGTTGTAACCAAAAACGCACTGTGTTTTCTATTGCGGCACCGTCGCCATACACTTCATTAATCCTTCGAGCCGTTTCTGCAGCACTGGTGCCACGGTAGAACTCATACTCGTAAATAACGCGATATTACAAGTTTTCCATTTTGTAAGCTGAGTGACGCAAGAAAAAAACAATTGAGGAAAAAACAAATGCATTATAATTTTAGAAACACAAATACATGAGTAAATAGCTGTATAAATTTGAATTTGGAATTTCTAACCATAGAGGAGATATTTGACATCAAAGTGGCCAGTATGGCGTAACGCGAAACTGGCCACTTTGATCTCAATTATCTCCTAATATTTTAATACCCCACTGCAGCTAAGCGGAAAATAGGAAGGTTATTTGTTTGACCTGTATGTTGTTATGTGTGTCTGTTCCTGTGTTCCCTCGTAACTACTCAATAGCTCAACCGATTTTAATTAATGATAAGTCATAAGATTACTATTGACGGTGCAAGTGTCACTGGCTCGGGCACGCAGGGTTGACCAATCAAATCTAATTAAGTAGGTTCCGATTGCATTTACATTCAATTCAATTTAACACTGTAATATAATTATTTTATTGAGACTTCAATAATTGACCGAGCGAGCGAAGCGTCTCTTTTCCAGGATTGGGCAAAAATGCTTTCGTATATCCGGATGTGTGTCCGGTTGCTATCCTCTACAGGCCGCATTTCTCAATTGATTGTCGTCCATTTTTGTGAGCAGATTCGATAAAAAAAGCGTCGGTAAAGTTTTAAATTTAAAAAAAAACCGGCTTCATTCAAAATATCAAACAGCTTGACGGATTTTAACAAATGATTTGTCGTTGTTTGATGGAGACCGTGAGAGTAACAGGCTATATAATTTTAGTGGAAAGTCTAAAGGTTGGGTTTAATATGTAATGTAGTTTACAAAGTTATTGGTGCGGCTACTTTCATACTCCATTTACGTAACCAGGTGCATTCATAAGTTTGTATGTGTTATTAAAAGAAAGTGTCACTCGCGAGGCCTACAGCTCACAGAGCCACTAGTTATCTACGTAAAAAGTCTTATCTGTGTGTTTTATGCTTTTCAGTGTAAATACCGTAGACCAGTTTTTAGTATTTTTAATTATGTCATTGATTTAAGATTTATTAGATTGTAGTCTTGAATTTCAGTGAAATAATATAACAGTTTAAATACATACCTCAACCGAAACTAGTTCAGTTATTATCCAAGAAACCTTTACTTACTTTAATTTAACTCAATTTTATCGCAATATTTTTAATATTTTTAGGGAAATATACGTAATATTTTCCGAGAGACCCCTTAGCCCACGTGAGATTGGGTAAGATTCGCTTTGACCCCATCCCACCCCTGAACACTCCACCTAATTAATGAACATCCCCTGTTTTGATCGTCAATATGTCACGGCGTCCAATTAAGAATTGGTAAATAAAACCAACTTATCTTGGCCTGATGACTGCTGTTGTATTCGTGTAGGCGGAAAGGAAACAAGGGTAAGGGTGGAAGGGCAGAGGTCATAGTATAATGGACATTTAAATTATGAATTTCGGCCCTAACTTTTCATGGTTATACAGGGTGTAATGTGCCTTAGAGTTAGTATCTCGACTGTATCACTTGACAGATCTTGATTATTTTCAAATTGATATTTCTCCGATGGCAGTCGCTCTATATTACAGCTCCTGAAAAATAATAAGACGAACACGACACGAATGGCCGAGTCGGCAGTGACCCTGCCTACGAAGCCAAGGGTCCCGGGTTCGAGTCCCAGTGGGGGCAGATATTTGTTTGATGAGAACGGATGTTTGTACCCTAGTCATGGTTGTTTATCTATCTAAGCATAATATTTATCTGTATAAGTATGTGTATCGTTGTCTAGTACCCAAGATACAGGGAATCCTAGTTTGGGGCTAGATCGATGTGAGTAAATAGTGTCCAAGGTATTATTAATGAACTACACGAGATATTATGAATAAGGGAGGCAGTTGCTCACGTCCGATGGAGATACTTGGTTCCTACAGCCCTACACGTCCTCCTGAGTAGTGCAAGGAGCAACAAATTATTCTTAAGGCGTTAATTTCCAGGTTCTCACTTGACACTGGCAACATTAACCTCAAAAGAGGTTAGCACATGACGACGACGACCTCTGTGGCGCAGCGGTTGTGGCTCTGTCTAAGGTCCCGGGTTCGATCCCCGGCTGGGGGTGAAAAAGAAAAACCCCTAGGGCTTGGATGTTTATATGTGTGTGACGTCGCTGTTTCTGGTTCCCACGAACCAGGGTATCCTAGTGTGGGGCCAGAAGCGATGTATGTGCCTGTATGTATATGTTTATGTTTATTATAGTTATGTAACACCAAATTAAAAGAAGAAGAAATAAGTATTATGAATTGATAATGTGTATGGGGTCTAAACGAGAGAGGTGTTTTAATATGACTGCGAATTTATGTCATCCCTTGACCATCGAGTAAGGTATCAAAATAAAAGACTTTAAAATGCGACCAGGAAATGTTTATAAATCTTGCTCAAGCTATGAATAACACACCTAATTTTTTAAACTAAGCAGTAACAGTTTTTTTATTATTTTGAGCTAAAAACAGGAATAATAATATAATAAAAACCGACCGCGGTGCCCTAAGAAGCATAAAACCAGCACACAGCACCAGCAGACTTAATGTAATTATTGAGATTCGATAACATTATTATAGTGTAGTTTAAAATTAAATTAAATTAAAATGCAGGCGGGAAATACATTCAATAAATTGGGTTGCGTTTGAATTAAAATTTTATTTCATTTAACTTTAAGACTGGTTTAAGACTTGAAAGTCCGCAAGGCTTATTGAGTTTTCATAACCTTCTTGTTCAATTTAAAAAAAGTTTCGTTAAATTTTTCCCTGACAAAACAGCAAACAGCCTGTACAGTGTACACCAAGGAGGCGTGCAACCTTCATGTCACGAACACACGAAACGTGGCCTCCTTGCTCCAGTCAGTCTTTCGCGCGCCGCCTTGCCGACCTCACTAGCAGCCAGACTCAACCGGAAACTGTAAATAGACATTCTTTACCAACACCCGGTTGAAGCAAGTGTTAACAGAACGATCTAAACCAAAACGTTTCTAAATAAACAGTTTGAATGCAGATAAAATTGAAATTAAATTAAAAAATATAAATTTTGATTTCTTTTCGTAGACGCACGCACTGGCTTCTTGCATGTAACGCTTTGGGCATGAAAGTGGTGATTAAAAAAACGTGACACGATTTTTTGGTAGATTTTATTGTCAGCACGCAACGCTTTTCTCTGCGGCAATGATACGGGGTGTAACAGCCATAAGTTGAGGAGGAGCTTATAATTATTATGTATGTTATGTCTTGAATACCAAATGCAGCTAGTTAGTGTTAAACAGATTGTTGTGTTCCACGGCGAAACTTGTTGAAACTTAAGTTCAACATTGGGAAAATTACGCAAAACTTTTTGGTAGAAGTCACTGTGTTTCCCAAAGAGTTTGATTCATCTGAGGTTTGTAACTTGATAGACATTATCAACAGCTACAAAGAATTCCTTTTCATTCATCTGAGGCTCTATGAATACCTGGATATTGACACATAATTTCTCTGAATAACGTAACTTCGTGAATAAATTTGTTTTACTTTCTCTAAAAAAGCTCCCTGGTCTAAAGGGTTTCACGTTTACTACTCACACAGGAGATGCAGGTTCGAATCCTGACAATGAACCAATGAGAAAATTAATTTTAAGTACATTATCGGACGTTCAGTTTTTAGGATGACACTTTAAGCTGTAGGTCCCGGCTACTATCGCTACGTGGTAGTGCTCCTAAAACCCCTCCATCAACCCGCACTGAACCAGCGTGGTGTTTTTTTTTACATTTACATACAGGCACATACATTGCTTCTGCAGCCTTATGGCGTAACACTCTAAAGTTCATAGCGTGTGTCTATGGTTCATCTTATGCTCATACAATTTCATCGATTGCGGGGTACACCGAAGGCTTCTAGGCTTCATTCAATGAGCTTGGGTTTGGCCTCCACTATGATGCTACTTGCGTGATACCAATTTGACAGATGAAGCTGGTGCAAGGTGACAAACGTAAAAGTCTATATGAAGTTCATAGCTCAGACGACTTACGCCATAAGGCTGCTGGCCCCACACTGACGTCACTCACATATAAACATCCAAGACCTGTTTTTTTTTCCCTTTCCTAACCCCCAGCCGGGGATCGAACCCGGGACCTCTCGCATGGCAGGCAGAGCCACACCGCTGCGCCACAGATGTCGTCGATTATGGCTTAATCTTACTCGTATCCGGGTAAAGTCCTGTGCCCCTCAGTGGGGACATTAAGGGCGCACCTAATGACTGAGTCGGAGTGACCCTGCCTACGAAGCCAAGGGTCCCGGGTTCGAGTCCCGGTGGGGGCAAATATTTGTTTGATGAGAACGGATGTTTGTACCCTAGTCATATGGTTGTTTATTTATCTAAGTATAATATTTATCTAATAAGATACAGGGAATCCTAGTTTGGGGCTAGATCAATGTGTGTTAATAAGTGTCCAAGGTATTATTATTATCATTATTATTTATATTTTTACTTTTACTCCGTGATTCATTTGTAAGTAGCCTCAGATGAACGAAACTCTTTGGTAACCTACTCTGTGTTGATTAACAACAAGCTTTTAGCGCCCTCTACGAGGAACTAATTTGACAGTTTGCTTCCCCTTTACCCCTCAAAGTATGTAAAGGTTCATATATCTTTAAGTTACACCCTGTTTAATCGTGTTCCTGTATCGAAGATCCTAAGTAACTCAAACATAATTCACCAACTTAAAAAAAAACAACATCAAGTTGAAGCCCTATTTCTTCCTCCCCGGTCGTGATGCGAATGAAGTCTGTGTACATAAAAAGTCCTCATCAAAACTTTTGCTGTACGGAACCACAAAACAAAACGTCATCGGTGTATATATTTTTTGTTTTTGTTGACTTTTTCAAAAAGCGCTTAATCAATTATGATACAAACTTGGGACCACCTTTGAAGTATCAAAATCGATTAATAATTGTCGGAATAATCGCGTAACAAAAAAAACAACAAAAAAAAGGCCAAGTGCGAGTCGGACTCGCGCAGAAAGGGTTCCGTACCATTATCTATTAAAACGGCAAAAAAAACACATTTGCTGTCGCATTTGCCATCCCGCGTTAAATATTTGTTTTATTTTTATTTATTTTAAAATTGATTATATAACTAAATATTCTGTCAATAGTCAATAGTCAAAGTACTTTATTACTGTAGATATTTACATATACTTAGCAAACGTCATTTTTTGCCTCTTCTCTACATTGGACCACTGTGGGAGAAGAAGGGCGTAGAAACTCCCACAGATTTATTTTTAGATCTCTTTTAAAAATAGGTTGTGCTTAACTAATACAAATATGAAAAATTTAATTGTTATGATTAATAAGCAGGAATAAATAATTACAAAATTATTAACAGCAAGGTCTGTGTTGAGCCATATTAACCCCATACAGTCCTGTCATTTAAGTAATCTTGAACATTGTAATATCCCTTTTTCGACAAAGTCGCTTTAACATGCTTTTTAAATTGCTCAAATGGCAATTTCAAAATCTCCAGAGGTATCTTATTGTAGTAGAGAATGCACTGACCCTTGAAAGAATTGCTAACCTTCGCGAGTCTAAAACGGGGCGCACATAGTCTGTGATTATTTCTTAGGTTAACATTACAGCTGTCGCTAAGTTTGGAAAATGTTGTAAGGTTCTTGCGTACATACATTATATTTTCGAAAATAAATTGACTAGCTACTGTTAGTATGTCAATTTCTTTAAAAAGCTCTCTTAAGGAGTCTGTTCGTTTTAAATTATAAATTGCTCGAATAGCTCTTTTCTGTAAAATAAAAATAGTTTGAATATCCGCTGCTTTCCCCCACAACAAGATACCATAGGACATCACACTATGAAAGTAACTAAAATATACTAGCCTAGATGTAGCCACATCCGTGCTTTGTCTGATGTTCCTAACAGCGTAAGCCACAGAACTTAATTTACCAGCCAATTTATCTATGTGGGGTCCCCACTGCAATTTGCTATCAATGGTTATTCCAAGAAACTTCGTATCATTTACCAAATCTAACGTGCTGTTGTCTAACACCAAACTGGTCTCAACTTGCCTGACATTTGGAATTGAGAATTTGATACACTTGGTTTTACCAGCGTTTAACAATAAATTATTAACTGTGATTGGTTCACAGTTAAAGACAATACACCATTAACATCATCAAAATCTCCTTTTTGTCTTTCAATTTTGAAGACCATTGAAGTATCATCAGCAAACAACACTATGTCAGTTAATTTCTCCACCATAAAAGGCAGATCATTAATATATACCAGGAATAAGAAAGGGCCTAATATAGAACCTTGTGGAACGCCAATTTTAACACCCGATCCATCAGATTTTACGCCGTTAACTTCTGCCTTTTGAATTCTATTGCTTAGGTATGATCTTAGTAGATCCAACGCTTTATTTCTAACTCCGTAATGATTTAATTTAATTAATAGCGTATTATGATCAACACAATCAAACGCCTTCGACAGGTCGCAAAAAACTCCGATAGCATCCTGTGCGGCCTCCCATGCAGAATAAATATGAGATACAAGGGTAATACCTGCATCCGTAGTCGATTTACCCCTAGTGAAACCATATTGTTTAGCGTGGAGTTGTTTTGTACGGTTGAAGTGTGAGAGCATTTGATTGAGTATAATCTTTTCAAATATTTTACTTAGTGTTGGAACAGATATTGGTCTGAAATTTGAAGGATCGCCCTTATCTCCCGACTTGAACAGCGGTATAAGTTTACTGTGTTTCATGAGGTCTGGAAAAGCCCCATCGTCAACACATTTATTGAATATATAAGCTAAGTGTGGGGCTATAACTAGAATTACTGAACCAATGACTTTGACTGATATACCCCACAGGTCTTCCGTATTTTTTAAGTTAAGTAATTTAAACGTTTTGACAATGTCCGGGGGATATACATGATAAAATTTTAAATATACATTACTGACGCTAGTGTTATTTTTTAATAAAGTCTCTGCTTCAAATGGAGATGAATTTAGACGGTCCGTTGTGAGTACGGGTACATTGGTGAAGAATGTTTCAAAAGCTCGAGCAACATCAGCGTTGGATTTAACAACATCATCACCTATCTTTAGGCAGAAATCACTGTCCCTTGGTATAACTTTGCCAGTTTCGCGGTTTATTATTTGCCAAACTGTTTTCATTCTATTATTTGAATTTTGAATTTTTTTATTAATGTGTAAAGTTTTTGCAGTTCTACAAACCAACTTGAAAGTTTTGGAATATTTTTTAACATAGTCATGAAATTTTCGATCAAAGTTATAGGTTTTTTGATCATAAAGGTCATATAAGATAACTCTACTTTTACGAATTCCAAACGTTGCCCAGTCATTAAATTTAGAGTTACCGTTGTAGTCACTGACTTTCTTTAATTTGAAAACTTTATTGAATTCTGTCTGAATAGTGTTGAAGAAGTCTGAGTAGATTTTGTTTGGGTTCTGTTCATTAAAATCCGGTACTGGCAAGTTTATATCTAAGTTTTTCGTATATGTCTCTAGTCTATGGGATGTAATAGGCCTATAAAATGATGGACCAGTCTTATCCTTAATAGTAATTGGGAATGAAACTGTTTGACCACTGTGATCGGAGGGTAAACAGTTAATTACACTTTTACTTGTGAATGCACAGTCACAAAAAACGTTATCTAAGCAAGTTTGGCTGGTAAGTGTAATTCTAGTCGGCTCTAGAAATACATGACATAAATTAAATGATTTGAACAGAGTAATTAATCGTCGCTTCAGTGTTGTATCTACAAGCAGATCTACATTAAGATCGCCACAAATAAGTAACTTTTTTCTGTTATTACAAAGTTTAATGAGGGCTTCCTCCATAATTTTCTCAAATATTTCGAAATTGCCATGGCCTTTTTCATCCCTCGGTGGCCTTTAGACACAAACAATAATATGGCTATCTAACTCAACACAGGATACCTCTATTTGTCTTTCAACAGTAAGTGCAAGAATATCTTTCCGTTGTTTCACCTTAATATTATTTTTCACTAAGATTAAAGAACCACCTCTATCAGCAGTCTTTCTATTGTAACAACTGACAATTTTGTAATTATTTATGTTAAAAGACATCATATTTTCCTTCAACCAGTGTTCAGTAACACAAATAATATCAATGTCATAATTTTTTAGAAATAATTCTAATACAAGTTCTTTGCCAGGTAGCCCCTGGATGTTTTGATGGGCAATATTTAACTGGGGCTTACATTTTGACATATTTAGTGGTTCTTGTATGCTAGAGATTTCCTCTATTGTCTTATGAACTAATTTAAATTACTTGGAACAGATTCCAATGTTGCATGCAAAGTATAATTAACAGGTGAATTCCCAATAGGGGTGCATGTCATATTACTATTAAAATAAGCTGATGTCAAGTTGAACTTAGTTAAACCAACTATAGCTGCATCGCATATATTATAAGCTAACAATGTAGCTACTAATTTTCTATATTTATTAGACAGGTACAATGTATCCCGTGTCAGAGTAAAGTTATGAATAAAATTATTCGTGTCGAAATATAAAATAGCATCGCTGTGATGACATGTTAAATTAAATAAATGAATATTCATTCTATGCACAGATTTGTTCTGTAGTTCTGTCAAATTACAGGCATATGGAAAATTGCATAGTATAAATTTGCATTTCATCCTACTATGTAAGTCTAGAAGTGTTTCAACACTTTTATTCAAATCATTCCGACTAATGTTTGAATGATTTCCTACCAGAATTACAATAGTGCTGTACTCATCATAGATACCGCGACTAATCATCTTCACTAGATCTACAAATGAACTATTTGGACAGCAAATGTTCGTTACTTTTTGGTTAAGCCGGTTATGTAATAGAGTCCCAAATCCTGCACCTACTTTGTCGGAGAACAACAGAGTTTTTCTCTGAGCACATATTTTGGTAGCTGGCGGTACACGAGTGGAGGTGAGTGGCGGGACACACGTGTTGGAGTGCGGTTTGATGCACGTGGCGGCGGTTGGCGCGGCATTCGCGGCAGCGAGCGTCGCAACGTGCCCAACGGCGAACGGCGCGGCCCTCGGGGCAGCTTGCGGCATGACACACGCCTCAGCAGGGACAGCGAGCGGCGCGGTGCTCGCGCTGTTGAGCTGCGAGGTGTCTCCTCGTCGACGACGGCGACGCTGTTTTTTGGTTGGGGCAGCGGTGGACGCT
Organism: Argyresthia goedartella; assembly: GCA_949825045.1. Lineage (NCBI taxonomy): Eukaryota > Metazoa > Arthropoda > Insecta > Lepidoptera > Argyresthiidae > Argyresthia > Argyresthia goedartella. The sequence goes on from OX463832.1 coordinate 25,612,612, forward strand.
GCAACACTCTCGTTGAGGGGGGTCGAGACCAAAGTTAGTGATGTGGGCTCGTCCTCCTTGCTGGTCTGTGAATATATTGTTGCCGTTATCAATATCGAGCAAATACGAGAGAAAATAATGTTTGTTATATGGGAGCCCTCTTAAATATTTATTTTATTCTGTGCTTTTGGTATTTGTTGTTATAGCGGCAACAGAAATACATCAGCTGTGAAAAAACTGCCTAACTATCACGGTTCATGAGATACAGCCTGGTGGTGGTGGTTAGTAATAAGGTCCCGTTTGGCACCCTTCGGGTACGGAACGCTAAAAACATACTCTTTTTGGAGTTTGATTGAAAATTTAGCGTCACGCCCTCTCCCATACGCAGCCAGCGGAGCCAACTTCAGCTGGTAATGCGATACGTAATCGGTAATTTTATGTAGCAAGGGGTCTGTCGCCACATTTCTGGAGATTGAAGGTTTCCTTCACAATGAGAACGTCCGCATAAAGGGCTTTAAAACCCATCAAACAGTAGATCACCTTTGTGTGTCTTGATACAAACTCAAAAACTCAAAACTCAAATAATTTACTGCAAGTAAGCAAATTACACTTTTACAAATCAAACACTTACTTAAGTCTCATGTACATGGACAAAATAAATCAAATATAATCAAATTATTAGTTTAGTAGTTTGTAAATAACTGATTATGGTTTGAGTTTGAAAAAGGAAATTTCTCCTCCAATTCATGGCTCAATCTCGAACAGGAAGAGGAAACTCCATTAACCCTACCAGTGCTTCGGAAATACGCCCTTTAGAGAAGATAGCACCAAGAAAATCTATGGGGATGTAATTTTTTCAATTTTCGTCATTTATTTTTATTTTTTACTACACTATGTATGATATAAAAAATATCTTATCTAATGACAATGTTATAACATCGTATCCATAAGTGCCAATAAGATGTCTCAAAATAACAATCTAACAAAATAAATAAATAAGAACAAAGACAAGCTGTAATGAAGATAACTTATGATTGACCAGACTGGACCAGTCCTCCCAAGCAGCACCCGTTCACGAGTAAAGGCCCATTTACACGACGCAAGTTTCTTGCCTGTTGCATACAATTAAATTGAAGCAATAAATGACTTGTATGGTCTAAACAACACGTAACATTCTTGATTTGTTATACAAGTTTTGCTTCAATACTTTTCTTGGTGTAAACAGCACATTGTGCTATATTTCTTAGGCAATTCTTGTATTCAACTGGATTCTCTCTTCAATCTTCATTTGCAAACATGAGTGCAGTGAGTGAGGGTGTGTTAATCGTTGCTGCTCTTCTGAGGCAAGAAATATTGAGAAAACGTCGTAAGAAAAGGTGTTGGATCAAAAAATGGATAGAAAGAAGAGAGGTTCTCGGAGCATCTAACAATCTTTGTGTAGAACTACAAGACTGGTGCACCAGCCATCACCCCCCTCGCCATATTTGAGGGAGGGCAGTTCTTTTTTGGCCAATCTCGAAACTGGACGCTTCGCTCGCTCGCTCAATAAACATCTCTGATCAGTCCGTACTAACAAACAAACATGTATTGCTTCTGGTCCCACATTAGGATACGCTATGCCCGATACAGAAATATCCTCTCACCACGTCTTAATCCACCTGCCACTTACAACGATGGACTGTCCTGCGTTCCGAGTCGCCACATAATCGATTACGAGTCACCGTTAGTGGACAATGATAGCTCTGAATGGTTGCTATGACGTCATCTGACGTCATTATCGCCGCCATGTTGTGCTATCATCACCCATTCTTCTGAGCGTCAAAATTGCTTTATTACTGTAGATATATATATACTTAACAAACGTTATTTTTTTCCACTTCTCATTCGACCACTGTGGGAGAAGTAGGGCGAAGAAACTCCCACAGATTGATTGTAGATCTCTTTTTGACCGAGCGAGCGAAGCGCGCAGTCTCCTTTGCAGCATTTGGCAAAAATGCTTCCGTATGTCCGGAAGTCCTCCTCTACAGGCCGCATTTCTCAACTGATTCTTGTGATTTTTTTGAGCAGGTTCGATTATCAAATAGTATTTTTGCAAAATGGCGGTGTTGTAGGGTTGAGACATAAAATTACGGCCACGGCCCAAACGGCTTGATAGATTTTGATTTTAACAAATGAGGTGTCGTTGGATTTTTTGGGATCGAAAAAATGACAGGCTTTTTAATTTTAGTGAATAGCTTGGATTTTAATTTAAGTTATCGTTGCGGCTTCTTTTATACTCATACAGGTGCATTCATAAGTTTGTATGTGGTATTGACAGAATTGTTGTATGGGAGCCCCTTGAATATTATTGTTATTTTGTTTTTTAGTATTTGCTGTTATAGCGGCAACAGAAATACATCATCTGTGAACATTTTAACCGTCTAACTATCACGGTTCATGAGATACAGCCTGGTGACAGACGGACAGACAGACAGCGAAGTCTTAGTTATTACAAAGACTCCGTTGTCTGTCTGTCTGGGTCCCGTTTTTATCCTTTGGGTACGGAACCCTAAAAAAGGCAAAAAAACACGTTTGTATAGCATATATAGCAGTATAGCAGCCCCCCTTAAAACATTATTTTATTTTAATTTCATTATTTATTTTTAAAGTGAATATGTAACTAAATATTCTGTAAATATTTGAAGCGTTTACCTGTTGCCGTTATCAATATCGAGCATAAATATCACGTTTGTTGTCCGAGAGCCCCCTTAAATATTTATTTTATTCTGTTTTGTTTTATTTTTGTTATAGCGGCAACAGAAATACATCATCTGTGAAAATTTTAACTGTCTAACTGCCACGGTTCATGAGATACAGCCTGGTGACAGACGGACTGACGGACGGACGGACAGCGGAGGCTAGTAATAGGGTTCCGTTTGGCAACCTTCAGGTACGGAACTCTAAAAACGCAAATTTCACTCCTTTCCACAAATATATTATAGGATAGGATCGGCTCAGAAGTGTAGGTGGTATCAAGAATGCATTTTGAGCATATCGAACAAGTTCAGATCATCGAGATTATACAAAACCCAATGCAAACAAGTTACAGGAGTGATTATCAATGATAATTACTTACAATTCTATCCTTTTCATTTGAAAACAATAGTACATTGTTCACCACATTGTTCACCGAGAGGAGAAAGTGACCGATTACCGTCGAGGGTGTCGTTTGAAGCCCGAGCCGTAGGCGAGGGCTTTAAAACACCTGAGATCGGGAATCGCACTTTCTCTCGAGTGATACATAGTGCTTTATACTACACCTACGATGAAAATAAAAAACTAAATCTTTACTAATTGAAATTTATATTGAAATTGTTGCAGTTAGTGAAGCTTAATGTAACACTTTTTCCATTAATGTTTGTTTGAGATGTTTGCGACAATGTAGGAGGAATAACTGGCTGTGCTGTTGGCACTGCGCTCGTAGAAGGCTGTGGTGCCAAAGGGGCAACTAGCTGCTGAGGGGCATCTGGCATCGCCGCGCTCGTTGATGGTTGAGGAGATGAGTCTTGATGCACATTAATCGACCTCGATATTTGGTTATTTATTCGTGTTTTGTTTTCTACTGAATTCTCTATGTAACTTTCTGCAACAGCGGACGATTTCCAACCACCGTGACGTTTTATTGTGGTTAAATCAGCACCAGTATCGGCAAGAATAGTCGCTGAAGTTCTGCGAAAGCAGTGGCCAGTGTATTCTAGTGGATTGAGTAAATTAAGGTAGGAAGCTATTTCTCTTGGCACAGTACTTATTTTGTTTTTCCGAATTACTTGTTTCGTACATTTTTTTTTTATATTGTAGTAAAAACCGATTGGTTTTGGGGTCACTGGGGCGAATTTCGTTATATTTCTTCACTATCTCATAAAATAAGCCCGATATAACAAATGATCGCTGAATTTTGGTTTTTGTGTTAGGAATATTGACGATTATTCCATTTTCGAGGATTTCGATATCGTCTGTTGCTATATCCACAAGTTCTTGCGCACGACAGGCCCCATTTACTCCTAAAATCAAAATAACCTGTAAACAAAAATATCAAACATGAAAACCTAGTAGATTTCTTCTCATAATTCATAATTCATAATTCATAATTCATTTATTGATTTGTGAGACACAAGTACACCAGGTGTAATGGTTGAAAAAATATAGCTTCTTTTGTGCTGTTCAGGCCTCTCGGCACCCAATGACCTCGCAGGGGCCCATAGCTACGAGGTAGCGTAGCTATCAGGTGTCAAGAAGCGAGAACGTCGGCGATTCACCGAGCTAAAGTAAATAGATTCTATCTGACCTGGTCTGTGCTTCGTTCCCGTCAAACTCCTGTCTCTCTGCAAGGCCTGGGTGCACCCTAGGCTCTTCTTGGTAGACAGGTTCTTCAGCCAACCAGGTGTGGCTGGCAGGCCAGCTTCGACGCGCACATACGCGTGAATGCGAACTTTATCTGGTTCGGTGAACCACAATACACTCAGCTAAATAGACAATCCTGAGGGGAGCCCGAATACAATTCCAGATGGCTTACGATTTAATTTCAATGCCCTATACCAATACGCGTTCCATCGCGAGGGCTTTTCGTCTGTCAGTTGTCAAAAAAACTGCTAGGTTGGCAGCTCCGTCAAATTCAAAATGGCCGTTCCGAAACCATCGATCGAGTATCGATTCTGAATCGAACAATCACCCGCCCGGACAGGCACCCACCTGTCCCTTAATCTACGGGCAGCCGAGACAACGTTGCTACCGCTCGTTTTAGTACCGAGCCTCCTACTAGAACCTCTGCAGACCGGGGGGTCCCGTCCCTGCCAGGGAACAAGTTAACAATGCGCCCCCTGCGCCAACGCAGTGGCGGTAGGTTAACATCCTTAACCAGAACGAGGTCACCAACACTAGAGGGGCTGGTTTTGTCAGTCCACTTAAGGCGCTGTTGTAAGATATGCAGATACTCGAGCGACCAACGCTTCCAGAAATTCTGAGTAAACTGCTGCAACATCTGATACCCTGACAACCGATACAATTTCACTCCCTCGAAGGGGTGCTCGGGCAACGCGTTAAGTGGCTGTCCTATCAAGAAATGGCCTGGGGTCAGAGCCTCCAGGTCATTTGGATCCGAGCTGAGCGGACACAACGGTCGCGAATTGAGAACGGCCTCGATCTTACAAAACAATGTCGCGAGCTCCTCAAAAGTCAGCGCGGTCTGACCTACTATACGCCCCAAGTGCGTCTTAGCTGACTTAACTACGGCCTCAAAAATCCCACCCCAGTGGGGGCAACTCGGTGGGCTGAAGGTCCACTGTATACCCCGACGGGAGAGGGCCGTTCCAATATCCACTTTATTTACATTCAAAAAGTTGACTATCTCTCGTAAGCATCGTTCCGCACCGATGTAGTTAGTGCCGTTATCAGAGCGGATCAAAGTTGGAAGTCCCCTTCGAGAAACAAACCTATCCAAACAAGCAATGAAAGCCTCTGTCGAGAGATCAGCAACGAGCTCGAGTTCAGGAGCCCGACATCCCCTGGATGCACAATCAGACGGGTTCAATTCTCCTGGTACATGTCTCCAAGTCAGTGGGACCTCAGACGACACAATCTGGGAGACACGGTTCGCAACAAAAACCTCTAAGGTATGGACCGAAGCCTTCAGCCAGCACAAAACAATCTGGCTGTCCGTCCACGCGTACACCGTATCCTCCAAAACCACTGACCCACACAACACTGTTAGAGTGTGATTCAAAAGTTTGGTCAAAAGAGCAGCCCCGGACAGTTCCAGTTTTGGAATCGTCATCCTTGTCCGAATAGGCGCTACCTTGCTTTTTGCCAAACCCAAACGCACTTCAACCTCCCCGGTGGAGGTGACGGTTCGCAAATAAACCGCTGCCGCAAACCCTCGTTCAGAGGCATCACAAAACCCGTGAAGGGTTGCCCTGTAATCCCCAGCAGGGAGCAATTTCCTCGGCAGCGATACATTATTTATATTGAGGCCCAACCATTTCGCTAAATCGTTCGATACAATGCAGCCCTGAGCTCCAGAATCTAATAGGGCGCGAACGTATGTTGGGTTGCCCACCAAATCCCAAACAAGCACAGAGGCGATCGGTAACACCACCGTCTCCGGTTGGGGGGCAACAAATTGTTGGGCCGCAAATTCCTAGCGAGGGCCCCCGGGGCCCCACTCTGCCTGTAACCGATCAGGTAGGCAGCTATACGCCAGAGGGTCCCATTGTACAAATGGCCCACGCGCCGGTTCCATTGCCACCCTACGACGCCCCCCGAAGGGTTGTGGGCGTGAATTCAACCGTGGCCGCTCCATGAGCGGGGGGGACATCACATGCGACCGACGAGGACGAGGCGACGAGCGGGGCGACAACTGAGGCGGCGTCCGAACCGCACCCGCATAGCTCGAAGTTGTCCCATGACACCCGCCCGTTACGGCCTGCTCAACATACCCAATGTCCCGCTGAGTCGCAACCGAAAACTCAAGGCCCCCCATGTGATGACCCTGAGTGCGGCCCTGCACCCCTGGGTGGCTGCGCGCTTGTGGGCCCATTGCCCGTTGAGTCGGATGCTGAGTCGCAACCGAAAACTCAGGGCCCCCCATGTGATGACCCTGAGTGCGGCCCTGCACCCTTGGGTGGCTGCGCGCTTGTGGCCCCATTGCCCGCTGAGTCGGATGCTGAGTCGCAACCGAAAACTCAGGGCCCCCCATTTGATGACCCTGAGTGCGGCCCCGCACCCTAGTACTACCCTGTGCACGTGGGGACGCTGGCCCCTGAGTTGCGCTCCAAGTCGCAAACAAATTCTCAGGGCCCCATTCCGTATCACCCTGGGTACGGCCCTGTGGACGTGGGGACGTTGGCTCCTGAGTTGCGCTCCAAGTCGCAAACGAATTCTCAGGGCCCCATGCCGTGTCACCCTGGGTACGGCCCTGTGGTGGCTGTTGGCCGGACCGGTTCATGCACAACAAATTGTGGTGGGCCCCACCACAATATCCGCACAATTTTGTGCGCGTGCAGTCCCTAGCCATGTGTGGCCCGAGGCACAGGAAACACCAGCTCCGCTGCTTGGCCATCCGGCGCCGTCCCTCAACCCTAAGTTTCCCGAACTTATTGCAATCGGCCACAGCATGGCCAATCTGCCTACAACATGGGCAGGTCTCACCTGCACCCCTGGGTGGGGTCAATGCACTCACAGTCCCATACGACTGCCGGTTGGTGCGGTCCTTCCTCGTCGGAGGGCCCCTACTCACAGCGCTCCCGGCAGCTCTCTGTGGCTCCGAAGGATGGGTGACCGTCAACCCCAAGTTCTCTGCCCGTCGAGCCTCCTCTTCCAAAAATCCGACCAAGTCGGAGAAGGCGGGCAGGTCCTCGGCCGACCTCCCGTGAGACTGTTCGAAACGAGTCTGCACGTCAGCGGGTAGGCGGGAAAGTACAATGTACAGCAGTAGGTAGGACCATTCACCAACCGGAAGTCCAAGATTCCCTAGGGCCTTGGTGACGGACAACAACGGGTTCAAAACCTCCGTCTGTATGGCCCCGACCTTGTTCACAACCGGGATGCTAAACAAACGGTTCAGTTGGGCATCGGCCAACCTCCGTTTGTTGTGGTAACGTCTGACCAGCAATTGCCTGGCCGTTTCATAGTTACCCTCCGTAACTGTCAAATGAGCGACCAGCTCCCTGGGCTCACCCCTCAATGCTGCCACCAGCTGAGCCATCTTGACAGACTTGGTAATGTCCGATCGCATGTGCACCAAGCTGTCGAACAGATTGATGAAGCTCATCCATTCACCGGACACTCCGTCAAAAGTAGGCATGGTTATGGCAGGTAACCTGGACCCCGAACCCTGATGCGGCAGAGGCGCCCCAATGCCACCACTATGGCTGGACTCGCGCTGCCTACGTATGTCCGCAGCCCTCTGCGTGATAGCAGCCGCCATCTCCATACACTGGTCGACATCCCCTAGCAACCGTGACAGCCTGTCAGGTGCGCAACCATCAACTGCTTCCGCCTGCGCGGACAATTCGAGCACCCTGTTGTAGCGTTCCTTAACGTCCATAGACCGCTCCAACACCACATCATGCCTATCTAAACGGTCTATCAGACCGTGTGCGGAGGAAAACCATCTGAGCTCCTTAGAAACACCCTTCTGTATTTCAGACAACGACATGATCGGAACGATACTTACTCACAATTTGCAGTAACTCAATTATATTGGACCCTCCAGTCTACAACACAAACGAGGGAACCCTAATCTATAACTTAAACAATGCTGATTTCCCCAAACAATAGAAACCGAGTTTTATATTAAATTCTGTAAACAACAATTTAGTTTCCCTATATCATATAACACACACAGATAGTCAATATTAGTTCAAGTTATAAATTGCTATAAACTGAAAACAATGTCCAAACATTCATTAGCATTACTAGACCACTAATAGATTGACTAACTGGTAACTGGTACTTCAATGCAAATTTCAATTCACCTACAATGTACCTGTAATGTAATTACTATTCTGAGTCACATCTCAGTACAACTGGTCATTTAGGGAAAACTGTTATATCTGTCTGTCTACTACCAGCAGTAGACTTATAACTTATAATACTACCAATCTATGTGGATACAGGAACAAAACCAAGTTAGCTAATAACCGCCTATACCTACTGATTGATAGTCCCAAATCGTGGGTTCCTGGAGCCCTTGACGGCTGCAAATCTCAGGAAACCACGCTCTTGCTACCAAAATGTTCAGGCCTCTCGGCACCCAATGACCTCGCAGGGGCCCATAGCTACGAGGTAGCGTAGCTATCAGGTGTCAAGAAGCGAGAACGTCGGCGATTCACCGAGCTAAAGTAAATAGATTCTATCTGACCTGGTCTGTGCTTCGTTCCCGTCAAACTCCTGTCTCTCTGCAAGGCCTGGGTGCACCCTAGGCTCTTCTTGGTAGACAGGTTCTTCAGCCAACCAGGTGTGGCTGGCAGGCCAGCTTCGACGCGCACATACGCGTGAATGCGAACTTTATCTGGTTCGGTGAACCACAATACACTCAGCTAAATAGACAATCCTGAGGGGAGCCCGAATACAATTCCAGATGGCTTACGATTTAATTTCAATGCCCTATACCAATACGCGTTCCATCGCGAGGGCTTTTCGTCTGTCAGTTGTCAAAAAAACTGCTAGGTTGGCAGCTCCGTCAAATTCAAAATGGCCGTTCCGAAACCATCGATCGAGTATCGATTCTGAATCGAACATGTGCTCTACCTTAATAGGCACACAAATCTTATGTCACAAGTAAAACTTTTTAAATAATTTTATAAAAATACAATTAAATACAGAATGTCAAAAATTAAAAGATTAAGTTAATATTAAAAAAATAATTTAAATAAATACAAAATTAATGTCAATGATAAAAATATACATGTCAGCGTGTCAATAATTACAAACTAAATTAATAAATATCTGATCTAAATTACAATTTATCTTCAAAGAACTCTTTCATGTCATAATAGCATTTATTAGTCAGCATGTCATATAATTTTCTTTTAAATTGAATAGTATTTAGCGATTTTAGATTATCTGGCAACTTGTTATATATTTTTGGTCCCATGACCACAATGCTTTTTTGTTTGAAGGCTGTTTTACAGGATTCAATTTTTAGTTTATGTGGATGCCGTATTGTTCTAGAGCTATTTTCATGCGCCTTTGGAAATAGCGACTCGTTTGTTTTGACAAAGACAGCAACTTCATATACATATAGACAGGTAAGTGTAAGAATTTTCAGTGCCTTAAAATATGGCTTACAGGTTTCGGTAGATTTTAACTGACACATCGCTCTCAGACATCTTTTTTGGGCTTTAAATATTGTAGTTACTTCAGTGCAATTGCCCCAAAATACAATTCCAAACCGCAGTGTTGACATTACATACCCGTGGAAAGCTGACAGTACGGCGTCTCTACTAACAATTTTTGATAACTTGTATAAGGCGTAGGCAGATTTACTAAGCTTATTGCACGTTACCTCGGCTTGGTATTTCCAGCTTAAGTTATGATCTATCGTCAAACCTAAAAACTTGGTGACATGTTCTTGCTGGATTGCTACATTGTTGTATACCAAGTTTACAGGAGGTGGATTGGTTTTTTGTGTAAAGTGCATAATTTTAGTTTTGCTTAAGTTAGCCTTTAAACAGTTTGATTCTAGCCATGACATTATTTCTTGGAGAGTTTTATTTATTTCGTGTCCGTAATTTTTATTTTCTGATTTTTTTATGACCGCTGTGCTGTCGACAGCAAAGAGGGTCATAGGGTAGCTTACATTCAGCGGCAAATCGTTAATGTAGAGCAAAAAAATCAATGGGCCGAGTATACTGCCTTGCCTCATAAATAGGTACGTAATAAATCATAAACCAGTGCATTTTGTTCATAAACTTACCTTTATCAACAAATATTTGTCATCTGGAGCATTCTGCAAAAAGGAATAAACACCTTTGTAGTAAGCACTTTTGATTTCTTACTACGGAATCCCTCCGACTTTCTTTTCAGAAATGCTGTAAGTTTTTTGTATTCTTGAATATTTATGTCGTTTCTTGTCAATATAATTCATGGAAATCGTACCATAAAAGGGGTCTTCACTTGCATCAAATCGGGTAGTACTGATTTTTTTATATGTTGTATGTAATGAGGTGGTAATGACAAATATAATTTTTCGACCTCGAAATCCCTCCGGTACATTGTAAAATTCATGAAAAACCATTAAATTTATGATCATTTTTCAGTTTTTGCCATTTTTTACCACCAAGGACCTGTTTTACGGTAGAAGTCACAAATAATTATTTTAAAGTAGACTAAATTTGCAACAAAATGAGAATAGTTAAGTCTCGATAAACTGAATATTTTCAAAGATATAGCTGTTCAAATGTTTGCAAAATTTCCTAAATAATACAATTTTGAGTTTAGGCTGTCTGTCAAAAATGCTAAGACCAACATGAACCTCGCCAGGTTGCCTCCAACCTGCGATGCTGCAAGATTTCACTCTCTGCAAACATACCACCAGGTGAAAATATATATATATTTTTTGATAATAATAAACCAACGATATTATTCATAATTTTGAACAGTTACGATTCTTAATTTTGTTGTTGGTCTTGTTTCAGGTTCAGATGTGGCTTGGAAATAAGAAGAACCCACTCGATTGGGGCTGGATGCGGAGCCCTAGAGGCCTCCTTAACTGATGACGAAACCACCAGCTCCTCAACCCCTGCTAAACATGATTTCCTGCAACTGCAAAAAAGTTTGTACCAGCAGCTGAGGTTGCAGAAAAGCAGGACTCAAATGCTCGGCTGTTTGCAACCACTGCAGCGGCCAATCTTGTGATAACAATCCAGACCTGATGTGTGATGACATTGACGAACCTACCATCGATGACCCACCATCAGATGACGATTTCGACCTGCCTGAGCTGGTCGATGACGAAATGCTACCGAAGCAAGCTCCCAAAAGGTGTACTGTCGATTTAGAGGATCAGCCTGGTCCATCAAAGATGTACAAGAAAAACTAATAATAAATATAATATAAATGTGATGACCTCAACTTCTACCAACACATGCAAAGATAATATGTAAATGTATGTCTTTAAATATAAAATGTTGTCTTTAAATTTTTATACTCTAATTATTACTTTTTATAAATTATAATGCTTATTTCATAAGTCGTATTTCATTTTGTTTACTCACCTTAGCAACTTTGAACAGCTGTAGCTAGGAAAATCTTAATAGGCCAAATTGGTCTCGTTTTGTTGAAATTTTTTTCTTCTTTAATAACGTATATGAATTTATGCCGTGAAATAAATCAATAATTGACCACATTGACGAGAACTTGTAAAACTCGTTTTTTTTTTTGTAAATTTTTCAAACATTTGAACAGCTATATCTTTAAAACTATTCAGTTTATCGAGACCCAACTATTCTCATTTTGTTCGATACACATATCGAACAAATATGCGGGGAGAAAACGCATCTGAGCGGGAGAGAAAAGTGTATGAAAATCCATTTCTTACTTGTTTTTTTTTTTTTTTAATTTTGGGTAAGACTATGCGCCGGTAACCTAAATATCAAAAGCCAAAAAGTTTTTACAGTGAGTTTTTATCTCCAAGTTCGCAAAATGACACTGGCCACTAGCTGTGTGTTGGATGGTGTCAAACAATTTGAAAAAAGAACATGTGAAAATTGCAGACGCCATTGGCGCCATTTTCAATTTGTGTGTTGTTTGAGGATTCAGTTTTCGTAGAAAGTAAAATAAAACTATCAAAATGATAAGTAGTGATAGTGATGATGAAGATTTTTTTAACTCCGCCGCAGTTGAAGGAAACAGCAAAAATACTGATTGATAACCTTTTACCACAGAAATCAATTAAAAAATATAATAAAACTTATGACGATTTTTTGCAATGGAAAACTGAAAAAAATGCGGCATCTTTTTCTGAAACTGTTTTGCTAGCTTATTTCAGTGAAAAAGCGCAAAAATACAAACCAAGTACGTTATAGTCTATGTACTCAATGTTGAAAAGTACTATATTGACAAGAAACGACATAAATATTCAAGAATACAAAAAACTTACAGCATTTCTGAAAAGAAAGTCGGAGGGATTCCGTAGTAAGAAATCAAAAGTGCTTACTACAAAGGTGTTTATTCCTTTTTGCAGAATGCTCCAGATGACAAATATTTGTTGATAAAGGTAAGTTTATGAACAAAATGCACTGGTTTATGATTTATTACGTACCTATTTATGAGTAGAAATCTACTAGGTTTTCATGTTTGATATTTTTGTTTACAGGTTATTTTGATTTTAGGAGTAAATGGGGCCTGTCGTGCGCAAGAACTTGTGGATATAACAACAGACGATATCGAAATCCTCGAAAATGGAATAATCGTCAATATTCCTGACACAAAAACCAAAATTCAGCGATCATTTGTTATATCGGGCTTATTTTATGAGATAGTGAAGAAATATAACGAAATTCGCCCCAGTGACCCCAAAACCAATCGGTTTTTACTACAATATAAAAACAAAAAATGTACGAAACAAGTAATTCGGAAAAACAAAATAAGTACTGTGCCAAGAGAAATAGCTTCCTACCTTAATTTACTCAATCCACTAGAATACACTGGCCACTGCTTTCGCAGAACTTCAGCCACTATTCTTGCCGATACTGGTGCTGATTTAACCACAATAAAACGTCACGGTGGTTGGAAATCGTCCGCTGTTGCAGAAAGTTACATAGAGAATTCCGTAGAAAACAAAACACGAATAAATAACCAAATATCGAGATCGATTAATGTGCATCAAGACTCATCTCCTCAACCATCAACGAGCGCGGCGATGCCAGATGCCCCTCAGCAGCTAGTTGCCCCTTTGGCACCACAGCCTTCTACGAGCGCAGTACCAACAGCACAGCCAGTTATTCCTCCTACATTGTCGCAAACATCTCAAACAAACATTAATGAAAAAGTGTTACATTAAGCTTCACTAACTGCAACAATTTCAATATAAATTTCAATTAGTAAAGATTTAGTTTTTTATTTTCATCGTAGGTGTAGTATAAAGCACTATGTATCACTCGAGAGAAAGTGCGATTCCCGATCTCGGGTGTTTTAAAGGCCTCGCCTACGGCTCGGGCTTCAAACGACACCCTCGACGGTAATCGGTCACTTTCTCCTCTCGGTGAACAATGTACTATTCACCACAATACACTCAACAGTGCAGCCTTTGACGACCTCTGTGGCGCAGCGGTTATGGCTCTGCCTACCATGCGAGAGGTCCCGGGTTCGGTCCCTGGCTGGAGGTAAAAAAAACCCAGGTCTTGGATGTGTGTGAAGTCGCTGTTTCTGGTTCCCACAGGGTATCCTAGTGTGCAAGCAATGTATGTACCTATATGTTAATGTATAATGTTTAAAATGTTTATCAACGAGCGACCCAGCAAGCGGCCGCTTGAAAGTGCCGCTTTAGATTTTTTATTTTTTGTTGGAGGGGGAAAAATGGAATTACCCATGCCCAGGAGTCAGACCTCCCTGCTATGTCCGGGTCCCTCCACATTGAGCGGGCATCAGCTCGTGTGGTATACGGACTACAGACAACCCCTTTTTGACACTTATCACTATATATTTGACGACCCGAATGGCCGAGTCCGTAGTGACGCTGCCTACGAAACCAAGGGTCCCGGGTTCGAGTCCCGGTGGGGGCAAATGTTTGTTTGATGAGAACGGATGTTTGTACCCTAGTCATGGTTGTTTATCTATCTAAGTATATTATTTCTCTATATAAGTATATATATCGTTGTCTAGTACCCAAGATACAGGGAATCCTAGTTTGGGGTTAGATCAATGTGTGTAAAAGGTGTCCAAGGTATTATTATTATTATATTATATAATTTTTATGTGGGCCATGGTTGCCGCTTTTGACGTTGGGTTCATTGACTTTTACCTAGGATTGAATACCGTCTGATACCTATCTCGTTCCTTTAGGTAACGAATTACTCTGACTGTCCATGTCACACCGCTCCCTATGGCAAGAATTTAATTCATAAGTGCCAGACGCGCCATCCGGTCTGTGCCAGCCATCCCTTATCATCGCGGACTAAAGTATCGTCGAGATAAGTTATTGGCTGACACAAAAAAATTCCATCACGTTCCCGCAACCAACGAGCAAAGCGGAAGACTCAGTTGTCGAGTCAGCACGACCAACAACGTCCAAGTTTGGTCGAAAGTACAAACAAACGTTGAGATTCCAACTTTGATGACGGCACTCGTTGGTGTAAATAGCGAATCGGTAAATCATATCATTCGCTGTTCAGTAAACCAGCGGGAAACGCAACGAAACCACCATGGGCGGATATATATAACTCCAAGGAACAACTAACCATGACCCAAAACAACGGGATACAAGACGCCACCAAATTGACGGAAAATATCGCCGAGCGGATTCGCCAGGAGGTGATAAAATAGTTCAACGGTCATCGGGAGGTGATTCTTGCGACGCTCGGGATCCTCACCATACTAGCGGCCATCTTCATGGTGGCCAACCGTTTTTTTAACGAAAGAGTTGGCGCCGCACTCCGGAAGAGGGGGATTACCTCAGCCTAGCTAGTCGCAATGTATAGTATTATTTAATTTAAATGTTTTCGTGCTTTGTTTTTTTACTTTTCCATTTATCGTAACTTACTATTGCTTTTTTGTAAGGGGGGGAGTATCTGTGCCAGCCATCCCTTATCATCACGGACGAAAGTATCGTCGAGATAAGTTATTGGCTGACACAGAAAATCGACATCACGTACCGGTTTTGGTATATGATGATTATCGAGGAGAATTTATATATAAGGAGAGTTATTTGATATATAAAACGAGACTGTAACTGAGCATATTCCAAGCCTTTTATTCCGTCTCCCGTAGGTTGCCACAACGTTGGCAAACGGTCTTTAAAAGTTTTGAAAAATTGGTCTTTCAAGACCGGTAGGCACGCGACGCTTTATCAAATCCGTTTCATAGTGAAAGTGGTTCAGAATGATACGTCATGTATGTAAAAATAAGCCTACACAGCTCAATTAAAAGCCTAGCCATTTAATTCAACGGCGCCATTCAGTCATTGCATTATCAAGAGTAGAGATAAAACGGCAACAGAACAAAACCACGCGTCCAACGCTAGGGCTATATGGAGTACCACAGGGAAGTATCTTGGGGCCTCTCCTGTTCCAAGCCTATATAAATGACCTACCAGAAAGTGTTCCGCATCCAACAGTTTTGTTTGTGGATGCCTGTTCCGTTGTCAATACATTGAGTGGGCCTGTCGAATGGCTTCAGAATAATAATCAAAAAATTAACCTACAAAAAACTAAAATTATGCAATTTAATCAACCACAAGCAAACCCACCGAAACTAAACATAAACTATGATAACAATAACGTAGAAATAGTACAAACAATAATATTCCTCGGACTGCACCTAGACCAACACTGCGGATGGAAACTACACATAGAAAACTGTGCTGTAAGATAAACAGCTTTGTTTACCCTCTAAGGATATTAACGCAGATTGCGACCACAGAGGCAGCTATTACTGCATATTTCGGATATGTGCATTCTATCCTTAGTTACAGTATCATCTTTTTCGGAAATTCTACTGATGGGGTCAAAATATTTAGGCATCAGAAAAAATGTATTAGGGCCATCGCTGGCATAAAAAAGACGGAAAGCAAACCCTACTCCAAAAAATTAGACATTCTAACTTTTCCATCGATATTTATCCTAGAGTGCTTAATGTTCGTTAAGAAAAATAATAATACACGTTTTATAGAACGAAACTCAATTCACACAAGAAATCTAAGTAATAAGAACCATATAGAACTTACTTAGTCCTTAAAAAATCTTGTCTCTTTCTTTAAGTACTGATGAGCACTGGATTCTCCAATCCAATGCGCGAAATATTGGATATCTAAACTTTTACCTATGGCCATGGGGTTGCTCCAGGTCACGCAAAAACAGAGTGTTTATCACAATTGTGCCTCTGCCGCCCCGTACGGGAAAAGGCGTGACGCTATGAGGATTATTGTGCTCCTCTCCCTCAAGTATGGCGAGGGGGGTGATGGCTGGTGCACAAGTCATACTCGTGAATGGGTGCTGCTTGGGGGGACTGGTCCAGTCTGGTTTCTCATAGGTTCCATTACAGCTTTTGTTTGTTCCTATTTATTTCTTTTGTAAAATTGTTATTTTGAGACATCTTATTGACACGTATAGATACAATTTTATAATATTGTCATTCGATCAGATTTTTTTTATAATATTAAACAATGACGAATATTGAAAAAATTACATCCCCGTAGAGATTCTTGGTGCTATCTTCTCTGACGAGCGTATTTCCGTAGCACTGGTAGAGTTCATGGAGCCTCCTTGTCCTGTGCGAGATTCAGCCATGAATCACCACTTGAAATAGGTATTTCCTTTTTTCAAACAAACTTTAATCGTTTCTCATTAGTTTAGTTGATATTTAATTTATGTGTAACTGTCTGACTTGTAAAAGTGCATTATTTTTGCCTACTTACAGTTACTTTGAGTTTGGGTAAGGGAAAAGACGACCCGAATGGCCGAGTCGGCAGTGACCCTGCCTACGAAGCCAAGGGTTCCGGGTTCGAGTCCCGTTGGGGGCAAATATTTGTTTGATGAGAACGGATGTTTGTACCCAAGTCATGGTTGTTTATCTATCTAAGTATGATATTTGTCTATATAAGTATGTGTATCGTTATCTAGTACCCAAGATACAGGGAATCCTAGTATGGGGCTAGATCAATATGTGTAAATAGTGTCCAAGGTATTATTATTATTAAAAGGCGTGAACCTATGAAGATTACGTGCCACGTGCTCATTGTTATTGAGTCGCCATCTTGTAATCGGACGGGCTCTGTATGTAGGTATGCCCGAAACCTCTCTGCAAATTACTTTACAATGACTTAGCTTGGAGAACCCCTTTGAAGACAGCATGACGCTGCTGTTTCTCAGTCACGCTACTCGATCGGCTAAACAAGATTGTAATCGCCTTTGTAGTAGATATTCTGACCTAATTCCTCGGGTCATAGTTTCAAGGCAGCCGCTATTTCGATCAATTTGTAGTCTTCCTGTTCCGGATTGTTATTGGACGCGTTACACCCCTTGGAATATACCCCTATATATGCCACCATATTTTTAACCTTATGGCCTGGTATTAAAGTCCAAAACCAATGAAAAATCTGTAAGCCCATGCCAGCCAAGGGTTTAAAAGTTAATACGATAACTGCACGATCGAGTCTGTTACAGGATACAGAAATTTCCTTTTGAGCAATTTAAAAAGCATGTTAAAGCGACTTTGTCGAAAAAGGGATATTACAATGTTCAAGATTACTTAAATGACGGGACTGTATGGGGTTAATCTGGCTCAACACAGGCCTTGCTGTTAATAATTTTGTAATTATTTATTGCTGCTTATTAATTATAATAACTTATATTGTGATATTTGTTTTAGTTAAGCACAAGCAATTTTTAAAAGAGATATAAAAATCTATCTGTGGGAGTTTCTACGCCCTTCTCCTCCCACAGTGGTCCAATGTAGAGAAGTGGCAAAAAATGACGATTGCTAAGTATATGTAAATATCTACAGTTATAAAGAACTTTGACTTTGACTTTGTACCCATAGAATAAATTATTGGTATGGTCATTTTCTTAGCCATTTTGTTTTATTTGTTTATCGGTGAAAAATGGACTCTCCCGATCTTAACGGAAAAGATTTTTAATTGCAGATATTGAGTTTTGGGCTTAGTTACACAGTCAGGTCATATGTTCTGTCACACAATAAAAACTTTTGAATTTAGAACGCTGGCCACAAAAAAGTTTATTGAATTCGAATTTCGAATTTTTCATGAAAATAAAAATGTGTACTTTTTAGAATTTTCCTCATTTTTAAATATGGAGTGGACACTTAAAGAAGACCGTGTCGCAGTTATTGCGTTGCATCGTTGCGGTTACGCGCCAATTCAGATTTTCGACTTACTGAAAAATTTGAATATAAACAAAAGATTCGTTTATCGTACCATAAAACGATACAATGAAGACTCTAGTGTCAAGACAGGGCAAGAAGTGGTCGCCCTCGCTCTGTTAGGACTCCAGCAGTGATAAAAGCTGTGAAGGCGCGAATTCAAAGAAATCCCATACGTAAGCAGAAACTGTTGGCCCTTCAGATGGGGTTAAGCAGGACCACGGTGAAAAGGGTGTTAAATGAAGACTTAGGGCTTAGGGCATATCGAAGAAAAACAGGACATCATTTGGACGCTCGTTTAATGGACCTGAGACTGAAGAGATGCCGCGCTTTGTTGAAGCGGTATGCGGGAAAAAAGCATCGGGAAATTCTTTTTTCGGATGAAAAAAATTTCACCGTGGAAGAGAGCTACAACAAACAAAATGATAAGGTGTACGCACACAGCAGTGAAGAAGCGAGCAACCGTATTCCGCGTGTCCAACGAGGTCATTTTCCATCCTCGCTCATGGTTTGGTTGGGAGTCTCTTATTGGGGCTTAACTGAGGTACATTTTTGTGAGAAAGGCGTAAAAACGAATGCAGTTGTGTATCAAAATACAGTCCTCAAGAACCTTGTGGGACCTGTTTCTCATACCATGTTTAATAACAGGCACTGGGTATTCCAACAAGATTCTGCGCCAGCTCATAGAGCGAAAAGCACACAAGACTGGCTAGCGGCGCGTGAAATCGACTTCATCCGGCACGAAGGCTGGCCCTCCTCCAGTCCAGATTTGAGTCCGTTAGGTTACAAGATATGGCAACACTTGGAGGAAAAGGCCTGCTCAAAGCCTCATCCTGATTTGGAGTCACTCAAGGCATCCTTGATTAAGGCAGCCGCCGATATTGAAATGGACCTCGTTCGTGCTGCGATAGACGACTGGCCGCGCAGAATAAAGGCCTGTATTCAAAATCGCGGGGGTCATTTTGAATAAACTTTATAACCATAAGAATCTATGTTTTATTAAGTTCATTTTGCTATATAAATGTTTACATAAATAATAAACATGTCTAAATTATTTCATATTGCACATGTGACAGAACTTATGACCTGACTATGTATTTGCCATTATATGATTAATAATTTCTCATTCAAATTATCATAAATAATATTAAGATTTTTATCATATAGCAAAGAGTTAACCTGAGTACATAGTTCAATACTTACATATAATAGTTCAATACTACTTACAAAACAATTTTTCAATGTTTCGATGTACGGCCTCTACATTGGACCACTGTGGGAGAAGAAGGGCGTAGAAACTCCCACAGATTGATTGATTTTTAGATCTCTTTTAAAAATAGGTTGTGCTTAACTATTACAAATATGAAAAATTTGATTATTATGATTAATAAGCAGGAATAAATAATTACAAAATTATTAATAGCAAGGTCTGTATTGAGCAAGATTAACCACATACAGTCCTGTCAGTTAAGTAATCTTGAACATTGTAATATCCCTTTTTCGAAAAAAAGTCGCTTAACATGCTTTTTATATTGCTCAAATGGCAATTTCAAAATCTCCAGAGGTATCTTATTATAGTAGAGAATACACTGACCCTTTAAAGAATTGCTAACCTTCGCGAGTCTAAATCGGGGCGCACCAGTCTGTGATTATTTCTTAGGTTAACATTACAGCTATCGCTAAGTTTGGAAAATGTTATAAGGTTCTTGCGTACATACATTATATTTTCGAAAATAAATTTACTGGCTACAGTTAGTACGTCAATTTCTTTAAAAAGCTCTCTTAAGGAGTCTGTTCGTTTTAAATGATGAATTGCTCGAATAGCTCTTTTCTGTAAAATAGTACGATATATAGTTTGAATATCCGCAGCTTTCCCCCACAACAAGATACCATAGGACATGACACTATGAAAGTAACTAAAATATACTAGCCTAGATGTAGCCACATCCGTGCTTTGTCTGATGGTCCTAACATCGTAAGCCGTAGAACTTAATTAACCAGCTAATTTATCTATGTGGGGTCCCCACTGCAATTCGCTATCAATGGTTATTCCAAGAAACTTCGTATCATTTACTAATTCTAACGTGCTGTTGTCTAAGACTAAACTGGTCTCAACTTGCTTGACATTTGGAAGTGAGAATTTCATACACTTGGTTTTACCAGCGTTTAACAATAAATTATTAACTGTGAACCAATTCAAGGTTGAGTTCAAGGTACACCATTAACATCATCAAAATCTCCTTTTTGTCTTTCAATTTTGAAGACCATTGAAGTATAATCAGCTAACAACAATATATACCAGGAATAAGAAAAGGTCTAATATGGAACCTTGTGGAACGCCAATTTTTACACCCGATTCATCAGATTTAACGCCGTTAACTTCTGCCTTTTGAATTATATTGCTTAGGTACGATCTTAGTAGATCCAACGCTTTATTTCTAACTCCGTAATGATTTAATTTAATTAATAGCGTTTTATGATCAACACAATCAAACGCCTTCGACAGGTCGCAAAAACTCCGATAGTATCCTGTGCGGTCTCCCATGCAGAATAAATATGAGATATAAGGGTTATACCTGCATCCGTATTCGATTTACCCCTGGTGAAACCGTATTGTTTGGCGTGGAGTTGTTTTGTACGGTGGAAGTGTGAGAGCATTTGATTGAGTATAATCTTTTAAAATATTTTACTTAGTGTTAGAAGAACAGATATTGGTCTGAAATTTGAAGGATCACCCTTATCTCCCGACTTGAACAGAGGTATCAGTTTTCTGTGTTTCATGAGGTCTGGGAAAGCCTCATCATCAACACATTTATTGAATATATAAGCTAAGTGTGGGGCTATAACTAGAATTACTAAACCAAAGACTTTAACTGATATACCCCACAGGTTTTCCGTATTTTTTAAGTTAAGTAATTTAAACGTTTTGACAATGTCCTGGGGATATACATGATGAAATATTAAATATACCTTACTGACGCTAGTGTTATTTTTTGAGAGAAGAAGAGATGAATTTAGACGATCTGTTGTGAGTAAGCTGAAGAATGTTTGAAAAGCTCGAGCAACATCAGCGCTGGATTTAACCTATCTTTAGGAAAAAATCATTGTCCCTTGGTATAACTTTGCCAGTTTCACGGTTTATAATTTGCTAAACTGTTTTAATTCTATTATTTGAATTTTGAATTTTTCAATTAATGTGTATAGTTTTTGCAGTTCTACAAACCAGCTTGAAATTTTTGGATTTTTTTTTTAATAGTCATGAAATTTTCGATCTAAATTATAGGTTTTTTGATCATAAAGGTCATACAAGATAACTCTACTTTTACGAATTCCAAACGTTGCCCAGTCATTAAATTTAGATTTATCGTTGTAGTCACTAACTTTCTTTAATTTAAAAACTTTAATGAATTGTGTTTGAATGATGTTGAAAAAGTCTGAGTATATTTTGTTTGGGTTCTGTTTATTAAAATCCGGTACTGGCAAATTTATATCTAAGTTTTTCGTATACGTCTCTTGTCTATGGGATGTAATAGGCCTATAAAATGATGGACCAGTCTTATCCTTAATAGCAATTGGGAATGAAACTGTTTGACCACTGTGTTCGGAAGGTAAGCATTTAATTACACTTTTACTTGTGAATGCACAGTCACAAAAAACGTTATCTAAGCAAGTTTGGCTATACCTCTGGAGATCTTGAAATTGCCATTTGAGCAATTTAAAAACCATGTTAAAGCGACTTTGTCGAAAAAGGGATATTACAATGTTCAAGATTACTTAAATGATGGGACTGTATGGGGTTAATCTGGCTCAACACAGACCTTGCTGTTAATAGTTTTGTAATTATTTATTCCTACTTATTAATTATGATATTATAAAATTTGTATTAGTTAAGCACAAGCAATTTTTAAAAGAGAACTGAAAATCAATCTGTGGTAGTTTCTACGCCCTTCTCCCCCCACAGTGGTCCAATGTAGAGAAATGCCAAAAAATGACGTTTGCTAAGTATAAGTAAATATCTACAGTAATAAAGACATTTGGAATTTGGAATTTGAATTTGGCTGGTAAGTGTAAATCTAGTCGGCTCTAAAAATACATGACAAAAATTAAACGATTTGAATAAAGTTATTAATCGTTGTGTCATTGTTGTTCTTACAACCAAATCTACATTAAAATCGCCACAAATAATTAACTTTTTTCTGTTATTACATAGTTTAGTGAGGGCTTCCTCCATAATTTTATCAAATATTTCGAAATTGCCATGGTTTTTTTCATCCCTCGGTGGCCTGTAGACACAAACAATAAAATGGCTATCCAACTCAACACAGGATACCTCTATTTGTCTTTCAACAGTAAGTGCAAGAATATCTTATTATATTAAGGTGAAAACCTTAATATAATATTCACTAAGATTAAAGAACCACCTCTATCTATATAATTTTGTAATTATTTATGTTAAAAGACATTATATTTTCCTTCAAACAGTGTTCTGTAACACAAATAATATCAATGTCAGAATTTTTTTAGAAATAATTCTAATACAAGTTGTTTGCCAGGTAGCCCCTGGATGTTTTGATGGGCAATATTTAACTGGTGCTTACATTTTGACATATTTAGTGAATTGAATGCTAGAGATTTCCTCTATTGTCTTATGAACTAATTTAAATTACTTGGAACATATTCCAATGTTGCATGCAAAGTATGATTAACAGGTGAATTCCCAATAGGGGTGCATGTGACATTACTCTTAACATACAAAGGTTTAGTATAATTATTTCTACACTCGTCATTTCCTACTGGCACCCTAGTTATTTTCTCAAAAATAACAGGGTCATAAATATTGTATGCCAATAATTTGGCAATCTGTCGCTTAGATGACGCAGGTAAGAACATACATTGTATCCCTAGTCAGTATAAAATTTCGAATAAACTTATTCGTATCAAAATCTAATACTCGGTATTCGGTACTTCTTTTAATTCTTGAAAATCGGTGTGTTTCATTATTTGTTGCTGTTGCGGCAACAGAAATGCACATTCTCTGAAATTTTCAGCTCTCTTCCTATTTCAGTTTATACGATAGAGCCCGGTGACAGACGGACGCACGGACGGACGGACAGACAGACGGACAGCGGAGGCTTAGTAAAAGGGTCCCATTTGGCACCCTTCGGGTAAGGAACCCTGAAAATGGCCGATTTTTTGCGGCATATTATGTCTTTTTTTTAAAACCTATCGAGTGGGGTATCAAAATGAAGGTTTTCATAAATAAAAAAGAAACTAAAAGCTTGAAAATGCAGTCGGGTTTTTGTCAACCGACTTCAAAAATGAGGAGGTTCTGAATTCGTCTGTTTTGTTTGTTTCTATGTTTGTTACGCGATCACTCCGTCAATTATGAACTGATTTTGATGATTATTGTTTTGATTGGTAGTTCATACTTCAGAGGTGGTCCCATACATATTTTATCAAAATTAATGTAATGCTTTTTGAACAAAAAAAAAAAACAAAAAATACAAAAAATATATACACACACGACGTTTTGGTTTGTGGTTCCGTACAGCAACGGTTTTGAAGAGGATTTTTTATGTACACAGACTTCATTCGCATCCCGAGCGGGGAGGAAGAAATAGGGCTTGAACTTGAAGTCAGCTTTTTTAAGTATTTGACTTGGTGAATTATTTTTATTATAATTCCACTTGTTTTGACTCTATGTTTAAAAGTAGATAAAGGGGCTTCCATTAATTACGCGAGGTGCTTAGGGGGTTGGAGTGGGTCGAGCCGAATCTCACGTGGAGTGGGAGGGTCTAGGAAAATATCAGGTATTTTTCCCTAAAAACAGGAAATTGGATTGAATTAAAGTAGAACATGTTTCTTTACTATAATATGGCAAAATAAAAATAATGAACAGTGTTAGCTTTGTAGCAACATCGTGTGGTGTTTCTAGATTCGTCTGACACTCGTTTATTATTATTACATTCAAATTTCAGTTGGTAGTGCCCCCGCCAAGTCGTTATCATATGTTTTTGATGAATTTACTTTTTAATAAATGAATTGATCCATTAGAAACTGGCCTAGTTCGTGGCGGATGTCGCACATTAGGAATCCATTACAAATGAAGAATATATGCTTTAAAAATGAAGGAGTTTAAAAGAAAAAATCTGATGTGTCAAAAACTTGGTATTTCTTAGTAAAATGTAGGTAATAATAAGCATTATCCCCAAATTTTAAGGTCATAGGTCGATAGAAGATATAAAAGCTGATTTTGATGGCTTCTCGTTCTTCTGTTTCCTGTTTTCCAATATTTTAATAATTAAAAATACAGTATTTATCTAATCAAGGAGTTCTAAACAAAAATACCCTTCTCGATGGGGTAGACAATTTTTTCGCACTTCCCTTTACTGCATGGGAGCCAGCCAAAACATTTAAAAAAATATATCTTTGGGTCAACAAATAGTGTGAAAATTTGAAGATTATAGCTTTAACCGTTTGGATGTAGAACCCGTGTGATAATCCGCGGACGGACGGACGGACACGAATATGACGCAATAGGACCTTTTGGACCCTTCGGGTACGGAAATTTGAAAACTAGACATATTGCCATGCTCGGGAAGTCTTGATCTACGCGCGCTGCTTGTTGCGAACCCTAGGATCCCAACAATAATTATTCACATTTTATCTGCTTTTCGGTTTCAACATGTATCGTTTTATAGGTAGATTGTGTGTGTTTGCTTTGTAGATCAAATTACAGTAGAAATCATCAGTAAATTATAAGTTGCAAGCAATTTCAAAATTAATTTTCTTGTTAAATACGTTTTCTTTAAGTTTTCAAGATTTATAAAGGATTAAAATTGCCAATGTACCTTATAGTTACATTTCTACTGTACTTTTTACCTATATTTAATCGCTCTTCCAAGTTTTTCTTACAAAAAAGAAAGGAAAATTCAAAAAAATAACGTTATTTTAGACAAAAAATCACGGTAGGTATTCAACCGTATAAAACGTCTATAGATCATTAGTTTATGCCCGGCATTTAACACATCCACTGCTGAACAATCATGAATCAACTGAGCGTGTGGCTTAACAACAGCTATTTTAATAACACAGAACTATAATTTATGCATACGTCACATCCGCTTTTTTTCAGGCTGTGTTTTGTTAATGCCATATTTTTTTTGTCAAAACCAGAAAGTAAAATAGTAATTTTCTAATTAAGGATATAGTAAATTCTAATCTTGAAAAGGAGTTCATATTATATCATGCAAATATTTGCGCATTAAAAAGTCCGTTTGGTACATAAGATAATATATTTCGAACGAGTTACGAATATAATGTTTCCGCCTGAGAACCCAAAATCAAGCGGTGACGGTACTATTTTTAGCTCAGAAGTCGGAAAAGGTTAAATTGACGGATTGCAGATCGTCAAGAAAATACCAATTTTTCTGTAAGGATTTGATAGTTTTCAAAAAAAAAATCGAAGTATAACCTCAGAAACTTTTTTATTTTTAATTTTATTTCAAATCTCTTAATCTCTGCCCCCGGAGATGTGGTGTCGCCGCCAGTCCGCCGGCATCATCCTCCTCCTCATGATGGGATGGTTGACAGGAGACTCGTCCGAAGCCCTCAGCTCCTTCGGGGTCTCCAACACGCGGCCGCCCGCCGCCGCACCGCCCACTCCGCCCCCCGGTAAGGTTTTCTTATGTACTGGGACAAGTGTTTGCTCACACATTTAGTGATACACATTTAACAAGTTTACACATTTAGACGGATTTAGACCAGGGTTTTAGAGCCCTACAGACCGTCCACAGTTGTTTTAACTCTGACACGTGTCATAAAAACACAGAAAATAAGGGACTGTGCGTCAATCTGCTCCTCCTGTTTTCCTGTTTTGATGAAACATGTCAGATGTAAAATACTGTGAACGGAGTTTAACCATGTGACGGCTTAATGATACTGACGCGAAGACGTCGGTCGACTTTGGGAACCATTTACTTGGCGTTTGGGGAATACATTTATAAACCAATAATGGTAATTCCTAATTATATTAAGAGTGTGCCAAACGAAAGAGGAGACTGGAAACGCGCGAAAAATTAAGTCAAATAATCTCGGCAAGGCCACTCACCCGTTCCGAGTTTTGCAAATAAATCCAGTCTCTACTTTTGCGTGCCGGGACTCTTTTAGTAATTCTCTTCATTATAGGAAAAGGCATTTCAGAACTCAGGTTAATGGATACCTAAAGTGAACCGCTATTTTCACGTCATTGTCATTAAGTCGTGAACATATTAGTAGAATTCAGGCCATGGGTGCGTAACTGACTACCGAAAGCAGTTGCTCTGTTCTCTATCTCTACCATCTAGAAAATTCAATCCCTAAGCTTGTCAAATTCGTAGGAAGCACCCCCATGGTCTGCGGGCGTCGGGGACGAAAGATGCGGGGGCGGGAAAGAAGAGCGCGGGCGGTTCCTGCTATGCGCCCCGCCGCCCGCGCTCTTCTTTCCCGCCCTCAGAGCCCCGCATCTTTCGTCCCCGTCGCCCGCAGACCTTGGGAGTGCTACCTACGAATTTGACTCTGTTTTAAAGGAAGTTTGCTTACTTCAAGTTGATGTTCCACCAATCAGTGGCCTTACTACAAGCTGTTCACAGCTATTTTATCTCTGATGTGTGTCATCGAAACACAAGAAGTAAAGGACTACTTGATAGTCTGCCTTTGCTTTTCTTGGTTAAAGGAGGAGGAGCAGATTGACACACATCTCTGTACCTTACTTCCTGTCATGTCAGAGTTAAAATAACTGTGATCGGTATGTATGTATTTCTGTCATCAATCGCAACACCAGACAAATTGAAAAAAAAAAAGGTCACGTGCGAGTCTAACTCGCGCACGAAGGGTTCCGTACCATCGTACAATGGTGGGATGGTGTGGAGTGAATAGTTTGGATTTTACATAGCAAAATGTTGTGTACAAAGTTATTGGTACGGCTACTTTCACACTCCATGTACGTAACTAGGTGCATTCATAAGTTTGTATGTGGTATTAAAAGAATTATTGTATTAGAGCTTCCTTAAATATTTATTTTATTCTTTTTTTAGTTATTGCTGTTATAGCGGCAAAAGAAATACAAGATCTGTAAAAAATTCAGCTGTCTAACTATCACGGTTCATGAGATTCAGCCTGGTGACAGACGGACGCACGGACAGCGGAGGCTTATTTTGGTTCCCGTTTGGCACCCTTCGGGTACGGAACCCTGAAAAGACAATCTGTGGCTCAAGCCGGAATAAATACTAGAGTGAAAAAGTATTCGAGTTCAGACAAATTTAACTGTACATAAGAGTCAGTGACAGATCGATTCGCATACTTTTTCGATGCGTGCTTATTCCTGCTTCCTACACAGAACACGAGATGTCATTGGTCGATTTCGAATTTAAATGTCATTGAGACTGATATCAGATATACATAATAAATCAACAGAGCGCGATTATTATAGCTTGTCAAATTCGTCTGTAGCACACCCATGGTCTGCGGGCAACGGGGGACGAGAGATGCGGGGGCTGCGAGGGCGGGAAAGAAGAGCGCGGGTGGCGGGGCGCGTAGTAGGAACCGCCCACGCTCTTCTTTCCCGCCCCCGCATCTTTCGAACCCCGTCGCCCGCAGACCATGGTAGTGCTACGTACGAATTTGACAAGCTATAGTATCAAGATCTTTCATTTACAGTAACTGTTATTGGTGTAAGTCAAAAGTTACAGAATTGGGTTACGGATGTCGGTTTGAGTTCGCATTATCATGGCTGTACTTCCGGGAGACACACACATTTCGGCGGCAAATTCTGTAAGTTATCCAATTAAATCCCCACCGTGGGGAGTTGAGCAATATATCGTAATTATGAAGTCAGAATTTGAAGCCTATTTGTCACTCAACAATATGTCATCACTACAACTGTTTGGAATTAAGATTTAACGGTTTATAAGTTGGAGTTACGGTACCCGATGAAATGTAAGAGTATATAATTTTTTTTTTTAACTTAAAACTTTTAATTCCGAACTGCTTGTCTAATATAAAACATATAACGCACAAATTAACTTTCTCTTTCTTTCACCCACACATGAAATACACACACATTTTATTATGATCGGCAATTATAAACAAGATTTTTTTAAATTCTATTACAATCTCGCAACACTTTGAAAAAGTACACAAATATCTTAATTCCGTGTGAAGTACAACAAATATCAGACTACCTTGTCCCATTATATAAAAAAATCTTATAAAGGACATTATCTGAGGCGCAGTGCACCTGCCAAGTCGAGCAAGCCAGCTATAAATAAATATATACTTAAAATCAAAAATTGCTTAAAGCTACCTACGTAACCATTCTACCATATCACCGAAACTTATTTGTCAGGTCATGTGATTCGAAGATCGATGAAGATATAATATGATTAGGGTATACCACATCATCAAAATTATGTGGTATACCCTAATCTAACCCTATCTAACCTAAGACAAACCTGAAGTGCTTTTTAGATAACTTCGCCGGTAAGTTGGCTGTAGAGCCAACTGTCGAAAAAATGGGGAAAAGCAATGTCCGGTTGCCAGACTAAGACCACAATTCACCGCTTGCAAAAAATAAGATAGTGGGAACGTAGGTAGCTACAACCTCGTCACAGTACGAAATACGTTAATTAAATACAAAATTAATCTGGGTTTCGGGAACGGATATGACCAGATGAAGTATGAATTAGTTATGATATTTTCTTCCTAACTTTTGTGTAACACATTTATGAAAAAGCTAGCAACACTGGTTTCATTGTTACCAACTTAATGGCGAAAGGACAAGTTATCTGAAATGCATTTTGACTTCCCTGACATAACCCAACCTAACCTAACTTAATAATCATTAACTTAACCTAAACGAAAATAAATATGTTAAAAAATAAATCAATAAATTAATCTTACATTTTATAACCGCGTTTTGAGTTACCCCTAGACAAGTTTAATTTGCTAACTTGCTCGACACAGTAATAATTGTATGCGATAAGACATTCATTTGCGAATGAAATTGATCCCGTGACTTTTTACGGCAAATGTCAAATCTTATTCAATTTCTGAACGTCGAGTTTCGATAAGGCAGTTGCAAGTTTTCTAAGGGGACAAAAATTATTTCAAACGCCATTACATTATGCATGTAAGTACTTACTTACCTATGAAATTGGCGAAATTTTCTTAAAGATTCGTGTAATTTAATAGCATTTTCCATTATTTTTTTATTGTTTAAACGTTAATTTCAAAGTTGCTACATATTAAATTACATAATTTTCAGTTTCAGCTAAAATGGAATCTTCAAAATCTATTCATCCTAAATGTCGTCCATTTAATGGTAAGATTAATAATATTTTTTACAGCTGATACTTTTCAAAAATTTCATCGAATTTTCTATTAGCAAAATTTTGTCTCATACGCACAAAATTTTATATAATTAGTATTTGTCATTCCTTAAAAAAAAGCAAAAATTTTGGTACTGAAAATTGAGTTTCCTTCAATTTATCCATACAAAACGCTAATTTCATAGGTAAGCACCTAATATTTTCGACACAACTACACCATGAACAAAGAAAAGCTTATTAATGAGTATATAATCTGAGACCTAAACAGACCAATTTAAAATCAAATAAATTTTTCTTTATTACCTACTCTAAATATTGACATATACTCAGTAAACGTCATTTTTTCCACTTCTCTACATTGGACGACTTTGGGAGAAGCACGGGAAAGAAAATCGTAGAGATTGATTTTTAGATCTCTTTTAAAATTGGTTGTACAATAAAAATACTAATAATGCAATATTAATTATTATATAAATAACATGCAGGTTTTTATTAACAGCGAGTTCTGTATTAAGTGAAATTAACCCCATGCAGTCTTGTCATTTATATAATCTCAAGATTAATGTAATCTATTCTATCTCAAGATACTATTGTTATATCTCTTTATAGACAGAGGCGTGTTTAAATATTGTTCAAATTGTTCAAATGGTAATTTCAACATCTCCAGAGGTATCTTGGTATAGTCGCTAATTTTGAAAAATTTTGTAAAGGTTTTGCAGATATACTTTATATTTTCGAAAATAAATTGACTTGCTACACCTAGTATGTCGGATAACTCTTTTCTGTAATACATAAATAGTTTGAATATCCGCTGCGTTCCCCCACAACAAGATACCATAGAACATGACTCTATGAAAGTATCTAAAATAGACTAGCATAGCTGTAGCCACATCCGTGTTTTGTCTGATGATCCTAACATAGTAAGCCGCAGAACTTAATTTACTAGCAAATTTATCTATGTGGTGTCCCCACTGCAATTTTCTATCTATATTTATTCCAAGAGACTTCGTATCATTTACCATCTAACATGTTGGTTAACACTTAACTGGTCTCAACTTGCTTTACATTTGGAAGCGAATTTGATACACTTGGTTTTACCAGCGTTTAACAATAAATTATTAACTGTGAACCAATTCAAGGTTAAAGACAATTCATTATTTACATCATCAAAACATTATATTTGTTTTAATCTTTTTAAGACCAGAGAAGTATCAGCAAACAACACTACAAGTATGTCGGTCATATTTCTTCACTATCTAAGTAGTGTGAACTACTTAGATAGTGAAGACGCTATTTCAAGACGCTATTCGTGAGAATAGCGTCTTGAAACCATAATAGTCCATGTCAGGATTGATAGAGGGGAAAGAGGAAACCGCGGAGAGGGTGATGTCCCGCACACCTCCCTCCCGAAAAGGCCCTGCTTCAGCTGCGCAAGTCCGCATCGACCCTGTGCATCGATTTCGACCTTGCTCACGTTGAAACTTGCACTTGTACTTGTGCGTTTAAAATAGCATCGGCTGCCTTCTCGTGCAATAATCTAATCATCCAAATAACTGTAAAAATGTGACTTGGAACGGAAATGTAATATGATGGGAACTGCTACTGATGTTGGTCGTGAATAGAGTCGAAAGACATAGTTAGGTAGACATGTTTATTGGTCTACTTTCCAGATTAGAGTGAACACAATAATTCAGTGTACATAGTACTCATGTCTAAGTTAGTGCTTACTATGCTATTCTACGCTAATGTTGCAGTCAGTAGTGACATGCTACAGTTAAATGAATAATAAGTTATTTCTACACTTCATCTCCCCTTTTAAGTCCTTTCATTCCCGGGGTTCCTTTGAAAAAATGTGGAACTAACTAGTTACATATTTTTAAAATACAAAATAAAGAAAATAATCCTAAATCTTAATTTTACCACTTATTTATTTCATTCTAATATTAACTTAAAAATTTCATTTTAATCTAACTTAAATAATACATTTCTCATCTGTAAAACTTCCTATTCAAACAATTTAGTGTTATTTTTATGTGTTACAAAATCTTTACCATCTCTATTAATTTTTACATTTGGGGTCAAATCTTCAATAACTTTATAAGGTCCTAAATATATTTTATCCAAGTTATTGCCAACTTGATTTTTTAATAAAACTAAATCTCCTCTATTATATTTTACTGGATTAGCATTTTTGTCAAAATTTAGCTTTCTTAATTCTTTCCTATTTAACAAATTTCTTCTAGCATCTTCTTGTGCTCTTTGAAGTCTATATTTAAGTTCTAGAGGATAAGAGTCGGGATTGTACAATGGATCTACAGTTGTTGTTTGCAAGTTGTTTGGCAAATTACAAATAATTCCGAAAACTAATTCATATGGAGTGTATTTAGTCTCAGTGTGAACCGTTGTGTTATATGAAAAACACCAATATGGAATCCAATCGCTCCAATCTGATTTATTATTTTCGCATTGAATCCTAAGATAAACTTCTCCTAAACTTTTATGTGTATTTTCTAAAGCGCCTAACGTCTCATGATGATATGCCGTAGAGTTCAGTTTTTGAATTTTGAGTAAATCACATATTTCTGAAAATACTGAAGACATGAACTCCTTTCCTTGATCTGTCAGAATCTGTTTTACTAAGCCATACCTAAGAATAAAGTTATTTAAGAATAACTTTGCTACCGAAACAGTATCTTTCGTCTGTAAAGGATAAGCTTCTACGTATTTACTTAAGTCACACTGTAAAGTTAAAATATAACTATTATTATTATTATCTATGTCTAAAGGAGTGATTTCGAAAAAACATGTTCAGAAACTAGAAAATGGATACCTAGTATCAAATAATGTATGAAAAGAGATGGAAGATTTTATCATAGAAGTCGGAGTGACCATTGGCGAAGGAGTAGTCCTGTACCTTGCGATAGTAGTATAGATGGGAAGTTACTTGCATTACCTAACTACATAGTCAGGTCATAAGTTCTGTCACATGTGCAATATGAAATAATTTAGACATGTTTATTATTTATGTAAACATTTATATAGCAAAATGAACTTAATAAAACATAGATTCTTATGGTAATAAAGTTTATTCAAAATGACCCCCGCGATTTTGAATACAGGCCTTTTTCTGCGCGGCCAGTCGTCTATCGCAGCACGAACGAGGTCCATGTCAATATCGGCGGCTGCCTTAATCAAGGATGCCTTGGGTGACTCCAAATCAGAGCTATGAGCTGGCGCAGAATCTTGTTGGAATACCCAGTGCCTGTTATTAAACATGGTATGAGAAACAGGTTCCACAAGGTTCTTGAGGACTGTATTTTGATACACAACTGCATTCGTTTTTATGCCTTTCTCACAAAAATGTACCTCAGTTAAGCCCCAATAAGAGACTCCCAACCAAACCATGAGCGAGGATGGACAATGACCTCGTTGGACACGCGGAGTACGGTTGCTCGCTTCTTCACTGCTGTGTGCGTACACCTTATCATTTTGTTTTTTGTAGCTCTCTTCCACGGTGAAAATTTTTTCATCCGAAAAAAGAATTTCCCGATGCTTTTTTCCCGCGTACCGCTTCAACAAAGCGCGGCATCTCTTCAGTCTCAGGTCCATTAAACGAGCGTCCGAGCGATGTCCTGTTTTTCTTCGATATGCCCTAAGCCCTAAGTCTTCATTTAACACCCTTTTCACCGTGGTCCTGCTTAACCCCATCTGAAGGGCCAACATTTTCTGCTTGCGTATGGGATTTCTTTGAATTCGCGCCTTCACAGCTTTTATCACTGCTGGAGTCCTAACAGAGCGAGGGCGACCACTTCTTGACCTGTCATCTACATTCTACCTTCATTGTATCGTTTTATGGTACGATAAACGAATCTTTTGGTTATATTCAAATTTTTCAGTAAGTCGAAAATCTGAATTGACGCGTAACCGCAACGATGCAACGCAATAACTGCGACACGGTCTTCTTTAAGTGTCCACTCCATATTTAAAAATGAGGAAAATTCTAAAAAGTACACATTTTTATTTTCATGAAAAATTCGAAATTCGAATTCAATTAACTTTTTTATGGCCAGCGTTCTAAATTCAAAAGTTTTTATTGTGTGACAGAACTTATGACCTGACTGTGTATATTCGATTTTCGATGAAAATTGGAAAATTTCTATGCATGAAACGTAAACATTATTAAAATAGTGATTTAAAAATAGTGTGTGGTCTAAAATCGATGCAACGGAAAGTAAAAAAGCTATGCCATTTGTGTCATGTGACATGTGTCATTTGTTTTCGTTCATTCCTGTGACCATTTCTTCTCGAGTTTCGCGAATGTTTTTTGTTGCGTATCGGAATAGAAAATCCGAATCAGGGCACCCCACTTCCTAGGCAGTCCTTCCTACACAGTATTGGGGCTAGACTCTAAAGTGTTTTTTATGAGCCGGAGGCACGGAGGGGCGCAGGGGACCACGCACTGCTGCTCACCGAGTGAGACGGAGGCTGGTCGGCAAAGCCAACCTCACAAAAAAATGGCCCTTAAACTTGACATAGACAGGACCGTTTTATCAGCTGCTAATTCTAAGCACGTAGCAATAGCCTTACTCGGAAATTACTTGTAAGTATTATTTAATTTTAGTTACTTCACACTTTGAGAACATTTTTCAAGCTTGTTTCAGGTTAAGTATTGAATTTATCTCCCCACTCTGAGCCTCTTTTCATACAAAAATCACAATCATAAAGAGTTTAATATGATTTTCATCAACAACATGCTCAACCCACATCAAACCGCTCTCCGCATCCGCATCTCCTCTCTAGCGCCAATCCTCACGGTAATGTATCATGATTAAAAAATAACCTGTAATTAACGTTTTACACAGCTTAAAAAGTAAAAGTAAAATCTTTTTAACTAACATACAAAAACTCATCACTCCTCAAAAATTTACCATGGCCATTTTGCGGCGGTAAAATGACTATCTCAAAGAAACGAAAACGTTTTATGCAAACGCGAAAAATTCCAACAATTATGTGAACAACAACCAAAAAGTTCACGTAATCTTTCAAACAATTAATTCAGAAAAATCTAAAATTCTTTTAATAATTCAAACAATTTATTTCTAGAAGTCAACGTTGCTCTAAATAATTCAACCAATTTATTTAGAACAAGCCGTCATTGCTACGAAAAATTCAAAGAGTAATTTCGAAGAAGACATAAAGTTGTTTACCCCAGATTACTTAAAGTAAAAAAAAAACCATGGGGCTAATCACTCTCGTGACCGTATTTTCTCTGCTGATAATGTTTGACGAGTGCCCAGCTGTGTACAGCCCGGCGATTCGTGGCAACACCCACGAGCAGTCCACGGTGGCCACGACGTCACTGCCGCCTGGTAAGAATGTTTCTGTATCTTGGGACAACTGACACACATCGCTTTACACCTGTCACGAATGGGAAATGAAACTTTTCGTCTCACTTTCAACATCACGCGGCAACTGGCGTTTCAGAATTAAACTGGTAGGTATTTTCTTTTCTGTTCTGTTCTGGTTTGTTTTTATGTTTTTTTTTCTTTTTTCCTTTTATTTTCTTTCCTTTCCTTTTCTTTTGTTAACTTTTTTTTTCTTTTATTTTTTTTTCTTTTCTTTTCTTTTCTTTTCTTTTCTTTTCTATTCTTTTCTTTTCTTTTCTTTTCTTTTCTTTTCTTTTCTTTTCTTTTCTTTTCTTTTCTTTTCTTTTCTTTTCTTGTCTTTCATTTTCTTTTCTTTTCTTATCATTCAATGAGGTCTAAAATTTGTCTGACACGCTTACAATTTTAGCTTCAACTTTCAGCAATCAAATAAAAATGGTTGGAGGTGTTCTCATAATTCACTAAAAGTACCGACATGAAGACGATGGCAGTTAGTACCTACTTAGTTAAATTATTAAATAAATCTATTAATACCAGAATTATTTTACGGTAAATAAAAAAGCAAAACTTTTCTCACAGGATTTTTTGATAAATATATAAAATCAGACTAATAAAAAAAGTAGAAACGTTTCTTTTTAATTGACTCCCAAATAATCCATAATTATATCCTAAGCACAATAAATTAAATATTAATAAAGTTTATAAAGTTGGTTTTAAAATTGTTAGTTAGTTACCTAAATTGAAATAAATAGAAACATTTCTTCCAAACGAATCTCGAAACTTGGAAAGGCGTATTTCATTTGATGTTTTAGAAAAGATATATAGTTTATGTTTAATAAAGTTCAACAATCTTACTGTGTTTATTTTATCGTATTTAAGTTAGTTATTTTTTTTGCTTCAAGTTCAAACAAAAGTTTAAAGAATAAACTTAATAATAACTAAAGTTTGGGTTTCAAAATAACATGTTTATGTACAAATGTTTAACGTAGAGAAGAAATCATAACTTTTTGGCTTCAAATCAAAACCATATTTTTTGGGTTCCTAAATGGAAACGTGTTTATTTTTTAATATTTTGCGCAGATAATATTAGTTTTCGCTTGAATAGTAAAATAATTTAGCTGTCATATAATAAAAACTTTTTGTTTCATTAATCTAAACTTTTTATTATCAAGAAAAACTTTGGATTCCAAAAAGAGGTTGTAAACAAGTGTTGTAAAAATGCGTTTATTTCGCGCTCTCGAGATGTGGTGCAGGAGGCAAGCGGCCGCCGCCATCCTGCCTGTCCTGCTAGTCGGGTGGCTGACTGGCCAGTCATCCCAGGCCCTGACCACCTTCGGAAAAAGTAACACGCAGCCACCCAAGGAGGTTACACCGACGTCTCCACCGGGTAAGTCTTTTTTTATATTTTTTTAAATAATTTTCGGCGATGGAGATTTTTCATAAAAAATAAAATAAAAGTGTGTTAATAACCATAAGTTTAAAACTAACCCCTAACCTTGTAGTTAGGCCCAATTTTCATCTCATTTCCCTAATACTTCAATCTTTAAATTAATAAATACCAAAGTACTTAATATATATTTTTATGTGTTTTGTGACGCATGCATTTTTGTGATTAGTGGAGTGAAGAGACAAATTACGATGTTTTGTATCGTTTATCTGTACTTTGCCATCGTCTTAACAATAAGAATAACAATTAAACAAAGTCAAACAAGATTCTACAGCGTAAAGTCATGTTGACTGTTTAGTAACAATACAATACTGGCCGCTATTATGACTTGCACTGTGAAAATTTTAAGTCATATCATCCTCTCTTAGTCTGTCGATTATGATATGAAAAAGAAAGAATGATATAAATATAAAATATACTTTTTTGGAATATCACCTACGTTTACGGCATGATAAAAATATAAAGGAATGGACGAATTACACCTTCTTTTAAGCACCTTCTAACACTAACACTGTTTTACATCACAGTATTTTCCTAATGATTTTTTGAATTACAGCCATTTCAAAATCGATTGTGAGTTCAAACGAAAAAAAAAACTTAATAAGTAACCTCTTTGGTATTATTTTTTTGGAGAGCTTGAACGAGGTTTGCCTTTCAAGTAGTTTGAACTCACAAATTAGGGCGTTCGTTTTGAACCTACTGATGTTTTTTTTACCCGACATTTAAGGAAAAAGCAGGTTTGATAAACTTAAATTACCCAATGATGGCGTCGCTTGCGTCAAAGCAATACTAATGACGAGTATTTCTACCGACGAAATTGGCTCCCGTTTTGGCCACCGGTGACCTTAAGTTTGTTCCATAAATTCAAAATTCAAAATGAACGCCTGAATGAAGTCCTTCCCCTAATTCTCTTCAACAGATTTTCAGGAGCCGTCAAAAATACGGTAGGTAAGGTTATACATATTTCGCCTGGCCTTTGTTGTGATTTTCAGTATGACAACATACCACATATCTGTGAGTATGGCAATTGATTAGAATAGCAGGTGTGAAATCAATGATATTAATGACCTTCCAATAATATTGCAAGTCATTGTGTGAAATACGTAATTTCACAATATTATTGGAATTGTATGACCAATTTATTTTATGCCTTCTTTAAGTCGGTTTTTCTTTCAATATTATTTCGCCGATCATAGCTAAGAACATCAGCGAGAAACGAACCTTTTTACTTACTTACTCTATGCTAAGAACCATCGCAGTGAAATCTTTAAAAGTAAAAACCGCATTTAAATCGTTCCCATTCATTTGCGCCATTGCAGACAGACACCATTTCTTTCGCGTCAGAAGTTAAAAATCACTTTAATATGCGAGTATTTTAACATATGTGTAATGGAAATATTCCGCAACATTTAAATATTTCCAAGGGAACGTTGCAAAGATATAATTATGTTAATTCGGTTTCGTGCCACAGGCGAGTTCGTCATTTGACTTCCGGTCGGCGGCCATCTTGTCAGTTTCTTTTCTTTGTGGCGACCGCAATGCCTCCAGTTTAAATGTCAAGTGCGCCGCTACCAAGGAGGTAGTACAATTGGATTTATTTATCATTCAGAAACGTTCAGTGTGCATCCTATCAGGGTATTTACCGCCTTATTCTTAAACGTCTAACAAACCTATTTTAACTATAATGCCGTTATAATTCGTTTGTCTTTGTCTGTCACTGAAATTTGTGTTTGTAAGAAAAGGACAAAGCACATTTTAGCTATCATAGGTTTGTTAAGTTTTATGAATAAGGCGGTAAGGTTTTTTGATCTGGCACTATTATTGGGTAGCCACATTTTGATATGTTTCTAACTAGCTCGTTTTCCAAAATATTGCTCAAAAGAATGCGCTAAAAACTACTACTCAAAAGAAGGGTTTTGAAGAGCGCTTTTCAGCGGTTGTGGCGCCTGCATAATTTCTACTTCCATTTCTGAAAAAATAAGGTTTTTCATGAAGGCTTCATGTGAGCATGTTTCCATTATAATTACATAAATACGTGCGCATAATTCACGTTGCAAGTACGTGGTTATGAGCTTATCGGAAAACAGCATGAACAACCTGCTTCGTACCTAATTATTGTTTTCAGGAAAACTGAGGTAAGCTCCAAGGGAAAATTTAATGAAGATTTTCTCGAAAAACTTGTGAAGTCTCAATAAGTATTTAACAAGGAGGTTTTACACATTTTTTTTAAAACTCTGGATGCGTGATGAAATCCGAGAGACAGATAAATAGCCCTAATAAGGGATCAATCAATCAAAATTTCTTTGTTACTATAGATATTTACATATACTTACCGCCTTATTGACCGAGCGAGCGAAGGGCTCCATTTCGACAAGATAGGAGGCCTATTTTGCTTTCGTCTGTCTCTATGTCTCTATGTGTGTCTGTCAGTTCCGATCTAGGGGCCACAGTTTTCAAGCGATCTTAACAAAACTTGGCACACGTGTTCCTTGAATTAAAAATTATTTTCTAAACATACCAAGTCTGCACTCCTCGAAGAGGTAGGAGACGGATTAGTAAAGAGGATCTATACAGACCATGAGAGTGAGTGAAATAGACCTATAACTATTTTCGTGAAAAGTCAATAGATTGTATTTTTAATCGCAAAATGTAGTTTTCAAAGTTATTGGTGCGGCTACTTTACTACTTGATTTTGATTGAATCGAAAATACTTACCTATAAATTGGTTCGGTCCCCCCTGTTAGTGAGGTCTGCTGCCCACAGGGCCACTAGTTCATAAACATCTAATAAACCTATTTTACCGCCTTATTCATAAACATCTAATAAACCTATTTTAACTATAATTCCGTTGTAGTTCGTTTGTCTTTTTCTGTCACTTTGGAATTGGTGTTTGTGAGAAAAGGACAAAGCACATTTTAGCTATCATAGGTTTGATAAGTTTTATGAAAAAGGCGGTTAGCAATGTCATGTTTTCCCTCTTCTCTACATTGGACCACTGTGGGAGCAGAAGGGCGAAAAAACTCCCACAGATTGTTATTCAGATCTCCTTTTAAAATGGTTTGTGTTTAACTAGTACAAATACAACAATATTAACTGTTATAAATAATAAGCAGGTATAAATAAACACAAAATTATTAGGTGCTATGAATTCAGCGTTTTTAGGGAAAACTGTAAGAAAACTCAATTTTCAGTACAAACATTTTTGCATTTTTTTTAGGAATGAGAAATCCTAATTTTATAAAACTTCATGTGTATGAATGAGACAACATTTAGCTAACAGCGAATTTGATTTAATTTTTGAAAAATGTCATCTGTAAAAAAATGTTACGAATCTTATCATGAAAATTGGTGCCATTTTAGAGGAACTGATTTTTGAGATCAAATTTTAGTTATCAAACTGAAAATTTAAAGAAAAATTTGATATGTATCTACATAAACTTAAACTTTGAAAACAATAAAAAATATTGGAAATAGCTATTGAATTACATGAATTTCGAACTCCTGAATCCGTAAGAAAATTTCGTCAATTTCTACCTAACCTAACCTAACCTAACCCAACCCAACATTAACAGAGAGGTCTGTGTTGAGTTAGATTAACCCAATACAGTCCCGACATTTAAGTAATCTTGAGATTGCAATCTGGGGGCACGGCAGTACCCCGCCAAGACGAGCAAGCGACGCGCAAGGGCACTACCTACCTTTTCTCGAAGTGCTTCGTCGATTTTTGAATCCTCACAACTTGGGCTTGGATTATAGCAGTTGAACAAAATTCTCGGGATATGTCAGTAGTAGGTTTAATATACGTAGAAATTTTTAATAGCATAGCTCTTATACTTTAGATTTTATTGATATCTAATATACCCCGATTTCGTCACTGACTCACTGATGATCATCAAAATTCTTAGGGTACTTCCTCAAGTACTAGAAAAATAAATTTTGTTTGTAGGCTAGTTTTAGTACACAAACAACAAAAAAAAATCTCAAACTTGGATTTTTTACCCCTCAACCACTTAAACTAGGGGATGGAAGTTTGTATGAGAAATTTTGATGCTAGAGGTCTGAACATTTATATAGGAGCTCCTTGTTATAAATAATCAAATTAATATTTCAGGATTTAAAGTAAATCACCCCTACCCATTAGAGGATAGAAGTTTGTATACATTTTTCCATACAAACAGAATTTCATGCTAGAGATCTGAAAATTATACAAGAACACAGATTTCTTATTACAGTATATTACAAATAAGAAAATATGTGTCTCAGGCTTATAAAAACAGCCATATACCCTTTAAGGTAGGGGATAGGGCTCTCGTCAGGTTTCAGAATATTAGTACATAATTATAGGAATAATATTACTATACTTATGTACTTCGCCAATTAGTATACGAAAAAAAAAACTTGGAATTTTTACCCCCTGCCCTTAAATTAGGCGATGCAGTTTGTATGAGACTTCCATAAATTTTGATGCTACAAGTCTGAAAATTGATAAACTGACTCCTTGATTTAAATAATAAAACTCCTATTTCAGGATTTTTAGTAAATCACCCCCACGTTTTAAATTAGGGGATGGTACTAAGCGCGCGCAAAACGCCTTATGTGTACCCGAACATCGGGCTAGGAATGTTGTCAAATCGCGAGTGCGGTGCATTAGAGGCCAGTGATATGTTGTTGGGTATCCCATTGTATGCCGCTGATCCCTAGATGATAATTAGGTGGCTAGATGTCAACTTGAACCGCAATCGAAGAGTCAAGTCGAAAACAGAAATGACAATTCTGAATCCCGATTCCAGAAACATATATTACGAATCAGAAAAAGGCAAAGATAGAGAGTGGGCTATTTAAAAAAGGCACCTCTGATGTGCAATAAATATACCCTAAAAAAAGAAAGACAAACTGAACAAAATAAAAAAATGTCTTATGCAACTTACAAAAAGAAGTGAAATCCTACCAAAACATTTTCATGTAAAATTTTGCCAAGACGAGACCATATGGCTAGCACTGTCAAAAAGTTATCAGATCTCATGTAGAGTAAAGCTTCTAACTCTACGCGCCTTAACTCTTCAAGCCTTAACTTCACAAACTCTACAGCTTGGTCGAAATATGTGGCATGGCCGTTTTGCTACCGTTACATGGGAAGGGCGTAAGGAGAAAAAAATATGGTGTCTCGTCTTGGCAACATTTTACATGAAAATGTTTTTGGTGGGATATCCCTTTTTAGAAAAAGTCGCTTTTACATGATTTAAATTGGTTTTTGGGCTCAAATTCCACCTGACTGCTATGAAATGATCCCATCCTCAGGCGATTCTAAAACGTGTGACCACCCACCAAGGTGACCCTTGTTTGCAACAGTGTGGTTGCAAACAAGGGTCACCTTGGTGGGAGGCTTCTGGAGCCCGCGGTTGGTGTTACCGTCCACACAGGTTCACAACAAGCCCTCCACTTCATTGTGCTGTCGACTCTGCGTAAACACGTACATATTGCGATATGGCTCCGTGCTTATCAAATTTTTCAGAAAGTTGGTGAAGCACATCCTTTTGGTAGGCAAATTTTAAGGGAAAACTGCACATCAAAAATAGTGATTTGCACACTAAATATCAGGGCAAAATGCTGCGGTAGCTTACGTGAAGGGTAAAGGGGGTGAGCGAAGCGAATCCCCCTTTATCCTTCGTGTTAGGTTGAACATTCAAGAACAACAAAAATACTTAAAACATAAGCTTGAGTACCTACATATAAAATATTTCAACCATAAAAAGTGTTTTTGCTGATCCTTTTTTTCCTGTGCAAATCAGTATTTTTGATGTGCAATTAAATACTAGCCAATTTGAAGTGGTCGATTTTATTGTTAGTTCATGTTTCGTTCGCTGTTGGGTCTATTATTTCTCTGTCAGAATTTCCAAGCAAACCT
Organism: Argyresthia goedartella; assembly: GCA_949825045.1. NCBI lineage: Eukaryota > Metazoa > Arthropoda > Insecta > Lepidoptera > Argyresthiidae > Argyresthia > Argyresthia goedartella. Next base: position 25,655,266 of record OX463832.1, read on the forward strand.
TTTTTTTGGGCCGTGTCTCGGTATGATATACATATGTTATAGATATGTAAATACTTAGTAAAATTGTATTAAATATACCTACCTCATTAGGTTAAGCCTGTACTGGTAGTTCTAAATGACAATATAAATAAATAAATAAATTACTCGAAGGATAAGACCCAGAGAAACGGCATATCTTTTTACAAATCGACAAACTCGGTTAGAGCTTTTTACTCTTGCGTCGCCATTTTAATGATTTCACACGTAGGAATCTAACAACACATGCGCGCGCACAGGCGCACAGACAACCGCTGCGCAACTGACCAACAAATGTGTGGTGGAACAAGCGTCTACACTGTGGAAAACTCCGGCCTCTACACGCGTTGGCAGCGCACGCCCGTCCACAAAGGTACGTCCTCTCTTCTTCGTATCATCTGTACGCAGATGATCTACAAATTTATCGCCACTTTTCCCCCTGCGATGTAGTTTCATCCGTGGAGGCACTGAATGCTGACCTCGAGAATGTGAAAGACTGGGCCTCATCATACGGGCTGTTAATAAACCCGAATAAATCACAAGCCATGATTTTAGGAACCAGGCACACTCTTTCCTTGTTACAAAAACCCATTGTTCCCGTATCATATAATGGCATCACAATAGAGTACACAGATAAGGCGAAAAACCTTGGGGTTATTTTTGACAACCAGCTGTCTTGGTCTCCACATGTCAGCGAGGTCAGCAGACGGGTCTTTGCGTCTTTTCACTAAAATCACCCTTGCTCAGTCCCTTCTCCTGCCGCTAATCGACTACGCCGATGTCTGTTGGGCGAGCGCGAACGAAGATCTTCTGAACAAACTCGAACGACTTCAGAATCTCGGGATTCGGTTTATCTTCGGGCTGAGCAAATTCGACCATGTCTCTCAATTTCGCAAAGAGTTGGGGGTGGCTTCCTATTCGTCGTCGCCGAGACTCCCATATTCTTTTTTATCTTTTCAATATATTGAAAAATCCGCGCTACCCCAGCTACCTTCGAGACCGCTTTGAGTATCTCTTTTCAGGAGATCGGCAACGGATCTCACACGGCGGAAGTATGCCTTGGAGTGGCTAAGAGTGAGAACTCTTAGCCACTCCAAGGCATACTTCCGCATATGAGCACTCCTTCAGGTTGCAGGCTGTCCGACTGTGGAACGCACTTCCTTGTGCGTTGAGACAGCCCCACTCTTTTCGCTTTCAAAAACCGGGTAAAAGAGCACTTCCTCTCTCTTTTGTGATAGTTGTAGTATGTATTTTATTACATGTAAACTTTATGTACAGGTTTATGTATGTATTGATACGTATTTAGTAGTTTGGTTTAAACGAGTATGTATTTTATTTACCGTATTTTATAGATATGTAATTTACTTATATGTATTTTATTATTGTTTAGATATTGTGCACTGCCTACCCTTTATTGATAAAATTTTCTGTCATGCCTTGGTTTGCTGGAAGAAATCTCTTTTAAGAGATAAGCTCGCCTTTGTACATATGTTTTCTCTTAATGTATCTTTTTTAAATAACCGTGTTCAATAAAGAATTATTAATTATGAAAGGTTGTGGGAAGGTCAAACGAATTCTGGTTGCAAACAAACGTCTACACAGTCGTTAAACTCAATGTGGAAACACTTGTGGAAGCATAGCAACCCGTACCACACTGTTAGTGTGGTACGGGTTTATCTCAAATCGATCGAACAAGGAATGTGATTGTTTTCCCATGACGAGCCGTAAATTTTGACACTAACTACGTTGGATTTGCTGTGGATTTGAGTTAGGTTCTGAACTGGTCGGGAAATAAATAATAATAAATAAATAAATATCTGAGGACAATTTTACACAAACCGAATTAGGCTCAACAAGGTTTGTGGTATGGGTACTAGATGACGATATATTTAACAGAGATAAATACTTATGTAAATACATAGAAATCATTCAAGACTATGAAACGAATATTCATGCTCATCACACAAATATTTTCCCTTACCGGGATTGGAACCCAGGGCCGCAAGCTTCGTAGGCAGATTCACTAACCGCTAGGCTAAACCGGTCGTGAAATAGAGTCGTGAGTCCTGAAAAGGTCTCCTTATGTCCGGACGCACTCGAAAGCTGAATGAACGAGTCGGTAGTGGCCCTGCCTACGAAGCCAAGGGTCTCGGGGTCGAGTCCCGGTGGGGGCATATATTTATTTGCTGAGGACGGATGTTTGTACCCTAGTCAAGGTTGTTTATCTATCTAAGTATAATATTTATCTAATCAAGTATATGTATCGTTGTCTAGGACCCAAGACACATGGAATCCTAGTTTGGGGTTAGATCAATGTGTGTAAATAGTATCCAAGGTATTTAAAAAAATACAACGCTTGGTGGACACTTAAAACATGGTGTCACTGCGCTAGTTACTGAATTAAGAGAGTCACTATCATATTTTTTTGTGAAATCTGCAGACAGAACGATTTAGAAGTGTTTGATTTGTGAAATTCTCAGTTCAGAAATCGGAGTACTGTCTCTCGCTAGGGAACTGACAGAACCACCATCACATTTAAGTGGCACTCAATTTAAGCAGCAGTTTGTGCTTACATTTACCTACTTTATTGCCTCTAGATGGCACTGAGAGATAAACCGAAGTAGCAGTGTTAAATTTACACCTTCCGGGCCGCAGCGCAGTCGGAAGACCCCTTGAAAATACCATAGTTGGAAATGCCATCAAGATTTTGTAAATGTCACGGGTCTTGACACAGTTGATGATTAATCTGTGCTTTTTAGGGTTCCTGTGACCGAAGGGTGCCAATCGGGAACCTATTTCTAAACCTGCGCTGTCAATCTGTCTGTCTGTCTGCCTGCCAGCGGCCAATTTTCACGGAATATGTTTTTCTTTTGCTGCTACAGCAACAAATAATGGATTACTATAGGCAATTAAAAAAAGGACAATAAATTCATTTCTAGGCTAATTTTTCATGACCAATATTTACTTTCCACTGACTTCAGTAAATATTATATAAACTTAATTATAAATTATCAAACATTGTTTCCCTCTCTTCTATTGCAATGCCTTTTTTACAAGGTCCATAAATAACTCATGTATCCTTATAACATCCTATGCAACATCAATTTTATCGAATGCAATAAATATATTGAGTATTGAGTATAGTGAGAATCCATACAGACAAGTGAACTTTTTTGACGTGAAAACGTCGTATAAATCGATGAACGCCGGCTGCACGCACAAAAAAGCTTGACTCATTGTCACGTTCCGCCTGAGCCGAGCGTGCAAGCGAGAGCGCAGAACAAGCGATAGAGAAGCAGAATCGCCCAGAGCGTTTCTTATGACGTTATCACGTAAAATTATCGTCCGTAAACCGACATAACATACAAACAATTTCATTTAGGGTTCTGTTCCCGAAGGGTGCAAATCTGCCCGTCTGTCTATCTGCCGTCAGCTGGCCGTAATTTGAAATTTTCACAGAATGTGTATTTCTGTTGCCGCTGCAGCAACAAATAATGAACTTTACGTAATTTCAAAAATAAACAATCAAGTAGGAGTCAGACCCGCGCATGAACGGTTCCGTACCACCGCACAATGGTATTCAAGTTTCTTACTTGTTTTCCTGTGTGTTTAGATAGCAAAATGTTGTTTACAAAGTTATTGGTGCGGCTACTTTCATAATCGATGTTTGTTGCCAAGTGCATTTAAAAGTTTGTATGTGGTTTAGAAAGAAATTGTGCCTCCGATAGGGCACATGTGAACAAAACAGAGAAATGTGTGGTTTAAATAGTTAAACTACTAATTTCTCATTATTTATCAAGCAATATATGAGTATAGACCTATTATATCTTAATTTTTTTAGGTCAGTAGTTTCGGAGATAAGTAGAGAGGGATTTTTTTGCCTATTTTATTAAATGTTTTTTAAACTAAGTATTTCAAATTTATAAAAAAAGGGAGCATCAAACCATTCAATTTGACATGTCGCACGAGACAGTTTGAAAAACTTACATTTTATATTATCTATTTACCCCTAAAATCACCAAAATTCAAAATGTGTGTGTTGTGTGAGTGTGAGTCACAAAAATACATAATTTGAAATTAATCGGTTCATTATTAAGTATTACTTTTACACAACTAGGCTAATAGACACACAAGTGATCATATACAGTGTTACCACAAAAACTATTAAACAGCGTTAATCTCAAAACGAACGTGAAATCCGTTTCATTTCTGTTTTTAAACGAGTGTTGAACAGTAGTTTGTTTTTTGTGGTTAGGCCCTTAATGTTTCTGTTTTTCCTTTTTAAGCTACGGAACCCTAATAAAAGGGAATCCTCATACAAGTGACGAATCAGAGCGCGGTTATTGGTGTCAGGAGCTGTCATTTAAAGCGACTGTAATTATAGTTTGACCAATCAGAGCGCGGTTATTGGTGTCAGGAGCTGTCATTTAAAGCGACTGTAATTATAGTTTGACCAATCAGAGTGCGATTATTGGTGTCAGGAGCTGTCATTTAAAGCGACTGCAATTATAGTTTGATCAATCAGAGCGCGGTTATTGGTGTCAGGAGCTGTCATTTAAAGCGACTGCAATTATAGTTTGATCAATCAGAGCGCGGTTATTGGTGTCAAGAGCCGTCATTTAAAGCGACTGCAATTATAGTTTGATCAATCAGAGCGCGGTTATTGGTGTCAGGAGCTGTCATTTAAAGCGACTGTAATTATAGTTTGACCAATCAGAGCGCGGTTATTGGTGTCAGGAACTGTCATTTAAAGCGACTGCAATTATAGTTTGATCAATCAGAGCGCGGTTATTGGTGTCAGGAGCTGTCATTTAAAGCGACTGCAATTATAGTTTGATCAATCAGAGCGCGATTATTGGTGTCAGGAGCTGTCATTTAAAGCGACTGCAATTATAGTTTGATCAATCAGAGCGCGATTATTGGTGTCAGGAGCTGTCATTTAAAGCGACTGTAATTATAGTTTGATCAATCAGAGCGCGATTATTGGTGTCAGGAGCTGTCATTTAAAGCGACTGTAAATATAGTTTGACCAATCAGAGCGCGGTTATTGGTGTCAGGAGCTGTCATTTAAAGCGACTGTAATTATAGTTTGACCAATCAGAGCGCGGTAATTGGTGTCAGGAGCTGTCATTTAAAGCGACTGTAATTATAGTTTGACCAATCAGAGCGCGGTTATTGGTATCAGGAGCTGTCATTTAAAGTGACTGCAATTATAGTTCGACCAATCAGGGCGCGATTATTGGTGTCAGGAGCTGTCATTTAAAGCGACTGCAATTAGAGTTTGACCAATCAGAGCGCGGTTATTGGTGTCAGGAGCTGTCATTTAAAGCGACTGCAATTAGAGTTTGACCAATCAGAGCGCGATTATTGGTGACAGAAGCTGTTTTTTAAAGCGACTGTAATTATAGTTTGACCAATCAGAGCGCAGTTATTGGTTTCAGGAGCTGTCATTTAAAGTGCAAATACCGACGGTGTGGCCCGGCCCTTACGTGGTTTATTACCTTGTACACATGGTTCCTCAGGGAAGTGTTCTTGGACCTCTTCTTTTCTTACTTTATATAAATTACCTGCCAGAAGTTACTTATCAAAACTGTATTCTACTCGCTGATTATTTCTCGTGGGACACTAGAAACCCGAAAAGTATCATATTTAATCTCATGCCAAGAACGTATTTGAAAAAATGTTCAGCAATGTGTGTAATTGTTCATAACAAAATACCGGATGACATTAAAACGTTGCCGATCAACACTTTTAAACATAAATTATTCCCTTGGCTTCTGCAAAATTGTTATTATTCTGTTGACGAATGTCTTAACTTCAATCGTACGTGGTTTTGGCTTGTGTTGTTTTTTTATGTTTTAAGCAAATAACAATACTAAACTTAATGACTACAGACCTCAAAAATGTGCATGCTACAATTTAATAGCTCCGACTAATGCTTTCTATTTATATGATGATGATATAAGAACCTTTTTACCTTACGTCTTTGCAAATAAATTATTTATTTCTTATTTCGGAAATTACCACAGATATCTAAATAAATGCTCTGTGGAAATTACTCATATTGATGAGTGGACCTAAAACGATAGCTCACTCATCAGCTCAGGGCTTACTGGTATAAAGAAGATAGCTTTGGAGGAAAATCCAAGCGACGTCATTTTCATTCATCACTTTTTATCTGATCAATGAAAAAAAACCGGTCAAGTGCGAGTCTAAATCGCGCACGAAGGGTTCCGTACCACCGTTCAATGGAAGCGATGGTGTGGAGTGAATAGTTTGGATTTTACACAGCAAAATATTGTTTACAAAGATATTGGTGCGGTTACTTTCACACTCCATGTACGTAACCAGGTGCATCCATAAGTTTGTATGTGGTATTGAAAGAATTGTTGTATGGGAGCCCCCTTAAATATTTCTTTTATCCTATTTTTTAGTATTTGTTGTTATAGCGGCAACATAAATACATCATCTGTGAAAATTTCAACTGTCTAACTATCACGGTTCGTGAGATAAAGCCTGGTGACAGACGGAAGGACGGACAGCGGAGTCTTAGTAATAGGGTCCCGTTTGGAACCCTTCGGGTACGGAACCCTAAAAAGCGTTAGACCATAGTTAGTTAGCCTACGAGCCAACTACAAGTCACCAGTCTCTGTGGCGCGGCGGTTGTGGCTCTCTGCCTAGTGCCTACCATGCGAGAGGTCCCGGGTTCGATCCCCGGCTGGGGATACAGAAAAAGAAACCCCAGATCCTGGATGTTTATATGTCGTGTGTGATGACGCTGATGGTATCCTTGCGTGGGGCCAGAAGCAATGTACCTATGTGCCTGTATATAAATGTTAGGTTATGTTATTCTCTCGCTTCTAAGGGTTAAAGTTCACATTCGTCCAGTTAACATTCGGCGATCAATTTTCTGTCTAAAAATAGCTGTTTCTTCGTACACAGCACCTGAAGGTCGTATAAATGTTATGTTATGGTGCCCGGTAGACTGCATGTGGATCTTATCGATATAAATGTAAAGATACGCGTTCCCGAACTAACCTTCGAACTATTTCGGTTACAAAATAAAAACCAGCCAAGTGCCAGCTGGAATCGTGCGCCGAGGATTCCCCACAAATCGCATTTTGTTTATGAAGTAACTACAAATTTACCGTTTTTGGATTATTTTCTTTACTTGTGCTGTAAGACCTTGCTTCATGCCAAATTTCATGATTCTAGATCAACGGGAAGTTTTACCAAAGGCGACACATCTAAACTAACTTAACTAACTACTAGTGGTTCTGTGAAAACAGTAGAATTCGCTTGTTTAAAATGTCAAGCTTGTTATTCTGTTAGAAGTGCATTACAGACATACAGACGACCCGAATGGCCGAGTCGGCAGTGACCCTGCCTACGAAACCAAGGGTCCCGGGTTCCAGTCCCGGTGGGGTCAAATATTTGTTTGATGAGAACGGATGTTTGTACCCTAGTCATGGTTGTTTATCTATCTAAGTATAATATTTATCTACATAAGTATGTGTATCGTTGTCTAGTACCCAAGATACAGGGAATCCTAGTTTGGGGCTAGACCAATGTGTGTAAAGTGGTATAATTATTATTGTCATGATTATTATTATTATTAGAATTTTGATACGATGATGAGTCAGTCAGTGACGGAACTTCGAACGGCTGTCGTATCCAATCAATTGGTTCAAATAGACAGAATTTAGGGAATTTGCCTATTTAAATTATGGCCTAATGATCACAAAACATTCAGCTGTCTAGCTTTATCTACAACATAGTTACAGGAGGCGTCAAAAATCCCCCTCCACTGGCCCCTTTTGGATATTTTTTCGCAACATCTTGTGTAGAATGAAGTCCTTCGTGTGCATCTCAAATTTGATTGAAATCCGTCGGTAAATAACGCTACAGCAAACTTCCACCTTTTCCCTCCTATTTTCCGCTATTATCAAAAATTGCGATCGACTAAAAATATTAAATAAATCCATGAACTTGTGTGCCAACTTTTTCCAGCGACATCATACACATATAAACATCCAAGACCTGGGTTTTTTTTCTGCCCCCAGCCGGGGTTCGAACCCAGGGCCTTTCGAATGGTAGGCAGAGCCGTAACAAACACATAAAAAAGGACAAGTGCGAGTCGTACTCGCGCACGCAGGGTTCCGTGTCATTATCTATAACAACAGTGAAAAAAACGCGTTTGTTGTATGGGAGCCCCCTGAAATATTTATATTATTCTGTTTTTTAGTATTTTTTATTATAGCGGCAACATAAATACATCATCTGTGAAAATTTCAACTGTCTTACTATCACGGTTCTTGAGATACAGCCTGCTGACAGACGGACAGCGAAACGGACGGACAGCGGAGTCTTAGTAATAGGGTCCCGTTTTACCCTTTGGGTACGGAACCCTAAAAAACCAGAATTGAGAACCTCTAAATTTTTGAAGATGGCTGAAATATACAATCCTGACAATAGTCAAACGTTTTTGTTGAAATTGGTTCAGCTTGACACACGTTTCTAGATTTATTGGACTACCTTGTCAAATACCGTAGTGCCTCAGTGAACCCGTACGGAAATAGAGGTGACTCTGTGTTCCTGTTTGTTATGGCCCCCGATACTCCTATGGACACCTTGGACATACCTTGGACACAAGTGTAGATCAATGTGTGTGTTGTGTAAGTACACAACACACACATTGATCTAGTCCCAAACTAGGATTCCCTGTATCTTGGTTTCAGTTTCAGTTTCAGTTTAGTTTATTTCTGTACAATATACATTGTGTTGAAAATAATAAAATCTTACTCTAATTATAATAATGTACTAACTATAATATGCTATTCTAAAATTTATATCAATAAAGTTCAGTCAAACAAACACTTTTACAACAAAATAATCGATATTAATCATTTTTGATCATCCGTGAACTCGTTTACTGAGTAATAACCCTTTTCCAACAGAAGGTACCTCAATTGCGTTTCAAATTTATTATAATTAGTGGTTAATTTTAACTCTATTGGTAGCCTTTTATACAATTTAACAGCCTGATAGCGGGCACTATGCTGCACAATGTTAAGGCGAGGACATAATTTCTGTTCGAGGTCTTTTCTTCTTGAGCTAAGACGTACTTTTCGTTCAGCTTCCGATTCTATATTGTAAAGAAGTTTCTTCAAGTCGCATAGTACTATGAATATGTACAGGCTAGGGACTGTCAATATTGTTAGTTCTGCAAAGTGAGGCTTACAGGATTCCCAATGTGGTGCTCGTACTATTATCCTAATTGCCCTTTTCTGAATCGTGAAAGCTGTTTTTATGTTATATTGGTAGCTGTTCCCCCACCATTTAATGCTGTACCTAGGTTACTAGACAACGATACACATAAAGTGAGGCTTACAGGATTCCCAATGTGGTGCTCGTACTATTATCCTAATTGCCCTTTTCTGAATCGTGAAAGCTGTTTTTATGTTATATTGGTAGCTGTTCCCCCACCATTTAATGCTGTACCTAGGTTACTAGACAACGATACACATACTGATATAGATAAATATTATACTAAGATAGATAAACAACCATGGCTAGGGTACAAACAACCGTTCTCGTCAAACAAATATTTGCCCCCACCGGGACTTGAGCCCGGGACCCTTGGCTTCGTAGGCAGAGTCACTGCCGACTCGGCCATTCGGGTCGTCAAAAGTGGAAAAGTGACTTTCCGACAAATGTTAACTAGAACAACTTTATTAAAGAATCGTTACTCGACGGAATGTGGCGAAATACAACGGGGGCGAACATGGCAACACCATTCCTAGGCAGCCCTCGCGGTGTTTCCACATTGCGAGGTATTTCCGCATTTCTGAAGGATAATATAAAAAAAAAACGAGGGGCACAGGCCTTTACCCCGATGCCAGTAAGATTAAGCCATACTCCACCACGCTGGCTCAGTGCGGGTTGATGGAGGGGTTTTACGACCTCCCGTAGCGATGGTAGCCGGGACCTACAGCTTAACGTGTCATCTGAAACACTGAATGTACGATAATGTACATATGATAAAAAAAAAAAACATTCGAACCTGCATCGATGTAAGAAGCAAGCGCGAAACACATTAGACCACGGAGCTATTTCGTATATGACTAAATTGATTATTGATGATTCCTCGTATGAATGAAGTGGAGAAATATAAAAATAATTTTCGCTTCACTAGTACCCCTTTTCAGATATTTATAGAACATAATATAATATAATATAATATAATATAATATAATATAATATAATATAATATAATATAATATAATATAATATAATATAATATAATATAATATAATATAATATAATATAATATAATATAATATAATATAATATAATATAATATAATATAATATAATATAATATAATATAATATAATATAATATAATATAATATAATATAATATAATATAATATAATATAATATAATATAATATAATATAATATAATATAATATAATATAATATAATATAATATAATATAATATAATATAATATAATATAATATAATATAATATAATATAATATAATATAATATAATATAATATAATATAATATAATATAATATAATATAATATAATATAATATAATATAATATAATATAATATAATATAATATAATATAATATAATATAATATAATATAATATAATATAATATAATATAACTAGCCATAAATATTTTTGGGCAGACATAATGTGCGCGGTAGTCTTTGGTAAAGTTGTTCAGATCAGAGTCGTTATGCCTTGCTTCGCTATGGTTTACTATTTGACACAGTTACAATGATCTTTTATTTTAGACGTAAGACGACTAACTGCCCGACTGCCCGTGGCGCGACGTGACAGCTCATTTAAGGTATTCTCATAGTTCCCGATCGTAGATCTATTTGTTCATCATTCTAGAGCATAATATGCATCGTCGGAACCGTTTCACCGTCGCCGTACACAATACACTATTAGATCGACTGTTTTTCCATACGCAATGACTTGTATATTGTGGCTTATCGTTGGCACTGCTGTGGCCCTGCCACACCGCAGTGGAGCGGGCATGATGACGCTAGGTTAGTCTGGTTTTGTTTTCCCTAGTTTGTCCAATCCCTTCTGCAAAATGTATAATATTTCTGAATGTACTAGCCATAGCTTTACTTCTGGTATTATTTGTGTTCTGTTGTGTATTTTGACGTCTGAATAAACGCTTATCTTATCTTATATTATCACCACACCTCAAAGTAACTATACTCTTTGCTTACTAACCTGTTACGTTCCTAAATAAGATAATTAAACGTTCAAAAAATGTTAATTATAGAACACGCGGAAATGTCTCTGTGGGGAATATTTTTTCACGTATGAGGAAAATTCAAGACCATTCTGGCAACCCTAAGCTCGCGTGTGTACAGGAATGCAAATGGGCAACCGACGCATGCAAGGAGGGGGTGTCACGGGGGTGGACGGGGGGGGGAAGGGGGTTATATAAATGAGCCAACGATAACAGTTAAGGTTGAATATAGTAGCGAGTGGCCTTCTGTTAGATACAAAGGAAGGTTATAAGGGCTGTAATAGAAAGCTAGTATTTTAAAGGGTAAAATAATTGTGGCCCTTTAATATCCCCACCGAGGGCCACAGGCCTTAACCCGGCTTCGAGTAAGAATGAGCCATGCTGGCTCAGTGCAGAGGGGTGTCGGAATAGTGGCCAACCCGACAGTCAGAAGTTATCAAGCTGCCCTATTAGGGCCTCTGACCAGCTTTACGACTAGCACCACCGAGTAGCGATAGTAGCCGCGACCTACAGCTTAACGAGTCATCTGTACCATTTTAGGAGTTATTGCCATAGTTTTGTAGTATAGTGGTTATGCTACCGTAAAAACTCGTTTTCTGTTAGAATGTGTTTTCACTAGTTTTTACTAAACGCCTTAGATAAAACTAGAATTTCCGAGTTATAACTAGAACTTACTGATATATGTGAATATTAAACTAGTTTTAACGTAAACTGTGCTATAGTGAAAAGCCGTTATTAGAAAGAACGCGTTTTCTCAAGTCATAACTAGTTATAACTACCTTAGTTAAAACAAGCATTTCCAAGTAATAACTAGAATTTCAAGCTGAATTGGTTGCTCTAGGTCACTTTCTGTCCGAATACAAAAGTTAGGTTGTGTTAGGTCACAACTTTATGCACAGCCTGGTGCGAAGCGGAGCGGAGCGAGGCGAAGCAATGTACTTTCACAGAACCGTGATGGTTGCTTAATTGACATTAATTTTCGACCAGTAGTAAATTCTAGTTTTAACTAAGGCATTTAGTCAAAACTAGTTTTAACTACTTAGTGAAAACGCGTTTTAACTGAAATCAGGTTCTAACTGAAACAGTTACACCAATCGTCTGTCGAGCAGATGCTGGTTTGTATCCCTGTCTCAACATAGAGTAAGAAGTTGTAAACGCTACCATTGATGGAAAACATCATGACGCGACCCCCTAAGTACATAATTACTAGTGGCCCTGTGGGCAGCAGACCTCGCTAACAGGGGGGACTGTGAACCAATTTATAGGGAAGTATTTTAGATTCAATCAAAGTCAAGTAGTAAAGTAGCCGCCAATAACTTTGTAAACTACATTTTGCAATTTTAAATACAATCTATTGACTTTTCACGAAAATTGTTATAGTCTATTTCACTCACTCTCATGGCCTGTATAGAATCCTCTTTACTAATCCGACTCCTGCTTCGAGGAGTCCAAACTTGGTATGTTTTGAAATTATTACTTTGGATTTTTAGAAAACAGGCGGTTGAAAGGTAATGGTGTAGTATATTTTAGAACCGGCTCATGAAGCCCTTTAATTTAATAGCCAAAAAAATTATGACGTCATAACTCCCCCCCAAGGGTTTAATCGAGAAAAACTCTCGACAAAAAAAATCTTTTTATTCAAGCAACACGTGTGCCAAGTTTTGTGAGGATCGCTTGAAAACTGTGGCCCCTAGACCGGAACTGACAGACACGAGACATAGAGACAGACGAAAGCAAAATCGGCCTCCTATCTTGTCGAAATGGAGCCCTTCGCTCGCTCGGTCAATAATTCGCCCTGACTTGAAAGATGGACCCCCATGGCGGACCCAGCTTTCAAGTCAGGGGGTCATACAGTCGAGATCTAGTCAGGACAGTATAGGAAGCAATTCGATGACAAAAATAAGTCAAATTAAACAAAATCACTCGAGCAATGGGCAAGAACAAAAGCTGTCATGAGAGGCCAAAGTCGCTCCTAGAAGATTAGCAAGTTTTGTTGTAATGGAGGAAGATAGTTTGTTTTGTTCCTGTGAACAAATAATAATTATTATTAATTACCTACTGCTAAAATGGTTCGATTTAGATACAGTTTTCTGTAATTGATCGTTATGATTCATCGCTGATGGTTCTTAGATATGGTTTCGAAATTAACCCGTCAGGAGGCGCTGATGAAATAAAACATTCATTCTTTATACCGACGTTGTAACGGAGATGGTAAACATAGTATGGAAACTCCATTAACTGCGCAGCTTCATGCTTGTTGTGTCGTTTGATTGTTTGTTAAAACACTCGCTCACTCATTCCATTCACTCATTCACTCCCCAGCCCGTCCCTGCTCTCGCCAAGCGGAGTGCGCGGGAATCGCGAGCAGTTCGTGCGTGCGGACGCACTTCGACGCGACAACGAGGTGCCTGTGCGGCGACAACCTGCCGCCAGTCAACGGACAGTGCGAGGCACAGACCAGAGGTGAGCTGATTCCGGAAATATCCAAAGAGTTTCATTCTGGGTCCTTGGGGATTTGCTAACTTAAGTCCACCTGGCCCCGTAATACCCGCAGAATGTTATACATCCTGGGTCCTTACGTATTTGCTAGCTTTAATCCAGAAATACCCACAGATTGTAATTTATCCTGGGTCCTTGTAATTTCTAGCTTTAACCTGTAAACTTGGGTAAACCCTTTAACGGAACTTTTATGACAAACGTCACTTAGAGTACTGTAGATTCTAATTTGGGTATTTGTGGGAAAACAACATAAAATTTGCCTTAATTGCTATGTCATTACTTTTTCTCCTTCGGCCAGCAGAGAAGCGAAAATGTTAATCCAGAAATACTACAGATTGTTATTTATCCTGGATATTTGCAAGCTTTAATCAACCTGATCCCAGAAATACCCGCAGAATGTAATTTATCCTGGGTCCTATAGTATTTTTAGCTTTAGTCCAGAAATACCCACAGATTGTAATTTATCCTGGGTCCTTTGTATTTGCTAACTTTAATCCAGAAATACCCACAGATTGTAATTTATCCTGCCTCCTTGTATTTGCTAGCTATAATCCACCTGTTCCCGGAAATAGTCACAATTTATCCTGCGTCCTTAGGTATTTGCTAGTTTTGGTCCACCTGGCCCCGAAATACCCACAGAATGTAATTCATCCTGGGTCCTTGTATTTTCTTGCTTTAGCCCAGAAACATCCACAGATTGTAATTAATCCTGAGTCCTTGTATTTGCTAGCTTCAATATAGAAATACCCACAGATTTTAATTTATCCTGGCTCCTTGTATTTGCTAGTTTTAATCCACCTTATCCCGGAAATAGCCACAGAATGTAATTTATCCTGCGTCCTTACGTATTTGCTAGTTTTGGTCCACCTGGCCCCGTAATAACCACAGAATGTAACTCATCCTGAGTCCTTGTATTTGCTAGCTTTAGTCCAGAAACACCCACAGATTGTAATGTATCCTGAGTCCTTGTATTTGCTAGCTTTAATCTAGAAATACCCACAGATTGTAATTTATCCTGGCTCCTTGCATTTGCTAGCTTTAGTCCACTTGATCCCGTCCGTCAAACTTTGAGTTCTCAGTTGTCTAAGCAATAAAGCAAAATTTGAGGCCTTTGCGATGCGACACCCGGAAAACCTTACACTATATTGTACCCAAAATAAGTAATTTCCCTAATAAAACACAATGATGTCGGACTGTTTGCTCCCCAGCACTGTACCACGTGTGCGGCAACAGCGACGAGTGCAGCGACGGCCTCGTGTGCGGCACTCCTAACGCGACCGCCGTGTCCACCGCGCCGCATCTCCGAGTCCACTCCCCGTCCGACAAGATCTGCCTATGCGACACTGAGAACGGTTACCTGGAAAAGGAACATGCTTGCAGCGGTAACTGCTTCACTTTCATATCTTTATTCCTAATACATTTTTATCTATGCTTTATTCTGTACAATATAACATGATAGCCGTGACAGCTGTCAGAATGACATGACTAGAACTGAGAATAGGTCGATATAATTATCGATATTTCGACTATATGTACCTGAATGTTTCAATTAAATCAAACGGAAGGAACTTGTTACTCGTTTTTATTCTTGTAATAAAGTTTCACAGCCTAAATCACCATCAAATAGCAATTTGGATTTGCGGCGGGCTGTTGATTCGTCGGGCGGTTGATTTGGATAGCTGTGGAAGCTATCATGCTATATTTTACAGAGTATAGTCACCCCAAAAGGAGAGAAGTGTTCAAGCAGAGATAAAGATAGTGAGATAGAGAATGAAACTATGGATGTTTGTTACATCCACTTTGAAACTCGGATTGTGATTAAATCTAGGGGCACGGCAGTGGCCCCGACAAGTCCCTTTATAACCGACTTCACAGGTTCTTTGTATTTAGAATTCTCGTAGTTCTAAGAGAGTTTCTTCGTCCTTCTTCTCCCACAGTGGTCTATTGTAAAGTACGAGTAGAGAAAAACAAATGGCTTATGTAAATATCTACAGTAAATATATATATATATATATATGACAATGACTTTGACCTTAAAAGTTTTCTCTATTTCCAGACGCCGACATTCTCAAGACATCAATCTTCGCTGTCCTTTTGGTGGCTTGCTTAAGAAAACTGGTAGTTTAGTTAATCTCTCATTTATTTAAAAGTCTGTTATTTTTTTAAGATCATTCAAGTCTTTAAAGGCGTTCGTTTTGAATCTGGCAATGACCACGACCAAACATCGGCTATATTCCATCTATTTTAACTCACAAATATTGTATCCAACTGTCAGGATAAAAAAGTGTCCCACAAAAGATCTGGTAATAGAATTCGAATTCGAGAAATAGAATACATATTTGTAATTATTGTGGTACGTCACTTTGTTAACAACTTAACAATGTTGTAGAATTTGTCAATTACAAATATGTAAGTATTATGTTCCAGGGCCCAGCTATCAGGCTAAAAATAAAACAAGTTTTTCAACCTGGGTCCTGTTCACGATATTAAAGAAAGAGTTTTAAGGTTGAGATCTTACAATTTCTAAGGATTTAAATACATAATGACAGCATGTGACAGTCAAATTCGTAAATCCGATTTGTGAAGTCGATTCCTAATGAGCGCTGCGCCCATTTTGATATAAAATTGACTTTGTTGGTTAATTTTTTTATTTTTTTATTTTACGCCCGGCTTACTCGTTATTCCGGTTGAATCGCGACTAAGTATCAAGCTAAAATATACAAAATACGCTCATGCTATTGAAAATATTAATGATGTCACTACAATATTTCTGTAATAAGCATTTTGTTGTTTCATCCTAACTTTATAAGCTTTGCAGTTAGGGTACAAAGCGTAAAAAACTCAGCTCTGATTAAATCGCTTTATGTTTTTTATATTTTTTTTTACAATCGGTGTTATTTCAGCCTCTTTTTAATGCGCTCATTTTGTAAATGTGTTTTTTTTGTAAAATAATATTTTGTGCTTGTGTAGGTGGATTGGAGGACGCAAAATTGTCGATAGCTGATTGTAGATATTTTCAAACAAGCTATAGGTACTCACAAATAAATGTTAAAACTGATTTCGATAGTAAGCACGAAGGAGCAAAACAAAGGGTTTGTGAATTCAAGTCATATTCTTGTTAGATTTATTGTTGTCACCAAGATAGTCAAAATCATTACATGATAACGCGTTAGTTGATTATCTATCGCGTTAGTTGATCAACTATCGACAGATAGTAAATCAGACCGACAGGGTCTAAACCCTGTCGGTAAAGAACAAAAGAAACGTTCTTAAATGTCAACCTAACACAAAGACTATTCAGGGGCTTCGCTGCGCTCGCCCCCTCTAGTCTTCACCTAAGCTACCGCAGTGTTTGCCCTGGTATTTCGTTTGCAATTCAAGCTTAAACCAGTTTACTATTTAACGGTTTTTACCATTAGTTTATCAACTAACGCGTCATATAGGAAGCAGTATGCTACAGTTTACTATCTGTCGATAGTTGACCAACTAACGACAAAAAAAAACGTTAGTTTATCAACTAAGGGTTTTCACAATCTTACGGGGACATTGGTACAAGCCGCACGATTCTAGTAAGGACAAGTTTGAGGTTAAGTCATGCAATAGACAGATTTATATTTTCCAATTAGTATTTGACGCATTTTAAACTTACGTCGTGTCATATTTAAATGTATTAAATATTTGTACTTAACGAGACAGCCCCTTTTATTCTATTTTATACTTAACTCATGAATAATCATGAGTATACTATAAAGTAATGACTTAAAAATAATATAAAATGATAAAAGAGTGACTTTTGTACATTTTTGATCGATTTGAGCCAAGACAAAAAGGGGGCTGTAAATTTAAGGAAAAGGCTTACAGTATAATTTTGATGCTTCAAATAAGTTTACGTATGAAGCTATCATCCCACTCACTAGAATTAACTTTTGTGGGCTAGCCCCTTCTGGACCATTATTTATGTTATTGTGTAAGCACTTCTATAATAAAGATTTAAATTGAGCTTGTTGTAACCTGTATTTTATTTAACCTATTTTCGTTCCTCAGATCATTTCAAGTAGATAATAGTAGTTTATGTGACTGATAAATAATTATATCACGCGAGAGTTGCAATGCCTAATTATGTACAGTTACATACACTACTTTATCTACACACATATCATAAGCTCTCTTTGATGTGTTCAGGGACCGCATAATCGGCCGGCATTATGGCATTGATCTTTACTCTGCACTTGTTTAGCTTGTTCAGTAGACCAACTTCACAGACAAACTAGGGGCGGAACGCGTGCGGGTGGCGGCGTCCAAATTAGAATGTCATAATATGTCGAATAACGTGCGGTTTTTTGGATGAGCAAAGATGGTTTATGATACGTATGTAGATAAATAAACAAAATGAACACAAATAAGATTACATAATAATTAATTATAACCTATTTTAGGCCCAATATCTCGTCAAAGATAACTATAAAAAATAACACAAGTAAGATTTCATTACATTATTATTTATTTATTTTTAATGTGAGATAATTCAGTGAAGAATGTAATACAGAAGAATTGAACAGTTAATTTGAAGATGAAACAATTTTGTATTTTTTAAAATATGTATTTAATAATATATTAAAAACAACTTAAGACACGGAGGTTTATTTGGTTGTTGCGGGGCATATTTCGGGACATTGTGCAATTTTGTCCCCTGGTGTATCTGAGCCTTTAAACGAACAAATCTGCTTAATGCTTTGTCAGCTTTGAAGTGAACGTACAACGGAGTGTCAATCGTATGATTGCAACATTGAAATAAGATATATGTACAGAACCACAACTTTTAACTGACCTTTTGGCGAAAACGAGAACTAGAAAAAAGCAAGTGCGACTTGACGAGGGCACTGCCTAATAAATAAATGACAATGACATATTTACAGAAGATATTAGTAGCTTTGGCGGCATATCCACGCTTTTTAATTTACATGCATCAGTATTTTCTGATCAATAAAAATGACGTTATACCAGTTTGTATAAATATAAATGCAGCCCATTAATTTCCCCACCGGGGAGTACAGGCCTTTACCCTGATACGAGTAAGATTAAGCCATTCTCCACTACGCTGGCTCAGTGCGGGTTGATGGAGGGATTTTACGACCACTGTCACGTAGCGACAGCAGCCGGGACCTACAGCTTAACGTGTCATCCAAAAAACTGAACTTCCGTTAATCTAATTAAGGTAGAATTATTATCTCAATGGTACATTATCAGGATTTACCTCTTACTCCTAGTCCTGTGTGAAAAGCAAGCGTTAAACCCATTAATTAGACCACGGAGCTCTATCGGATGCCAGTTGAGGCTATCTTTATTTCGTGTTTCGGCCATCAGTAAGTTGTTCCTGGCTCTGTGTAGGATGTATGCTCAGATGCTATTGGGTACATGATAAGTTGATTTAAGTTTACAAATTGGTGGTGCCTCTGGTTACAAGAGCATTGGCCAAATTAGTATGTAGATTAGATTAGGCTATGCTGTTGGAGTTCCATTTAATAACAGCCGTTCACAGCTCGCCGAACATCTAGTTAGCTCTGCAGTTGCCGCTCCGCGCAATGCACAGGTGTTTAGTACCCTTACATTAGTACTTGTGGGCCAGTGTGGGTTTCTACTCCCGCAGCGGACTCTCAGTACGCTTGCATCAGGAAGTGCGGGCGAAGGTGACGTTGACGGATCGGATTGTTCAGCCACGAGCAGCGGTGCCGTTCTCAAACCATCCGAGACTGATGTGCACTGCGTCTTCCAGACTACCAACATAAAACGCATAGTCTGCAAAACGCAATGTACACTACTCCCGGGTTGTCTCACGCAAGAATGTACAGCGGCCAAAATGATAAGTTTGCAATGTACCCTGTTTTTCGTGCTCAATCAGAGCTAACTAGACGTTATGCGCGAGCTGTAGAAGTAGGTTATCTCTGAGGAACTAGAACAGTGGTAGAGGATCAGCATAGAACAGCGAGGGCAGCGGCCTCAGCGGCCTCAGCGGCCTCAAAGGCAGAAATCCGAAGCCTGGGCCTGTCCCGGAGCGGGAACTTGAGATTGAGATGCTGCCGGCGCCGCCGCTACGGCCACCTGTAGACAAGACATATGTTTAATATTTATGCTTCGGAACGCACCGGTTGTTTTTTTTGTTGCGCGGATCGACCGCGAGTGATCGGGACATCACTAGCTGTCACTTGTATAGAAACGAAATGACGAGTTAGAGGTTAACTTTTTTGCACATGGAAAAAAGTCGGCGCCAGCATCGGGAAGCTTGGTTGAATGTCAATTATAATAAGCACGGAACAATCGTCGGGAAATAAGTAGATTTCACGTCATCGGAGTGAGTGCTTCGTGTTGTGAAAGGTTGAAGTGATTCGGGGATCAATTCGTCGCGTTCGGACAGCGACCCTTTGTGTCGGCAAGCATCACGACGGCGACAGCAGCGGGCTGCTACGAGAGTAAGATTCGACTCCCCTCACCCCCCCCCCCTTGTGTTCCTCATCCCGTATTCCTGCCTCGAATTGAGCTTTCGAATTCCGGTCAAGGTCAGTACTGCTTTGTGACATTCCACTGAAAAACAACCCTACCAAGATTCCACGCCCTGTCGGTTAAGGCGTGGAATTTAACAACATACTTAGCGTTACGTGTTTTCTCATACGGGGTGGCAGAGGCATATCTGTTCCCATGTTCAACCATACATTTCAGAGCCTATTAGCGGAACTGGGCGTGACAGGAGAAGACCTGCTAGGGGCTAGCTACTAGGAAAGTTTCCTTCCTCATGATGGTTGAGGGGATTGGGGTTGTAGCCAACCCGATAGTCAGAATGTATCTAGCTGCCCATCAGGGCCTCTGAATCACCTTATATCTTACCTTAGTATTCATTATTCAATGGAAGAAATAGGTCTAACGGCCGTACCATCAATCGTTTAATTACTACTTCGTGAACGATTTTGCATGAAAATTCAAATTTGGAATCGGATTAATCGTTCATTGAATGATTCTGAGTGCGGCGGAAAGATGAAGGCGAGAATGAGGTAGGTGGGACTCTGGCTAGACGGGATGAAGGTCTGCAGACCAAAGCGGTTACACAGTGGGAGCAAAAAGGCCAATGGGCAAACCGGCAGATCAGCTGTACATCGTAAACCACGCCATTTTCTGTTGACGTCACGCATAAATCATTAGTGCCACTTTGCTATTAGTAGAATAAGGATGCAAGGTGTCCAATGGTCTGACGATATCACCAAGGCAACTGTACCTCGCTGAAAGCGGTTAGCACAGGACCGTGAGGATTGCCGCTATAGAGAAGAGAGAGAGATGATGATGACGATGAGATCTAACCTGAAGTCCCTGCGAATGTCTGCGAGTATCCATCACGACTCGCGCTCTCCGAGAAGCACGAGTGGCTGCCGTCTGGAAAGTCCGTGCATTCGCACCGCACGTATGTTACGAGCACTGGGAAAATACAGATGAGTTCTAAAATATATTCCAGATGACACCTAAAAATACACAATTCTGGCCCCAAACTAGGATAATCTGTTTTGTGGGAACCAGAAACAGCGACGCCACACACATGGACATAAACGTCTGATGACATGACATGACCTGGGGTATTTTTTTTCACCCTTCCAAGCCAGGATTCGAACCCTGTCTCGCTGATAGGTAGAGCCTCGAACCGCCACGCCACAGAAGTTGTCGTACAACTACACTGATTGAAATAAGACTTTGAAAGATATAACTGTCTATGAGTGTCTAAGTGTGAGTAACGGCTAAGCCATACTAGCCATCTTGACCCAGCAATTGAATATCAGTGTCTACAGAAATTTACACCCATTTGGATTTCAATTCTTTTGTTGGCGAAATCGGCAAACACACGACGACGTGCCGAATTACCGCATTACACTCTGCTCAGCGTTAAACCATATTACTTGTAGATAGGGTATGGTTCCCAGACAAGTACTGGCTGCCAACGGGACACAATTTTTCCGTCCGCCAGGACGTCTCTATCTTTTATTTTCATTACACTCTAAGCTGCTCGAAAGTAAAAATCACTCACCCGATAAAATAAGGAAATAGAAACACGACCGCATGGCAATCGATTATTTCTCGAGAACTATGAATAATCAGTATTTTTAGATATCCCTTCGATTACGAATAAATCTGTATTTACGCGACATATCGTATTTATATACCCCCCGATCATGTGCATTACAGTATTTATTACCTTTCAGTTTCAGTGATAAGAATTGGAATAATCTAGAGCAATATCGGTAATTGAATATGTTTATTAAAGATTCGTCATGTTCTACCTCGTTAGGCTTGTTTTTCGTCACAGTTAGTTCTTTAAGAGCAACAGAATTAGAAAACTGTTATTAAATAAACACGTAGACAAACGTGTTTTTTAACCGACATAAGCCTACAAGACATTACCTTCTTATAAAAGAAGTAATAAAAAAGTGAACTAAAAATCAACTAAAAATTAAGAAATAATACTACCAAAACCAATTCAAACGATCGTACAAAACTGTTTTATTTTTGAGGTCGTTGACTGGCCTTGAGAAACTCTATGATGTAGTAATTTTTTTCCATTACATAAGCACTTACCTAAAAAAATCGACTCCTAATTTGTATTGTTCCTACGGGGGAATTTATTATGGTAGTATATTATTTCTTAATTGAATAATTTGAAGTCCACAAGACCTGTGTCTGAGGAGTCAGGGGCGACCGCGTCGCTCGAGAACAGAAGTTGATCAGCTCTTTTTAAATCTTCATCGCAGATTTTTGTTTCTATTGATTTCGTGATGTTGAATTTCGTCCGAGAAGTATTTGATATGCTTATTTGTTATACATTTGGCCTGAAATGTTTTGAGTTGGTTTTTCGCAAGTATTTTGTATGCACTGAGTTAGGGAGCTGTTTTTACTTCTGTCCCTATCTACATGAAGAGTCCGGTATTCAAACGTCAGTTCCCAACTTGGGCCGTCATTGTTCAAGAACGCCGGTTCTAATTAATTTCTTTATTGCACACAAATTATATAAAAAAGAGTTACATAAAAATAGTGTACAAAGGCGAGCTTATCTCTAATAAAAGATCTCATCCAGAAAACCAGGTTAAAGTTGGAAATGTTGATTGCTGAGCAGGGGTAGACCTACGTGTACAACAATTTGACGAAATAAAGGAGTACTTACATAAATATTAATAAATAAAATAAAACATATAATTACTATAATTATATACTAAATACTTATCATATAATACTAACTACTACTATTATATACTAATAAATACTTACATTCATACTACCTGTAATTCTAAAGAGAGAGGTAATGCTTCTTCACGCGGCTTTTAAATATATTGAGAGTAAGACTGATGGTGCCAGGGAGTGCATTCCACACCCGAATGGCCCGGAGTCTAAACCCATGCCAGTCGTATCGAGTGGGACAGAGAGTCCCAAACTGAAGTGGCCGAGACAAGCGCGAGTAAATCAAACACGGTCTCGAGTGGGCACGCGATGCACTCCACAAACACTTGTCGTCCAGAGAAACGGTTCCGAGTGGCGACATCCATTTCGTCCCACCAAAAGGGATCTTTAATTAAAGGGCAACATTCCTTTAGCTGTCCCAATGTCACCCAGAATACGGTCGTTGGTGGCTGTGTTCTGTTGCTGTCATTTAGTATACTCTGAGCGCCTTGGTTGCCATGTGGTGCGGTAATATTTCTTATGCGCTCTGGCGTGATGTATCTTTAGACCACCTTGAACAGTCGCTGCTGTGTAAATTGCGGACACTGCACGAGATCTGCGAGAAAAGCGTCGGTGGTCTGGCTGCAGTTGACGGCCCGGCTGTCTGCGACATTGACTTAGGACGAGCGAATAAAGCGAATCTCTTATGACTTATTCGAATTAAATTTAAAAATGAATATTAAAGAATATAGCTAAACAAAAAAATTACTGTCCATCTTCACATTCCACTGTCAAACCGCTGAGTTCCAGATCCCGTGAACACCGCCCGCAGGCATGATGACATGCGGCTGCGGCGCCCGAAGACCGGACAGGCCCGCAGAATAGGAAGTCTCTTGTCGACGTCGTCATGTCGTAGACATTTTTTGGGTTGGTGGATTTATAGAGAAGTCTTAAATGTTGCCGATGCGGGAATTTCACAGGCTCAGTCATCATCACCATCATCATATTCAGCACACATCGACCCACTGCATGGCATAGGACTCTTCTCTAAAGCGCCAATCTCTCTGGTTCTGTGCCAATCGCACCCAGTGGGATCCTGTCGACTTGATGATATCGTCGGACCATCGGGCTGGTGGTCTCCAATCGGCCTTGTCGCTCCCCGTGGCCACCAGTCTGTGGCTACCACCACCGTCCACTGTCCACCGTCCGTCTTCCCGTCTAGCCAAGTGTCCCGCCCATCTCCACTTCAATGTCGTCATCCATTTGCCTACATCTGCAACCCTCGTTTTCCGTCGAATTTCAACGTTTGGCACACGGTCAACGAGAGAGATACCCAACATGGAACGCTCCCTCGCTCTTTGTGCAACTTTTATAATATGCACAGTATGCTTTGAGAGCGTCCATGTTTTGGCTCCTTAGGTGAGGATGGGCAAGACACATTGGTTATACACCTTGATCTTGAGGCATTGTGGGAGTGAGAATTTGAAGACATCACTTAGTTTCCCGAAAGCAGCCCACCCTAATCCGACGCGTTTCAATCTCCTTCACCTGTGCATCTCGGTTAAAGGATAAACGAGGTCCAAGATAGACGTAATCGCTGATTACCTGTACGGTGTCATTTCCAACAATTAGGGCCGACACAGTTAGTGGGCGACTCGTCATGATCTTGGTCTTGGACATGTTCATCCTGAGACCGACTTTTAGCGAAGCTTCATGCAATTCTGTGGGCATATGTTGGAGATCTGAGACGCATTCGGCAACGAGAATGAGGTCATTCGCAAACCTGAGCTGTGACATGCGTGCCCCGTCAATGTTGACGCCTCTTTCACTCCAATACAATGTCTTTATAATGTCCTCCAGATGGTTGGTGAATAGTTTGGATGAGAGAGTGTCCCCCTGTCGGACACCACGGTCTATAGACACGGAGTCGGTGTTCCTTTGCATGCGCACCTGCATTGTCGCGGTCCTATACAGCTCCCGGAGGGTATCGACTTATCGCATGTCAATGCCGCAGCGATGGAGGGAGTGGAACACGGCCCAGTGCTCGACGCTGTCGAATGCCTTCCCATAATCGACAAAGGTGAAACACAAGGGCCGGTTGAATTCTCTGCTTTTTTCCATCAGCTGCTTGACCGCATGTATATGATCCAATGTCGAGTAATCCCTCCAGAAGCCAGCTTGTTCGACAGGCTGGTATTCGTCTAGGGTGGTAGTGTGGCGATGGCACAGAACTTTGGCGAATAGTTTGTAGACCTGAGAGAGCAGGCTAATAATGCGGTAATTGCACAACTTGGATTTGTCCCCCTTTTTGTGAAGGATAGTGACGATTGCGTTCTTCCAGGAACCGAGCATAGAACCCTGAGTAAGAACTTTGTTGAAGAGTTTTACGAGAACCTCTAGGACGGGCTTTCCACCTGCCTGCAGCATTTTGACATACACCCCAACCTCCCCAGAAGCTTTACCTCTCTTCAGTTTGCCTAGAGCGTACTCTACTTCATCCGAAGTGATGGAAGGTAGGTCTGTCTTCGCAATGCTCCGCTGGTGCTGCTCTAGGCTCCGCTGGGTCTAAAGAGTCTGGTTTGTGCGCTTTGGATGCGTATAAACTCCTTTAATATATTTTGTTACGATCCGTTACAATGTTTTCGGCTGTATCCGTCAGCTTACTTTTGGGCCCATATTGTCCTCGATGGTCTTGGCAATAATACGGATGTTGTAAGCCCTGACGTCTTTGCGGATCGCCTTTCTATTAAGCTCTCTTAGGTCTGCGGTGGTACTGTTTTTTATTTCCCTTCTCTTAGATAATAGAGAAAGCGTGTCGGGAGACAATTTTGCCTCCTTGGGTGGTCTTCTCCCCCCTATGTACTTCTTGGTGGTGGATTTTAATATAAAGCAGAGCGCGTAGTTTAGTGAGTCCACATTCTGGTTCTCTTCCATTAAGCCCATCGAAAGAATTCTTCAGCTCCAACTGAGGTGATCAGGTTTACTCCTTCTTTGGACGGGTTATACCTAAATGTGGCTCTCACCAAACGATGGTCACTTCTGGTTTTGAAGTTTGCTAGAACAGAAACATCGGTTATGTTTCTGTTCTAGCAACTGTTATACTATAACTGTTACTTATGTTTCTGTTCGACTTGTGTGAGCTGACCTCCTTATTCATAAAACTTATCAAACCTATGATAGCTAAAATGTACTTTGTCCTTTTCTCACAAACACAAATTTCAAAGTGACAGACAAAGACAAACTAATTATAATGGCATTATAGTTAAAATAGGTTTATTAGACGTTTATGAATAAGGCGGTAAGTATGTAGTCAATTTTATTTTATTTAATTTCGTCCTACTGTCTGGGCTGGCCCAGTTCCACTTTCTTGAGGGTCGCTTTTTGAAAAATGTGTTCATGGCGTAGGTGATGGTGCTCAAGAAAATTAACCAGGGGTTGCCCTCGGGGATTTCGACTACCCAGTCCATATTGTCTGACCGACGCTTCCTGTTCTGCTTGGGGTCCTACTTTTTCATTGAAATCGCCCATCACTACTGTATACTGTATTTAGTAACATGGGTTCTCTCGACACGCCCTCTCTATATCCTCGAAGAAGAGCTTTATGTTTTCATCTTCTTTACGGTCTGATGCAGGGCATACACTTGTACGACTTTGATCGAATATCTCTTACTCAGCGTCAGATTAACATAACATATTCGTGGAGACACACTCGTTATGTTTTGGACTGCCGAGTGGAGACTCTTGTAGATCAAAAAGCCGACGCCACCATAAGTAGAGTCATCGTGGCCTCTGTGGTAAAGCAGATGACCAGATGCTAGGCGCGTTAGGTCTTTGCCCTGTCTCCTTACTTCAGAAAGTCCTATTAGGTGCCAGTTAATATGTTCGACTTCTTCTAGCGATTCGAGAAGCCTATCGTCATGTGCGTAGCCAGGGTCTTTGTATGTTAGCAGCCGGATCTCTGCCGGGGATTCATAGCATCCTCTGCCCCGCCGTAACCTGAGCACCTGCCGGAGCTAGGGATAGCGGGGCTGCCGGGTACGGAGGGCCGGGGCTGAATTGCGCTACTCTAGGCTTAGTATTTTTTTTGTATTTAATGGTTACTCTGTCAGTCATTTAATTAAGTACTGCGGCAAATATCAAACCCCTTTTGTTGCACTCCTGTTATATTCACAGCTTCAGATAGGATTAAACACCGCCAATTTTGTCAAGTTTTTCATCTGTTTATTTTTCAGTCTTATTTTTCTTAACTAGAAAACTACTGAATTGATTTTGATAAAAACTGCATTTTTTGCTAGTTTTTAACAGATTTCAAAAAGGAGCGGTTCTCAATTCGGTGTATGTTTTTTATGTTTGTCATTTATGAACCGATTTCAAAAAATATTTTTTTGATTGCAAGGTTGACCATCCAGTTTGGCCCCATTTTTAGGGTTCCATAGAGGAACAAGGAACCCTTATAGCTTCGTCAAGTCTGTCTGTCCGTCTGTCCTTCCGTATGTCACAGCAACTTTATGCAGAAACTATTATTATTATTTAGGTTCACAGAATATATCTACATTCTGTGAACTGCTTCATGATTTTAAAATTTAAAAATTAAAATAATTGAGGGGGCTCTAACTTTTAAAGTACGAGAGTAAAAATCTACAAAAAATATATGCTGTGTATCTCAATACACACTTTTAACAAACATTGATAAAATAAGCAGTTTTTAATTTATAAACATTTATTATAAACCGCAAAGATAACATTGTCATTTTTTTTTATTGAACAACATAACAGTAAAATCACATTGCATGTCTTAGAATAATCGTTTTACATATTAAACTATTGATTCAACCTTAAGATGTCCTGACAGCATGCTTAATTAAATATTATCTGCCATATATTACTTACTAAATTATTTGACTGATCAAAAATTTATAACTTAAAGTGTCAGTAGTAAGTAGTTAGTTAGTAAGAAGTAAATTTTTTTTTTTTTAATGTTTGCTTCTTTCTATAAATGTTTAAAAGTTTTGTTTTTAAGGTACTAGGGTTTACAAAGATATCTTGGGTGTGTTTGTTGAAGATCTCATTCAAGGTTTTATACAAACACTATGAAAAACAAAGTTACAACACAAACATCCAGTCACATAATCACTTGTTACAATGGAACCCTTCATGGGCGAGTCCGACTCGTACTTGGCCAACAAAAATAAATAATAGAAATCTGTCCAGAAGTTTCGTTGACCGGAATAATGATGTCATCCAGGTAAACGAAATTGCGTATTATTTCTTTACTGTGACTTATCAGTGGAGATTAAGGTCATTTTCATACGATTAATTAGTTTATAATATGGTGTACGTATGGACTTGACTGTCAGACAGACAGATTTCGGAGACTTGTTTTCGTGTATTTTGACGATATTCGCATCCCGACCGGGGGGAAGCAATAAGGCTTGTTTTTATTTTTTTTGTTTTAACTTGGTGAATTATGTGTGGTGTTAACGTTCTTTGTTTGCATTATTTTTTTACTTATGTGCCGTATATTCGTATTGATTTAAGCTCACTTTTCACTGTGTGATATAATGTAGGTATTACATTATATCCCTTAATGAATAGTGAGCTTTATTATATTATTGATTATCTGAAGACAGATTTCTTAGTCTCATAATTTTCGATAACGATCTGTTACCATGTAGTCGATTTAATAATTTGTTGGCGTCCAAATCCGCGTTCCAAATTTCTGACTCGGCTTCAAAAAAATTTGGTCTGAGGGCGCTAAAGAACACTTTATACATAGCAATACTAAGTACATCAATAAGTTTAGACTTGGGGTTTGCCAGCGATATGTGGAGCGCAGAATCCTTGCGGACCTGGACCGAGTCCGAAACACCGAGTAGCGCTCCAAAACTATTATAAATACTAAATTTATTAAAAGCTATTATTATTAGCTAAATTTATTGCGCAAAATATAGACAGATAAATTGAAAAAAATACAATGCATGACATAGGTCGAAGATGTAGGTAAGCGGATAACGGGACTTAGGGGGGAGATGGGCGGGACACTTGGCTAGACAGGATGACAAGTCAAGTCAAGTCAAAGATTTTTATATGTGTGTGAATAGTGAAGGTATTATCATTATCATTATTATCATTATAATATATAATAGCTCAAAAATTGAGACTTAATGAACGTCATAACATAATCAAGCTTATTATAACATTAAGTAGGTGCCTAATTATTACATAGAAAATAATATATATAGGGTGCAATGAACTGGTTTAATGCCAGATGTCGCTTTCTTGTAAAAAGTCATTAATTGTGTAGTAGGCCTTTGTGCACAAAGTGTGCTTTATACATACATTTTTTGAATCGAGCGTCAGTTAAGTTTTGTATTTCTTGCGGAATTTTATTGTAGAAGGCGTATACAGTGTCCCATAAAAGAACTGCTAACTTTTGTGAG
This sequence comes from Argyresthia goedartella, assembly GCA_949825045.1. Taxonomy (NCBI): domain Eukaryota; kingdom Metazoa; phylum Arthropoda; class Insecta; order Lepidoptera; family Argyresthiidae; genus Argyresthia; species Argyresthia goedartella. The sequence continues at coordinate 25,684,694 of OX463832.1, forward strand.
TCTGAACATTGGAAAAGGTTTTAAAGCTACTGATATTTTTCCTCACATACATTATGTTTTCATAGATATATTGACTTGCAACTGTTAGGATGTTGGTTTCTTTGAAAAAATATCTCAGAGATTCTCTATTACATAGCTTATAAATATATTGGATCGCTCTCTTCTGCAAAATGAAGATGGTCTCAATGTCAGCTGCCCGTCCCCATAGTAGTATGCCGTAGGACGTAATGCTATGGAAATAACTAAAATATACAAGCCTAGCAGTTGCAACGTCAGTCAATTCCCTGATTCTTTTAACCGCATATGCTGCGGAGCTAAGTCTATGTGCTAATTTTACAATATGGGGTCCCCATATTGTAAAATTAGCTGTAGTTTGGAATCATTAGTGATGCCGAGAAATACAGTTTCATGTACTAGTTTTAGTTTGTCTTTCCCCAATACAATGTTACACTCAACTTGCCTTATATTAGGTAACGTGAATTTTATGCACTGTGTCTTTTTTAAATTCAGAAACAAGTTATGGGCAGTAAACCAGTCTAGTACTCGCAAGAGAGCATTATTTATTTCCTGTAAGTCATTTTCCTGTCTTCTAATTTTAAAAATTAGTGACGTAACATCTGCAAATAATACCATCTCTTACATGTTTTGTACCATGAATGGCAAATCATTTGCATACACAAAACATATTGGACGGTGGACCAAAGCAGTCATACGGTGGTGGCCAAGGGGAGCGACAAGGCCAGTGGGCAAAGCACGCGCCTGATGGTCCGACGATATACTAATATATACTATACAGGATATACGACAGGATCTATGAATATATTCATTGAATGGCTGCGGTCGGCACAGGACCGTAGGGGTTGACGCTATAGAGAAGAGGCCTTTGCCCAGCAGTGAGTTGATATGGGCTGAGCATGATGATTATGATGACAATAAAAGGCAAGATTGGCGCTTCGCTAATTGCCGAACTTATATTAAAATCGAACTATAATTATCGAACTGTTATTATGAAACACTCGTATAATAAAGCCTCTCATTATGGAAGTCACATTAGCTACTACATATTATTTTTATTATTATGGAATAATATTCCACTAAAGTAAGTACATGTAGTTGGGTTAAACTATAGAAAATAAAACCATTATGATTATGTTCTTTTTCATTAGTCATCAAATTCAGAATCTAAATATTCAACAGACGAATCTGTTGTTACATTTCATGATCTTCATGATCAGATTGTACTGGTTCGATTCTAGACATATCAGACTCATTGTCAGTTGTCAGACAACCAGTCAGTTTCACTATCACTGCCGCCAACATTTATAATAAGTTGTTCAATTTCTCTTTCAATAACCAGTCCCTTGCATCTATATAACTCTTCTAGGTTTTTAGTACGCTCGCAGCAATTATTCCATGTATTAGAGTTATATCCTCAAAACAGTTTTGTACAAGCTGCAGGAACGTGATATATCTAAAGCAACATTCTTTCCTTTTACTAAGCCTTTTATTAAGCCTTCGCAGCAGTTTGGGTATAAGCCACCGCAACAACTAGGATACAGACCACCACAGCAATTCAGTTATAGGCCCCCTCAGAATATTCCACCCCCTACGTACAAACCCCCATAGCTAGATAACGATGTTTCCATGCGAACGGCAAAACCGAAATCAAGTTTCCCACTTATCGAACTTGAAGTGGACGGCGAAATAGAGCAATCATATGAGTATTACAATAACTCATACGAGTATGTGCCGGAGAATGACGAATGCAATTATTTAGAGTCACACTCAGAATACTGCGATTACGTAGGTGACAATAACGACCCGAAAATGGACTTGGAAACATCTGACGCAAATGTAAATTTTCACATAGTAGCCTCGGATTACAGCCACAGGAAATTATATTACATTACAATGATAACCTTAAGTTACAATTTGTATATTTACCTGAAATAAATGCAAAATTTATGACTGATACTGGAAGTAGCCGATCTGCCATAATACCCCGTAAAGCAGATTAATACTACCAGGCTCAAAAGCGACAAGAACCCTTTAAAGTAATTAACACACATGCTACCAACAATCATAACGAGGTAATAGTTATACCATTGCCCAGGAAATTCAGGACTATAATCATCACACCTTTTGTGTGTTTCAGGTAGACGAACAATATGATGGATTATTAGGTATAGACTTGTTAAAGGAGCTAGGAGCCACAATAGACATCAGATCACAAATCCTTCACACGACTACGACTTCTATCCCGATCTATTGTAGCATGACTCCATACAAGATAATCATCTCACCACGCACTGAACAAAGATTGCAACTACCTAAGAATTTATATTCAGGAAAGGCTATTATAAATTACATGCAATTTTGTGAAGGCATACGTATACCTTGTACTGTAGTAACCTGTAAAAATGTTCATGCCACCATTCAGAATAGTACAACACGAAGACGCGATATATGTAAAACCTGTTTGATAAATTATTAATATTAATTTTTATTATTTATTTTATTATATTATTAATAAATTAGGAAAGAGATGCTTCTATAATCGATTTAGCAAGCGGTTATCATCAGATAGAGATAGATAAAAGAGACCAAGAAAAGACCGCGTTTACCATCCGACACGGACACTTTGGATTCAGTAGGATGCCCTTTGGGTTAAAAACAGCACCCGCTACCTTTCAGAGAACTATGGACCATGTGTTACGAAGTCTACAGGGCATACACTGTATGGTGTACCTTAATGACATCATAATATACTCTCAAAGCCTTGAAGAACGCTTGCAAAGACTTAGCAGTTTTTGGTAGATTCAGAGCAATAAATTTCCAATTTCAACTTGATAAGACCGAATTCCTTAAGAAGGAGGTACTTTACCTAGGATACACACTAACCCCTAATGGCCTTTTAACAAATGAAGATAAAGTACATGCAGTTTTAAATTATCCAATCCCAAAAACTACTACAGAAATAAAGAGCTTTTTAGGCTTAATTGGTTATTACCGCCGGCTTATCAAGGATTTTGCGAAAATCACTAAGACATTGACCAATTGCTAAGGCAAATTTCTTAAGAGAAACATAATCAAATCGTCATCAACCAAGAGTACATAAAATATTTTTTTTATGGGTTACCTACACAAATGATTAATTTAACTAGAATAGTAGGGCAGTAAGGATTAAAACACTACCTTAATTGGGCGGATTTACCCATAACTTTTTGTCTTACTTTAGTCAGATTTTCAGATTCTTTTTTTTTATTGAATATAAATAAATAAATTATCTTATTCAACGTCAAAATTATACTTACTTATAACTAGTGATTCAACGAATACTACTTTTACGAATACGAATACGAATATCACAACTACTATTCGGTGAATACGAATACGAATATCTCACCATGGTAATAAAAGACTAATTTATTTGATGAATTTCTATTCTCCTAATAATTAAAATTTACAATAGGCAAATTTTTACTTAAAAAACATAAAATTTGTAGATTTTCTGGTTTTAGGCGATTTCTTTTTTCAGTCTGGATGTTTCCAGCTGTTGAAAAAAGTGTTTCCGAAGCGACTGAACATGGCTTCAGTGAAAAATATTTTTGAGCGAGTTTTTTCAGACTTGGAAAATGGACATCTTCTCGCCAAAAGGCCATTGGATCATCGTATTTTTACGTGCCGACCACCGACGCGCGAATTCGCCGAATACGAATATTCAGTAAATGTCTATTATTCGGCGAATACCAATATTCGTATTCGTATTCGTTGCATCACTACTTATAACTACAAGTCAATTTTTTTATAAGTATAAAAAAAGACTCCACCGTTTCGGAAGGTGGGCCTTGGGGTTAAGAAGAAACGGCAAGAAACTCCCCCATTAACTCCCTTACCTTCTTTTTTTAAAGGGACTTCACAACAGGTACTGGTTTCGGTCTAATGAAATTCGCCGGCGAGTGATAGACTTGATCCATCGCCCCTCGTCGAATTTATGTGCGCTGAGATGGTATGGACCGTGCAGTTTTGTCATCTAAGTATTCCTTAATACTATAATAGGACTGTCTTATCAGCTCATTTTTAACATAGTTTTTTAACCTCTTTTCAGGGAGGATCAATGATTCCTGTGGTATTTTATTGTAGAAGCGAATACAGTGCCCCATGTATGATGTGCCTACTTTACTTAGTCTAAATAATGGTAGTGCTAACCTATTTCTATTTTTAGTGTTAATTGTATGGCTATCACCTACAGTTTTAAATAAAGCAACGTTTTTTCTTACATGCATGATATTCTCGTATATATATTGACAGGTAAGCATTATAATTTCTTTGAATTTTTCTCTTAATGATTCTCTAGCATCTAATTGATATATCGCCCTGATCGCCCTTTTTTGTAAAACAACTATCGTATTTATATCTGCTGCTCTCCCCCAGAGCAGTTTAACCGCATTCCATAAGACTAGTTTAACCGATTCATTTCAGTTAAACTAACATTGTAAATAACTTTCAGTTAACTAACATTCTAACCCCGGTGACAGATAGACAGACGGGTCCCATTTTGCACCCTTCGGGTACGGAACCCTAACAATTAGAGCCAAAATTTCGGAATGTTTGAATTTTTCCTGGTTTTGTAGAAAAAACACTACTTTTGTTTGAAATTTCAAGCTTGTAGGTCTCCTAAAAGTACATCAGCATTTTGATAATCGATGAGTCAGTGACAAAATGACGGAACTTTGAACGGCTGTCGTTTCCAACATATTGGTTCAATTTGAGTGGATTTTAGGAATTGGCCTATTTAAATTGTACCCTATTAGTCACAGAAAATTCAGGTGTCTAGCTTTATCTACAGCATAGCTACAGGGGGTCGAAGATACCCCGAAGTGCTTCCTGTACAGGATGGTACGGCTCAGCTTCTTTGCTTGACTTGGCGGGGGCACTACCGTGCCCCCAGATACACCTGTGAAATAATAATTGAAAAAATATACTTATTTGGATAACATGTGTGAATATTTTGCGTTTCCGATGATATTACACACACACGTATATAATTTCAAACCTCTCCTTTTTTTAAACGGGTCTAAAAAAACTGTCAAGGCTTTGTTTGTTTTGTACAAGTTGCCATCCGCTGTTTTTTTTCATAATGGCGTTCCCTTTAAGTTCGGTACCTTAAAAATATTCAAGTTCTTAGAGTCCTGTTCAATCAATATCTTCGACGGAACGGTCAAATCATCAACAGTTTGCGTAATCTGTCCCTCACATTTAAATAAATTACGGCAGTTTAAGTTGCGAATTTGTCTGAAAAGTGTTATTGGCTTGCAATACGGAGTACCAGTGATAGTTATACCTCGTAACGTGCTCCCTAACAAGCTATAAATCTAATTTTGATAACTATCTTATTCGCTAAGTGCCGCCGTGGCTACAAACGAGTAAGGCGCCCGTGCATGCTATTCTCGCGGTTAAGTGTTCTACGTTCGGGTCAGTGTTGCGCGCAGTGGGACCGGGGCGCACGAGCATAGCAACTGTGCATAGTGATTCACCTGTCCAGTGCTGCGGTCATTGAGTGCCTACATAGAAACGACACATGACTAGAACCTAATCAATTGTCTCTGTGAGGACTACCAAATGAAATGCGCCGGTTGTAAATCCACTGCAGCCAGAGATGTTAAGTACTACAGCTGCTCTTCTCAGTCATGTAAAGAGGTCTATTGCTCCCTCTGCACCGATATCAGATCCATGACCCCAAATCGCCTAAAAATATGGATTTGTCCACTATGCCAGTCTAAGCAGAAGAAGACTGGCAACAATGCAAGTACTCCAGTTAGGAACTTGGGTGATCTCGCTACCTTACGGAAAACTTCTTCCGCGTCTAAATCTGACGAAGGAGTAGGTAGCAACGCCAGCAGCGGTGATGGAAACGGCAATGTGGACGGCGAAGTCAACAGTGAAATGATAGGCGATGGTAATGGGGGTGGAAGCGGCGGCGGTGGAGTTAGCGACGGTTGCGACGTCCCTAAGACTAGCGTAAGAAGTGGTAGGGAAGACAGTGTCATCAACAATGCAGCTACTACCACGAATGAGGATGGAGCAGGAGCAACATCTGAAACTGGAGTTGGTGCGATGTCTACAAATGGGGACAACCACTTGTCTGCCCTGATACGCTCCGAGATCTCCAAGTGTTTGCGCTCCGAGCTACCGAGAATCCTAAAGGACGCTTTAGCTCGAGAACTGGCACCATTGCAAAAACAAGTAACTGAACTCATTGAGGCGGTGTCCTTTATCGACGGACGTAACGACGATATGAACCGTCAGTTACTGTCACGAGAAGATGATATCAAGGCGCTGCTGGTTTCAAATGAGCTACTCAAGTCGAATGTGAAATCTCTAATCATGTCTCACTCATGGAACAACGTGCTCGAGAGGCCAACTTGGAAATAAATGGAATACCCGAATTCAAAACCGAGAACCTTACTCAGACACTAGTACAAATCGGCAAGGTGGCATCACTGCCTGTTGAGGACAGGGACATCTTATCCTGCTTTAGAGTCGCCAAAACGGACTCCAGCAGTAGTCGTCCCAGAACTGTCATTGCCAAACTACGAAGCCCCCGATGTCGCGACGATCTTCTGGCAGCAGTATCTAAGTACAATCGAGACCATAAGCAAGAGAAGCTCAACAGTAGTTTGATTGGCCTAGGTGGAGAAAAGTCAGCTATTTTCTTGGGCGAACATTTAACTCCTGACAGACGGTCATTGCATGCTGCTGCTCGAATTAAATCTAAGGAGATTGGATACAAGTTTGTCTGGGTCAGGAATGGAAAAATCTACATGGGTAAAGCTGAAAACTTGCCTGCTGTTATTATAACAAGTGTTAATTTTTTAAATAAACTAGTTTAATATTATTTTTCAACACACCTGCTCGTAAAGTAGGTTTTATTACAGCGTATTTACACTGATAATGCAGAATATTACCCATGCCGTGCCTTTTACATTACATTATCGCACTAGTGCCTTTTCATTACATATCTTTTTAAATATTAGCAAGAAGTATTAATGTTTCGAAAACAGCTAAGTAGTTATTTGCGTAAATATAAAATTCAATTCAAAATGTGATAAATAATTAAAAAAATTCATGAAACTGCTTGTTAGCTTGTTGGTATTTATATTTTGACGGTGTATTTTTACCTATAAATACCCAATTTCAAAATTTATAAATATGTGGCTGATTAGCTACTTTGCCGGTACCCTTATCTCAGACTTGCGCGCGCATGCAGCGCTGAGCGCGCGAAAAAATAAAATTACGGCCGCCATCTTTTAAATGGGTTTCTGTTTGTTAAGTTTATTCACAGTATTGCATTTCGTTAGTTTTATTTACTTTTCCTCGCAAGTGTGTTGAAAAACGTCGTATGAAACACGTGAACATTGGTCATTACACTTCTCGTCTCCATTAAGCCTTCGCCTTCGGCTCAGGCTTAAAAACCGACTCAAGTGTAATGACCAACATACCACACTTGTATCATAATGTACTATTATGATTCTGTACCACGTGAAAGTTTATTGTTTTTCCTGTATATAATTTGCGAATATTTACTATCAAAATCTGAGAGGAATGCGATCTAAAACACATATAATTTACAAGAATATCTTACAAAATCATTATGATATAATAATACTTACTGAAACCTGGCTAAATGACAATATCAATAATTGTGAAATTGCAGACCAAAGATATCAAGTTTATCGACGCGACCGAGATGTGGGGTCTGATTTGGTAAACAAACTTGACGGGGGAGGCGTGTTAATAGCCGTAAAAAAATCAATTAACTCTATCAGAATGAAAGATTGGGAAAGTAGGAACTGTGAGGATTTGTGGATTGTAGTTGGGTTGATGGAGGGAAGGTTCCTTAAACGTATTGGCATAGGTGTAGTGTACCTATCGACACCACCAAAGTTTCCTGAAATTAATGCCTACTTAGAAAATACCACGGATATACTGGGAGTACTGGTCGATTACATTGTGGTTGGTGATTTCAATATGAGCTTCATAACCTGGTCTGTAGGTGATGACGCGCAAAGAGAGCGTTTCACACCGAACAATTATCATAACAAGTTTGGCCATGCCCTGGTTGATTTCATGTCCCTAACCGATATGCATCAATTCAATGCAGTCAAAAACTACCAAGACAAGATCTTGGATCTGGTTCTTAGTAGTACTCCTTGTGAGGTTACTAGACCAGACCACATTATCAGTAAATTGGACCCCTAGCATCCTCAATTATCCATTAATACACGTTTTAAAAAATGTAAACACAAATGTTCTACCACCTAATCCTAGAACTGACTACAATTTCTTTAAAGCTGATTATGAGAAAATCATACCAAGTCTTAAATCAATAGATTGGCCAAAATGTTTTATAAATTCTGACAATACTGATGCACATGTCGAGATTTTCTACGAGAATTTGAGAGATGTAATTTTACTGCATGTTCCTAGGAGGAAATCTCGCAACCAGACACATCCCCCATGGTTCAGCACAGACCTAATTAAGTTGCTTAAAGAAAAATACAAATTGAGACTACGGGCGCAAAGGTACAAAAATCCTAGGGACAGGCAAGAATACCAAATTCTCCGGAAGCGATGTGACAGGCTTTTTAACACACGTTATAGAGAATACTTGAACAAAGTAGAATGCAGTCTGAAACATAATCCTAAAGCATTTTGGAGCTATGTAAAAAGCAAAAGATCGGCCAAGGAAATGTTTCCATCCATTATGCACCGTGGCAATCAGTCTGCTGATACAGGTACCGGTGTAGCTAATCTGTTTGCTTCCCAGTTTAGTTCTACTTTTAGTTTTGATACTCGCATCATGTTGTCGTCATCCACTGTAGTACCAGCCGGGTATTGGCATCCACAATCGAAACTTATCAACAACATTGTCCTCACCGAAAATTCTATACTTAAGGCTCTTAAAAACCTAAATCAAAATAAAGGAGCAGGTCCTGATGGTATTCCACCTATATTTCTGAAGAGATGTGCATCTGCTCTGTCTTATCCGCTCTCACTAATATTCAACATGTCTCTAAGGAGTGGTGTATTTCCATCTGAGTGGAAAAAAGCGCGTATAGTACCAGTGTATAAGAAGGCTGCCAACGATGACGTCAGCAACTATAGGCCTATCTCTATCCTATCTGCCTTCTCTAAGCTGTTCGAAGTATTAATATGCCCTATTGTAACCAACCATACGAGGAACCAAATACGTACACAGCAGCATGGTTTTCAGCATAAAAAATCTGTAGTTACCAATCTGGCTTCCTTCATCACTGATGTTATTGAAAGTGTTGATGAAGGAAGCCAAGTTGATGCTGTCTATACCGACTTCAGTAGTGCATTTGACAAAGTCTCACATACTATTCTGATAAGCAAGTTAAAATGTCAATACGGCATTCACGGGACTCTGCTTGAATGGTTCGATTCATATTTGAATAAAAGACCTCAGATTGTGGTTATCAACGGTTATGAATCTCAGAGTTATACCGCTACGTCTGGTGTCCCACAGGGCTCACACCTGGGACCGATTCTGTTTGTGCTCTTTGTTAACGACATTGTGTCTTGTATTAGACATAGTGACTGTTCCCTTTTCGCTGATGACATGAAAGTCTACAAGCAAATTGACTGTGAGAGAGATGTTCGCTTACTACAAGAGGATCTGGACCGCGTGCACGAGTGGTGTATCGACAATCAGATGCTTCTGAATACGTCTAAATGCCAATTCATTAGATTCACTCGCAAGAAAAAGCCAATTTTGGCACACTATCGCATAAATAATGATGAAATTGGTGAAATCACACAGATTCGTGACCTCGGAGTAATTCTGGACTCAAAATAAAAATTTAGAAAGTACATTAGATATTATTTGAAGCCAAATTGGTTGAATCCGTCAATACGAGAAATATCTACAACAGAGATATGAAGAAAATATAAGCACGCATGACCTTGTCGCCGCTGTCGATACAAGCATTAAAAGGTTCAACCAATTCAATCACAATTTGCAATCTGCTTTTTGAAAGTAAACAAAGATTTGTCAAATAAATCAACATGACTAAAATTGTTATTGTAAGATTTACAACTCCGCCTAATATAACTATTGGCCACGTAACAACTCCCGCTACTCTTAATTGAGAAAAGTGACTTCTTTCTAAAACTGCGTTCATTCCTGCTAGCTACTCTTAAATACAATTTTGAGAGAAGATCTGGAGCATCAGTATAGTTCTGAAGTAGTTTATATAAAAATAGTAAATCCGCACGCTGACGACGATAGACTAGCGAGGCAACCTTATGACGTTTTGAAGACGTGACGTAATCAGAATATGCAAAACCAGTCCGAAAGTCCAAAGACTTTACAAACTTTTTTTGTAAGTTTTCAATCCTATTGATATATTTCTTAAAGAAAGGATTCCAAACAGTACTCGCGAATTCAAGATTGCTACGAACAAAGGCGTTGTACAACAATTTGTAGGTGGAAGCCTTTTTAAACGGTTTTCCCACTCGCAAAATAAATCCTAACTGCCTATAAGCCTTATTTAATATTTCTTCAATGTGTGGTGCAAACGATAGCTCTGAGTCCATTAATACACCCAAGTCACGAGTCTGTGTAACACGAGTAAGCTTTACGTTACATAAAGAGTAATCAAATATTACAGAATTCTTTTTTCTGCTAAATGTGATGATGTGACACTTATCAGCATTAAGAAATAGTTTATTCGTATAACAAAACTGCTCAAAATGAGCAAGGTCAGCTTGCAGAACTTCACAATCTTCAGTATTACGAATGATCGAAAATATTTTTGTATTATCAGCATAGAGCAGCGTTTTTGAGTTAATAATGCTGTTACTTAAGTCGTTCACATAAATAATAAATAGCAATGGCCCTAAATGGGACCCTTGCGGTACACCAGACGTAGCAACCTTATACTGTGAGCAATATCCGCCTAAGACAACAGCTTGACATCGATTTTTTACATAGGACTTGATCCATCTAAAAAGGTCTCCATGCACGCCAAGTCGCCAGAACTTGTTTAAAAGAGTGTCGTGGCAAATTTTATCAAAAGCCTTGGAGAAATTTGTGTATATCACGTCCACTTGACATTTGTTATCCATTGCGTCTAATGTATACTCAGTAAGGCTCAACAAATTGGAATCAACACTTCTCCCCCTGTAAAAACCATGTTGTGAGGGTGTAATATGTTGCCTTACAACAGCTGTTAATTGATTTGTTACAATTTTTTCTAGAATTTTGCCAAATATACATAATTTTGAGATGGGGCGGTACTTTAGTATATCCTGAGATACAATGCCTTTAGGGGGAAATTTATACTGAACTACATCTGTGTTTACACCATTGAGTTTGTATATAAAGCATTTGACGACCCGATTGGCCGAGTCGGCAGTGACGCTGCCTACGAAACCTAGGGTCCCGGGTTCGAGTCCCGGTGGAGGCAAATATTTGTTTGATGAGAACGGATGTTTGTACCCTAGTCATGGTTGTTTATCTATCTAAGTATAATATTTATCTATATAAGTATGTGTATCGTTGTCTAGTACCCAAGATACAGGGAATCCTAGTTTGGGGCTAGATCAATGTGTGTAAATGGTGTCCAAGGTATTATTTATTTAATTAACCTTTATTCCACACTACGATCACATTGTCACCAGAGCTGCTTAAATGCTAGGGTTACTGAAGCGCGTCACAAAGGAATTCAAACGAATCAGTTCTAAAGTGTGCCTATTCAATGCTCTAGTTCGCAGCATTCTGGAGTTTGCCAGTGTCATCTGGAACCCAGTTTACAACATCCATAAGGAGAGATTAGAGTCGATTCAGAGATCTTTTACGAGGCACCTTGCGTTCATCAGTCCAGGTATTAGTCACAATGACTGCTACGAAGATAGACTAACCTTCTTTAAAATGGCTGCCCTATCGGATCGCAGACGTATGTTTGACCTTTCTTTCCTCCACAATATATTGAATGGCCAGGTCCAATGTCAAGACATGCTGGAAAAAATTAAATTATCGGTTCCACGCATTAACGCTCGACGAGTATGTCTTAACACTTTCAAGACTCCCAATTGCAGAACCAATCTTCTTAGCCATGCACCACTAACGAGGATGCTCTCTACGTATAATAACATGTGGGCAACGTACGAACTTGATATCTTTCGTGATAGTGCTAGACATTTCAAGCGCAAGCTTGTTGCCCGCCATGCTGAGTTTCATTGAGTCGAGTCTGTGTATCCAAAATAACTGTTTTAAATCTGTTTTATGTGTTTTAGGTATTTTTATAAGTATAGGTTTTGTTTTTCTATAAATTCACATTGTATATATACACAGTCAGGTCATAAGTTCTGTCACACAATAAAAACTTTTGAATTTAGAACGCTGGCCACAAAAAAGTTTATTGAATTCGAATTTCGAATTTTTCATGAAAATAAAAATGTGTACTTTTTAGAGTTTTCCTCATTTTTAAATATGGAGTGGACACTTAAAGAAGACCGTGTCGCAGTTATTGCGTTGCATCGTTGCGGTTACGCGCCAATTCAGATTTTCGACTTACTGAAATTTTTTAATATAACCAAAAGATTCGTTTATCGTACCATAAAACGATACAATGAAGACTCTAGTATAGATGACAGGTCAAGAAGTGGTCGCCCTCGCTCTGTTAGGACTCCAGCAGTGATAAAAGCTGTGAAGGCGCGAATTCAAAGAAATGCCATACGTAAGCAGAAACTGTTGGCCCTTCAGATGGGGTTAAGCAGGACCACGGTGAAAAGGGTGTTAAATGAAGACTTAGGGCTTAGGGCATATCGAAGAAAAACAGGACATCGCTTGGACGCTCGTTTGATGGACCTGAGGCTGAAGAGATGCCGCGCTTTGTTGAAGCGGTACGCGGGAAAAAAGCATCGGGAAATTCTTTTTTCGGATGAAAAAAATTTCACCGTGGAAGAGAGCTACAACAAACAAAATTATAAGGTGTACGCACACAGCAGTGAAAAAGCGAGCAACCGTATCCTGCGTATCCAACGAGGTCATTTTCCATCCTCGCTCATGGTTTGGTTGGAAGTCTCTTATTGGGGCTTAACTGAGGTACATTTTTGTGAAAAAGGCGTAAAAACGAATGCAGTTGTGTATCAAAATACAGTCCTCAAGAACCTTGTGGAACCTGTTTCTCATACCATGTTTAATAACAGGCACTGGGTATTCCAACAAGATTCTGCGCCAGCTCATAGAGCGAAAAGCACACAAGACTGGCTGGCGGCGCGTGAAATCGACTTCATCCGGCACGAAGACTGGCCCTCCTCCAGTCCAGATTTGAGTCCGTTAGATTACAAGATATGGCAACACTTGGAGGAAAAGGCCTGCTCAAAGCCTCATCCTGATTTGGAGTCACTCAAGGCATCCTTGATTAAGGCAGCCGCCGTTATTGACATGGACCTCGTTCATGCTGCGATAGACGACTGGCCGCGCAGAATAAAGGCCTGTATTCAAAATCGCGGGGGTCATTTTGAATAAACCTTATTACCATAAGAATCTATGTTTTATTAAATTCATTTTGCTATATAAATGTTTACATAAATAATAAACATGTCTAAATTATTTCATATTGCACATGTGACAGAACTTATGACCTGACTATGTATATGTATGTGTCAATTCATATTAGTAACTACCTTATTTTTTATTTTATTTTTATATTCCCTTAACTGTACATACATAAACAGAAGACAGACTTAAGTATTTGTAGTTTCTTTTCTTTTGTCATCGTCAATAATGTCATTGATTGATCGATTTGATATATTGTGAATGTTGTGCGCATGTTGTTGTTATTGATGCAAACACATGAACTCTGTTAGCATTGTTTATTTTAATGTAAGTGTTTTCATTGTTGATGTGCCCGTCATAAATAAATAAATAAATAAATAAATAAATAAATAAATAAATAAATAAATAAATAAATAAATAAATAAATAAATAAATAAATAAATAAATAAATAAATAAATAAATAAATAAATAAATAAATAAATAAATAAATAAATAAATAAATAAATAAATAAATAAATAAATAAATAAATAAATAAATAAATAAATAAATATCTCGCACTTTTGGATTCGACCATTTGTACTACGCACCATGCGTATTTTCTGCGTAAAAAGGATTGTACTGAATTTTCGTATCTCAACTTAATCGTGACTGTACATACATTTATGCTATATTGTGATTTGCCTGTACCTACTAGGCATGAATCAATCAAACGATAACATTCTGATCTGATTCGATGCGTCGAATGAGTTTAGTTACGCTAGGCTATTACAGCTTCTAGAATGCTCGACATAAATACTTAAATACCTACTTGTGTAGATATGAATAAAGGCCAAGTTTCATAATTATACCTCTTTTGGGTAGATGAACGTCCGAACTCGCCTAGCCCTTATTTTCTGTACTAGGACCCAGTTCCAGAATAAAATATTTTTGTTAATTTTTGAAAAACGTCCGAAATTAGTCGTTCAAAATAAAATAAGACAAAAAGTTATGGGTAAATCCGCCTAATTAAGGCAGTTTTTTAGGGTTCCGTACCTGGAAGGTGCCAAACGGGACCCTATTAGTAAGCCTCCGCTGTCCGTGCGTCCGTCTGTCACCAGGCTGTATCTCTTGAACCGTGTTAGTAAGACAGTTGAATTTTTCACGGATGATGTATTTCTGTTGCCGCTCTAACAAAAAATACTAAAAAACAGAATAAAATAAATATTTAAGGGAGCTCCCATACAACAATTTTTCCATACCACATACAAACTAAAGAATGCACCTGATTACCTACATGGAGTGTGAAAGTAGCCGCACCAATTACTTTGTAAAAAATATTTTGCTATGTTATATCCAAAATATTTACTCCACTCCATGTCTACCATTGTAAGCTGGTACGGAACCCTTCGTGCGTGAGTTCGACTCGCACTTATCCATTTTTATTAACCCTTACTGTCCTGCTATTCTAGTTAAATTATTATTTTTTGTAGATAACCCATGAAATAGTAGTTTATGTGACTGCTACATAATGGAGGGCGTTAATACTCGAGAGTGGGTTTAATAATATCACTCGAAAGTTTTAATGCCTATTTATGTACAGTTACGTACACTAGTTTATCTACACACATATCATAAGCTCTCTTTGATGTGTTCAGGAACCGCATGTTCATTGATCATTGCTCTGCAGTTGTTTAGCTTGTTCGGTAGTAACTTCACAGACAAACTAGGGGCGGCACGCAGGTGGGCGACGGCGTAATTTGACATATTTTGACATATAATTTGACAAATTTTTGTACATTATGGTCATAATTTATTAATATTCAGATAAGAAATGAGTTTTTACCAAGAAGTTTATCATTATGCTGGTCGTATTGGGACGTAGTTTTTGGACGCAGTGAAGAGGGTTTATGATACGTGTGTAGATAATAGTAGTTTATGTGACTGCTACATAATGGAGGGCATCAATGCTCGAGAGTGGGTTATGAAACGAGCTGAAGGCGAGTTTCATAATAATATCACTCGAGAGTTTTAATGCCTAATTATGTACAGTTACGTACACTAGTTTATCTACACACATATCATAACCTCTCTTTGATTTGTTCAGGAACCGCATGTTTGACCGGCATTGTGGCTCTGTAGTTGTTTAGCTTGTTCTGTAGTACCAACTTCACAGACAAACTTGGAGCGGCACGCAGGCGGGCGTCGGCGTTCGAAATTTGAATGTCAAAATATGTAGAAAATTACACATTATGGTCATAATGTGTAATTTTTCAGATAAGAAATGAGTTTTGACCAAGTGGATTGACATTACGCTGATCGTAACGTGCGGTTTTTGTACGCAGTAAAGAGGGTTTATGATACGTGTGTAGATAAAATATATTAGGAGTCATCAAAGTCACAAACAGGGTTCACAAAAAAACACATATTTAAAAAAATAAACAATAAATCGACACCTCCTGATTCTCTTCAAACATTCCCAATTTGTGCCCTTTCGAATAATATATTACATACGTTAGTAATGTCTTATTAACTTCAGAAATTAATTAAATTCGTAGACTCGAGCCCTTTCAACGCAAAGTCGATTTTTAAGGGTTCCGTACCTGAAGGGTGCCAAAAGGGACTGTTTAACACCGAGGTGTCGTTACCTTTCCGCCATCTAACATCAATCTTAAGGTTCACACATGCGATAATCCGCTGTCATCTGACTCTGCGACTTGCTCCTGCAATCTTATTAAAAGATCTGACTATATTAGGTTACTTAGAAATCACAGTTGACGGAAAGCTAAACTTCAAGAATCACATTGATGGGCCATCAAAAAGGGTGAGAAAGGTCATATGCCCAATGAAGACTTCGCAATGTAGCCAGTAGAGCCATCATCAACCACGTCTACACAGCGATCTGCCAGTCCTTACTGACGTACTGCATCTCGGTGTGGGGTAGCGCAGCAAAATCGGTTCTAATTAGCGCAGAAAGAGTCCAACGCTCAGTTTTAAAAGCAATGTTGAAAAAACCTTTCAGGTATCCCACCAAGGAGCTATACGAGGAAGCCAAAGTCCTGTCAGTCCGCCAACTCTTCATTCAGAACATCTGCTTAACTACACAGTAAGTAATATTAAGCTACAAAGATTACCAGCGCCTGCTAGAGAAACGTGTTAACAAAATACACACACCCACAATAAACACAACCTTTGCTAGAAGATTCGATCCGTACATTAGTTCCCACATCTACAACAACGTTTTTAAAACTTGCAACATCAAAACAAACACAGTCCCTGAAGCTAAAACAACGATTTTAAACTTCCTCTCAACATTAGGGTACGAAAATACAGAAGCTTTGTTTTTAACGCACTGAACCTGTACCAGGGGGTCTCACTCAAGACTTTAGGTACATTCGTCCGGCCAACCCGCCTGACGGGAATTCAGTTATGATGCCGCTCGCTTGGCTGGCAGTCGCCTCACGCGCTAGCTGCTCCTCATAAGCAACGTTTCTGTGATTTTTGCAACAACAATGACTTAAGTACCTAACATTTGGGGTGTCTAAAGGAATTGTTCACAAATAAAATTCGATTCCTTTTTAATTGAATACCTTTTTGTTTACCTAAAAGTAAACACTTTAGACCCAGTGTAAAACATTTTACAATTACGTAAGTAAGAAGGTAGGTACCTATACCTAGTCTTAGAATTTGCCAATAGCCTGATTAAGTACTAATATAACACCTCTCTTACACAGAGTGCACTAAAATTCACAAACACAAATCGCACGTAGGTAACCCTAGCGTGATTAAGCGAGACAGGAGTTTACAGGACGACCTTGTGATGTCAGAGTAAAAGAAGCTCCCAGTGATGCGGCGCAATCTAGCCTGCACGGGCGAGACAACCGATTCTCTAGGTGCTTAGCGATTGTTGTACTTGCGCAGTAATCTTTCTATTCGTAGTACTATTAAGTATTCTGTGCCTGTACCTAACTGCTTAAGAACCCTACCTACCTTTTTTCATAAGTATATTTATTTTTTCATACCAACCCTCTCGGATGTTCTTAAGCGTATAACATTGTATATTTGTATTCATATCAGCTAAATTAAATAAAAATAAAAATAAATTCTTTTTATATTATTAAATAATAATAAATACTTTTGTTTAAACTTTAACTGGTTCCTCGCGATACAGGCTTAGCCTAGTGCGAGGCCCCTGGAAATTATATAATAGTAAGAGAGTTGTGTATGCACAGTGTATGTACCTTAGTTATTTAAACCCGTGTAATTTTTATTTCTGCAATAAATACTATTTTTACTTCACTTTACTTTACTTTATTAGTTTATCTTTAATATTAAGTAAAAAGCTACGGTCCAAATTGTTTAAGTTTTATTCGAAGATGTAAGAATCTTCGTTTTTATGTGTTCGCACTTATGGCAGGCGGACCTTAATATTTTTCAATATAATCTTACATGTTGAATAAAAAATTGGATTATGTGTAGATGTTTTTTTCCCATTAAGTACCCTACTTTTACGGATTACTTTTGTTGCCCATTCACTAAACCCTACTGTACTATCGCTATTTGTAAGTTTATGTAATTTAAAATTGTTTTCAAAACTATCTGAAAATTTGTTGAATAAGTCCGTATAGTGATCATTCACTTTTTGAGTATTATTTTGACTATGTAAGCTACTTTGTTAATCATGTTTAATTGATTCAATTTTTGTTGTTGTGTATACAAGACTGTATATAAGACTAGACTATCGCCGTATACAAGACTACTATTTTGAATCTACTTCTAAGCCCTTCTATTTGCCCGCGTGATCAGACTTTAAACAATTTACTGTACACTTCAAACAGAGTTTTTGTAACTCAGCTTAATCGTGACTGTACATACATTTATTTTATATCGTAGTTTGCCTGTACCTACTGGCATGAATCAATCAAACGATAAAACATTCCTTTCTGATTCGATGCGTCGAATGTGTTTAGTTACGCTAGGCTATTACAGCTTCTGGAATGCTCGACATAAATACTTAAATACCTACTTGTCTAGATATGAATAAAGGCAAAGTTTCGCCGGAAATAGAGATATACCAAATGAAAACCTTCTAAAATTATAACAAAATTAAGGGCGACCTCTGTGGCGCAGCGTCATGCTAGAGGTCCCGGGTTCGATCCCCGGCTGGGGGTGAAAAAAATCACCAGGTCTTGGATGTTTATATGTGTGTGACGTCGCTGTTTCTGGTGCCCACGATACAGGGAATCCTAGTGTGGGGCGGGAAGCAATGTATGTGCCTGTATGTAACTGTTTATGTTTCCTCTTGGCTCCTCTCACTCCTTGGGGAACATAGGTCACCCATTTCTTGCAATATAACCTAGAGATAAAAAACAGAGTTGCGGATATGGGCCACACTTTTTGACGGCGGCAAAATTCAGTTTAAATGTGTCCATCGCGCTATCTTTCAGATGTCAAGAGAGCAATTTTTTAACAGAGTGCTGTAAAAAAAAATGCTTAAGATGATGGTCTCCTCCAGGCCGAGTTCCAAGCCTAATTTATTTTAAAAATAATTTTTGTATATTAATCCCACCAAAAAATTTCATGTAAAATGTTGCCAAGACGAGACCATGGCTCGCACTATCAAAAAGTTATCAGATCTCGTGTAGGACCGAGCTTCTAACTCTACACGCACTAACTCTACAAGCTACACAAAGTCTACACCTTAGTCAAAATATGTGGCTTGCTGCAGTCACATGGGCGTAAGAAGAAAAATTTATTCACTGTTCTTGTAGAAACGAGTATAGTTTTTGTAGGTACGAATAAACAAATCTATGTAATTTTTACAAAATTCATTTTTCCTATAACCTATTCATTCATTTTCCAATCATTCAATCCGTTCTTAGTTTAACTGGATATGTTCATCAAAAAGTTAATTCAACATAAAAGTGTCGGTGCTAAAACTTGAAAAGTTCCAAAAAACTTCAAGCTACTTCAGTAAGGAGGCCACCAGAAAAATCCACTGTGCGCTAAGTGGAACAGGAGAATAACGCCAGCACCTTCCAGGTTACCTTCTGCAACCCAGCACCGAATCCAGCGTTCTAGTTCCATTACAAAACCCAGTTCCAGTGCTAAGTCATCGTGAATCAAGGACCAGTTCAGGCCAGGATTTCATCACATCCGGTAGCATCATGAAAACTCTGATCTGCCTTCTTATGTGAGTACGTTACAAGTCATAATGAGGTCGAATCTTTGTTTAGACGTTCCATATAAATTAGCACATAATAGCAGTTTATCTACACACGTATCATAAACCCTCTTTACTGCGTTCAAAAACCGTACGTTACGATCAGCATTATGTTAAACTACTTGGTAAAAACTCGTTTTGTATCTGGAAAACTACACATTATGGTCATTATGTGTAGTTTTTCTACATATAATGACATTCAAATTTCGAACGCCGACCGACGCCTGCCTGCGTGCCGTCCCTAGTTTGTTTGTGAAGTTGGTACTGACATTCAAATTTCGAACGCCGACGCCCGCCTGCGTGAAGTTGGTACTACAGAACAAGGTAAACAACTGCAGAGCCACAATGCCGGTCAAACATGCGGTTCCTGAACACATCAAAGAGAGCTTATGATATGTGTGTAGATAAACTAGTGTATGTAACTGTACATAATGAGGCATTAAAACTCTCGAGTGATATTATTATGAAACTCGCCTTCGGCTCGTTTCATAAACCCACTCTCGGGTTTTAATGCCCTCCGTTATGCAGCAGTCACATAAACTACTATTATGTGACTGCTACATGAAACGAGCCGAAGGCTAGTTTCATAATAATAGCACTCGAGAGTTTTAATGCCTTATTATGAACAGTTACATACACTAGTTTATCTACACACATATCACAAGCTCTCTTTGATGTGTTCAGGAACCGCATGTTCGAATGGCATGGTGGCATTGATAATGCCTTTGCACTTGTTAAGCTTGTTCAGTAGTACCAACTTCACAAACAAAATAGGGGCGGCACGCAGACGGGCGTCGGCGTTCGAAATTTGAATGTCAGAAAAATTATGTTATGTAGAAAAAATTTCATGCCATAATGTGTAATTTTTCGGATAAGAAATGAGTTTTTACCAAGTAGTTTAACATTATGCTGATCGTAACGTGCGGTTATTGTACGCAGTAAAGCGGGTTTATGATACGTGTGTAGATAAATAAATATTACTGTAACTTAAATAATAATCAGCCTTGTAGAGCATAACTTGTTAAGAATTAATTAATTACCTTAAAACTATGATAAAATAACTTAAACCTTGCAATCTGTAAAACAACTGGTCACTTTTATTACAAGCTTTTATTTAGTTTCACCTGTCCCGTTGTCTGTCTGTAATCAAATCTTGCAAGTTAAATTGATCCACATCCCGGTTTCCGATTGAGCTAAAATTTTGCATGCATGTATAAATCAAATGACGATGCAATATTATTATGACATAGAGCTGATCTGATGATAGAGCTGGAAGGTGGCCATAGGAAATCCGTCATTAAACGACGCAACCTCATCGAGTTTGGGCTCGTTTAATTTGTTTTGACGAGTACTTTGACACTAGATGGTAACCAGGGTCTGATGATGGAGCTGGAATGTGGCCATAGGAACTCCGTCATTAAACGACACAACCCCATCGAGTTTGGGCTCGTTTAATTTGTCTTGACGAGTACTTTGATACTAGATGGTAACCAGGGTCTGATGATGGAGCTGGAAGGTGGCCATAGGAACTCCGTCATTAAACGAAGCAACCCCATCGAGTTTAGGCTAGTTTGATTCGTCTTGACGAGTACTTTGATATTAGATGGTAACCAGGGTCTGATGATGGAGCTGGAAGGTGGCCATAGGAACTCCATAATAAACGACGCAACCGTGAAGCAACCCCATCGAGTTTGGGCTAGTTTGTTTCGTCTTGATGAGTACCTTGATACTAGATGGTAACCAGGGTCTGATGATGGATCTGGAAGGTGGATAGATGGCAGGAATGTGTATCGTTGTATAGTACCCAAGATACAGGGAATCCTAGTTTGTGGCTAGATCAATGTGTATAAATAGTGTCCAAGGTATTATTATATATTATTATTATAGGAAATTAGGAACGGAAACACGCTACTACGCGCTACGAACTACATCGTAGTAAATGTCGACTTAAAAAATACTAAAAAGTTAAAAATAAAAATAAATGAAAAAAAAAGTACTTTTTAAAAAAACAAGAATTATTTAAAATTAACTAAAAGGTTTAAAATAAATTAACTCCACTAAAAAATATTTCTCTTTATAAGTTCATTGTAACCTTTAACGATAATTAAGCTTCTTCGTATACGACAAAATAATTACATACCGTACATAATTATATATTTTTAACATTAACACCTTTACATTTTAATTGTTAGATCTTCCCGTTTTTATCACAGTCCCAATTTTATAAATAAAAGCGTGTTACATTGTGATAGCGAGAGGAAAAGACGGTGCTAAAATAAATTAATCACACCACAAAATGTAACACACTTTTATTTTTTTAAGGGTTTTAATGTTAAAAATATATAATTATGTACGGTATGTAATTATTTTGTCGCATACGAAGAAGCTTAATTATCGTTAAAGGTTACAATGAACTTATAAAGAGATATATTTGTTAGTGGAGTTAATTTATTTTAAACTTTTTAGATCCTTTTTAATAAAAGCTTGTTTTAAAAAAAAATAACTTTTTTTTTCTTTATTTTACAATAAACTTAGTTTAACTTAGTTAGGAAACTATCAAACTGCTAATAATCAAGTAGATTGTAAATGTGTGATAGTGTTTATTTCAAAAGACTTATGTCATTGTGGAAGGTAGGAATCTCCTGATACAGATATTATAATATTTTAAAGGATATCTTATGTCTGTTAAATCTTAATTCTTATTATGAAATAAACAATTTTGTATTTGTGTTTTGTATTCCAGTTTAAAGTGAAATATTTATGTAGAAAAACTACACATAATGACCATTATGTGTAGTTTTCCAGATACGAAACGAGTTTTTACCAAGTAGTTTAACATAATGCTGATCGTAACGTGCGGTTTTTGAACGCAGTAAAGAGGGTTTATGATACGTGTGTAGATAAACGATATATTTTGCGAGAAATCTGAGTTTAAATTGCGAAAAAATATGTAAATTACAAAAGTTAATTACTATACATTACTACATACATACATACCTTAACACAGTTGCATACACAGCACACATACATATGTTGGTAGTAAATAATTTACTCTATTTATTTACACCGGTTGCATCGCTGAATATATTTTTTTTCCCAAAATGGCGGCGATGGGCTAGCACCATGTCACGCAAAATGGAATTCCTATTGAATAACTGGCTAAACATGGGCAATATGGGCCTCTACCAGCCACACGGTGTGGAACTCCATGCCACAATGGTTGTATGTTGTTTTGGCGTAACCTAGGTAAGTATACCTATCTAAAAACATTTGTATCTTTTTGAATAAACTCTTGTTAAAATATATGTGATAATATTGGCTTCGCGCATATTCTGAGGGTGCTGCTCCCTCTCTCAGAATTTCCCCAGGAAATCGTGCAGGCGTAGTAAGTTTTGACGCACCTGAGTTTTAGGATTTCGGAGAGTATGCAATCCGCCCCTCTTGCCGCATTTAAGCTGTAACACGGCCGCATGAAGATCTCTCGGGGAGGGTAGATCGTTGAGCTCAGTCATGGTTGATTGCTCCGGAATTAAATCCTGGGCCAACGAACTGATCTCAGCTGGTCGAGAATATAGCCCGATACAATGCTCTACCCACGGATTGAGCTGTCGGAGATTACTGACCCATCAGCCTCCTTTAAAGGTGCCGTCTTCTTTTGTATGGGACCGAGAGACATTTTGATCCCCGCGAAGACACCGCGAAAGTTGCCTGATCAATCCTGAATACTCATGCACATCTCCATCCAATAAGTTTTAGCGAGCTGGCGGCAAATTCGCTGAAGGGACGCTTTTGCTGCGCAGAGTGTGGAGTGAGTGACTTCGCAGGGGTCTGTAGTTAGATGCCGCTTGTCGCTTCTTGTTAATAAGAGGCTGAAGCTTATCAATATTTTTGGTAAACCAATCCGGTGATTTTGCCTGGTTATACCCGAAAACCTCACCTGACTTTCTGGATAGATATTTAGTGGATTCCCATTCTACTTCTACGGGTACGTCTACGTGCCAGCCAGCTATTTGCCGCTGCACCAAAGTAGTGAAAGCCTCCACTAGCTCGGGATTCATGGTTTTAGGTATATACAGTAACTTTCTACCAGGAGTTTTGGAGGTGTAGATCTTCTTAGGCGAGAGATGTACTCTACAAACTACCAAGGAGTGGTCAGTATCGCATTGTGCGCTGTGGAAGGTTCTCACGTGGGTGGTATCTTTCAAATTCTTCCGTTTGGGCAAGGCAAGGACCAGCTGGTGCCACTGCCCAGGCCGAGGATGTTCTGAAGAGACTTTATGCATCAATTTTCCCTTAAAATAAGTGTTGGTAACACAAAGCTGAAACTTAGTGCAGAACTCTAATAAGCGTTGGAGATTTTCGTTCAGGTTACCTATTCCGTGATGACCAAGGCAGTCCGACCAAGCGTTGTTGTTCTGCCCTACACGAGGATTGAAGTCTCCTAGAATTTATAGTCGACCTCCGGCAGCTACACCGGCAGCAACACTACAGAGTTTACATAAGAGTCATCTTTAGCCTCTGCTGTCGACATAAGTGTAGGAGCGTTAGCGGATGTAACCATGTTATAGCGACTTTGTCGAAAAAGGGATATTACAATGTTCAAGATTACTTAAATGACGGGACTGTATGGGGCTGGCTCAACACAGACCTTGCTGTTAATAATTTTGTAATAATTTATTCCTGCTTATTAATTATGATATAATGATATTATATTTTTTTTTATTAGTTAAGCACAAGCAATTTTAAAAGAGATCTAAAAATCAATCTGTGGGAGTTTCTACGCCCTTCTCTCCCACAGTGGTCCAATGTAGAGAAGTGGCAAAAAATGACGATTGCTAAGTATATGTAAATATCTACAGCAATAAAGACATTGATGGGTGACAAATCCGGTTTGAGTATTGAGACGCAGAACCATCATACGCTCAGTTACATGCCTCGGGGATTTTCTATGGTAACTTACATGAGACACTAAATTTTGTGAACGTTAACATATTTGGGAGTCAAAGCGTATATTGGTAAACGGCTGTAGAAAAGGGTGGTACATACAGATCGTCCTACTACCGGTAGTGGAATCATGCAGAATATACTGTATTTGTGCTTATAAATTGAAACAAATGAGTTAATGTCAAGTAGGCAGTTTAATAAGTTAATTATTTTTGGTTCAAGCTTATTGAAACCAAATTTCGATACATGCATTTTTCGATATTGTGATAAAAATGTTATTAAAAATGTATTACTGAAAACCGACGCCATTGTTTTCAAAGTAGTTTTGCGTTTTATTTACTTCAGATAAAGGCTTTTTCGGTCAAATTGCACACTTAAAATTAAATTGTAAAATCTAAGGAAATCTAAAAAGATCCGAAAATGTATTGCACTGAAGTAGAAAATAAATAATGGTCATAAAACGACTAGAAAATATAAGTTTACTATCATGTACTATTTATCACTAACATTATTTTATTGCTATCATTAATAATAATAACTAGTATTATTAATAAATTCATTATTACGGAATTATACGCTATGTTTCTTTGTAAATTAAAAATAATTTGTCTTTGACATTATTGCTATCGCCAATCATACAGGTTGATTCATTTGATAAATGAGTCAGTACTGAGAAATCTGTAAAATATCTGTATATTTATACTACTAAATCCCGCGAATTTACATTTTACAATGCATTATGTACTACCGGTGGTACTACTGGTAGTTTTTTTGTCCGCAGTACTACTATCCTGCCTGGTAGTACCACAGGAGAATTCGCATTATCCCTGGTGACTAGTCAGCCGAATAATTCTTTTATTACAATTAAAATATCCAAGTAACGTACATTTACCTCGGGATCTTCTCATTATTTTATACAGTTTCAGACTGACAGTATACAGATACTGAACAATAATAATTTATTTATCTACACACGTATCAAATACTCTCTTTACTGCGACCAAAAACCGCACGTAATAATAATGTTATACTACTTACTTGGTAAAAACTCATTTCTTATCTGAATATTGATACATTATGACCATAATGTATAAATTTTCGATAAATAATGACATTTAAATTTCGGAAGCCGACGCCCACCTGCGTGCCGCCCCTAGTTTGTCTGTGAAGTTGGTACTACTGAACAAGCTAAACAAGTGCAGAGCAATAATCAAATGCCACAATGCCGGTCGAACATGCGGTTCCTGAACACATCAAAGGGAGCTCATGATAGGTGTGTAGATAAACTAATGTATGTAACTGTACATAATTAGGCATATGTATCAGTCACATAAACTATCCTTGTAAGGTTAGATAAATAATTTGTTTTTGATGTACGAATACAAAACATTAAATGTTTCACGAATTTACTAAATTACAGTTACCATTTTTTTAATTTCTAATGTTAAATGAGTTCTGTTATACTACATGATATCTAATTTGGTAAATTACAACATTTTTTTAACGATACAATCATATTCTTAATGAACATTACCAAGGTTTTGGGGTTCATAATTACTTCAATTACTATTTACATCGATTTCACTAAAAGTTCTAACGCGAGATAATTACTCTAAAATGCTAATATTAAGATACACTTTAAATATGTTAGAATAGAAACACAGTCTATTTAATAAAACTCACAACACGGTTTTATGCGTCATCTTAATTATTTTTAAAATGTCTATTTTGGTGTCACTTTTTTAAACTCTTCAAAAATCTGTTGGTGATTGAAATATTTGGTAACGTCGAATAACTTCAAAGTCTTAGTTGAGCGATTTACAAACTTAAGTTGTAGCGTTTTAAGTACCAAAATAAGTTTATCACACGACTGATGGACCGGAAACGGAACCGCAACAATTACAAAGTTCGAACTCAAGCTTTACAATTTCCTCCGCTGCCATTGGTCAGTGGCAGCTACCGCTGATTGGCCGTTTACTGGAAGAGTGGTGGGAGGGTATATAAGGCCAACAACGCAGCCCACGAGCTCATTCCGCATCGGACGGCGGATGAGAAGAATGGGATGAGTTCGTTGGCGTGCGCCGTGTGGCCGCCGAGCGTGTGGAACTGGAAGATGTCGCTAACCTGGAATAATAAAACAAAGATTGAAATGATTATACTCAAAATGAGAATATAATCAAAATGAGAATATAAATCAATTCAATATTCCGCTTTGCGTGACATGGGGCTAGACCATCGCCGCAGCAAAAGAGGTATGAAAGTTAGAAAACGGAAACTTTCCGTGAATCTGCCAATTCTTAACTCGCAATGGACGTTTGCGTAGGAAGTTTTGATTAAGTTGGGGTTGTGAATTTATCGTAGAGTCGATAAAAAAGGCCAATGCTACCCTGGATCAAGTTCTAGATTCATGTCCATCGCTTTGCAAGGATTATGGCAGTAATGATGTCATTGTCGTAATAGTAGGCTCAAATGACAAGGATCAGCTCATAATGAAGTCTTTTCTCGGGTTCCGTACTCGAAGGGAGCCAAACGGGACCCTATTACTAAGCCTCCGCTGGCCGTCCGTCCGTCCGTCCGTCCGTCCGTCCGTCCGTCAGTCACCAGGCTTTATCTCATGAACCGTGATAGATATACAGATGAAATTTTCACAGATGATATATTCCTGTTGACGCTATAGCTACAAATACTAAAAAACAGAATAAAATTAATATTTAAGGGGCTCCCATACAACAATTCTTTCAATACCAAATAAAAACTTACAAATACACCTGGTTACGTACATGGACTGTAAAAGTAGCCGCACCAATCACTTTGTAAACAACCTTTTTCTATGTAAAATCCAAACTATTCACTCAACACCATCCCTACCATTGTACGGTGGTACGGAACCCTTCGTGCGCGAGTCCAACCCGCATTTGACCGATTTTCATTCTATAATCTTAGCCTCCTCCTACAATGTAAGGTGATACTATGTACAGCCATTAAAGGCAAACACTTAAATGAAAGAATGGTCAACTCTTCTTTCAAGCATTTGCGCTCTCTCTTCTCTCATACCCCTTTGGGACATACGTAATAATGATCGCCCATTTTATGTTAACATGTCCAGGACCAATATTGGGTAACATTGCATTTGTAATAGAATTTCCCGTAGTCATAATATTCAAATTCAAATTCAAATTCAAAAAGAGTTTATTTCCATAAGAAACACATAGGTAACATTTGGAGAATGTCAAATCTTAAACTAACACATGTATAAGTTACAGGGAAATATAGAACTCAATTTGAATTCCGTCACCTCAATGTTTTAGATGCTAAGTTATTCTCATGCAGCCGCCAGCCTTCTGGGCACCTTGCCTAGCGACGGCGGCAGCGATCTGGCTCAAATTTTCGACCTTTATTAATATTTTGTAATTTTTTTTAAATGTCAATATTCATATACTTATCTAATTGTAAAATAACTATTTAATTGATTAAACTTTTCTCATCTAACTCTGAAGATGTAGATGTAGATATATTTAATCTTAGTTTAAGTTAATTCAAAAAGAGCATGTCAGCCACATTTGCTGTTTGATTTAGCTTGTAATCATTTTCTCTGATATAATATTTATATTCTTTTTGGTTTAAATTAAATAAATTTTAGTAACGGTAAGTTTAGGTTGGTAGAACTGTTCTGTAAATTGTATGTTGTGTTCACCTGTAATTGGGTAGGCACGAAGCGAAGAGTAATTGTTATTCAAATAGTGTGTAATGTGTAATACCTGTTGGTTAACCATAATAAATAAATAAATGATGAAAAATATTATTTTCGTAAAGGAAGACTCAACAAACAATACACATGTAGACAGGTGTTAGGGAAAATTCTTAGAATTGGTAGTTCGCAGAACCTTTTGATTTTGACCCATACAGGATCGCAAATGAAAGTTCCATTTGCGATCCTATAAGGGTCAGAATCAAACTCAAACTTGTACTGTGTTCCTGGTTGAGCTTTAATTCTGAAAGCCAACTAATCCAATTGCGGAATTTCATGTTATGTATTCGTATCTTATATATCTTTGAAAATATTTTTACAAAATAGCGTAGTTTATTTTTAAACTATTTGTATGTGGTTTGAGTTGAGCGCATTGTGTGCGCTTTCTTTTTTTATTTATGGTAGTTATTAACACTGTCACTTTCGTTAAGATTCGTATTCCCGCTTTTACGTATCAGTCTCAGCCAATCATGTGCCTCTATTATTTTAAAGGCTTATGTTTATACGATCACCAAAAAATTCGAAAATTTACTACCAATAAATTCGAAACGACCGCCAGAATTAGTAAACGACGTGTTTGGATAAATGATCACCAAACTTCTTTTTATGTTTTGTGTACTTAAGTTTATGTTTTAAGTATTTTTTGTTGTTCTTACATGTTCAACTTTTGGTGATCATTTACCCATTTTGGGTAGCATTTACCCGTTTTAAGTAGAAAAATTATTTTGGTGGTCATTATATTTGTTGCCTATTTAAAATAGCGGCACGTGATTGGCTGAAACTGATTTAACGAAGCTGTTAACATTATCAGTGCCCGAGAAACCAGCCGTAAGTTTTGTAATGATAAAATCAAGTTTTGTGACAACAGAAGTATACAAAATTAATTTTCCCTTCGTTTGGAAACTTTCCGTTGATTCTTCCCAATTTTGGGAAAATTCCTAGGAATATTCCGGGAAGATTCGCGGAAGGTTTCCGAGCCGCCCATCTACACGATGTTGTAAATTACATAATCACACACGTACTTCCTTCCATCCCATACCCAATTATCTTTTCTTCGCCTGCACAATCGCCTCGCTCGGGTGTTTCTGCCACCCCGTCTGGATGATATCGTGATGATATGTTGCTTTTTGTTGCCTGTTAATTCTCAAAAGTGTACCTCGTTCCGAGAAAAGGAACCTGGCGAGAAGTTCTGATCTGACTGCCAGTAGAGCTCGCCGAATTCAATAGGAAAGAAAAATCGAAAACTCAAAACTCAAATAACTTATTGCAAGCAGACCAAATTACCGTACGTTTACAAGTCATCCACGTAAGTCATATACCTACATGGAGAAAAAAATATATGATCAACTAAACTAATGAATTATGGTTTAAAAAGGGAATTTCTATTTCAAGTGGTGATTCATGGCTGAATCTCGCACAGGAAAAGGAAACTATACATTACTCCATACTCTACCAGTGCTTCGGAAATACGCCCGTCCGAGAAGATAGCACCAATAAACTCTAAGGGCTTTTTTTTTCGATTCTCGTATATTTTTAATACTTACCACAATGTACAATATTATAACTTCGCTTCTATAAGTGCCGATGAGATGCATCAAAATAAAAATTTAACTAAAGAAATAAATAACAACAGACAAAAGCTGTAATGAACATAACTAGAGAAACTAGACTGGAGCAGTCCCGCCTCGCGGTACCCGTTCACGAGTATCATCACCGCCCTCATCATATTTGAGGGAGGGGAGCAAACCGCTACAAAGAGCCTGAGAAACGAACAGGCGTGTTTTTTGTATGGATTATTGTATTTACTTTACTTTTTAAAAGTTTATTGACGCCCACTAACACTTTTTTATCCTGTGCCATTGCCACGCCAGATAGGCGTACGTACCTCGTTCCAGCCGTATCTGTTCTTCGCCTGCACTATCGCCTCGTACACGGCGCCGGGCTGGAGGCCGCGCAGCTCGTGTTCCACGCGGTGCGTGAGCGCGGCGGACGGCGTCGGCGCCGGCAGGACCACGTCGTGCCAGCGGCCGGGCTGTTGAAACGACTCGTTGATCTGTAGGGGAATTTTTTTTTTTATTATTTTGGGTAATTAACACACAATAGTTGAGCCGCGGTCGAAACTCTTTGGGCCGCCAGCACAAGTCAGGCACGCTTTTACCGACGCGACTGCATGACGCACGCTTTGTCGGTAAAAACTGACACGGCACGAAGCGACATCTGTTGACATGTGAAAGAAACATAACAAACAAGCCAACTATGTTTTCTCTGGCCTGTGTGAAAAGGTTTTATTTGGTCCTGGGGGATTACCACAACCTTTTAGCGATTCAGATTAGGTACAAAACAAGCACATTATCATGGCAACCATTTCCATTCCAATACGCCTTATTTACCTTAGACTTGTTTTAAAATGCCCATGGTAATTTTACGGATCCGTTTAGGTTTCTTAATCTGTTTTTATTAAATTATTAATTGTTTTGCGGCCCCATTACAGACCATCTTTCGCCACATTCCGAACAGTGGAGTGAAAACAATTTTCCTTCTTGACTTTTCTCACGACGACTAACATCGTAGAATTTCCGATTTAGGTTATAATTTATTATTTTGGCTCTTTTGTGATTAACTTACCATTCTTTGTCATAGTTAACCATAATATTCCTGGACGCTAATTTCCATTTTCCTGGCACCAAGACGATTGGACTAAGAATTGAGGTGCAGGAGTTGGGCGTCCATTGACCAAACTACTACACCGGTGACCCTCGCGTGACTGTTTGTTTTTGGCGTGTGAGTTCCATGCATGGCGCAGGGTATCCTAATGTGGGGTTTACCCTTACCGCGATTTCAATTCCGAAATGACGGCTCAGTAATTGGACCTTCCTCGCAGAACGGATTATCATCAGGATCAGCAAGAAGCAAGATCAGCATTAAGCGGTCAGGCCAGTCAATCCTCCTGCTTCGTAGTTATAAAAATAAATAAATTAATTCCAGTTACACGTGGCATGTGCGCAGTTAAAGTCAACCTTCCAGTCACCTTCAAGTGCAATAACGATCGGCTGTTCTAAGCACATGAGTAAAGAAATGGAACAGAAATAAAGATTCATATAAGAACGCCGTCGTAGGTAATCTACTACAAGCATACGGCGTATGTGTGCGTGTCATCGCCCCTGTGTCGCGTACGCGCCGCTACCGGATAAAACAGGTTACGCTCGTCCGGGATGATGACAAACGGAGGGCCTGCACTGCATAAATCACGTATTCTTTGTTTCATCGCCTACCTTATCGAATTGTTTTAAGTGCAATAAACAGCAAATAGTTATTAAAGTGTTAAGAAGTGTACGTTTTCTAATATTACTATTATATACTTTATTGCATATACACATTAATGGACAATTACAAACATAGTTAGTATACAAAGGCGTGTTTATCTCTATATAGAGATTTCTTCCAGCAAACCCAGGGCTGACAGGAAAGAATAGTTTCATGCGAAGGGATAGACCTTTATGCACAACATAACAAAAAACTAAACATCAGAGTGACTTTAATATATTTATAATAAATTACTTAGATATTTACACATATAAATAAATGAGAACCTACATAATAATATAATACCTATAAATACTATACATAAATATCAATAAATACCTATACAATATATAAATAAAATATAATCTACTACAGAAGAGAAAGGTAATGTTCCT
This sequence comes from Argyresthia goedartella, assembly GCA_949825045.1. Lineage (NCBI taxonomy): Eukaryota > Metazoa > Arthropoda > Insecta > Lepidoptera > Argyresthiidae > Argyresthia > Argyresthia goedartella. Next base: position 25,716,876 of record OX463832.1, read on the forward strand.
TCAAACTACTTTTGAAGATGTTAAGAGATGGACTGTCCCTGATGGTGCTGGGGAGTTTGTTCCAGAGCTTGATAGCCCGGAGTCGGAACCCATGTTCATATGCGACAGTTTTATGTTGCGGTGTTGTGAGCAGCAACCGAGTGTGAGGTGTCCGAGGCCTATCTGAAGAAAGAAAAGTGAACGAATCACGTAAGAAGCCAGGGTAATGAGGATTATGTAAAATCTTAAAGAGAGTGAAGAGGATGTGGGAATCCCGGCGAAGACGGATTGGAAGCCACTTCAGATCCCTGCGATACTGAGAAACATGGTCAAATTTGCGCAAACCGAAAATAAACCGAATCCCAAGATTTTGAAGTCGCTCGAGTTTGTCCAGTTGCTCTTCGTTTGCGCTGATCCAGCAGACATCTCCGTAGTCAATGAGGGGAAGTAACAGAGATTGGGCGAGTGTAATTTTGGTCTGAAGAGGTAAGAAGTGCTGAAGTCGTCTGAGGGTAGTAAAACGTAGCGAAGACACGCCTACTAACCTCGCAGACATGCGCTGACCAAGACAGCAGGTTATCAAAGATGACTCCGAGATTTTTGGCCTTGGAGCTGTAGGGAACATATGCTGTAACACTTGGAGAGAGTGCCTGGACCCGATAATCATTAACTGCGACTTACAAGGATTGACGAGTAGCCCGTGTGACAGAGCCCAACCCCTGATACACTCAAGATCAGCATTCAGCAAGGCCACAGCAGAGTTAACATCACAAGGAGAAAAATGACGGTAAATTTGGAGATCATCGGCATAGAGATGATAAGAGGAAGAGAGAGTATCTGAGATAGAATTTATGAAGACAGAAAAGAGAAGAGGGGAGAGGATACCACCCTGAGGCACCCCTGCAAAAAGGTCGCACCATTCTGTTGAAGTCTCCTCGGACCTTATACGCTGCTGACGACCTCTCAGGTAGGAGTCGAACCAGCTGGGTGAGGCCGGGGAGACATTCAGAGACTTCAGTATCTCAACGAGGATGTCGAAATCAACACAGTTGAATGCGCTGCTGAAGTCAAGTAACGCTAGTACGGTGAGCTGTTTCTCGTCTATAGCCAAGTGAATGTCGTCAGTGACTTTGAGTAAGGCCGTAACGGTACTATTACCCGGCCTGAATCCCGACTGGAATTGATTCAGCAGACATTGAGACGTAAGGTAGGAGGAAAGCTGGGAGTGGACAATGGATTCTAGGACTTTGGAAAGGATAGGCAGGATAGAAATAGGACGATACTCTTTGAAAGAGGAGGGGTTTGAGGATTTGGGTAAAGGTATGACTAATGTTTTTTTCCACACATAGGAGAAAGAACAGCTAGAGAGAGAGTGATTTATAATGTGTGTGATAGCGAGAAGAATATAATCGAGCACGTTGCTGATCATATTAGAGCAGATGCAATCATCACCTACAGGTTTCGACGAGATAGCCAGCACCGCCTTCTTAACTGTGTCAATTCCGACTGGACTGAAGTTGAAAGGAGTGGAGGTCAACGCCGGCCTGGAGCGGAGCCCATGCAGAGTGGCATCCTTAACGATGGGATCCATAACGACTGGGGGAGCCGAGAAAAATCTGTTAAGACCGTTGAGATCGACGTCACCAACCATTTGATTCTGGGGCTTACCGACACCTAGAGATCTCAGGAATTTCCACACTTCGGAAGGGGTGTAGTTTTGAATGCACTCAAAGATGTGGCGGCGCTTGGCATCACGGCACATACGGTTACAACGGTTCCGGAGGCATTTGTAGGCAGCAAAATTATCGTCGGTGGGTTCCTTTTTATGCTGATATTTAGCTCGGTTCCGTTTAGCCATCAACCGTTTGATGGGGTCCGTGAGCCAAGGCGCAGGAAGGTGTTTTACTTTGACCTTTTTGATGGGTGCGTGTTTGTCAAATAGTCCCAGAATAATTGTGTTGAAATGGTGGATCTTGTCGTCAACGGCCTCACTAGAAATGACAGGTGACCAATCGATTGATGATGCATCAGATTGGAGTAACGATGGATCAATACCCTTAAAGCTACGAAGAAAGATAAATTTGGCTCTGTTCTTGGGAGACTTGACCTTATAGGAGAGATAAACCAGGTCATGATAAGAAAAAGGAGAATTAAATTGACCGTGGGCAGCAACTTTGTCTATATCAGATGATATCATGATATCAAGGAGAGAGGGAGTACAATGTGGTTGACAATGAGTCGCATTTAGAGGAAGAATATGCAAGTTGAATGAATTGACAATAGACCGGAGTTGGGCCGAGCGGGAATCATTTTTAAGAAGACATGTATTAAAGTCGCCGAGGATTAGGACATCATTATAAAGAGGAGTCAGCTCATTGAGCAGGGACTCGAAGGTATCGAATTAATTGATGAGAAGCGAAGGACTGTAGAGAACACCGAGCAGAACTTTACTATGGTGAAGACAGATTTCAAAGAAAAGATGTTCAGCAGATTCAGAGTACTCACTCGGGGAGACACTCACAACTTTGCAGGATATGTCCGAACGAAGGAAAATAGCTACACCACCACCAGCTTTTCCAACTCTATCGTTCCGATACAGCTGGTATCCAGGTAGTGAATACATGGTGGAAGGCAAAGAAGGTTTTAGGAAAGATTCAGAAATAAGTATAGCATCCACATGTTTTGTGCTGAACGCTTCGAGAAGGTCTGGGTAACTAGAGTGGATGCTTTGGGAATTTATATAAACAATATTTAAGTTACCCTCCAGGCCAACAAAGACAGTCCTCAGTTTGGCGGATAGCGGTTCCACCACAAAGGAGTTATCGCTCTCCGCACTAATGTAGTCGTCGCTTGAGGAACAAGAGAAAAAACTATTATCAATATGACATAAATTATCCATATGTATAAAATAATGAAAGATATAATAACTACCTAATATATGTATATATATATAACTAAAACTAAGTTTAGTTTAGTTAAACTAAACTAAAACACAAATAATGGAACCTGACCTAGGAATACTGGAAGAAATCAAAATGTAAACTATAATAGCTCTTCATAGGTACTTAAGACATTGGAAAATACACACTGCACATCGGGATTGACACAGGAAGAAAACAAAATTAATTAAATAAATCTAAAGTGAAAAAGATAAAAAAAAAAACACGAGTACACATTTCGCGATTCGGAACTAGCCGGAACGGAACTACGGAACATAATCAGGAATAAGGAAAAAAAAAGCACGAACATGAACTCAGCTTTGTGACCGATGACAGATGAATTAAAAATATATAGTTATTTAAATGTACCTGCAAGAATTTACAAAATTACAACCTTATTAACTACAATGGTTCTTTACTGTACTTTTTGTTTGAACAATACAAGGAATAGAAAAGATGTTTCATACTTCACTTATCCCAAGGAGTTTACTAGTTAAGTAAATATACCAGATAATATCTATCGCGCAAACCGTGTTATTTAGTTATGTAGGTACTTTGAGTAATAATGTATTTATACATTATTACTCAAAGGGTAGGTATTTGTTATTACTACGTGGGGCGCACTGTAAGTTTCCGGAATGAATATGAAAAAATACTATTAAAGGTACAAAATTAATTTATTGTTTTTCAAAATAATCTCCCTTGGTGTCTATGCACTTTTTCATTCGATGAAACCAGTTTTGAAAACTTTTGTGCCACTTCTCTGTGGTGACCTCTGAAACGTGTTTTTCATACTCCTCGACAGCCTCTTCTGGTGATGAAAATCGTTGACCGCGTAATTGGTTCTTAATTTTTGGGAACAGAAAAAAGTCACAAGGTGCTAGGTCGGGACTGTATGCAGGATGACTCATGAGTTCTACATTTTTCGCCTTCAAAAAGTCGTTTGTCTGTCTGGCCGTGTGAGAACTAGCATTGTCGTGGTGCAGGATGATACGGCGTTTACGGTTATTTTTACGGAGTTCGTCAATAACTTCCGGCAAACAAATGGTCGTGTACCAGTCACTATTCAATGTACGACGATTCTCTAAAGCAACAGTAGCCACGTGTCCAGTTTTATTAAAAAAAGAAGCAATCATCCGCTTAGATGGACTTTTCACGCGCGCCACTTTGGTTGGTTTCGGCTCATCTTGAAAGACCCATACGCTCGATTGCTGCTTTGTTTTGGGATCGTAGCAATAAATCCATGTTTCGTCACCTGTTACTATGTCCCACACCAAATTTGACGCACCTTCGTTGAATCTGGTAAGCATGGCACTGCACCAAGTGACGCGGTCCGTTTTTTGAGCCTCGGTCAAGTTGTGTGGGATCCACCGCGAGCACAGCTTTCTCACACCCAAATGTTTGTGTATGATTAATTGTATTTGAATTGAATGAAAATTTGAATAATTTGCGCGAATTTCATGGTAGGTCACATGCCTGTCTGTTTCAATCATACGGCGCACAGCATCGATGTTTTTGTTGGTCACAGCGGTGGACGGCCGACCATCGCGAGATTCGTCACTGAGATTGATACGACCACGCTTGAATTCTGCAAACCAGCTATAAACAGTTGTCTTGCATGGTGCTTCATTGCCAAAAGCTGTTTCAAGCCGAGCGATGCTCTGTTGAGCTGTCAAATTACACTTGAAATCGTAGAAAATCATACTACGAAAATTTTCCCGAGTTAAATCCATGTTGATGCAGACACACAATTTTTTAAATGGCGCCACAAGGTAAAAACAAAAGGCAGTCAGATGAAACAAACTGCATTCTATAGCCAAAGAGTTTTATTTTCAAATGTTGCAATAAATTTTTAAATATTGTTTATGTAAGTGGCCAGTTCCGGAAACTTACAGTGCGCCCTATGTATTTTATTACATACTAATTGGGTGAATCTACTTCCTTACACGTACATACTTTCTTACGTACTTCTTTAATACACGGCCCCGATTCTGCCAGCCAAATGGCGTGTAAATGGCACTCACCGCCAGCTGCCTATACAGCAGTCTCAACTCCTGCAGCGGGACATAGCTGTCGACCGCGAAGGCTAGCTGGTACAACTGGGGGGCCGCGGCCGCGGGGGGCGACGTGAAGCGCGCCGGGCCGGGCCGCCCCGAGACTTCCACGTGTTGGCGAGCCCTGCCCAGGCTGTTGTCGCCTACGCAGCTGTGGAAAAAAATATGGAGTACATTCACCATTTTGCGCGTCGGTGAAGTGCTTGTTAGTAGGTATGACGCGTCACCAAGCCCAAACTTGATGATCTCACAAGTAAGCACCCCAGGGTTCTGTCGCTCACCTAACTGCTCCGTCATCAGGTGATGATGATGATGATGAGAAGGAGAAATAGGCAAATTTTGTTGAAGGACCAGTCTGATGAACTCTAACTCGATGGGTTTGCTGGTAAGCATGTCAAGGATCCGCCGTCCAATGCGATCATCGGACTACTGGCATGAAAGGATGATGACTGAAATTCTAGCTCCATCATCAGTCCAGGGGGATTACCACAATCTTTTTCCGATTCAAATTAGGTTCAAAACAACAACATCACCATGGCAACCATTTCCATTCCAATTCGCCATAATGGGCTTTATTTACCTAATACCAAGACTTGTTTTAAGACGGTCACGGTAATTTTGCGGATCAAATCAGGTTCCTAATCTGAATCGGCATAAGACGTGGTGGTAACCCCCCAGATAAAGGTACCGTGTAAAAATGAAAATTAGATACAACTACAATCCCAATATTACAACACTTTGTTTGTTATTGTACTTTTTGTAGGGAATCTAATAATCACAAGTACTACCTACAGCGACTACAAAAGAGGACGGCTTCACAAGTGGAGGACGGGTGTCGGGGCCTGTACGGCGGATAAGCCGTGAGGGTTAGTGATGAATACCGTAAAACCAAGTGTATCAAATTCTCACTTCCAAATGTCAGGCAAGTTGAGACCAGTTTAGTGTTAGACAACAGCACGTTAGAATTAGTAAATGATGCGAAGTTTCTGGAATAACCATTGATAGCAAATTGCAGTGGGGACCCCACATAGATAAATTAGCTGGTAAATTAAGTTCTGCGGCTTACGCTGTTAGGAACATCAGACAAAGCACGGATGTGGCTACATCTAGGCTAGTATATTTTAGTTACTTTCATAGTGTCATGTGCTATGGTATCTTGTTGTGGGGGAAAGCAGCGGATATTCAAACTATTTTTATTTTACAGAATAGAGCTATTCGAGCAATTTATAATTTAAAAAGAACAGACTCCTTAAGAGAGCATTTAAAAAAAAATACATACTAACTGTAGCTAGTATTTTTTTTTCGAAAATATGATGTATGTACGCAAGAACCTTACAACATTTACCAAACTTGGCGATAGCTGCAATGTTAACCTAAGAAATAATCACAGACTGTGTGCGCCCCGATTTAGGCTCGCGAAGGTTAGCAATTCTTTCAAGGGTCAGTGCATTCTCTACTATAATAAGATACCTCTAGAGATTTTGAAATATCCATTTGAGCAATTTAAAAAGCATGTTAAAGCGACTTTGTCGAAAAAAGGACATTACAATGTTCGAGATTACTTAAATGACAGGACTGTATGGGGTTAATCTAGTTCAACACAGACCTCGCTGTTAATAATTTTGTAATTATTTATTATTGCCTGCTTATTAAAATAAAAAAAACATAATTGTATTAGTTAAGCACAACACAACCTATTTTTAAAAAGAGATCTAAAAATCAATCTGTGGGAGTTTCTACGCCCTGCTTCTCCCACAGTGGTCCAATGTAGAGAAGAGGCAAAAAATTACGTTTGCTAAGTATATGTAAATATCTACAGTAATAAAGTACTTTGACTTTGACCTAATATACAAATTATCGCGATTTATCCATCGGATAGGATTTCTGCCCAGGCATTAACTACTTAGACAGGAAGCGTTTTAGGTGATTTGCTAAGCAGATATTATGCTACTTTGGCGTTTTGCTTTTTAGAAGACCTGCTCATGACGGGTCTTGATGGTGATGGCTTAACTTGTGAGCACAACTTGTGAAATATACCATAGTATGATACTTAATTTACAATAGTAAGTTTAAACTAATAACACATCTAACTACTAGAATATTATTATGGAGTGAGTGGCAGAGACAACACATAAACCATGTAAGTTTACATCGTCGCTTCATTAAAATAGTTTCAATATTTCCATTGTAGCATGGACAAATTAAAAAAAAACGGTATCACGCGACTATAATGGGCCATGAAAAGGTGTCTATATGCGACTCAACGAGACAGTAGTCATAGCGGGATCTGTTGTATGATATTCCATAAACTAGGCATTGCGATAGTAATTGGCTGACCATTATCAGACAACTAACCAAGTGCAACTAAGCCAGTGTACGAACGCGCGGATAGTCCGTTCTTTATTAGGTTATTGCTGTCACCCATTATTCAATATCTCACTCGATTGCGAGTGGTTATCGAAGCTAAGACGGAATATTCGGTTTGAACGACTTTTGGCGAGTTATCTTATATTTATATCCATCAACCTCGTCATACGGACTCTGTGAGCTGAAAAGTGCGAATCAAGAGCATTTCGGAGGCCTCCAGAAGACATCAAAATCGGATTGCAGGGACGGATACAAATATATGAGGAATAATTTTCAACTCATTACTTTTTACTTTTTATATTAGTTAGCCCCGAGTATGATGGGCGAGATGTGCGTCTCACAGGCAGTCCGCGACAAATCCTTCTAAGAATAGAATTTATCTAAGGGAGCACATTTATCTAACTGTCACAAGATAAAATACGACGAAACGAAATAATTAAACAAAACAAGTGGGAAATAGAAGATAAAGAAGAAGACAAAACACCATAACAAGATAGAAATGGACAGACTGATGCCAAGATTCCATGCCGTGTGCGCAACAAAAAAAAACGGCTCCGACTTTAGCGTGTGTTGCAGAGATGGGCGCTACCAGTAAATACTCAAATTAATAAATACTGAACACATATGGGTAAATTCTGAGTATTTACTGGGAACCAGGATTTAATATGCTTTAAAAATCCTCATTTGTAGGTATTAACATTCGTAGGGAGTATAGTTGTAGTTAAAAATGTAACAATGATGCTAAATAAATACGGAAAGTAAGATGTTCTGCTAAAAATATTAAATAGTAAATACTCCCACTTTTGGATATTTATCGAGTAGAAACGAGTGTTTAAGAGCATCAAATACTTTTACTTTTAGATATTTATCGCGTACAAACGAGAGTTTATGAGTATATCCTTCGACGAGTAAATACTCGAGTAGAAACCCATCTCTAGTTGCAGGACCTTCCAGCTGTCATGTCAGTCCCAACCTGTAGTTCCCGAAGTCCTCGGGCTGCACGTTCTGTATGACGAGCGTGTGGTTGTTGCCCCGAGCTGACATGGTAATCCGCTCCGTCGCGCTGAGAGGGAACGAGTTCTGGTACCAGGTCACCTGCAAATTGGAGAAAGAGTTTTTTGGTAATGAGTGTAATGTTTTGGTACTGTGCCTTTATGCTCTCGTATGGGAAAGGCGTGACTTTATGTTTGTTGTGGTGTCAGAAAAAGTATTTTCTCACAAAAAAAGTATGAAATATTCCCCTATCATCTGTGAAGATAGTATCCGAAAGTGACTCATCCTGGACAATTTTCAGAAGTGTCCAGGTAAACGCAAAATTGTCCAGTAAGTAAGTATGAAATCCCATTACATATCATAATATTGAAATATAGAACTATTTTTTTTTTCAAAAATAAGCTAAGGAGTTTATTAGCAGTTAAGGGCCTTTAATAAAAAGGAGGTTGACGTTTCCGAATTGAACTTATATTGCACGATGTAAAATGGCGGAAAACTCAGTTCATTAGTATTTTTGCTATTTTTATACTAATTAGGAATTCGATACTAACAGAAGAAAAAGAAGAATAAAAATAAAATTTACAAATAACATAAATGGCTTTATTTTTGAGAAAAGCACTATACACGCTTTGACCATAAGTGCCATCCTGGCCTTTTATTATAGCCATAAGCCGGCTAAATCATACTCGTCCAGGACCAGACCAGTAAGTAAGCCATTACTGGTCTCTGCAGTAATCTACTATTTCTCAAAATTTGTATGAAATGTTTCCATAACATCTGTGAAGATAGTATCCGAAAGTGACTCATCCTGGACAATTTTTGGAAGTGTCCAGAAAAACGCAAAAGTGTCCAGTAAGTTTTTTTTTCACAAATAAGCTAAGGAGGTTTTTGGCAGTTAAGGGCCTTTAATAAAAAGATGGTACCAAAGAGGTTGACGAGTCCGCATTGCACTTATATTGCTATTGATAAGTACTAATTAGGCATAAGGAATTCGATACTAACAGAAGAAAAAGAAGAATAAAATAAAATATTTACAATAAACATAAATGGCTTTATTTTTGAGAAAAGCACCCCCCACTGGATGTGGTTGGAACACGATCGGGTTGTTTGCTATTATAGAGAAGAGCCACTTAATGTGGGCTGATTATAATGCTAATAACGATACGGCTTCTGCAGTCGGCTTGCAGAGTAAGGCAATGTAGAGTGCCCTAGTAGAGTTTGTTAGCGTTAGTCTTGGACCTAAAGTATTTTGGATGAAACACTTACGTCAGCCGGCGGGTCGGCTAGTACGGTGCAGAGCAGCTCAGCTCTGAACCCCTCCCCCGTGTGCACCCACGACCGCTCCACCACAATCTCTGGAGGATCTGGAACATACGATTTAAGCAAACATTATTCCACCGATGACAAAACGGTGAGATGTCGCTGGATGTGGTTTGCTTGGAAGGGAGCCCCGTACCCCGCAGTGGGTCGATCTGGGCTGCTGAGGGTTTAGTGGTTACTTATCGCACAGGAGATAAGAAGGTAAGTAACTCGTCTAACGAGCATTACGGACATTCTAATGGTGATAGCGATAACGGGTAAAGTCGCAAATGTCGAGCAAAATTGTCCCATAAGGTCGTAAAGAGGTGAAAGTGGCTCTGTACTTAAACCTACATCTTTATTCCCACCAACGCAGTTCAGTTGACTGAACTAGTGGGATTTTTTCCCCCACTAGTTCAGTTGAAAATGAAGCTTTTTACCTGGCTTCACTTCTGGTAGTAATCTTTGCTCATATTATAAATATTGCGGCTCATATATTCACGAATCGTTTTGGTAAAGTATATTTTGACGACCCGAATGACCGAGTCAGCAGTGACCCTGCCTAGGAAGCCAAGGGTCCCGGGTTCGAGTCCCGGTGGGGGCAAATATTTTTCTGATGAGCTCGGGTGTTTGTACCCTATTCATGGTTGTTTATCTATCTAAGTATAATATTTATCTATATAATTATGTATATCGTTATGTAGTATCCAAGATACAGGGAATAGTAGTTTGGGGCTAGATCAATGTGTGTAAATAACATAAAATAGTGTCCAAGGTATTATTATTATTATTATTATAGAAGTGCAGGAAGTTGTTTATTAATATTTTGAAGAATATGCAGAGGTGTACTAGCTTGTTATAAAAAAAAAACTCCAAATCTTATACACAACGTACTATATAGGAACACATATCTCCTTAGGAGGTTTTAAATGAGGCGCGAGCCTGTAGAATTTTTCATTAGTTTTCGAATGTATTACCAAGTCATGAGGTCGAAAATGCGGTGCAGAGCCGCAATTTAACTGACTCGGTGGCCAAAATGAGAACTAAAGCCACTGGTATGAAATGTCATTTGTAGGACGTTAACGCTGGCGAGAAGCGGTCATCGGATGAGTTAAGGTGACGAAGGAGTTTCTTGGGTGGAGCTGAAGTGAAGATTGTGGCACTGTGCCGTAGAATTCGGGCGATATGACGCCTAATGAACATGCTTGAGTGACTGAGTAGTTCTCAATAATTGGTCAAGTATAATAAATAAACGCACACGAAGGGTTCCATACCATCTTACGAGAAAACTTCACCAATAAAAATAACAAAAAAATATATGTCCGAACAAAAAAGAGCTCCGTGGTCTAATGGGGTGTTGTGAAATCCAACGCTAAGGTTTCTGGAGCTTTCGAAACATTCTTCACCAATGTTCCCTTAACCACGACAGACCGTTTAAATCCATCTCCATATGAAGCAGAGACTTTGTTAAAAAACAACAAAAGCTTCAGTAATGTATACCTTAAATTTCATCATGTATATCCCCAGGACATTGTCGAAACCTTTAGATTACTTAACTTAAAAAATAATGAATACCTTTGGGGTATATCAGTCAAAGCCATTGGTTCAGTAATTCTAGTTATAGCCCCTTAGCTTATATATTAAATAAATGTGTTGACGATGGAGTTTTCCCAGACTTCATAAAACACGGTAAACTGATACACACACAGGTTCACCTCTGTTGAGTCGGGAGAAAAGGGTAAACCTTCAAAAATAAAAATAACAATTAATAATAGCAAAATATTTGAAAAGATTATGCTCAGTCAAATGCTCTCACACTTCAACCGTACAAAACAACTCCTTGCCAAATAATACGGTTTCACTAGGGGTAACTAGACTACGGATGCAGTTATTACTCTTATATCTCATATTTATTATGCATCGGAGGCCGCACAGGATGCTGTCGGAGTGTTTTGCGATCTGTCGAAGGCATTTGATTGTGTTGATCATGATACATTACGGAGTTAGAAATACAGCGTTGGATCTAATAAGATCAAACTTAAGCAAGAGAATTCAAAAGGGAGAAGTCAGCGGCATTTAATCTGATGGATCGGGTGTAATTGGCGTTCCACAAGGTTCCATATTAGGCCCTTTATTATTCCTGGTATATATTAACGATCTGCCTTTCATGGTGGAGAAATTGACTGACATAAAGTTGTTAGCTGATTATACTTCACTGGTCTTCAAAATTGAAAGACTAAAAGAAGATTTTGATGATGTTAATGGTGTATTGTCTTTAAACTTGAATTGGTTCACAGTTAATAATTTATTGTTAAACGCTGGTATAACCAAGTGTATCAAATTCTCACTTCCAAATGTCAGGCAAGTTGGGACCAGTTTAGTGTTAGACACCAACACGTTAGAATTAATAAATGATACGAAGTTTCTTGGAATAACCATTGATAGCAAATTGCAGGGGGAACCCACATAGGTAAATTAGATGGTGAATTACGTTCTGCGACTTACGCTGTCAGGAACATCAGACAAAACACGTATGTGGCTATATCAAGGCTAGTATATTTTAGTTACTTTCATAGTGTGATGTCCTATGGTATCTTGTTGTGGGGGAAAGCAGCGGATATTCAAACTATTTTTATTTTACAGAAAAGAGCTATTCGAGCAATTTATAATTTTAAACGAACAGACTTATTAAAAAATTGACATACTAACTGTAGCTAGACAATTTATTTTCGAAAATATAATGTATGTATAACCTCACAACATTTTCCAAACTTAGCGATAGCTGTAATATTAACCTAAGAAATAATCACAGACTAGTTGTGCCTCGGTTTAGACTCGCGAAGGTTAGCAATTCTTTCAAGAGTCAATGCAATTCTTTCAATACTACAATAAGATAGCTCTGGAGATTTTGAAATTACCATTTGAGCAATTTAAAAAGCATGTTAAAGTGACTTTGTCGAAAAAGGGAAATTACAATGTTCAAGATTACTTTAATGATGTAACTATAAGGAGTTAATCTAGCTCAACACAGTCCTTGCTGTTATCAATTTATTAATCATAATAATTAATATTGTAATATTTGTATTAGTTGGGCACAAGAAATTCTTAAAGAGATTAAAAAATCAATCTATGTGAGTTTCTAACCTGCTTCTCCTACAGTGGTCCAATGTAGAGAAGAGGCAAAAAATGACGTTTGCTAAGTATATGTAAATATCTACAAGTAATAAAGAGTTTTACCTGTAGACACGCGTAAACCCTATCTATTTCTGACACTTTTTTATTATTATTCTTTTCATTCACATTCACATTCGGATGTAACTGCTGAGTCTCTGCGTCTCCTAGGTGAGGGCTGAAAACCAGTGCTGCTCTTAACGAGCAATAAACACTGAGCTTTGACCTTTTCGCGTCAATGCAGCGCGCCTACATACCGACCTATATTCTTCTTTTTATTTTATTGTTTTAGTAATAATCTTATGAGTTTTTTTTTTTTTATTACTTTGCTTTCATTTAAGTTATTTTATAGTTGCACCTCCGTATCACTTTCAATTTGTATGTGTGCTGCTTTGATGCAATAAACGTTAATCTAATCTAATCTAATCTAATAATTATAGTAATAATAATATATTTATTTGTCACAAAAATCTGATTTGTTACATAGGTTTTACATTTGATGTTTACCAAATTGTATTTTGTGATGTGAACCATTAAGTATGGTTGATTTATCGAGATCTAAACTAGGCAGAGCCTGTGCTATAGATCTCAATAATCCTTAGCGCTTTCATATATAAACATGACACATTCTTGTCGCTTTTCGCTTTCGGTTTTAAGTAAGTCTACATTATTAAAATTCTGATAACTAGATACGAAAATTAAATAGATTAGGTTAGATGTTAAGTGTTTGTGTACGTTTGTTAGTGTTCCTGTGAAGTGTAGTGAGTGCGTGATACTGTGTGGGGTGAGTTGTGTTTGTGAAGTGTGGACAAATTGGGAAAATGGAAGGAATAGTAATCCCTATTACGTGATTCTCGTAAGTAGGTTTTCAGTTTTTTCATAGTCAAGTGATAGCAGCCAGTCACTGATTTTAATTATAGATTCGCGACTATCTAGAGTATATAGGTTGCTTATGTTTAGGCAGGCTTTGTTGTACAGAGTTCCGCTTAAATTTCATTGGAATCTGTAGGCAAAAAATGTATTGAATTTAGGAATTTCTTATATTCTGTCTTTACACCGCAAGAGCTAGTATAATTAAGAATTAGAGAAAGAAATTAAACAAAGACACTTACTTATACAGGGACCAACGACCCTAATATATATAAATATAAATCCATCTTATGTGAATATTGATGTACATACATATAGTGAGTGAATGGATGTGTGAAAGTGTGTGTGTGTGTGTGTGTGTGTGTGTGTGTGTGTGTGTGTGGGTGAGTAAATATTGAAATAAATAAATAAGTAGATCATTATAGGTTTGACATGAGATGATGAGAAAGAGTATTCGAGTACCTATGTAGATAGCCTAAAAGATAACTAAAATATTACTAAATGGGTATTTTCATAAAAGCTTCAGTGCTGTAATAGTCTAGAGTTAGCAGCCACTTTCTGATAATTGCCTTAGCTTCCCAGACCGTGCATAATTTTATATCATTATGAGTGCATACTGTGTTGTAAATGAATGGGATGGAGAATGGGCTGAAACGCTGAGCGAACGCAGTTCGGACTGCGGGTGTTGGTACTCTATAAAGTCTTCTCTTCATCAGAGAAGTGTAAACTTCTGAGTTCAGTACCGTCCTATGGTGGTGAAGAGAGGCCCTCAATATATAAAGTTGCCGCACAGATAGTGTGTTGCATTCCTGTAAAAGGACCGTTGTAGGGTAGCGGAATGGCCTCCTGTGCATCACCAGCAGTGAACGTTGCGCCCGCTCTAATGTGATTAAAATAGTTTTAGCTGAACTACCCCATGCTGTGATGCAGTACAACAGAAGAGGCTGACAAAGGGAAGAGTAAACAAGATTCAAAGTAGCTGAGTCCGCACCCTGGCGAAGTAGCTTCATTACTGGGATCAGCCCTCGGACCCGGCCTGTCAAGTTAATGACGTGATATATATCTGAAAGTTGGTTTGTCATCAAGTATCAAGCATAGGTATTTGATTTTGTCAACTCTGGATATTAAGGGCCAATGACATTGATTGCTGTTATCTTGGCAGGAATGAATTTGGAGCTCCTTAAAATCAGATGGTGGTCGAGAAGTTTTATGGAAGCAAACAAACTTTGCTTTGTTCGCGTTGAGGGAAAGAAGATTTTCATCCAGCCACTTGCCCATCGCCGACATGCATTCTTTTGTGTGAGATAATACGAGATCCCAGGTGTCTTGGCTAATCACTATTGCCGTTTCGTCTGCGTAACAAAATAACTCTATGTCATCCCACGAGCCTAGTGATTTCCAGATATCTTTTATATAAATAATGAACAGTATAGGTCCGAGAATACTGCTCTGGGGCACGCCAAAGTTGATGGCGTCTTCTGAACCTATTACGTCCCCTATTTTGATGCACTGGGATCTATTTCGGAGGTAGAGAACCAGCCAAGAGCACTACCTCTGATACCGATAGCCTCCAGTTTGTAGAGAAGGATTAGCGATGACACTGTGTCGAACGCCTTGGCCAGGTCCAGAAAGACGCCGACACACACCCTGCCTCTATCTAGCTCACCACATACTACTTTGAGCAGTTCAGTGACAGCGTCCTCCGTAGACCTGCCTTGACGAAAGCCATATTGTCCATCTGATAGAATCCGTTGAGACTCGAGAAATCCTATGAGGTACTTGCTTACAATTTTTTCTAATATTTTTGAAAGGGAGCTCAGCAGCGAGATAGGTTTGTAATTCGACGGTTCCTTCTTATCACCCCCTCCTTTGTAAACTGGAATGACTGCGGCTTTTTTTCAGCACTGAGGAAAATTGCCTGAACAAAGGTTGAAGATGTGCGTCAGGGGACCCAGAATAGTCTTCGATATGGATTTGAGCTTATTGTTGATCCTGTCTAAACCCGGGGCACCGTCAACTCTAAACTGTCAAATTATAGTCTCTACCTTTTTCGCGTCTGTTAGGTGAAGAAATAATGAGTCCGAATGTTTTTTGCCAAAGTATCCTAGTCAGTGTTAAGCTTTTCCATGGTTTTGTTTGCCAAATTATGTCCTACTTTAGTGAAGTAGGAGTTGCAGTGAGTTAGTGATTCGTTAACGGAAAGTTTGGCTGATAATAGTTCGTCACTCGGAGTATTTCTTTTATTAATTTCACATATGTTTTTTATTGTTTTCCACATGCTCTTAGGATTATTCTTGTTATCTTCGAGTGTTTGTTTGTTGTATTGGCACTTGAGCCGTTTTAAAAGATCACTCCTGTATCTAATGTAGGTTATTCCCAGAATTAAGTTTTTTGGTTCCTTGCGGGTTCGGGTGTGCAGCTGGTCGCGGTGTTTCATGCAGCGAATGAGCCCAGGAGTGATCCAGGGTTTCCTAGCGTGCTTAAATTGGCTAATTTTAATTGTTTTAGTATTTCTTCTGGTAGTTTCTGTAAGATTATTTGTAAATATTTGTGCTCCTGTAGTAGCATCGTCGCAATTCAGTACCAGTGTCCAGTCAATACTGCCTAGTTCGTCCACTACTGCTTCTAAATCTGTTTTGGTAACATATCTATTGCTCTTTTGTTTCTTTAAGGACAGAGAAAGGCTACTTATAGTGACGCTGTGGTCTGTCACATGTGTTCCGCAGACGATGCCTGCCGCTTCTATTTTTGGTCCGACAAAAATATGATCCAGACAATTTAGACCCCTAGTAGGCTTTGTAATTACTGCGTAATGTTTTGCGCGCGCCGTTCACTATCTCGGTGGCGTAGCGGTGTTAGCGCTGCGGTCCTATCGACTCGCGGCTCAAGTAAAACTATATATACTATAACTATTTTCGTGAAAAGTCAATAGGTTGTATTTTAAATCGCAAAATGTAGTTTACAAAGTTATTGGTGCGGCTACTTTACTACTTGATTTTGATTGAATCTAAAATACTTACCTAAAAAATAGGTTCACAGTCCTCCCTGTCAGCGAGGTCTACTGCCCACAGGGTTACTAGTAATAATACCTTGAACACTACTTACACACATTGATCTAGCCCCAAACTAGGATTCCCTGTATCTTGGTTGCTAGACAACGCTACTCGATAGACAAACAACCATGACTAGGGTACAAACATCCGTTCCCATCAAACAAATATTTGCTCCCACCGGGACTCGAAACCGGAACCCTTGGCTTCGTAGGCAGGGTCGCTGCCGACTCGGCCATTCGTGTCGTTAGTGACCGCCCGGTTTCCGAAAGGAAAATTCGCTGTTGACAACTTGTCAAACTCTTGTGAAACGTATTTCAACCAATCACGTGCCGCTATTTTGAATTAACCTTCGATTAATCAGCTTTTACATTTGACCACTCTTCCAGAAACTGGGGGATATCAAATTTCAAGCTGGTTGTGAGTTAGTTAGTTACTTACAAAGCACCTGCAGCGTGAACTCCGTCACCACAGCTGGGCCGACGCCGTTGTCGACGGTGCACGTGTACACGCCGCTGTTCTGCCGCTCCAACCGGGACAGCTGCAGCTGCGGACCCTCTCCCACGCGGTCGCCGCTCTCGTTCTGTGGTTGGAGAAGGCACATTTGTTTACAAGTTAGTCTGTCGTACTAACGTTACATTAAAGGCATAGAAAATTTACGGACGACGCGTCAGATCATACATGTGGCACGTAATATTTACGGGTGGCATGTAATATTGTAATGTGTGGAGTTTATAACAGAGAATCAGAGATTCAGAGCATCAGAGAAACGGAGTAACAGAAAAACAGACAAACAAAGAAACAGAGAAAAAGAGAAACAGATAAACGGGGAAACAAAGAAATGGAGTAACAGAGAAACATATAAACCGAGACACAGATAAACAGATAAATAAACAAACCTATGTTCCTCTGTTTTTCTGTTTCTTTGTTTCACTGTTTATCTGTTTGTCTGTTCATCTGTTTATCTTTTAATCTGTTTGTCTATTTATCTGTTTATCTGTGTCTCGGTTTATATGTTTCTCTGTTACTCTGCTTCTATAAGCAGACAAACAGGAAACAGATATAAAGAGAAAAACGTAAACAGAGAAACAGAGAAACAGGGAAACATAGAAACAGAGAAACAGAGAAACAGAGAAACAGAGAAACAGAGAAACAGGGAAACAGAGAAACAGAGAAACGGAGAAACGGAGAAACGGAGAAGCGGAGAAAAAGAAAAACAGAGAAACAGAGAAACAGAGAAACAGAGAAACAGAGAAACAGAGAAACAGAGAAACAGAGAAACAGAGAAACTGAGAAACAGAGAAACAGAGAAACAGAGAAACAGAGAAACAGAGAAACAGAGAAACATAGAAACAGAGAAACAGAGAAACAGAGAAACAGAGAAACAGATAAACAGAGAAACAGAGAAACAGAGAAACAGAGAAACAGAGAAACAGAGAAACAGAGAAACAGAGAAACAGATAAACAGAGAGAAGTAGAGAAACAGAGAAACAGAGAAACAGAGAAACAGAGAAACAGAGAAACAGAGAAACAGAGAAACAGAGAAACAGAGAAACAGAGAAACAGAGAAACAGAGAAACAGAGAAACAGAGAAACAGAGAAACAGAGAAACAGAGAAACAGAGAAACAGAGAAACAGAGAAACAGAGAAACAGAGAAACAGAGAAACGGAGAAACAGATAAATAGAGAAACAGATAAAAAGGGAACCAGATAAAAAAAGGAGCTCACCCATCGCCCGGTCTGTAACGGCTTCCGCCACGTCACGCTCGGCACGGGGTTGCCGGCCGCGCGGCACTCCAGCACGGCCGCGCCGCCGCGCCGCGCCGCCGCGTGCCGTGACTCCGGCGCCGCGCGCACCGACGGCGGGACGAGGACTTCGACCGTGTGGACTTGGTCGCGCGCGATCCGGTCGGAGATCTGGCAGACGTAGTCGCCGGCATCCTATGGAAGTAGAAATGTATTGAATTACGTTTGATAAGCCGGCCACCATCCTCTCCCTGTGTTGAGTAACTGGATAAAACGTGTCGAATGGCCAAGTCATACTTTTTAACCAAGATATGGGTATAGGCTAGGGCTTGTAGAGTTGCTACTCCTAAACTTAGGCCTTGTAGGGCTTATAGGCTTTGTTCTTAATTCATAATTTCTTTATTCCACACAAATTACATTAAAACGGCTAAGTGCGAGTCGGACTCGCACACGAAGGGTTCCGTACCATTTTGTATAAAAACGACAAAAAAAACACGTTTGTTTTATGGGAGCCCCCCTTAAATATTTGTATTATTTTAATTTAGTTAAGAATTTTACAAGTGAAAATATAACTAAATATTCTGAGAATATTTCAAGTGTCTACCTGTTGCCGTTATCAATAACGAGCAAAAACCATAAAAAAAACAGGTTTATTGTATGGGAGCCCCCTTAAATATTTATTTTGTTCTGTTTTATTATCTTTTCTTATAGCGGCAACAGAAATACATCATCTGTGAAAATTTCAACTGACTAACTATCACGGTTCATGAGATACAGCCTGGTGACAGACGGACAGACAGACAGATGGACAGCGGAGACTTAGTAATAGGGTCCCATTAGGCACCCTTCGATTACGGAAACCTAACAAGAGTTACATAAAAATAATGTTCTAAGGCGAGCTTAGCTCTAATAGTAGATCTTTTCCAGCAAACCAGGATAAGATGGGAATAGTTATTTGTGTCACAAGGGAGCAAAATGATGTATTTACGGCAAGGGCGTTACATTGAATCCAGAGGGAAGGGAAGGATTCTAAGATAGAATCCTGTGGGTAGCGAGGGATTCTAAGTTAGAATCCTGAGCGTAACAAAGGATTCCAGCGTTAACGCCCATGACGAAAATAATTTTGCTGCTGAGTGACACATACAACTTTTCACACCGACTATGAAGTAAATTTTAATAATAATAATAATAATAATACTTTGAATTATACTTTCACCACTTTTACAGTAATCGAACAACGTAAACAAAACTTTTTTTATATAATTGCGGACTGTGAATTATAAGGGAAAGGTCACTACAGATAAAATATTCCTGTGTACTTTGACCAATGCGTAAAAATAATCGAATCGAATATTACAATGGTTTCGGATATCAATATTCATTATATCACAATAACAGTCATCGATAGTTTTGATTTCAGTAAAACATATAGTTTATAGTGACATTTTTTTAAATATTACGAAAAATTCATAAATTTTCGTATAAAAGTTAAAGTTAAAACTTAAAACAAGTTTGTTTTTAATCGACTACGATGAAATTACAATCGATTATTTTACTAAGATCTGTTTTAAATTGGCACATTGCGTAAATGCTACATGCGAATGAAGAAATTAAAAAAGTAGCTTGAACAGAAAAGTAGCATTTTGCTCCCTCTCGTCGTGGAGCAAAACTTATTTTTCCGAATGATAGGTGTGAAAAGGTTATTTGCTGAGCAGGGGTAGACCTATGTGTACAACTTACTTTCATAGTGTCAGGTCCTATGGTATCTTGTTGTGGGGGAAAGCAGCGGATATTCAAACTATTTTTATTTTACAGAAAAGAGCTATTCGAGCAATTTATAATTTAAAACGAACAGCATACTAGCTGTAGCTAGTCAATTTATTTTCAATAATATAATGTATATACGCAAGAACCTTACAACATTTACCAAACTTAGCGATAGCTGCAATGATAACCTAAGAAATAATCACAGACTGTGTGCGCCCCGATTTAGACTCGCAAGGTTAGCAATTCTTTCAAGGGTTAGTGCATTCTCTACTACAACAAGATACCTCTGGAGATCTTGAAATTGCCATTTGAGCAATTTACAAAGCATGTACACATTTTACACTTTGTCGAAAAAGGGATATTACAATGTTCGAGATTACTTAAATGACAGGACTGTATGGGGTTAATCAAGTTCAACACAGACCTCGCTGTTAATAATTTTGTAATTATTTATTATTGCCTGCTTATTAAATTAAAAAAAATCATAATTGTATTAGTGAAGCACAACCTATTTTTAAAAGAGATCTAAAAATCAATCTGTGGGAGTTTCTACGCCCTTCTTCTCCCACAGTGGTCTAATGTAGAGAAGAGGCAAAAAATGACGTTTGCTAAGTATATGTAAATATCTACAGTAATAAAGTACTTTGACTTTGCATAGCATAGAATTCTATAATAGACCGCATTATAAAAATACCTACGTCCTACATGTTCTCACTTGTGGCAGAAACGGAAACGCCAATGTCTGTTGCCATAAAAAAATACGACGCCCAAAAAAGCGCGGGGCATCTTTTATAGGCCAATTACCATATTTTTTTTGTCAATTATCGTTTAGGGTATTCACCCCGCAAAGGTGTCGGTATAAAAAGGCGATTCCTTTTTATTAGTGCATTAAAATGTCTTGATAAATAGTATTTATGTTAAAAAATTGCGCCGTTGCAAGTAGCTGTTTTTAATTTTCAATTTCGGCTCGCCGCCACCTGACATTTTCACAAGCTTCAGGTTAATTGAAATAACTTTTTATTCTGTAAGAAGTGATTAATGTAACTGATTTAAATAATACAATCGGTGAAGTGCGAGTCGGTCTCTCTTAAGAAGACCATCGCACAAGAAAACTTAAGTACTAAAAATAAGAAAACAAAAACAATAATATATTATATTGCACTATATTGCCACCATATTTTCAACCTTATGGCTTGGTAATAAACTCTAAAACCAATGAAAAATTACTTCTCTTATGTCTTATAATGGGTTAAAAAACAAAAAAAAATGCTTGTCTGTAAAGTCGGTTTACGGACTATAATTTAACGTGATAAGATAAGAATAAGAAACTCTTAGGCCGATCGTGCCTCTCTATCGCTTGTTCAGCGCTCTCGCTTGCACGCTCGGCTCAGGCGGAACGTGACGCTTTTTCGTGCGTGCAGCCGGCGTTCTTCGATTTATAAGACATTATCACGATGCAACAGATCAAACGAATCCAAACTCGAGGGGTTTACTAGTAGCCGTTGAAGAGTTCCACTATCCACCTTCAGGTCCCATCATCAGATCAGCTCAATACCCTCACTAATCCATCAACTACTCACCGAGACGATTGTAAAGCGCCTAAACTCGGCAGGATTGCGTTATTTCATTACAGAGTTCCTGTGAACACCATCCGGCTCCATCATCAGATCAGCTCGATGACATCATAATATAATAATCATTGTCACAGAATTTACAAAATTATTCCAAATTTTAGCTCAAACGCAAACCGAGAAAAGTGTCAAATTTAACTTGCAAGATTTGTTTACGCTTCACTTACTTCCTTAGTTATAGGTGAACCTAATAAAAGCGTCTTGAAAAGAAAATTGTCCTAACGTGACGTGTCCAGAACTTAAAGATTGCGCAACTAATATAAAATCCGACATTGCTGTTAGTGCGTGCGGTCTGAGTGGAATCATATGCCGTTTGGCCTTTCTTGCAGCTAGTGCATCAAACCAGGCCCTGCCGTTGTGCGACCCTCCGCGGCAACTCTCCTCCGTCAAATGACAGTTCCGTCAATAAAAGCAAGGTTTGGCATCAATTTTCAAAATTAACGGCTGAAGCGTATCTAGTGTGAGGGTGAGAACACACGAGGCGGTGCGGCGCCGCCGCTGCGGTGTGGACATAAGCGATGGGCGAGTCAAGTTTATCTACACGAGTTACTCGCGCTATACTGCCAACTAGTTAACTTGAGTAGCCTTTTCTATCAACTTGAGTTTACTCGCTCAACATCCGCCGACTCGAGCGAAGCCGAAGCAGGGGGGTCTCACTATACAGTTAAGGTACGTTCGACCGGGCAACCCGATGGGCGGGAATTCAGTTATGATGCCG
Source organism: Argyresthia goedartella (assembly GCA_949825045.1). Lineage (NCBI taxonomy): Eukaryota > Metazoa > Arthropoda > Insecta > Lepidoptera > Argyresthiidae > Argyresthia > Argyresthia goedartella. Next base: position 25,739,460 of record OX463832.1, read on the forward strand.
CTCGCTTGGCTCGCAGTCGCCTCACGCGCTAGCCGCTCCTCATAAGCAACTTTTCTGTGATTTTTGCAACAATAATGACTTAAGTACCTAAAACATTTTATGGCGTCTAAAGGAATTCTTCACAAATAAAATTCGATTTCTTTTTAATTGAATACCTTTTTGTTTAACTAAAAGTAAACAGTTTAGATCCAGTATAAAACAAATGACAATTACATAACTAAGAAGGTAGGTAGCCAGCCTTAGAATTTACCAAAAGCCTGAATAAGTACTAATAACACCTCTCTTAGATAGAGTGGACTAAAATTCTCAAACGCAAATAATTGCACGTAGGTAACCCTACCGTGATCAAGCGAGACAGGAGTTTACAGGACGACCTTGTGATGTCAGAGTAAAAGAAGCTCTCAGGCGTATTGATGCGGCGCAATCAAGCCTGCGCTTTATTGTCGCGCAGCGACAGTAGCTATTTATTTAAAATGAAATGAAATGAAATGTTTTATTTGCCTGAAATGTGGTACAGTAAGGTGGTAATCGTAATGTATAGCTCATACACATTTCACCTGTCCAGGTATGCAAAATTTGTTTACTTAAATCTAAAAGATGTCATAATTCCATTACACATTATTATTATTATACATTATGTATTATTATTATTTCCGCAATGCTATATGTCTTGTACTATATTAATTGTTTTAAGATTACAGTACTCCTCTACACTATAAAAACATTCTTTTATCAGCCACCTTTGTAGTGTAGCCTTAAATTGAGTCAATGACAAAATCTTAATTGATTGTGGGATGTTATTGTATATTTTTATTAGCATTCTGTAACAGCTTCTCTTACAAAATTCTGTTCTGCATGACGGGTTCACAATTTTATCCGGGTATCTTGTGTTGAAAGAGACTAAATCCCTGTTTTTTATAAAAATATTTGGCTGACTATAAGCAAAACACGCCATTTCGAATATGTAGAGACTTGGTAACGATAAGATGTTTAATTTTTTAAATAGAGGCTTGCATGAATCTAGCGGATGTGCATGGCAGATTGCTCTGATGCATCTCTTTTGCAAAATAAAAACTTTGTTAATCTCTCTAGCGTTCCCCCATAGAATAAGGCCATACCTTAACACAGACGCAACATATCCGTGGTATGCCATCAAAGCTGTGTGCATGTCAGAGGTTCGCTGTAATCTGTGCAGAGCGTATACCTGTTTGTTCAGCGTATTACACACTTTCTCAATGTGTTGCAGCCATGAGCAATGCTCATCTATGACTATACCTAGGAAAGTGGTGGATGGGGTACGATCTATTGATATGTTATTACATTTTACATTGATATTTTGTAGAGCCATTTTATTATTTCTAAATTGAATATATTTGGTTTTTTTTTCATTGACCAATAGATTATTGGCCTCGAGCCACCCAGCGATTTTGCATATACTAGCATTTACCTCTGATTCAAATTTGCTGTCGTCGGTGCATTTAATAATCATTGAAATATCGTCTGCAAATAATACACATTTGTTATTAGTAACATCTGGCAGGTCATTTATGTATAATATGAAGAGTAGCGGCGATAGGACGCTACCTTGGGGAACGCCGTAGGTATTTATCTCAGGAGGAGACCTATGTATTTGTAGTTCTTTATCGCGTGATAGTGTGGATAATTCTACCATTTGTTGGCGGTCAGAGAGATAGCTACTCAGCCATTCCCATGCTAGGCCTCTGATACCCAGCCGTTCACATTTGTCTAATAACAAAGTATGTGGGACATAGTCGAACGCTTTAGTCATATCAAAGAATATAACGGCCACCGGCTTGCCTTTGTCCACGTACTCTATAATTTCTGTTATTAATTGATAACCTGCTAGGCTCGTGGTTTTATTTTTTTGGAAACCATTTTGCTCATGCTTTATTATTTTATGTTTGTCTAAAAACTTAATTATTCTCCTTTGCATAGCTTTTTCATAAATTTTTGAAAAAATACTTACAAGGGAAATGGGCCGATAGTTGTTTATGTCAGTCACATCACCTTTTTTATGCAGAGGTTTTACGATCGATGGTTTTAGGGCTTTAGGGAAACAGCCCGTTGCAAAAGATGTGTTGATTAAATAGCTTAAGATATTAGCTATGTCCTGACAGCAATGTTTTAGGATTTTAGTATGAATCCCGTCATAACCGACCGAGTTTGTCGACTTTAAAGATTTAATTATTGTTATTATTTCTTTCGGGTCACAGGGCTGAATAAACATTGATACTGGATTTCTGGATTTTTTATAGTTATTATTGTTATATTGTTGTTTACTTTTTGATTCTTTATCTAAAAAAAAAATTGTTGAATGCGGTAGCTATTTTTGCTGGGCTAGTGATGATTTGGTCATTAAATATTATTTCTTCTATCTTATTTGGTATGCTGGTGTTACTATTGTCCTTGATTATGTTCCAAATGGCTTTACATTTATTTTTTGATTGCGATATGTAGAGTCTGTTTGTTTTAGATTGCGCCAAACTTATACATTTTCTTAGCGCTTTTGAATAGTTTAAGTATATGTTTTTGTCGTTTATGTTTTTTGTACAGTAGTATTTATATCTTAGTTGTTTATTTTTTTTACACGATAATTTTATACCCGGTGTTACCCATTTTAAGCCATTGATGTTCGCCTTAATTTTTACCCGTATAGTTGGGAAGCAAAGCGAGTAAAATAAATCGAAGTATTCTTTAAATTTATCAAATGCTCGGTCCGCCTCTTCTATTTCAAGTATTTCTGACCAAGATAATGATCTCAAGCACATCTGGAATTTCTCAAGATTTTCATTACTGTAATCCTTCTTTTTTACAAAATAGAAATTACTTAATTTAATATTTTTTCCAGTAGGGAACGTCACAATTTGGCAGGTATTGTGGTCCGATAGCCCACTTTGTATAGTTTTAGATAGCTCTATGCCCCGTATGTTGCTCGCAATATGGTCAATACATGTTCTTTGTCTAGTTGGCCCTGTTATATGTAATTGCATGTTATAGTTTTCAAGTACGGATATTAGTTCTTTTGTTTCTATAGTATTTTTTAGTGTGTTTATATTGAGGTCACCACATAAGATTATGTTTTTTTTGTTTAAACTGCTTAATTTTTGAACAAGACATTTTAGCTGGGTAAAGAACAACTTTATGTTCGATTTAGGTGTACGGTATAAACATACTATTACGCACTGTATTTGAGATATTTCTATAGCCGTGCATTCGAAAAATCTTTCCATGGCAAACTCTTTAATAAAAGTAACTTCTTTTACCGGTATATCAGCTTTTGTGAAAATACAAACTCCTCCTCTCTTTTGTGATTTGCGTGAAAAGAAAGAGCTCAGTTTATATCCCGCCAAATGGGCATTTTTTTCCGTGCCTTGTTTAAGAAACGTCTCGCTTAGGCAGACGATGTCGTTTGATAGGTTTTGTGCCTTAAGTTCATGGAGAAAGATTTCTAGGAGTTCTCGTTTGCGTAATACTCCCGCAATGTTTTGGTGAAAGCACGTTATACTACTTTTTGGTTTACATTGTGGAGGAGAGACGAAAAAAAATGTTTTTATTTAGAATGTTTTGGAAGGGAGTGGTCATTGTTGCTTTGTCAATATTATTTATGGTTAAATTATTTCTAATTGTGTCATATTTCATTGTTGGTGTCCTTCTTTTTTGTATTTCTATTTTAATATTTTTAATGAATCTCTCATCATAGTCTCTACAGTCTATATCAAAATTAATGGCTTTTGCAGTCTGAATGAGGTACGATTTTCTATCGTGGTTGTTTGATAGAGTCTCAATAAATTTACTTTTTTTTGAGCTGTTGCAGAATGCTTTCAAAGTGTTATTTAATACAGATTTGTTTAGGTGAGTACTGTTATTCACGCTCAGCACTAATAAATGACAATTTTTGCAGAGTTTTTGAGCGTAGTTGAGTGCGCTCTTTACCTTTGTTGGGTTTGAGTCGTTTTCACCCAAACATAGAATCACGGTGTCCTGCTCTTCGAAGTTATGGCTTCTCATGGTGCTGACGACATCCTCCGACTGCGCGTTCGGCTTGAGAAAGGACGAGACTCTATACTTCTCATATAGTGGATTATGTGCTCTATTTACTCGTATACTCGTCGCTTTGGCCAACCCTCTGCACTGTTGTGAACCAAAAAATATAATTTTTCGGGGTTTTTCTTTAGGAGAGGTTTCTTGGCAGAGTGGTTTTCTAGAGAAGTTCCCCAACAAACTATTGGTTTCCGGATTCGTTTGGTCCACGATAGTTTCCGAGTGGTTGTCGTCAATCTCAGATGGTATTTGGCTCATATGAAATTCTTCAGTGTCCAGTGTGAAGTCGATTTTCTTTTGTTTAATTTTTTGTCTCCTTGCCGATTTTCCTTGTTTTTTTGCTGTTTTTATATTTTCGTTGCAGATTTTTTTAAGTGTGTTTATCCTGAATTCATTTCCCCTTGTTTTTGACATCAACTGATCATTTTCTAAGGTAAGTCTCTCTACTTCGTCATTTGCACTCTGTAGCTGTATTTTTAGTTCGAGTACTTGTTGTCTAAGGTCTTCGATTTCGGTTGCACAATGGTAAGTTGACAAGTCAGGCAAACTCGTAGTATCGTAGTCGGAAAAAGACTGGCAGCTTGAGGTGGATTCTGTAGGCGACATCACTGGGTTTTTCCTCCTGATTGTAACATATTCTTCTCTTAGTGGTGATGGAGTGCTGCTCGTTGTGGCTCCTTGGGAGAGACATTTAATGCATTTCCATTTTTCTTTGCTTTCCTTGGTCTTGAGACAATACAACTTATCGCTTATGTTGCTGCAAATGAGGCAGATTAGATTTTTACACATTGAGCATGTCAGCGCTTCATTTCGTTTGAGGTCTCTTTTCCCACATTTTTTGCAGGGGTCTTTATATATAGGGATTGTGTTTTTTGGATTCATCTTTAATTCAATGCCTATTACTCCCTCTATTGTCAATTCCGTGAACTTTTAGATGTAGTCCTTTAGCTATTTGCAAGAGCCCTCTGGCGGCTTTGCTGTGTAGTGTTATTGATTTACAGTAGCGCAAGCGCTATTCACCAAGACTGTGGTTGCGTTAGTTTAACTGTTACTCATGGGTGTCGCTTTGTGCGAATTTTTATGAGTAAGAAAAAAAAATGAAAAATATTTTGGTGATTTCTCGGACTCGAAACTCTTGAGTTGTGGTTTAGTTCCTGCTATTCAATACTAGATGGCGTTGGTATAGTTTATTGGTACCGACATCTGTGGCTAATTAGATAAATTTGTATTCGGCCTTGTATTTCACTGCTGTGGATTTTCCGCTACTTGTCGCTAGATGGAGCTTTATCATCGATTGAATGATGTGTATGTAGTGACTTGCAGTTTTTTGAAATTTTTTAGGCTATTTTATTTATCACTTTGTAAAACAACACAATGTAATGCAGATCTGTTAGAGTCATAAGATTCATGGGTCTCAGTGATCACTTTTGGTTTAGACACTGACACTAAGTTCTCATTTATAAGATATTTTTTGTCTGTTATAGTTTGGCACTGATTTCACGAATTTCACGCACTGTTTATAGTTTTTGTCAAATACATATATTGTACTATATTGTTAACACTTTATTTATCACTGTACTATTTATTTGAAACTATAAGTAACGTTAAGTATTTGTTTTTGATTTTAGTATACAGATACGATGTAAACAGTAGCCCAGTGGCGCCACCTCCGTTTTCAAGTGTATTTGAGGAGTAATCTTTCTGTACGTAGTACTATTAAGTATTCTGTAGCCGAAGAGAGCTGCGAGAACGAGTGAGAGTGGAAACAAAATATCGAAATTTACCGAAGGCACCTCGAGTACGCACGGCGAACGAGCTTACTCGAGTAACTCGGATTATTTATTTCGTTTCTTGACTTTCCTAATGACCTGGGTTGCAAGAGTTGTGTAATTGATTAATCACATTACCTGCCTTTGCGATAAAAATAAATAAAAAGTTGAAAGCTAATTAGCAGCAAAGAATGCCTCTCGGAAATAAAAAACTGTAGCTAATTAAATATTAATTACAAACATTTGATTAAACCTACTTGTTTCACTCATCAATTCAACAAATAGTCAATGAATCCTTTTGTTGATACATTAAATTAATAAAATGAGCGCATGTTTATTTTAACCTTTATAAGCCACCAAAAACGAAATTCACAAAAACGGCGACCAACTTCCAACCTTATGGCTTGGTAAGATAGTCCAGCACCTATGAAAATTGGTGGCTATTTTTGTGGACACCTGCCCTGTAAAGGGTTAAATATTCAACATTCTGGGAATCGAAGAGGCGTACCCCCCTCTGTGCACCTTCAGCCCTCCTCCCCCTGTCTCGCCCTGTTTCGTGTGGCGTGCGGCGCGGGACCGCATCATGTGTCCCACAGCACTAAGAAGGTGCGTAATGTGATACATTTACATACATGCACGCACATACATTGCTTCTGGCCCCACAGTAGAATACCATATGTCTTGGGAACCAGAAACAGCGACGTCACACACATATAAACATCCAAGACCTGGGGTTTTTTCTTTGGCTTATGTTTAAACGATCATCAAAAACGCGCCTATATTACTACCAATAAATTCGAAACTACCGCCAGAATTAGTAAACGGCCTCCAAATTGTGTTTGGATAAATGATCACCAAAGTTCTTTTTCTGTTTTGTGTACTTAAGTTTATGTTTTAAGTATTTTTCTTGTTCTTACATGTTCAACCTAACACGATGGATAAAGGGGGCTTCGCTTCGCTCCCTCTTTACCCTTCACCTAAGCTACTGCAGTATTTTCCCCTGATATTTTCTGCATTTTTTGGTGATCATTTACCCATTTTGGGTAAGGAAAAAATGTTTTGGTGGTCATTATATTTGTTGCCTTTTTCTTTTCTTTCTCCCGAGCCGGGGATCAAACCAGGGACCTCTCGCATGGCAGACAGATCTACAACCGCCGCGCCACAGAGCACAGTAAAAAACGATGGCAAGGGCATTTCGCTAACAAGATTCCCAATGTCCGATAACCTAAATAAGAAGAATGACGTCATCTCGAGACGACGTAAAAATTTACGGCCATTTAAAATCAATTTCCAGTCGGGCGGCTTCCATTGTAATCCCGTATTAGGAAACCGGAAATCCTCTTCTAAACTGCCCATTGAATGTCATTATTATCAGAAATGCCATTATTAAATTGCCACTTACTTGCTCGGGGAAATCTTCACAGATATACACAGTCAGGTCATAAGTTCTGTCACACAATAAAAACTTTTGAATTTAGAACGCTGGCCACAAAAAAGTTTATTGAATTCGAATTTCGAATTTTTCATGATAATAAAAATGTGTACTTTTAGAATTTTCCTCATTTTTAAATATGGAGTGGACACTTAAAGAAGACCGTGTCGCAGTTATTGCGTTGCATCGTTGCGGTTACGCGCCAATTCAGATTTTCGACTTACTGAAAAATTTTAATATAACCAAAAGATTCGTTTATCGTACCATAAAACGATACAATGAAGACTCTAGTGTAGATGACAGGTCAAGAAGTGGTCACCCTCGCTCTGTTAGGACTTCAGCAGTGATAAAAGCTGTGAAGGCGCGAATTCAAAGAAATCCCATACGTAAGCAGAAACTGTTGGCCCTTCAGATGGGGTTAAGCAGGACCACGGTGAAAAGGGTGTTAAATGAAGACTTAGGGCTTAGGGCATATCGAAGAAAAACAGGACATCGTTTGGACGCTCGATTAATGGACCTGAGACTGAAGAGATGCCGCGCTTTGTTGAAGCGGTACGCGGGAAAAAAGCATCGGGAAATTCTTTTTTCGGATGAAAAAATTTTCACCGTGGAAGAGAGCTACAACAAACAAAATGATAAGGTGTACGCACACAGCAGTGAAGAAGCGAGCAACCGTATTCCGCGTGTCCAACGAGGTTATTTTCCATCCTCGCTCATGGTTTGGTTGGGAGTCTCTTATTGGGGCTTAACTGGGGTACTTTTTTGTGAGAAAGGCGTAAAAACGAATGCAGTTGTGTATCAAAATACAGTCCTCAAGAACCTTGTGGAACCTGTTTCTCATACCATGTTTAATGCACTGGGTATTCCAACAAGAATCTGCGCCAGCTCATAGAGCGAAAAGCACACAAGACTGGCTGGCGGCGCGTGAAATCGACTTCATCCGGCACGAAGACTGGCCCTCCTCCAGTCCAGATTTGAGTCCGTTAGATTACAAGATATGGCAAAACTTGGAGGAAAAGGCCTGCTCAAAGCCTCATCCTGATTTGGAGTCACTCAAGGCATCCTTGATTAAGGCAGCCGCCGATATTGACATGGACCTCGTTCGTGCTGCGATAGACGACTGGCCGCGCAGAATAAAGGCCTGTATTCAAAATCGCGGGGGTCATTATGAATAAACTTTATTACCATAAGAATCTATGTTTTATTAAGTTCATTTTGCTATATAAATGTTTACATAAATAATAAACATGTCTAAATTATTTCATATTGCACATGTGACAGAAGTATATGTCCGTCAGGAGTATTCATAAATGTCTATATTGTCAATGTCCGTGCTAAAGAGCACTGATACAGGGTGTAACAGAACGCAGTCTAATTTTAAGGAGTTGACATTCTAAGGGTTCCGTAGAGAAACAAGGAACCCTAGTAGTTTCATCAAGTCTGTCTGTCCGTCTGTCCGTCCGTATGTCACAGCAACTTTATTCCGAAACTATCAAGAATACACAGTTGAAACTTGGTATGTAGATGTATTTTGTGAAACGCTTTACGATTGTTATATAAAAATTATAAAAATTAAAAAATAAGGGAACCCATACATTGAACAGAAAACCAAAAAATATTACTTTCATCAAATCTATATGTGTGTGGGTATCTATAGATAGGTCTTTTTCCTCAAAGTAAACCATTAGAGTCTATCCTTTCTTCCCGCTCATGTATCCAACCCTGTTCGCGTTGGGCATAGTTGGTTACAACTTACAATAAGCTGGGGGTGAGGAGGGGCCTCGCACTTTCTACTTATGTATTTAATAATAATAATAATACCTTGGACACTATTGACACACATTGATCTAGCCCCAAACTAGGATACCCTGTATCTTGGGTACTAGACAACGATACACATACTTATTAGATAAATATTATACTTAGATAGATAAACAACCATGACTAGGGTACAAACATCCGTTCTCATCAAACAAATATTTGCCCCCACCGGGACTCGAACCCGGCACCCTTGGTTTCGTGAGCAGGGTCAGTGCCGACTCGGCCATTCGGGTCGTCATTTAAGGTTTTCCGAGGAATGCTCGAAAACCCTCTGGTGTTGGCGAGGCTGGGACTGTATGTGCCGAACAACTACCTCCGAGCAAGGAACCATAAGTTGTTCTACATCCCGCTGGCGAGGACGGGGATGCTGCGGGAGGCACCTGTGATGAGGGCTCTCGCTCTCTTTAATGATATTACAGAGAGAACCGAGGTGGACCTGCAGCATTATGGCGTAAGTCGTCTGAGCTATGAACTTCATATAGACTTTTACGTTTGACACCTTGCACCAGCTTCATCTGTCAAATTGGTATCACGCAAGTAGCATCATAATGGAGGCCAAACCCAAGCTCATTGAATGAAGCCTAAAAGCCTTCAAAGCCGCAATCGATGAAATTGTATGAGCATGAGATGACCATAGACACACGCTATGAACTTCAGAGAGTTACGCCATAAGGCTGCTGTTCCAATGTTCTTTGACGGGATTCGCAAGGGTCGCCACTTATTGTCTGTGTTAGATAACATTTATTTATAGCTTTTTTGTCCTTATATTTACTGTCTGTTTGTGTAGATTTGGTTTTTACTGTGATGTCACAAGCATGTATGATTATAAATAAATAAAAAATAAAAAATTAAGGAGATAGATTCTTCCAAAGTGGAAAAATCAACATCGCAAGGAACAGGTCCCTGGATGTTTTGAAATAGAATGTTGTTAATCAAGATTACTATGTACAGGTTAGGGTAAATTATGAAATGTTGTAATCAACATTATTGTAATATGGGCCGACCTCCTGCAAAATGGAGTACCTACATGAATACTGACCACATGTGGTTACAGCTGTGTCGAGCAGGGGCAGAGACATGTTTGTACAACGTTTTTATGCCCCTAAATATCTCCACAGCCAAATTTTTTTAAGAATAAATACAATATGGTGGGTTTATAATAGTAAGATAATTCAAAGTATATTTTCTTCTCTTTAACGTGAATATTGTTTGTCATATTGGTAGTTTTCTGTATCTGTCGATATGTATGACATGGTACCCTCTTTTCCCGATGGTCCGATAATGTGTTGATGAGGATACAGCGATGGACGAGTCGTTAGCACCGTGAGGTTATTAACGCGAGGCGAGGAGTTCGGAGGAGGACAGAGTCCGCGAAATCTGTAACTCGGAAACAGTGACAGCGATCGAGCCGGGACCCAGCGCAGGAGATTTGGGTGGAAGGGGTTCACTTTTTTTTAGGTCCCAAGTGTCAAAAAACTAGAAAAAACCGGTCTAGTGCGCGTCTTACTCACGCACGAAGGGTTCCTTACCACCGTACAGTGGTAGGGATGGTGTGGAGTGAATAGTTTGGATTTTACGTAGAAAAATGTTGTTTACAAAGTTATTGGTGCTACTTTCACACTTCATTAACGTAACCAGGTGCATTCATATGTTTGTATGTGGCATTGAATGAATTGTTGTATGGGAGCCCCCGTAAATATTTATTTTATTCTGCTTTTTAGTATTTGCTGTTTTAGCGGCAACAGAAATACATTATCTGTGAAAATTTCAACTGTCTAACTATGACGGTTCATGAGATACAGCCTGGTGACAGACGGGAGGGCGGACTGACAGCGGAGGCTTAGTAATAGGGTCACGTTTGGTACCCTTCGGGTACCTACGGAACCTTAAGAACCATCAAAAATGCCAAAAAAGGCCAGAGAGTTCTGACACACCCAGAACCGTTTGTGTCAGAACTCTCGAACTCCTACTACTCTTATATCTACGCAATTAAGTATGATGCTTTATTTCCCGTGATTTCTGTTGATTTCGCACGGGATTTCGATTTGAAAGCCACATACAGTCGAGGAAAGAAGTTACAACGGTCCGAAAGAATATTCAGGGTCGTCGTTACGAAAGTGTTTCAGGTCGTAAAAATCATAATACAGGGGATAATGTGAGGAGGAAGTTGTCAACTTAAAAAAAATGTGTTTTGTTTGTTGTTGACAAGTGACAGTTCTTGTTCTTCCGTTTCGTCACATACCAGCTTCAACAAAAATAAAATTTCCTGCCAAGGTATACCAATATAACTTTTTCCGCCTTCTAACCTCAAAATAGCCTCTTCGCCGCTTGATTTTGGGTTCTCAGGCGGAAAAATTCTATCGTAACTCGTTCTAAAAGGCTTCATTACGAACTGATACGAAATGTACTATTGAACTGACAACTGGCATGAAAAATAACTTATGTGTTGCCAACGACAACTAACGTCAAAGAGCATCGAACCTATTTGGAATACCTAAAGTTGGAAGTACCTAAAATTTCGCTTTCTCGTGTACAACTACTATGAAACATATGCCAATCGATCGAAAATATAATTACAAACGACAAATATTATTTAAGAAAATATCGTAAATACTAGGCTTTCTGAGTTATTTCAGTTTGAATATGTTTATTTTATTGAAAACTCTTTGCATAATTGTACATTACTGCAGCACGCCAGGTTCACTTCAAACAAATCAGCGAGAACAGCCGCACACACACAGCTACATTGCATTCCGTATAAGCACTTGCCGCCACACGCACACATTGCCGAAACTCGCGTCCTTCGCGTGCTACGAGACAGGGCTATGCAAGCAATGCATGCGACGAGTCAACGTCATTCGTCCGGCCGGGCGGCACGTGTTAACTTGTTTTTGTTTACAAACAAGTGTGATTTCCGCGCACAGATATTCTTATTTTGCAAGATGGTTAAACATTGTGCGGTATACGGTTGCCTCAATAAGGATTCCACAAATAAGCATCTAGTATTTTTCAAAGTACCCCAAGATAAGGAAATGTGAGTATCCATACCTAATAGTACCTATATATTGTTTGTAAAGTAAGTTTTAGGTTTTACATCGGTGAAAACACAAAAATGCTACTTACTTCACTAACTCTAATCACTAATAATAATAACTTATTGGCATACGACCTTGTGTTTACAATAGGTAGGTATACATTAAAAGCTTTTATTTAACTTGCAATGTATGTTTTCCTATGTAGGTATGTTTGGTCGGGTGGAATCTTGCAACTTAATTTTCCAGCAGGTATTTTTTTTAACCGATTGAGCTGTAGGTACTTGTTTTACCGTGCAGCGAGCGACCGCACCCGCGGCGCTAAGCGACAACCCTAGCCATTTGAGCAAGAGTAGGTAGTTATCATGCGAACAGGGACCTAGTGAACTTACTATTTCTTATTTATACTATGACTGCAGAGAGCAGTAAGTAAGCCATCCCGGACGAGTATGATCTAGCCGGCCTATGGCTATAATACGAGGCCAGGATGGCACTTATGGTCGAAGCGTGTATAGTGCTTTTCTCCAAATTAAATACATTTTCTGACCAACTTGTAGTTTTATGTTCAGCTTTCCACTTCATGAACTGTTCATAATTGTGTAAATATCTCTCCTTGGACTTGGGTGGAAGTAAATTATTTCTCGCCAATTCCGCCGCGGCTTTTAAATAGAGTGGCGTGCAATCTATCTATGTCGTAATCTGATTCATCAGGACTCATTTTTAGCTATTTTTATTCTTTCCTAAATATTTTATTTCAATGACTCAATCCCGCCAAAATACGGGAGCGACTTTTTAAAAATTGCTTTATGTTGTTTAAGATACTGATATTATGACAATAGAATAAATACATAAATTTCGTATTAGTTTTATGTTTATTGTGAATATTTTATTTTATTCTTCTTTTTCGTCTGTTAGTATCGAATTCCTAATTATTATCAAAATAGTAAAAATACGATTGAACTGAGTTTTCCGCCATTTTACATCGTGCAATATAAGTGCAATTCGGACACGTCAACCTCTATGGTACCTCCTTTTTATTAAAGGCCCTTAACTGCCAATAACCTCCTTAGCTTATCTTTGAAAAAAAAAAATTGTTCTACATTTAAATATTATTATATGTAATGGGATTTCATGCTAACTTACTGAACACTTTTATAGTTCTATATTTAAATATTATGATTTGTAATGGGTTTTCATACTTACTTACTGGACACTATTGCGTTTTCCTGGACACTTCTAAAAATTGTCCAGGATGAGTCACTTTCGGATACTATCTTCACAGAGGATACGGGAACATTTCATACTATTTTTAAGAAAACTTTCTTTACTTACTTAATCTGTGATTCATTTTTAACCTCAGATGAATAAAACTCTTTCCTAACAAACACAATGGTCCTAATGTGGTCATACATATATGCCCGAAAAACATTACCGTCCTCCTGGCGCAGACGGGAAGAAACAGCACACCCTGCAAAAGTTATGCTGATTTGCCGGACGAAATCTCCCATAGTTCGTCACCCTTTATTGCACACAAGTATAAAAGCAGTTACAATAAAAGATTAAGGGCCTTACCACAAAAAAACTGTTCAACATTTGTTTGAAAACAAAATGGGATTTGATGTTTGTTTTGAGGTTAAACGCTTTTAATATGTTTTGTGGTTACACGGTATATCTTTAAAAAGAGATTTCTTCGAGCAAACCAAACAGTTACAAGATAATTTACTCGCAAAGGCGAGCTTATCTCTGAAGATAGTTTTATCCTTAGAGCTAGCCTTTGCAAATAATTTGTCTTGTAACTGTACCACTAGTGGCCCTGTGGGCAGCAGACCTCGCTAACAGGGGGGACTGTGAACCAATTTATAGGTTAGTGTTTTAGATTCAATCAAAATCTAGTAGTAAAGTAGCCGCACCAATAACTTTGTAAGCTACAATTTGCGATAAAATACAATCTATTGACTTTCACGAAAATACATAGTCAGGTCATAAGTTCTGTCACATGTGCAATATGAAATAATTTAGACATGTTTATTATTTATGTAAACATTTATATAGCAAAATGAACTTAATAAAACATAGATTCTTATGGTAATAAAGTTTATTCAAAAAGTCCCCCGCGATTTTGAATACAGGCCTTTATTCTGCGCGGCCAGTCGTCTATCGCAGCACGAACGAGGTCCATGTCAATATCGGAGGCTGCCTTAATCAAGGATGCCTTGAGTGACTCCAAATCAGGATGAGGCTTTGAGCAGGCCTTTTCCTCCAAGTGTTGCCATATCTTGTAATCTAACGGACTCAAATCTGGACTGGAGGAGGGCCAGTCTTCGTGCCGGATGAAGTCGATTTCACGCGCCGCCAGCCAGTCTTGTGTGCTTTTCGCTCTATGAGCTGGCGCAGAATCTTGTTGGAATACCCAGTGCCTGTTATTAAACATGGTATGAGAAACAGGTTCCACAAGGTTCTTGAGGACTGTATTTTGATACGCAACTGCATCGTTTTTACGCCTTTCTCACAAAAATGTACCTCAGTTAAGCCCCAATAAGAGACTCCCAACCAAACCATGAGCGAGGATGGAAAATGACCTCGTTGGACACGCGGAATACGGTTGCTCGCTTCTTCAATGCTGTGTGCGTACACCTTATCATTTTGTTTGTTGTAGCTCTCTTCCACGGTGAAAATTTTTTTAACCGAAAAAAGAATTTCCCGATGCTTTTTTCCCGCGTACCGCTTCAACAAAGCGCGGCATCTCTTCAGTGTCAGGTCCATCAAACGAGCGTCCACACGATGTCCTGTTTTTCTTCGATATGCCCTAAGCCCTAAGTCTTCATTTAACACCCTTTTCACCGTGGTCCTGCTTAACCCCATCTGAAGGGCCAACAGTTTCTGCTTACGTATGGCATTTCTTTGAATTCGCGCCTTCACAGCTTTTATCACTGCTGGAGTCCTAACAGAGCGAGGGCGACCACTTCTTGACCTGTCATCTATACTAGAGTCTTCATTGTATCGTTTTATGGTACGATAAACGAATCTTTTGGTTATATTAAAATTTTTCAGTAAGTCGAAAATCTGAATTGGCGCGTAACCGCAACGATGCAACGCAATAACTGCGACACGGTCTTCTTTAAGTGTCCACTCCATATTTAAAAATGAGGAAAATTCTAAAAAGTACACATTTTTATTTTCATGAAAAATTCGAAATTCGAATTCAATAAACTTTTTTGTGGCCAGCGTTCTAAATTCAAAAGTTTTTATTGTGTGACAGAACTTATGACCTGACTGTGTAGTTATAGTCTATTTCACTCACTCTCATGGTCTGTATAGATCCTCTTTACTAACCCGTCTCCTACTTCGAAGAGTCCAAACTTGGTATGTTTTGAAATTTTTCTTGGATTTTTAGAAAACAGGCAGCCGAAAGTTAATGGTGTAGTATATTTTTAGAACGGCTCACGAAGCCCTTTAATTTGATACCCCACACGATAGGTTTCAGAAAAAAAAAATAAAAAAAACATACAAAAAATTTATAACTCCCCCCCAAAGGGGAAAATTAAGAAAAACTCGCTTCGCTCTCTCGGTCAATTAAGTATATTTTCCGTGCAATAAAGAATATGAGTATGGTGTACATACCTGAGGTCCAACATCAGTGATCTGCAGGTTATACCCGTCGACCAGTCGGAACCTCTCATCCCTGGTCACCATCAGACTGGCCGCCGTCAGCACGGCGGGGCCACGCCTCCACAGCAGCACCAGGGAGCCTGCAAGCACAGCACCATCATCAGCAGTTGTGGAAGACCACTGTAAGGGTTCTTTTCCCATGCAGCCCAACACTTAATAATAGTTTATGTGACTGCTACATAATGGAGGGCATTAATAACCGCATGTTTGACCGGAATTGTGGCATTGATAATTGTTCTGCACTTGTTGAGCTTGTTCAATAGTACCAACTTCACAGACAAACCAGGGGCGGCACGCAGGCGAGTGTCAGCGTTCGAACTTTGAATGTCATAATTTGTCGAAAATTTATACATTATGGTCATAAATGTATGAAATAAGTTTTTTCCAAGTAGTTTAAAATTATGCTGGACGTAACGTGCAGCTTTTGGACGTAGTAAAGAGGGTTTATGATACGTGTGTACATAATAGTAGTTTATCGACACACGTATCATAAACCCTCTTTACTGCGTTCAAAAACCGCACGTTAGGATCAGCATTATGTTAAACTACTTGGTAAAAACTCGTTTCGTATCTGGAAAACTACACATTATGGTCATTATGTGTAGTTTTTCTACATATAATGACATTCAAATTTCGAACGCCGACGCCCACCCGCGTGCCGTCGCTAGTTTGTTTGTGAAGTTGGTACTGACATTCAAATTTCGAACGCCGACGCCAGCCTGCAAGAAGTTGGTACTACAGAACAAGTTAAACAATTGCAGAGCCACAATGCCGGTCAAACATGCGGTTCCTGAACACATCAAAGAGAGCTTATGATATGTGTGTAGATAAACTAGTGTATGTAACTGTACATAATCCGGCATTAAAACTCTCGAGTGATATTATTATGAAAGTCACATAAACTACCATTATGTGACTGCTGCATAATGGAGGGCATTAATACTCGAGAGTGGGTTTATGAAACGAGCCGAAGGCGAGTTTCATAATAATATCACTCGAGAGTTTTATTCACATATGCACGGCGAGAGGGAAGGTCGCAGTATTATCGAGGTACCAGATTGAAGACGTCTCTTGTTATCACCATCGACCGAAAAAAACAAATAGCCTTACTTCTATTGTATCGACGTCGTCAACAACATAAGACACGAGAGAGAATATATTGGATCCATTGATCACTAGTCTCATCCCATAAGGCAGGCCGTACTTCTGCTAATAAAATCAACACATCATCGTCAATGTCGTTTCCGTTATATATTCTGCTAAAAACGAGGGCCTGTGATATTAGCGGTCGAATCACATTGCCCACACACGCCGTGCTGTTTTGCGCCCGTGTTCCTGTGAACGCGTCTATTCTATACAAGTCAATACATCACTGCAAAGATGGGTACAGTACCCGGCTTATAAGTTGGACCAAAATGGCGGCGTTTGCGCAGGGTAAATGTATCTAAAAGAGTCAATTTTACCTGCGCAGACGCCGCCATTTGGTCAAACTTATACGCCACGCATTATACCGCTTCAAAAACGTGATTACAGTGGATAAGCACGGACGAGTCACGGTCACGGCATGGTCGCCGCGCCATTTGCAAGTTCTCATAGTAGTTCCCACATTACTACTTACACGACACCGTAGACGCGCCGTAACCGGGTGCATGTGAAAAGGCACTTATGGTTGTAAGGATCACGGCGCCCCAGAAATAACACAAAGCCATAAAGTCGAGTAAGGAGCAACCAATAAGATCTGTTAAGTGGATGACATTTCGGGAACTCCGTGGGAATGGGGGCCCTGAACACTTCCTCCGAACGCAGTTATGGTAAAGACGGTATTGGGAATGATACAGAATGTCCAACAACATTGCTAAACGGTACTGTAAGGTTCGATATTTATTTATGCGATTATATTGTATACGGGCCTCTTTAGAGTGGGTGTCACTTTGATACTGTTACTTATTTTGTAGTTTTAAAAAGAAAGAGGCTTGGATGTGAGAAGTCAATGTGACACACTTCACCTTAGGCTTCGGCCAGCGACTGAGCTAAATTATAGTGAGGATTAGCGTAATGGCTATCGAGGCAGTTGTGGATCCCTTTTATACAAAGTGTAATTAAACAAATAAATACAAACAAACAATTAAAACCTAAGTCTTTATATTTACAAAATGCAAGTAGGCAGTGGTCGTATAGTGGTTAGGAGTACTACAGTACCATTCAGCACCAAAGTTTTATTCCGTGCCGCAACATGACGGGTAATTTTTATTTCAATGATAACCGACCCCCAAAAGAATAGACTACCCAAAGAAAAGGTCAGCAACGATTGTCCGTTGCAAATACTCAAGTTCTGTAAATCAGCCAAGCAATGGCGGATCCTGCATTGCCGTTTGAGGGGCTTGACCGCTGCGGGTTGGAAAAACTTAATAAATTGATGGCAATTAAACCATTGAACCTCAGGCAGAATTATTGTTGTAACATAAAGTTTGTCACGTTCGAACTTAGATACATTTGGGCTTGAACCCCCTAGCCACGTGGCCGCAGTAGCAGATCCAGGGACGTCCCAGGAATCCGCTACCGCAGCCAAGCCATCATTTTTGATGGCTTGGCTGCAGTAGCAGTTATATAGCCCAGTTATATATAACTTTTAGAGTAACGACGTGTAGAGTAGGGTCTTGCAGAGATAGGTGCTTGGCTCTTCAAGATATCTGGAGTTATTTGAGAGCCAAAGCTCAGGACTCTTGGGCCGCCTACTCATGAAGTCAAAATCATCATCATTGGCAGCTTATTTCCACCCACAGCTGGATGTAAGCCTCCTCCATATCGTGCCAACCTCTCCGGTCCTGTGCCAGTCGAAGCCAGGTCTTCCCCGCGATGTTGGTAATACCGTCGCCCCATCTGGCTGCCGGTTGACCCACGCTCCTTCGTTCTTCTTTCGCCCACCACTTGGTCAGGGATCTACTCCACCTGCCATCACCTCGCCTCACCAAGTGCCCAGCCCACTTTGCTAGCACAATTTGTGCCTAGTGATACGATTTACGACATCTTGGACCTTAGTCTGTCGAGGTATCTCGAAGTGTTCATGAAGTAGTTTAAGAAGAATTCTGACTTCCAAATTCCGTGGCTACTCACCTAGATTCTGAACTTGGCACGGCAGCAGCAACGTGTCTCCCACCACGGTCCTGAAGGAATGCCCTCGAGACAGGAACCTCGGGCCGTCATCTGGAGAAAAAAAACATGGGTTACAAACTCCCTTTCCCCCTTCGTTTTAAACCTACAAGCCCCCTTTTTACCCTGACTTATATCTACAGAAAAATCTACGCTTTCATGCGATTCTTGATTTACTTCTTTTTGAGTTAGCGAGTAAGGGCCCAGATATATGTTTTAAGTAACAGTTATTAGGCGCCAATTCGAAAATTTTAAACTGGATAAGTTTGAGGGTAAAACTTTAGGGATGTTTCACGTTTACGTCATTTGTTACTACTACTACACAGCTCGCTTCGATTAAAACGAGACCTTCATACCATATAAAATATAACGCTATATTGTGTTATGTAATGTTATAATCAATTCGTTTCGTTTTTGTAGCGCTATTATAACGTTTTATTAACAAAACTGTAGGAGAAACATAACAATAAAGTTAATATAAATAAGGTGCGCTGCTGCCTGCCGTACGCTGTCTGCTGTGTGTTGTTTAGGTACCTACACTACCCGCGCGCGCAAAGCGTAAAAAGATGGACTATAACGACGGAGTGTGGGCGTGAAAGAGATGCTTTATAACGTTATGATAACGTTGTTTTGTGTGCATAGCGCTATAAAACTAAGATAATAACGTTATGGAATTATAACGTTTTAAGACGCCTTCCATAACGCTATGATGCATAGCATTAATAATAATATAAGGATAATAACGTTATATGAAGGTCTGATTAAAACTCGATGGAATGTCTAGCTAAGGTATTTGTCGAGATGGGATTTTACTCTGAATTAAAATGTCTTTAACATAGAAAATACGCAATAGGTAATCCGTGCAATAGAATGAATTCAATAAATCGTTCTAGAATCATCTCCAGCTGCGAGCTGTCCCGAGCAAAGATTTCTCGAAAGATCTTTGAACGGATCTGTCCAAAGTTGTCTGAATAAATCACAGCGGACCAATGAGTTTGGCTCAAAAAGTTGGCCTTTCGAGTGTGCGTAGATCGGTAAAGTTCGATTCTCGTGGCAGTGCACGGCCGACTGTTTCGTTTCCATGTTACCATTTACATATAGACACATACACTTCATCTGGCCCCACACTAGGATAGCATGTGTCTTGGGAAACAGAAACAGCGACGTCACACGTATATAAGCGTCCGAGACCTGGGGTTTTTACTCTTTCTACCCTGCCGGGTTCGAACCCGGGACATCCCGCACAGCCTCGTGCACAATACTACAGAGGCAACACTAAATGGCGATGTGTCAAAGGAAGATGGGCAGTTTTGTATGGGCACTGTCCCAACCACAGGAAATTTAATAGCAGGTATTATTAAATGTTCTGTGGCCCTAATCCACCAACAAACATGATATCAGCTTAGATATTTTTGTATAAAATTATAAAAAACCGGCCAAGTACGTGTCGGACTTCGCACATTTATGGTTCAAAAAGTGCCCAACGCGGGCACGTCGGTGACGCGAACCCATGAGACTTTCCCCTACCTAAAAAAATGTGCCCAACGTGGCCAAAGGAGTTTTCACTTCAAAAACCGCTACAGCCCAAACGGCTCGACAGATTTTAAAAAATAAGTTGTCTATGGATTTGTGGAGCGTTTTAGTGAAAAGGCAATAGGTTCTACTTGTACGATACATTACTTGTACGATACAATTACTTGTACGATAAGAGACAGCCCCACTCTTTTCGCTTTTAAAAACTGTATAAAAGAGCACTTCCTCTCTCTTTTGTGATAGTTGTAGTATTTATATTATTATTATATGTAAACTATATGTACAGATTTATGTATGTATTGATACGTATTTAGTAGTGTGGTATACGAGTATGTATTTTATTTACCGTATTTTATAGATATGTAATTTACTTATATGTATTTTATTATTGTTTAGATATTGTGCACTGCCTACCCTTTATTGATAAAGTTTCCTGTCATGCCTTGGTTTGCTGGAAGAAATCTCTTTTTAGAGATAAGCTCGCCTTTGTACATATGTTTTATCTTAATGTATATATTTTTAATAACTGTGTTCAATAAAGAATTATGAATTACTGAAATCGCAAAAATGAGTAAAAAGTTATTGGTGCGGCGGCAACTTTGACACGCCTTGTAAGAAACCAGGTGCATTTATAAGTTTGTAGTTTCGCCTTCGGCTCGTTTCATAATCCCACTCTCGGGTATTATAGCCCTCCATTAAGTAGCTGTCACATAAACTACTATTATGCATACTAATGTGATTATTGCGATTAATAAGGTAGATTAAGACCATTAACACTGTGTAAGACCATTAACAGGGCCAGAAATATACCGTGTTACCACAAAAATATTAAACAGTGTTTAACTGTCCCCCATCATATGGCCATCAAAATATACAATCACATACCAAATTACTTAAAAAACATAGAGAAAGAAACACTATTCATTACTTATTTAAAGAAGTTCCTCATTGAAAAATGCTATTATGATGTGAAAGAATTTTTCAATGATAAAATTAGGTAAACATTTCTAGTCGCTAATTACTTGTTCATTACATGTTATTACTAATTTAATGCTTATATAATTTACTCTTAATTTATTTATTTATTGTTAATAATAATAATCTCTACAATATTTTGTTAATTGTCTCTATACAATTTTGAACATAAATGTAATCATTTTTCAATTTTTTTTTTCAATTTTTCGTAAAATGGACAACTGGCTGTCCTTCGCATGTTGCTGTGCCCTAGCAGGGCGTCACAATGTACTCACTTTTATTCTACCACCTTGTGAAATTTTGTGACTTTGCAATAAACTATTATGAATTATGAATTATGAATTAACCTCAAAACAAACGTCAAATCCGATACATTTTTTTTAAACAAGTCTTGAACAGCGGTTTATTTTTTTGTGGTAAGGCCCCATAATGTTTACGTGTATTTTGGCTCATAGCATTTCATCTTTCACAAATTTTGTTGAAGAAATTTACCCCATCACTATAAAACTTTTGTTGAATAGGGTATCACTCTACTGGCAACGAACATGTTCGCACGAGCGGACGGCTCTCAACACCCGCTCGTGCGAGACCTGGTGCCATACCACGCGCGCCCGCCTGACCGTCGCCGCCTACCCCGAGACCTGGTTGCCGAGCCGGCAGCACCCCTGGATTGAGGCCACACAACCCGAAGAACACCTCAGCCACCCAATGACCTGGCCGTAGTCACGGCCAGAGGAAGACTCCGCGGAAGGGGGCCATTGCCCCGGGACCGCAACCCGCACCCTGGAAGGGGTGTGAGAAGATCACCAAGCTGTATCACTCTATTTGTCAAACGAGTTCGTCTTATTAAATAGCAGACCATAAAATTGTTTATCTACTCACGTGTCATAAACCCTCTTTACTGCGTCCAAAAACCACAAGTTACGACCAGCATAATGATAAACTTCTTGGTAAAAACTCATTTCTTATCTGAATATTGATACATTTTGACCATAATGTACCAAAATTTGTCAAATTATGACATTCAAATTTCGAACCCCGACGCCCATCTGCGTGCCGCCCCTAGTTTGTCAGTGAAGTTGGTACTAATGAACAAGCTAAACATCTGCAGAGCAATGATCAATGCCACAATCCCGGTCGAACATGCGGTTCCTGAACACATCAAAGAGAGCTTATGATATATGTATAGATAAACTAATGTATGTAACTGTACATAATTAGGCATTATGTAGCAGTCACATAAACTACTAATATTCGATTTTGATTGACATCGGCTTGGCGTAGATCTGGAGGTATCCTCTCTGTATTTTCCGTCACTGTCTGCGCGACCGAAGTAGAAATGTACAGGAGGAACGATATTAGCTGTGCCAAGCTGCCTACTAATTTTGTTTGCTAGATTGTAGGTACTACTACATTTTACGGGTAATAAATAAAATAAATAGAACCAAGTACGAGTAGGTTGTCGCCGCACACGAAAGGTTCCATACCTCGCAGATTAACGAACCTCATAAGCCATTGTACACGGAAAAACGTAAAACAACAGTATTGCATACGAGTATATCTTTTTAATTTGAAAAAAAAATAAAAAAAAATACTAGTCTGCATCGAAACTTTGAAGTAGAGTTTTGGGTATTTAGTATACACAGTCAGGTCATAAGTTCTGTCACACAATAAAAACTTTTGAATTTAGAACGCTGGCCACAAAAAAGTTTATTGAATTCGAATTTCGAATTTTTCATGAAAATAAAAATGTGTACTCGTTAGAATTTTCCTCATTTTTAAATATGGAGTGGACACTTAAAGAAGACCAATTCAGATTTTCGACTTGCTGAAAAATTTGAATATAACCAAAAGATTAGTTTATCGTACCATAAAACGATACAATGAAGACTCTAGTGTAGATGACAGGTCAAGAAGTGGTCGCCCTCGCTCTGTTAGGACTCCAGCAGTGATAAAAGCTGTGAAGGCGCGAATTCAAAGAAATCCCATACGTAAGCAGAAACTGTTGGCCCTTCAGATGGGGTTAAGCAGGACCACGGTGAAAAGGGTGTTAAATGAAGACTTAGGGCTTAGGGCATATCGAAGAAAAACAGGACATCGTTTGGACGCTCGTTTAATGGACCTGAGACTGAAGCGATGCCGCGCTTTCTTGAAGCGGTACGCGGGAAAAAAGCATCGGGAAATTCTTTTTCGGATGAAAAAATTTTCACCGTGAAAGAGAGCTACAACAAACAAAATGATAAGGTGTACGCACACAGCAGTGAAGAAGCGAGCAACCGTATTCCGCGTGTCCAACGAGGTTATTTTCCATCCTCGCTCATGGTATGGTTGGGAGTCTCTTATTGGGGCTTAACTGAGGTATTTTTGAGGCATTTTTGTGAGAAAGGCGTAAAAACGAATGCAGTTGTGTATCAAAATACAGTCCTCAAGAACCTTGTGGAACCTGTTTCTCATACCATGTTTAATAACAGGCACTGGGTATTCCAACAAGATTCTGCGCCAGCTCATAGAGCGAAAAGCACACAAGACTGGCTGGCGGCGCGTGAAATCGACTTCATCCGGCACGAAGACTGGCCCTCCTCCAGTCCAGATTTGAGTCCGTTAGATTACAAGATATGGCAACACTTGGAGGAAAAGGCCTGCTCAAAGCCTCATCCTGATTTGGAGTCACTCAAGGCATCCTTGATTAAGGCAGCCGCCGATATTGACATGGACCTCGTTCGTGCTGCGATAGACGACTGGCCGCGCAGAATAAAGGCCTGTATTCAAAATCGCGGGGGTCATTTTGAATAAACTTTATTACCATAAGAATCTATGTTTTATTAAGTTCATTTTGCTATATAAATGTTTACATAAATAATAAACATGTCTAAATTATTTCATATTGCACATGTGACAGAACTTATGACCTGACTATGTATGTAAGTATTGATCTGTGTACTCATGTTAACGAAACTCTTTGCTCATTGAAAGCGAAAGCGAATAGAAATTGAGTATATTTACAGAAATAATATCAAATTTGATAAAAAACATTATGTTATCTATTGTATTTGGAATGAGCAATTATTTATCGTATAATGAGAAATAACTAAGCAAAAAACTCAATACCTGCAGTTAAAGATCTTTTCCGATAAGATCGGAAAAGTCCTGTTCACCGATAGACAATTAAAACAAAATGGCTAAGAAAATGACCATACAAACAAACTTTTCAATCGGTCAATTGTTAATTCTTAAAAATCCGTATGTTTCATTATTCTTTGTTATGGCGGCAATAGAAATACAACCTCTGTGAAAATTTCAGCTTTCTAGCTATTTCGGTTGATCCGGTAGAGCCCGGTGACAGACTGACAGACTGACAGACGGGCGGACAGCGGAGGCTTGGTTTGGCAACATTCGGGTAGGGAACCCTCAAAACTACTGCTTGTAAAAATTTAACATGTAATTGTAGCTTTATTATAAGGAACGCATTTAGTCCAGTGGCACGCGATACCCATTGTAAAAAGTTTCATGTAACTTTTGTATTAAAATTATTTTATATTAAGTAAGTAATACACGCGAGCAGCGGACAACAAAACACGTTAGCAACTTGCCACTCAGCCACCAATTATAAATTACCTCACTACCGTAGTAACATAACTGCCCATAACATATTACATAACCAGCCACGATATTGAAAATAAATGATACATTTTGATATTGTTTCGGTATTTCGCAAGAATATCGTTAGTTACACGCCGCAATCGTACCGGAAATGCGCGTACGCCGGGAACCGGAAGTGGAGTAACTTGCCCGCCATGATGGAGTTTCGAAGCGTCCGTTTCCGGCGCAGTTACTGATCTTTATTCGGTCCGATTTCACTGATGTGAGAAAAAGATTTGAGCAAAGATATTCTTATACACGGTGTCCTATAGTCAACATGAAGCGAGTACCAGTATATAGGCCCGCTTATTAGGGTACGGTTCCCTATGGGTGCCAAACGGGACCCTATGACTAAGCCTCCGCTGTCCATCCGTCCGTCTGTCACCAGGCTGTATCTCATGATCCGTGATAGTTAGACAGATGAAATTTTCACCGATGATGTATTTCTGTTGCCGCTACAACTCAAAAGAAGGAGGCTCCCATACACTAATTCTTTATATACCACATATACAAACTTATGAATGCACCTGTTTACGTACATGGAGTGTGAAAGTAGCCGCACCAATAAAATTGTAAACAGCATATTGCTATGTAAAATCCAAACTCTGTTACGTAACTATAATAATTTTGACAGTATTTTTTTATATTTTGTTAGTTAAAAAAACTTAGTTTTTATGTAAAGATATGGGTTTTTGTAACCTGAATTAAAGATTACTATTATTATTATTATTAAACAGGGTCTGCCAAATTATTATAAAAAATACTTTGGTGATGGGAACTTTTGTAAAAACTTAAAAATGCTACACTGTTACGTTACTAATAACTTTGACAACTTTTTTTTAATATTTTTGCGAGACCTATAAGCAGGTCAATCTACTGTTACTGGATAGACGTTGAGTTACGGGAAAATCTATATCTTAAATAATCAAAGGTTTGTGTTTAAACGATCACCAAAAACGCACATATTTTACCACCAATAAATTCGAAACGACCGCCAGAATTAGTAAACGACCACCAAATTGTGTTTGGATATGATCACCAAACTTCTTTTCATGTTTTGTGTACTAAAGTTTATGTTTTAAGTATTTTTTATTGTAAGAACAATAACGTTGAACATGTAAGAACATGTTCAACCTAACACGAAGGATAAAGGTGGTTTCGCTTCGGTCACCCCCTTTACCCTTCACCTAAGCTACCGCAGTATTTTGCCCTGATATTTTCTGCAACTTTTGATGATCATTTACCCATTTTGGGTAGGAAAAAAATAATTATGGTGGTCATTTAAATATTTCTCATAATTGAATGGACGTTTTAACGGTGACAGAAGACATCGTGATGAACCTTCATGGCTGCGACGATGAGCTAGTCCTCTGTCACGCAAAATGCAGGATTGACTAACTGGCTAATTGTAGGCAAAACTGCCCTTATTGGTGGGGCACAGGCCTTTACCGGGATACGCGTAAGATTAAGCCATACTCCACCACGCTGGCTCAGTGCGGGTTCGTGGAGGGTTTTGAGGACGACTACCACGTAGCGATAGTAGCCGGGACCTGCAGATTAACGTGCCATCCGAAACACTGAACGTCCGATAATGTGCTTAAGATAAATTAATTATCATTGGTACATGGTCAGGAATCGAACCTGCGTCTCCTGTGTGTGAAATGAAAATACCATAAAAAACCTTTTACAATCCTCCAGGACCTGAAATTCTCGTAAGCCTTTGAAGACCTTTCCCTGAACTTCTTTGGTAACAAATTTTTGATGGCCAAATCGGATTCCGCCCTTAAAGGCGTAGTACATTCAATCTCCATTTAACTCTCATTACATAGAACTCATTATAATTTATTCAATAAAATAGTTGTTCTCAACACTTTCTTTTTAGCTTTTTACTTTCAAGTTGAACGAAGTGAAAATTAAGAAAGTATTGTAATCGTAAAAAAACGAGATTGAGATTTTAATGGGGATAGGTTCTATCGTTAACTTAGTCCGAAAAAGTGAAAAAATGTCATATGTGTATGTATGTGTGTGTGCGTGTGTATGTATGTATGTATGTATGGATGGCTGTTTTCCGTTGTCAGCTCTAGAGCCTAAACCACAAAACCGAATTAGATGAAATTTTGTATTGGGGGTTATTTTGGAACTATCTAGGAGATTTTTTTTGTTTTTGGATAACTTGATAATTTAAGGTACCTGTCATTATATTAAATCAAACACATTTATTAAGTTTATTCAAAAACTGGACTAACGATTTTTTTAAACTTCTCGTCGTAGTATCTCTTAATATTATCTATAACATGGCATACTCGGTTATTACCGCAAAACTCTAAAAATGGTAGCTCCCATACAATATGCACACAGTGCCATATATCCCGTACATTAGGCGGCGGGCGGAATAAGCTCATAGTGCGGGGCATGGTTAAAGTAGAAAGGAGTTGTTTTGTATGGTGGAGGGGTTGTTAGGGACATCATTCTGAACAACTTTTAGTATGGGGCCGACTTGATGAGAGCATTTTTATTTTCAACTCCACCATATAACTCAGGTGAGCGCTAGGCCCGAAATATACTGAGATAAGAAAAATAAAGTTGTTGTTGTTTTTTTGTTGTTGTTGTTGTTGTTGTTTTTTTTGTTGTTGTTGTTGGTTTTGTTGTGTTTTTTTGTTCTTGTTGTTGTTGTTTTTTTTTTTTTGTTGTTGTTGCTTTTTTGTTGTTTCACGTCGGTTCCATAGTAAAAGCTGTTCAGAAGATAACCCTAAGAACCACCTTTCGGCTTGTAACTCCCTTTCTGTTGGACCCTGTATACTTTATCTTAGAACTTCTTAAAACGTCTCCTAAACGCCTGCACACGAATATCCACAAACTATTATATAAATAACAACACCGAAAGCATCGTGCGAGAAAGTTAGTACACCGTGGCTTGCACAATTTTTTTTTTGGGCGAAGGTAACTCGATTGTTAGGCCTTGTGATGGTGTGTGCCCCATTTTTGGTGACTGCATATTCAATTAATGTTCGAAATTTAAATAAAACTACACTTTCATACTTACATTGTGGACATTTCTTTTTTTTTTATTAAGAGCGTACTGTATTTCCGAACGTAAAATGGAAACTTCCGCGCATGTTTCATAATAGTAAATTTCCCACGAGTTCGCAAAGTCTTATATTTACGCAAAGCTTACGGCAGAAGGCGACATCGTAGCGAGGTTCGTAAAAAGCTTTTTCGAACGACACAAACTCGAGCGGCGAAGGTGCTATATTTTTAGCTCAGTCAAGTCGGAAAAATGTAGTTTTCACTCTAGTGCTCGGAAATGTGGCAATGAATAGTTAACCAGGACAATGAAAAAAAAACTAGCCTTTACTACTACTACTACTCGCCAGAAAAACATTGTTGGCTTGTTTGTCAACAGTCAACAGTCAAAACTCAACAGATGGCGCTTCACTATTGTCGTTTTTTACCAACATAGCGTGCCTCGTTGCGTCAGTAAAAGCGTGTGGACCAAACAGTTTCGTTCATGTGAAGGCGGAGTCCGCTAGGCGGAGCAAAAAGGCCGAGTTCCAAACCTAATATATCTAAACATAAATTTTTCACACCTTTCATTCGGAAAGGTAACCTTTGCTCCACGACGAGAGGGAGCAAAATGCTACTTTTTAGGGTTCCGTACCCGAAGGGTTCCAAACGGGACCCTATTACTAAGACTTCGCTGTCCGTCCGTCCGTCCGTCCGTCCGTCTGTCACCAGGCTGTATCTCAAGAACCTAGCTAGCTATAGAGTTGAAATTTTCACAGATTATGTATTTCTGTTGCCGCTATAACAACAAATACTAAAAAACAGGATAAAATAAATATTTAAGGGGGCTCCCATACAACAATACCACATACAAACTTATGGATGCACCTGGCTACGTACATGGAGTGTGAAAGTAACCGCACCAATAACTTTGTAAACAATATTTTGCTGTGTAAAATCCAAACTATTCACTCCACACCATCGCTTCCATTGAACGGTGGTACGGAACCCTTCGTGCGCGATTTAGACTCGCACTTGACCGGTTTTTTTAATTTATTCATTGGCATGTAGCATTTCCGCAATGTGCCAACTGAACACAAATCTTAGTAAAATATTCGATCGTAATTTCATCGTATTCGATTAAAAACGAACATGTTTTAAGTTTTAAAATTAACAACGTTATCTGAAAAATTATTTCCTTCACAATCCACCATTATAAAAAAAAAGTTTTGTTTTCTTTGTTCGATTACTGTAAAAGTGGTGAAAGTATTTATCAGGAGCAAAATTATTTTCGTCATGGGCGTTAACGCTTGAATCCTTCATTACGCTCAGGATTCTAACTTAGAATCCCTCGCCACGCTCAGGATTCTATCGTACAATCCTTCGCTTCACTCTGGATTCAATGTACTGCCCTCGCCGTAAATACATTATTTTGCTCCCTTGTGACACAAATAACTATTGCATAAAAATCATTTCATTTTATTTCCTCCCGTAGTCATGAAAATCACTTTGTAATGTCTCCGCCAAAACTACAATATATAGCCTCCTCCCTTAATGGGCCTCGCCCTCAAACCATGTATTTCACGACCCGAATGGCCGAGTCGGCAGTGACCCTGCCTACGAAGCCAAAGGTCCCGGGTTCAAGTCCCGGTGGGGGCAAATTTTTTTTTGGTGAGAACGGATTTTTTTACCCTAGTCATGGTTGTTTATCTATCTAAGTATGATATTTATCTATATAAGTATGTGTATCGTTGTCTAGTACCCAAGATACAGGGAATCCTAGTTTGGGGCTAGATCAATGTGTGTAAATAGTGTCCAAGGTGTTATTATTATTATTATTATTAAAATCTTTTCCCGTTAAAATTTCATTAGAATCTACATACCTCCTTGCTAATAAAGTTTTAATTTAAAACTATATTAGCATTTTTTTACCGAAAAATTATAAGTTATTTAAATACCCTCCCTTGACCCCTGGCTTCGTAGGCAGGGTCACTGCCGACTCGGCCGTTCGGGTCGGCCATTTTAAATTTAATATTGTCTCAACTGGTGCATGACGTGGATGCCTATAATTAAAACAGCTATGTAACTTTTAAATATAACCATTTACATAACATTATTGTATTCCTTGTTGGTGTTCCTTAAATAATAGTAGTTTATGTGACTGCTACATAATGGAGGGCATCAAATCTCGGGAGGGGGTTTATGAAACGAGCCGAAGGCGAGTTTCATAATAATATCACTCGAGAGTTTTAATGCCTAATTATGTACAGTTACATACACTAGTTTATCTACACACATTTCATAAGCTCCCTTTGATGTGCTCAGGAACCGCATGTTCGACCGGCATTGTGGCATTGATCATTGCTCTGCAGTTTTTTAGCTTGTTCAGTAGTACCAACTTCACAGACAAAGTAGGGGCGGCACGTCAGCGTTAGAAATTTTGAATGTCATAATTTGACAAATTTTGGTACATTATGGTCATAATGTATCAATATTCAGATAAGAAATAAGTTTTTACCAGGAAGTTTATCATTATGCTGGTCGTAACGTGTGGTTTTTGGACGCAGTAAAGAGGGTTTATGATACGTGTGTGGATAAATAAATAATTAAACAATATCTTGGAGTTTATAGCTCTCTTCTCTTATCCCACTGTGGGAGAATAAAAGAAAGCTTCAAAAGTAGATAAGTGGTAAGAAATTGCGTGAACTAAGCAGATTTGTAAATGTCACCGTGTGACGTCCCTACTTGGAGAGGAATAAAAAAGATTCCAAATAGGTAGCCAACAAGAAATTTTATTTAACGTGGGTTCTCCAAAATGTAGTCTGACCCTGGTTACACAGCAACGAATCTTCCCTGCGGGTTTTTGCCGTAGTCGGAGTGCCGCTGACGTCGGAGAAGTAACGGTCCGAATGCAGCCGGAGCAGGGAAGCAGGCCAGCCCGAAGCGGTGTCAGGAACCGGGAAACCGTGGGGCAGCAAGAAAAGCGGTGATCCCGAAGAGGTGCCAGGAACCCCGAACTGGAATTCGAAACCGTTCCTCCTTTAACATCTGTTACTGCACTCCGTCCGAATGCTCCACCCGCCAAGAAAAGAATAGTGTTGTCGTGGTGGTAACAATCAGAACGGAGTTACATATACAAAGGAAAATACAGTGCTAGGAATAAAAACAAGCAAGCATTCATATTTGTTATCGGCAGACCCCACCTGGGACATTTTACAAATAATCGGACATTCTACAAAATGTCCAAATGTGCAATCTGCCGGTAACATTAATTATTTCTATACATGAAAAAAGGATATTTATTTGTTTATCGGCAGACCTCACTTGGGACATTATGCAAACAATCCGGACATTTTATGAAATGCCCAAATATGAAATCTGCCGGTAACAATCAACAATTTCCACACAAAAAGGTAGCTAGTATAATTTAGTAAGCTGAACATATTTTCCAGACATTCTATAAGAAGCCAAGACACACTAACGCGTGTCTAAAAGCGGTTAGCAATTTGCGTTACAATGCGATGTGAATATCGCGAAATAATAATTAGCGAGTCTAAAAGGAATAAAACGCAACAAGCAATAAATGAAATGAGATGATTCTGGACACAAATGAGTAAGCCCGAAAGTACCTAACGGTAAGATGATTTTAAAACAGTATCTTTCACCACTCACCTCAATCGGGGTTAATATGAAGCACAGACAAAACTAAAACGTAACTACTAGCAGTACGTTATGATTAAACGCAAGCAACCACTGCTTAGAGTCGCTCGTCGGCGTACGGTAAAAAGGGACCGTTACAGAGCGCCAGCAGGACGGACGTGCGCACAGTGCCGAGTGAGTTTTCGGAATGACGCCGGCGCCGCAAAGTCAAGTTGCGGTCACGGCTGGTCAGTTTAAAACGGGCCAATCACAGCAGAGCGAGCGAGCTGTCAACAGTAGAATGCTGCTAGTACAGCGCGTGAAAATTAATACTGTGATTACTAGCCTCATTTGGTAGTTTTATTAAGAGAATTACTACTTAAATTTAAAATAAGACCAGTTAATGATAGAGTGAAGACAACGGTAACTTACAACGTTACAACCGTAAGTTAGTTAAAACCTTTTGTTGATAAACTAAAGTTTTTGTTCTCGTTAGTTGGTCAACTATCGACAGATAGTAAACTGTAGCGTACTGCTTACTATATGACGCGTCAGTTGATCAACTAACGGTTAAAACTGTTAAATGGTAAACTGGTTTAAACTTGAATTGCAAACGAAATACCAGGGCAAACACTGCGGTAGCTTAGTTGAAGACTAGAGGGGGCGAGCGCAGCGAAGCCCCCGAATAGTCTTCGTGTTAGGTTGACATGTAAGAACAAAAGCAACGGAAATTCTAAGCCCTGTCGGTCTGGTATACCATCTATCGATAGTTGTTCAACTACCGCGTTAGTTTATCAACTAGAGTCTGGCAAACGAAAGCGTGACCTGAGAAAACGTGGTAGAATTCATAAAACCTCTATGTGGTATCACTAACATAGATCACTACACTCCGTTCAGTTATTCTAAAGATCTTTGCCTCTCTTTCTGCTGTACGGAAGCGTTACAGCTGGAAAGAGAGACAGAGGTTTAGAATAACGGAACGGAGTGTGACTATCTATCACTTTGTCGTTTGACGTGCCATTGACAGTATAATATTGTTGCCATTGTTCGATTCCAAATCGATATTCGATCGATGGTTTCGGAACGGCCATTTTGAATTTGACGTTGCTGCCAACCTAGCAGTTTTTGACAACTGACAGACAAAAAGCCCTCGCAATGTAACGCGTATTGATTGGGGTATTGAATTTAAATCGCAAGCCATCTGGAATGTATTCGGGTTCCCCTCAGGATTGTCTATATAGCTGAGTGTGTTGTGGTTCCCCGAACCAGATAAAGTTCGCATTTACGTGGCCGATTGGTTTTTCCCACGTAACATAACCTGTGTTGGAACACTGTGCTCGTCGAAGCTGGCCTGCCAGTCATACCTGGTTGGCTGAAGAACCTGTCTACCAAGAAGAGCCTAGGGTGCACCCGGGCCTTGCAGAGAGACAGGAGGTTGACGGGACCGACGCACAGACCAGGTTAGATCGA
Source organism: Argyresthia goedartella (assembly GCA_949825045.1). NCBI lineage: Eukaryota > Metazoa > Arthropoda > Insecta > Lepidoptera > Argyresthiidae > Argyresthia > Argyresthia goedartella. Next base: position 25,772,654 of record OX463832.1, read on the forward strand.
CTCCATAAGTATTAGCTCGGTGAATCGCCGACGTTCACACTTCTTGGCATCTGATCGCTACGCTACCTCGTAGCTGATGGGCCCCTGCGAGGTCATTGGGTGCCGAGAAGCCTGAACAGTTTTGGTAGCAAGAGCGTGGTTTCCTGAGATTTGCAGCCGTCAAGGGCTCCAGGAACCCACGATTTGGGACTATCAATCTGTAGGTATAGGCGGTTATTAGCTAACTTGGTGTTGTTCCTGTATCCACATAGATTGGTAGTATTGTAAGCTTTAAGTCTATTGCTGGTAGTAGACAGACAGATATTACAGTTTTCCCTAAATGACCAGTTGTACTGAGATATGTGACTCAGAATAGTAGGTACTCAACTTAGGTACATTGTAGGTGAATTGAAATTTGCATTGAAGTACCAGTTAGTCAATCTATTAGTGGTCTAGTAATGCTAATGAATGTTTGGTTAACATAGGTAGTTACATCTATTGATAGCAGGCTATTACATTGTTTTCAGTTTATAGCAATTTATAACTTGAACTAATATTGACTATCTGTGTATGTTGTAGTGATAAAGGGAAACTAAATTGTATTACAGAATTTATATAGATATAAAACTCGGTTCCTATTGTTTAAGGAAAACAGCATTGTTTAAGTTGTGGTTTAGGGTTCCCTCGTTTGGGTTATAGACTGGAGGGTCCAATAAAATTAAGTTACTGCAAATTGTGAGTAAGTATCGTTCCGATCATGTCGCTATCTGAAATCCAGAAGGGTGTTTCTAAGGAACTCAGATGGTTTTCCTCCGCACACGGTCTGATAGACCGTTTAGATAGGCATGATGTGGTATTGGAGCGGTCTATGGACGTTAAGGAACGTTACAACAGGGTGCTCGAATTGTCCGCGCAGGCGGAATCAGTTGATGGTTGCGCACCTGACAGGCTGTCACGGTTGCTAGGGGATGTCGACCAATGTATGGAGATGGCAGCTGCTATCACGCAGAAGGCTGCGGACATACGTAGACAGCGCGAGTCCAGCCATGGTGGTGACATTGAAGCACCTCTGCCGCTTCAGGGTTCAGGGTCCAGGTTACCGGCCATAACTATGCCTACTTTTGACGGAGTGTCCGGTGAATGGATGAGCTTCATCAATCTGTTCGACAGTTTGGTGCACATGCGATCGGACATTACCAAGTCTGTCAAGATGGCTCAGCTGGTGGCAGCATTGAGGGGTGAGCCTAGGGAGCTGGTCGCTCATTTGACAGTTACGGAGGGTAACTATGAAACGGCCAGACAATTGTTGGTCAGACGTTACCATAACAAACGGAGGTTGGCCGATGCCCAACTGAACCGTTTGTTTAGTATCCCGGTTGTGAACAAGGTCGGGGCCATACAGACGGAGGTTTTGAACCCGTTGTTGTCCGTCACCAAGGCTCTAGAGAATCTTGGACTTCCGGTTGGTGAATGGTCGTACCTACTGCTGTACATTGTACTTTCCCGCCTACCCGCTGACGTGCAGACTCGTTTCGAACAGTCTCACGGGAGGTCGGCCGAGGACCTGCCCGCCTTCTCCGACTTGGTCGGATTCTTGGAAGAGGAGGCTCGACGGGCAGAGAATTTGGGGTTGACGGTCACCCATCCTTCGGAGCCACAGAGAGCTGCCGGGAGCGCTGTGAGTAGGGGCCCTCCGACGAGGAAGGACCGCACCAACCGGCAGTCATATGGGACTGTGAGTGCATTGACCCCACATAGTGAGACCTGCCCATGTTGTAGGCAGATTGGCCATGCTGTGGCCAATTGCAATAAGTTCGGGGAACTTAGGGTTGAGGGACGGCGCCGGATGGCCAAGCAGCGGAGCTGGTGTTTCCTGTGCTTCGGGCCACACATGGCTAGGGACTGCACGCGTACCAAAATGTGCGGATATTGTGGTGGGGCCCACAACAATCTGTTGTGCATGAACCGGTCCGGCCAACAGCCTCCACAGGGCCGTATCCAGGGTGACACGGCATGGGGCCCTGAGAATTCGTTTGCGACTCGGAGCGCAACTCAGGGGCCAACGTCCCCACGTCCACAGGGCCGTACCCAGGGTGACACGGCATGGGGCCCTGAGAATTCGTTTGCGACTCGGAGCGCAACTCAGGGGCCAATGTCCCCACGTGCACAGGGCGGTACTAGGGTGCAGGGCCGCACTCAAGGTCATCACATGGGGGGCCCTGAGTTTTCGGTTGCGACTCAGCATCCAACTCAGCGGGCAATGGGGCCACAAGCACGTGGCCACCCAGGGGTGCAGGGCCGCACTCAGGGTCATCACATGGGGGGCCCTGAGTTTTCGGTTGCGACTCAGCATCCGACTCAGCGGGACATTGGGTATGTTGAGCAGGCCGTAACGGGCGGGTGGCATGGGACACCTTCGAGCTATGCGGATGCGGTTCGGACGCCGCCTCAGTTGTCGCCCCGCTCGTCGCCTCGTCCTCGTCGGTCGCATGTGATGTCCCCCCCGCTCATGGAGCGGCCACGGTTGAATTCACGCCCACCCCCCTTCGGGGGGCGTCGTAGGGTGGCAATGGAATCGGCGCGTGGGCCATTTGTACAATGGGACCCTCTGGCGTATAGCTGCCTACCTGATCGGTTACAGGCAGAGTGGGGCCCCGGGGGCCCTCGCTAGGAATTTGCGGCCCAACAATTTGTTGCCCCCCAACCGGAGACGGTGGTGTTACCGATCGCCTCTGTGCTTGTTTGGGATTTGGCGGGCAACCCAACATACGTTCGCGCCCTATTAGATTCTGGAGCTCAGGGCTGCATTGTATCGAACGATTTAGCAAAATGGTTGGGCCTCATAAATAATGTATCGCTGCCGAGGAAATTGGTCCCTGCTGGGGATTACAGGGCAACCCTTCACGGGTTTTGTGATGCCTCTGAACGAGGGTTTGCGGCAGCGGTTTATTTGCGAACCGTCACCTCCACCGGGGAGGTCGACGTGCGTTTGGTTTTGGCAAAAAGCAAGGTAGCGCCTATTCGGACAAGGATGACGATTCCAAAACTGGAACTGTCCGGGGCTGCTCTTTTGACCAAACTCTTGAATCACACTCTAACAGTGTTGCGTGGGTCAGTGGTTTTGGAGGATACGGTGTACGCGTGGACGGACAGCCAGATTGTTTTGTGCTGGCTGAAGGCTTCGGTCCATACCTTAGAGGTTTTTGTTGCGAACCGGGTCTCCCAGATTGTGTCGTCTGAGGTCCCACTGACCTGGAGACATGTACCAGGAGAATTGAACCCGTCTGATTGTGCATCCAGGGGATGTCGGGCTCCTGAACTCGTTAGACACCATTTGTGGTGGGGACCACCCTGGCTTGCCAGGAGAGAATCGGACTGGCCCCACAGCCATGTAGTAGTATCTTCGGATCATGGCCCCAGAGCGGCCGTGCATGTTACCCAGAAGGCTGAGGACCCTGACGCCGGGTTTCTGCTGGACCGGTATAGCTCACTTGACAAGTTGATAAACGTGTCCGCTTGGATTAGGAGATTCGCTCGAAATTGTCGTACTCCTCGCGATCAGCGAACGTTGAACCCTATTCTGAATCCGGCAGAGCGAAACGAGTCGCTACTGAATTTGGTCCGGTTGGTACAGTCCTCGAAGTTTGGGGCAGAATTGGAGATTATACGAAGTGGACGTTCGAAATTGAAGGGAGCCGTCGCGCGTCTCAACCCCTTTGTTGATTCGACCGGGTTACTTCGGGTAGGAGGAAGATTGCGCAATGCGAATCTGTCGTATTCGGCTCGTCACCCACTTCTGCTCCCCAAGGGGGGACAGTTAGTTGAATTGCTGGTGACTGATCGTCATATTAAAAACGCGCATGCCGGCTGTAACGCGTTGTTGGCCACGCTCCAGCGGGAGTTTTGGGTCTTATCTGCCCGCCGTGTCATACGGAACATCGTGTTTCGGTGCATGCCTTGTTATCGACTTAAGGCTGCCACGATGCAACCTCTCATGGGGGACTTGCCCCCTGATCGTGTGAATGAGGTCAGACCGTTTTCAGGTGTTGGTACGGATTTTGCCGGACCGTTTATGGTGAAGAGTTCACGATTGCGTACCGCTAAGCAATACAAGGCGTACCTATGTGTGTTTGTTTGTCTATCCACCAAGGCGGTACATCTCGAGCTCGTTGCTGATCTCTCGACAGAGGCTTTCATTGCTTGTTTGGATAGGTTTGTTTCTCGAAGGGGACTTCCAACTTTGATCCGCTCTGATAACGGCACTAACTACGTCGGTGCGGAACGATACTTACGAGAGATAGTCAACTTTTTGAATGTAAATAAAGTGGATATTGGAACGGCCCTCTCCCGTCGGGGTATACAGTGGACCTTCAGCCCACCGATTTGCCCCCACTGGGGTGGGATTTTTGAGGCCGTAGTTAAGTCAGCTAAGACGCACTTGGGGCGTATAGTAGGTCAGACCGCGCTGACTTTTGAGGAGCTCGCGACATTGTTTTGTAAGATCGAGGCCGTTCTCAATTCGCGACCGTTGTGTCCGCTCAGCTCGGATCCAAATGACCTGGAGGCTCTGACCCCAGGCCATTTCTTGATAGGACAGCCACTTAACGCGTTGCCCGAGCACCCCTTCGAGGGAGTGAAATTGTATCGGTTGTCAAGGTACCAGATGTTGCAGCAGTTTACTCAGAATTTCTGGAAGCGTTGGTCGCTCGAGTATCTGCATATCTTACAACAGCGCCTTAAGTGGACTGACAAAACCAGCCCCCCTAGTGTTGGTGACCTCGTTCTGGTTAAGGATGCTAACCTACCGCCACTACGTTGGCGCAGGGGGCGCATTGTTAACTTGTTCCCTGGCAAGGACGGGACCCCCCGGTCTGCAGAGGTTCTAGTAGGAGGCTCGGTTCTAAAACGAGCGGTAGCAACGTTGTCTCGGCTGCCCGTAGATTAGGGGACAGGTGGGTGCCTGTCCGGGCGGGTGATTGTTCGATTCCAAATCGATATTCGATCGATGGTTTCGGAACGGCCATTTTGAATTTGACGTTGCTGCCAACCTAGCAGTTTTTGACAACTGACAGACAAAAAGCCCTCGCAATGTAACGCGTATTGATTGGGGTATTGAATTTAAATCGCAAGCCATCTGGAATGTATTCGGGTTCCCCTCAGGATTGTCTATATAGCTGAGTGTGTTGTGGTTCCCCGAACCAGATAAAGTTCGCATTTACGTGGCCGATTGGTTTTTCCCACGTAACATAACCTGTGTTGGAACACTGTGCTCGTCGAAGCTGGCCTGCCAGTCATACCTGGTTGGCTGAAGAACCTGTCTACCAAGAAGAGCCTAGGGTGCACCCGGGCCTTGCAGAGAGACAGGAGGTTGACGGGACCGACGCACAGACCAGGTTAGATCGACTCCATAAGTATTAGCTCGGTGAATCGCCGACGTTCACACTTCTTGGCATCTGATCGCTACGCTACCTCGTAGCTGATGGGCCCCTGCGAGGTCATTGGGTGCCGAGAAGCCTGAACAGCCATATTGAAACTTTTAAGAAAACTCCAGGTCACGCTTTCGTTTGCCAGACTTTAACTGTTTTGACTATCTTCCGGTGACTTAGATATCTACAAACTTTTTTATGTTGTACTTGTATGAAATCTGACATAATGGGTCGAGACATGTCTGTGTTCGAGACAGTAGTGCTTTTGCCCGAGAAGTTTTGGCAATGGCACCTAATCTCAAAAGCGCATTGCAGATGTCGCTGTTGTGGTTGGAGGCTGCTTATCTGTCAAAGTTGACAATTTTTTTACTTATAATCTACGTCGTCCTGACCTCATTTGAGGTTATTTTAGCCAGTGTCAAGTGCATTTGAAAGATCACGTGACGTATTTTCGAACCGAACCTCAGATGAATGAAACTTATTGTGCCGGCTGATTCGGTACCTCACGTACACACGTATTACTTGAGTTTTATCCCAGGTACGCGTCAGCCAGCACAGATAATGGATTTGTACGTGGTAAGATCTCATATCAATCTTCACCCGCCCGCCACCCTCCCCCCTCCTCCTACGTCATGAAATATGGACAAGTACATAATAAAAATAGTATTTACAATCTTAATTTAAATACCCACTCACTATAACTTAATAACATTAGACATAAGTTACTATCATTCTTTAAAACTGCTGTATTGAACTGTATATTTGAGTACCTTATAATTGGCGTAATATCTTATAATGTCACTTGTATAATAATACTAAAAGCTGTAAGGTTTACCTAAATAAATAAATAAATAAATAAATATATAAACCCAGTATTTATAATAATAAAGTTAGATAGTGCATATTCCAAGCCTTTTATTTCGTCTCCCGTCGGTTGCCACACTGTAGGCAAGCGGACGTGGCTCAACCATGGTCGTATTACAAATTTCATTAAACTCAGAAATATTTTAGAGCGAAATACCGCGACACGTCCACGTATAGTCTTCGCTGTATAGTAAGTCCTTCATGTATAACCCAAAAATTGGCCGAGTACGAGTCGGAGTCACCCACGAAGGGAATTCGTATCTTTAGCAATTAAAATTTGTTGCTGTAGCGCCAACAGACTCTACTTTTATCTCTACCTATTGCGTCTCAAGGCTATAGGTAGAGATGGCTGGTGGACAGACGGACGGACGGACAGACGCACAGCGGAGGCTTAGTAATGGGTTTCAGTTTGGCACCCTTCAGGTACGGAACCCTCATAAGCACAACGTAGTGATGGAAAATTATTCACCAAGTTAAAAACTTAAAAAACCGGTCAAGTGCGAGTCTAAATCGCGCACGAAGGGTTCCGTACCACCGTTCAATGGTAGGGATGGTGTGCAGTGAATAGTTTGGATTTACATAGCAAAATGTTGTTTACAAAGTTATTGGTGCGGCTACTTTCACACTCCATGTACGTAACCAGGTGCATCCATAAGTTTGTATGTGGTATTGAAAGAATTGTTGTATGGGAGCCCCCTTAAATATTTCTTTTATCCTGTTTTTTAGTATTTGTTGTTATAGCGGCAACAGAAATACAAAATCTGTGAAAATTTCAACTCTCTAGCTAGCTAGGTTCTTGAGATACAGCCTGGTGACAGACGGACGGACAGCGAAGTCTTAGTAATAGGGTTCCGTTCTTACCCGTTGGGTACGGAACCCTAAAAAACCGACTTCAAGCTAAAGTCCTATTTCTTCCTCCCCTGATGGGATGCGAATAAGGTCTGTGTACATGAAAAGTCCTCATCATTCGTTTGATGCACGGAACCACAAACCTAAACGTCATCTGTGTATATATTTTTTGTATTTGTTAATTTTTTCAGAAAGCGCTGAATCAATTTTGATGAAATTTGTATAGGTAGGACCATCTCTGAGGTATGACCTACCAATTAAAATAACAATCATCAAAATCGGTTCATAATTCATGGAGTAATCGCGTAACAAACACACCAAAAATCTTTATGTAATTTAAAAAAATCATGTTTTCATGAAATGAACAACCACCACTTACTTCTGTTGTTTTGCGCATGTGCGGCGGCCAGCACGGTCGCCAGAACGAGCCAGGCGTACTCCATCTTCCTCGCACACACTACCAGCCGCCTCGCCCCGTCCTTGTCGCGCACTGCAGAGACGGCGACCGCCAGGTCATCTGAAAGAGATAAAGATAGGTTGGTGTTGATGTAATATTTGACCAGCGCGCAAAGCGTTTCCGTTTCAGCTTGGGCAAAAATGCTTTCGTATGTCCGTCTGTCCAGATTTCCGGCTGCTCTCTCGAAATGTTGTGAGCCGGCTCGATAATTATATGGATCTTTTTTATCGATTTGGTTTTTGGATTTTTTTCCATAGGTTTTGATTCTGTTTGCATTTTTGGGTTTGACAGTACAGAGGATATGACTGCGCTTGCGGGAAGCCGCCATCTGGAAATATTGATACTGTGCGAACCCCATACTATTTTTTGTTGCTGATAATACTGTCCGGAAGTAGAGGAAATCTACCTTCTCTATGTCGTGTCAGACAGCAGACCAAGACTTGATTGGTCTAGAGAGAAAAAATCTCTCGCTCGCGCAGGGACATCGTCAGTATAATGGATTTTTCTGTAATACCATGGCATAAGGAAATTCACGATGCATTTTTGCCGCCATGACAGCTCGGCTTTTTAATGCCATATCGATTGGCCTCTGTACTTATTGACCAAGCGAACGAAGAGCCTCCGTTTCAGGATTGGACAAAAATGCTTTCGTATGTCCGGATGTTCTCCTCTACAGTCCGCATTTCTCAACTGATTCTCGGGAATTTTTGTGAGCTGGTTCGAATGGCTTTGCTATAGAATACTGCGGCACGAATTTGATAATTATTATTATTATTATTTATTTATTTCAGGTCATTGAATATACCCATAGAAGTACAAATACAATAGCAAATTATTATTGTCAAAATTATAAATAAAAACAGGAATAACAGTGAGATCAATAAGATGCAAAAGAAATTATTATAATAAGAGATATACTGTAAGATTAAGAAAATTATCAGCATTCCAATGGTGTTATTCTTATTCTGAGCAAATGTTTACTTTTAGAGATTTAAGCTTTCAAAGTTTAATAAATTTTGACGTGTTTGACACTGTAGGAGTGCATTCAAAAACATATCCAACCGATGTTTGGGCTTGGTTTTGATCGTTCTAGTCGAATTTGATTATAATGAGGTGTTTTATGGATAGCTGGCAGTCATTTTTCATACCAAAGTGCTTTTCTTTTTGTTAGGAAATGTTTAAAAAAAAAACAAAGATGAAAATTGGATCCCCTCCAAACCCCCCCCCTCAAATTCGTGCCGCACGATTCTAAATTTTTACCGTTCGAATTATTAAATAGTATTTTTTTGTCGATTCAGTTTGTGGAAATTTTTCAAAATGGCGGAGATTTTAAAAATTCGCTACAGTCCAAACAGCTTAAAGAATTTTCAAAAATGAGGCGTCGTGGAATTTAGAGGCCGTGAGGCTATATAATTTTAATGAAACGTCATAGATTGGGTTTAAGACCGCAAAATGTAGTTTACAAAGTTATTGGTTACTTTCATACTCCATGTAAGTACTTAATTCATAAGTTTGTATGTGGTATTAAAAGAAATTGCATTCGCGAGGTCTACAGCTCACAGAGCCACTAGTAACAAATAAATTGAGCATATCTCTAACAAAAGATCTCTTCCAGCAAAGCACGTAATGAGATGGGTTGATTGTGAAGCATGGGTAGACCTGTGTGCAACATAAAACATAATTTACCTAATACTTATACAGTAAACTATGTAACCCTAATATATATAAGCTATACACGAGTACCTACACAAACACATAATTATGTATGATACATACATGCTAAACGTAGATAAAACATATACACATATATGTCACCGTAAGATAGTCATAACCGTTTGTTGATAAACTAACGCGTTAGTTGATCAACTATCGACAGAAAGTAAACCAGACCGAGGGTTCTAAACCAGGGTTTAGAATTTACGTTTCTTTTGTTTTTACATGTCAACCTAACACGAAGAATACTTTGCTGCGCTCGCCCCCTCTAGTTTTCACCTAAACTACCGCAGTGTTTGCCCTGGTATTTCGTTTGCAATTTTATTTAACGGTTTTAACCGTTAGTTTATCAACTAACGCATCATATCGTAAGCAGTACGCTACAGTTTATTATTTGTCGATAGTTGACCAACTAACGAGAAAAAATATATTAGTTTATCAACTAACTAACGGTATTGACAATCTTACGGTGACATATATATATACTTAAATAGACACATATTAACCCGAAGAGAAAGGAAGTGCTTTTTTACGCAACTGACATGTTATTATTACCCGACCGAGAAGAAGAGTTATGTTATGGAATCATAGGGTGACCATGTTCATGCAGGCGAGAAATAATGTTTGTAAACGTAACATACATATTTGGACAGATGGTTATTGATGAGAGCAAATTGAACACTTGTAGACACAATGTAAGGGTGTTGTTTGAGGAACAACTTCCACTGCAGGCTACTGGCTGTAATAGAAAGTTGTAGACATAACTAAAAGGGTACACAAGGACAGGAAACTGATTCGCATTTCGATCAGAGGAACTTATTTTTTTTTCATTTTCTTACGTTTTGGTCCGAGAGTCCCACGAAAAAAAAAACCGGTCAAGTGCGAGTCTAAATCGCGCACGAAGGGTTCCGTACCACCGTTCAATGGAAGCGATGGCGTGGAGTGAATAGTTTGGATTTTACACAGCAAAATTTTGTTTACAAAGTTATTGGTGCGGTTACTTTCACACTCCATGTACGTAACCAGGTGCATCCATAAGTTTGTATGTGGTATTGAAAGAATTGTTGTATGGGAGCCCCCTTAAATATTTCTTTTATCCTGTGTTTTAGTATTTGTTGTTATAGCGGCAACAGAAATACATAGTCTGTGAAAATTTCAACTCTCTAGCTAGCTAGGTTCTTGAGATACAGCCTGGTGACAGACGGACGGACGGACGGACGGACGGACAGCGAAGTCTTAGTAATAGGGTTCCGTTCTTACCCGTTGGGTACGGAACCCTAAAAAGTAAAACGAATGTATGTCTATCATCAGCCCACATTCACCCACTGCTGGGTAAAGGCCTCTTCTGTACCACGCCATCCACTCCGGTGCTGAGCCTCCCGCGTCCGCTGCCTACCCGCTATGGCGCTGATGTCATCCGTCCACCTGGCTGGTGGTCTGCCGACTGCTCGTCGTGCGGTTCTGGGTAGCCACTCTGTAACCGCTTTGGTCCACCTTCCGTCATCTCTCCTTGCAATGCCTATGTCTAGTGTAGTGCTCCTAGCACCAATGTCGTACTCTTGAGCACTATCTATTTAGCAGCCCTGTGTGAGATATATTATAAAGACTTTATATTTATGGGCTTGTATTTTTAGGGTTCCGTACCCGAAGGGTTCCAAACGGGACCCTATTACTAATACTCCGCTGTCCGTCCGTCCGTCTGTCACCAGGCTGTATCTCACGAACCGTGATAGTTAGACAGTTGAAATTTTCACAGATGATGTATTTATGTTGCCGCTATAACAACAAATACTAAAAAACAGGATAAAAGAAATATTTAAGGGGGCTCCCATACAACAATTCTTTCAATACCACATACAAACTTATGGATGCACCTGGTTACGTACATGGAGTGTGAAAGTAACCGCACCAATAACTTTGTAAACAATATTTTGCTGTGTAAAATCCAAACTATTCACTCCACACCATCGCTTCCATTGAACGGTGGTACGGAACCCTTCGTGCGCGATTAAGACTCGCAATTGACCGGCTTTTTTTATTTGGTTTCTAGTTATTAACACTTTGTATATAAGGGATCCAACTGGCTCGATAGCCATTACTCTAATCCTCACTATAATTTAGCTCAGTCACTGGCCGAAGCCTACGGTGAAGTGTGTCACATTGACTTCTCACAACCAAGCCTCTTTCTTTTTAAAATTATAAAATAATTAACAATGTCAAAGTGACACCCACTCTAAAGAGGCCCGTATACAAAATAATCGCATAAACAAATATCGAACCTTACACCAGCCATCAAGGAAATATAACAGTCCCAAAAAACCCAGCCAAGAGTGAGTTGGACTCACGCACCGTGTGTTCCGTACAAATCGCTTTGCTTTTTTTGTGATGTTACAAAATATTTTCGGTTTTCAGATATGTTGCGTTGCATATAGCCATAAATACTGTATAATGAGTAGATAACACCACACACAAATCTCAGTGGTTTAAGTGGTGTACAAAAATGTAACTCCGTTATTTTTAATGTCATTAATTAAATAAATTAAAAAAAAATATAGTGAAATACTCTATACTTCGTGCCAAAATTCATGTTTCTAGGCCAACGGGAAGAAGTTATGATTCCCTTGCGAATATCAAGCAATTTCAGAAAAAAAAAACATATTTTAACAACTTTTACAGCCCACAGACTTGAGGGATCGATATTAATTTCAACTTGACATCTTTACGCGTTCCTGAGAAAATGTGTCTAGGCTGTCGGAGAACAAAGTGATCCAAGGGGTCCTTTTTTCCTTTTAAGGTACGGAACCCTAAAAAAGGAACCCTACCTAGGATCACTTCGTTGTCTGTCTGTCTGTCTGTCAGTCAAGACCCTTTTGGTCAGGAACGCGTGGAGGCATCAAGTTGAAATTAATATCGATCACTCAAGTCTGTGGTCTCTTGGAAAATAATACGATCCGCAAGTTTATAAATTTCCTAGGAAATTTATAAACTTCCTTCTAGATTATATTAGGCTAGGTTAGATTAGGTTAGGTTATGTTAGGTTAGGTTAGGTTAGGTTAGGTTAGTATGTTTATAAACTTGCGGAAAAAAAATTAGGAAATTTATAAACTTGCGGATCGTATTATTTTCCGGTGGCATATATATAAATCATACTTATAGTCAACGTATTTAAAAGATACCGCCATAAAATTCATAATGTTTCTGATATTGCTTGTTTCGCAAGTTAATCATAATAATAATAATAATACCTTGGACACTATTTATACACATTGATCTAGCCCCAAACTAGGATTCCCTGTATCTTGGGTACTGGACAACGATACATATACTTATATAGATAAATATTATACTTGGATAGATAAACAACCATGACTAGGGTACAAACATCCGTTCTCATCAAACAAATATTTGCCCCCACCGGGACTCGAACCCGGAACCCTTGACTTCGTAGGCAGGGTCACTGCCGACTCGGCCCTTCGGGTCGTCTAAATCAAAACCTATAGAAGTACCCATTGACCTAAAATCATGAAATTTGGCAAGTAAAGTAAAGACTCTAAAAACCGTAAATTTGTAGTGTCTACACAAAAAAAATGTAATTTTGCCGGTTTTTATTCATTTTAAGGCACGGAACCCCAAAAAAGTGTCGTTTTTTGCTGCGGAACCCTAATATCCGCGTTTGCAAATACGATTTTCATAAATGGTTTACCACCCCTGTTATTGCGCCTTAGGTTGCGTTTTCAATTGCATGAAGTATTGTTAGTAGAGTGCCAGTGGACCGAGCGGGCCACAGTGGTAGGACCTAAACTATTTAGAAGTTTCTTTGGAAATATCAATGATGATAAATATTGACGACCCGAATGGCTGAGTCGGCAGTGACCCTGCCTACAAAGCCAAGGGTCCCGGGCTCAAGTCCCGGTGGGGGCAAATATTTGTTTGATGAGAACGGATGTTTGTACCCTAGTCATGGTTGTTTATCTATCTAAGTATAATATTTATCTATATAAGTATGTGTATCGTTGTCTAGTACCCAAGATACAGGGAATCCTAGTTTGGGGCTAGATCAATGTGTGTAAATAGTGTCCAAGGTATTATTATTATACCGGGTGACTGTAAAACCTCTAGCTATATCAAAAGAGCGTACTCCTTGATAACAGTACAAAATGCATGTTTTGTTACTTTCGTCTGCTTTCATAGTAAAATATTAAGTAATCAACCGTCAAAGTATTCCTACTAGTCCCAAATAGTGTTGTTGCCATATTTACCGCCCGCCCAGTGTTGATAACATCGCACCGCGGTTTCGCTTTGTGTAGCGCCGCGCTTTCACTTTGTGTAGCGCCGCCGCCGCCGCCGCCGCCGCTGCGATCGTCTCGGCATTACGTAGGTAATGGTGAGACGATCGCAGCGGCCGGCGGCGCGGCAATTTGTAGTTAAAATGATTCCTGCCTAGCTACTAAAGAATACGTTGATTTACTTGTAACAAACCTTCAAACTACTAGCTACCTTACAACCTATCTACCTAACTACCTACCTACCTACCTACCTACCTAGTCAACATTTCAAACAAAACAAATGGATTTTCGACCCGCAAACGACCGCTCTTGAGGTGAACGCACACTTATCGACATCGGCACGCATCATCCGCACGGAGCGGATAGGCCTTGTCTAAGGAATCTTCCCTGCGACTCGTGTGTTGCTCTGTCGCACGCAACAGAAGGCAGAATGCTTCGTCCGCATACTCCGCGCCAAATCTGGTGACGTCATCAGGATTTCTCCGGATTCCGACGCGGATAGGTGAGCGAGGTTTCGTATGCGGTACGGTATTTCGGTGCGGACTATGCCGATAAGTGTGCGTTCACCATTAGATAGGTCAGTTTAACTAGTTTTTTGAGTGGGGGTCAGTAAGTTAGGGTGGATCAGTCAAGAAGCTACTAACCACCGGTGGGCCGCGATTATTATTTAGTTAGGTACCTACCTACCTACCCTAGCTACTGAGTTCTGGTGTAGGTATTATAAAACTTTTACTTATTTTCATGAGATGAGCACGTGTTTAGGTAAATGCTGTACGTAGTTTGTAGTTTAGGATCAACTTGATGTGCTGCGAACTGAAGAAATTATTAAAAACAGTGATATTGAATACGTACCTCAAACTTAGCTGTACTTCAACAACTGTTCAAAATGCAATCCGTTCCTTTCTAAACACAGTCTTGCACGTTTCACTGCATTATGACGCACTTTTCTTAAGACTACCACATCACTTTTTACAGCGTCAAATGCACTTGTGATGCGGTCTTTAAGTTCTTGCCGGTTCTGAACCTCGTCCCAGTAGACACGCCGTTTTATTTCGCCCCACAAAAAGAAATCACAGGGTGTGAGGTCCGGTGATCTGGCAGGCCAAGGCACAGGCCCTCCGCGTCCTATCCACCGACCACTGTACTCATCGTCCAGGTAGTTTTGAACAGGTCGCGCGAAATGAGGTGGTGCTCCGTCTTGTTGGAAGAAAACATCTTGTAGATATGCGAGCGGCACGTCCTCTAAGAAGTTTGCTATTACGCCTCGCAGCATATCTAGATACGTGCCCCCGGTCAGGCGGCCTTCGATGAAGTACGGCCCAATGACTTTATCTTCCACGATGCCGGCCCACACATTCACACTGAAGCGCACTTGCTGATGATGTTCTCGTATACATTTTGGGTTACTGTATGACCACCAATGTTGATTGTGCTGGTTGTAGAGCCCTACACGAGTGAACATCGCCTCGTCTGTCCATAGGATGTGCTTGTTCTGATTTTGTACCAGCCATTCGCAAAAATTGCGACGACGTGGCGCATCATCTTCATTTAATTGCTGCACTTTTTGAAAGTGGTATGGATGCTGTCCAGTAGAGTTCAGCAACTTCCACACAGAATACTGGCTGATTCCGAAACGATGAGCTGCGTCTCGCGTACTTTTTCGAGGGTTGCGCTGAAAGTACTCCAAGATAGCGTCTTCTACCTCCACAGCCAGACGCGGCGCGCCTTCACCATAAGCATGGCTTGGCACTGTGAACTGGCCATAATCCAGAAGCCGTTGGTTTGCCGCTAAGATGGTTTGACGGTGGGGGACAGTGGCGTTAGGTAGTCCTTGTGCTTGGAGCCGAGGGATACTCTGCGTCTCGTACAATCTTCTGGCTTCGTACAGGTTTTCTCCACTTTGGATGTACACACGCACCATCTCGTAATATTCACGATTAGAGTACATCTTGTATGAGCGTATCAGACGGACACGGACTCGAAAGATAAAAGTACCCGCGCGGCGAGGGGAATTTGTAGCGTGCGCACGTCAAACCGCGATAAGGTTGCGCAGGCGACTGGACTGGCGTCGGGCAGTCTCGCTGGCGGCGGCGGCGCACGTAAAGGCATTGCGGGGGTGAGCCGGGCGGGTGCGGGGTGTGGTGGGCGGATTAGAAACCGCGAGTCATACAACGCCGCCCTGAGCGCGTAGGTTGTCTTTAAATTCTAATATGGGAGCTATTTCCTATCAATCAAATATGAAAAAAAAAAAAACGAAA
Source organism: Argyresthia goedartella (assembly GCA_949825045.1). Lineage (NCBI taxonomy): Eukaryota > Metazoa > Arthropoda > Insecta > Lepidoptera > Argyresthiidae > Argyresthia > Argyresthia goedartella. The sequence continues at coordinate 25,788,486 of OX463832.1, forward strand.
AAAATGCTTTTTTGTTTTCTACTAGTGATTCTGATTCCAAAATTTTATTATAGCTAGGGGTTTTAAAGTCACCCTGTATGAGAGAGTAACATTTAAGGAAAGAAAATGTTTACGTAATTTTTAACACCCTTGCTCGTAAAGCTGATGTAATTCCACCGGTTTTAAATATGTAAAGCGGGTCATAAACAACGCGTGTGTTACCAAAGCAAATACTTAAGTTATAGTCCATACAAATTCCATAACAGTATTATTTGCCATTTCAAATATGGAACTGATCGCCGCCGCACGACTCCAGCTAGTGAGCAGCGCGCTGTTGCTATTCAAATTTCGAACTAATCGCCGCGCGGCGCCAGTCAGTAGACAGTGCATTCACAGATTGAGTTTATTTAAAATTAAAATAAACAGTTTATTCGGTAATTTAAAAACTTGGCTGCATGCTCTAGCGTCCTTGCCGACATCTTCACGCAGCCACGGCAGAAAATAATCCTCGCGCCATTTTTCTCAAATTTTCTTTTCTTTGTACTTGTATTGTGAATATCTTTTTTTTTTCTGTTTCCTCGCAAATGTGTTAAAAAACGTCGTACGATATACGTGCGTATTGGTTATAACATGCTCGGCTCAATTACGCCCTCGCCTCATCTCGGGCTGAAATTCCACCTCGCATGTTATCTTAACGCACTAATATCGTAATGTACCATTCCGTAACACTTTCGAATTAGGAATTCATAAGTTGAAAAAAGTTTTACCTCTATTACATGTGCGTATTTTATTTGTAAGACGTATCGTTAAAAGGCATGAATGGGTATTGTAGTACCAACGCGTTGTGGTGTATCGCCGCCCGTGCCCCCCCCCCCCCGGTGGGGATGGTGTATCGCCGCCCGTGCCCCCCCCCCCCCCCCCCCCCCCCCGGTGGGGATGGTGTATCGCCGCCCGTGCCCCCCCCCCCCCCCTCGGTGGGGAGATTGATCGGCTACATTTACCAGTACATTTACATTTACGAGTACCGCAGTCGGATTTTTAAGTTTTATTTTAAGTTTTATTTTAATAAGGTTCGTCATTTATGCTTTTTAGTGCAAAATTACGAAAAATCTGTAAATGCTAAGTTTAAAACTGAGGCGTATATGTGCAAAATGTAAATATTTCTGCACGCGCCTTTTAAAGCACTTCATTTCGATGCCCCACTCGAGGGTCTTGAAAAACGTATTGCAGCCCAGAAAATCCGCCATTTAATTTTATTTGATGTACCCAGTGACACTCGCGCCATCAAGACGAATCTTATAACATATAATTTATCAAAACGTTTGGGCCGTTAAGTAGTTACGAGGGGACACAGGAACAGACGTACAGTACACACATACATACCTTCCCCTTTTCCGCTGCGCTGCAGTGCGGTAAAAATAATAAATTCATTTCAAAGGTCCAACCTTAACGCCCCAAGCCGTCCAACCGCACCATATAAGAGGGTGTGTTGCACGTGAGGGGTTATATGGGAGGGAAACAGGGGCGACTAGCAAGGGGTTAATGGACACATAAATGCCCTTGTACCGACTAGTTGCTGTGTATCGTTTGTTGGTATTGCCATTGTGATTTCAAATAAGGGGTTAAGGATTTGCTCAATTGTGCCTATGCCACGTCGTACGGGAAATGGAATGACGGTAATGTTTTTAGGGTTCCGTACCCGAAGGGTGCAAAACGGGACCCAATGACTAAGCCTCCGCTGTCTGTCCGCCCGTCTGTCACCAGGCTGTATCTCATGAACCGTGATAGTTAGACAGATGAAATTTTCAATGTTTCTGTTGCCGCTATAACAACAAATACCAAAAAAATAGAATAAAATAGTAGTTTATGTGACTGCTACATAATGGAGGGCATTAAAACTCGAGAGTGGGTTCACGAAACGAGCCGAAGGCGAGTTTCATAATAATATCACTCGAGAGTTTTAATGCCTAATTATGTACAGTTACATACTGACGGCCTCTGTGGCGCAGCGGTTGTGGCTCTGCCTACCATGCGGGAGGTCCCGGGTTCGATCCCCGGCTGGGGGTAATGAAAAAAAAAAAAAAAAAAAAAAAAAAAAAACAATCCCCAAGTCTTGGATGTTTATATGTGTGTGACGTCGCTGTTTCTGGTTACCACGACACAGGGTATCCTAGTGTGGGGCCAGAAGCAATGTATGTGCCTGTATGTAAATGTTTAATACACTAGTTTATCTACACACATATCATAAGCTCTCTTTGATGTGTTCAGGAGCCGCACGTTTGACCGGCATTGTGGCTCTGCAGTTGTTTAGCTTGTTCTGTAGTACCAACTTCACTCAGACGGGCGTCGGCGTTCGAAATTTGAATGTCAGTACCAACTTCACAGACAAACTAGGGACGGCACGCGGGTGGGCGTCGGCGTTCGAAATTTGAATGTCAGTACCAACTTCACAGACAAACTAGGGACGGCACGCGGGTGGGCGTCGGCGTTCGAAATTTGAATGTCAGTACCAACTTCACAGACAAACTAGGGACGGCACGCAGGTGGGCGGTGGCGTTCGAAATTGGAATGTCATTATATGTAGAAAAACTACACATAATGACCATAATGTGTAGTTTTCCAGATACGAAACGAGTTTTTACCAAGTAGTTTAACATAATGCTGATCGTAACGTGCGGTTTTTGAACGCAGTAAATAGGGTTTATGATACGTGTGTAGATAATAAATATTTAAGGGGGCTCCCATACAACAATTCTTTCAATACCACATACAAACTTATGAATGCACCTGGTTACGTACATGGAGTGTGAAAGTAGCCGCACCAATAACTTTGTAAACAACATTTTGCTATGTAAATCCAAACTATTCACTGCACACCATCCCTACCATTTAACGGTGGTACGGAACCCTTCTTGCGCGAGTAAGACTCGCACTTAACCGTTTATTTTTGTTGTATATTGCCCGTTGAAAAAAATAATTGTGACTTTATGCACGGTCTCCCTTCGCCTGGGTTTTTTTCTTTGAGTTAATTTTAAATCGAGAGGAAAAAACGCTCATGCAATATTATTACTGTATTTAACTGGATAGTCAAATAATTATTAGGTCCTTACATATGAAATTGGCGTTTTGTATGGAGAAATTGAAGTTAACTCAATTTTCAGTACAAACATTTTTGTATTTTTTTTAGGAATGACAGATCCTAATTTTATAAACTCTGTGTGTATGAATGAGACAACATTTAGCTAACAGAAAATTTTATATAATTTGTATAAAGTGTCAGCTGTAAAAAAATATTACGAATATTATCATGAAAATGGATGACATTTAGGAGGCACTGATTTTGAAGATAAAATTTTAGTTATCAAACTGAAAATTAAAAGAAAATTTAATAAGTAGATGTAAAATATTGAAATACATTTTAAAACAATAAAAAAAAGCTGGAAATGGCCATTGAATTACTCGAATTATGAACTCCTGAATCTGGAAGAAAAATTCGCCAATTTCATAGGTCAGCACCCAATATAAAAACAAGTCAGCTCAAGATAAAAACTTAAAAATACTGACTTCAAGTTGAAGCCCTATTTCTTCCTCCCCTGTCGGGACGCGAATGAAGTCTGTGTACATGAAAAGTCCTCATCAAAACATTTGCGGCACGGAACCACAAACCAAAACGTCATCTGTCGTCATAATGTGCCTGTGCCTAATTATGTACAGTTACATACACTAGTTTATCTACACACATATCATAAGCTCTCTTCGATGTGTTCAGGAACCGCATGTTCGAAAGGCATTGTGGCATTGATCATTGCTCTGCAGTTGTTCAGCTTGTTCTATCTGTAGTACCAACTTCACAGACAAACTAGGGGCGGCACGCCGGCGGGCGTCGGGTTTCGAAATTTTTATTTGTCATAATTTTTCGAAAATTTATACATTATGGTCATAATGTATAAATTCAGATAAGAAATGAGTTTTTACTAAGAAGTTTATTATTAAGCTGGTCGTAACGTGCGGTTTTCGGACTCAGTAAAGAGGGTTTATGATACGTGTGTAGATAAAGATGTTAATTACCTTGCGACGACCCCTGGTTATTTCGTAGTTTTAAGTTACTTGTATTCACAGATTTCTAATTTTAAGATGTTTTCTTATGTTTTTTTCTTTATGTTTTTGCTACTAAGTACTTTGTCCCCTGCCAAACAGCGGATTGACGTAACAACAATACCAGGCCAATAACACATTTCGTTACCACAGCGCTGTCACCCGTCAGATTGCCGAAGAGCCATTTTGATTGATTGCCGGTGTCGGTGCTAACAAGTTGTCGAAAGAATGAAACATATTTCGCCCCTCGCATTTAGTTGGCAACCCTAATTTTAGGGTTGTTTTGTAAAAAATAACAATTATTGCATGCAATCATTTGTGAAACTTGTGATTGAATAATCTTTTAGATATTTTATTCGTCTTTTTTAAAAATTCGTGGAGAAGAATCAATTATACATAATTCAATTGAACTTAACGATAAGATTAATATGTTTTATAAATACGCTTGCTGAACCTTTTATGTGAAAGAAGTAAAAAGGGCTAGATCAATGTTTGTAAATAGTGTCCAAGGTATTATTATTATTATTATTATTCACTAAGACAAAACCAGTATTTTTGCCAAGCAAGAACTGGATTTACAGTCATACACTTAAATACTACCCAATGGCACCTATCCTATCTCAAAAGCTCATTGCAGATAGCGCTGGCGTGGTTGTACTTTGACTATCCGTCAAAGTTGTCAACAGTACATTTCTTACGAGTTCGCAAAGGCTTATTTTACGAACCAAGAAGTTTACGGAACAAGCCGAAGGCGCGATGATTGGTTCGTAAAGAAGCCTTTTCGAACGAATTACGAATAGAGAACACAAAATCAAGCGGCAAAGCTGCTATTTTGAGGTTAGAATGCGGAACATTCTATTTATTTCTTCTTAGATTATATGGCGTGCATGAAACAATTACCCAAATGGCGTGCGGACGAAAGTTCACGTGACGTACGGGTTTTTTAACCAAACCTCAGACAAATGTAGCTCTGCCTCCAATGAGGGTTTTCAATACTTTTTCTGCCACCAGGCGGCGCCTCGTAGGCGTCAGGTCTAAACAGCTGTCAGATAGAAAACCCTCGAGGGTTTTCGATACTTTTTCTGCCACCAGGCGGCGCCTCGTAGGCGTCAGGTCTAAACAGCTGTCAGATATGTAGTACAAAGTCAGAAAAACATCATTGTGCCAGCGCCGCCTAGCGGGAGCCAATGCGAACATAGACGCCATAGTGTTGTCTCACTCGTAAATTTTTCGTATTTCGGATTGCCGCCTTACATTTTCGGGGATGGTAAGCAAACAGTAGTTATTACATTTTGGACACTATAATATTGTACTTAGGGAATAAATTGAAATGCTAGTAAAGTCATGTCCATTTGCAAGTACTGTTAATCTTGCAATGCCACGTATACTATAGATGTCGGACGCTGTAGCCGTAAACTGAAGGAGCAAGCGAGACAGGACTATTTTCTGTCTCGCTTGCTCCTTGCTATTTTTGAAGGAGAGCTTCTCAGCTGGGGCGTGCGTTACGATTTGTGAATTTGTGTTGGGGGGAAAAATGTAATTATCCTCTCATCATTGGATAATTTATAACATTGCTTTTCAATTGTTATTAGCGGATTCCGACATTCCCACAGACGAGGGGTTAAGAATATTTAACGGACTATCAGTTGAAGCCTTTTTTATAGCGGATTGATTTAAAAAACCTTTTAAACATTGCAGATTGTATTAAAATTCAAGTCCTAATAAAGAACGTCAATTAGACAGAGAAAACATTTATAAAATAATTATATTTTAATTAATGCAAGCAATTTTGTTTTAGGTGGAAATATTCCGAGCGAGCGCCTTTTTAAGTTTTTAGGGTTCCGTACCCAACGGGTAAGAACGGAACCCTATTACTAAGACTTCGCTGTCCGTCCGTCCGTCCGTCCGGTCCGTCTGTCACCAGGCAGTATCTCAAGAACCTAGCTAGCTAGAGAGTTGAAATTTTCACAGATTATGTATTTCTGTTGCCGCTATAACAAAAAATACTAAAAAACAGGATAAAATAAATATTTAAGGGGGCTCCCATACAACAATACCACATACAAACTTATGGATGCACCTGGTTACGTACATGGAGTGTGAAAGTAACCGCACCAATAACTTTGTAAACAATATTTTGCTGTGTAAAATCCAAACTATTCACTCCACACCATCGCTTCCATTGAACGGTGGTACGGAACCCTTCGTGCGCGATTTAGACTCGCACTTGACCGGTTTTATTGTTTTTAATTTCTTCATCCAACTGAATAGGCCAAAGTCTTATGATCAACAGCCTAGTCTTATTAATTTTATCTACACACGTATCATAAACCCTCTATACTGCGTACAAAAACCGCACGTTACGATCAGCATAATGTTAAACTACTTGGTAAAAACTCATTTCTTATCTGAAAAATTACACATTATGACTACAATGCGTAATTTTTCTACATATTATGACATTCAAATTTCGAACGCCGCGACGCCCGCCTGCGTGCGGCCCTTTGTTTGGGAAGTTGGTACTACTGAACAAGTTAAACAAGTGCAAAGGGATTATCAATGCCACCATGCCGGTCAAACATGCGGTTCCTGAACACATTAAAGAGAGCTTATGATATATGTGTAGATAAACTAGTGTGTGTAACTCTACATAATTAGGCATTATGTAGCAGTCACATAAACTACTATTATTCTTACTACTACTACTTCGTTTCTTAGATTCGTGATTCCCTCCATTTTAGCCGACTGCGACGGCCCAATTTTCTGAGCACGAGTTCGACTTCGACTTCAATGCTCTGTGCTGCACCAGTACTTTTTTCTGTGTGAAAAATTGGTCTAACATGACAGTATCCGAGCTGTGGAAGAGAACTCATAGTGACACAGAGTAAGGCTTTAACACGCTCAGCGCCAGTGTATCTTTAATGATACACCATAGGGTGCTTTATCATAGGCCAATGTATACCTATAATTTTGTAGTATTATTAAAGAAAAACCCCATATTTTCTTTATTTTTTAAGATATTTACACCTCAAAAAACACAGGCACATTCTCCAGGGCCAAAGTTTTTGAACGCGCTACTAAAATGTATGAAACGGTGTATATTGAGGGATACACCGGCCTCCGTAGTCGGGGCAGTGTGATAATGATACACTGGCCTGTGACAAAGCACCCTATGGTGTATCATTAACGATACACTGGCGCTGAGCGTGTTAAATGCGGGTTCTGTAGAATTTCCTTCCGCAGCATCTTCTATTCTATAGCAATCGCTGACCACGATACCGCTAAGCAGTTTCACTTCGAGAATTCGCCTGTTAATATTCCGAGAGTGTTTAAAATCCACCAAAGACTCGGCGGAACCGCCACCGAATCCGTCCACCACGTGACATCATACCCCAAACACAATACTTGCGACAATAAATCATACAACATTTAGGGTTCGGTCGGTAAATCTCGCGCGAAAGCCCCGTACAGTCGGCAACGGAAGCTAGACTTTGAAACACCTATTTTATTTATTTATTTATATAAAGATACATGAGCAGGGTTACACACTTAATATTACATTATTATAGTTAAGGTACAGTTTAGAGATATATCTGGTGTGCACCCAAATACATGTATACAGCATTTGCCTAAAGACAACACAGTTTATAATTAACCTAAACTATGGAATAATAAATGACATATTATACATCTTTATAACCGTTTTTAAACTTCTAAATCTTATTTAACGTACCAAACATAACAACAATAATAATATTAACAATTTACTTTTCGAGAGCGTTTCGGGTGTGGTACTTCCATGTACTAATTATTATTTATTTTTGGCTAGTATGTAATCGCACATCAAATATACTGATTTGCACAGCAAAAAAGGATCAACAAAAACACTTTTTATGTTTTAAATATTTTATGTGTACGTTTATGTTTTAAGTATTTTTTGTTGTTCTTGCATGTTCAACCTAACATGAAGGATAAAGGGGTTTCACTTCGCTCACCCCCTTTCAAGCTACCCTGCAGCATTTAGCCCTGATATTTGCTGTGCAAATCAGTATTTTTGATGTGCTGTTTAATATTTTATTTTTATTTAAATACGGTATTTGACAAGCTAGTTTGACGACTTGAGACAAAATAGTTTGACGACCCGAATGGCCGAGTCGGCAGTGACCACCCTAGTCACGTTGGTTTATCCATCTAAGTATAATATTTATCTATATAAGAATGTGTATCGTTGTCTAGTACCCAAGATACAGGGAATCCTAGTTTGGGGCTAGATCAATGTGTGTAAATAGTGTCCAAGGTATCAAGGTATCATTACAGTCCAATAAATCTAGAAACGTGTCTTTTAACATAACATAACATAGCGTCACGCCTTTTTCCCATACGTGTCGGCAGGGGCACCATTGTGCCCACTTTGAGACAGTTATTCAATACTGCAATACTGGCCCATCGCCATATCTATGGAGTAACAAAGGTTTCCTCACGATGTTTTCCATCACCGTTAGAATACAAATAATGTTATTAATAATTAATTTAATGCACACAAATATTACACAGACAACAAGATTTAATAAAAATTGTATACAAACGTAAGCTTATCTCTATCTCTTTTTCAGCAAACTAAATTAGGATGAAGCTATACTTAAGATAAATTTATTATCTCATTGGTACATGGTCAGGAATCGAACCTGCATCTCCTGTGTGAGAAGCAAGCATGAAACCCTATAGACCACGGAGGTCCTGTCTCAAGCTGAACCTATTTCAACAAAAACGTTTGACAACATCAGAATTGTATATTTCCAGCGGTTGTATTTTATAAACTCAATTTTGTATTAAAAAGACAGCTTTTGACTATGACGTCAGATGCCAGTATTTCATAGACCTCGTGAACAAAATCGCCGTTTTGACAGTTCCCAAAAAGTATATATTTTGACTAGAGCGGTCAAATACCGTATTGCATTATACGGATGATACAGCGGTGATGGATAAAAATGTGAGGAAATATTAATAACTCCTATGGCGCTGCGGCGACGAGCTAGCCCCCTCTCACGTTTGACAAAAAACGTTTGTTAAAACTGGATAAATGTGGGCGTCAATTATGCTTCTGCCGCCCCGTCAGGGAAAAGGCGTGTCTTGTTGTTTGTTGTTTTTTTTTCATAATTAAACAAACACAAAAATAAATAACATTTATAAACAGGCACATACATCACTTCTGACCCCTCACCAGGATACCCTGTGTCGTGGGAACCAGCGACGGAAACATCCAAGACCTAGGACATTTTTTCTTTTTATCCCCAGCCCGGGATCGAACCTGGGACCTCTCGCATGGTAGGCAGAGCCACAATCGTGGCGCCACAGAGGTCGTCTCTACAATTCAGACTATATAGTTTAGGCTAGTATTTAATCGCACGTCAAAACTACTGATTTGCACAGCAAATAAGGATCAACAAAGACACTTTTATGTTTTAAATATTTAATGTGTAAGTACTTAAGTTTATGATTTTAGTATTTTTTGTTGTTCTTGCATATTCAACCTTAACACGAAGGAAAAAGGGAGCTTCGCTTCGCTCACCCCCTTCACCTAAGCTACCGCAGTATTTTGCCCTGATATTTGCTGTGCAAATCAGTATTTTTGATGTGCAGTTTAATATTTCCCTATAGTGTATCGTCTTGTGTTGCTATCTGTACTTTGGGGTAGAGTGTAAAATTTATTGATGTCTTCTCAACTGACTTACAAAGCAGGTGCTTTTGACGACCGTACATTCTGCTCGGTACCATATTAACTTTTGTGGTTTAAAAATACAAGTGTATGTCCTTTACCACCGCAATAAAGTAAGATAAATCTGAAGGATACTGTAATAAAGGATACATGATACGATAGTTGTTGGTAGTAGAAGTCCGTTTATTGAACGTGCACAGCACTACGTACATTATGTAGTAGTTACCCCTATATCTAGCCTGTTGCACGTACCACCATACTACAATACTAGCGTTGGAATGTCAGCTTCATACTGATGCCCGTCGTCGCAGTCAAGCGTGATTTAACCTCTTGAATACCAACGGTTAGATAGTTAAATAATAAATCAGTTGCATTCAGTCTTTAGTATATATGATAATCCCTCTTAATAATGCATTATCTTTCAATATACACCGCAATTTTCATGTTCGCAGAGACTAGAGTCTGGCAAACGAGAGCGTGACCTGGAGTTTTCTTAAAAGTTTCAATATGGCAACAAAATTGTGCTGTCAAAGGCACGTCAAACGACAAAGTGATAGATAGTCACACTCCGTTCCGTTATTCTAAACCTCTGTCTCTCTTTCCAGCTGTAACGCTTCCGTACAGCAGAAAGAGAGGCAAAGATCTTTAGAATAACTGAACGGAGTGTAGTGATCTATGTTAGTGATACCACATAGAGGTTTTATGAATTCTACCACGTTTTCTCAGGTCACGCTTTCGTTTGCCAGACTCTATAAACTATTTTCCTTACTAATGCAGGTGTACGTTCACCAATATAGCGAATTGCTCAATCTTTCAATACCTATTTCAGTGATATCCATATTATGGCCGTAAGTATATGTGAGTTCAAATAATAAAACCAGTCAAGGGCGAATAGGACGAATACACGGAAAACGTAAAACGAAAGTCTTTTGTACGAGTACATATACCTATTTAATTTTTAATAATAACATATTAAATGCTAGGTCTACATTCAAGGCCGTACATCGAAACATTTAATAGTAGTTTATGTGACTGCTACATAATGCCTAATTATGTACAGTTACATACACACTAGTTTATCTACACACATATCATAAGCTCTCTTTGATGTGTTCAGGAACCGCATGTTTGACCGGCATTGTGGCTCTGCAGTTGTTTAGCTTGTCCTTTAGTACCAACTTCACGTAGGCGGGCGTCGGCGTTCGAAATTTGAATGTCAGTACCAAGTTCACAGACAAACTAGGGACGGCACGCGGGTGGGCGTCGGCGTTCGAAATTTGAATGACATAATGTGTAGAAAAATTACACATAATGGTCATAATGTGTAATTTTTCAGATAAGAAATGAGTTTTTACCAAGTAGTTTAACATTATGCTGATCGTAACCTGCGGTTTTTGTACGCAGTAAAGAGGGTTTATGATACGTGTGTAGATAAAAATAGTTTTGTGTATGTAGTATCTAAGTATTAAACTATGTACTCAGGTTTACGAAACTCTTTGCTCATTGAAACCGGAAGTGGATAGAAATTGAGTATTTATTTTACAGAAACAAAATCAAATATGATAAAAAAATAATATTATTTATGATAATTCGAATGAGCAATTATTAATCATATAATGACAAATTATTAAGCACAAAACTCAATACCTGCAATTAATATTTTTTTCCGATAATATCGGAAGAGTCCATTTTTCACCGATAAACAAATAAAACAAAATGGCTAAGAAAATGGCCAAACCAATAATTTCTTCTATGGGTACTTCTTTTAATTCTTGAAAATGGATATGTTTCATTATTTGTTGCTGTTGCGGCAACAGAAATGCACATTCTGTGAAAATTTCAACTCACTACCTATTTCGGTTGATCCGATAGAGCCCGGTGACGGACGGACGGACAAACGGACAGCTGAGGCTTAGTAATTGGGTCCCGTTTGGCACCCTTCGGATACGGAACCCTAAAAAAGGCTTATTAGCAGCATTATAAAGTATATCATTATCTTAGATACCTACTTGTTGTGTTGCAATTTGTATCTAAAACTGTAACGATCTTAATTAATCCATAACTATTTTTTATTTTTCACTGCCTGTTCTAGATAAATAATTATTAAGAAGTATTATGTACTTAGCGTCAACAAAGTGCAGCGTGGGAAGCTGTCAAACTACCATACTATAGTACATTACTGTCGCGGTCTGTAATGACTGCGTTGCTGGTCGCACTGTTGGTGGCCGAAAGCGCGGCTCAAGGCTGCACAGCGCGATCAGCTTTGCAGCCTTTGACGGACAAGCTGGAATAAATGCCGAGACCGAAGCTCGAGGCTTTTATAGCGCGGACATCAAAGGTTGCAATGCTGACCAAGCTTATAGGCCGAGAGCGTAGCTAAGCTAAGCTCGAGGCCTTCATAGTGTGGCCAGCAGGGCAGTCATTGCGGACCAAGGCTTGTATAGTACTTTACTCCAATAATGCGAGTAATTAAATAAAACCAGCTTATTATAAAATTGAGATTGAGTTTTTTTTTGTTACACATAACCAAATTCTGAATAAAGCCTTTTTGCAGTGCCTTTTTAGTGGCAAGAAGATCTCCCGCTCTTATTTTTTTGTCCCACATGACCAAATTCTGAATAAAGCCTTTTTGCGCTACATTTTTTTTATTTCGAAACAATCATGGAATTTGACAGGAAATTGCCGGTCGCTAAAACACGACAGTAATGGATTTTCACAGGAAATTTCCGGCACCTTTTCTGGCTCCTCCAAGTAGCGCGGTAATGTCGAGTTTGCTCAAAGAAGGTTTTCAAAATAATGAGTACAATTTGTTTGAGTAAAATAGTAATACGTCGTTATCGGTGCTGGTTGCACAATTACCAATAAGTATCTTACCTACTATAGTTATAAGTAATATCTTATTGTACAACTGTATGATGAAACAAATAAACAGAAAAAAAAATATTACGCCACTTTTCCGTTATTGGTTTTTACCTCTCAAAACCGAGGGTAGTTGGGACCGGTCACGATTTTAAACCTTCTGCCATGGCAATAAAATGTAAAACCCATAACGGAAAAGTGGAGTTATCTAACGCCGGTGGTATTCGATATGTTTTAAAATACAGTATTTGACAAGGTAGTCCAATAAATCTAGAAACGTGTCTCAAGCTGAACCTGTTTCAACAAAAACGTTTGACAATATCAGAATTGTGTAGGTATTTCCAGCAGTTGTATTTTATTAACTCATTTTTTTGTTAAAAAGACAGCATTTTACTATGACGTCACCTGCTAGGATTTCATAGAACTCGTGAACAAAATTTGCGTTTTGACAGTTCCTAAAAAGTATAATATATTTGACTAGCAGTCAAATAATACTGTATTTGACTGCTGTATTTGTTAATAGAATGTTTTAAAAAAAATATTGCCTAGATGACAGATGGCAATACCATTCTAGGGATGGATGGTGTGAAGTGAATAGTTGGATTTTACATAGCAAAATGTTGCTTGCAAAGTTATTGGTGCGGCTACTTTCACACTCCATGTACGTAACCAGGTGCATTCATAAGTTTGTATGAGGTATTGAAAGAATTGTTGTATGGGAGCCCCCTTAAATAATTATTTCATTCGGTTTTTTTGTATTTGTTTTTATAGCGGCAACAGAAATACATAATCTGTGAAAATTTCAACTGTGTAACTATCACGGTTCATGAGATACAGCCTGGTGGCAGACAGACTGACGGACGGACGGACAGCGGAGGCTTAGTAATAGGGTCCCGTTCAGACCCTTCGGGTAAGGAACCCTAAAAATATCGGTACCCCTTTTACTATAAAGGGAGCAATTAAAAAGCATCAGAAAGTAATTAAAAACATATTTTTAAAAGCGGCGTTAATTCCGGGACTTAAAAGAACCGGGACCCTGTTACAAGCCTCCGCTGTTCGTTTGTCCGTCTGTCCGTCCGTACGTCAGCGGGCAGTATCTCAAAAGTAGAGGGTTGACATATTCACAAAATGTGTATTTCTGTTGCCGCTATAGTGACCAACAATTCATTAAATTATCACGAGATTAATTAAATTAAAACCACTCCCCATACAGGAGACGTGATTTAACACCACCCGATATAACAAACCATAACGTGATTCAAATACGATCGTAAATTTCGCGGCTTATCACATGGTTGTGGTGGCCCAATTGTTTTGGGTATCGGTTACGCAATCTTAAGGCTCTGGGTTCGAATCCACGTTTGGATATAATAAAAATCTCTTTTTGTTTTTTATTTATTATTTTTAGTGGTTAACTTTCCTTTTGCGATGTTACGGAACCTTCGCCTGCGAGCCCGACCAGCACTTAAAGTGATACGAAAAAAAAAACGGATCCATTTACTCCACGAAGTTATCTACAGATTAGATTTTTGGGTTAACGTTTATTGAGTATTTGATTAAGATTCTCACGAAACTACCTTAACTAATTACGAAAACACCTCTAAATTGTTTTATATTATCCTGTAATTCTGAAATCCTAAATAATTTCGTAGTAGATATTATGTATTCGGAAAATCTCCTCAAAAAACTTTTTAACAAAATAGCGTAGTTTATTTTTAAACAATTTTTCTGTGGTTTAGCGCTACGTTATGACATTTTCCCTGATTCCGTCCCTCTCACACTGCGGGTCTCTCCGCCTAGTGTAACGGGGACCTTTGCACGGTCGAGGTATCAGCTTAACTGATTTTTAAATCGTTTGTTGCAGGAAATCGAACAGCTTATTTGCATAATTCCAACAAGGCATAGTAGCCAAGTCAGGGGTGACGAGGTCGCAGGGTAGCCACGCGCCGACCCGTGGGAACATCGCTAATTTTGCACAGCAAATGCCGCTTCCACTAGGGTTGTCAATCCGAGTGAGTTAATGCGACGTTTATACCCGATACTTATTGTGGGTTTAATTTAAGCTGGTATTTGTTTAGGGTTATACAATATCCTTGGGAGTTGGGTGCCAAATTAATATTTTAACATCTGTTCTGTGAACACAATTTTGCAAAAATGTGGGTAGGTGAAGTGGACTGATTTTAAACTACCACAACAACATAAACGTAAAATCTTAATGTAACTTTTTAAATATCTGAGTGCATCAAACATAAACAGAAAATAAAACATTTACAAACACCTTCTGGCCCCACACTGGGATACCCTGTGTCGTGGGAACCAGAAACAGCGACGTCACACAATTATAAATACCCAAGACCTGGGAATTTGTTTGTCTGTATCCCCAGCCGGGGATTGAACCCGGGACCGATAACGTTTTTTGTGACAGTGCATTCCCAAGTATACCATGTATCACAACATCGCAGGGAGTTGAAGTGGCTGCCGATCCGTCTTCGCCGGGATTCTCACATCCTCAATTTCCTCTACAACATTTTACGGAATCCACGCTATCCAACTTTCCTACGAGACAGTTTTCAATTTCTTTCTTCCAGCAGGCCTCGGAGAACTCACGCATTTTCTTTGCTCACAACTCCACAGCATATCACCGCGTCCTATGAGCACGGGTTTAGACTCCGGGCCATTCGGTTGTGGAATGCACTCCCCTGCACCATCAGGGACAGTCCTACTCTCTATATATTTAAAAGTCGCGTGAAGAAGCATTACCTCTCTCTTTAGAATTACAGGTAGTATGTATGTTAGTATTTATTAGCACATTTATACATAATAGTAGTAGTTAGTATTATATTATAAGTATTTAGTATATAATTATAGTCCTTAAATGTTTTATTTTATTTATTAATATTTATGTAAGTACTCGTTTATTTCGTCATATTATTGTACACATAGGTCTACCCCTGCTCAGCAATCAACATCTCCAACTTTAACCTGGTTTGCTGGAAGAGATCTCTTAATAGAGATAAGCTCGCCTTTGTAAAGCTGCCGCCTCCCAAAAACCTACAACACTTACTTCGCAGACCTGGACATATTCCACCTCTCACGCGGCCAATTCAGGGTGCAATTTTTGCTCCAGCTCGGGACATATCGATTAATTTGATTAATCCCTTCACGGACACCCATCCAGCACCATGTTTTCTTGCTCATACTGTAAGATAAACTTATCTTATTGGTACTTGGTGAGCACCGGGATTCAAACCTGCATCTGATGAGAAGCAAGCTTGAAACCCACTAGACCACGGAGCTCTTAAATTCTATTTCCGCCAAGCTGCTTAGCAGTTTATTGGCAGATAACAAAGTTTCATAAAGAATAAGTAATACAGCAGGTTATAGCTATATACCCAGGTATCCCTATTACACAATGCGCAGACGACGCGTCGCGGCACTGAATCATGCATCTTTATAGGAACTATCAATTTACAAAAGGAAATTGGCATGACGTAACAACAATAACAAGTTAGCTTACGTTTGTATATGTTCATAAAAAAAAACGGGAAAAACGAGGATCGATACTGTACGATTTTACTCTAAGAGATCGAGTCAGAAATGAGGAGATCCGTAGAAGAACCAAAGTTGCTGACATAGCCCGTAGGATAAGCAAGCTGAAGTGGCAAGGGGCAGGCCACATAGCGCGAAGATCGGATGGCCGATGGGGCAAAAAGGTCCTTGAATGGAGACCACGTACTGGCAAGCGCAGTGTGGGTCGCCCACCTACGAGATGGAACGACGACCTGGTGAGGATTGCTGGATCTCGTTGGATGCAGGTGGCTACGGACCGGTCACGCTGGAGTGCGATCGGAGAGGCCTATGTTCAGCAGTGGACGTTAACAGGCTGAAATGATGATGATGATGTTAAATATCTTTATCTACACACGTATCAAAAACCGCACGTTACAATCAGCATAATGTTAAACTAATTGGTAAAAACTCATTTCTTATCTGAAAAATTACACATTATGACCATAATGTGTAATTTGTCTACATATTATGACATTCAATTTTCGAATGCCGACGCCCGCCTGCGTGCCGCCCCTAGTTTGTCTATGAAGTTGGTACTGACATTCAAATTTCGAACGCCGACGCCCGCCTGCGTGAAGTTGATACCACAGTAAGCTAAACAACTGCAGAGCCGCAATGCCGGTCAAACATGCGGTTCCTGAACACATCAAAGAGATGATGATATGATACGTGTGTAGATAAACTAGTGTATGTTACTGTACATAATTAGGCGTTAAAACTCTCGAGTGATATTATGAGTATTAATGCTCTCCATTATGTAGCAGTCACATAAACTACTAATGTAGGTATAGTTTATATTTTGTTTAAATTTATATCTGGTTTCACGGACATAGGTCAAAAAAATGTATTTTAATCTTATCTTTAGGCCATTCTTTGATTCGCCTTCTGACCCTGGTGCAAATGCTAGTTAAGAGTACGTTTTCCATAATAATAACAAACTATTTAGCGCTGCATGGTCTAATGGAAGCGCTCCGTTGTCGAATGGGTTTGACGCTTGCTTCTCACACAGGAGATGCAGGTTCGATTCCTGACCAATGAGATAAATAATTTATCTTAAGTACATTATACGGACGTTCTAACGGTGATGCAAAACATCGTGAAGAAACCTTCATTACTCCATAGCTGCGGCGATGGGCTAGCCCCCTGTCACACAAAATGGAGTATCGAATAACTGGCTTAAAGTGGGCACAATTGTGCCTCTGCCACCCCGTATGGGAAAAGGTGTGACGCTATGTTATGTTAAATATTTAGCAGTTTCCGTGATGCGTATGTACGGACATCTCGATGCTGACTGTACAGCCTGTGATGCCGTAATTGGACTCGCCCAAATAAACAGAATCTATCACAAAAATCCATGGAACAAGCGCGTGGGTTTACCGATCCCAAAAGACCTATTATTTTCCTGACCCCAAAAACAAAATATTAATGTGCAGAGTGGAATGGTTATTGATTAACATTTACGCCCTTGGACTTCATCTACTCTCATATTACAAACTTTATCTATACAAGTACCATAAACCCTCTTAACTGCGTACAAAAACCGCACGTTACGATCAGCATAATGTTAAACTACTTGGTAAAAACTCATTTATCTACACACGTATCATAAACCCTCTTTACTGCGTACAAAAACCGCACGTTACGATCAGCATAATTTTTAACTACTTGGTAAAAACTCATTTCTTATCTGAAAAATTACACATTATGACCAATATTAAACTACACATCACTCAACTCAAAATGCCGATGTCCAAATGACCGAAAGAATGAAATCCCGATAGTACTAAATATTAAGTAGATATTTTTTGTTGTACTTACATGTTCAACCTAACGCGAAGGATAAAGGTGGCTTCGATTCGCTCACCCCTTACCCTTCAGCTAAGCTACCGCAGTGTCTTCCCTGACATAAAAAATACTGATTTGCACAGCAAATATCAGGGCAAAATACTGCGGTAGCTTAGGTGAATCCCTTATCCTTTGTGTTAGGTTGAACATGTAAGAACAACAAAAAATACTTAAAACATAAACTTAAGTACACATATTTTTTTTATCTACACACGTATCATAAACCCTCTTTACTGCGTTCAAAAACCGCACGTTAGGATCAGCATTATGTTAAACTACTTGGTAAAAACTCGTTTCGTATCTGGAAAACTACACATTATGGTCATTATGTGTAGTTTTTCTACATATAATGACATTCAAATTTCGAACGCCGACGCCCACCCGCGTGCCGTCCCTAGTTTGTTTGTGAAGTTAGTACTGACATTCAAATTTCGAACGCCGACGCCCGCCTGCGTGAAGTTGGTACTACAGAACAAGTTAAACAATTGCAGAGCCACAATGCCGGTCAAACATGCGGTTCCTGAACACATCAAAGAGAGCTTATGATATGTGTGTAGATAAACTAGTGTATGTAACTGTACATAATTAGGCATTAAAACTCTCGAGTGATATTATTATGCTCGAGTTTTAATGCCCTCCATTATGCAGCAGTCACATAAACTACTAATGTGTTTATGTTTTATGTGTGTAAATATTTAAAACAAAAAAGTGTGTTTGTTGAACCTTTTTTGCTGTGCAAATCAGTATTTTTGTTTTGCGATTAAATACTTGCCTTTATTTAACACAAATCTTCGACCGACTTTCAACTGACTCCAAAAAGGAGGAGGTTCTCAATTCGTCTCTTTGTTTGTGTGTTTGTTACGCGATTACTCCGTCAATTATGAACAGATTTTGATGATTCTTATTTTTATTCGTAGGTTATACTCCAGAGATAGTACCATACAAATTTTATTAAAATTGATCCAGCACTTTTTGAAAAAATCAACAAATACAAAAAAATACACCGATGACGTTTTGGTTTTTGGTTCCGCGCAGCAAAAGTTTTGATGAGGACTTCTCATGTACACAGACTTCATTCGCATCCCGACACGACAGGGGAGGAAGAAATAGGGCTTCAACTTGAAGTCGGTATTTTTAAGTTTTTAATTTGGTGAATTACGTCCATGACTCACAGTTAAATCGATTATCGATAACTTTACACAAACACTGGCATTATTTTTTAGTCCGTATAGCACACGAGCTGATGCCCGCTTTATATGTGGGGACCCGGACATAGCAGGGAGGTCTGACTCCTGGGCATGGGTAATTTCATTTTTAGGGTTCCGTACCCGAAGGGTGCCAAAACGGGACCCTATTACTAAGCCTCCGCTGTCCGTTTGTCCGTCCGTCCGTCACCGGGCTCTATCGGATCAACCGAAATAGCTAGAGAGCTGAAATTTTCACAGAATGTGCCTTTCCGTTGCCGCAACAGCAACAAATAATGAAACATATCCATTTTCAAGAATTAAAAGAAGTACCCATACAAGAAATTATTGGTATGGCCATTTACTTAGCCATTTTTTTATCGGTGATAATGGACTCTCCCGATCTTATCGGAAAAGATTTTTAATTGCAGGTATTGAGTTTTGTGCTTAGTTATTTTTCATTATATAATTGCTCATTTGATTTATAATAAAATTTAATAATAAGTTTTTTATCATATTTGATTTGATTTCCGTATGTAAGTTACTCAATTTCCATCCACTTCCGGTTTCAATGAGCAAAGAGTTTCGTTAACCTGAGTACATAGTTCAATACTTACATACTACATACACAAAACTATTTTTCAATGTTTCGATGTATGGCCTTGAATGTAGTCCTGACTAGTATTTAATATTTTATTATAAAAAATGGGTATACTCGTACAAAATACTGAGAGATACAATGCTATGGTACCCTTTATGTGCGGGTCCAATGTCCCACTCGCACTTGACCGGTTTTATTTTTTCCCCTCAAAAAATAATAATGATTAATAATGTCTAACTGCAGTGCGCATGCGGCCCTAGGCCCACTGATGCTCAAGTTCAAGTTCAAGTACAAAGATTTTTGTTCATAATAGCACAAAAATTGAGACTTAATGAACGTCATAACATAATCAAGCAAGCAAGCAACATTAAGAAATTGCCTAATTATTACATAATATATAGGGTGCAATGAACTGGTTTAATGCCAGGTGTCGGTGTCTTGTAAAAGTCATTAATTTTATAGCAGGCCTTTGTGCACAAAGTGTGCTTTATACATTTTTTGAGTCGAGCTTCAGTTAAGTTTTGTATTTCTTGCGGAATTGTATTGTAGAAACGTGTACAGTGTCCCATAAAAGAATTGCTAACTTTTGTGAGTCTGAACATTGGAAAAGAAAGTGTATGTTTATTTCTAGTTTGCACATTGTGGCGGCTATCAATGGTGTTAAAGCTACTGATATTTTTCCTCACGTACATTATGTTTTGCTCAAGTACTTAAACCGCTGAACCAATTTCTCCCTAGATACAGTGTTTTACTAGTTATGGGGAACAGGGAACCAATTAGTATTGCATACTAACCTTTTTGTGAATATATAATTAATTACTAGTGGCCCTGTGGGCCTCGTAGACCAGGTAAAATTTAATTTCTTATCTGAATATTGTTACATTATGACCATAATGTACCAAAATTTGTCAAAGTATGACATTCAAATTTCGAACGCCTTCGCCCGCCTGCGTGCCGCCCCTAGTTTGTCTGTAAAGTTGGTACTACTGAACAAGCTAAACAAGTGCAGAGCAATGATCAATGCCACAATGCCGGTCGAGCATGCGGTTCCTGAACACATCAAAGAGAGCTTATGATATGTGTGTAGATTTTGTATGAAACTTTACATAATTAGGCATTAATGTATCAGTCACATAAACTACTTTTATCTCCTCACTGTAGTCATGAAAAACTGTATGTATTTATCGGCCTATTTATTCGACTGCCATATTGCTGGCCTGCCGCTTCACTTGCGAATTTCAAATGATTATTAATGTATACATATATAACAAACTTAACTTATGTTGCAAGAGCCCATTTTCCTGTTATACAAGCGATGAGCTTAGCTCCGGAAACAGGGATCCCTTAGTTACGGAGCCAGACATGCATAAAATGAATAAATAAATGTTTAAATGTTTAAAAAATGTTTAAATGATTGCAAACTTCAACCAATATACCTATCATTACACACACATATAGTATATGCCAATGCCTTTGCACCTTGGACTTATTTGTCATCAATGGCTTATCTTTGTTATTTTTATAAGTATCATGTGCAAAGACGATAATGTTGAGGTCCGTAAACATATAGTCAGGCTAAAGATAGTGGAACATTTTACAAAAAGTGGTCCCGTAAGAACCGTAGACCCTGCTTCAATTAAAAAAATTGAAACCCATATACCTATAACGCTACAGCAAACTTCACCGCTTTTTCCTCCTTCCGAGCCCCCCTTCTGGAATATTTTTGCAACATCTTGTGTAGCATGAAGTCCTTAGTAGGCCTCTCTCATTTGATTGATATCCGTCGATAAATAACGCTACAGCAAACTACACACAATTTGAATCCTAGTTTGTTCAAATTTGAATCCTAGTTTGGGGCTAGATCAATGTGTGTAAAATGATGTCCAAGATGTCCAAGGTATTATAAAACTTCCCCCCTTTTCCCCCCCATTTTTCCCCAATCAAAAATTGCCATCAACAAAAAAATAAATAAATCAAAGAACTTGTGTGCCAATTTTCGTCAAAATCGTGTGGAAAATGCGAGCTGTAGGCGAGAACAGACAGACGGACAAAAGCATTTTTGGCCACTCTCTGAAACTGTACACTTCGCTCGCCCGGTCAACTAAGGCTCTGTGAGCTGCATTCCTGGCAAGCGACACACAGAAAATTGGCGTTTAAAAAAAAAAAAAAACCCACAACTCCAACCGCTGTTTATCGGATGAACTAGTGGAATAATTATAAAAAACCAATAAAAACAAACGTCTGCATTTTCTTTCAATACCACATACAATCTTATGATGCACCTGGTTACGAACAAGGAGTATCAAAGTAGCGGCACCAATAACTTTGTAAACTACATGTGTGATCTTTAATCTAACCTATTGAGTTTTAACAAAAATTATACACCCTAAGTCACTCTCACGGTCTTCATAAATCCAACGACCCCGGACTTCAGCTTTCAGGCCGTTCGGGCTGTAATGTGTTTTTTTATTTCACCCCCAAATCTCCGCCATTTTGAATAAATTTAAAATCTGATCGACAAAAAAAACTTATAATCATCGAACCTGCTCAAAAAAAAACACGAGAATCGTTCGATCGAGAAATGCTACTTGAAGAGGAGAACAGCTGGACACAAACCCAGACATACGAAAGCAATTGTTGCCCGCTCCGTCAAAAAGCAGAACCAATTACGACGAATCAAGTATGACGACCCGAATGGCCGAGTCGACAGAGGCCCTGCCAACGAAACCAAGGGTCCCGGGTTCGAGTCCCAGTAGGGACACATATTTGTTTGACGAGAACGGATTTTTGTACCCTAGTCATGATTGGTTATCTATCTAAGTATAACATTTATCAATATAAGTATGTGTATCGTTGTCTAGTACCCAAGATACAAGGAATCCTAGTTTGGAGCTAGATCAATGTGTAAATAGTGTCCAAGGTATTGGGTCCCGGGTTCGAGTCCCAGTAGGGATACATATTTGTTTGACGAGAACGGATGTTTGTACCCTAGTCATGGTAGTTTATCTATCTAAGTATAACATTTATCTATATAAGTACGTGTATTGTTGTCTAGTACCCAAGATACAGGGAATACTAGTTTGGAGCTAGATCAATGTGTAAATAGTGTCCAAGGTATTGGGTCCCGGGTTCGAGTCCCAGTACATATTTGTTTGACGAGAACGGATGTTTGTACCCTAGTCATGGTAGTTTATCTATCTAAGTATAACATTTATCTATATAAGTACGTGTATTGTTGTCTAGTACCCAAGATACAGGGAATACTAGTTTGGAGCTAGATCAATGTGTAAATAGTGTCCAAGGTATTGGGTCCCGGGTTCGAGTCCCAGTAGGGATACATATTTGTTTGACGAGAACGGATGTTTGTACCCTAGTCATGGTAGTTTATCTATCTAAGTATAACATTTATCTATATAAGTACGTGTATTGTTGTCTAGTACCCAAGATACAGGGAATACTAGTTTGGAGCTAGATCAATGTGTAAATAGTGTCCAAGGTATTGGGTCCCGGGTTCGAGTCCCAGTACATATTTGTTTGACGAGAACGGATATTTGTACCCTAGTCATGGTAGTTTATCTATCTATGTATAACATTTATCTATATAAGTACGTGTATTGTTGTCTAGTACCCAAGATACAGGGAATACTAGTTTGGAGCTAGATCAATGTGTAAATAGTGTCCAAGGTATTGGGTCCCGGGTTCGAGTCCCAGTAGGGATACATATTTGTTTGACGAGAACGGATGTTTGTACCCTAGTCATGGTAGTTTATCTATCTAAGTATAACATTTATCTATATAAGTACGTGTATTGTTGTCTAGTACCCAAGATACAGGGAATACTAGTTTGGAGCTAGATCAATGTGTAAATAGTGTCCAAGGTATTATTATTATTATTATTAATTCCCCAGGCTGGAAAAGGCCCCCATGTCGCGTGCGCGACATATATCGCGGGTGATCTAGCATGATGCGACGAGATAAATGGGCGCACGCGCACGGCACGCGCCACCGGCAGTTGATACTTTAGCCGCTTTGTTGTGCTTTCTCGATTATTGGACGACGAGGGGTTGGTAACAATATTTGATCGTTTGGTAGTTAGTGAGGAATTTCTGTGATCCAAGTTGGAACCAGCTCGGACTGCAGGCCAAATAAAAATCTGAAATGTCCAACTGACGCTGTCATTTGCCGACTTTCCGAGCCGGATACAGTGAGCCGAATGGATAGATAACTAGATTGGTTAAGTGCGGTTTGGATTCCCTCGTGAAGGTTTCCATACCAACGTACAAGCCAAGTTAAGGTGATTATCGTCAAAATCGACCCTTGTTTGGGTTCCGTACCCGAAGGGCGCCAAACGGGACCCTATTACTAAGCCTCCGCTGTCCGTCTGTCTGTCCGTCCGTTCGTTCTATCGGATCAACCGAAATAGGTAGAGATGAAATTTTCACAAAGATATTTCTATTGCCGCTATAACGACAAATAATGAAACACACCGGTTTTTATGAATTAAAAAAAATATCCATACAATAAATTATTGGTATGGCCATTTTCTTAGCCATTTTGTTTTATTTGTTTATTGGTTAAAAATGGACTCTCCCGATCTTATCGGAAAAGATTTTTAATTGCAGGTATTGAGTTTTGTGCTTAGTTATTTTATATTTTCTTATATTTTATATTTCTTTATATTTTATTATATTTATAGGCTCATTTTAATTATAACAAATAAAATTAAGTTTTTTACCATATTTGATTTTATTTCTGTAAATAAGTTACTCAATTTCTATACACTTCCGGTTTCAACGTGCAAAGAGTTTCGTTAACCTGAATACACAGTTTAATACTTACATACTACATACACAAAACTATTTTTCAATGTTTCGATGTCCGGTCTGGAATGTACCTACCTACCTAGTATTTAATATTTTACCATTAAAAATTAAAAAGATATAGACGTACAAAAGACTTTCGTTTTACGTTTTTCCGTGTGAGTGTGTATGTGTATGAAACGGGTCCGACGTCCTACTTGCACTGACTAGTGGCCCTGTGGGCAGTAGACCTCGCTAACAGGGGAGACTGTGAACCAATTTATAGGTAAGTATTTTAGATTCAATCGAAATCAAGTTGTAAAGTAGCCGCACCTTATAACCAATAACTTTGTAAACTACATTTTGCTATTTATAATAAGCGTATACAGTGTCCCATAAAAGAACTGCTAACTTTTGTGAGTCTGAACATTGGAAAAGAAAGTTTATGTTTATTTCTAGTTTGCACATTGTGGCGGCTATCAATGGTGTTAAAGCTACTGATATTTTTCCTCACGTACATTATGTTTTGCTCAAGTACTTAAACCGCTGAACCAATTTCTCCCTAGATACAGTGTTTTACCAGTTATGGGGAACAGGGAACCAATTAGTATTGCATACTAACCTTTTTGTGAATATATAATTAATTACTAGTGGCCCTGTGGGCAGTAGACCTCGCTACCAGGGGGGTCTGTGATGTGAACCAATTTATAGGTAAGTATTTTAGATTCAATCAAAATCAAGTAAGTAGTAAAGTAGCCGCACCAAAACTTGGTATGTTTTGAATAGATTTCTTGGATTTTTTGAAAACAGGCGGCCGAAAGCTAATAGTGTAGTATATTTTTAGAACCAGCTCATGAAGCCCTTTAATTTGATACCCCACACGATAGGTTTCAGAAAAAAAAAGCCCTACATAAAATTCATGACGTCATAACTCCCCCCCAAGGGGAAAATCGAGAAAAGCTCTCGACAAAAAAAAGCTTTTAATTCAAGGAACACGTGTGCCAAGTTCTGTGAGGATCGCTTGGAAACTGTGGTCCCTAGACCGGAACAGACAAACATAGAGACAGAAGAAAGCAAAATCGGCCTCCAATCTTGTTCGAGCCCTTTGCTCGCTTCGCTCGCTCGGTCAACTAGTGGTTCTGTGAGAACCTTGCGAGACCTTATACTCATCAGAATGTTGATGATCGATGATAAGTCAGTCAGTGACAAAATGGCGGAACATTGAACGGCTGTCGTTTCCAATCTATTCATTCAAATTGACTGAATTTTGAGATATTGCCTATTAAAATTGTAACCTATTAGTCACAAAAAATTCAGCTGTCTAGCTTAATCCACAACATAGTTACAGGCAGAACGTCCTATAAAGACCAAATCGGCGATTTGTTAGTGAAGGGGCAAATACGAAGTACCCGTAACCGGCGAGCTTGCATGAAGAGACTTATGAATGTTGAGGAAGCGAGAGATGTATGCCAGGATCGTAGCAGGTGGAGGTCTTTGGTCACTGCCTACCGCTCTTCCGGGAAATGGGCGTGAGCATATGTATGTATGTAGTTATAAGAGGGTCAAAATCAGGCCGAAGCGCTTCTCCCTTCACTCCCCCCTTTGGTTTTTTTCCTCCTCCGAGAGATATAAAGCAAGGCTACAAAAAACAGCATTTAATTAAAGTAAATTAATGTGAAAAATTGTGTTTGGTACATAAGTCCAGTTGCAGCGTCGTGCAACAATCGCAGGTTTTGATTTATTTTTAAAATGTGTTCGATTTTCGAATAAGTTCGAGCCGCGCCCCGCCCCCGCCCCCGCCCCCTGGGAGCGGGGTTGTGAGCGCCGTGCGTATATCACTATAATAATAATAATACCTTGGACACCTTTTACACACATTGATCTAGCCCCAAACTAGGATTCCCTGTATCTTGGGTGCTAGACAACGATACACATACTTATATAGATAAATATTATACTTAGATAGATAAACAACCATGACTAGGGTAAAAACATCCGTTCTCATCAAACAAACATTTGCCCCCACCGGGACTCGAACCCGGGACCCTTGGTTTCGTAGGCAGCGTCACTGCCGAATCGTCCATTCGGGTCGTCGAATGACTAAATGAGATTTTAAGGCCATAGCAATAAGAACTATGAGAAGTGAAATCGCTTTAAACCCTGGAGTGATCTAGCATGTGACGTAATGAAATTCAGTACAACTTTTTCTCACCGCTAAAGCCTAGATCTAAAATGACTTGCTTTAGACGAGCCGAATGGCCGAAACGGTAGTGACCCTGCCTACGTAGCCAAGGATGCCGGGTTCGAGTCCCGGTGGGGGCAAATATTTGTTTGGTGAGAATGGATGTTTGTACCCTAGTCTAATATTTATCTATATAAGTATGTGTATCGTTGTCTAGTACCCAAGATACAGGGAATCCTAGTTTGGGGCTAGATCAACGTGTGTAAATTGTGTCCAAGGCATTATTATTATTAGGTAAGTTAGCATGATATATAAAGTGCCATTTTCGAGCAGGTGCTGGGAAACGTTTTTTCAAGTATTGGCCGTATCATTCAGGCCGGCACACACAACTACTGAAAATAAACTGATCAGTGACGCAAGTCGCTAACTACCAACAGGCGTTTCGTGTGCGTGATATCGAGAACTAATTTTGTCACCAACACAGACGCATTCAGCCGCACACAGACAAGCCCGAACTCGGTGAAATGGACGGCTCTACTAATTTCTGTATAATTAATTCAGGGAGCGTAGTAGTGTTATTTGAGCGGTGGTTTTGAAACATTCATACATCAACGTCCGCGAAGCTACGTTATCTGGCTAACGAATCTCTGTGGTTACAAGTTAATTTTCTACCTAATTATTTCTTTGTTTGGATTGCTGCGCGCCGTGGCTCTGAACTAATGTATGTTTATTTGGTGTAATTTAAAATTCCATCGTCGATATTTACATATGCTTAGTAAACGTATTTTTTGCCGCTTCTCTACATTGGACCACTGTGGGAGAAGTAGGGCGAAGATACTCCCACAGATTGATTTTTAGATCTCTTTGGTTATGTTTTACTAATACAAATATTGCAATATTAATTATTATGAATAATAACATGGCATAGCGTCACGACTTTTCCCATACGGGGTGGCGGTGGCACGATTGTGCCCACTTTTAGCCAGTTATTCAATTCTCCATTCTACGTGACAGCGGGCTAACCCATCGCCGCGGTTATGGAGCAATTAATGTTTCCTCACGATATTTTCCATCAGTCAGCACCGGGATTCGAACCTGCACCTATTGCGTGAGAATCAAGCGTGAAACTAAGAAAGAAAAAATAGGAAAAAAACAAGCTAAGAAAAATTATTTATAAATAAAAAAAGCCTTTTTTAAGCGATTACCAAACAATTCGAAAATTATCTACCAATTAATTCGAAATGACTGCCAAAATTAGTAAATGATCACCAAATTGTGTTTAGATAAATGATCACCAAACTTCTTTTTATGTTTGTGTACTTAAGTTTATGTTTTAAGTAAGTTTAACCTGTTCAACCAATGACAAATACTGATATCTTATATTCTTTTTATAGACATGAACATCATTTACATTTTAATCACGCTACAAAGTTATCATAACAACTAACTGTATTTTGCAGATAAGTAATTAATAATCACTAATTTAGTTAAATAATAAGTATGTACATGTATTAATTTGGGTTTAATTGAACATTTATATATTTGTATACAGGGTGACTGGTAAGTCGACCTACATACTTTGGGAGATGCTAGCACGGAACAAAACCAACCATTGTTACTATGAAACACCCTACCCAAAAATTTACCGTTTTCGAGTTAGGGGCCTTTTAAGATTTTCCAGGAAAAATCCCACTTTACAACATATTTCGCACCAAGTTTCCTAATCTAGGTAATTAAGTCCAGGTTCTTTGCTGGTATTAGGTAAAAATAGAGTTAATTAAATATTTAGAAACAAAAAAGAACCGACCACAGCAAAAAAAAATGGGGGTGGGGGGGTATTATCTTTACAATTCATGTTCAACATGTTCTTAATACAATTTCGTAACCTAGTTCTCAATTCATTTTTGACTGCTCTGGTTGTGAGCTGCCTTCTCATTTTTTCAGATGCGTCAATAATCCTTTGTTTCAAAATGTCTACATTTGCGACAGCATGACCATCTTGGTACACGATACGATGTGTCCCCATAAGTAATAATCCATCGGGCTTAGGTCTAGACACCTTGCAGGCCATGGTAGTGGACCTCCTCTCCCGATCCATATGTCTGGGAAATTTTCATTCAGCCAATCCCGGACGCCCCTAAAGTAGTGAGCTGGACAGCCGTCGTGTTGATACCACATGTCTCTTATCAGTGCAAGCGGTAAATCATCAAATAAATCATGTGATTCCTTTGTCAAAAATGTCTGGTACCTTTCACCAATCAAATTTTGAGGCAAGAAAACAGGTCCACTTAAATGGTTATTTATAATTCCCATCCAGACGTACACACTGAATCTTCGCTGTGATCCTTTCACTCTCTTCTTATTTGGATTCCGTAGCGTTTTATGAGCCCAATAGTGAGCATTATGATAGTTTGATATGCCATCTTTAGCAAATTTAGATTCGTCTGTCCACAATATTATTTTTAAAAAGTCCGGATCTTCGGCATCTGCATTTAGCATAAAGCGACTGAAATCCATACGTCGAATCGGATCACCTTCTTCTATCACGTAAACTGGCGTATAGTGGTAAGGATAGTTTCCAGCAGTGTGCATAGTGAACCATACTTTCCACTGTGAGACGCCAAGCTGTTGAGCAACAACACGTATAGATGTCGTAGGATCCTCTTGGAAATATCTTTGTATTTCGTCTTCCACGTTGACGTCATACACACGTGGTCTACCCATATCCGGATTTCGTCGTTGCACCGTGCCAGTTTCTCTTAGTCGTCGGTAAGCACCATCAAACACAGACACATCAGGCACTCGAAGACCTGGATAACGTTGCACATACTCTGCCCGTGCTGCTCGAGAATTCCCCTGACACAACCCGTAACACATTAGAATATCAGCATATTCTTCATTAGAAAACACCGGCATCGTGAACCAAAATCTCACAATCCAAATCACAAGCAAGTCGAAGTCCCAGTTACATAGCCAGGTCACAGTACAGGAGAAGATTCAAAAGTCCACAAAACAAGCAAAGTCGCGATGAAAGAAAATGTTAGCTCAGGGAGGAAGGTATTACGGTACGCACAGCACAAGTTACGATAGTACGCGTAAGGACCTCTTAAGGACCTATCCGTGGACTATGCAGTCCAGTAATTGACAGACGTCACCTAGAGTACTAAAAACTCAAATTTCGAAGAAAACATAATTTTCCTTAATTTTTATGTCAAAACTTTTCTTTTCGTCTCGGCCTCATTAATTTTTGGATTATTCTAAATGATAAAACTTTTTCACATCAGCTGTTCTGTAATGCATTTTCCCCATGAATTGACCTGTTTTGATGTTCATCATCAGAAGTCTACTGCCATTTACAGAAAACCGCATCAAAATCAGTCCATTCGTTTGACCACTATTCCTTTTTAAGCAGATAACTTTCGAACGGCTTAACCGATTTTAACAAAACATATCTCAGATCCACCGCAGATATGTCCAACTTTATTTACAGAAAACGGCTTTAAAAAAAAAAAAAAAAAAAACGTTCACCTGTTTGACTCCTAGAGTGCCACGGACAGGCATACAGACAGACAGACCGACAGACTGACAGACGCTTCAAACTTACAACACCCCCTTTTGGACATCTGGCGATAAAAATAAAATAATTTTGCCCTTACAACATCTTAAAACCCTTTTTTTAAATCACCGGTCATCTTAGAGTCCGCTACCTTATCTAATTTGTCGCCCAATTTTCGCAAGAATAATAAACATTTTATTTGAATATTGTACCCCATTGAATAGCTAGAGAACTGGAGATGTTTTAAGTTTTGTTTGCACAAACAGTAACTAGTTTTTTTTGGTGACACTGCTTCAAAGTCAACCCATTAAGTAAACATGCGATATTCGGTTTTCACCATAAGCCTGTATTATAGGTTTATTTTGCTGTGGCCGGTTCTTTTTTGTTTGTAAATATTAAATTAACTCTATTTTTACCTAATACCAGCAAAATACCTGGATTAACCTAAATTAAGAAAATTGGTGCGAAATATGTTGTAAAGTGGGATTTTTCCTCGAAAATCTTTAAAGGCCCCTAACTCGAAAACGGTAAATTTTCGGGTAGGGTGTTTCATAGTAACAATGGTTGGTTTTGATCCGTGCTAGCATCTCCCAACGTATGTAGGTCGACTTACCAGTCCAGTCACCCTGTATATGTCACCGAAAGATAGTCAAAACCGTTAGTTGAGCAACTATCGACAAATAGAGTATTAGGTCCTTACTTATGAAATTGGCGTTTGTATGGAGAAATTGAAGTTAACTAAGTTTTCAGTAAAAACATTTTTGTATTTTTTTTAGGAATGACAGATCCTAATTTTATAAACTTTATGACACATGAGACAACATTTAGCTAACAGTAAATTTTATATAATTTTTTAAAGTGTCAGCTGTAAAAAAATATTACGAATATTATCATGAAAATGGATGACATTTAGGAGGCACTGATTTTGAAGATAAAATTTTAGTTATCAAACTGAAAATTAAAAGAAAATTTAATGAGTAGATGTAAAATATTGAAATTAATTTTAAAACAATAAAAAAAAAACTGGAAAAAGCTATTGAATTACTCGAATTATGAACTCCCAATATTATAGTAAACCAGACCGAATTTACGTTTCTTTTGTTCTTACATGTCAACCTAACACGAAGACAATTCGGGGGCTACGCTTCGCTCACCCCTTTTACCCTTCACCTAAGCTACCGCAGTAATTTGCCCTGATATTTTGGTGATCATTATATTTGTTGCCATAAAAAATACAACAGTTTGATTGCGAGTTAGGTGTTAAGTTAGATTAACCCCAAACAGCCTGGCCATTAAGTAATCTTGAACATAGTATTATCTCTTTTTAGACATACGTTTTTAAATTGCTCAAATTTCAAAATCACTTGAGGTAGGTAGCTTGTTGTAGACGAGAATGCACTTGAAAGAACTGCTAATCTTCGCGAGTTTAAATCGGGGCGCAACTAGTCTCTGATTATTTCTTAGGTTAACATTACAGCTATCGCTAAGTTTGTCTAAGTCAGGTTGGTTCTTACGAGCGGTTTAGGTAAGATGGAATACGAGTCAGTGCCTACTAACTAATATTGATTCATCGTATCATTCTCTAGACAAAGTCTGTGGAATTTCAAAGCTGACTAGATATGATAACTCGCTTTATATCTATGTCGGTCCTAATTCGCGTTAGTTGTGATCTTATCGAAATGGCACAATAATTAAAACCTGACGAAATGGGAAGTGGCCATACATATAAATGTAGCTCATTAATGTCTCCACATTAATGAGCTACTCATTGGCATTCAAAGTCAAAGTCAAAGTCAAAGTACTTTATTACTGTAGATATTTACATATACTTAGCAAACGTCATTTTTTGCCCCTTCTCTACATTGGACCACTGTGGGAGAAGCAGGGCGTATCGAAACACCCACAGATTGATTTTTAGATCTCTTCTAAATATAGGTTGTGCTTAACCAATACACATATGAAAAATTTAATTGCTATGATTAATAAGCAGGAA
This sequence comes from Argyresthia goedartella, assembly GCA_949825045.1. NCBI lineage: Eukaryota > Metazoa > Arthropoda > Insecta > Lepidoptera > Argyresthiidae > Argyresthia > Argyresthia goedartella. The sequence goes on from OX463832.1 coordinate 25,820,865, forward strand.
TAAATAATTACAAAATTATTAACAGCAAGGTCTGTGTTGAGCCAGATTAACCCCATACAGTCCTGTCATTTAAGTAATCTTGAACATTGTAATATCCCTTTTTCGACAAAGTCGCTTTAAAATGCTTTTTAAATTGCTCAAATGGATTTTACATTCCACTGCACTTCCCATTCCAAAGGCCTGTTCCCCTCGGTGGGGACCCAGGGGCACAGGCCTTCACCGGATACGAGTAAGATGAAGCCATACTCCACCACGCTGGCTCAGTGCGGGTTGATGGAGGGGTTTTACGACACTACCACGTCGCGATAGTAGCCGGGACCTCTAGCTTAACGTGTCATGCGAAACTCTGAACGTCCGATAATATACTGAAGATAAATTAATTATCTCATTGGTACTTGGTCAGGATTCAGTGCGAAAAGCAAGCGTGAAACCCATAAGACCACGGAATCCTTTGAAATGATGGTTCTAAAGGTAAATCATGTCGCTGCTCTGAGGTAGATAATAAAATAATCTAAACAAAAAGTAAAACTTTAGAAAAAACCGACCTCAGATCGCCTATTGGTACAAAACAATAACCAGACAGACCTCTGTGGCGGAGCGGTTGTGGCTCTACCTACCATGAGGTAGAGGTCCCGGGTTCGATCCCCGGCTGGAGGTAAAAAAAAACAGGTCTTGGATGCTCATATGTGTGTGACGTCTTTGTTTCTGGTTCCCACGACACAGGGTATCCTAGTGTGGGGCCAGAAGCAATGTATGTGCCTGTACGACGACCCGACTGGCTGAGTCGGCAGTGACCCTGCCTACGAAGCCAAGGGTCCCGGGCTCGAGTCCCGGTGGGGGCAAATATTTGTTTGGTGAGAACGGATGTTTGTATCCTAGTCATGGTTGTTTATCTATCTCAGTATAATATTTATCTACATAAGTATGTGTATCGTTGTCTAGTACCCAAGATACAGGGAATCCTAGTTTGGGGCTAGATCAATGTGTGTCAACAGTGTCTATAAAAAAAAATAAAAAAAATGGTTGTTTATCTATCTATCTAAGAATAATATTTATCTATATAAGTACGTGTATTGTTGTCTAGTACCCAAGGTAAAGGGAATCCTAGTTTAGGGCTAGATCAATGTGTGTAAATAGTGTCCAAAGTATTACCTTGTATTGAGCAGTGCCGGCGGCCATCTGAGCTCTTCATCATCAGCTCCACTTCACATAATGACGCTTCCCGGGAGTTAATGCAAGAGTAATGTATGAGAGAAAATTACAAAAATCATTATGCGTATGCCTATAATATTTGAAGAGTTCCCTCGATTTCTTCAGGATATCTTCGTCAGACCTGAGATAAACCCTTTGAAACAAAAAAACAATTTCCCAGATCGGTCGATCCGTCTTGGAGAAATCGATGAACATACATAAAAAGACATATCCCGACGAATTGTGAAGCACCTCCTATTGTAAAGTCGGGTAACTACACCCTTGAATGTGACCCTTATTAGAGCGTGCTTATTCGGCATAGCTTTAAAATAAATAATATTTAAAATAAAACTAAAACAACTGAGACCCTGGATGAGCATCGGATTACTTAAATTTCTGTGAACCGTAAACAGTTAAAATTAAGAACAAAAAATGAGTCAAGTGCGAGTCGAAATCGCGCACGAAGGGTTCCGTACCACCAAATTCAAAATTCCAAATATCTTTATTACTGTAAATATTTTCATATACTTAGCAATCGTCATGTTTTGCCACTTTTTTACATTGAACCACTGTGAGAGGAGAAGGGCATAGAAACTCCCACAGGGTGATTTTTAGATCTCTTTTAAATATTACTTGTGCTTAACTAATACTAATATTATAATATCATTACCATAATTAATAAGCAGGAATAAATAATTACAAAATTATTAACAGCAAGGTCTGTGTTGAGCCATATTAACCCCATAGAGTACAATGGTAGGGATGGTGTGGAGTGAATAGTTTGAATTTTAAAAGCAAAATGTTGTTTACAAAGTTATTGGTGCGGCTGTTTTCACACTCCATGTACGTAACCAGGTGCATCTATAAGTTTGTATGTGGTTTACAGATAAATAAACTATTTTGTTCTGTTTTTAAGTATTTTTTGTTATAGCGGCAACAGAAATACATCATCTACGAAAATTTCAAAGGTCTAACTATCACGGTTCATGAGATACAACCTGGTGACAGTCGGACGGACGGACAGCGGAGTCTTAGTAATAGGGTCCCGTTTTACCCTTTGGGTACGGAACCCTTAAAATTATCATTCTCGCCTCAAGAACATCCCTGAAATATCTGAACTGAATTAATAAATTTTAAAAAGTTTTCGCTTAAATACCGAAATGTCTTCAGCAAACCGGAATTATTATGTAATAAGTTATAAGTTGGACATATAAAACTTCGGCGACGCCCGAATGCAATCTTAACACGGTTGAATAAAGCCGAGAATCTCGCTGCATTGTGGAAGATCGTCGAACTAGATAAAGTGGCGTCGTGGTATTTGCAAAATTAGTTTTCGGCCGGGAATTTTTGGTGAAATCCCGATAACTTTGGAGTTTTCATTCAAGTCGTGTGGAAGGAGGCATCTGATTGATGTGATCCAACCTGGGTTCTAGTCAGGCTGTGATCGAGAGTTTCTTACAAAGAAGTAAAAATAACGCATAAAGCGAAAAAATATTATTAGTATGGCAAGACTCGAACGAATTCCGGTACATGGTCCCACACTTGTATCAAATAAAACCGGTCAAGTCAGAGTAGGACGTCGGACCCGCTACGAAGGATTTGGAAGACATTGTTCACGGGTAAACGTAAAACGACAGTCTTTTCTACGAGTATACATTTTTTTTATAATAAAATATTATTTGAGGTAGGACTGCATCAAGGCCGTATATCGCAACATTGAAAAAGAGTTTTGTGTATGTAGTATGTAAGTATTGAACTATGTATTCGGGTTAAGGAAACTCTTTGCTCATTGAAACCGGAAGTGGATAGAAATTGAGTAACTTCTTTACAGAAATAAAATCGAATATGATAAAAAAAACTTTATATTATGTATTATAATTCGAATGAGCAATTATGAATCGTATTTAATGACAAATAACTTAGCACAAAACTCAATAGGTACCGGCAATAAAAGAGTGTCATCTTACTTAAGAGTGTACAAAGAAACGTAACCGTATTTTGGGGAAATGTTTGCGTTCCGTTACTACAAATGAACAAAGATTACAGATTTTCAAAAAATCATATCTGAAAAACTAGAGTTCCTCAACCTGAAACTGTCTGGATTAAGTTATGAATGATCCCAACTAACCGCCAAAAAATCACGAACTGGCTAAGTGGTATTGTAAAGGTAAGCCAAAACATAAATTTGACAATAGAGAATAGGTCCATATTCACTGTTCTGAACACTTTAAAGGCGGTTATTGGGGTAACCCAACTGTTCGCAACTGGTACCTACCTGTATCGTGCGGACATTTTCAATCACGCCAAACAACAAACTGATTAAACCGGTTTCACTGCCCGACGGAGCGAAAATTGAAAACGGTTCCAAATATGTACCCAAACTATACTGGTTACATTTTATGCAGTCGGCACTGGAAATGTAGTGTTTGTGATGCACAAAACTAATTAAGAACGTTCGGCTTAAATTTTCACTTTAATATGCTTTAATATTATTTAATATTCACACTTTCGTCACAAAAAAATTGCAAATAATTCGTAATTGTAACTTTCCCTTGATTCCAGAAATAATTGAAGTAAGATTATTATACTTTCAAGAGGTTTCCACTTAATATCCAGTATCACTTGTTCACAGCTGGTTCATTAAATGGGAAATCCAAAATCCACAATATCTGAGTCCAGTTTTTGAAGATTTTTTTATGTAGGTATTTTGGTTAGTTATCGTAATCGAGATAAAAGACGCGCGCTTCTCCACCCACGGTTACTGAAATACTGACCGTGACAACCAAATACTTTAGAGGGGTGCATTATTTCTGCGTGCCCTTTATGAGCCCAGCCCTAGGGCTCCGGGGCCGAGTACCAGCAGGGAGCTAATAGAAAAACAATTTTTCCCGAGTCATGGGTGGTTGTATTTTCAACCGACTTAAAAAAGGAGCACACTTCTCAATTCGTCTGTTTTTTTGTATGTTTGTTACGCGATTACTCCGTCAATTATGAACCGATTTTCATGATTCTTATTTTGATTGGTAGGTCATACTTTTGAGGTGGTCCCATACAATTATTAATCAAAATTGCATTTTTTGAAAAAATCAACATACAAAAAAAATACACAGATGACGTTTTGGTTTGTGGTTCCGTGCAGCTAAGTGTTGATGAGGACTTTTTATAATATATTTGGCTACCCGAGTGGCCGAGTCGGCAGTGACTCTGCCTCCGAATCCAAGGGTCCCGGGTTCGAGTCCCGGTGGGGGCAAATGTTGGTATGATGAGAACGGATGGTTGTTTATCTATCTAAGTATAATATTTATTCTACATAAGTATGTGAAACGTTGTCTAGTACCCAAGATACAGGGAACCCTAGTTTAGGGCTAGATCAACAGTGTCAAAGTTATTATTATTATATGTATTTTATGCACATAGACTTCATTCGCATCGCGACTATTTTTACAATCCCGGCGGGAACGAACGACGACGCGACGGACTAATATGGCATATTTTAGAACTGTTTAAGTAGTTGTTCCCATCACTAAAAAAACCATAAATATAAGCCCATAGATGTGGGATATAAACGCAATTTTCTATTCAGCATGATTTAAAAGAAAAGAACAACGGATATCTAATTAAAAATAATGTTCGTTTCGCGTTCCATAAAAAACATCCCATTTAAAATAAGAGACTCCCATTAAAAATAAATTCTAGCAAAAGACCTTAAAGTTAGTATTCTGTATTCAGTTAACGAAAACATTCAACCTTATTTAATTAAAACTCTTTTATAAACTTAGTGCCAGCGACGAGAAAAAAAGAAGTTCTATGAAGGATTCAATGTTGTCGCCTCCTTGCAATTGGCGGATTCAATGTTGTCGCCTCCTTGCTATGTATCACCTTTAGATATATAAGCCATATTTGATAGAATAGGGCTTGCATAGGCTTTAGAATAGAATCCACAATAGTAAACGTTATTAAAATGAAAACCCGGCCAAGTGCGTGTCAGACTTTACACATTTAGGGTTCCCTAAAAAATGTAGAACATACTCCTACAAATGAAGGAGAGTTTAAAAGTAAAATCTGATTGTTCAATATGTGTTAGAAAAATATACGTAATAATGAACATCATAACCAAATCGTACGGTCATAGGTCAAGCGAATGTTAAATAAAAATTCAGTACAAAATATTGAAAAAAGATGGCTTTTGTGTGGTCTCATTCCTCAGTTTTCCATTATTTTTTTAATAAATAAATTATATAGTATTTTTAAACTCCACGAGTTCTAAACAACGATACCCCACTCGATGGGATAGATTAAGTTTTTTTTTCGCGCCTTAGCTGTGCGGGAGCCAAACTTAAAACATTGAAAAAAAATTTTTTTTTTAATAATTTGTATGGCTTTGAAAATTTGAAGCCAGTTTTAGCCGTCTGGCTGTAAAACCTGTGTGACAGACAACGGACGGACGGACCGACACGTGAGTGACAGCAACAGGGCTCTCTTTGCACCCTTCTCGCACGGAACTCTACAGAAACAAACTTGCCTCGACTTGTCAAGTTGTCACATCTACCCGGCAAAGTTTAATATCACCAATTTTAAGGTAACCGCAAGCGCACTGATTATTTTCCATTTTGGTCGTGTTGCTTCCGTTTGCTTACATTATTTTAAATACCGACCTGGTTTTGCTATATACTTATAATAAAACCGGTCACGTGCGAGTAGAACGTCGGACCCGCACAGGAAGGGTTCCATAGAACTGTGCACGGGTAAACGTAAAACGACAGTCTTTTGCACGAGTGTACCTTTATAAATTTTAATAATAACATATTAAATAGTAGGACTACACTCAAGGCCGTATAAAGAGTTTTGTGTAAGTAGTATGTAAGTACGTACTCAGTAAACGATACTTTTTGCTCATTGAAACCGGAAGTGGATAAAAATTGAGTAACTTATTTACAGATATAAAATAACATATGATAAATAACTTAATTTTAATTATTATAATATTAATCGTATAATGACAAATAACTAAGCACAAAACTTAATATCTGCATTTAAAGATCTTTTCCGATAAGATCGGGAGAGTCCGATTTTCACCAATAAACAAATAAAACAAAATGGCCGTACCAATAATTTACTAAATGGGTACTTCTTTTCATTCTTAAAAACCGATATGTTTCATTATTTGTTGTTATAGCAGCAAGATAAATACTGTGAACATTTCAGCTCTCTACTGATAGTATCTATCACCGTGAACTACTTTCCCAAAGGAACATACTGGTCGTAAATGTTTTTTATCAGCTTGTGTTTCGTTTCGCCTGCGACGGGCTCCATCAGTCTGTAATCAAATCTTGCAAGTTAAATTTGACCCACTTCCCGGCCTCCGATTGAGCTGTTTTAGGGTGTCGTACCCGAAGGGTGCCAAACGGGACCCTATCACTAAGCCTCCGTTATCGGTCGGTCTGTACGGGCTCTATCTGTTGAACCGAAATAGGTGGAAAGTTTAAATTTTCACAGAATGTGCATTTCTGTTGCCGCAACAGCAACAAATAATGAAATGGGTATGTTTCATTATTTGTTGCAAGAATTAAAAGAAGTACCCATAGAAGAAATTATTGGTATGGCCATTTACTTAGCCATTTTGTTTTATTTGTTTATCGGTGAAAAATGGACTCTCCCGATCCTATCGGAAAAAAATATAAATTGCAGGTATTGAGTTTTGTGCTTAATAATTTGTCATTATATGATTAATAATTGCTCATTCGAATTATCATAAATAATATTAAGTTTTTTATCATATTTGATTTTATTTCTGTAAAATAGTTACTCAATATAGTTACACAGTGTGGAATAGATATGAGCGCCGCGCCGGCGCGCCACCGCCGCCGCCACCATACCCGCAGCCTTATAGCGTAAGTCGTCTGAGCTATGAACTTCATATAGACTTTTACGTTTGACACCTTGCACCAGCTTCATCTGTCAAATTGGTATCACGCAAGTAGCACCATGATGGAGGCCAAACCCAAGCTCATTGAATGAAGCCTAGAAGCCTTCGGTGATACCCCGCTATCGATGAAATTGTATGAGCATGAGATGAACCATAGACACGCGCTATGAACTTCAGAGAGTTACGCCATAAGGCTGCCGGTCGGCGCGCCGACCAACCACTCAGTTCGGTTACTTACCTACGCCGAGCGACCCACGCGCCGCGCGCACAAAAAGAAAATGGCAGATTGGTAGACGTATCCAAAAAGAAACTCAGCGTTGTCAGTGACGGTTTTAAGTAAAATATCGAGTAAACACAGTTTTTTTTTTTGGCAGATTTCTATTTTGAGCAAATATTGATTGTTTTTAATGCTATGCTATTTTACAAATGTTTATTCTAATTAAAAACGATAATTCAAATGATATAATGGCATTTAATTTTTTCCCTCATACCAGTTCATTTCAAGGTCGCGCCGCCGACTACGCCGCCGCCGCCGAATCTTTTTAGTCGGCGCGCCGCCGCCGATGTTTCTGCTGCGCTCATATCTAGTGTGGAATTACACAGTTTCACAACCTGCGTAATTCCATGACTAGATTAGAGTCTGCAGTCACCGACACGCGCCGTTTCTTTGTCAAAACAAGCGAAATTATTAGCATACTAAGCGGGTTTGAGATGAGTTCTCTCCTCGGAGCGACTCGTAGTATGACACACATTACTGTATGATAATCTCTGTTTATCTTACGGTACAGCGCCCGTAGCACGCCGAGCGCGGGCGGCGGGGGGCGGGGGGGGGGGGGGGTCGCTCGCGAAAGGTGAGAGACAGAGCTTCATATGGCGCATAGCTCTGTCCCTCACTTTCCCGCGTCAACACCCCCGCGGGGTCGGCAGGTGTACAGGGTTACTGTTGATTTTGCAGCCAAAATCAAAATCTAATTTTCTTTATTATCGTAGATACTAACAAATGGTATTTTCGCCTTCAAAATTGATTGTCTAGTGAATTAATAAGTCAGCGATACATTATAAGGGGCTAATAAATTATTTTCAAGCAAATATCATAACGTGATACAACCTACGGTTAATATGATTCAGTATCGTGATAATTATACGCCGCCGCCACCTTCGCCGACCAGCTTCGGCTGCTCCATCTCACTCGGTGAGCAGTAGTGGGCGGTCGCCTCCGCCCCTCCGTGCCTCCGGCTCATAAGACACTCTAGAGTCTAGCCACAAGACTTCTCTAGTCTAGAGTCTTGCCTAGGAAATGGGGTGCCCAAATTCACATCTTCTATTCTATTCGATCTAAAAACTTCGAAAATCTAGGAAAAACATGCAAATTTTCATGAAAAAAATTTAATAACTAATTTTGAGGCTAGAATTTGATTTTATTTCCGGATAGGTATTGAATGTCTAAAGTAAGAGGCCCACTAGAGTTATCAATTTTCTTGCTAAATTATATATTGGTAGCGCTGAGTTATATTTGATATTACTTGTGATTTGGCGCTGAATATTCAATATTCTGTTGCGGTAGTAAAAATTATGTATTAATTGAACAGCAGCCTTTCCATTAAGTCATTTCTTAAACACAAAAAAAAAACGCTTGGTTGCAGGTGCTAAAGAAAACTTTTGATGCTGCACTTATAATATAAACATTTACACACAGGCACATTGTTTCTATCCCCACACTAGGATACCCTGGGTCTTGGGAACCAGAAACAGCGACATCTCACACATATAAACATTCAAGACCTGGGGTTTCTTTTTCTTTATTCCCAGGCAAGGATCGAAGCCGGGACCTCTCGCATGGTAGATAGAACCACTACCGCGGCGCCACAGAGGCCATCCCATTAACAAATATACTTAGAATACGTAAATTTTAGGGTTCCGTGCCCGAAAAGTGCTAAACAGGACCTTATTGCTAAGCTCCGTCCATCCATCTATCTGTCCGTCTGTCCTTCAGCGAGCTGTATCTCATGATATATGAATGGTTTTCATTCTCACAGAATGTAAAAAAATGAGAAATTGTATTTTATTTTGTTTTTAAGTTTTGTTGTACGATGTTACGGAATCCTTCGTGTGTGAGTCCGGCCCGCACTTGACCGATGTTTATTTTTAGAACGTTGCTTTATTTCTGTTACAATTTCCAATTAATTAAGATCTAGTTTTAAAGTATTCTTACTTCGATGACATGTATTGTAAAGAGATTTCAATTTAAATTAAAAACAAAAAGCAAGCAAGACACAAAATTATTTTAGGTTTTAGCGACCATAGGTTCCATGGAGAATTCATTACGGGTAGTAGGTACTTATTTTTTATGGGTTGTGCACTGCATTTATCTGGATTCCGTACCCGATTACTAAGCCTCGGTCCGTCCGTCTGTCACCGGGCACTACCGGATCAACCAAAAGAGGTAGACTGCCTCAACGTTGAATGAAAAAGATTTATTAATTAATTATCCAGAATTTGAACAGCTAATAAAAGATCACCCTGTATACTTTTGTCCAAATTACCTTGCAAGTATTCTCGGCTTTGATCCAAATTATCTGTGATATAATGAAGGTTGTTAGACATTAGCTCTGTTGTATGATTTCTCAATTGAGTTTAGCTGTACGACTTTACAAGGGAATGGATCACAGAGTGCCAGCCACAATCCCAACTGGCCAAGTGACGTACAGAATGACATTTCATACTGACAACGATAGTTTCTGATTTTGGCGACAGCTCAGTTGGAACGATAACATTATCAATGTGGCTGTTCAAATAAAACTTAAATACAACTAATATTATAAATGTTAAAGTAGCGATGTTTGGATGTTTGTGTGTTTGTGTCTCAATGAGTCTGAAACGACTGATTGGACTTGAATGAAATTTTGCACAGAGATAGCTTACGAGCTAGGTTGACAGATAATAGTAGTTTATGTGACTGCTGCATAATGGAGGTGATATTATTATGAAACTCGCCTTCGGCTCGTTTCATAAACCCACTCTCGAGTTTTAATGTCTAATTATGTACAGTTACATACACTAGTTTATCTACACACATATCATAAGCTCTCTTTGATGTGTTCAGGAACCGCATGTTTGACTGGCATTGTGGTTCTGCAATTGTTTAGCTTGTTCTTTAGTACCAACTTCACGCAGACGGGCGTCGGCGTTCGAAATTTGAATGTCAGTACCAACTTCACAGACAAACTAGGGACGGCACGCGGGTGGGCGAAATTTGAATGTCATTATATGTAGAAAAACTACACATAATGACCATTATGTGTAGTTTTCCAGATACGAAACGAGTTTTTACCAAGTAGTTTAACATAATGCTGATCGTAACATGCGGTTTTTGAACGCAGTAAAGAGGGTTTATGATACGTGTGTAGATAAAATACTTTTTATCCGACTGCGCGAGAAGGAGGGTAACGTTATATCAGTAAATGATAAATCCTAGGAACACGCAGAAGAAGTTGCGGCCATCATCTAGTTATTAAAAAATACTTTGTCGTATGGGATGTTGTTAACAACGGGTATTAATATTAGGGGAAAAAAATGGCAGTTATAGGGACTTCCGATAGAAGTGAAAACTTAGAACTTTTAGAATTGAAATTTGATGATGTTTGAATTAAAATTATATATTTTTTTCTCAGCGAGCATTGAAATAAAAAAATTGGCAGTTATAGGCACTGCCGATTTTCCCCTATCAAAAAATGCTCAATGCGGGCATGTCTTAGATTAATGTAACATGTTTACCCCGCGGGGTGTTGCAACGAGGGAAAGTGAGAGACAGTAGTCTTGTGTCGGTCATGTACAAAGAACGAATAGGAAACGTTACTGTACAATGAACGAAAAGAAACGTTTCCCTACGCTAATCGGACACTTTTCTTTTCGTTCATTGTACAGTAACGTTTCCTATTCGTTCTTTGTACATGACCGACACAAGACTACTGTCTCTCACTTTCCCTCGTTGCAACACCCCGCGGGGTAAACATGTTACATTAATCTAAGACATGCCCGCATTGAGCATTTTTTGATAGGGGAAAATCGGCAGTGCCTATAACTGCCAATTTTTTTATTTCAATGCTCGCTGAGAAAAAAATATATAATTTTAATTCAAACATCATCAAATTTCAATTCTAAATGTTCTAAGTTTTCACTTCTATCGGAAGTCCCTATAACTGCCATTTTTTTAGGTAGACTGCCTCAACGTTGAATGAAAAAGATTTATTAATTAATTATCCAGAATTTGAACAGCTAATAAAAGATCACCCTGTATACTTTTGTCCAAATTACCTTGCAAGTATTCTCGGCTTTGATCCAAATTATCTGTGATATAATGAAGGTTGTTAGACATTAGCTCTGTTGTATGATTTCTCAATTGAGTTTAGCTGTACGACTTTACAAGGGAATGGATCACAGAGTGCCAGCCACAATCCCAACTGGCCAAGTGACGTACAGAATGACATTTCATACTGACAACGATAGTTTCTGATTTTGGCGACAGCTCAGTTGGAACGATAACATTATCAATGTGGCTGTTCAAATAAAACTTAAATACAACTAATATTATAAATGTTAAAGTAGCGATGTTTGGATGTTTGTGTGTTTGTGTCTCAATGAGTCTGAAACGACTGATTGGACTTGAATGAAATTTTGCACAGAGATAGCTTACGAGCTAGGTTGACAGATAATAGTAGTTTATGTGACTGCTGCATAATGGAGGTGATATTATTATGAAACTCGCCTTCGGCTCGTTTCATAAACCCACTCTCGAGTTTTAATGCCTAATTATGTACAGTTACATACACTAGTTTATCTACACACATATCATAAGCTCTCTTTGATGTGTTCAGGAACCGCATGTTTGACTGGCATTGTGGTTCTGCAATTGTTTAGCTTGTTCTTTAGTACCAACTTCACGCAGACGGGCGTCGGCGTTCGAAATTTGAATGTCAGTACCAACTTCACAGACAAACTAGGGACGGCACGCGGGTGGGCGAAATTTGAATGTCATTATATGTAGAAAAACTACACATAATGACCATTATGTGTAGTTTTCCAGATACGAAACGAGTTTTTACCAAGTAGTTTAACATAATGCTGATCGTAACGTGCGGTTTTTGAACGCAGTAAAGAGGGTTTATGATACGTGTGTAGATAAAATACTTTTTATCCGACTGCGCGAGAAGGAGGGTAACGTTATATCAGTAAATGATAAATCCTAGGAACACGCAGAAGAAGTTGCGGCCATCATCTAGTTATTAAAAAATACTTTGTCGTATGGGATGTTGTTAACAACGGGTATTAATATTAGGGGAAAAAAATGGCAGTTATAGGGACTTCCGATAGAAGTGAAAACTTAGAACTTTTAGAATTGAAATTTGATGATGTTTGAATTAAAATTATATATTTTTTTCTCAGCGAGCATTGAAATAAAAAAATTGGCAGTTATAGGCACTGCCGATTTTCCCCTATCAAAAAATGCTCAATGCGGGCATGTCTTAGATTAATGTAACATGTTTACCCCGCGGGGTGTTGCAACGAGGGAAAGTGAGAGACAGTAGTCTTGTGTCGGTCATGTACAAAGAACGAATAGGAAACGTTACTGTACAATGAACGAAAAGAAACGTTTCCCTACGCTAATCGGACACTCGGTCTATTAGGACTATTAGGACATCGCTCCGAGAGAGCGGGGCGGCGGGCGGGAGGCATTGAGCCATGCCGACTCGCTCTCGCACACACAGACACGGCATTGACATCTTGACTAGAATGACAGTCCTAAGCCTGTTTAAGTATGAAGGGAAATCAAATATTATTTAAATTTTTATTTCTGCTATGCAAACGGACACATAGAATTGTATAAATATGTTAATATTATCAGCGTATAATATTCCTCAAGTTTCTGCTCTGCACGAAAAGAAAGGTTAATAGCTCCATTTTTTATTCGATCCTACGTCATACATAATAGTACTAATAAAACTGTTAGATCTTACTGGTACACTGACTGAAATGTCCTAGTACGGATCGCTCTCTGATGTGATGACTGAGCAGGCATATTTTTTTATTCATAAGATCCAACATCCTAATAGTACTAATAGAGCTGTTAGAGTGTACTAGTACACTGACTGAAATGTACTAGTACGGAGCGCTCTCTCTGATGACCGAGCAGGCACAAGACTAAGAGACAGAGCTTTACGCTCGAAATAGCTCTGTCCCTCACTTTCCCGCGTCACGACCCCCCCCCCCCCCCCCGGCGGTCAACGTGCTACGGGGGCTGGACCGATGTGTCGGGAACGTAACACAACCAGTACAAAAATGCATTACATTACAAAGTCCAAGTTCTTTATTATTACACGTAATTATTTGCCTCTTCTCTAGGCTGGACCACATTACAAAGTCCAAGTTCTTTATTATTACACGTAATTATTTGCCTCTTCTCTAGGCTGGACCACATTACAAAGTCCAAGTTCTTTATTATTACACGTAATTATTTGCCTCTTCTCTAGGCTGGACCACATTACAAGGTCCAAGTTCTTTATTATTACACGTAATTATTTGCCTCTTCTCTAGGCTGGACCACATTACAAAGTCCAAGTTCTTTATTATTACACGTAATTATTTGCCTCTTCTCTAGGCTGGACCACATTACAAAGTCCAAGTTCTTTATTATTACACGTAATTATTTGCCTCTTCTCTAGGCTGGACCACATTACAAAGTCCAAGTTCTTTATTATTACACGTAATTATTTGCCTCTTCTCTAGGCTGGACCACATTACAAAGTCCAAGTTCTTTATTACTACACGTAATTATTTGCCTCTTCTCTAGGCTGGACCACATTACAAAGTCCAAGTTCTTTATTATTACACGTAATTATTTGCCTCTTCTCTAGGCTGGACCACATTACAAAGTCCAAGTTCTTTATAATTACACGTAATTATTTGCCTCTTCTCTAGGCTGGACCACATTACAAAGTCCAAGTTCTTTATTACTACACGTAATTATTTGCCTCTTCTCTAGGCTGGACCACATTACAAAGTCCAAGTTCTTTATTATTACACGTAATTATTTGCCTCTTCTCTAGGCTGGACCACATTATAAAGTCCAAGTTCTTTATTACTACACGTAATTATTTGCCTCTTCTCTAGGCTGGACCACATTACAAAGTCCAAGTTCTTTATTACTACACGTAATTATTTGCCTCTTCTCTAGGCTGGACCACATTACAAAGTCCAAGTTCTTTATTATTACACGTAATTATTTGCCTCTTCTCTAGGCTGGACCACATTACAAAGTCCAAGTTCTTTATTACTACACGTAATTATTTGCCTCTTCACTAGGCTGGACCACATTACAAAGTCCAAGTTCTTTATTACTACACGTAATTATTTGCCTCTTCTCTAGGCTGGACCACATTATAAAGTCCAAGTTCTTTATTATTACACGTAATTATTTGCCTCTTCTCTAGGCTGGACCACATTACAAAGTCCAAGTTCTTTATTACTACACGTAATTATTTGCCTCTTCACTAGGCTGGACCACATTACAAAGTCCAAGTTCTTTATTACTACACGTAATTATTTGCCTCTTCACTAGGCTGGACCACATTACAAAGTCCAAGTTCTTTATTACTAAACGTAATTATTTGCCTCTTCTCTAGGCTGGACCACATTACAAAGTCCAAGTTCTTTATTATTACACGTAATTATTTGCCTCTTCTCTAGGCTGGACCACATTACAAAGTCCAAGTTCTTTATTACTACACGTAATTATTTGCCTCTTCTCTAGGCTGGACCACATTACAAAGTCCAAGTTCTTTATTACTAAACGTAATTATTTGCCTCTTCACTAGGCTGGACCACATTACAAAGTCCAAGTTCTTTATTATTACACGTAATTATTTGCCTCTTCTCTAGGCTGGACCACATTACAAAGTCCAAGTTCTTTATTACTACACGTAATTATTTGCCTCTTCTCTAGGCTGGACCACATTACAAAGTCCAAGTTCTTTATTACTACACGTAATTATTTGCCTCTTCACTAGGCTGGACCACATTACAAAGTCCAAGTTCTTTATTATTACACGTAATTATTTGCCTCTTCTCTAGGCTGGACCACATTACAAAGTCCAAGTTCTTTATTACTACACGTAATTATTTGCCTCTTCTCTAGGCTGGACCACATTACAAAGTCCAAGTTCTTTATTACTACACGTAATTATTTGCCTCTTCTCTAGGCTGGACCACATTACAAAGTCCAAGTTCTTTATTATTACACGTAATTATTTGCCTCTTCTCTAGGCTGGACCACATTACAAAGTCCAAGTTCTTTATTACTACACGTAATTATTTGCCTCTTCACTAGGCTGGACCACATTACAAAGTCCAAGTTCTTTATTACTACACGTAATTATTTGCCTCTTCACTAGGCTGGACCACATTACAAAGGCCAAGTTCTTTATTACTACACGTAATTATTTGCCTCTTCACTAGGCTGGACCACATTACAAAGTCCAAGTTCTTTATTATTACACGTAATTATTTGCCTCTTCTCTAGGCTGGACCACATTACAAAGTCCAAGTTCTTTATTACTACACGTAATTATTTGCCTCTTCTCTAGGCTGGACCACATTACAAAGTCCAAGTTCTTTATTACTACACGTAATTATTTGCCTCTTCTCTAGGCTGGACCACATTACAAAGTCCAAGTTCTTTATTATTACACGTAATTATTTGCCTCTTCTCTAGGCTGGACCACATTACAAAGTCCAAGTTCTTTATTACTACACGTAATTATTTGCCTCTTCACTAGGCTGGACCACATTACAAAGTCCAAGTTCTTTATTATTACACGTAATTATTTGCCTCTTCTCTAGGCTGGACCACATTACAAAGTCCAAGTTCTTTATTACTACAAGTAATTATTTGCCTCTTCTCTAGGCTGGACCACATTACAAAGTCCAAGTTCTTTATTATTACACGTAATTATTTGCCTCTTCTCTAGGCTGGACCACATTACAAAGTCCAAGTTCTTTATTACTACACGTAATTATTTGCCTCTTCACTAGGCTGGACCACATTACAAAGTCCAAGTTCTTTATTACTACACGTTATTATTTGCCTCTTCACTAGGCTGGACCACATTACAAAGTCCAAGTTCTTTATTACTACACGTAATTATTTGCCTCTTCACTAGGCTGGACCACATTACAAAGTCCAAGTTCTTTATTATTACACGTAATAATTTGCCTCTTCTCTAGGCTGGACCACATTACAAAGTCCAAGTTCTTTATTACTACACGTAATTATTTGCCTCTTCTCTAGGCTGGACCACATTACAAAGTCCAAGTTCTTTATTACTACACGTAATTATTTGCCTCTTCTCTAGGCTGGACCACATTACAAAGTCCAAGTTCTTTATTACTACACGTAATTATTTGCCTCTTCACTAGGCTGGACCACATTACAAAGTCCAAGTTCTTTATTATTACACGTAATTATTTGCCTCTTCTCTAGGCTGGACCACATTACAAAGTCCAAGTTCTTTATTACTACACGTAATTATTTGCCTCTTCTCTAGGCTGGACCACATTACAAAGTCCAAGTTCTTTATTACTACACGTAATTATTTGCCTCTTCTCTAGGCTGGACCACATTACAAAGTCCAAGTTCTTTATTGTTACACGTAATTATTTGCCTCTTCACTAGGCTGGACCACATTACAAAGTCCAAGTTCTTTATTGTTACACGTAATTATTTGCCTCTTCTCTAGGCTGGACCACATTACAAAGTCCAAGTTCTTTATTACTACACGTAATTATTTGCCTCTTCTCTAGGCTGGACCACATTACAAAGTCCAAGTTCTTTATTACTACACGTAATTATTTGCCTCTTCTCTAGGCTGGACCACATTACAAAGTCCAAGTTCTTTATTACTACACGTAATTATTTGCCTCTTCACTAGGCTGGACCACATTACAAAGTCCAAGTTCTTTATTACTACACGTAATTATTTGCCTCTTCTCTAGGCTGGACCACATTACAAAGTCCAAGTTCTTTATTACTACACGTAATTATTTGCCTCTTCTCTAGGCTGGACCACATTACAAAGTCCAAGTTCTTTATTACTACACGTAATTATTTGCCTCTTCACTAGGCTGGACCACATTACAAAGTCCAAGTTCTTTATTATTACACGTAATTATTTGCCTCTTCTCTAGGCTGGACCACATTACAAAGTCCAAGTTCTTTATTACTACACGTAATTATTTGCCTCTTCTCTAGGCTGGACCACATTACAAAGTCCAAGTTCTTTATTACTACACGTAATTATTTGCCTCTTCTCTAGGCTGGACCACATTACAAAGTCCAAGTTCTTTATTATTACACGTAATTATTTGCCTCTTCTCTAGGCTGGATCACATTACAAAGTCCAAGTTCTTTATTATTACACGTAATTATTTGCCTCTTCTCTAGGCTGGATCACATTACAAAGTCCAAGTTCTTTATTATTACACGTAATTATTTGCCTCTTCTCTAGGCTGGACCACATTACAAAGTCCAAGTTCTTTATTATTACACGTAATTATTTGCCTCTTCTCTAGGCTGGACCACATTACAAAGTCCAAGTTCTTTATTATTACACGTAATTATTTGCCTCTTCTCTAGGCTGGACCACATTACAAAGTCCAAGTTCTTTATTATTACACGTAATTATTTGCCTCTCCTCTAGGCTGGACCACATTACAAAGTCCAAGTTCTTTATTATTACACGTAATTATTTGCCTCTTCTCTAGGCTGGACCACATTACAAAGTCCAAGTTCTTTATTATTACACGTAATTATTTGCCTCTTCTCTAGGCTGGACCACATTACAAAGTCCAAGTTCTTTATTATTACACGTAATTATTTGCCTCTTCTCTAGGCTGGACCACATTACAAAGTCCAAGTTCTTTATTATTACACGTAATTATTTGCCTCTTCACTAGGCTGGACCACATTACAAAGTCCAAGTTCTTTATTACTACACGTAATTATTTGCCTCTTCTCTAGGCTGGACCACATTACAAAGTCCAAGTTCTTTATTATTACACGTAATTATTTGCCTCTTCTCTAGGCTGGACCACATTACAAAGTCCAAGTTCTTTATTACTACACGTAATTATTTGCCTCTTCTCTAGGCTGGACCACATTACAAAGTCCAAGTTCTTTATTACTAAACGTAATTATTTGCCTCTTCACTAGGCTGGACCACATTACAAAGTCCAAGTTCTTTATTATTACACGTAATTATTTGCCTCTTCTCTAGGCTGGACCACATTACAAAGTCCAAGTTCTTTATTACTACACGTAATTATTTGCCTCTTCTCTAGGCTGGACCACATTACAAAGTCCAAGTTCTTTATTACTACACGTAATTATTTGCCTCTTCACTAGGCTGGACCACATTACAAAGTCCAAGTTCTTTATTATTACACGTAATTATTTGCCTCTTCTCTAGGCTGGACCACATTACAAAGTCCAAGTTCTTTATTACTACACGTAATTATTTGCCTCTTCTCTAGGCTGGACCACATTACAAAGTCCAAGTTCTTTATTACTACACGTAATTATTTGCCTCTTCTCTAGGCTGGACCACATTACAAAGTCCAAGTTCTTTATTATTACACGTAATTATTTGCCTCTTCTCTAGGCTGGACCACATTACAAAGTCCAAGTTCTTTATTATTACACGTAATTATTTGCCTCTTCTCTAGGCTGGATCACATTACAAAGTCCAAGTTCTTTATTATTACACGTAATTATTTGCCTCTCCTCTAGGCTGGATCACATTACAAAGTCCAAGTTCTTTATTATTACACGTAATTATTTGCCTCTTCTCTAGGCTGGACCACATTACAAAGTCCAAGTTCTTTATTATTACACGTAATTATTTGCCTCTTCTCTAGGCTGGACCACATTACAAAGTCCAAGTTCTTTATTATTACACGTAATTATTTGCCTCTTCTCTAGGCTGGACCACATTACAAAGTCCAAGTTCTTTATTATTACACGTAATTATTTGCCTCTTCTCTAGGCTGGACCACATTACAAAGTCCAAGTTCTTTATTATTCCACGTAATTATTTGCCTCTTCTCTAGGCTGGACCACATTACAAAGTCCAAGTTCTTTATTATTACACGTAATTATTTGCCTCTTCACTAGGCTGGACCACATTACAAAGTCCAAGTTCTTTATTATTACACGTAATTATTTGCCTCTTCACTAGGCTGGACCACATTACAAAGTCCAAGTTCTTTAATATTACACGTAATTATTTGCCTCTTCTCTAGGCTGGACCACTGAAGGAGAAGAAGGGCATACCACAGAAAGAAACTAACACAGATTGATTTTTAGATCTCTTTCAAAAACAGGTTGTGATCGAAAAATAGTACAAAACTAACCATGTGTTAGTCACCGTAAGATAGTCAAAACCGTTAGTTGATAAACTAACGCGTTAGTTAATATTTATATAATATTTATTAATATTTTAGAATTTACGTTTCTTTTGTTCTTACATGTCAACTAACACGAAGAATATTCGGGAGCTTTGCTGCACTCGCCCCCTCTAGTCTTCACCTAAGCTACCGCAGTGTTAGCCCTGGTATTTCGTTTGCAATTAAAGTATTAACCTTTGAGTAATAATTACTCAAAGGTTTTAACCAGTTTACTATTTAACGGTTTTAATAGTTAGTTTATCAACTAACGCGTCATATAGTAAGCAGTACGCTACAGTTTGACCAACTAACGAGAAATAAAACGTTAGTTTATCAACTAACGGTTTTGACAATCTTACGGTGACATGTATAATGCACGGAAAGCCAACGTGTTAGTTATAAGTTTTGCAGTAAAATACGAGGATGCAATGCTCTTAATGTCCACCCAGGCATGTAAATCTTATAATTATAATACTTTAATGTTACGCTAATACTGTAGATAATAGTAGGTAATGATCTCATTGTTATAAAGTTAACCATTTTATGATATTTTATTATTGTGCAAGTTAGATGTAAGATATTGCAGTGCCCTCACTGGGTTCATTGTCGGTTCTTCAAATTCTATATATATATATCACCATATACCACCACAATGTCGCAATAAACGTTTTGAGTTTGAGTTTGAGTTTGAGTTTGAGATTCAGGAACGAGTTAAGTGTCTGTTATTCTAAGTTTGTACCATTACTTACCCCTAGAAAATGAGGGACTCGCCCCAAACCGAAATGGGTGTAGCGTAACTTTTTGCGGTAAACTCGGACTAAGACAAATCAGGTTTAATGAAACCGACTGAGCAAGGAAGCAAGCTTGGCAATTTAATGTAGAAAAAAAAACTCTGTGTTTTAGGGTTCCGTACCCGATGGGTGACATACGGGACCCTATTATTACTAAGCCACCGCTGTACGTCCGTCCGCCTGTCTGTCTGTCAAGGGCTCTATAAGTTTGAATTTATCATAGCCCCAAGGGTCCACAGACGTGAGTAATTGATATCAATTTCGGTTTGATACCTGCACGCGTTCCTGCGAAAAATGGTATGATACGTACCGACGGACATCAAAGTGATTATGGTTCCGTACTCGGAGTGTGCCAAACGGAACCATAAAAAAGGAACGGTTATAGGACCCGAATGGCCGAGTCGGCAGGAAGCCCTGCCTACGAAGCCAAGGGTCCCGGGTTCGAGTCCCGGTGGGGGCAAATATTTGTTTGATGAGAGCGGATGTTTGTACCCTATAGTCGTGGTTGTTTGTCTATCTAAGTATAATATTTATGTATATAAGTATGTGTATCGTTGTCTCGTACCCAAGATACGGGGAATCCTAGTTTGGGTCTAGATCAATGTGTGTAAATAGTGTCCAAAGTATTATTATTATTATAAGTTCACAGCACATTTTCGTCACTTTCAGCGACTAAAACCGAGAAGTGTCTAACGGCAAAGTAAAAGTAACCATTCTGTTCATGTACTTATGTATTTCTGTGACCCAATGACGAACATGTACGTATACAAAAAAAAAATTTACAGGGCACTTTGGGGAGCACTTCACTTATCTCCAAAACAACTAATACTAAAATTTTTAAAAAAATATGTGAAAGATCTTACAGGAAAAAATAATGGGAAATGTATACTTTAAATAGGGGTGCACAGTTAAGGGTAAACCAATTTCGTGGTTACGGAACCCCGCGTGTTCGAGTCCGACCCGCACTTGACCGTTAATTTTTACGGCATTAATTCCATATTTGTCGCCGCATGATTTTCAAACCCGTTAGTTGATAAACTAACGCGTTAGTTTATAAACTATCGACAAATTATAAACCAGACGATAGGGTTTAAAATTTACGTTTATTTTGTTATTTCATGTCAACCTAACACGACGATTATTCGGGGGCTTCGCTGCGCTCGCCCCCTCTAGTGTTCAGCTAAGCTACCGCAGTGTTTGCCCTGGTATTTAGTTTGCAATTGAAGTTTAAACCAGTTCACAATTTAACGGTATTAATATAAACTAACACGTCACATCGTATAAGCAGTACGGTACAGTTTACAATTTATCGATAGTTTGTAAACTAACGAGAAAAATTATGGTTTTGACAATCATACGGTGACATATATTATAAGCTTAGCAGGAAAAGCTAGAAAATGAATTATGGTAATATAAGTGACTTATTATCTTGAAATCCAAATAGCCTATTTAAAAAAATTGGTTGTCTGTAAAGTCGGTAACTTTACATGATAACGATAATTTTACGTGATAAAGTCATAAGGTGAACGCTTACGCCGATCGTGCCTCTCTATCGCTTGTTCCGCTCTCTCGCTTGCACGCTCGGCTCAGGAGGACGTAACAATGAGTCATGCTATTTTGTGCGTGCAGCCGGGGTTCATCGATTTATATGACGTTATCACGTCAAAACGTTATCACGTCAAAAATAAGCCGTAGCATGCAATTGGCTCAATGCCTAAAATTACAGATACATTAATGGGTGTTTAACTAAAAAATACGTAACAAAAAATAATCGGTCAAGCACGGGTCGGACTCGCACACGAAGGGGTCGGTACCAACGTACAAGAAAACTTAACTACTAAAAATAATGAAAAAAATAAAGAAAAAAGGGAATAATATTATTGTCTATTTTCTATATTAATATGATTGAGCCCAGAAACCGATATAAAACCAATACGGTATTTGACTGCTATTCAAAATAGATACTTTTAAGGAACTATCAAAACGTCATTTTGTTCACGAGTTCTATGAAATGCTATCATATGAGGTCATAGTCAAATGATGTCTTTTTAACACAAAATTGAGATTATAAAATACAACTACTGGTAATATACAATTCTGATATTGTCAAAGGCTTTTGTTGAAAGAGCTTCAGCTCGAGGCACGTTTTTAGATTTATCGGACTACCTTGTCAAATACCGTGTTGCGCCACCACAACCATGTGATAAGCCAAGTAATATACGAATATTTGAATCATGATATGGTTTGTTATAAGGCAGCTCAGTTATAAGGCAGACTCTTCCGCCGCGCGCTCGTTGAGTAAACATCCGTGTTGAGTAAACAAACATGTTGCTCCGTCGTCAAAAATAGAGAACAACAGTGAAATCTAACTTGTCGATGCCAAAAGCAATAGCTAAACGTAGGCTGAACAGTGTGCTTTACAGTGTCATAAACATTATTTTAAATAAACCACACAATTGTGCAAAACAGTGATATTTACTAATTGTTATCACGTACCTAATCTATGCGACGAGGTGAGGCGCAATTCACGCGTCCCAGTCGAAGCGAGTCCATCAAGGTCAACTACTCTCGACACTCGACGAAGCCCCACCTCCTGCCGCCTGCTGCTTGCGAGACCCACTACACAGCGATACATCGTGTCGCGTTCGTCCCAATACCATAAGCAGCGGTATAGCTCTCAATAAAAAGGACAAAGTATACTACTTTTTTCAAATACTTTTTATACCTTTGTTTAAGTACAAGCATTTTTCTACATCTTAAACTCAATCAGGCAACGGACCCCGCCCCCCGCCATTACGAGTATAACCCAATCTGAGTCCGACTTGCTGGCTCTGGCACAGGACGAACCGGCGGAACATGTGACCCAGAGATACAAAAGAGGCAGAGTCTCTGGCGAAAAAGGGAATGATGAACTTGAGGACTTTAAGACAGATCTCATGGCTTTGCTGAACAGTTTTGTAACCTCACAGAATAATAAACTGGATAAGCTAGAAGCTCACATAAAGGAATTAAAAGCGCAAAACACAGCCATCCAGTCAACCAGCTTAGAAATAGAAAGGGCAATGAACACTATAACAGAGGACATCAAAACTATTGAAAGCAAAATTAGTAATTTGGAAGAAGACCGTAAGAATTTAGCTGGTGACATTTCGGTCATTAATTGTAAAATTGATGACCTAGAACGAAACTCCATCAAAACATCAATTGAGTTCAGGAATGTGCCAAAGAAAGCCAAGGAAACTAAGGAAGAGTTGTTTGGATATATTAAAAAGCTCACCCAGCAAATGAAATTCGCTATAGAGATGACAGAAATCAGCGATGTATTCCGATTACCTACCAAAGGGAACATAAAAGCTCATCTATGATTGTAGAGCTTAGTAATACTCTACTGAAAACTCGTCTACTCAATAAACTGAAACACTACAACCGCGACAAACCCTCAAACAACTTGAACTCGTCCCATCTTGGTCTTCCGGGAACTAAACAAGAACTCTTCGCCTCCGAACACCTGACGGCGAAGACTAAACGCGTACTATTCCGTACGCGAGACTTTAAAAAAACGGCTGGATTCAGATACGTGTGAACAACGAATGGACATGTATATCTCCGGAAGCAGGAGGGGGACCCATTCCATATGATACGTAACGAAGCCGATATTAATGACCTGAAGTCTACAATTAACAAGTGACTAGCCGTACTTATAAGGCCAATATCGAATAACCTCGTGTTTGAACCGGTTGTTTTTAAGCGTCAAATTGAATATGCTTGTATTTGTTTATTTTCTCTTTTCATGTGGACTTATGTGTCAGGATATGATGTGGTCAACAGTACTCTTAGTTTTAATTTTGATTTAAATGGTATATCTAAAAGTTTTGGGGTAAACTTTCTATGCTTGATCGAGCTGCTTTTATTTTCATTGTATATGTTGTATAAAAACCCAATCTATGAGACCCTCATAAAACCCATCAACCAAAATTACAATAAAATTCAACTGTAGTACTTATGTGGCTTCTGACGTCGACAACACCTATAATATAACCCGTAGTTTTGCAAATAATCCCGCTGAAAGCTCAACACTTTTAAACCACTACCATGGTAAGGAAAATACCCTAACTATAATTACTGTAAATATAAGAAGTATTGAATGCAACTTGGATAGATTTTTGGTGTTTATATCCAGCATTGATGTAACAATCGATATTATTGTACTTACGGAATGCTGGATCTCCAACAACCGTGTACCACCAAAACTCGACCAATACCAAATGTTTTATAGTAAGACCACCCAAAACCAGAACGACGGCGTTGTTGTTTATGTGAAAGAAGGTATAGATGTGGTATCAAGTTAACCCAACCTAGTTGAAGGCAATTGTATTCTTCTGAACCTGTCCGATGAGTACACAATATTGTGTTCCTACAGACTCCCCTGCTTCAGAAACCCCACCAACTACATAAACTCGCTTGGTGATATCCTGCAGGACGTCAAAACTAAGAATATTATCCTCACAGAAGATATAAACATAAACACATTACCCGACAATACCGAGGAAACAGCCAATAATTATATTAGCCTCCTAGATACCCATGGACTTAGTCAGGGTATAGATCGCCCAACAAGACAAAGTACATGTCTTGATCACTTTATGATAAGATCACAACACAAATGCCATACACTTGTATATGAAGAGCTTACGGATCATTCTCCTATTCTTCTACACATGGACAAAACAAATGTGACCAAAAAAACACATAGTATACACTAAAGTTACGACGAAAAAGGACTGTCTTAGAAAACGTCTTAGTGAAGAATCGTGGAATGCATTCTACAAAAGTGAAGACGCTACCATGGGTGCTGATATATTGATATCTCGCTTACGAATATAATAAATAAAAACACACGCATCAAAAAAGTGTCCAGCAAAAAAGGCCTCTCAAACCATGGATAACGGTGGGATTTGTCAAATCTATGAAAAACAGAGATTATCCACATAAGAAATGTAAAAAAGATAATTCACTATTACGGTTGGAATATATTGATTACAGAAACACATGCAATAAAATATTAAAAATTACTAAAAAGAAATACTATGAAGCGCAACTAAACAAGTCATCAGGTAATATAAAAAACCGGTCAAGTGCGAGTCTAAATCGCGCACGAAGGGTTCCGTACCACCGTTCAATGGAAGCGATGGTGTGGAGTGAATAGTTTGGATTTTACACAGCAAAATATTGTTTACAATGTTATTGGTGCGGTTACTTTTACACTCCATGTACGTAACCAGGTGCATCCATAAGTTTGTATGTGGTATTGTTGTATGGGAGCCCCCTTAAATATTTATTTTATCCTGTTTTTTAGTATTTGTTGTTATAGCGGCAACAGAAATACATAATCTGTGAAAATTTCAACTCTCTAGCTAGCTAGGTTCTTGAGATACAGCCTGGTGACAGACGGACGGATGGACGGACGGACGGACAGCGAAGTCTTAGTAATAGGGTCCCGTTTGGAACCCTTCAGGTACGGAACCCTAAAAACACGTGGAAGATAATAAAAGAACTTTGCAACTTGAATAAAACAAAAACCCCCCAGGAATCACTTAATGCTATAAATAACTACTTAACCACAGTGGGTGAAAACCTTGCTAATCTAACTTTGAATAAATTAGGGACAACTGACCTCGCACTATGTACATTGGCGAAGCCCAACAACGCGCCAGCTAACTCCTTTTCTCTATCACCAACAGACCCAAAGGAAGTTTGAAATATGATATTAAAGCTTAAAACTGATAGTGCTGCCGGCTGGGACAACATTACTACTGAACTCTTAAAATTAAACTGTGAATTACTTTCAGACCCTCTGGCATTTCTCTGTAATTTAAGTTTTGTTACTGGAGCTTTTCCAAATCCATTCAAGACATCACTCGCTTGCCCCATTTTTAAGGCAGGAGAAAAGAACCTTCCTACAAACTACAGGCCAATCTCGCTCCTATCAGCATTATCTAAAGTCGTTGAGAAATTGGTAAATAAAAGACTTGTACAATACCTCGAGGGACAACATCTTAACGCAGGCAATCAATTCTGATTCAGAGAACATCGCTCAATTCAAGACGCAGTCATAAAGTTAACAACCCTCATAACTAGATTTCTAGATAAAGGACAAAAGTGTGTGGGCGTGTTTCTTGATTTACAGAAGGCGTTTGATACAGTTTCCATGCCAATACTTCTTACGCGGCTTGAAAACTTAGGTAACAGAGGGGTACCCCTGGCTTGGTTCAAGAGCTATTTGCCAAAGTGTCAAAATCGGGGAGTATTCTAGTGGTATTGCTACTTGTACCTATATAGTTCCACAAGGAAGTACATTGGGACCGACACTCTTTCTACTATATATTAATAGTCTTTGCACTATCAATATTAAAGGGGCCGACCTACTGATGTTCGCGGATGATACAGTAGTCCTATTCCATGAAAATAGCTTATCCAGTCTGTTTTGGGGTGCCGTTAGGTCTTTAGTTGAGGACGGATTAGGCAGAATAACCTCGTGGCTTGAAGATAACCTGCTTACATTAAATACGCAAAAAACTAAGTACCAATGCTACAGTATGACAAAGGTGAACGGCCCCAAAGATGACTTCAAAATAACTATTCATGCATTTCCGTGTAACCGTGACACGGATGGAAGCAGGCACACGACATGCACTTGCCCACTCCTGGATAGGGTGGGCTCTGTTAAGTATTTGGGCGTTATCATAGACGAGCATCTAAGATGGGAACCACATATAACAGCTACCACGGCAAGGGTACGTAAGCTGATATACATATTTCGGAACTTACGTACTGTAGCGGATCAAAAGCTTTTGTTTCAAACTTATAAGACACTTTGCCAATGTACCCATTTTGGGCTGTACTGTATTTGTGCTTGGGGAGGCGCCGCTAAAACACACATGCAAGCTTGAACGTTCGGTACTTAAGGTAATGATGTCACTGCCTTATAAATCTCCAACTGCCTTAGTGTACGAGCAAGCTAAGGTCAACTCAGTTAGAAAGATGTTCGTCTCCCTATCACTTCTACGATACCACAATAGGGTCGTACCCTTTTTCCCCGGTCACCAACAAAAGATCTGCGCGATTCCCAAATACTCGCCTTCGGCTCGTTTCATAAACCCACTCTCGAGTATTAATACCCTTCATTAAGCAGTCACATAAACTACTATTTACTCGTAATTTCGTTATTGTACTACACAAAACAGACATATAGATAATTTATAATAGAAAAAAACATGTACAAAGACGAGCTTATCTCTAAAAAGAGATTTCTTCTAGAAAACCAAGATGGTAAGAAAGGTTATGGTTGAGCGGGGGAAGACCTATAGAAGAATATATACTACAAACAATATTATACTGATAACTTTAATTGCTAAAAATAGACTGCATCTAACTGGAAAGGGAGAGTTTCTTTAGCCGGTTTTTGAATATATTTGAATTTTGAATTAGCCGGTTTTTGAATATTTAGAGATGGACTGTCCCTGGTAGAATATTTGTGCTGCTGTAGCGGCAATGGTAAATACACATTTTGTGAAAATAGCCTCTCTCCCTTACTTCGGTTCATCAGAAAGAGCCCGCTGACCGGCAGACGGACAGCGAAGGCTTAGTGATAGGGTCCCGTTTGGCACCCTTTGGGCACGGAACCCTAAAAACTAAAAAACCCAATCGTGGTACACTAAAAAGCACAAACAAAGAAAATAAGATTTTACGTAAATATTATATTGAGGGAGTGTTCAACCAAATTAAATTTTAAATCAGGCGGAACCAATTTAATCTAAAAGAGTGGTTTCCGCTCGCAATTAAATTACAGCAGTCGGGTTTTTGAGTTCTTTTTAATTATGTCATTTATATTCTTCCTGCTTCTTAGTACAAAATTACGAAAAATGTTTAAAAATAAGGTGTGTCATTGCTTCTGCAAGACTAGTTGTAAGCGACCAACACAACTAGGCGATCTAAAGACAGCTATGCGATCTTTGGAATTACGGAGGGAACACCAGAACGGTGATTGATTTGATACCATATAGTACGTAAACCTCTTTACTCGAATACAGCGAATTCAAAGTTAGGTTTATGTGTATGTAGATATGTTCATTTGTTCCACAATAACATCTAACTACTTATCAGAATTTGACAAATGGGATATAGTTAGAATTGTCATGATTGTCTACTGGTTACAAGCTATGTGACTTCACACTTAATTCAATATGGTGCCCTCTAGACGGCATTAAGTCATGGTTTTTGACGTGATAACGTCTTATAAATCGATAAACGCTGGCTGCACGCACGAAAAAGCATGACTCATTGTCACATTCCGCCTGAGCCGAGCGAGCGAGCGAGAGCGGGGTACACGCGATAGAGAGGCACGACCGGCCTAAGCGTTTCTTATGACGTTATCACGTCAAAATTATCGTCCGTAAACCGACTTTACAGACAACCAAATTTTTTTGTTACAGAAAATGCAATTAGGTATACCAATGTATGCAAAGAAATGTATGAATGACACTTGAAAAAACAAATAATAGTTTTTTTTTAAAGATTTTGACCAGGAATATTTGGGATTTGCTAATTTAGCGTTTTAACTTAGTACCCAACACGGTCCTGTTAAAATATTTTGTTTTAGTCCATGACTTTTTGCCCACTAGAGGGCGGTATATTAAATTGAGAACAATTTGAATGCTGACCATCAAAATTTTATTTTTTTACTAAAATGGGAAAATGATCACCAAAATTTGCAGAAAATATCAGGGCAAAATACTGCGGTAGCTTAGGTGAAGGGTAAAGGGAGTGAGCGAAGCGAAGGTTTATCTTTCGTATTAGGTTGAACATGTAAGAACAAAAAAAATACTTAAAACATAAAAAGTGTTTTTGCTATGAAAATCAGTATTTTTGATGTACAATTGAATACTAGCCATTTTTAAATGTCAAATTCTGTAGTATTAGTCAAATTACCTTATATAGTTTTCGGCCTACAATAATACAGGATTATCGAGTTAATGCAAGCAAAGCAGCGAGCAAGAGCTTTACGTTTACCTTAGGCCTTACCACCGGCGTTAGCTAACGCCACTTTTCTGTTACAGGTTTTAAATTTTATTACCATGCATAGGGTTTCAAATCGCGGTCCGTCCGAACTACCTTCGGTTTTTGAGTACTTTGTGTGCTCGTTTAGCCCTTTTATTTGATAGCCAACACGACATTCTTAAAAAAAAATTGTTATGCCCGCATATTAAAGAGAAGAATATAATGACGTATCATCTATCAAAATTGGTCGACCCGTTGAGTAGTTACGAGGGAACACAGGAACAGACATACATACATACATATTTTTCGCTTCGCTGCAGTCAGGTAATAACATACCATATGCATCTGCCACCCCGTATGTAAAAAGCGGGGTCGCTATGTTATAGACTTGTAAGTACGAGAAGCATCAAATATTTATTATAGTTTTTTAACACAATCCGATTCTAAACTAACACGAAAGTTGTCGAAAGTTACAAGGGCTGATGTGTAAATATTTTATCACCTACAGTGTCCCTTTGCCCTGAGTAGGGCTAGGCTTTCGGCTTTAGCCGGACTTTCGGCTTTAGGCAGGCTTCCGGCTAAAGCCGGATTTTAAATGAGGCGATTCCTAACCGCTGAATCAAAAAACTGTCAAGTGCAAGTCGAACTCAAGCACGAAGGGTTCCGTACCACCGTACAAGGGTAGGGATGGTGTGGAGTGAATAGTTAGGATTTAAAATAGCAAAATGTTGTTTACAAAGTTATTTGTGCGGCTACTTTTACACTCCATGTACGTAACCAGGCGCATTCATAAGTTTGTATGTGGTATTGAAAGAATTGTTGTATGGGAGCCCCCTTAAATATTTATTTTATTCTGTTTTTTAGTATTTGTTGTTGTAGCGGCAACAGAAATACATCATCTGTGAAAATTTCATCTATCACGGTTCATGAGATACAGCCTGGTGACAGACGGACGGACGGACGGACGGACAGCGGAGGTTTAGTAATAGGGTCCCGTTTGGCACCCTTCGGGTACGGAACCCTAACAACGACAAAGCTTCAAAAAATTGCGCCACTAGGTGGCACTCGTTACACTACCATGTTACAGTTCGCGCCAACTTTATTTGGCTTTGTGAGAGCTTATCCCTCTCTCTCTGTCACCCAACCTTATCCTATGCGAGGAAGAGAGGTCATACAGCTCGGGCAGAGCCAAACAGAGTTGGCACGGTTCAAGTACCAAATACCTACTAAATTATTAATCTGTTTAACTTATTAAGTTTTTACTTACATTCATATTTATATTTAACTAATCGTTAAAATAGTCATCTAAACTACATAACCAAAGCTTGAATTTTTATTTTTGTTTAAAACACTGGAAATTTGGTCGCTGTTTTGCTGAAATACAGGTCTTACACCTAGCTCAGCGACAGAATCAGATGCTACAATGTATTTTTTAGCAATTTAATCTAGTCTTAATAAAGACTAGATTAAATTAAATAGCACCATTGTAACTATTTGTGCTTCTTTATGTGATAATAAATATTATTATTTTTATTATTATATTATTTATTTATTTTATTATCCAAAAATACAACTAAACAGTACCTGCCAAACAGTAGGAACAGTTTGTTAGCAGATTACTCTCATTTCTAATTAGGTAAGAATCACATTGTGACTAAAATATAGGTACTTAAAATATTTTTCACTAGTAATTATTTTATACATTATAAAGGCACATAAATAAGTAGGTTTATTTTATTTATTTTAAGGCAGATACAGTGGATTTCAAATAATGTAGTAGTAGACTTTATTACTGTAGTTTTTTAGTGTAGTTCATATACTTAGCCAACGTAATTTTTTGCCCTTTTCTACATTGGACCACTGTGGGAGAAGGAGGGCGAGGAAACTCCCAGATTTATTGTTAGATCTCTTTTAAAAGATGGTTGTGTATAACTATTATAGACCCGAATGGCCGAGTCGGCAGTGACCTTGCCTAAGAAGCCAAGAGACCCGGGTTCGAGTCCCGGTGGGGGCAAATGTTTGTTTGATGAGAATGCATGTTAAGCATAATATTTATCTATGTAAGTATGTGTATCGTTGTCTAGTACCCAAGATACAGGGATTCCTAGTTTGGGGCTAGATCAATGTGTGTCAATAGTGTCCAAGGTATTATTATTATTATTATTATTATTATTACAAAATATTACTTATATGAGATATAAGGAGAATAATACCTGCATACGTAGTCGATTTACCCCTAGTGAAACCGCATTATTTGACGTGGAGTAGTGTTGCACGGTTGAAGTGTGAAAGCATTTGATGGACTATAACCTTTTCAAATATTTTACTTAGTGCTGTAGGAACACATATTGGTCTGAAATTTGAAGGATCACCATTGTGTCTGGTCTTGGCCCTCCTCCACGTGAGTGTTGCAGCGTCCACCGATCTGTCCCGACCAAGAAACAGCGCGCCGTCGTCGACGAGGAGGCAACAGCGCGGTCGCCACCGCGCCGCTCGCTGTCGCGCGTGTCGCGCTGCCTGCTGAGGCGTGTGTCATGCTGCACGCTTCCCTGAGGGCCGCACCGCTCGCCGTTACGCGCGTTGCACCGCTCGCTGCCGCGAATGGTGCGCCACCCGCCGGCACGTGCATCGCACCGCACTCCAACACGTGTGTCCAGCCACTCACCACCACTCGTGTACCGCCAGCTACCAAAATAAGTGCACAGAGAAAAACTCTGTTGTTCTCCGACAAACTAGGTGCAGGATTAACGTTAAAGAACATTTGCTGTCCAAATAGTTCATAGACCGAGCTAGCGAAGCGAGCGAAGGGCTCCATTTCGACAAGATAGGAGGCCGATTTTATGTCTTGTGTCTGTCAGTTCCGGTCAGGGACCACAGTTTTCAAGCGATCCTCACAAAACTTGGCGCACGTGTTCCTTGAAATATTATTATTTTTTGTCGAGAGCTTTTATCGATTTGCCCTTGAGCGGGGGAGGGGGGAGTTTTTCGATTCAAATTAGGTTCAAAACAAGAACATCACCATGGCAACCATTTCTATTCCAATTCGCCATAATGGGCTATATTTACCTAATACCAAGACATGTTTTAAGACGGTCACGGTAATTTTGCGGATCAAATTAGGTTCCTTATCTGAATCGGCATAAGATGTTGTGGTAACCCCCCAGATCGTCTAAATTCATCTCCATAAGAAGCAGAGACTTAATATAAAAAAAACACTAGCGTCAGTAATGAATATTTAAAATTTCTTAATAATAAAAAAAATATTATAATTATGTACAGTAATACATACACTGCTTTATCTACACACATATTATAGCTAGCTGATCCCCGCAACTTCATCTGCGTGTTCATATGAATTATCATTAACCGAGATAACGTTACCCTCCTTCTGGTGCAGTCGGATAAAAAGTATCCTATATGTTAATCTAGCTCATAAACTACCTCTGTGCTAAATTTTATTTAAATCCGTTCAGCCGCTTTAGCGTGATTGAGGCACAAACAAACAAACACACAAACATCCAAATATCCTAACATCGCTACTTTCACATTTATAAGATTAGTTAGATATCTGCTGTGTTCAGGGTTGTGTGTGGGTGAACATTTGAAGACTTGAACCGTTGGACTGTGGGACCTGTGTGACAAACCACGGACGGACGTACCGACACGCGAGTGACACCAATAGGGCTCCCTTGGGACCGTTTGGGTACGAACCTAAAAAGGCATAGAGGTTCTCAATTCGTCGAGATGTTTTAATTTCTCCAACACGGATGGGCCGATTTGATAAATTCTTTTTTGAAGTAAAACTTCTATACGCACGCTTGACTGGGGGAGTAAGCTGGCGACTGCGTGACGAGAGCGTTTAGAAAAGTGTGATCGGGCGAGGCGAACGAGAGGCGCGCGCGCACATTTTCTTTCTCTCTTCCTCTCATAGCCAGACACAGTGCAGGAGATGTATTTTTGAAGCATTAGAGCTAAAGAGAGTAGAGTTTTACTTCAGTTGTGTGGTCTAAAGCACACCCTTTTTTTTGTTCGAGAGAGTTTATCTTCACATTGGTCCCATTAATATCAGACCAGGATCTGGTGATGGGATCCTGGAGAAATCTAAGAAATTCTTCAATTATAGACATATACAAAGTGTCATTTTTGGGATATTTTGAGAAATGAGAGTACCCATTATTATGAACTACTTTCCCCAAGAAACATATGGTCGCAAATGGAAAAAAATATTGTCCCTCAGTACATTGACCCGATCAGCTGATTATAAGTTACTATGGGGGAACCATTTTTTTTTACGTTTGCGACCATATGTTTTTTGGGGAAATTTGTTCATAATGACGGTTACAATCATTCCCTAAAATATGGTCAGCTAATTAAATGTCACTTGTATAAGCAGACCTGAAACGATTTTTGTATTTTTCATAGTAACTCGTGCATTTACTTTAGGAAAGCATCATTTTGTGAAGTGCAACTGATGAGGAAGACCAAAGATGGCCACCGGAACTGCTCCATCCTAGGCATCCCAAACACAAGATTAGTAAAGCAAGTTTGGATATATAATTTACTCTTTGGTATAGAAAGGCTTGTTTAAACGATCACCAAAAACGCACCTAATTTACTACCAATAAACGATCACCATTTTATGTTTTGTGCACTTAAGTTTATGTTTTATGTACGCACGTATCATAAACCCTCTTGACTGCGTACAAAAACCGCACGTTACGATCAGCATAATGTTAAACTACTTGGTAAAAACTAATTTCTTATCCGAAAAATTACACATTATGACCATAATGTGTAATTTTTCTACATATTATGACATTCAAATTTCGAACGCCGACGCCCGCCTGCGTGCCGCCCCAGTTTGTCTGTGAAGTTGATACTGACATTCAAATTTCGAACGCCGACGCCCGCCTGCGTGCGGGCCCTAGTTTGTCTGTGAAGTTGGTACTACAGAACAAGCTAAACAATTGCAGAGCCACAATGCCGGTCAAACATGCGGTTCCTCAACACATCAAAGAGAGCTTAATGATATGTGTGTAGATAAACTAGTGTATGTAACTGTACATAATTAGGCATGTAGCAGTCACATAAACTACTATTTAGAACAAGAATTTATTCAATACAAATAACACACCAAATAGAACTTAGAAATAGGCATAGAATATAACATACCTATAATTTGTTAAGTATATATAAGTAAATATAAATAAAACCTATGTAGGTATTTCTGTTTTAGGAGATCAAGCTGTCACCAAAGTATTCCTGCTCCATCTTCGCATTGAAAAGTCCTGACATGTTTTCTCGTGCCTCTTACTCTCATGGAAACTGCTCTTATAACTTAGATTTGTATTTACACTTTCAGCCAGTACACTATTTGAGAATACGCTTTTCCCCATTTCTCGTTAAGCTTTGATGCGGTTTTTTTTAAACTGTTATATTCAGTACCTTGGGCTCCATCGCATGAAATGACTAGTGGGGTGAATGAGGCTCTTAGGTCTTCAGCTGCTCGGTCGTATTTTGTGTGTTTCTCTCGGCTATGTCTCTGTGCTGTTTCAGTATTTTTTGTTGTTGTCACATGTTCAACCTAACACGAAGGATAAAGGGGGCTTCGCTTCGTTCACCCCCTTTACCCATCGCCTAAGCTACCGCAGTATTTTGCACTGATATTTTCTGCAACTCTTGGTGATCATTTATCCATTTTGGGTGGAAAAATTATTTTGGTGATCATTAAATTTGTTGCCTTAGTAAAGCAAGTTTGGATATATAATTTACTCTATGGTTTAGAAATAGCTAATAAAGATGGCCTAACTTCAGTCAACGAGAGGGTAAAGTAGCTATGTTTTGCCGCTGCCAAACATCACTTTCTTAGGTAGCCAAAGTGTTTGAGGCGTTTTTACAGTCCCAAATCCTCTGTCCGTCCATCCATCTGCCAGAACCGTATTAGTGAGAGTAAACACACCCGCAAGTCCCACTCAATTCACTACCCAGGACCTCATTCTGAAACTTAAATCTACAGCGAAACCAACGTAGTTACAACATGAAAAAAATAACATGGCGCTTGACGGGTCTGCCCGGTTTCTGAAAGGAAAATTAGCTGTGACGACTTGTTAAACTCTTGTTCAACGAATTTCAGCCAATCACATGCCGCTATTTTTAATTAATGATCGATTAATCGCTTGTTACATTTGACAACTGTTTCGGAATCTGGGGGAAGCTTGTTTGTTTGGCGATATTGCTTAAAACCACAGATTAATCAAATTAATCGTAAAGTCACCGTAAGATTGCCCAAACCGTTAGTTGATGAACTAACGTCTTTTTTCTCGATTGTTGGTCAAATATCGACAGATAGTAAACTGTAGCGTACTGCTTACTATATGACGCGTTAGTTGATAAACTAACGGTTTAAACCGTTAAATAGTAAACTGGTTTAAACTTGAATTGCAAACGGAATACCAGGTCAAACACTGCGGTAGCTTAGGTGAAGACCAGAGGGGGCGAGCGAAGCTCCCGAATAGTATTCGTGTTAGGTTGACATGTAAGAACAAAAGAAACGTAAATTCTAAACCTTGTCAGTCTGGTTTACTATCTGTCGATAGTTGATCAACTACCGCGTTAGTTTATCAACTAACGGCTTTGACTATCTTCCGGTGACATATACATCATTATCATCATAAGGCCAAATAACGTCTGTAACAGATGATCAAGCAGCGTCCGATATACATCTGCGCTCGAGATTTTATAATACGATTCTGGAGCGGCAGACACGGCCGCACGCGCGGCACGTGCGGTCTGGGTGGTAGAATATGCCGTTTTGCCCTGCTCTGTATATTTCACAGTTAGTTGGTTAAATCCTTACATTTAACTAACACCCTAGACCGTTAATTAAATGCCGACGTTTAACCAAGTCGCTAAAGTTCCGTCAGACAAGTGAGTGAACGAAACGTTTAACGAGTTGTCTAAACGTTCCTAGGCAACCCGAGAAATACAATATAAATACACTTAAGTACACATAAAAATATGTTATGTGTACTTAAGTATATGTTTTAAGTATTTTATCTACACACGTATCGTAAACCCTCTTTACTGCGTACAAAAACCGCACGTTACGATCAGCATAATGTTAAACTACTTGGTAAAAATCATTTCTTATCTGAAAAATTACACATTATGATCATAATGTGTAGTTTTTCTACATATTATGACATTCAAATTTCGAACGCCGACGCCCGCCTGCATGCCGCCCCTAGTTTGTCTGTGAACTTGGTACTGACATTCATATTTCGAACGCCGACGCCCGCCTGCGTGAAGTTGGTACTACAGAGCAAGCTAAACAGAGAGCAGAGTCACAATGCCGGTCAAACATGCGGTTCCTGAACACATCAAAGAGAGCTTATGATATTTGTGTAGATAAACTAGTGTATGTAACTGTACATAATTAGGCATTAAAATGCCCTCCATTATATAGCAGTCACATAAACTACTATTTTGTTGTTCTTACATGTTCAACCTAATACGAAGAATATAGGGGGCTTCGCTTCGCTCACCCCCTTTACCCTTCACCTAAGCTACCGCAATGTTTTGCCCTGATATAAGCTGTGCAAACAGTAGTGAAAAGATAGACTCTGAAAGTAATCAGCTGTTGTCGTGTCGCCATCTTGTTTTACATTATTTAACCAACACGCCCGCTTTCGGAAAGACAGAATTGTTAAACGTTAAATTGTTTAAATCAAAATGTAGGACTTGTGACTTGGTTAAACGTCGGTATTTAATTAACGGTCTAGAGAGTTAGTAAAGTGTCTGATTTAACCAACTAACTGCGAAATACATAGAACGTAACGAGAAAGTGTAGTAAAATAACTAGTTGTTTGTTCAACATCATTCTGAACAACTATGCAGCCAATTTGATCACAGCAACTTCCAAATCGTTTCGCGTGATTCAGTATCAAAACAAGTTTCACATTTCTAATAATGAGCGGGGACTTCTATAAATATGACCTTTCAAACTATCGATTTGATATTTTAAAATGGCATTTAAAGTAAATCAATTGACATTTCAAGGGGTTTGTACGAGCGGGGGTTAATATTTAAAATGGCTTTCTTGTTAGCCCTCCTTCCGGTGCTTCTTTCAATCGATACACACACAAACATACACACACTTACGTCACGCCTTGCCCACGTTTAGCCAGTTATTCAATATTCATTTTGCATGACAGGGGGCTAGCCCATCGCCGCAGCAATAGACATATTAGTTTCCTCTCTATAACACTAAATAGCGAATGGCTCTGTGAGCTGTAGACACTCGGCCTAACTAATAAAAAAATGTTATTCACTGTTTAACTTATTCAATGTTTTGTCCTTTTCATACGTCGACTAAATGTCAAATGTCAAATAAGCAAGACAAAACACTGTATAAGTTACACTGTGAATAACTTCTTTTATTAGTAGTTTGAAAGGGCATATTTATAGAAGCCCCCGTCATTATTAGAAATGTGAAACTTGTTTTGATACTGAATCACGCGAAACGATTTGGAAGTTGCTGTGATCAAATTGGCTGCATAGTATTCAGAACGATGTTGAACAAACAACTAGTTGTTTGACTACACTTTCTCTTCACGTTCTGTGTATTTCGCAGTTAGTTAGTTAAATCAGACACTTAACTAACTCTCTAGACCGTTAATTAAATACCGACGTTTAACCAAGTCACTAGCATTTAACTTATCTTTTCACTACTGATTTGCACAGCTTATTTCAGGGCAAAACATTGCGGTAGCTTAGGTGAAGGGTAAAGGGGTGAGCGAAGCAAAGCCCCCTTTATTCTTCGTATTAGGTTGAACATGTAAGAACAACAAAATATATTTAAAACATATATTTAAGTAGGTACACATAAAATATGTATATATATTGTATTTCTCGGGTTGCCTAGGAACATTTAGACAACTCGTTAAACGTTTCGTTCACTCACTTGTCTGACGGAACTTTAGCGACTTGGTTAAACGTCGGCATTTAATTAACGGTCTAGGGTGTTAGTTAAATGTAAGGATTTAACCAACTAACTGTGAAATATACAGAGCAGGGCAAAACGGCATATTCTACCACCCAGACCGCACGCACCACCAGCGGCGTCCCAACACGTGTGGCGTGCGTGCGGCCGTGTCTGCCGCTCCAGAATCGGACTGTATAGTCTCGAGCGCAGATGTATATCGGACGCTGCTTGAATCATCTGTCACAGATGTTATTGGAAATTAAATAACTAAACAAATGTTAAAGGACAATCTTACACAAATAGAACTAGGCCCCAATAAGGCTTGTGTTATGGGTACTAGACGACGATATATTTTATAGAGATAAATACTTATGTAAATACACAGAAAACATCAAGAAACAAATATTCATGCTCACACACAAATATTTGCCCTTACCGGGATTTGAACCCAGGACCATCAGCTTCGTAGGCAGGATCACTACCCGCTAGGCCATACCGATCGTCAAATTGGCCTTATGATGATAATGATGTGTATACAGGGTTGTTGTCCCGTAACTCAACGTCAAGCGAGTACGCAGGAGAAAGGCCTGCAAAAATATATATATAAACACATTTTGCTAACTAGTGGATTATAATTCAACATATAAATTTATATGCAGGCACATACATCGATTCTGGCCTCACACTAGGATACCCTGTGTCGTCACACATATAACTATCCCGGGTCTTGGATAGTTAGGTATATGTGTGACGTCGCTATTATAGTTATATGCTTGCTGCTTCATTCACTAACTAAAAATCGACCAAAAGTTGTTGGAATATTTCAGATTTCCGGTTTCTCAAACCATAATCATTATGTACTCATTAGTTTAGTTGATAATATTCGATTTATTATTTACTAGCGACCCGCCCCGGCTATACTACAGAATGTCTCTATATACAACGTTCACAGCTTGTTTGTCATTAGACAATACAAACATGTTTTCTTTCGAGGTAACTCTTGAAAGAGCGACATATAATTGGCCATGTGAAAAACACTCAACGCCCAAATCTAAGCCTGCAACTTTGAAAGTTTGACCCTGCGATTTATTAATGGTCATTGCAAAAGATATCTTTACCGGAAATTGTAGGCGTTTAAATTGGAACGGTAAATCCGATGGTATTAAAGGAATTCGGGGAATCAATACATCTTCTCCAGTACCACATCCGGTTAGTATTGTGCACTCTAATAAGAAAGTTTTCAGTGATTTTACCAGCAAACGCGTGCCATTACAAAGTTTAGGTGGATTCAGGTTTCTTAATAAAATAACAGGACAACCTAATTTCAATACCATTTTATGAGGAGGGAGTCCAGATGGGTTTAAAGAATTAAGAAATTCTGTAGGAAAATGAACAGCTTCTTCCAAATCGAGTACAGTATCGACCGAGTAGTATATTTGCGTCGGCGCATCAATCTTGGAAAGAATCAAGTTATTTACCTTGTCTACTTGTTCGTTAGTTGGTGACAGAATCGCTCTTTCTTTAAACCAAGATATAGTCTTACAACTTAGGTTATCCATGTCGGGATAGACATTGTTGACCAATTCTTGGATGTTGTGATAGACAACATCCAAGAATTGGTTTTCTAGGTTAATCCTTCCATTACTTTGTGTTAACTCTCCATTGCCAACTTTTAGCAGCATCTCTGAAAAAAGCCTGTTCTCACGTGAAGACAATGAAACCCTCATGTTAGTTTTAAGCTCTAATTTATTGACGTGTGGCCAAAGGTTGGATCTTTTCAGGGAAGCGTTTATTTCGTCAGCACGTGTTCCTCGAGTCACAACTGGTAGGATTTGACGAAAGTCTCCAGAGAACAGAATTGTACATCCACCCATAAGTGAATTTTTGCTGCGCAAATCGCGCATTGTCCTATCCAGTGCTTCCACAGACGTCTTGTTTGACATTGTGGCTTCGTCCCAGACTATCAATGAGCAGTTACACATAAATTTTCCTGTATTGCTCTGTTTAGAAACACTACAGACGCTGCTATTATCATCGGTGGCGATTTTCAGCGGGAGCTTGAATGTAGAGTGTGCGGTTCGGCCTCCTTCTAATAGCGTAGCGGCAATGCCGGATGACGCGACAGCTAATGCAATTTTTCCGGTAGATCTCACTTTTGTTAAAAGCAAATTGATTAAAAATGTTTTTCCCGTACCACCTGGGGCATCAAGGAAAAATATTTTTCCTTCGTTGTTATCAATTGATGATAGTAATGTAGTTAATACTTTTTTCTGGTCGGTGTTTAATCGTGGCTCATCTTGAGCTATATTTTGTAAAAGTCTCGATTGATCGTATGATGTTTCTCTGGTGTATTCGGCACTATTCGTTAAATCTGAGTTAGTAGTATTAGCTGGTATCGGCAGCCCAAAATCCTTGATCGATTTACCCGAAAGTAATTGCACTACTTTGTTCAATTCAAATAATGCTTCGTCAAATATGTTTTGATCATATTGTACATCATCTGAAACTAACTCTCGCCGTAGGCGCTGAATTAGAATATCACTGGCCATATTTTCTTGAAATTTATTCCATAGAGTAACAGAATCAGTTACTTGACAAAATGCTACTATAATGGCAAATAAATATCTTAATGACGGAGCTGAACTGCAAATAGCTGCTTCTGATAATGTGTTTTCCCAATGAGAATCGTCTTCCAAGAGCCCCATAGCTTTGCATGCTGTTTGATAAGTATTATAAATAACACCGTGTACAGTTCTCAGATGTGCAAAGGATGTCGGGCCTTTGACAACATGCAGTAACATTCTCAGATAAAAGCATTCGCTATTGTTGGGATGAATCACGTAGACTCTGCCAAGAGCATCCGTTTTTTTTACTCCAGGGAAACCATCGACCGCAGTACCTTGTTTTCGCCGTTGAAAGGTTTTAGAACTCTGGTTCCATGTATAGTAACTTGGAACTCTGTCATATGTCAGTGTTTTCGCGAAATCATCTTGAGCACATAACTTCGAGAATGCTGTTAATGTTGTGTCCCACGGGTTATTAACAACTTCTTGTATATTGTTCTCAGTGAAATATACTCTTTGTCCATTTTCTAAATGAACTGCAAGGTGGACAATAGTGGGAGCACGGTCGTGCACTTCGAATGATAAAATCCTCCATACTGCTTCAGAGCTGCAGATGTAACGTCCAGACTGATATGTTTCCACTTCATTTGGTGATTGTATGCTGAAAGTGGCTTGATCGCTACCTTTATTAATATATTTAGTAACATATTGGATTGACTTTATTGAACTGCACAACTCTACGTTGATGTGGGCATCAAAAATTTTCAAAAGTAGCGGGTTATAGGGAACGATCCATCGGTTATCAATATCATGGTTTAGGACGGTGGCACTTTGCCCACCCTGTTCTGGTGATCGTCGACGATATTTGGGATATCCGTCATCGCTAGTAGATGTTTGAGTTTGGAACGACTTCGGAAATTTTTTGCTGCATTTGGAATCTCGCATTTATAGGTACGCGCCGCCGCCGGCCACCCAGCCGGTACCTACCACCGACGCGCCGCAACCTCTACGTATGCATTTAGAATCTGTTATATCTTCGAATATATTCATTTAAATTACATGCTTCAAAGTACCATATTGATCTATATTAAATGCACAATATGTTTAAGATACTTATTTGGATAAGGATTAATGCTGTATCGCTTAAAATCGCTTCGTAAATAAGCGTAAAAAGTAAAGGATACCAATGGTTATTGTGGGTTATCCCTTAGAGGTAGACATATACCATCGCAAACTTTTTTGTAGACCTTTTTAAGGTCTACATTACTGTAGTACATTATTTTGATCTATCTCGTAGGGTTCAGCCAGCGTTTGCAATGTAAGCGCAAAATAATGTGTTTATTTACGACATTTAGCAATTATCTGTGTCTCTCTACTATATTATGCATGTATTATACATAAAAACCTTTCTATTGAATCACTCTATCTATTAAAGAAAACCGCAATAAAATCCGTTGCGTTGTTTTAAAGATTTAAGCATATATAGGGACAGGAAGCGGGAGGCGACTTTGTTTTATACTATGTAGTGATTTTCATCCATGTATATGAGACTTAAGTAAGTGTATGACTTATAAAAGTGCATTATTTTGCCTACTTGCAATAAAAGGTTTGAGTTTTGAGTTTTGAATTATCGGGACCTCATATTGTACCTACCATTTTCAATAAATACAATAAATTATTTGAGTTTGAGTTGGTGTTTGAGTTTGAGTTTGAACGTCCGGTCCGGCATCGGTTATAAACCCGTGGAAATTCCGCTCGGACGCCTCCGCAGCGGCGGTTGTAGATCAAACCGGACCAGGCACTTCCAAATTAGGTAGAGTCGACCGTGGTCCCACACTACGTCGTGCTAATCAAATCAAATCAAAATTTCTTAATTACTGTAGATATTTTCATATCAGCTTACGTCATTTTTTGCCTAATCCCTACCTGGGACTACTGTGGGAGGAGGAGGGCGAAGAAACTCCCAGAGATGGATTTAATCGTATTAAATTGATTGTCAATTAAGTGTATTTCACTAAAATAAACATTACATTATTAATTATTATAAAGAATAAGCAGGAATGAATAATTACAAAATTATTAGCAGCGAGTTCTGTGTTGAGTTAGATTAACCTCATACAGTCCCGTCATTGAAGTTATCTTCAATATTATACATATCCCTTTTTAAACGAAGTGGTTTTTAAATTTCTCAAATGGCAATTTCAAAATCTCCGGAGGTATCTTGTTGTAGTAGAGAATGCACTGACCCTTGTAAGAATTTCTAACTTTTGCGAGTCTAAACAACTAGTCTGTAATTATTTCTTAGGTTAACATTACAGCTATCGTCAAATTTGGAAAATGTTCTAAGGTTCTTGCGTATAGGTTATATTTCGAAAATAAATTGACTAGCTTGATTTGCCTTCCCTTTCACGTAGTCCATTTCGCGTGATATGCGGCTAGCCTAACGCCGCATCTATGGGGATATGAAGGTTTATACGATGATGAGTTGCTCTGATCAAATCGGTTCCATATTCAACTTCAGAATGATTTAACAACTACTTGTACAACACCATTCAGTTACCTACACGTGTATTGTTTAGGAGGAACAAGTTATCGACCGAATGAAAAACTATTGAGCGAACGACCATGAATTGTTTCCTCAAATGAGCGGAAAAAACTGGATTGCGCGACAAAATTACCGATTTGCACGACTAAATTACTGAATGGTGTAGCTGTCGCAGTTGGCTGGTTAAATCAGACACTTAACTAACACCCTAGACCGGTTTAACCAAGTCACCATTTTGTAAATAAAGCATCGTCGAAAGCGTTTAACAATCTGTCTTACCAAAAGCCGGCGTGTTGCAAAACAAGATGGCGTCACGACAACGGCTGATTTGCACAACTTATATTAGGGCAAAACAACGGTAGCTTAGGTGAAGGAAAAAGGGGGTGAGCGAAGCGAAGCCCCCTTTATCCTTCGTGTTAGGTTGAACATGTAAGAACAACACAAAATACTTAAAACATAAACTAAAGTACACATAAAAAAAAATATGTATATGTCTTGTTGCCTAAGAACATTTAGACAACTCGTTAAACGTTTCGTAAGCGAAACCCCATGTAACATTCGTGTTAGGAAGAATATGTAAGAACAGCAAAATCCAACGCTTATTTTGTATTTTAGTTCTGTGTCTATTTTTAGATTCCTAGTCGCTAAATTCAGTAATTCAGTTAGGCAAAACCACGTATTCTTGCCAAGCAAAATCGGGATTTACTTTCATAAGTTTAAATACTACCCTTTGTTTAGTGGATGTTTCCCGTAGCGCGTAACGCGTAGCTCCTGCCGTAGCATGCGACTACGCCGTAGCGCATGCCGAAGCCCGTACCAAGAAGACAAGACAATGTTTACAGTGTAAGCAGCCGTTAGCAACTTGAGTGCGGCTTCGAGTAATTGGCCGAGTGGTGTGTATACGAGGAGGCCTATCCTCAGCAGTGGGTTCCCTGGCAGGCTGATGGTGATGG
The DNA here is from genome assembly GCA_949825045.1 of Argyresthia goedartella. Classification (NCBI taxonomy): domain Eukaryota; kingdom Metazoa; phylum Arthropoda; class Insecta; order Lepidoptera; family Argyresthiidae; genus Argyresthia; species Argyresthia goedartella. The sequence continues at coordinate 25,865,370 of OX463832.1, forward strand.
TGATGATGGTGATGATGGTGATGATGGTGATGGCCGAATGCCTGCCGAGCGAGATGCAGTGACAGCTGACATTGAGTGTACCTCAATTTTTGAGTCGTCATTTGTGCATTCCCAAGGGTTGACTTTGACTTTGACTTTGATGGTTCTTAGCTTGCGGCCAGTTTTCTCAAGATTGCATCATCCACCGAGCCGTTACCTACTCGAATGTGAATTTGAATAACACAAAGGAATTTACCAGCTGAGTATTTTTGTTTCATAATCTAATCACGCTCAACACATATTTTTGACAGAACTAACCAGAACCACGCGCATTCCATATCACAAATACCTCAAAATCAGTGTAGTACAATGCAAATTGAATACCGACCAACCTAGTGTCAATGTAAATTGTGTAAAGTAGATGCGCGGAGCCTGAGGTAGTTCTATGGTTCTACAGTTCTCTGAACTTGTACACAACTGTTTAAATAAATATATATCAGCTGTCACACCTACAAGGCTAGCAGAATTGTTGTAAACCATCACTGCAGAACTTTATCACCTGGTTTCAAAGTTTCACTATCCCTTCTGAGGTCATCATACACAACATAGGTAGTATAAAAATAGCAACATTAAGACTAATTAGAATAAAAATTGAATAGTGTACTGATAAGAATAAATAAGTACCTACATTTAATAACACCACTTTGATTTAGTTAGGTAATAGAATAACAATAAACTACTTAGTATCTATTAAGAATAAAGTCCATTTATTAAATTCTACCTAGACTGACTGATTTGTTATTATATAATAAATATATACATTTAAGTTTTGTGTAGTTATTAGGTAAATTATTTTTCACATGAATTGGTTGCCAGTACTAAAATAATATAAACACACAGCACATACACAAATCGCCTCTCTTTATTAGAACTATATTGTATTACCCTGTCTCTCGGTTCCAGCATGGTGTCCAAGATGACAACGCGCAGAGCTGAGACCGCACTGCAGCTGCACAACGCTCTTCAAGATCTTTTGACCTCAAGAGAACTAAATGCTAAATATGAACAAGAGAGAGCTGACAGTGAACTTGAGATTGAGAAAATTCTTATCTCAAATAAGAATCTTAAAAGCCAGTTGAGCCAGCTGCATAGTGATTGGGTCGATGCCTGTGCGGAAAGAGACCAGTTTAGACATCTGTTAGACTCACTTGACGAGTTGAGCCTTCAGAGAATATCAGCGCTTGAACAACAGTTACAAGAAGCAAATCAAAGTATACAACAGCTGATAGACCAAAAGGCTGAGGAAGACACAGAAAAAAATATCTCTCTGTACCATGAGTTGGTCGGGCAAATTCATTTGACTCCAACACAGCAGCCAAAACCAATAATAAATGACTTAACAAGTACTAATAAGAAAACTACACCGCTGTTAAAAACAAGAAAATACTTTAAAAAATCCAGAAAAATAAATAAAGCTATTGTCCAGACCCGGAACCGGCTACAGAAGCTTAACAGTTGCCAGACACTGGAAAATAATAAAAAATTAGGATTTTCAAGATTGCTACAGGAAAGAACTGAAGAGTATCAGAAAATAGTCACTGATTTAGAGCTGAAAATATCGCAACTCGAGATTGAACTGCAAAATATGGCTACTGCTTACTCACAATCAGAAGCAAAACAAATAATAGAACTAGATAAAATAAAAGCAGACAGCAACACAAATTTACAGAGAGTACACGAGCTTTCGCAACAATCACAACAATGCCTTCACAAGAACTGCCCGGTATCTGAGGTCGAGCCTAACACCGCTCCCTTCGAGATTACCGCCAGAGAGGTCACCATCATCACATCTGACACAGGTAACACACCACCGGTGGAGTTGGAGGCTGAAAATGTAGGTTTACAGTCAGACCTCCAAGATGCCCGATTAGAAATCCAGCATCTACGTGACCTCCTGTCAAACGCACTCCAATGTTATGCCAAAGAACAGAGTGAGTTAGTCGAACTCAGAGCTGCAACATCTGAGCTGCTACAACTACAACGCCAGAACGCGGAATTGGTAGGCATTCTAATTGAGGACGAGGAGGATGAGAACAGCAAGGAGGATGACACCAGCAAGAAGGATGAGCCCACATCACAAACTCTGGTCTTGACCCCCCTCAACGTGAGTGTTGCAACGCCCACTGCTGTCCCGACCAAGAAACAGCGTCGCCGTCGTCGTCGAGGAGGCACCTCACAGCTCATCAGCGCGAGCGCCGCGCCGCTAAGTGACGCGCGTGTGGCGCTGCCTGCTGAGTCGTGTGTCATGCTGCACGCTGCCGCGAGGGCCGCGCCGCTCGCCGTTACACGCGTTGCACCGCTCGCTACCGCGACTGCCGCGCCGCCCGCTGGCACGTGCATCGCACCGCACTCCAACACGAGTGTCCCGCCACTCACCTCAAATCGTGCTCCGAGAAGAACAATAGCAAACAAAAGAACTATAGTTTATTCAGATAAGATAGGTGTAGATTTTGGTATGTTTTTGCATTATGGCCTTAAGCAACAAGTGACAAATAATTGTTGTCCTAATAGTTCCTTTGAGGATATTATAAAAAAGATAGCTGTAGGGAATTTTGATGAAAATACTACCATTGTTATTATGGTAGGAAACCACTCAAACATTAGTCGGAGTGCATTAGATACCGGTATAGAGGTACTGCTCAATTTATATAATAAGACGAAGTGCAAGTTTATTCTATGTAACTTTCCTTATTGTTCTAATTTATCGGGGAAACAAAATAAAAGTGTACATAGAATGAACATGCATCTATACAATATAACGTGTCATCATAGTGATGCTATTTTATATTTCGACATGAATAATTTTATTCATAACTTTACTTTGACTCAGGATACTATGTACCTGTCTCATAAAACAAAAAAACGAGTAGCTACATTGTTAGCGTATAATATATGCGACACAGTTGTAAATACTATAACGCAGTCGCCTTCAGTTTTAGTTAGTATTAGTACTAATAGTAGTGTTTTAAACTAGATAGTTCGACAAAAGAGGACCCCTCAAAACATAAGAAAATTTTACAAAATAAGCAGGGGTTTTCTGGCAATCAAATGAAAAATACTAGGACAAAGGGTAAGCCCCACTTAAATATTTCCCATCAAAACATGCAGGGGCTACCTGGCAAAGAACTTATATTAGAATTATTTCTTAATCATTCAGACACCGATGTTATTTGTATTACAGAACACTGGTTAAAGGAAAATATAATGTCTTTTAACATAAATAATTACAAAATTGTCAGTTGTTACAATAGAAAGACTGCTGATAGAGGTGGTTCTTTAATCTTAGTAAAAAATAATATTAAGGTGAAACAACGGAAAGATATTCTTGCACTTACTGTGGAAAGACAAATAGAGGTATCCTGTATTTAGTTGGATAGCCATATTATTGTTTGTGTCTACAGACCTCCGAGAGATGAAAACGGCCATGGCAATTTTGAAATGTTCGAGAAAATTATGGAGGATGCCCTCATTATACTTTGTAATAGCAGAAAAAAGTTAATTATTTGTGGCGATTTTAATGTAGATTTGCTTGTAGACACAACATTGAAACAACGATTAATAACTCTGTTCAAATCATTTAATTTATGTCATATATTTCTAGAGCCGACTAGAATTACACTTACCAGCCAAACTTGCTTAGATAACGTATTTTGTGACTGAGCAGTCACAAGTAAAAATGTAATTAACTGCTTACCCTCCGATCACAGTGGTCAAACAGTTTCATTCCCAATTGCCAGTAAAAATAGGACTGATCCATCATTTTATAGGCCTATTACATCCCATAGACTAGAGATGTATATGAAAAAGTTAGATATAAATTTGCCAGTACCGGATTTTGATGAACAGAACCCAAACAAAATCTACTCAGACTTCTTCAGCATTATTCAGACAGAATTCAATAAAGTTTTTAAATTAAAGAAAGTCAGTGACTACAACGGTAAATCTAAATTTAATGACTGGGCAACGTTTGGAATTCGTAAAAGTAGAGTTATCTTATATGACCTTTATGAACAAAAAATCTATAACTTTGATCGAAAATTTCATGACTACGTTAAAAAATATTCCAAAACTTTTAAGTTGGTTTGTAGAACTGCAAAAACTTTACACATTAATAGAAAAATTCAAAATTCAAATAATAGAATGAAAACAGTTTGGCAAATAATAAACCGCGAAACTGGAAAAGTTATACCAAGGGACAATGATTTCTGCCTAAAGATAGGTGATGATGTTGTTAAATCCAGCGCTGATGTTGCTCGAGCTTTTGAAACATTCTTCACCAATGTACCCTTACTCACAACAGACCGTCTAAATTCATCTCCATATGAAGCAGAGACTTTATTAAAAAATAGCACTAGCGTCAGTAATGTATATTTAAAATTTCATCATGTATATCCCCAGGACATTGTCAAAACGTTTAAATTACTTAACTTAAAAAATACGGAAGACCTGTGGGATATATCAGTCAAAGTCATTGGTTCAGTAATTCTAGTTATAGCCCCAAACTTAGCTTATATATTCAATAAATGTGTTGACGATGGGGCTTTCCCAGACCTCATGAAACACACTAAACTGATACCTCTGTTCAAGTCGGGACATAAGGGTGATCCTTCAAATTTCAGACCAATATCTGTTCTTCCAACACTAAGTAAAATATTTGAAAAGAATTTACTCAATCAAATGCTCTCACACTTCAACCGTACAAAACAACTCCACGCCAAACAATACGGTTTCACTAGGGGTAAATCGACTACGGATGCAGGTATTACCCTTATATCTCATATTTATTGTGCATGGGAGGCCGCACAGGATGCTATCGGAGTTTTTTGCGACCTGTCGAAGGCGTTTGATTGTGATGATCATAATACGCTATTAATTAAATTAAGTCATTACGGAGTTAGAAATAAAGCGTTGGATCTACTAAGATCATACCTAAGCAATAGAATTCAAAAGGCAGAAGTTAACGGCGTAAAATCTGATGGATCGGGTGTTAAAATGGGCGTTCCACAAGGTTCCATATTAGGCCCTTTCTTATTCCTGGTATATATTAATGATCTGCATTTCATGGTGGAGAAATTAACTGACATATTGTTGTTTGCTGATGATACTTCACTGGTCTTCAAAATTGAAAGACAAAAAGGAGAATTTGATGATGTTAATGGTGTATTGTCTTTAACCTTGAATTGGTTCACAGTTAATAATTTATTGTTAGACGCTGGTAAAACCAAGTGTATCAAATTCTCACTTCCAAATGTCAGGCAAGTTGAGACCAGTTTAGTGTTAGACAACAGCACGTTAGAATTAGTAAATGATACGAAGTTTCTTGGAATAACCATTGATAGCAAATTGCAGTGGGGACCCCACATAGATAAATTGGCTGTTAATTAAGTTCTGCGGCTTACGCTGTTAGGAACATCAGACAAAGCACAGATGTGGCTACATCTAGGCTAGTATATTTTAGTTACTTTCATAGTGTGATGTCCTATGGTATCTTGTTGTGGGGGAAAGCAGCGGATATTCAAACTATTTTTATTTTACAGAAAAGAGCTATTCGAGCAATTTATAATTTAAAACGAACAGACTCTTTATGAGAGCTTTTTAAAGAAATTGACATACTAACAGTAGCTAGTCAATTTATTTTCGAAAATATAATGTATGTACGCAAGAACCTTACAACATTTTCCAAACTTAGCGATAGCTGTAATGTTTACCTAAGAAATAATCACAGACTATGTGCGCCCCGTTTTAGACTCGCGAAGGTTAGCAATTCTTTCAAGGGTCAGTGCATTCTCTACTACAATAAGATACCTCTGGAGATTTTGAAATTGCCATTTGAGCAATTTAAAAAGCATGTTAAAGCGACTTTGTCGAAAAAGGGATATTACAATGTTCAAGATTACTTAAATGACAGGACTGTATGGGGTTAATCTGGCTCAACACAGACCTTGCTGTTAATAATTTTGTAATTATTTATTCCAGCTTATTAAATAAAAATGAATCATAATTGTATTAGTTAAGCACAACCTATTTTTAAAAGAGATCTAAAAATCAATCTGTGGGAGTTTCTACGCCCTTCTTCTCCCACAGTGGTCCAATGTAGAGAAGAGGCAAAAAATGACGTTTGCTAAGTATATGTAAATATCTACAGTAATAAAGTACTTTTGAGTTTGAGTTTGAGTTTGAGTTTTATGATTCATCAAAATCAGTTCAGTAGTTTGAAACTTATTAGCTTAACAAGGACACAAGTCAACCAAATTTTAGACTTTTTAACCCCAGATGACGAAAAAATATGAGTGCGTGTGTGTGAGGGTGTGTGTGTAAGTGTATGTGTGTATGAGGGTGTGTCTGTGTGTCTATCTGTGACACCCTAGCACTCAAACGGGTGGACGGATATTGGTGATATAGTACAAGTGAGAGACGACGAAAAAGAGGGTTGTTATAAGTTTGAAGTTTACGTCTATGTGTGTATGTATGGGTATCTGTGTGTGTGTGTGTGTTTGTCTGTGTGTGTGTGTGTGTGTGTGTGTGTGAGAGAGAGGATGTGTCTCTGTGTGTGTGTCTGTCTGTGGCACCCTAGCTCTCAAATGGGTGGACGGATTTTGGTGGTGCTGCACATAGGTCAGAATGAATGTATTTATACTGAGACACAGATTGACTTCCACATTTTTAACCTCCATCAACCAGGTAAGCTGTTATTAAAGTTTGAAGCCTCTGTAGGTCGGTGTGTCTATATAACAGTCCGTGGAAGCCTAGCGGTCAAACAGGTGCTAGTATTTTGATGCGGTTTTCAGTAAACGATGGTAGTAGACTTCCCTGTGAAAAATCTTAGATATGTTTTATTAAAATCGGTTCAGTAGTTCGAAAGTTCTCAGCTTAATACGGAATAGCGCTCCAACGTGGACTGATTTTAATGCAATTTTTATAGTTGTAGTACACTTCACTGCGATGGTTCGTCGATATATTTTATTAAAATCATAATAGAGGTTCCAAAGTTATCAAACTAAATAGGAAACAAGTGAACCAAATTATAGCCGTAAGGTTTCATTAATGTTTCGGGAGTGTTTTAATTATTTTATTTATAGTTATTATCCCTAACGACAAAAATAGGGGTGTTATAAGTTTGACGCGCCTGTCGGTGTGTCTGTCTGAACGACTGTTCGTGGCATCCTAGCAGTCGAACGGGTGGACGGATTTTAATGAAGTTTTCTGTAAATGATAGTAAATTTATTTGCGAAGGTTGTTTAATATTTTTTATTTAAATCGGTTCAATAGTTCAAATCTGGGAACAAGGAATAGCGGTCAAACCTGTGAACTGATTTTAATGTGTTTTTTTCAGTTGGTATTAGAGTTAACTGCGATGGCTCTGAGATGTGTTTTGTTGCAATCGGCTCAGTAGTTCTAAAGTTATGTGTCGGGGATCTTTTTTAGATTTAAAGTTATGTAGTAATCAGGTTTAAGAGTGGTATAGGCAGACCCCTAAAGGGCTGAGTAGAGAGGTGTGCTCGGAATACTGATTGTGATTTCGATTTAGCAAAATAAATTGCCAGGTAGATAATAATATTTCAAAAATATCGTCTTTTTTAAGGTTCCTTGTTTATATATGTCACCGTAAGATAGTCAAAACCGTTAGTTGATAAACTAACGCTTTAGTTGATCAACTTGTAAACCAGACCGACAGGGTTTAGAATTTACGTTTCTTTTGTTCTTACATGTCAACCTAACACGAAGACTATTCGGAGGCTTCGCTGCGCTCGCCAACTCTAGTCTTCACCTAAGCTACCGCAGTGTTTGCCCTGGTATTTCGTTTGCAATACAAGTTTAAACTAGTTTACTATTTAACGGTTTTAACCGTTAACGTTAACCAACTAACGCATCATGTAGTAAGCAGTACACTACAGTTTGCTATCTGTCGGTAGTTTATCAACTAACGAGAAAAAAAAACGTAAGTTTATCTTACCGTGGCATAGCCACCGCTCATTTTCTAAATGAAGACTCTCTGGGCGAAGCGAAGGTAAACCCCCTTTATCATTCGTGTTAGGAAGAACATGTAACAACAGCAAAATCCAACGCTTCTGTTATATTTTAGTCGTGTGTCTATTTTTAGATTCCTAGTCGCCAAATTCAGTAATTCAGTCAGGCAAAACCAGTATTCTTGCCGAGCAAAAACGGGATTTACTGTCATAAGTTTAAATGCTACCCTTTGTTTAGTGGATGTTTCCCGTAGCGCGTAACGCGTAGCTCCTGCCGTAGCATGCGACTACGCCGTAGCGCAAGCCGTAGCCGTTTACTATTTAACGGTTTTAACTGTAAGTTTATCAACTAACGCGTCATATAGTAAGCAGTACGCAACAGTTTACTATCTGTCGATAGTTGGCCAACTAACGAGAAAAAAACGTTAGTTTATCAACAAACGGTTTGAAAATCTTACGGTGACATATTTCGCCGCGGCTCCGTTTTACGTCATCCTTTGGAATGCGCCAGTAAATGATTTCACGACTGTTTGTGATATGCTCAGCACGGAAAAGATGATGAATGAAAAGCTATAAATCTACTTACTATCTAAGTAAATAATGAAGTAATCCCTTTTCTGGCACGTTCCAAAGCATGACGTAAAACCGAATATCACGCATAACCGCGGTTAAATACATTCAAAATTTCATCCCATGATCATCCTTCGAAAACAGTTTTTTTTGGATTAAAAGATATTTATATGTTAAGTCAGGGTATAAGCTATATACACATCAAATTTCATCCAAATCCGTGCAGCCATTTTTGCGTGCAAGAGTGACAAACATATAAACAAGCACACACACAAACTTTCGCGATTATAATATTGTAGTAGGATATTTTTAAGCCCCGAAGAAAATAGAGAGGTGTTTTCAAAGCGTTCTTTCTGTGTGTGGCACTCTAGCTAGCTAGCGGTTGTACGGATGCGGGTCGCTCCTCTCCCTCAAATATGGCGAAGGGGGTGATGGCTGGTGCACAAGTCATAATCGTGAACGGGTGCTGCTTGGGGGGACTGCTCCAGGCTGGTTTCTCAAAAGGTATGTTCATTACATCTTTTGCTTGTTCTTATTTCTTTTGCAAAATAGTTATTTAGAGAAATCTTATTGGCACTTAGAGATACGATGTTATAATATTGTCATTAGATTAGATTATTTTTATATTGTACATTGTGGCATAAAAAGAATTGTATAATCTGCCCGTGGCGCGGCTATGAACGCGTTATTCGTATTCTCATAGTTCCCTCATCCAGTTATAAAACTATTCGTTTATCATTTTAGAGGCACCTTCATAGGTTTCTGAAATCCATATCGACATTGTCGGCACGTTGTTGAGCATAATATGCATCAGACCTCAGATTAACGAAACTCTTTGCTTACAAACATTATGCATCGCACTGTCACACGTCACACATAAGTTCCGCCACCAACAAAGAGGTTGAATGTAGTAAATAAATTAATGAACGACGAAGGAGTTTTAGTGATCTACAGCGAAAGAGGCTAAACTTTCCATGCAAAATATTTTTCGATTTTTTGGCGGTTTCTTTTAGTTTTTCGCATGTTTTTCGTAGTTTTATTTTTATCTAATCCTCCTCTGGAGCTCTATTTTGGAATCACTCGCTACGTGGCGAGCGCTCGCCAAGCGCGACGATTGGTTCATATCACTCGACGTAACTAAGCTCCACCAATCGTGTCGCTTGGAAAGCGCTCGCTTCCGAGGCGAGTGATTCAAAAATAGAGCTCCTGGACAAATAGGAAACGCTACAGCCCAAAAGCATGACGGATTTCAATAAAAGGGGTGTTGTTGGATTCCTCTCAGTTTTCGGAGTGTGATAGGTTATATAATTATAGTAAAAAGTCAATAGTTTGGATTTTAGATCGTAAAATTCAGTTTACAAAGTTATTGGTGCGGCTACTTTCATACTCCATGTACGTAACTAGGTTCATTCTTAAGTCTGTATGTGGTATAGAAAGAAAATGCTGTCGGGTTATTTGTTTTTAAAATAATTTCACCTGTTACTTCAATCTTAACGAATTACACTACTTTAACTCAACATTGGCTCAATTGTGCCTCGTACAAACTCTATAATGCTGTGGTACTAGTAACCCTGACTTACCTTAATCCATATCTGTGTGGGTTCATACGAAGCTCCTGTAAAGATGGAAAAAAATATTAGTAATTTCAAAAAATATGGTCAAGTGCGGTTTGGACTCGCACGTGAATTCTACACAAATGTACAAGAAAACTTAAATAAAAATAATAAAAGGAAATATATTAATATATATTATCTACACACGTATCATAAAGCCTCTTTACTGCGTACAAAACCCGAACGTTACGATCAGTATGATGTTAAACTACTTGGTACAAACTCATTTCTTATCTGAAAAATTACACATTATGACACATTATGTAATTTTTCTACATATTATGACATTCAAATTTCGAACGCCGACGCCCGCCTGCGTGAAGTTGGTACTACAGAACAAGCTAAACAATTGCAGAACCACAATGCCGGTCAAACATGCGGTTCCTGAACACATCAAAGAGAGCTTATGATTTGCGTGTAGATAAACTAGTGTATGTAACTGTACATAATTAGGCATTAAAACTCTCGAGTGCTATTAATATGAAACTCGCCTTCGGCTCATTTCATAAACCCACTCTCGAGTATTAATGCCCTCCATTATATAGCAGTCACATAAACTACAATTATGTGGCTCTCTCACCTGTAGTGGGCATCATGATTCAAATATGATCGTGGATTTCGCGGCTCATAAATGACAATGAAAATACGGCAGAAATTTCAATGACAAAATCACAAAAATAAATACATTATCATTCCCGTGAGGCCCCTGCCTTAACATAACGTGTTTTTAAGTACTTAGTACGCCGTCGGAGGGAGAAGCTTAACCAAAAAGTTGCGTTCAAATGAGGTGGGTACTAACTACATCCACCTTCATCCTCCTTACAAGCAAGCAAGCAATTTTTTTGGCCACATGGCACAGACATACAAGAGTTCAGCCTACACTAGTATGTCAGCGGCCGATTGTAGAATTGGGCACATCATGATGTGCCGCGCCATATTAAGATATGTGCCCAAACCAAAATCGGGCAGTTCGATGAGAACCAAACGTTTGTCAATATTCCCAGTAAACGCTTCGCCACATCATGATATGGCCAAAGGATAAAATGTCACGTCGTAAAATAGTTCAAATTTTGCGAATAAAACTAATCGGGTTCAGAATACGAGCCATACGACTGTGGAATGAGCTCCCTGCACTATCAGGGACAGTCGATCTCTAAATATATTCAAAAACCGGCTAAAGAAGCACTATCTCTCCCTTTCCAGTTAGATATATACGTAATTAAGTAATTGTAATAAATGTAAATAATATTTAAGTAATTGTGTATGCAGTCTATATTTAGAAATTAGGGTTATCAGTATAATATTGTTTGTAGTATATATTAGTCGTAGTATTTATATAGTGAGCTTATCTCTCAAAACAGATTTCTGCCAGCTTGGTTTGCTGGAAGAAATCTCTTTTGAGAGATAAGCTCGCCCTTGTACATGTTTTTTCTATTATAAGTCATCTGTATGTCTGTTTTGTGTAGTACAATAAAGAAACTATTTAATTTTTACAGGAGTTGCTTTTGAGACGTGTCAATCCGAATCACGGGCCTATCCAATACATAGCACATATTGAATTTGATGACTGTTGCTAACAGTGTTGCGCTTAGAGAAAGTTCGTGATATCTGCTTACTGCCGGACTTAGCAGTCTACACTAGTAGGCCGTAAACCAGCTGCACGAAGGCATCTAGGACACGCATCGATAGCACATCCTTCAGGAGCCACCACTGTCAATCTAGCTGAGCACCAGCCTCGTGAGATCATTCCGATTCAGAAACTCTAATTCAGATTAAGCCTCATAATTAAATCTACTTCCGGCAGGTACTCCGTTCGTTGCTGAACACTATTTCACAAACAGATACCAAGCTCGCTTCAAATTATTATGTTAGCTCTACATATCTAAACTATTCCATCCGGTAACGGTTCCGGTAGATAGGTAGGTTATAGGTATACCGTAAACCCAAACAATGCATCGGGTAGAACTGGGTGTAGTCTTGTGTCGGTCATGTACGAAGAACGAATAGGAAACGTTACTGTGCAATGAACGAAAAGGAACGTTTCCCTACGATAATCGGACATTCGGTCTATTAGGACTATTAGGACATCGCTCCGAGAGAGCGGGGCGGCGGGCGGGAGGCATTGAGCCATGCCGACTCGCTCTCGCACACACAGACACGGCATTGACATCTTGACTAGAATGACAGTCCTAAGCCTGTTTAAGTATGAAGGGATATCAAATATTATTTAAGTTTTTATTTCTGCTATGCAAACAGAAACATAGAATTGTATAAATATGTTAATATTATCAGAGTATAATATTCCTCAAGTTTCTGCTCTGCACGAAAAGAAAGGTTAATAGCTCCATTTTTTATTCGATCCTACGTCATACATAAAACTGTTAGATCTTACTGGTACACTGACTGAAATGTCCTAGTACGGAGCGCTCTTTCTGATGACCGAGCAGGCACAAGACTAACTGGGTGGGCACCTACTTTACTGTTAAAAGGTATTCACCACTATGGTCATACAGCATAAGCCCGCATACACATAATGGCCTATCACAAACTTCAAATTTATGTATCAGTAAACTATACAAAGGAATACCGCAACAACTTTTAAAGGCAATCGCCAAAACAATGATCAGTGCTTGGACAGAAAATACAATACCGGAGTCCTGGAATGAAACGGTCTAAGAAACCAATGACTATCGCCGATTGACAATGTGGGATATAGGATATCGCATTTACGCCACATACCTGCTTAAAAAAATAGACGAGTCAATAAAATAACTCGGGGACTACCCATGTAGATTTTTTTCGCAATAGATCCACCGGTGACCACATCTACACACTAAGCAGAGTTCTAGAAGAATAATAGTGCGCGGGTAACAGAACATACAGGCTCTTGGTATCGCAAAAGCATTATAAATTTAGACCTAATAAATTTCATAAAGAAATCAAACATGGAGTAGAAGATAGTTCGCCTGATTTACAAAACGGATAAATATATTTCACCGTGTTTAACCTGCGGACTAAACTAAAAACCCGCAGCCCTCACAAATGCTAACCGTTCTTGACTAAGAAAATATCCGTTGGGCGGAACCACGTCATCATATTATTTGTCTGTGATACGTAACAGTGTTACCACTCATCATGCTCAGCCCACATCAACCCACCGCTGGGCACAGACCTCTTCTCTATAGCGCAAACCCCTACGTTCCTGTGCCATCCGCATCAAATGAGATCCTGTCGACTTTAGCATATCGTCGGACCATCGGGCTGGTGGTCTGCCCACTGGCCTTGTCGCTCCCCGTGGCCACCACTCCGCGACTGCTTTGGTCCACCGTCCGTCATCCCGTCTAGCCAAGAGTCCCGCCCATCTCCACCTCAGTCTCGTTATTCGCTTACCTACATCTTCGACCTTCGTCTTCCGTCGAGTTTCGACGTTTGGCACGCGGTCAACGAGAGAGATACCTAAAATGGAACGCCCCATTTCTGATTTAGTGTTACCACTAAATAAACATACATTTTCTACGATTAAAAAATTAAAGTTTAGGTTGACGTAACTAAAGCGCTGCTTATGTCACAATTTTACTGAATTTGCTTGATAATCGCAAGGGAATCAAAACCTAAATGATACAACCATAAAGGATACATCCCGTTGATATATTATTGTGAAATTCGGCACGAAGAAGCAAAAAATCTGAAAAACGTAAATTTGTAATTCGTTCCCAAAAAATTACGATTAGGGCGGAACCCTCGGTACGCAAGTCCAACTCGCACTTGGCCGGTTTTATTTAAAAGAAATTTTGTTAAAAAACAAAAGCAGGCTGTGAGAGTACAAGTGTTGTATTTAAACTGCATTTACCGCTGTCAAAGGTCTGGAGAAAGTTATAATTCTCGAAATTGAGAACATTTCTATTCAAGCCTATTTGGTGCTTATTTAGCCGCGAGCAAAAAGTCTCGCAAAGATTTAAATAATTACGTCTCGGAAGCAATTACGAAAAATCGCATTGTTCTTATTTTAGAGTCCAATTTCACTCTTCTAGCCATTTTATGAAACGACAAGTGACAATGTTATAGGTCAAATGACCAACCTAGACTGCAAGTTACAATGTTAAATTTAAAGTTACAAGGTTAAGGGGATACCTTGTCCGAGCTAAGGTCTCCGTAACTCTAGGCGAAAAGACCCGCAGTGTGAGAGGAACGTAATTGGGGAAAAATGGCATAACGTAGCGCTAAACCACAGAAAAAGTGTAAAAAAATAAACTAAGCTATTTTTTTTTTAAACATTTTCAAGGAGAGTTTACGGATACATAATATTCACATTTTGAACGCAGTTCCACAGTGAAATTAGTTAGTATTTCAGAATTACAGGAAAAAATAAAACAATTTAGAGGTATTTTCGTAATTAAATTATGTCGAGAAATTTTTATCCAATCGCGTTTTCCTACAGTGAAAATCTTAATCAAAGACTCAATTAACATTAACCTATAACTCAAATCTGTAGATGACTTTGTGGTGGAGTAAATGGATTCGAAAAAAAACCCTTTTTTTCGTATCATCTTAAATTACCAACACAGACTGCAAGTAAAGAGCCGCTTGAGGCTTTATTCTCATTACAGCTGATAGTCAGCATCAAATAAATTGTATTACTTAGTGCAGATTTCTGTTGAATTTGCTGTCATTTACAGCTCGTTTTCATTCTCGTTCACAACAGCATACGACCTTTACATGTTGGCATTACCCTTGTAAAATTGTAACTTGTTGATTTATGAAATTCCCTCAAAGGGACGAAAAGTTTATTTGGTTTACGCAAAGGTTTATTAAAAAATCAGGGCCATATTTTAATTTGAAAAATATTGCTTTTTGTTGTAGCTGTTTTGTTCCCTAAAATAATTGCTGTTTTCACTGCCCTGGAACCTTATCAAATAATTTGTTTTATATCTACTGTTTTAATCGAGATTTTGAACTCTCACGCTAAGGGGAGAATTATGAGATTTTTCTTTTAAGATGTTTTCCATCACCACTATTATCTAAGCCAGTTCGATTGTGCTTTAGACATGTGAGATTGATTTTGCTAAGCAACTGTCGTGTTTTGGTTCTACATAATGGAATTACATCAATATTGTATAAGTATTTACAGATTTCATTTTGATTTGTTTATAATGGTAGTAAATATAAAAAACGCGACTCAAATATTTGATTTTATTAAGCAATTTGAAAACCATGTTAAAGCCACTTTGTTGAAAAAGGGATATTACAATGTTCAAGATTACTTAAATGACAGGACTGTATGGGGTTAATCTGGCTCAACACAGACCTTGCTGTTAATAATTTTGTAATGATTTATTGCTGCTCATTAATTATCATAATTTATATTGTTATATTTGTATTAGTTAAGCACAAGCAATTTTTAAAAGAGATCTAAAAATCTATCTGTGGGAGTTTCTACGCCCTTCTTCTCCCACAGTGGTCCAATGTAGAGAAGTGGCAAAAAATGACGATTGTTAAGTATATGTAAATATCTACATTAATAAAGATATTTGATTGATTGATTGATTGATTGAATAACACACAAAGGTTATCACAGGTATCACAAATATTGACATTTCACTAACATCTTTAATCAGTGTTGAAACTTTCAACAACTTGCTCAACCTAGACGCCTTACAAAACTTAACTGAAGCTTGATTAAAAAAAATGTATAAAGCACACTTTGTGCACAAAGGCCTACTACAACATTAATGACTTTTTACAAGACATCGACATCTGGCATTAAACCAGTTCATTGCACCCTATATATTATGTGCTAATAATTGGGTACCTACGTAATGGTTTATTATGCTTGCTTGATTATGTCATGACGTTCATTCAGTCTAAATTTTTGTACTATTATGAATAAAAATCTTTGTTGTGAACTGAACTGAACTGACATATCTTTGATTGAAACCGCAAATTTCCGGTAATGTCTCCGTTTCAGGATTGGGAAAAACATGCGTTTCAAATGTCCAGAGGTTATCCTCTACAGGCCCCATTTCTCACGATTTTGTGAGCAGGTTCGATAATTAAATAGTATTTTTATTGTCGATTAAGTTTTTGGAAATTTTTCAAAATGGCTGAGTTGTGGGAGGTTTTAAAATTTCAAAAAACCGTTACAGTCCAAAGAGCTTGACGGATTTGAACAAATGAGGCGTCGTTGGGTTTGCAGAGACCGTGAGAGTAACAGGCTATATCATTTTAGTGTAAAGTCCAATAGTTTGGGTTGAAGACCGCAATATGTAGTTTACAAAGTCATTGGTGCGGCTACTTTCATACTCCATATACGTAACCAGGCGCATTCATAAGTTAGTATGTGTTATTAAAAGAGAGTGTCATACGCGAGGCCTACAGCTCACAGAGTCTCTTATTCTTGTATAATTACTAGGAAGTGCCTCCGTAGAAGGCGCCGGCTTCCAAAATAATAATAGTAAAAAAAAGAAAAAAAGTAATGCTCTAAAAAAAAAACTTTAAATTTAATCAAACCCACCAATTAATTACATCACACAATTTAAAAGCTTGCTGCGAGATTTACATCTTCTGACAATTCAAAATTACGAAAATCTTCTGTCAATTCAATAACAAATTCTGTAAAATGGATAGTTAACTAACTACATCTACATAAGTAAATCTCGCAGCAAGCTTTTATATCATAATAAATTGTGTGATGTAATTAATTGGTGGGTTCGATTCAATTTAAAGTTTATTTTCTTCTTTTTAGAGCATTTCAATAAAAGCTTTTTTTATGTTGTTTTTTTTGTTATCGCTGTGTTATTATAGGTATTTTAATTTTTTTAAGCTTGTTCATCCCGTTAATTTAGACAGTCTATTTCTTAAATAAACACCCTTGTAGTGATTTGACTCTTAACACTTTAGAATGGGCTATGAAGAGCAACGTCAGAGATATCACATGATGAAATGGGGTGATAATTAAGAAAATTGGTATTCCGTGCGACCACAACGCTGCTGTGAGGGATTAGGGAAACTCTGAAGAGGTCACTTTAAAAAATCCGTCAAGTGCGGGCCGGACTCGCACACGAAGGGTTCCGTACCATCGTAGAAGAAAAAAAACACTAAATCCTAAATAATAAATAATAAAGCCAACACAAAAAGAAAAAATATATGTGTCCTCTGGGAATCGAACCCGGAACTTCAAGATCGCGAAACCGATACGAAACCGACTCAGCCATCTCAAAGTTATTAAGAACAGTGAAATTTATGGTGATATTGAATCATGATGTTATGAGGAGTTTCGCAGGGGCAGGGATTTAAAAAAAACAGTCGCTTGTATGGGGACCCCCTTTATTTTCAAAATTGCGTGCAGTTCATTATTTGTTGCTGTTGCGGCAACAGAAATGCCCATTCTGGGAAAATTTCAGCCCTCTACCTATTTCGGTTGATCAGATAGAGCCCGGTGACGGACGGACGGACGGACGGACGGACGGACAGACAGACGGACAGCGGAGGCTTAGTAATGGGGTCCCGTTTGGCACCCATCGAGTACGGAACCCTAAAAATAACTAATCTAGGACCTGAGCAGCTAATTGTCAAGACGAATCAAATGAGCTCAAACTCGCTAGGGTTGCGTCGTTTTATTACAGAGTTGTCGTGTAAAGATATTTACCTAACCAGAACCTAACAGAAAACAACCAGGATAAAATTTAGAAATGACAATTTATTAGGGTTATATACAATGAGTTAATTTAAAAAAAATGAAAGGAAGATGAGGATGAATGAGGTGAGACAGGTTTTATAAAATACAGAGGTCTGGATAAAAAGAAGGAAGCGGAGAACACGGAGAGTAGGAGACCGATGAAGCAGTAGGCGTCTGGTGGACCGGTCAGTGAAGGCACTGGTGGGCGATGTAAGAGTTGCTGTCGGAGAGTGTGGCCGGCGGCCTATCGATCATCAGACCTCGACGAGCAGCAGGAGTAGGGGCCCTGGTAACGTGTCGGCCTGAAGTCACTGCTGAGCAGGTGTAGCCGAGAACGGGCAGGTGAAGTGGAGACTTCAACGAAGCGCGGACCAGGGTGCAGGTGTAGGCGAGAACGGGCAGGTGAAGTGAAGACTCAACGAAGCGCTGACCAGGGTTGAGGCTCGCAGGATCAGAAGGCGTTGCAGTAGCGGCTCGCAGGATCACGGGGCAGTGCGACCCCGGGATAAGGCCTTTAGGTGATTCTTCTAGTTTGAGAACTGAAGTGAGACTCCAGAATTTCAGAAATGTTCCGCTCTTATACCCTTTTTGGAGAGTTCTAAAAATTATTTAAATTAAAAGAAATTTTTGTGAGTGGCCAAGAGAGAAAAAGTATTTTTGTAAAAGTATTGAAGCAAACATATCAGACCGCTAACGAGTTTGAATGGACATTGCCATGACAACCAGATAAACAACGACAAAACAATATGTCAGATTTTGGTTTCAGGCTCGTAATAGAGAAAATAACAAGGTCACGTAGCCAAAACTACATAACAGCGAAAGAGAAAGGGTAGCGAACCAGCGCGCACGAAGCCCGAGATTGCAGAGTTTCGGAGAAAGCCAAATACAAGGTCACCAAAGGTAAACCCCTTCGCTATCGATTTAGAAGTGCTGATAGTGTGAAAATATGAAGCGAAAATGATTTGTTAATGTGTTCTTATGGTTTAAAACGTTACAGGGTCCTATGAAAATAAAGATGAACAAAATATACAGCTATGCAGCTCAGCAAGTATCCAGCTGAACATCCTGGAAACTGACATGTAAGTAGCATAACACTACAAGTTCCATGGGAACTTGGCCATGAAAGCCGGAAGTTGGCCATGGGCCAACTTCCGGCTCCATCATCAGATCAGCTTCATGTTATCAAAATATTCTATTGCCATCAGATTTACATATGCATGCAAAGTTTCAGCTCAATCGGAGATCGGTAAGTGGGTCAAATTTGACCTGAAAGATTCATTTTAAAAGATGCGTTGTAAATTTAAGGAAATTAACATTATTACAGTGCCGTGACAGTATATTTATGAAAACCTAATGTACGTCCACAAAAATATTGATGAATTTCCTAAGAATAGCGACAGGCACAATGTCAACACTAGAAATAGGAATAAACTAGCTATACCTACTACTAGACTCCATATCCAGTATCTTTTAAAGGGCAATGTATTCGCTTTTACAAAAAAATCCCAACTGAGTTACAAGAATTGTCTGTAAATAAATTTAAAAATGTTGTTAAATATCACTTAAGTAAAAAGGCTTACTACAAAATAAAGGATTATGTAGAAGTCAAGAAAGCTTGGGAAGGTGTTTGCTCCAATTCTGTAAAAAATAACTTATAAAGCTGGAGGTTTCTAGTCGCCTCTTTGCCTCCAGCATCTAAACCATTGAGGTGACGGAATTCAAATTGAGTTCTATATTTCCCTGTACCTTATACATGTGTTAGTTTAAGATTTGACATTCTCCAAATGTAACCTATGTGTTTCTTATGGAAATAAACTCTTTTTGAATTTGAATTTGAATATGACCCGAACATACAACATACATACATGCATACATCCATGCATACATACAAGCATACATTGCAAGTTAAAAAAAAAAACCTTTTAAAATAGTGGCCAAGTGCGAGTCGGACTCGCCCATGAAGCATCCCGTTTAAGCAAGTAATTATGTGACTGGATGTTTGTATTGTAACTTTGTTTTTCATAGTGTTATTTTTCATAGTGGTGTCTTTGCGGTTTTTATAAAGTTTTATATCTTAAAGACTGCTTATTATATTTTGTTTAAACCAATTTTCGTTGAAAGTGTGGAGGTACATTGCATATATTATTCGTGCCTGACAATTTCCTACGCGCGCGCAGGCACCATCTGCTGGCGGGCGGCACGCACCGCACGGTGGCGCGCCGGCATTCTCCACTAGTGCGGGCGCGAGACAGCCTCAACGCACTGCTGACTGCAGCACCAATGAACGATCTGTTTGGTGATGCATGGAGGGACATAGTGCGCGAATGTGGCAGGTTCTGTAAGATGGATGCATGATTGTGTTGTCACCGAATTATTTAACTTTTAGAATAGAATGTATATAATGGTAATTGAATTTAATTGAATTGACTTGTATTGATATCTTTGTAATTTGTAATTGTAATTTTTACATAAATATTTCGTGTATATTTTATATTTGTGTCGATTTGGAATGTTCTGTAAGGGCACAAATAATAATAAAAGTAAATAAATAAATATTTTTGTAAAATTTTCATTCTCTTAATTTAAAAAGTTAGAGGGGGGGGGGACATTTCTCCACTTTGGAAGGGAGGGATACCCCATACATATAGGTTTGATGAAAAAAAATATTTTTGTTTTCAGTTCCATGTATGTTCCTTTAATTATTTTAACTTTTCAATTTTTGTATAAAAATTGAATACATCTACATACCAAGTTTAAATTTTTGTATAAAAATTGAATACATCTACATACCAAGTTTCAACTATGCAGTCCTAATAGTTTCTGCATAAAGTTGCTGTGACATACGGACGGACGGACGGACAGACAGACTTGACGAAACCATAAGGGTTTCTTGTTTCTCTACGGAACCCTAAAAAGAAACGCGCCAGAAATGTATGTATGAAGCGCAGACTTATTTGAATTTCGAATATAGAGTGCACCAGAAATGTAAGTAAGTAAATGTATTTTAATTTAAACGAACATGAATTGAATATGCACAGTCAATAAAAATCGGGAACACACCACCACAAGGCCGTATTATTGAGTTACCTTTGCCTAAAAAAAAACGAAATAAAACCGGTCAAGTGCGAATAGGAAGTCGGACTCCCACACGAAGGGTTCCATAGCATTGCACACGGATAACCGTAAAACGACTGTAGTTTATACGAGTATTCCTTTTTAATTCTTAATCATACAATATTAAATACTAGGTTCAAGGACTACATTCAAGGCCATACATCGAAACATTGAAAAATAGTTTTTCTCAAAAATAGTATGAAATGTCCCCATAACATCTGTGAAGATGGTATCCGAACGTGACTCAACCTGGACAATTCTTAGAAGTGTCCAGGAAAACGCAAAAGTGTCCAGTAAGTAAGTATTAAATCCCATTACATATCATAATATAATATAGAACATATTTTTTTCTGCAAAGATAAACTAAGGAGGTTATTGGCAGATAAAGGCCATTAATAAAAAGAAGGTCCCATAGAGGTTGACGTGTCCAAATTGCACTTATATTGCACGATGTAAAATGGCGGCAAACTCGGTTCATTTGTATTTTTTACTATTTTGATACTAATTAGGGATTAGGAATTCGATACTAACAGAAGAAAAAGACGAATAAAATAAAATATTCACAATAAACATAAATGGTTTTATTTTTGCGAAAAGCACTATACATACGTGCCATCCGCCTACGTTTTACTTAGCTATAGGCCGGCTTAATCATACTCGTCCAGGATGGCTTACTTACTGCTCTCTGCAGTAATGTACTATTGAGTATGTAGTATGTAAGTATTGCATATGCGCACACATCTAGATGCAACGATACATCCACACTACTCACTTATACCATTGTATTCCAGAAGTATAATTTATAGTTATAACTTTTTCTTTTTGATGATCCTTTAGACTCTTTTTATTAGTTTATTGTTGTTATTTAAGAGTAATTATCTTGGTTACTAACAGTTATGTGTACACCAATTCAATATTTTGTCAACAATAGTACAGAAGCTGTTGCCTATCTTACTTAAGCCTAGTTAAGGTAACAGTAACAAACATATAATGTAAAACCTAAATTGATAAATAAATAATTCTTATTCTTATTCTTATTATACTGTATGTATACGATTGTTTACAAAAACGCGACTTTGTTCCTGATAACGGAAATAGCATAGGTACAACAAACCTGCCGATATTACGTCGCGTTTTGGCGTCAACCGAACTTCGGTCGGGCGTATTCGGCAGCTAATCGTCATTTATCTGTCTGCGTCCGACGTAAAATCAGCCGCGGCACTTCATCGCGTAATTTCGGTGTGTCGACTCACTAATTTCCTCATTCATAAAACTTATCAAACCTGTGATATCTAAAATGTGCTTTGTCCTTTTCTCACAAACACATTTTTCAAAGTGACAGACAAAGACAAACGAATTATAACGGCATTATAGTTAAAATAGGTGTGTCTAATCACACTGTGCCGAAGATAAGCGACCGAAGATAGGCAGGATTAGGGCTGCAATGCTATTTGAATTACTGACGACCAAAATGCCGAAATTACGTTACGTTATAGCGTACAGCAAACTTTGGTCGGGCTTAAGGGATTAAATATGGCCAGCACCAGGGGGCGCGAACAAACAAATGCATCTTTAGCTTCAATTCTAGGCTACTAGATAACATAAAAATGTAGGATAAATATATGTTATAAAAGGTCTATTAGAGATAAGAATGGTCTTTTAAAATTACCATATAACTGATATATTTAATACTTAAAAATATTTTTCGCAATGCATTATTATTCAACTAAATGAACAAGCGCTCGGAGA
This sequence comes from Argyresthia goedartella, assembly GCA_949825045.1. Lineage (NCBI taxonomy): Eukaryota > Metazoa > Arthropoda > Insecta > Lepidoptera > Argyresthiidae > Argyresthia > Argyresthia goedartella. The sequence continues at coordinate 25,888,097 of OX463832.1, forward strand.
CGAAATCAGTTTCCTATATGAAACTTACACGCAAAAATAGGTAAACAAAATGGAAATTTTTTAGTTGTTTTATTTTATTTTTAATTTTATTATTACAGGAGTTTAGTAATATTTTCTATAATTTTCTTGGTCTCGGAGCTCGGGCTGCCCCGCGGGGCTCTGCGCGGGAGCATGCGTCAGCCTGCTTCGACGCGATGCGACGGATATTTGTTTTCTTTGTCTAATTTTCAATGCCATTGGCCCATGTTCAGCCCTTAAGTTCAGCGGCAACTTATACTGTAGAGCTCACATTATACGCGATCGAAGTTCGCTTCGGTTGCCAAAACCTCTGCTGAACGAGACACACAAATTTTACATATTAGCCGTATACGTCGGAACGTAAAATCTGCTGCGGAATCACGCCGAACTTCGGTGGCGTATCTTTGGCATAGTGTGTTTAAACACCTTTAAGTACCTTAAATAAGAATGATAATTTACTTGTTGAGCACTGTACATTGCATGGGTAATGTGAATTTAATGAGCTTGCTATATATTTCATTGGTCTTTGAATGTACTAAAAGTCCAGCTGTTTCCTTTTAGAACCTCGGGTTGCAGGCACAGATTCTCCCACGTCCAGCCAGATGTGATGTTTTATACGTATTTTTTAAACCCTCGCAAGCGAAACCTTATTAACCATCCTTTTTGGAGGAAATTCAATTTTACTTCCCAGCAATGGGTTGTGGCCACCCCTGGGAATCGAACTGTGTTGTTGTTGTTCAAAACCAACCCCTAATCCGAGAGTGTTAGCGTTGAGAGTTCGGAGATCAAACTTCACGTGGTGTCGTTTCAATCGTGCAGAATATTGTACTCGTATTAGAGTGGCCATGGTTTGAATTTTCGCAGGACTTTGCTATACGTTAGTAGATAAATACGGCTATTATTTTATCCACATCAAAAATACTGATTTCCACAGCAAAAAAGGATCAGCAAAAACACTTTTTATGTTTTAAGTATTTTAGTTGTTCTTACATGTTCAACCTAATACTTCGCTTCGCTCACCCCCTTTACCCTTCACCTCAGCTACCGCAGTATTTTGCCCTGATATTTGCTGTAAAAATCTGTACATTTGCTGTGCAAATCAGTATTATTGATGTGCAGTTTAATATATCCCGATAAATACTAGTGGCTCTAAGAGTTGTAGACCTAACGAGCGATAAAGGAAATTTGAGTTGTTTTTAATTATTATCCCCTCACACCTGACATTATTATAAATACAAATATTCCGTCTGCATTTTCTTCCAATACCACATACAAACTTATGAATACATTTATTTATTTATCACTACACTGGTTACTTACATGGATTATGAATATAGCCGCAGCAATAACTTTGTAAACTACATTTTGCTATCTAAAATCCAAACTATTGACTTTTACCCTAATTTAGATAGTCTATGTAATTTTAACAACCTCCACAAATTCAACAATACTCCATTTGTTTAAATCCAACAAGCCGTTTAAGTTGAAGTGTTTTTTTTCAGAAGTTTCAACTTCATATCTCCGCCATTTTGTAAAACTGATGGCCGATTTCACCAACGATCCCTATCTTTTAGGGGACACTTTCTTTCTTTCAGGGGCCTGGCCTTTGTTTCGATTTGCCCTAAGTGTAAGGGTCATCTAGGCTCCTTGGGGACCCCCTAAATATAAGAGTCCGGCCGCCGAAACAATCGCTAAACAGCTAAGAAAAAGAGCTAAGTGTCGCTTAACTGTTGGTGAAATTGGGCATGAATCTACTAAAATAATCTAATTAATTGTCGAACCTGCTCACAAAAATTCATCCGAGAATCAGTTGGGAAATGCGGCCTGTGGAGGATAACATCGGACACACATCCGGACATACGAAGGCATTTTTGCCCAATTCTGAAACGGAGATACTTCGGCGCCTCGCTCGCTCTGTCAAACCTGTATTTACCGGCACATACACTGCTTCTAGCCCCACACCGATTCGAAGCCTCGCTGTGGAGGCAGAACCTAGAACCACGAAGCTACAAAGGTCATCTAGATGATAATAATAATACCTTGGAAACTATTTACATACATTGATCTAGCCCCAAACTAGGATTCCCTGTATCTTGGGTGCTAGACAACGATACACATACTTATATAGATAAATATTATCAATAAACAACCATGACTAGGGTACAAACATCCGTCGTCATCAAACAAATATTTGCCCCCACCGGGACTCGAACCCGGGACCCTTGGCTTCGCAGGCAGGGTCACTGCCGACTCGGCCATTCGGGTCGTTAATATTCGAGTCCCAGTACTGACCATGTAACAATGGGATAAGCTCTGCATCTTAAGAATATTGTACGGACGTTTTAACGGTAATGCATAACAGCGCGGCGTGAGGAAACCCTCATATCTTCATAGTTGCAGCAAATAGTCACGCAAATTGGGCTGTCGAATAATTGTCGAAATGTCTCTCGCTTTGTCTGTTTGTCTAAAACACGAACCTAGATCCTGGCTATGAGATTCGTGAGGTGAACGAAAAAAGCATAGAAGCGCGCTGTTAACAAATTGACATTCTAAAACGGTACAATACGATTAAAATCAGTTAAAGATTCGGCTTTTCTCGGATATCATCGCCTGAATCCGGAGACTGAAATGACACGAAATACATTACCGCGATTTCTTTTAGGTGAGAGAGAGAGATGAGCGATTCACGACAATTTCCGAGGTTGGCCGAATCGTTAACTGATTTTAATCGTATTGTACCAGATATTGAAAAGGGTGAAAGGTTTATTCTCTGTCAAGCGACACTGGGCCAGCCCTGATTGGTCAATCTGTAGACACAGTGAACGGCCATTGGTGCCGCCGGAGCAGGTTCGCATGTCGTCATATTAACCTGCTCATGGCTGCCAACATAAAAAAAAAAAAATACAAAAATGTTTATTGTTTAACAAGGAAAATCATTTACATTGTTTAGGCTGAAGCCTTCTTTTAAGTAAATGTACCTGTACCAGAAGACTTCGCTCTCTCATTCCAAGTCATCTTAGAGTTGAGTTAAACAATTTCTAAAATAATGACAAATAAAGATGTGAAAACATTAATCATACGTTGGTGTGTGATACAAAATTCAAATCGACGTAGTTTACAATAGTGTTATCAATAGTTCTGGCTTATTTTGGGATTGAAATATCGTCCGTAAGTATGTAAGTGTCGATGTGAGTGTGAAATGTGTGTGTGAGGAGGTGTGTGTTTGAGGGTGTGTGCGTGTGTGTGTGTGTAGTGAGTGTGTGTAGGGTGTATGTGTTGTGTGCAAGATGGGGAGTGTGTGTGTGTGTGTGTGCTTGCGTTATCAACCAGTTTGTGATTAGTTTATTTTATTATTTAAGTATTTAGCTGTGAACATATTTAGCTTTTTGTAAATATTATATGGAAATACTATGGTGTAAGTGTTTTAGTTTGTTTATTTAGTATCACATTATTTTCAATAAGAGTTTCGATTTCATTATATGATTTATTCATTAGTTATCTTGTTACTGCTGTCTTACAGTCATAAAGGGTCTTATCATGAATTTTAATATATCTATTTGCCTGATTATACAGGATTGAAGCTCTTTTTGTGATTTGTCTTTCAGCAAACTTTGATTTTACAACGTGATGCGGGACAACCATAAACCATCTCCTCTTTTTAAGTATGTTAGGATCGACTTTGAGTGTCTTATGTGTTTTTAGTATTAGATTTAAAACATACAGTTTCCTTACGGAGAGTACTTCACTAAGTTTATAGAGTTCGTCAGTTGGGAATCTACGTGGTTTAAAGTGTATAACCTTTAGAAGCGTTCTCTGAGCTATTTCAATATCAATCATTTTTGATCTAATAGCCCCACCCCAAATTGGCAAACAGTATGCAATGATGGATTGTGCCAGTGATCTGTATATAGACATCAGCAAACTTCTTGTTGTTATGTGTCTCATAGTTTTAAAGAGCCAGATGAGTTTACGTATTCTGTTCAAAACTAAGTCAATCTGAAAGTGCCAGGATAGACGTTGATCCAGCATAACACCTAAGTATTTTGTATGTGTCACTTTTTCGATCAACGGACACGAACAATAAGAGGCAAGATTATGGTAACTGCATTCTTACTTTAAAATTTGCTTCTGGTTGTGTGGATACGTGTGGGGTAAAACATATGTAGTTTGTTTTAGATGTATTCAACGTAAGAAGGTTATTCCGTAACCAGGTACTAACCTCAGCAAGACCTGCCTCCGTACTCTCGCGAACATCATTCCATGAGGTCCCAGTAAAGACTATCGCTGTATCATCAGCATTAGAAAAGACCTGCCCCTTTGCTATATTAATGTTGCACAAGTCATTTATATATATTAAAAACAACGTAGGGCCTAGGACGCTGCCCTGTGGTACCCCAAAAGTAATATCCGTGTCGCTGCTGATGTTTTGACCTATCTTAACTCTCTGTTTTCTATTCTTTAGATAGCTTGACAGTAAAGAAAGTGAATTTCCCCTAATACCTACATTTTCTAGCTTCCGGATGAGGATAGGCACTGACACGGTGTCAAACGCCTTTTTTAAATCAAGGAAGACTGTCATGCATTTAAGTTTTTTATCGACATTTTCCACTATAAGTGATGTGAGTGCTGTGACAGCGTCCTCTGTGGATAAGCCTTCCCTAAAACCAAATTGCGATTTTGAGAGTATGTCAAATTTCTGTAAGTAGTTTATCAATCTGCAGTTTATTAGTTTTTCGAGTATTTTCGATATAGACGTAAGAACGGATATGGGGCGATAGTTTCCAGCTTCCCCCTTGTCCCTACTTTTGTAAACTGGTGTGATTATAGATTGTTTCATAGATACAGGGAATTCTCCATACTCAAAGCACACGTTTGCCAGGTGGGAGATGATAGGCACAACTATAAATCTAGCTTGTTTTAGGAATTTTGTCGTGATACCGTCCCACCCTGGCGCACTATCTGCTTTAAGACTCATAAGTATCGTGTCTACTTCTTGATAGTCCGTGTCGAGTAGAGTGAAAGATTGTAGTTGCGTATTAGGTAATTTCACTTCCTTATTTTGATTCATTGGATTATTTATGATCTCTTCAGCAAGCTTCTTCCCTATATGAGCAAAATAATCATTTACAGAATTTACTGATTCGTCTGTTGTTGATTTGTATCTTAGCAGATCAAAGTTTGTGATTTTACTTGGTTTGTAGTTGCTAATTTTGTTTATAGCTTTCCATAAAGACTTTGGGTTATTACTACTTTTTTCTATTTCTTCCCTTTCATACTTCCTCCTCAGTTTCTTAATTAAATTATTACAAAAATTCCTATATCTTCTGAATGTGATTTTAAGTGTTTCATTATCTGGATTAGAACGAAGTTTTTTTTGGATCTTATTTCTATTTTTAATACATTGTAGTATGCCTGGGGTTATCCAGGGTTTAATGATACGTTTACTCTTAGTAATTTGTATTATACTTGTGTTGTCCTCTAATGATTTAGTTATGTTACTCACTAATTTATCAGTAATTTTATTAGGGTCCATTTCTAGTGTTAAGTCTGATAGGTTTATATGTTTTAAAGTCTCAAGTGCCCCATCATAATCAATAACAGTTTTAGTTTTTTGACTGCGACTTTCCGTTTGAATTTTAGACAGTTTTAATAAGATCATTGCATGATCCGTTATCGTCGTGTCCAAAACAGCAATGAAAGCACTACTTTTTGTTTTATCAATATTCAGGTTAAAGTGGTCTAAACAGCTATTTTCCCTGGTCGGTAGTGAGTGCCCTGGTAGTAAACCGTGGGCAGCCAACATGTCCAGGTAATGTAGTCTATTTGTGCGTTCTTTTGCTGTTTCACTTGATCTAGGTATTATATTTATGTTAGTGTCTCCTGTGATTATAATATTTTTGATTGATTTTAGTGTCTCTAAATGTGTATTTAGAGATTCTAGGAAAGGATCCATATTATCGTTTGAGGGTGAGCGGTATATACCTAACACTACCATGTTATCAAGAGTAATCTCTAAACATGATGCATGGACCAGTACTATTTCCCGAACACTGGCTCTGCAGCCATCTTTAACGTATGCGACAACGCCATCGTTCTGATTCAAATGGTTTGTCGTAGAAAGTGATGAGTATGGTATAACATTAGGCAGATTTTTGTGTTTATCAATTCTACATTCTGTTAAGACCATAACATCAACTGCGAAGTTTAATTCGTGCAGGTTTATTTGTAGGTCACTAGTGTTTGCATATATGCTTCTAATATTTTGAGAAAGTATTGTGATGTCCGAAGTTTTAATATTGATCATTTTATTAAGGTCCTGAATGGTACATTTAATTGACTCTGCTATTTCTATTTGATCTATATCTTGAAGTCTAGTCGTTAAATTAGCCATTTGTAAGGTGTTGTAGGGTCCGGTGGTGTTCTACTGCAAATAGTTTCAGGATATAAGTATAAACTGGTAGTTCTGGGGTATGTGTGTATGTATGTGTTAAGGGAGGTGTGTTTGTTATGTGGTTGTTGTAATGAGTATTTGTGTTTGTTTGTTTTTTCAATGTGTACTTAACTAGTATTAAATATAAGATGAAATTAAGCTTCATTAAATACCTTCTACCTGTAGCTAGTCATTTAGTGACGTTCATAAGACGTTGTACTTGCTCCTCACTGGTGATGTTAATGAACGGTGATTGCTCATCCTTCCTTACATTCACCTTTCCGTAAGCGGTCCAACAGAATTTATAAGCTTTCGATTTTGCTAGGTCTCGAGCGAGAAAATAAAGTCGCGCTGTTTTCGGTGTTAGTTGCTCAGCGATGAAAATTGGCTCGTCTGATTTTTCTGTGATTCCGAGGTGTCTAGCACAGAGCTTGGCCGACTTATTTTTGGAGTTATACTTTTTTGCGGCAAACAGGATGTCCTTTTTTACCAAGGCGGACTGCAGCTCGATAACCACTGTTTTGTTGTGCTCCTTTTTCTTCACGCGAAATATGTCTCGTACATCCTTATTTGAGAAGTCATGAACATCAATTGTTTTGGAAAGTTCCTGTGTCATTGTCAGTAGGTCCTGTTGAGTTTCGTCCTTCTTGTATAGGACGTTTCTAATTTCAATACATGTCTTTCTACTTTGCCTATGCATATCTTCCAGTTTATCTTTCAACAGTGTTATATATTCTCGGTCTTTTCTTTTTTCAGATTCCATCATATCAAGCTTCTTTTTGAGGTCTTCATTCTGCTCACTAAGAATCGTCAGTGAGTTTTCTATGTTGTTAATGGACTGGCGAATTTCCTTTGTTACGGATTCTCGATCTTGTCTCTCGATGAAAGATTCGAGCATAGCTTTCATTTCCTCCTTAAATTCACCATAGTCTTTTTCTTCATTTCTTTTTCTCTTGGGTTGTCTTGATGCTACAAAATTTGTCGGGGTATGGTTCTGTATGTCCATTGATGAAACGTCTGTCTCTGAGTACGACTTATTTAGAGAGGTATCCATTTTGTATTTTCCGTTATTAGGCGAGTCGTGAGTCGTAGCGTCTAGTACTTGTATAAATAATAGTTCGCGGAACACTGGCCTGTGCTACGTCGTGTCGCCGCGTAGCAGATATTGCCCGTAGCAGCCAGTAGCGTAGCAGTTGTGCGCCTGCGACGGGTGAGTAGGACAGCAATATTGCTATCTCGGATACCCGAGGTGTGTGAGGCGGGGTGCAGAGGAGAGCGGTACCCACGGCTCTCGGGGCGTCGAAGGTCATCCAGCGCCTTTCACTTTCGCAATTAGATACAGTTATAACCACTCGTTGATTTGAATAAAGGTTAATTTAGGATACAGCATATTTATGACCTATGATTAAAACTGGACACACGTCTGCTTGCGATCAAGACTCGGACGAGAGGGGAAACGAAAACAAGTACACGTTACTTTAGAACTACTGAACCGATATTAATAAAATATATCTAAGAACCAGTTATGTCTACGAACAACTACAAAAAACACTTTAAAATCCATCCACATGTTTGACCGCTATTGATAGTGAAGCTGGTAACTTTCTAACTACTGAACCGATTTTAACAAAACATATTTAACCAGTCAGCCATCCCAAAACTAAACTGAGAAAATTATACTTGAATCTTGCAGGAAATATCCTTACGGTCAATTTGATCTGCAATCATCCTGACTTAAGTAGTAAATAAAACTCAGTTCAAACACAATTTCTTTCGGGAGAAAATTTGCTTAAAAAATCTCACAATAACAAATCGCTAACTTTGACATTCATATTTTTAAATAGTGTTGCTAATATGGACACGAAAAAGGTCTTTGAGTAAATATGCTACATATTGACAAAGAGAATGGGTTTATGTAGTATGGAAAATTCGCTCTATTTTATTGTTTACGAACGAAAATAGTTTGCGCCTCCCTAAACACGTTCGGCGACGGCCATTTTGGTACTTTCGGAACGTTGGGCGCTTCAGTGGCTAACCATCGCCGTAAAGTCTACTACCAACTATAAAAATGCGAATTGGAATCCGTTCACCCGTTTTACCAAAATTCCTTGTTAGGCTGAGACAACTTTCGCACTACTGAACCGATTTTACCAAAACATATCTAAGAGCTGTTCAGGTCCGCCCCACCCTGGTTGGGCTGGTCACAGGAAGATGCATAGAGTATGAAAAACATAGAGTGAAGATACTGAATCTTTAATAGACCGAGCGAGCGAAGGGCTCTATTTCGACAAGATAGGAGGCCGATTTTGCTTTCGTCTGTCTCTATGTCTCGTGTCTGTCAGTTCCGGTCTAGGGGCCACAGTTTTCAAGCTCCTCACAAAACTTGGCGCACGTGTTCCTTGAATTAAAAGACTTTTTTATCAAGAGCTTTTCTCGATTTTCTCCTTGGGGGGGAGTTATGACGTCATATTTTTTTAGTATTGTGTTTTTTTTTTCTGAAACCTATCGTGTGGTGTATCAAATTAACGGGTTATATGAGCCGGTTCTAAAAATAAACTAAACCTTTCGGCCGCCTGTTTTCTAAAAATATAAGAAATATTTTCAAAAGACGACGAATTAGTAAAGAGGATCTATACAGACCATGAGAGTGTGTGTAATGTAAAATTGACTTTTCACGAATATATAGACTATAACTTCGTGATAGACTATATATTCGTGAAAAGTCAATAGATTATATTTTAAATCGCAAAATGTAGTTTACAAAGTTATTGGTGCGGCTACTTTACTACTTGATTTTGATTGAATCTAAAATACTTACCTATATGTTGGTTCACAGTCCCCCTGTTAGCGAGGTCTACTGCCCACAGGGCCACTAGTGTAGAGTCCACACAGTCAATTACAATATAAATTGGCACATGACATGGATAGTCAGAAGAACGAGGCTAAGTGCTAAATAGCCAGGGAGACGACTGTAGGTTTCAGAAAAAAAAAACACAAAAATTATTGACGTCATAATTCCCCCCCCCCCCCCCCCCCCCCCAATACAAAAGCTTTTCTCAATTTTTCAAGGGAAAATTGAGAAAAGCTCTCGACAAAAAAACTTTTATTTCAAGGAACACGTGTGCCAAGTTTTGTGAGGATCGCTTGAAAACTGTGGCCCCTAGACCGGAACTGACAGACACGAGACATAGAGACAGACGAAAGCAAAATTGGCCTCCTACCTTGTCGAAATGGAGCCCTTCGCTCGCTCGGTCAACAAAATGGAAATGGGCTGATGGACGCCATGCGGTGTGCATCGCTCCAGCGAAAGGAAAGGGGACCCCAGAAATCTGCGAAATACCCAGCTGCACCTGCTGTACAATTCACCTAATAGTGCTAGGTGCCTAACCACACAATTTTCAACCTTCTGACTCTGAGCTCAGACCTTATAGAACGTTAAAGGCGGCTGCTGTTGCGTGTTACTGATCTGATTACGGCTTAAATAACAAATACTGACAGCCATTTTTAGGGTTCCGTAGAGAAACAAGGAACCCTTATAGTTTTGTCAAGTCTGTCTGTCCGTCCGTCCGTCCGTCCGTCCGTCCGTATGTCACAGCAACTTTATGCAGAAACTATAAGGACTACACAGTTGAAACTTGGTATGTAGATGTATTCTGTGAACCGCTATACGATTTTCATAGCTCTTCTCCACAGATTCCGCCATTGGGTTAGTGAACTCACCCAAAAAAATGTAATGACGGATCTAAGTGATGTAACAACATCCTATGGAAATAAATGATTTTTGATTTTGATTTTGATTTTGATACAAAAATTAAAAAATTCACATAATTAAAAGGGGTTTTTAAAAAATATTTTTTTTCATCAAACCTATAGATAAGTGTCTGTAGATAAGTCTTTAAAATGACGTATCTGAAACCATTTTTCCTCTAAGATCGTTAAAGAGACAGACCCTTTTAAAATGGAAAAATGTGTTTCCTCCCCTCTAATTTTTAAAGTAAGAGAGTGAAATATCTACAAAAAATATATGCTATGTATCTCAATATACACTTTCAACGAAAATTGGTTTGAATACATAACATTTATTAAAAACCGCAAAGATAACTTTGTCATTAATACAAACACTATGAAAAACAAAGTTACAACACAAACATCCAGTCACATAATTACTTGCATAATTACTGGCTACAACGGAAACTTTCATGGGCGAGTCCGACTCGCACTTGGCCACTTTTTATTTATCATACCCGGATCGAGATATCACGTGACACTCGTATCGATTCAGCGAGTACAACATCACTTATGCAGTAGATCGGATAGACTCAAAAAAATAAAAAATAAACGACTACAAATTCATATTCTTTATTGAACGGAAAACAAATTTTAAAGTTACATGAAAACTTACGCACACCTATTTGTTCATTTATACACAGGCACATGCATTGCTTTCATTGGGTATCTTAGTGTGGGGCCCCACACTAAGATACCCTGTTTCGGATACGGTGCGGACTCAAGTTTGGTTTTGTATGGTGGCGACGCGTGTGTGTGTGTGTAAATTTTACCCGTTTCGGTACCTACTTACATGTCTAGTTCATACCTCATGCTATACAATTATCATTTTACGATGTTTTATCATTGAATACATCAGACTAATCAAGAAAAATGCAAAAAATAATTTTTGTCGGCTAGCTTGTATGTGATGAATCACTGCGCGACGCGTAGGATACGTATCCTACGCGTTACTTTTGACACACTCAACGCAAGTACATTTATTTATTTTTATTTATTTATACAGTCTTAGGAGGATCTACAGCAAAATATAACATTTTAACATGGTCTAAATGAATAAAACAATGCTAATTATAGGTCCCCGCAAATAGAAATTGAAAAACAAACAAATTGCCGCACCGGCACTGAAAGGAACCATAAAGGATGGTATACATATCAACAATGAAAGTAAGTTGTAACTCTTGTAAGTTGACAATATGTGATTATTAACATAAGGTTTAAATGTGAAAGTAAAAGGGTAAAGCAAATATAACTTAGAAAGCAAATTAGTTAAGAAGGGCGCGTACGGGGGGAGTTCCTATGTAGATTTTTGACAATTACACTGTTATTTTGATTACTGATTATTTTGAATTGTGAATTAAGTAAGTATCTGTAAATTTTGACATTAAGTAATTTGAATTTCAATTTGGTCATTTACAAAGGATTTAAAAAATATTATTGTTATCTTATAAAATGTTAGGTAGGTACTCAATTAAAATTAATTTGGATGCCCAGCGACGGCTAAATGTGTGAGACTTATATATTTAAGAACTTTATGTAACCACATTTATAGCAAATAAATGAATCTTTGAATCTTTGAATCTTTGAATATGAGCTATTGGCAAAGTGTTGACAAGCCAACAGTCGTTTGACAGAGGGAACACTAGAGCAGAACAGGTCTATATTCAAGTGGGCAGGCAGACGATTGAAACTGTCGCAAGCGCGTATAAGAAACGAATTCTGTCTGTAGTTGGTACGTGCACGTTGAATGTGAATAGTAGGCGTGTATTCGTACTTAGGCCAATATGTGATAACAATTCACTACATACTTAACTATACACCGAGGTACGTCTTTTCTGAGGCCGGTGTTTCTTTGATGATACACCCACCTTATGTCCAAGGGCCGGTGTATAGTTGAGTGTACACCGTTTTATAAATTTCATAGGGCGATTCGATAGGGGGCTGGCCCTGGAGAATACGCCAATATTTCTTGGTTGGAAATATGTTCAATAAAAAGTGACCAAGCGCGAGTCGGACTCGCCCATGAAGGGTTCCGTTGTAGCAAGTAATTATGTGACTGGATGTTTGTGTTGTAACTTTGTTATCTTTGCGGTTTTTAATAAATGTTTTATATTTTAAAAACTGCTTATTTTATTTTGTTTGTATTGTGTATTGAGATACACAGCATATATTTTTTGTAGATTTTTCACTCTCTTACTTCAAAAGTTAGAGGGGGTGACACATATTTTTCCACTTTGGAAGGGTCTGTCTCTTTAACGATTTACTTTGAGGAAAAATGGTTTCAGAAACCTCAACGTCATTTTTAAAGATTTTTCTACACTGGACATCCCAGACTATTTAGGTTTGATGAAAAAATATGTTTTTGTTTTCAGTTCCATTTATGGGGAGCCCCCTTTAATTATTTTAATTTTCGTATAGAAATCGCATAGCAGTTCACAGAATACATCTACATACCAAATTTCAACTGTTTAGTCTTAATAGTTTCTGCATAAAGCTGCTGTGAGATAACGAAGGACGGACGGACGGACAGGCAGACTTGACGAAACTATAAGCGTTCCTTGTTTCTTTACATAACCCTAAAATTTAAACAGTTTTGATAAAAAATTAAAATTGACATTAATACACCGGCCTGGAAAGACATAGCTCGGTGTGTAGTTAAGTATACACCGGCGCTGAGTGTGTTAAGTCGCCGCCACACAAAATCTTACTCTAGTTGACGTTTGACGACCCGAATGGCCGAGTCGGCAGTGTCCCTGCCTACGAAGCCAAGGGTCCCGGGTTCGAGTCCCGATGGGAGCAAATATTTGTTGATGAGAACGGATGTTTGTGCCCTAGTCATGGTTGTTTATCTATCTAAGTATAATATTTATCTATATAAGTATGTGTATCGTTGTCTAGTACCCAAGATACAGGTAATCCTAGTTTGGGGCTAGATCAATGTGTGTAAATTGTGTCCAAGGTATTATTATTATTATGGTACTACTTGAAGGCGACTCGATCGAGTTTCATACGCGTCACGCAGGCGGGTGTTGTCAAATGTTGAAGCAGCAATGTATGTGCCTATGAAAATTGTATGTTTATTGACCGAGCGAGCGAAGCGTCCCCGTTTCGTGTGAAAGAATATACCCTAATTAAGAATGGGAAATATTAAACTGCGCATCAAAAATACTGCTTTGCACGGCACATATCAGGGCAAAATAATGCGGTAATGATCCCCTTTATCCTTCGTGTTAGGTTGAACATGCAAGAACAACAAAAAATACTAAAACATAAACTTAAGTTACACATAAAATATTTAAAATATAAAAAGTGTTTTTTCTGATTCTTTTTTGCTGTGCGAATCAGTATTTTTGAAGTGCGATTAAATACTAGCCATTAATAATTAATTCTGTAACACTTCTATAATAGTAGTTTATAAAACTGTTGCGTAATGAGAGGTATTAAAACAAGAGTGTGTGTTTTAAAAACCGAGACGTAGGTGATCTTTTTAATAGCATCACACGAGTGTTTGTGACCGAGCGACGAAGCGTCTCCGTTCCCGAATGGCCGAGCTGGCAGCGACCCTGCCTACGAAGCCAAGGGTCCCGGGTTCGAGTCCCGGTGGGGACAAATATTTGTTTGATGAGAACGGACGTTTGTACCCTAGTCATGGTTGTTTATCTATCTAAGTATAATATTTATGTATATAAGTATGTGTATCGTTGTCTGGTACCCAAGATACAGGGAATCCTAGTTTGGGGCTAGATCAATGTATGTAAATAGAGTCCAAGGTATCCGGGTAAATGCCCGTGCCCCTTGGTGAGTAGCCCATTTATTATTTATTTATTTTGGTCCGCGAGTCGCTCCCTCACTCGGCCGAGATGCTTCATTTTGAAAGTCAGACAGACAGAAAGACAGACACGGTTTTTTACTCTCCCATATTTCCGCGAACCCATGCTCACCCTACACTTAGTGACGTTTTCTTGGTAATCCAATAACCAGACAACACAGAGTGCAATTTGCTTTAATAATTTAAAGTTTAGTTTGCAATAAGAGCTCTTCTCTGTGACGGCGGGGGGCGTGTTTGATCAGTGATTTATGGGGGAATATGGACCTTAACCTGTACTGGGTGAGACGATATCTCATTGAATGATTAATACCCCGGGTAACAACCAGCTTTTAGTATCCCGTGGGTAGAATCTCTTTCGAAGAATATTTCTTACCCTTTTTTAGGGTTCCGTGCCCGAAGGGTGCCAAACGGGACCCTATTACAAAGCCTCCGCTGTCCGTCTGTCCGTCCGTCCGTCCGTCACAGGGCTCTATCGGATCAACCGACATAGGGTAGAGAGCTGAAATTTCCACAGAGGGTGTGTTTCTATTGCCGCTATAACAACAAATAATTAAACACACCGATTTTTAAGAATGAAAAGAAGTTCCCATACAATAACTTATTGGCATGGCAATTTTCTTAGCCATTTTGTTTTATTTGTTTATTGGTGAAAATTGGACTCTCCCGATGTTATCGGAAAAGATATTTAATCATAGTTATTGTATTGCTCAGTTATTCGTCTATATACGATTAATAATTGCTCATTCGAATTATAATAAATTATATTTAGTTTTTTATCATATTTGTTTTTATTTCTGTAAATAAAGGTATATACTCAATTTCAATCACTTCCGGTTTCAATGAGCAAAGATTTTCCTTAACCTGAGTACATAGTTTAATACTTACATACTGCATACTCAATAGTACATTACTGCAGAGACCAGTAAGTAAGTCATCCTGGACTAGTATGATTTAGCCAAGTTACATTGGTTAATAAAGGCATAAGCTATAAGCCATCGTCGTTGGACGTTTAGTTATAAATAATCGATTAATTTTGTTCGGTGAAGTACAAAATCTATCAGATGACTTATGAAGTCACAATTAGAGAACACATTACTATATAGTTAGTGGCCCTGTGAGCTGTAGACCTCGCTTGTGTCACTTTCTCTAAATAACGCATACAAACTTATTAATGCATCTGTTTACGTACATGGAGTATGAAAGTAGCCGCACCAATAACTTTGTAAACTAAATTTTGCTGTCTTAAAACCCTACCTACCTATTGACATCTCACTTAAAGCGACTTTGTAGAAAAAGGGATATTACAATGTTCAAGATTACTTAAATGTATGGGGACTGTATGGGGTTAATCCGGCTCAACACCGACCTTGCTGTTAATAAAGTTGTAAATATTTATTCCTGCTTATTAATCATAATAATTAATATTCTAATATTTGTATTAGTCAAGCACAATCAATTTTTAAAAGAGATCTACAAATCAATCTGTAGGAGTTTCTACGCCCTTTGGTCCAATGTAGAGCAGAGGTAAAAATGACGTTTGCTAAGTATATGTAAATATCTACAGTAATAAAGACATTTGACTTTGACTTTGGTAAAGTCCAAACCCCATGAAAAAAACTGCCTTATGCCCGTTAAAGAGTTAAGTAACAGTTAATTCTTATGTTTAGGTTTTGTAATTACAGTATTTCTCATAAGAATCATAGAACAGCGAGTAGATCGTAATATGCCTGTTCAATCAAATAAACTGGTTGCTCAAGTCTACAGCTACTTACCCGAATGGCCGAGTCGGCAGTGAGCCTGCCTAAAAAGCTTAGCTTCGCAGGCAGGTCCCGGGTTCGAGTGCCGGTGGGAGCAAACATTTGTTTGATGAGCACGGATGTTTCTACCCTAGTCATGGTTATTTATCTATCTAAGTATAATATTTATCTATATAAGTATGTGTATCGTTGTTTAGTACCCAAGATACAGGGAATCCTAGTTTGGGGCTAGATCAATGTGTGTAAATAGTGTCCAAGGTATTATTATTATTATTACTTAGACTTTGTATAGCACGTGAAAATTGGACATCCCCTTTTTATCCAAGAAATCGTCAGTCTTTATTATCACAACTGCGAGAGTAAAACACCCGATTACCAATTCTGCTTAGTTTTTGAGAAATTAAATTAATTAGCTATTGACTGAGCTAGAATGTCTGGTACTGCCTAGCTAAGTCTGGAATTTCGGAGACTACTAATAAACATAAACATTTACATACAGGCACATTCATTGCTTCTGTCCCCACACTAGGATACCATGAGTCGTGGGAACCAGAAACAGCGACGTCGCACACATATAAACATCCAAGACCTGTTTTTTTTTCTGTACCCCCAGCTGGGGATCGAACCCGGGACCTCTCGCATGGTAGCCAGAGCCACAACCGCTGCGCCACAGAGGTCGTCGTAATGTACGTAATTAAGACAAATTTTTTTTCTTTGCAAATCCAACCCCCAGAAACGCCAAAAACAGCGAAATTGGCGGAGTATTGTCAAATTGATGGAAAAATCTGCCAGTTTTCCACAATATTCGGTGACTCAATAAGCTTACTTTTTGTAGAAAATCATAAGAACATGAAATCACAGCATTTCTCGTAATTGTCAGTAAATAAATATAGTAATCTGCCTGCGTATTAACTGTTTGGTTCACTTTACATCTTCTGACTAAGCTCGACTGAGACAGTTTGAACCTGTATTTAATTATTTATTAATCATTGTTCAAAATATAGTTTACAATTCGATTAATCTACAGGAAACTTCGTCAATAACTTAAAACTAAACTTAAACACTTGCTAAACTACAAGATATGGCAGGGAAACAACTTAAAAATTATATGCTTCCAAATAATAATAACCTACTTAAATAATAACTAGTTAAATAAATAGTTTGAACTAGGCTGTACCTATACTAAAGTACTTAGTTAAGACATTTTAGCACCGCTTAGATCTGTGCAAAACCAGTAGAAAATAGTAATGGACATAACAGTGCAGAAAAGAAAACACCATGAAATAATTGGTAAATACCAAATAATGCTAATAAACTTTCAATAAAAGCATTCCTTACTCAAAACAATCCTTCTTCCTTTAAAATATCGGAAACGTTTAACCGGAAACCGACTTTTATTTCTTACTGAGAACAAGCTGCCAGCATCCTACCGTTGCCACAAAAAGGCTAAAATAACAAGCAAATGGTGTACCTGCGTATTCTTGCGACGAACCAACGAATCCGCTCGATTAAGCACACAATGATTTATTTTATTACAAGAAACACATCCCCGAACTGCACTCAAAGCAGTGTAGCCATTTTGGCCTTCAGCGAATTTCTAATTTTAACACCATTCAACTATTCCGCACTGCAACAAGGTCTCCAAACACCGAAAGGGCTACTTGAACACGTAACAGGAGACTAATAATACGCTGGAGAAGGGATTTTTATTTAAAAACCCACGGGGTTTTTCAGGAAAGGTTGTAAAACCGAATACGCGTGCGTGCCTTCCGGAGGCTTGAACCAATTTTCAGTCCAGTCGTCGATAGCGCCTGCCTCACCCACTCCAATATTTCTGGGGTGTAGACAGAGAGGGAAGTACGCGCCAGTAAGGGACAGATATAGGGTTTTTCCGCGTTTCGTTATCCAGCGATTTTTCATGGAAAGTGTACGGGAAACTGAGAATGTTGGAAACGGAATTCTACAATTTCTGTAGTTACTTTGTAGTATTTGTGTCATAAGGGCCTATTATATTGTCATATGATGAGCATTTATCTTGGATTCAATTATAGTTTTGTCTCTGTCACCCCTATATAAGTTCTGTGTGAAAGATAATGGTTTTGAATCCAAGATAAATTCTCATTTAAATATTTAAATGACAATGTAATAGTCCCCTACGTTTGATAGAAGAAATCTCTATTTACCCGACTACGGCGAAACCAAAAGGCGAAATATAATAATCATAATAAAACCTTGGACTCTATTTACACACATTGATCTAGTCCCAAACTAGGATTCCCTGTATCTTGGGTACTAGACAACGATACACATACTTATATAGATAAATACTATACTGAGATATACAAACAACCATGACTAGGGTACAAACATCCGTTCTCATCAAACAACTATTTGCCCCCACCGGGACTCGAACCCGGGACCCTTGGCTTCGTAGGCAGGGTCACTGCCGACTCGGCCAAATCTGCAAATACCTCATCTTCTCCATAGATCTTCAGAGCTGCGTAAAGAGGCCAGTGCCCTGTCTCGAAAAAGGTGATCACTTAAGATAGATCTCATTGGATGGGTCAGCACCGGAGGAGCGCCAAACCACTGGGCCACGGAGCTCTTTTTGTCTGGATATAACCGTTTGCTCTGTGCACCCTTTAAAAATAATGACTAATAATTTGTAGGTACCTAACCTAACATACTCTAATTGAAATCCCTAAGGCCGTAGGGCCCGACCCCTGTTTTTTCGCCATGCATCAAACGTCACAGCTAAGCCAATTAGGGATCAAGCCAGTATTGCGATGGCTATGACATCATTTGATTATGTCATGTCCCCCAAAGTTATTATGAGACGAGAGTGAAAAATTTGCATATGGATGTGTATTGTTCAGAGTTTTGGATGGAAATTTTATTAATCCGGTGCAAACGTATGGAATTTAAGATAAGGGTTACAAAACGCCTTCCATTGTCGTCATAGCAAAGTTGCAGCGACGCGAAATTATTTTGCGGAAGTTAAAACGAAGGCGCTCTTGAGTTACACCACAGATGTTAATATAATGCTTTTCACATAACATGCTCTAAAAGCTAGAGTTTTTTATGCGCGTAGGCGATCTAGAGTCGCTTTTAATGTTCTAGTGCATAAGGTATATTCTTTTTCTAGGACTAAGATAATCAGGCCCAATAACGTCGCAGAATAAAATCGTTATTTAATTTTAATCTAAATAATTTTCGTGTTTTCTATCGTTAATTTAATAAAACCAGATAAAGCAGTTGTCATTTATTATTTAAAAACACAAAGAAAAGTTTTTACCACTTGGCAGCAAAAAATACGGATATCGCAGGCTTTGTTGATGTGAACGAGAACGAAAACGAGACGTGTTTTACACGGTTAGCACATTCCCAAGCATAACGTAAAACCGAATACCACGCGAGCGGAGCCGCAGGCCAAAGCTAGTAAGAAATAAAATTAAAATAAATAATAATGTGAATGTGTTGAGTTACTCCATACTGACCATTATATTACATTAGACACCCAGAGTTATTATATATGTTTGTAATGAATATGGAAAAAGTTCGTCCATCACGGGAATCGAGTCTTGGAAAAATATTTCTGCTTTATACCTGCTGAGACACAGAAAACCTAAAAAGGAACTTTTTTAACAGACGTCACCTAGAGTACTGAAAATCCTATTGTGGGTATTCGTGGGGCAACAACATAAAATTTGCCATAATTATTGTTGACATTAATTCATTATTTTTTCTTTTCCGGCCAGCAGAGAAATGAAAATAGTTATTTTCACACCTTTCATTCGGAAAAGTAAGTTTTGCTCCACGACGAGAGGGAGCAAAATGCTACTTTTCTGTTCAAGCTACTTTTTTAATTTATTTATTGGCATGCAGCTTTTACGCAATGTGCCAATTGAACACAGATTAAAATAATAGAATGTAATTATGAAATAACATTACAATCGACAACGATGACGTAGTCGATTAAAAACGAACATGGTTCAAGTTTTAACTTTAACCATGGGCGTAACCCAGGTAGGGGCAGGGGGGGGCTGCTGCCCCCCCCCCCCCCTAGAAGATAAAATAAAGGTCACCGTTTTTTCAATATACCTAACCGACCATCTTCTCGAAACAGGTATGAGCTGCCCCCCCCCCCCTAGCTGAAAAGCTGGGTACGCCCTTGACTTTAACAACGTTATATCAAAATTTATGAATTTTTCGTAATATTTAAAAAAAAAATACAATTAATTATATGTTTTACTGAAATCAAAACTATCGATGACTGCTATTGTGATATAATGAATATTGATATTCGAAACCATTGTATTATTCAATTCGATTATTTTTACACATTAGTAAAAGTACACAGGAATATTTTATCTGTGGTGACCTTTCCCTAATCCTTCACAATCCATCATTATAAAAAAAATGTTTACGTTGTTCGATTACTGTAAAAGTGGTAAAAGTATAATTCAAAGTATAGTTATTTAATTTTTTTAGAGCAATTTAAATTTTCCTCATAGTCGGTGTGAAAAGTTGAATGTGTCACTCAGGAGCAAAATTATTTTCGTCATGGGCGTTAACGCTTGAATCCTTCGCTACGCTCAGGATTCTGACTTAGAATCCCTCGCTTCGCTCAGGATTCTATCGTAGAGTCCTTCCCTTCACTCTGGATTCAGTGTACCGCCCTCGCCGTAAATACATCATTTTGCTCCCTTGTGACACAAATAACTATTTCACACCTTTCATTCGGAAAAGTAAGTTTTGCTCCACGACGAGAGGGAGCAAAATTCTACTTTTCTGTTCAAGCTATGTACTTTTTTAAATTATTCATTGGCATGTAGCATTTACGCAATGTGCCAATTGAACACAGATTTTAATAAAATAATCGATTGTAATTTCATCGTAGTCGATCAAAAACGAACATGTTTCAAGTTTTAACTTTAACAACGTTGTATGAAAATTTATGAATTTTTCGTAATATTTAAAAAAATGTCACAATAAATTATATGTTTTACTGAAACCAAATCTATCGATAATTGTTAATGTGATATAATGAATATTGATATCCGAAACCATTGTAATATTTGATTCGATTATTTTTACACATTGGTAGAAGTCAGAGGAATATTTTATGTGTGGTGAACTTTACCGAATCCTTCACAATCCGCCATTATAAAAAAAAAGTTTGGTTTACGTTGTTCGATTACTGTAAATTGTGTGTAAGTGACATTTTTTTTAAATATCACGAAAAATTCATAAATGTCCATATAACGTTGTTAAAGTTAAAACATGAAACATGTTCGTTTTTAATCGACTACAATGAAATTACAATCGATACTTATGAAAGGTGTGAAAAATAAATAGAGTAAATTATTTATTATGAACAAAAGTATGTGTGCTGTATAATATGATGTGCAACTGTGTATAAGTAATAAGTACGTAGTTATGTGTAGGTATAAACTTTCATATTGAATTTTTTCCCACTTTAAATTAATATTTCTCGCAAAATATATAATTTACGGATTTCAAAAATAAATAATACTATTCAACAGCCTGTGCATTATAAACACAAAGGTAAGCATTTATACAGGGTGTAACAGAAAGGTGTAGCCATATTTTAGGGTGTTGTTAGGGACATAATTCTAAACAACTTTCACCTTGAAACTGATGCGGAGCAACTTTATTTTACACTTCTCCATACAAATCAGCTGATCGCTCGGCCGAAATTGTATAGAGTTCTCCACTTCCTATACAAAACATTATTTAATTTTTTGCTGTTTCTCTGCTTTTTTTTATCTAAACCTACCCCGGACTAAGGAGAATAAATGTGAATAGAAATTATTCAAAATGGTCGGGGCATTTTAGAGATTAAGTAAGACTAACTTACCAACAGCGGTTCATTTTTATAAGTATAGAAGATAGACTAGCTACCCGTGGCGCGGTTTCGTAACGCGTTTTCGTATTCTCATAGTTCCCCGTCAAAAAAATCTTCTTTTATCATTTTATCTACACCCGTATCATAAACCCTCTTCAATGCGTCCACTTGGAAAAAACTCATTTCTTACCTGAATATTGATACATTGTGACCATAATGAATCAATATTTCGACATATTATTATGACATTCTAATTTCAAACACCGACGCCCGCCTGCGTTCCGCCCCTTGTTTGTCTGTGAAGTTGGTACTGCTGAACAAGCTAAACAAATGCAGAGCAATGATCAATACCACAATGCCGGTCGAACATGCGGTTCCTGAACACATCAAAGAGAGCTTATGATATGTGTGTAGATAAACTAGTGTGTGTAACTGTACATAATTAGGCATTAAAACTCTCGAGTTATATAAACCCACTCTCGAGTTTTAATGCCCTCGATTATGTATCAAAACCGCACGTTGCGACCAGCATCATGATATACTACTTGGTAAAAACTCCTTTCTTATCTGAATATTGATACATCAATAAATAACAGACGTGAGTAAATGATATCAATTTCAATTTGATAGGTACTTGCACGCGTTCCTGAGAAAAGGGGTTGTGACAGACGGACAGACGGACAACAAAGTCATCCTATAAGGGTTACTTCTTTTCCTTTAAGGTACGGAACCCTAAAAACAGATTGAAATTCCGACTTAAAAAATGAGGTGCCAAGTGACCATGAACTTATAAAAAACGGGCCATGTGCGAGTCGGGCTTACACAAGAAGGGTTCCGTAACATCATAAAGGAAAAAAACGCCAAAAAAAACTCATCTCTTGTATTGGGACATACTTTATTTTTTTAAATTGCTTAAAGTTCATTTGTTGCTATAGCTGAAACAGAAATACAGATTCTGTGATAATGTCAATTTGAAGAAAAAAGTGGCCAACTGCCAGTCGGACTCGCCCATGAAGTGTTCCGTTGTAGCAAGTAATTGTGTGACTGGATGTTTGTGTTCTAACTTTGTATTTCATAGTGTTTGTATGAATGACAAAATTATCTTTGCGGTTTTTAATCAATGTTTTATATCTTAAAGTCTATGCTCATTTTATTTTGTTCAGCCAAATTTTCGATGAAAGTTTGTTTTAAGATATACTGCATATATTTGTGGCGATTTTTCACTCTCTTACTTTAAAATTTAGATGGGGGTGACACACATTTTTCCACTTTGGAAGGGTCTATCTCTTTAACGATTTACTTTGAGGACAGATGGTTTCAGGAAACTCAACGTAATTTTTAAAGACGTATCTACAGACACCCCACACATATAGGTTTGATGAAAAAAAAAATTGGTTTCAGTTCCATGTATGGGGCGCCCCCTTTAATTATTTTAATTCTAAAATTTTTATATAAATATCGTAAAGCGGTTCACAGAATACATCTACATACCGAGTTTCAACGGGACAGTAGATGTTTTCTGTGAAACACTTTACGATTTTTATACAAAAAATTAAAAAATAAAATAATTAAAGGGGGATGCTCCCCATACATGGAAATGAAACCAAAAAATATTTTATTTAAATATATACATATATATATAAATGTTCCTCTAACTTTTAAAGTAAAAGTGAAAAATAAAAAAAAACAATATTTGCTGTGTATTTTACACACTTTCAACAAAAATTGGTTTGAACAAAATAAAATATACAGTTTTAAAGATATAAACCATTTATTAAAAACCGTAAAGATATGTTTGTCATTCATACAAAAACTATGAAAAACAAAGTTACAACACAAACATCCAGTCACATAATTACTTACTACAACAGAATCCTTCATGGGCGTGTCCGATTCGCACTTCGCCACTTTTCCTTTTTAAGGTACGAAACCCTAAAAAGTGAAAAATTTGAACCTCCTTGTGGATAATAAATAACGCTGATTTCTTTGCTGAGAAATTCTGAACCATATTCTAGGAACGTCCTTCATCGCTTTGGCATCTACATTGCAATCTGTGCCAGCGTTATAAATAGTAATCAAGATATTAAATTAACTTGAACGCTTCTAAAATAATTAAATAATAATGTAGCCATATACAAAATCTTCGGGACAGCAAGCACAGGAATTAAATGCCGCAAATAGACGTCAAAATTCTAATGTCGTAACGACTTTATTTCTATGCGCGGAATGCTCATAGTTCAAGAGACAACAGTCAGTTTATCGATTCCCTGTCGAACGAAAAGCGACCGTGCTAGTCTTCCATACATTCCTAAAAATACCGTCTTCCGCCGCCATATTGGTCTTGTCAAAATTGTCGGGAAACATTAAAGTGCTCGAAGAAAAATGATATTTAGCCCAAATCCAATTGATTTATTACAATCTAAGTGTTAAGACTATCATCCACAGTGATCATAGATGGTCTGTGCGTTTGCCCGACTCTGTCGTTGTTGTTCAAATGATGTTTTCGACGGAGAAATGTGCAGGCGACTGCGACTCGGGGTCTGCTGATGGTGCGGCGATGTACGCCGGCGGCGGGCCTTCGGGGCCTGACGAGGAGGCTCTGGTGAGCCAGGCGGCGGCCGTGGCTGTTGAGATCGGGGATATCTTGCAGGAGGAGTTGGGTGACGCCGACCGTGCTGACCGCATCGGTGCTGAACTGGCCGATCTCAGCGCGGAGTTGGGCCTTCTCGCTGGCTTGGCCGACGCAGACCCGCGCCCCGACTTCCCTTCGCTCTTCGAGATAGCTGTAAGTCCTGAATACGCCTGAAATTCTTGAAAATTTCGCGCAAAATGGCTGACAAGTCTTCTGTCTCCTTTCCACTAGCAATTTGACAGGTTCCCACGGTGCTGAGTAATCCCCAACATTCGGTAAACAGTTTTCAATAGTTTGCTCATTGCATTATTTACATAAGATTCAGTGAGGTCACTGACCTCTCCCAACAAAAGCTGCATCTTTTCTGGGACATGTGACAATAATTACCTATTTTTAGATTGTTACCGTTTTAATGTTGAAGCTCAATGAAAACTGAATTATTACAATTGCCTATAGTTGTAGCAGGAGCCATGGATAAATAAAACTTGGTCTTCTGTTTCAAAAGTGTGCACAGTACAAAGTGCCACCAGAGCTTGCAGTACCTAAAACAGTACCTTATTGCATAGCCGTTCAACCTTGAGTACCACCACATCTGCAGTGATGGGCTTGCCCCTGTCTGTCTTAGATAGACAATGAGGTGGGCACCCGTTGAACACAGGCAGGTGATCAGTCCTATATTGTGACTATTTCACCCAATTCCCAGTGTTAAGGCACTGGTTACTGTTGATTCAACAGATGTCGCTCCAATAATAAATATTACAGTCTTCACTTCAAAATAAAAAGCCTGGTGGCCCAAACTAAATTCAACCTTATTACGTCAGTGACAAGGACGCTGTCACCAGGCCTTTTATTTTGTGAAGACCAGAATGTCGCAAAGCTTTAAGTTTGACAATTCATCTACTTTAATGCTATCCATCCCTAGAAAACGCTATCTTATATTTGAATACATTACGCTTTTTCCCAAGATGTGCAGGCAAGTTTCCTCAAGGCCACAATGAGGACATGAAGGGTTTGGTACAAGCTTTAACAATGATAGATGTTTATTAAGTCAACCCTGACGTCTCACAGACTCCACAAACTTTGCTGTGTCTGCTTAAGTGTCATTTGTTTATAGGTAAAATGATATCCGCTACTAAGCAAACTTGTATAACCTTCCAACTAGACTATCAGTTTGAGATACTAAAAATAAGAAATCCTCGGAAGGCGGATGGGAGCATATTCTCCAACATCATGGGCAAATGGACTCGAGCCCGACAAACAATTGGAACTAGAGAAAAATTAGAAGAGGGGGCAAATGAATTGGAAAAAACTCTAATATATGCATACCACCAGGCATGCTCCCTTAGAAGAATTCCGGAAGGAAAAGGTCAACAATGGTGGAACAAAGACCTGAAGAAGCAAAGAAAAAGAACTCTAAGAGCTATGAGACAAGCCCTTTCGAGGGATGATGTAGATAGCTGGGATGAGTATAGAAGGGTATGAATATAGCAAAACAAGACAGAGAAAGTAGGAAAAGCTGGCGCTTGTACTGCAAAAAGATGAGCACATACTCAGATGCGGCTTGGCTGGTGAAACTACTTGTAAGGGACAAAACATGCCAAAAAGGAAGTTTGAAAATAGATGGAAAAAGTATAACTAATCCCCAAACAGTGTTGAAAACCTTGAGGGGCTACGAACAATATAAAGAGAGCAACATATCGGATCACTACAAAACATGGGAGGATCCACCAGATATAATAAAAGAAGAAAACTTAGAATGGGCCATGAATTCCTTTGCACCATTCAAAACTGCGGTCCCTGATGGCATTTTGCCTTGCTTCTACTAAAGGCCGATAGATTTATTAGCAACCATCTTGTAGAACTATATAGAACTTGAATATATCCCTCCGAATTGGAGAAGAGTAAAAGCAGCTTTCATACCAAAACCAGGAAAGAACTCATACCAGGAAGCAAAGTCATTCCGATGAACAAGTCTTTCCTCCTTCATATTGAAATCACTGGGGAAAATACATTTAAGAATAAAACTAAATGAAAGTGCCTCTCCCCTCAATAGCAATCAGCATGCATACATGGAAGGGAAATCAACAGAAACAGCCCTAGACAACCTAAAGCCAAAGGTGGAGAGAGCACTATAAAACAAAGAATTTGGCCTGGGATGTTCCTTTGATGTACACTGTAGAGGGAGCTTTTGACAGGGCACACTTCCAAGCAATAGACGAATCCCTGAAGCTGGACGGAATACATGCAAAGCGAAAAATGGGTGGTAACCATGCTTAAAAGCAGGCTGAACACTGCATATCTTGCTTAGACTTGCTACTCATTCAGAGCAAATATAGAGTTTCCACAAGGAGGATGTTTATCACCACTTATAGACTCCCTTATAACTCGCGTTGCCAACATGAATATATACCTACAGGTATATTCAGATGATGGGGCTATTGTTGCTGGAAAGTGCTGAATACTATATTATAGGAGATATTATCTTGTCTTGATTATCCAGAGTTTTACGTCTTAGGGTGGTGTCAAGAACAAGACCTTGACCTAAACCCAGAGAAAACAACGCTACTCTTGAAAAATATTGAAATGCTCCCTATAACGTTAAAGGGCACAACTATACACACAAGGGCAGACTAGAAGTAGTATGTGAGAATACCTAGGAGTGACCTTTGACTGGAGAATGAAGTATGACACTCATGTGAAGTCACTAGAGTCTTCTACCAATACAAGAGATCTGTAGGATGGGGAATGTAGCCAGAGATTGTTCATTGAATCTACACGGCAATCATTCTACAAAGGATTCTATCATATGGCTCAATCAATTGTATGTTAGAAAAGAACTGAACTAGCAATGACGAGAAAAGAGCTTGGCAATGTACAATGATTCGCATGTCTTATTCCAACGGCATCCTTAATTGCAGTACTCAATCTAAACCCATTGCATGTAGAAGTAAAAAGGACAGCACAGACAGTATGGAATGAAAATGAACAAAGAATGGAAAGGCAACTCGAAAGACACAGGCCATGGCTCCATTGTAGAAATGTCAGATGGAAAATTGGTATTGAGACAACAACCTCATAAAGAAGGAAATATGATTCGACAAGAAATACAAAATCCTTGTAGGAACAAGAGAAAACTGGGAAATAGAAACAGACCAGCCGGCTGTAACTTGCTTCATGGTTGGCTCAAGAAAAGAAAGCACAAAACTAGCAGGAGCTGGCTTTTGCATTATGGACAGCAATAAACAAGACAAATCAATTGCCTCGGGGCTATACGCCAGCGTGTTCCAAGCGGAAATCTGCGCCATAATGGAATGTGCTGAAGCACTAAGCGAAACACCAGAAATCAAAAATAAGACAGTAGTCATTTATTCTGACAGTCAGGCAGCTTTAAAGGCGCTGAGGGCAATCAATGAATAAATCTGCACCAAAGCAAGTCTTAACTCTCTGGGAAAAACATCACAAATAATTATTGCATGGGTCAAGAGATTCAAGATAACGAAAAAGCAGATGAGCTAGCAAGAATCGGCACTGATGAGCGTTTTATTGGACCAAAACCAAGATTACCTATATCAGCGACTGTCACAAAGAACATCTTCAACATGATAGGTATGCGAGATGCAAACCTAGGGTGAAAGAAGCAGGCAGTCTAAGATGTTTATCTTAAGAAAAGATCCCAAAAAGGCTAACTATTTACTTAATCTCAGTAGAACTCTCTGTGGTGACAGGCCACTGTAAACTAAATAGACACCTATCATTATTAAAGCTCCTACAAGATCCATCATGCCCTCACTGTACCTTGGAGGAAAGTAGCCAGCACTTCTTCGTAATGTATTCAAACATAAGATGGCAAACACAAGGAATGGATAGTATTAAAGTAGATTGGCTTGTCAACTTGCTTAGCGACATCCTAGAATTAACTAAGAGAACAGGAAGATTTGGGGAGGGACACCTGTTGGTGCCCAAACACTGGGCATTGGGTGAAATAGTCACGATAGAGGACCGATCACCCGCCTGTGGTTCAGCAGGCATCCCACCTCATCATCAAACAAAGCAACATTTACATACAGGCACATACATTGCTTCTGCCCCACACTAGGATACCCTGTGTCGTGGGACCCAGAAACAGCTATGTCACCCACATTTCAACATCCAAGACCTAGGGAATTTTGTTTCTTCCGGAGCCGAGATTTGAACGTGGGACCTCTCGTTTGGAAGGCAAATCCTCGAACTGCAACACCACAGAAGTCGTCATGATGTTTAGCCAGTTTCAGCTTCTTTATGGAGACCTAGGCCTAGTTATGAGGTATCTCGATTTTGACCCTCATGCCCTGGTAATAACATTTTAAATTCTTAATTAACCAATTATAATGGTCTAACAACTAGTGGACCTGTGGGCAGTAGACCTCGCTAACAGGGGGGACTGTGAACCAACATATAGGTAAGTATTTTAGATTCAATCAAAATCAAGTAGTAAAGTAGCCGCACCAATAACTTTGTAAACTACATTTTGCGATTTAAAATACAACCTATTAACTTTTCACGAAAATAGTTATAGTCTATTTCACTCACTCTCATGGTCTGTATAGATCGTCTACTAATTCTACTTCGAGGAGTCCAAACTTGGTATGTTTTGAAAATATTTCTTGGATTTTTAGAAATTAGGCGGCCGAAATGTAATGGTGTAGTATATTTTTAGAACCGGCTCATGAAGCCCACAGGTTTTTAAAGATTTCACAGGTTTTTAAAGATTTCACTGTATTTACACAGATTCTTTTTGAAGAACCTGAAAAGACCATGCAGGATGAGTAACTATTTCCTGCGGATGTGAACCACTATTCACTATCTGGTCCCACACTAGGACTACCCTGTGTCGTGGGGACCAGAAACAGCGACGTCACACACATATAAACAGCCAAGACCTGGGGTTTTTATCACCCCCAGCCGGGGATCGAACCCGGGACCTCTCGCACGGTAGGTGGAGCCACAACCGCTGCGCCACAGAGGTCGGCTTCGTATCCGCCTATATGTTTCCATTATTAGACCGCCACGAATTAAGAAATTTATTGTAGGTGTCCATACTATGTTTTCTATCAATGTTAGAACAAGTTAAGTTTTTTGTTTATGGTCTCTATCGTGTGTTGCCACAATAAATATCACGTGATAAGACCTGCACAATAGGAAATCACGTGGAACAGTTAATAAAAAGAGAACTTTAAGCTGGGACTATAATTTAATATTGTTTATCTACACACGTATCATAAACCCTCTTTACTGCGTACAAAAACATAATGTTAAACTACTTGGTAAAAACTCATTTCTTATCTGAAAAATTACACATTATGACCATAATGTGTAATTTTTCTACATATTATGACATTCAAATTTCGAACGCCGACGCCCACCTGCGTGATCTTGGTACTACATAACAAGCTAAACAACTGCAGAGCCATGCCGGTCAAACATGCGGTTCCTGAACACATCAAAGAGAGCTTATGATATGTGTGAAGATAAACTAGTGTATGTAACTGTACATAATTAGGCATTAAAACTCTCGAGTGATATTATTATGAAACTCGCCTTCGGCTAGTTTTATAAACCCACTCTCAAGTATTAATGCCCTCCATTATGTAGCAGTTACATAAACTACTATAATAGATATAAATTTGTTAAGCAAATTGACAGAGGATGGGTGAGATAAGGTTATAAGGAAGTAGAAGTAAACAAATAGACCATCATCACGGATAGATTTGGGGAGGGAAATCTTATGAGCAACAGTTACCAGTGCCCAAACCCCAGGAATTGGGTGAAATAGTCACAATACAAAACTGATCAGCGCTTCAGCGGGCGTCCCATCTCATCAGCTATCTATCTTCTATGTGGCATTTGCTTCAGCACTTCCGTGATTTGGATGACACATTAAGGAGTAGGTCGCGGCTACTATCGCTACTCGATGGTGCTAGTCGTAAAGCTGTGTCAGAGGCCCTCAGAGAGCGGCAGCCTTATGGCGTAACTCTCTGAAGTTCATAGCGTGTGTCTATGGTTCATCTCATGCTCATACAATTTCATCGATAGCGGGGTATCACCGAAGGCTTCTAGGCTTCATTCAATGAGCTTGGGTTTGTCCTCCATTATGATGCTACTTGCGTGGTACCAATTTGACAGATGAAGCTGGTGCAAGGTGTCAAACGTAAAACTCTATATGAAGTTCATAGCTCAGACGACCTACGCCATAAGGCTGCAGCTTGATAACTGCAGACAATCAGGTTGGCCGCTAGCCCGAGACCCATCTGTCACCCCGCACTGACCCATCTTGTGTTGTATGTCTCAATCTTACTCGAATCCGGGCAAAGGCCCGCGACCCTCGGTGGGGACATTAAACTGATTACTTCAACAAACATTTTCCTCAGATCGGCCACCAATCCGGCAGCGATTCATCCTCATCTTCGTCGTCCACCTCATCGGGAGTGCGGCAGCCGGCACGCCGCCCGCCGCGCCCGCTGCGTGCTGTTAGGCGCAAGCCGATCGCCAAGGGGAAGCAGGTAGGACCCCAAATGCTGCTGTCTAACCAGGCACTCGATTTTTGGAAATTACGATACACGTTCGCATAGTGTAAGGCCGTAGGTAAATCATTTGCGTTTACTATTTTCACACTGTCCCACTTAAGCTAAAGCCATTTTAGTTGTCTTTGAAATAATCTTGAGAAATTGCGTTTTTAGGGTTCCGTGCCCGAAGGGTGCCAAACGGGACCCTATTACTAAGCCTCCGCTGTCCGTCTGTCTGTCCGTCCGTCCGTTACCGGGCTCTATCGGATCAATCTAAATAGGTAGAGAGCTGAAATTTCCACAGAGGGTGTGTTTCTATTGCCGCTATAACAACAAATAATTAAACATACCGATTTTTAAGAATTAAAAGAAGTTCCCATACAATAAATGATTGGTATGGCAATTTTCTTAGCCATTTTGTTTTATTTGTTTATTGGTGAAAATTGGACTCTCCCGATGTTATCGGAAAAGATCTTTAATTGCAGGTATTGAGTGTTTTGCTCAGTTATTTGTCAATATACGATTAATAATTGCTTATTCGAATTATAATAAATTATATTAAGTTTTTTATCATATTTGTTTTTATTTCTGTAAATAAGGTACTCAATTTCTATCACTTCCGGTTTCAATGTGGAAAGAGTTTCGTTAACCTGAGTACATAGTTTAATACTTACATACTACATACACAAAAAAAAATTTCAATGTTTCGATGTCCGATCTTGAATGTATGTGCCTACCTAGTATTTAATATTTTATCATTAAAAATTAAAAAGATATAGTCGTATAAAATACTACTTAAATACTAGGTACTACATACACAAAACTATTTTTCAATGTTTCGAT
Source organism: Argyresthia goedartella (assembly GCA_949825045.1). NCBI lineage: Eukaryota > Metazoa > Arthropoda > Insecta > Lepidoptera > Argyresthiidae > Argyresthia > Argyresthia goedartella. The sequence continues at coordinate 25,919,803 of OX463832.1, forward strand.
GTCCGCACTTGATTACAATTTTTCAATGTTTCGATGTCCGATGTTGTGAGGTTGTTGACCTACATTACCTAAATGTGTAACCTCCTGTTTTATGTGTGAATAATAAACTATTGTATGGACGACCTCTGTGGCGCTGCGGTTGTGGCCTACCATGCGAGAGGTCCCGGGTTCGATACCTGGTTGGGCATAAATAAAACAATGCCAGGTCTTGGATGTTTATATTTATTATTATTATTACGAGCCCACCATGTCCCACTGCTGGGCAAAGGCCTCTCTCCCCCTCTTCCACTCTATCCGATGTTTATATTTATTTGGAGTTATAGTTCGAAGGTTAGTTCGGGATGTCTTTGACTCAAAGGGCTCTCAGTACCGATTTCCATTTGTCCCGGTCTTGGGCCGTCTGCTCTAGCTCCGCCCAATCCGAGCTCCGTTCAACGTCGCCACCTTGTTTCGTCCAAACAACGTACAAGCGATGTGCCCAGATCTGTGATACAAGGCCTCGTTTGCACGCTCTAAATCATGGATTGGGTATCAAGACCTTCAATTCCGATTGGGTAGAACGTGCCGTGCAAATGTGGCCACTTGCCTAGACCATTAACCGCTGAACCAATGTTGGATTTTGGGACAAAGACAGATTGGACCTTGAAGAACAACTCGACGACTGACGAGTTTTCAAAAGTTTTCTATCCCCAATATAGACCGCGCCAAATAGTTTGTCTCTGAACGAAAGGTGCGAATGAGAAGACACATTTCATTTAGAGCCAGAGATATTCGGTGCGGTCTGTAACTCACACTTCAAGTGTAGCCTCGCTTGTCCCCAGCTGTCGATGTCTCTCGGCTGCGCGCTGCGCCGGCGCCGAGTGGAGCCCGCGTCCGACGCCAGCGACGTGGGAGGCTCCGACACGGACGACCAGTGGACTGAGTTGGACGACGCTTGTCTGTGTGAGTGTGAGCAGTGTATCGGTTGTCTGTGTGAGTGTGTGCAGAATAGCGTCGCTTCATGCCCTCGTCGGCGCTTGGTGGAAACAAGACAACACTCATTGGTTACTTCAGTTAGATGTTCCATTGATGTGTCTAAAGATATCCCAAATGTTTGCCGGGTGAATTCAAAAGAACAACCAACAATTTAATATTGGGTGGAAGATAGTTTACATGGGACGTTCTTCTTTACCTCCGATCTTTATCTACGATAATTGCTTCTTTCGAATGAAATGATTCCGGAGTATGTGATGCATTTTTATCATTATAAGAACTCATTTTACTAGTAAAATGAGTTCTTATAATGATAAAAATGCATCGTGCAAAGAAGTCGGAAAAAATTATTAGCTACCTAGGTAGCTAATAATTTTTTCCGACTTCTGAGCTACAAAAAATAGCACCTTCGCCGAATTCAATCTAAAATTGGAGGGTTGTGTTTGTTTTTTTTTGGTCAATGAAAATACTCTATTCAGCCTGCCAGTAGTAGTTACGTTCAGCGCGAATATTTTAGTAGGTACATAATTCGTATATTGAAGCTTGTTCCAAATTCAAATGTCATTTAATCTCTAGTGAGTAAAAGAGCGTTTTATTCACTGTTATCGATGAAAAGAATGCACTTTTCGAGGAGCAATGGTAAAAATGAACATTGATTGAAGTACTATTTTTAATTTGAGGCCACAATAAACAAACAACTGTCATTTTCTAGAACAAAACCGTTGACTTTGACATTCATATCATATTTTATGTACTGGCCTCAAATTAAACATTCCACTTTAGTCCTAATAAAATATACATTTAACTTACTGTAATATAGTTTAACATCGACATTTTATTGTTAGTAAACAATCCCGAAACAGAAAACGTCATTTTTATTTTGGTTAAAAAGAAGAACGACCCACATGTGCTCTACAGCGTTGGACCTCATAGACTACGGACGCTGGCTGGACCGAAGTAAACACAGAGTACTGAGGGGTTACCACAACGTCTTATGCAGAATGGGAACCTAATTTGATCCGCAAAATTACCGTGACCGTCTCAAAACAAGTCTTGGTTTTAGGTAAATAAAGCCCATTATGGCGAATTGGAATGGAAATGGTTGCCATGGTGACGTTCTTGTTTTGAACCTAATTTGAATCCGAAAAAGATGCTGTGACCCGAGACCATAAGGCTGGCGGTGTGGAAAGAAAGAAAGAAACATTTATTATAAAGACAGTGAACACAGTACAATTACAACAAAGAAACACAACACAGTGATGAAAAATAGCAATAACACATTATATAAAATGAAATGACAGTCGTGGTGTGTCACTGTCATTATAAATGGCGTCTGACTCAGCATTATGTTGAAGGTCAGGCCTTCAACGCTGATGTTCAGTATGGAGAAGCGGCCTACACTCAACAGCGGAACGATGAGAACTTAGCGAGATGATGACTTCACAGACGCCTGCATCGTGAGAGTCCGCCTGTAACGCCACATGACGTCGACCCGAATGGCCGAGTCGGCAGTGACCCTGCCTACGAAGCGAAGGGTCCCGGGTTCGAGTACCGGTGGGGGAAACATTTGTTTGATGAGAACTAATGTTTGTACCCTAGTCATGGTTGTTAATCTATCTCAGTATAATATTTATCTATATAAGTATGTGTATCGTTGTCTAGTACCCAAGATACAGGGAATCCTAGTTTGGGGCTAGATCAATGTGTGTAAATAGTGTCCAAGGTATTATTTCATGTTCCAGCCGGTTCGTCGGGCAGCTCTTCTGGCGGCGGGCGGCGCAACGACCTGGACTGCCAGCATTACCAGATGAAGCAGCAGGCAAGTATCTCTCCACCGCCCATAGGCTAAGGCGTCGTGCCCACTCCACCGCGGAGACCTGGACCGTGATAAAATTCAGAACCTGTAACGGGCAAATGTCTTCTTGAGAAGATCCCCGGTACCCAGAGGCTAAGCTTGGGTCCTGCCATCGCGGTACGCGTTATGCGTGCTGGTTTTAAAAATTCGTTCTATTGCGGGTCGTACTCCTACACGAGGGGTTTCGTACCATCTACAAGATATCTCAAGACTGCAAAATAATAATAAAAAGATATAAAAAAGCGGCCAAGTGCGGGTCAGACTCGCGCACGAAGGGTTCCGTACCATCATCTATTGAAATGGCAAAAAAAAAACATGTTTGTTGCATGGGAGCCCTCCTTACATATTTTTTTTAATTTTTAAAGTAAGTAAATTTTAACTAAATATTCTGTGAATATTTCAAGCATCTACCTGTTGCCGTTATCAATATCGAGCAAATACGAGCGGAAAGAAACGTTTGTTGTATGGGAGCCCCTTTAAATATCAATGTTATTCGGTTGTTTAGTATTTTTTGTTATAGCGGCAACAGAAATAAATCATCTGTGAAAATTTCACCTGTCTAACTATCACGGTTCATGAGATACAGCCTGGTGACAGACGGACGGACGGACGGACAGCGGAGGCTTAGTAATAGGGTCCCGTTTGGCACCCTTCGGGTACGGAACTCCGAAGATATATGTCCAAACCTGTTTTCGATACCAGTCCCTACAGATTGTGGACCCTACGTCAGCCCAATTGTGTCACCGACGACAGTGCGTGGTTCACTGAATAGCGATGCAATCAGACTAATGCAGACATATTAAAACATGTCCTTGTATTGCAGCAACAGAAATGCACATTCTGTGAAAATTTCAACTCTAACCGTTACGGTTCATCAGATAGAGCCCGTTTACGGGCAGACAGACAGACAGACAGACGGCACCCTTAATTGAATACATCGAGCATGTTCTGTTGTTAACGAGGAAGGAAATCAACACGATGCGTGGTATCGTACCTCGTGCCTTAGCGCTGCGCTTTGCGAGAACCAAAATTAATGTCACGTGATGTGACATTGATCCGACAGAGGCCAAGTTTGCACGGCATGTCCTTTTTGGTACCTTACCCTTCAATTCTTACGGCCTTATTAATAAAAGAAGTTATCCACCATGTAACTTATACAGTGTTTTGTCTTGCTTTGACATTTGACATTTACTCGACGTATGAGAAGGACCAAACACTGAATAAGTTATACAGTAAAAAACTTTATCTACACACGTATCATAAACCCTCTTTACTGCGTCCAAAATCCGCACGTTACGACCAGCATAATGATATACTAATTGGTAAAAACTCATTTCTTATCTTAATATTGACACATTATGACCATAATGTTTCAATTTTCGACAAATTAAGATATGACATTCAAATTTCGAACGCTGACGCCCGCCTGAGTGCCGCCCCTAGTTTGTCTGTGAAGTTGGTACTACTGAACAAGCTAAACAACTGCAGAGCAATGATCAATGCCATAATGCCGGTCAAACATGTGGTTCCTGAACACATCAAAGAGAGCTTATGATATGTGTGTAGATAAACTAGTGTACATATGTAACTGTACATAATTAGGCAAAATAATTATTATTATTTGTTGCACAGAAAACACAATGGAAAAAATATAAAGAACAATATGCAAAGGTGAGCTTATTTCTAAAAATAAATATCTTACAGCTAACCTGTGAGGAAAGGAAATAGTAGTTTATGTGACTGCTACATAATAGAGGGCATTAATACTCGAGAGTGGGGTTATGAAACGAGCCGAAGGCGAGTTTCATAATAATCACTCGAGAGTTTTAATGCCTAATTATGTACAGTTACATACACTAGTTTCTCTACACACATATCATAAGCTCTCTTTGATGTGTTCAGGAACCGCATGTTTGACCGGCATTGTGGCTCTGCAGTTGTTTAGCTTGTTCTGTAGTACCAACTTCACAGACAAACTAGGGGAGGCACGCAGGCGGGCGTCGGCGTTCGAAATTTGAATGTCATAATGTGTAGAAAAATTACATATTATGGTCATAATGTGTAATTTTTCAGATAAGAAATGAGTTTTTACCAAGTAGTTTAACATTATGCTGATCGTAACGTGCGGTTTTTGTACGCAGTAAAGAGGGTTTATGATGCGTGTGTAGATAAAAATATTTATAGAGAGGTATAAACCAACTCTCGAGTTTCAATGCCCTCCATTATGTATCAGTCACATAAACTACTATATTTTATTAGTAAGCCCGTTATATTGGGTGCTTACCTATGAAATTGGCGATTTTTTCCTACAGATTCAGGAGTTCATAATTCGAGTGATTCAATAGCTATTTCCATTATTTTTTCATTGTTTCAAAGTTAATTTTAATGTTTTCCATTTACATATTAATTTTTCTTCTAATTTCCAGTTTTATAATTAAAATGTAATCTGCAGAATCAGTTCGTCCTAAATGTCATCCATTTTCATGATGAGATTCGTAATATTTTTTACAGCTGACACTTTTCAAAACTTAAATCAAATTTGCTATGAGCTAAATGTTTGTATAATTCATGCACACAGAGTTTTAAAAAAAATGCAAATGTTTGTACTGAAAATTGAGTTTCTGTCACTTTCTCCATAAAAAACGCTGATTTCATAGGTAAGCACCTAATAGTATTTGCCCGTGTGTACATGAAGTGTTGTTGATGCGATCCCGCCGTGCTCGCCCCAGGAAGCGGAGGCGCCTCCGCTGGGCCAGTTCCTGCTGCCGCTGCTGAGCACCGACGCCGGCCAGCCCGCGCCGGCGGACCACTTCCTCATACGGCACGAGGACATCCTGCAGGTTGGCGCAGCAGTCTCTTTGACGAACCGAGTGGCCGAGTCGGCAGTGACCCTGCCTACGAAGCCAAGGGTCACGGGTTCGAGTCCCGGTGGGGGCAGATGTTTGTTTGATGAGCACGGATGTTTGTACCCTAGTCATGGTTGTCTATCTATCTCAGTATAGTATTTATCTATATAAGTATGTGTATCGTTGTCTAGTACCCAAGATACAGGGAATCCTAGTTTGGGGCTAGATCAATGTGTGTGAATAGTGTCCAAGGTATTATTATTATATATAGTGAATAATGAGTGGAAACACATGAATCAACACTTATGCGCAAAGGCGAGGTTATCTCTAAAAAGAGATTTCTCCCAGCAACCCTAGACAGGGCAGGAAAATGTAATGCTAGTGAGGGCAGTCTAGTGCACAGTAAATTAAATAACTACCTTATAGCGTATAAAATATAATTGACCGAGCGAGCGAAGGGCTCCATTTCGACAAGACAGGAGGCCGATTTTGCCTCGTCAGAGTAATTGTCAGTTCCGGTCTAGGGGCCACAGTTTCCAAGCGCTCCTTACAAAACTTGGCACACATGTTCCTTGAATTAAAAGTTTTTTTTGTCTAGAGCTTTTCGGGGGGTCGGAGTTATGACGTCATTAATTTTTTGTATGGGATTTGTTTTTTGTTTTTTTTCTGAAACCTATCGTGTGGGGTATTAAATAAAAGGGCTTCATGACCCGGTTCTAGAAATATACTACACCATTACCTTTCGGCCGCCTGTTTTCTAAAAATCCACGAAATATTCTCAAAACATACCAATACAAGTTTGGACTCCTCGAAGTAGGAGACGGATTAGTAAAGAGGATCTATACAGACCATGAGAGTGAGTGAAATAGACTATAACTATTTTGAAAAGTCAATAGATTGTATTTTAAATCGCAAAATGTAGTTTACAAGGTTATTGGTGCGGCTACTTTACTACTTGATTTTGATTGATTCTGAAATACTTACCTATAAATTGGTTCACAGTCCCCCCTGTTACCGAGGTCTGCTGTAAGATTTGATATTACGATGATAGACAATGTGTCGTGTGCTGTCCCCAGCTGCTCGCGTCTGCCGAAGAGAGCGTCCGCACCGACGCGCCCAGCCTACATGCCGCCGCGGAGCCCGCGCCGCTTGCGCCGTGAGTACTCGCTCTCTCCTTTCGCTCGTCCCGCCACCGTCGCGGTGAACGCACACCCATCCGCACCGAGCGGATCGACCGCGCTGCTTTTGCACGCAACAGGACGCAGAAAGCCAATTGTCGTCGATCCTCACCGCCCGCGGATCTGATGACGTTAGCAGGATTTGCGAATTCGGACGATTCCGACGCGTATAATAAGAATTCTAAAATCCTATCTCCGGTGTCGATAAGTGTGCGTTCACCATTAGGGGATTGGCACCATTCTGCCCGGGAAGCGTCTTCTGAAAAGCCCGTGGGGTACAACTTTGGGCCACGTAGTGCCCCACGTGGGGTACAACTTTGGGCCACGTAGTGCCCCACGTGGGGTACAACTTTGGGCCACGTAGTGCCCCACGTGGGGTACAACTTTGGGCCACGTAGTGCCCCACGTGGGGTACAACTTTGGGCCACGTAGTGCCCCACGTGGGGTACAACTTTGGGCCACGTAGTGCCCCACGTGGGGTACAACTTTGGGCCACGTAGTGCCCCACGTGGGGTACAACTTTGGGCCACGTAGTGCCCCACGGGCTTTTTAAGGATTTCTAACCGCTTGAAAAGCCAGAGCGCTAATTTTAGTAATTCAAAATGTATCCTTCTTACAGTTCAAGTTTGTTCAAGTTACGGCCGATTTTACAATCCTCACTCTCTTTTTTTCTGTAGAATGTGTATTCTCCACTATTGTTATTGTCAATATTGTCATCCGAGAATGATAACAGCTGCATCAAAATAAAATGACCACAAATCACCGGTGAGAAGTTGTGAACTTGAAACGCACATGCTTCCCAAAACTGCCTAATAATATTGGATCTCTTTGTTCCACTCATCGATAAGGCACTCAACGCTCTCTTTCTAGTCTAGCGCATGCATCGCACCGCACGCGCTTGGTGCACTAATCCGCTTTCTCTTTCACACCTAGCGCAAGAGTCATACGCGTTGTACCCCACGGGCTATTCACAAGTTGAGTTGTCAATGTGAGCGCTGAAAAACCCCGTGTGGCACAACGCAGCGTCGCGCTGTAGCGCTCTGGCTTTTCGGGCGGTTCGAAATTCTGGAAAGCCCGCCGGGCACAACGCGGCAGCGTTATACCCCACGGGTTTTTCAGAAGACGCACCCGGGAAGCCTCCTCTGAAAACCGTATTGATTGCTTATTTGGCATTTATTTTCGACGAGCAGTTACATACAACCTTAGTTTTTGTCGTTTCACTAAACCAGTTTCCCATCAGCGTGCGCTAATCACTGAGCCACGTGCTTACCGCGTACTTGGAGGCAAAGAGTTTCATTCATCTGAGGTTTGGTTCAAAAACGCGTCACGTGATCTATCAGATAGTCTTGACACTGACCAAATTAATCTCAAATGAGGTTAGCACGCCATACATTAAAAGAAGAAGTAAATAGAATTTGACGACTTTTTTTGACCATTTCTCTGATTAACGAAACTCTTTACTTAATCTTGTTTTACTTACTTACTATGTGATTCATTTGTGACCTGACTACGAAACTCTTTGCTTACTTGCTCAACGGGCTCCCGAATGGCCGAGTCTGCAGTGACCCTGCCTACGAAGCCAAGGGTCCCGGGTTCGAGTCCCGGTGGGGGCAAATATTTGTTTAATGAGAATGGATGTTTGTACCCTAGTCATGGTTGTTTATCTATCTAAGTATAATATTTATCTATATAAGTATGTGTATCGTTGTCTAGTACCCAAGATACAGGGAATCCTAGTTTGGGGCTAGAACAATGTGAGTAAATAGTGTCTAAGGTATTATTATTATTATTATCATTGTTGTTATGGAAAAAACTCCTATTCCTTAGCAGTGGGTCGATGTGAGCTGAGCATGATCGAAGTTCGATCGAGGCCCCAGGTTTGAATTCCGACTGGGTCCTTCCAGCCACGTCCAGGGCTTGTGTGTGCCGTCGCCGCTTCTAGTTCATAATTTTCATAATTCTTTATTGCACAAAGATAGATAAAAAGTTACATTTGTTGAAAACATATGTACAAAGGCGAGCTTATCTCTAAAAAGAGATCTAACTTATCTATAATAAATAAATGTATTAAATATCTATAAAATATGTAAAATAAAATATCTTTATACCAAACTACTAAATAAGTACCCATAGATACATAAACCTGTACATATAGTAATAATATACATACTATAACTATTATCATGAAAGAGAGAGGAAGTGCTCTTTTACCTGGTTTTTTAAAGACAAAAGAGTGGGACTGTCTCTTATTTTCCCAGGAAGTGCGTTCCACAGTCGGACCGCCTGCAACCAGAAGGAGTGCTCATATGCCGAGGTGTTGTGCCTTGCCTGATTCCTGCGGTGTGGGGCCAGGATCAGTGTATGTGCCTCTAGTTAAATGTCTAATTGCTTATGACGATATGATTATTTCAGGAGCTCGGCGCCGCCGCCGGCCTCCGACGAGGGCCCCATAACGCCCATCGAGGAAGCCACGCTGCTCAACTTTGTATGCGGTAAGCACTTGCACTATGGTAGGGAGAAGTTGGTGTTCAACATAACGTTAACATGGATATGTTTGAAATGACATTTGCCAAAACTATCCTTATAAATATTCTAGTGGCTCTGTGAGCTGCAGACCTCGTGAGTGTCACTTTCTTTTAATAACATAAACAAACTTATGAATGCACCCGGTTACGTACATGGAGTATGAAATTACCCCATGATGAAACCCCCACATCACCGCCATTTTGAAAAATTTCCGAAAACTGAATCGACAAAAAATATCCATTTATATCGAGCCTGCTCACAAAACTTCTCGAGGATCAGTTGAGAAATGCGGCCTGCAGAGGAGAACATCCGGACACACATCCAGACCTATGAAAGCGTTTTAGCCCTATCCTGAAACGTATACGCTTCCCTCGCTCGGTCAAAAAACACATACATGTTGTAAATTACAGTCGCGCAGTTGTCCTACTGTAAAATATTCTGAGATCTAATAAGAATTGTGACATTTCAAAGGATTTTTTAAAAGCGCCCTATAGCCTTACCGCCTTATTAATAAACGTCTAATAAACCTATTTTAACTAATATGCCGTTATTATTCGTTTGTCTTTGTCTATCACTTTGAAATTTGTGTTTGTGAGAAAAGGACAAAGCACATTTTAGCTATCATAGGTTTGATAACTTTTATGAATAAGAAGGCTAGAAAATAAAGTACAGAACCTTATCTAAATAGACAAGCTTCAGTGTAGATATTTATCACATTTAATAATATTTTTTGAGACATAAAAACTTACCAGGACCTTATTGTGCACGTTTTCATTTTAATTAAAAATACGGATTTAAAGTATCGTGAAACGGAATGTTTTAGAATGTAAACGGGACCCTATTATGTACTAAGCCTCCGCTGTCTGTCTGTCCGTCTGTCACAAGGCTGTATCTCATGAACCATGATAGTTAGACAGGTGAAATATTCACACATTATTTCTGTAGCCGCTATAACAACAAATAATAAAAAACATAATAAAATAAATATTTAGGATGGCTTCCATACAACAAACGTATTTTTTTTCTCGTATTTGCTCGATATTGATAACAGCAACAAGTAGACGCTTCAAATATTCACAGAAAATTAAAATAAAACAAATATTTGAGGGTAGCCACCCATACAACAAACGTGTTTTTTTTTTGCTGTTTTAATAAATATCAATCAAGTTATCATCTCACGCACCCATTCTGGGGCGTGGGGAGTCAGGGTCAGATCATCGGATCTCTTCCTGAGGAAGCGCCTCTGTCCACTCCTATGGACAGGTCATCGGGGGGCCCTCGCGGGCGGTGGAGATCTTCTCACGAGGGGTGTTCCGTTGGATGATCGCCGGCTAGGCAACCAGGTCGCGTGGCAGGCGGCGGCGGTCGGGCGGGCGCGCGTGGTACGGCGCCATGTCGCGGATATGCGGATGTAGTGAGCTATCCGCACGCGCGAACATGCCCTTCGCCAGCCTCTGGACAAACTGGTCCACTGGTTCCCATCTGAGGTCCCTCTGGATCGTCGCATTCCTCACGTAGCGGGGGGCGTCGACGATGGTACGCAAAGAGAGGTTATCTTGGGCTCGGAGTCTCCGTTTGTTCGTCTCCGAGCACAGGGCGTACCATGCCGGGGCCGCGTAGGTGAGGCGGGATCTCACGTAGCACTTGTAGATCCCGAGCTTCGCCCTCAGAGGGAGGCTGGAGTCGAGAAGTGGACGCAGCTTGGCGCGTGCCACCTTGACCTGGTTGACGACGTTGTCGACATGTTGCTTCATGGTGAGCCGGCGATCGATGGTCACTCCCAGGTACTTCACCTGCGGAGACCACGCGATGTCCTGTCCTTGGAGCTGGAGTGGTGGTGGAAGGGGGGACTGGCCTGTGATGAGCGCCTGCGTCTTCCCAACGTTGACGGACAACCGCCACTTGGCGAGCCAGTCGGGCAAGATGTCCAGGGTGCGCTGCAGTTTGATGGCAGCGTGCGGAGCCTGGAACGACGACGCGTAGTAGGCTGCGTCGTCTGCGAAGAGTGCCAGCTGGGCACCCGGCCCGACGGGGATGTCGTCCGTATATTGGGAGTAACAGGCTGGAGACAGGCAGGACCCCTGAGGGACGCCGGCTGCAACGGGGTGTTCCTCGGAGACGGCGTCTTCCACCATCACTCGGAAGCGGCGATTCTTCAGGAAGGAGGCGATGATCTGGACCAGTCTTCTTGGGGCTGGAGACGTCGACAATTTGTACAGCAACCCCTCGTGCCATACTCTGTCAAACGCCTTCTCCATGTCCAGGAGTACTGCGACAGTGTATTCCTTCTTGTTTAAACAAACCGTCATGTCATTCAGTACTCTGGTGAGCTGAAGCGTCGTAGAATGCTCGGGCCTGAAGCCGAACTGTTCCGGGCGCGGCTGGATGTGGGGCAGTAGCTTCGCCAGCAGGAGTTTCTCAAACACCTTTGAGATGGTACTCAGTAGAGTTATCGGCCGATAGCTCTCAGGCAGCTTGGAGTCCTTGCCCGGCTTGGGCAGCATGATGACCAAGCCCTCCTTCCATTGGGTTGGGAAGTGGCCCGTGCGCAAGATACCGTTAAACAGGCGCGTAACGGCCGCCACAGTACGTGGCGGCAAATGTAGCAGCGCCATGTTAGGTATGCGGTCTGCGCCCGGGGCTTTCCTGGGCTTGGTACGTCTGAATGCACGCATGATCTGGCCGGGCGTGAAGACGGTGGGGTCCTCTTCGGGAGCTATCGGCGAGGCGAAGTACTCTCGCAGGTGTCTCTCGACTGCTGCGACGTGCTCCACATCATCCGTAGGGTTCGGCTTGAACTGCTTCTCGAGGCATTCGGCGAAGATCTCCGCACGGTCTTGGGCTCGAAATCTTGGTAGGCCGTCGCTGCCCAGGATTGGTCGGACGGTAGTTGGAGTAGTCGACAAATCCCGGCATAGGCGATGCACGGAGGGGACGTGGTCGCCCATGGACTCGACGTGGCGTTCCCAAGATTCTTCGGCGTGGAGATCAAGTCGGCGCTTCAGCTCTGCCGTCATGGCGTTGAGCCTGGTCTTCATCGTTGGGCAGCGGGTTTGCTGCCACTGCTTCCGGAGAGCGCGCTTATCGCGGATGAGTGCGCGTAGCTCAGCAGGAAGAGGATTGGGCTTCCCCCCGCGAGCTACGGTGTGCGATGATAGGTCGAGCGCGTCTCGGATCTGGGTGGTTAGCAGCGATGCCAGGCGGTCAACGTCTTCCGGCTGGTTGACTGGACATGTGGTCGAAGACTGGTCGAGGGCGGCGGTGAAGGCGCCCCACTGGTAGCGTCGGCGTGATGCTGGCGGAGAGACCCGGGTGGGCAGGTCCGCCAGGACGAGAAGTACTGGCCTGTGGTCCGATGGGAGGTCAGGGAGAACCTCCTGGCTCGGCGGAGTCCGGAGACCTCTGACGACCACGACGTCGATGATGTCCCATCCGGCCCGCGTGTCGAAGTGGGTGGGCTCGTCGGGACCGATGACGTCGTAGTTGTGGCTCACGGAGTCGGCATGGATGGCGCGTCCAGCTGGGCACACCCTGGTGGAGTTCCAGGCGGTGTGCTTGGCGTTGAGGTCGCCGGCGACAAGTGTCGGGTGCGGCGACTGTAGCAGCCCCCGTAGCTCGGCGGTGCGGATTGGTGTACTGGGGGGCTTGTAGGCGGCGTAGAGTCGCAGCACCTCGCCGGCGACCTGGAGGTCGACGCCCAAAGCATATAGGGATGAATACTCCTGGGCGTCGACGAGCTGGTGGACGATCTTCCTGCCGACGATGACTGCCAAGCCTCGAAAGGTACGGCCGCTGGAGGTCTTCTCGTCCTTGCGGTAGACAAAGTAGCCGGGCAGCGACAGCTTGTCGCTTCCGGCTAGGTGTGTCTCGCTGATGAGCATCACGTCGACGCGGTAGTCCCTCAGGAACACGTGGAGCAGCCGCTTCTTCCCTGTCAGCGACTGTGCGTTCCAGTGGACGACCCTGAGCGGCTCATGCATTGCGGAGCAGAGCGGTGAGTCTGCCCAGGGCAGTGGGGTCGCTGAGGAGGGCGAGCAGGGCTGTGAGGTGCCCCAAGTCCTGCTGCCCTATCGCCGCAGCCGGAGTGGCGGCGCCAGCGGCGTCTTCTGCCTGGGGGCTCCGTCGTTCGCCTGCGCCATAAGCGAGGCGGGCGCCGTTGGTTCCTGCAGATCGGGACGAGGCAGAGGGGGAGGCTGCACCTTCTTGGGCCCGGGCGCGTTGGTGAGCGCCACAGTGCCGGCCTTCTTGTTCCGCGCCTCCTGGCGGAACACGGGGCACGTCGCATTATTTGCCGTGTGCGGGCCACCGCAGTTGGCGCACGTCGGCGGCTGGTCTTTCGGGCGGGGGCATTCCCGCGCCGAGTGGGGACCGCCGCAACGTACGCACGCTAGGGGGCGGTGGCACATATGCGACGAGTGCCGGAATTGCTGGCACCTGTGGCACTGGGCCGGGCCCTGCTTCGAGCGCCAGGCCTCGATCTTCACCCCCGGCATGTACAAGAGCTCCGTGATCTCGTACACAGCGCCGGGGGCACGGTCTGGATTCTTCTTCAGGCTGGCGAAGAAGATGCAGCCGGGTCTTCCTTTGCGCGCCCGGATCTGCTTACAGTACTCGGCCTCCACACCGAGTTCTGCAAGTGCCGCGACGATCTCTTCCGGCGTAGTGTTGGAAGGCAGCCCGCGGATCGCCACCTTCTGGGTCTTGTCGGCCGGCAGCGAGTAAGAGAACCACCGAACTCCGTGGTCCTTCTCCAGCCTGCACAGATAGCGCTGTACAAGCCGGTACTCGTCGTCGGCCGTGGGGGTGAAGCGCACACCCTTTTGGTAGGCGCGCGCGCTGGGAGCCCGGCCGAGCTCGCTGGCTATCGCCCTGAAGTGGTCGGCCCAGTTGGGTAGGACCTCCACAATAAGGGGCGGATAGCGCGGCTGGCGGGGCTGCTGTGGCGCAGCGCCTCCCGACGGGGCGGCGGTGGTGGTGGCGATCGCGGCTGCGGCTTGGGCGGCGGCAGTGGCAGGCGGCGTTGGGCGGGCGGGCCCTATCGCGGGTGCGGCGGCGTGCGGGTTCGCAGGCACAGCGGCGGGGCACGTAGGGCGGGCGGGCACAGTCGCGGCGGTGGGCGGGTTCGCGGGCGCGGCGGCGGGGCGCGTAGGGCGGGCGGGCACTATCGCGGGCGCAGCGGCGGAGCGCGTGGGGCGGGCGGGCACTCGCGACGTGGTCGCCGACGGGGCGGGCGGACGCGCGGTTGGCGGCACCGGGTGCCTCACTGGTCGGGGGGGGGGCGCGGTGCCCCAGACACGGGAATTGCGGTCGCGGCCGCCGCGGCAAACGACACTGCGGGAGAGCACTTATTAGGTGAAACACTCGTACCTGTCATTTGTGTTGTAGCACTCTCACTGTCTCTTTCACACGCGGCGGTCGGTCCAGGGGCGGGGGCGGGTGCCTGAAGCGCGCCCGTCCAGGGCGACGACGGCATGTCGAGGCCCGTCTTCCTCGGCGGCGGCTGGTTCGTCGGTGGCGGGGTCGGCGAGTCCGCAAGCTGGACTCGCTTTCCGTCTCCTCGGAGACGCAGCTCGTAGCTCGGGCTTTCGCTACGCGGGCGCCTCGTCCCGCGGGTTGGTGGCAGCACCAAAGGCCGCGTTTTTGCCTGCTCCACTAATTCCGCGTCGAGGAGCTCGGCGCCGATACAAGCCGTGGGCTTGCCCGACAGGGCAGCGCGGCTTGCGGCGACGTATGCCTCCATGGCACGAAGTAGGCCCGCCGAAAACAGGTTGGCTTGAGCGGCCCGAATTAAATATAATTCGTCCAGCTCAAGCTCTGCCCTCGGGGACACAGGACGCCGCACCACGGGCGACCCGTACTCAGTCGACGTGGAGATAGGGAGCAGGCCTTCCAGTGATGCCGATCGCTGCGCGCGGCGCCGACGCGGGGTTTCACCCAGCGGCGGGCTGCTCACATTACCGGCATCATCACTGTCACTCACAGCAACACTAACACTCACAATGTCACTGGCACTATAGCCCTTAAAAGGGCTTTTGGGCTCGTCCATAGCGGCGGGCTATGGACGAGCTGGCGTCACGGAAAGGGTTACACACCAGGCACGACCTTAGGCAGAGCCGGCGTCCGTCCCGATGTGGTAATCCCCTCCGTGAACACTCGCGGCGCGGGTATAGCGATCGCGGCGCGCACGGGCGCGTGTTACACACGTCCGCTTCGCACGAAGCGGCGGGTGAACAGCAGCGGGACGGCGAAGCGGAGATCCGTATGCGCGACGGTCGAAACTATCCATAATAATAATAATTTTATAAATAATGGTACAGAACCCTTCGTGCGCGAGTTAGACTCACACTTGGCCTTTTTTTTTAAACACCCATCAGCGTAAGTGACGGCTTGAATTCCAAATTCCAAATTCCAAATGTCTTTATTACTGTAGATATTTACATATACTTAGCAATCGTCATTTTTTGCCACTTCTCTACATTGGACCACTGTGGGAGAAGTAGGGCGTAGAAACTCCCACAGATTGATTTTTAGATCTCTTTTTAAAAATTGCTTATGCTTAACTAATACAAAATATAATATTTAGTCATTATCATAATTAATAAGCAGGAATAAATAATTACAAAATTATTAACAGCAAGGTCTGTGTTGAGCCAGATTAACCCCATACAGACCCATCATTTAAGTAATCTTGAACATTGTAATATCCCTTTTTCGACAAAGTCGCTTTAACATGGATTTTAAATTGCTCAAATGGCAATTTCAAGATCTCCAGAGGTATCTTGTTGTAGTAGAGAATGCATTGACCCTTGAAAGAATTGCTAAACTTCGCGAGTCTAAACCGGGGCGCAAGTAGTCTGTGATTATTTCTTAGGTTAACATTACAGCTATCGCTGAGTTTGGGAAATTTTGTAAGGTTCTTGCGTACATACATTATATTTTCGAAAATAAATTGACTAGCTACAGTTAGTATGTCAATTTCTTTAAAAAGCTGTCTTAAGGAGTCTGTGCGTTTTAAATTATAAATTGCTCGAATAGCTCTTTTCTGTAAAATAAAAATAGTTTGAATATCCGCTGCTTTCCCCCCCACAACAAGATACCATAGGACATGACACTATGAAAGTAACTAAAATATACTAGCCTAGATGTAGCCACATCCGTGTTTTGTCTGATGTTCCTAACAGCGTAAGCCGCAGAACTTAATTTACCAGCCAATTTTTCTATGTAGGGTCCCCACTGCAATTTGTTATCAATGGTTATTCCAAGAAACTTCGTGTCATTTACTAATTCTAACATATTGCTGTCCAACACTAAACTGGTCCCAACTTGCCTGACATGAATTGCTGCTGAATGCCATTGTAAGGGACGGAGCTATGCGTCGTTCTCCCTTCTCTTACCAAGCGAAAGAAGAAGACGGTGATATGCTTCAATGCAGCTCTCCCTTACATAGAAGGATCACAATTTGCATTCAACACGTGCTTCAATGAAGCTCTCCCTTACATAGAAGGATCACAATTTGCATTCAACACCGAGAGGAGTGCTTCGACCGTGCTTGGTGATCTTCTCACACCCCTTCCAGGGTGCGGGGTTGCGGTCCCGGGGCAATGGCCCCCTTCCGCGGAGTCTTCCGCTGGCCGTGACTACGGCCAGGTCATTGGGTGGCTGAGGTGTTCTTCTTCGGGTTGTGTGGCCTCAATCCAGGGGTGCTGCCGGCTCGGCAACCAGGTCTCGGGGTAGGCGGCGACGGTCAGGCGGGCGCGCGTGGTATGGCGCCAGGTCTCGCACGAGCGGGTGTTGAGAGCCGTCCGCTCGTGCGAACATGTTCGTTGCCAGCCTCTGGACGAACTTGTCCAGTGTCTCCAATCCTAGGTCCCTTGCGATCGTTGCGTTTCTCACGTAGCGAGGCGCGCCGACGATGGTACGCAAGTAGAGGTTTTCTTGGGCCCGGAGTCTCTTCTTGTTGGACTCCGAGCAGAGGGCGTACCATGCCGGCGAGGCATACGTGAGGCGGGACCTGATGTACGTTTTGCTTCGACCGTCGCGCACACGGACCTATCTATAGTGATCGCCGTTCCACCGCAGTTCGCACGCCGCTTCGTAGAAAGCGGACGTGCGCAACACGCGCCCGTGCGCGTCGCGACTTCGCCGTCGCGAGTGAGCTGCACGGAGGGGATTATCTGCTAGGAACGGACGCCGGCTTCGCCCTTCGCCGGCTACCCTTTCGGGCAGCCAACTCGTCCATAGCCCACGCTATGGACGAGCCTAAAAGCCCTTCTAAGGGCTACAGTGTCAGTGACAGTGAAAGTGTCAGTGAAAGTGACCGCCAAGCCGATGTGACAGGCAGCCCGCCGCTGGGGATCACCCCGCGCCGTCGTCGCCTCACCACATCGGCATCCCTGGACCGCCTGCTCCCCGTCTCAACGTCGACGGAATATGGGTCCCCATTGGTGCGCCGTCCGGTTTCGCCGAGAGCGGAGCTTGAGTTGGACGGATTATATTTAATCCGGGCCGCTCAAGCCAAACTATTCTCGCCGGGACTGTTACGCGCCATGGAGGCCTACATCGCCGATAGCCGCGCGGCCCTGGAGGGTACGCCTGCGGCTAGCATCGGCGAAGAAACCCTCGACGCGAGACTGCGTGAGCAGGCGCGTGAGCAGCCGCTTATCCTGCCGCCCCCGCCCCGTGGGATGAGGCGGGCGCGCAGTGAAACTCTCGAGTGATATTATTATGAAACTCGCCTTGGGCTCGTTTCATAAACCCGCTCTCGAGAGTTTTAATGCCTAATTATGTACAGTTACATACACTAGTTTATCTACACACATATCATAAGCTCTCTTTAATGTGTTCAGGAACCGCATGTTCGACCGGCATGGTGGCATTGATAATTCATTTGCACTTGTTTAGCTTATTCAGTAGTACCAACTTCACAAACAAAGTATGGGCGGCACGCAGGCGGGCGTCGGCGTTCGAAATTTGAATGTCATAATGTGTAGAAAAATTACACATTATGGTCATAATGTGTAATTTTTCAGATAAGAAATGAGTTTTTACCAAGTAGTTTAACATTATGCTGATCGTAACGTGCGGTTTTTGTACGCAGTAAAGAGGGATTATGATACGTGTGTAGATAAACTACTATTATCTACGTCCAAAAACCGCACGCTACGACCAGAACTGAAATGTCTCCATTCAGCTCGGGCAAAAATTGTCTCGTATGGCCGCCTGTCCGGATTTCCTGTTTGTTCTCCTCTAAAGGTCGCATTTCTCCATAATTATATAGTTTTTTTTTTTTCAAAATGTTGGTGCGGCTATTTTCATACTCCGTGTACCTAACCAGGTGCATTCATAAGTTTGAGTATGGTATTGAAAGTAAATGCAGGTTATTTCTTTTTATTGGTTTTTATAATAGCTCCTCATGTCCATACGATAAACTTCAAGGAGCCGGGGGTGTGACTGTAGAAAATAATGTTATTTTTTATTAAACTTGCGGTCTATTCGAGATGATATACATAAAAATGGATGCAAAAATAAAATCAATTAATGTTTTCTATTGTTTGTTTCGTATACAGAGGCGGAGCGCCTCGCGTGTGCGGAGCCTGAGCCGTCGTTCAACCCGGTGGAGGAGTGGCTGCTGGGAGTGTACCACTCTTGGTGCGAGATCTCCGCGCTCATGAGCACTCAGTGAGTATTGCGGCACGAGCGCAGCGAGGGATTCTGCACCGAGTTGGGCACGGAAGGCGGACCAAAGAAAGCTGCTGTACAACAGTGAACGTAAATATAAATATAAGCGTTGATGGAGTAAGGAATAGGTCTATGCCCTGTAGTGGGTGTTTGTGGTCTGATTGATTGATTGATTGCTTGACGATGACAACGCAAGATTAAATAATATATTTAATAAGTAATTAATAAGTATATTTAATAAAAACGGTAATTACAAAAACAACTACGTGGCTTAATTATAATAGAGATAATAAGAATAGCCTAAACTAGGAGTAAACCTGTATTTTAGGCGCTAAATGAGGTAAAGTTGTGATAAAAAGGTCTTGATTACGTAATAGAAAAATAATGTTAGTAGGTAGCAACATTAAAATAAACTTAACTACTCAAAAACCGAGGGTAGTTGGGACGTATCGCGATTTGGAACCCTATGCCATGGTAATAAAACTTAAAATCTATAACGGAAAAGTGGCGTTAGCTAACACCGGTAGTAACTGAGGGGTTAAGATTGTATGCGCCGGTTTCTGAATTGAGTAATTCTCTAAGTTAATACTTAATATCGTTCTGTTAAGATATCGCATCATTTGGCCTCTGAGGCCGTGGTCTCCTATTATACGCTGTACGCGACGCCAGACTCCAGTGTGGACGCGTCAATATGCCGGGAACGACGCTGAGACGTGACGCAGACGTGGAATGTAGAAAGACATTTCTATCTACATTATGACGACCCGTATAGCCGATCCGGCAGTGACCCTGCCTACGAAGCCAAGGGTCCCGGGTTCGAGTCCCGGTGGGGGCACATATTTGTTTGCTGAGAACGGATGTTTGTACCCTAGTCACGGTTGTTTATCTATTTAAGTATAATATTTATCTATATAAGTATGTGTATCGTTGTCTATTACCCAAGATACAGGGAATCCTAGTTTGGGGCTAGATCAATGTGTGTGAATAGTGTCCGAGGTATTATTATTATTATTACATCCCACGTCGCAGTAGCCGTCCTAGGGGACCATACCTCCGCTTGACAACCACTGTGGCTCAGTCTACCATGGGAGAGGTCCTGGGTTTGAACCCGGGTGGGGGTAAAGAAAAAAAACAGGTCTTGAATGGTTACATCTGTGGGATCTCTTTTTCTGGTTCCCACGACACGATATCCTAGTGTGGGGCCAGAAGCAATGTATGTGCCTGTATATAAACGTTTGTTATGTTATACCCTTACATATGGTTCAGGCAGCGTCTGTTTGAGAACGACACCAACACTCAGGGATATAAGCAAGCTATATTTTAATACCATCACCTGAAAATGAATGATTTGCATTGGATATTATTTTTATAATAATAATACCTTGTACACTATTTACACACATTGATCTAGCCCCAAACTAGGATTCCCTGTATCTTGGATACTAGACAACGATACACATACTTATATACATAAATATTATACTTAGATAGACAAACAACCATGACTAGGGTACAAACATCCGTTCTCATCAAACAAATATTTGCCCCCACCGGGACTCGAACCCGGGACCCTTGGCTTCGTAGGCAGGGACACTGCCGACTCGGCCATTTAATGTGAAAAAACAACGAAATAAAAGTCAAAAACAAGGGCTCTTTCTCGCCACTGTATTTTTATTTTTTTATTTTCTGCATCTCATTTTTAGCCATGATACTGGCGATACTGCCGAGTCATACCTTGATTTTTTAATGTTTTTGTTAATTATACTTTGCATATATTGCAAATAAATTAAAGTAAATGTATTTGTTAGGTATTGAAGCGGCTGCGCCCGCGTACCCTGCCGCTCTTTCTCGGAATAAAGGCTCAGTGCGTAATCAGCTCGTGTGTGTTTCACTTGTCTGTCCCCGCCTGACTCAGTGCCTCTAAGATCGGACAGTATTAAAATAACAACTTTATTTAATGCAGTCACTTCGTCTATCAGGCTGAATGGCTCAATTGTCTTACGGCCGGTTTCCTGGGCGCTGATTAAGTTAACAAATTGGTTAAACTGATTTGAGCCAATCAGGTGCCGCTAATATTCAAAATAGCGGCACGTGATTGGCTGAAATCAGTTTAACCAATTTGTTAACTTTTTTATTTTTTATTTTATTTATTTAATTAATGACATATTAAAAATAACAGAGGTTTAAACCACTGAGGTTTGTGTGTGGTGTGTTATCTACTCATTATACAGTATTTATTGCTATATCTAAATTAAAATAAGCTATATTCAATTAAAAAGTTCATAAAGGAGTGTGCAGTTCTCAAGTAGTATTCAATTTTGAGAGAAAGTATGTTTTTAGTTTGTATTTAATATTTGTCTGCGTGATCGAGTTCCTGATTTGTGTAGGTAGGTTATTGATTAAGCGCGGAATCATGTGGGAGCTCTTTCGCTCACCGTAGGTATTGTTTGCGCGTACAGTAACCAGTTTACTCTGCGCTGCGAACTTAACCAGCGCCCAGGAAACCGGGCGTTAGTCTCGACGACGACAACACTTTATGTAGTAGTGCCTCAAATGCAATGCATGAGAAGTGAAATGTTGATTGTCACGTTACAGGAGCGGCGGCGGCGGTGACGTCACAGCGGTGACGGCGCAGTGCCACTGCCGGCTATGCGTCTGCGTGGCGCACAGCGGCGACGCGGCGTGGCGGCTGCTCACTCGCTCGCTGACCGCGCTCGCGCAAGGTACCTGCACTCTACTACTGTAATATACGTCTGCGTGGCGCACAGCGGCGACGCGGCGTGGCGGCTGCTCACTCGCTCGCTGACCGCGCTCGCGCAAGGTACCTGCACTCTACTACTGTAATATACGTCTGCGTGGCGCACAGCGGCGACGCGGCGTGGCGGCTGCTCACTCGCTCGCTGACCGCGCTCGCACAAGGTACCTGCACTCTACTACTGTAATATACGATACTTCTACTCTGCCTGGCGCACAGCGGCGACGCGGCGTGGCGGCTGCTCACTCGCTCGCTGACCGCGCTCGCGCAAGGTACCTGCACTCTGCTACTGTAATATACGTCTGCGTGGCGCACAGCGGCGACGCGGCGTGGCGGCTGCTCACTCGCTCGCTGACCGCGCTCGCGCAAGGTACCTGCACTCTACTACTGTAATATACGTCTGCGTGGCGCACAGCGGCGACGCGGCGTGGCGGCTGCTCACTCGCTCGCTGACCGCGCTCGCGCAAGGTACCGTGTGGCCTGCGGAGTGTGTTCTCGCGCGGAGCGCGAGGACCACTACGGTTGCGGGGTCGAGGACTTATGGTTGCCTCATGCCCGCGGCGTCAACTCGGGGGGTAACGTCCCCCCCGGTCTTGGGTGGCCCCTACTTGTCAGGGGCCTCGCGTGGTCTTCGTTGCGCTGTGCTTTCGCCGTCTATTGGCATACACTGGCGACAACGGTGCGGGAGCTTCTTCTTCTCCACTGTGCCGTGCTTTCGCCCTCTTCTGCGGGCTTACACTGGCGACAGTGGGATGTGCAGCAACTCTCTTGGGAGTGGTCTGCCTTCAGGCGGACGTGCGTGGTGCGGAGCAATGTCGTGGAGATGTGCGTGGCGGCTGTTGTCGGCGCAGTCGTACATGCGCCGTGCCAGCCGCGCGACGAATTTCTCCACGGTGGGCATCCGGGTATCTCTCATGATTGTGGTGTTGCGCACGTACCGCCCGGCTCCTGTGATCACCCGCAGGGAGATGTTCTGGAACCGCTGCAGCCGTGCCTTCTGGGTCTTCGACAGCAGGGCGTACCATGCTGGAGCCGCGTAGGTGAGCCGCGAGCGCACATAGGCCTTGTACACCCGCAGCTTGGCTCTCAGAGGCAGGCTGGACGACAGGACAGGCCGGAGCATTGCCCGCGCGGCTTTGGCCCGGTTGATGCAGTGTTGCACCATCGGGACCATGCGCAGCGAGCAGTCGATGTTGCAACCGAGGTATTTCACCGTCGATTGCCATTCGATGTCCCGGCCCCTCAGCTGTAGCGGGGTCGGACGGCGGGAGCGGGTGGTCAACAGGGCTGTTGTCTTCCCGACGTTCACCGCGGTCCGCCACTTGTCCAGCCAGGGCGGCAGCAGGTCCAGGAGTCGCTGCATCTTCCTGCAGGCGAGCTCGATTTTGCGCGACGACGCGAAGTATGCGCTGTCGTCCGCGTAGAGGGCGAGCACGACGTCTTCCACCCCCTCCTCGAGATGGCCCTCGAGTGTGGGGATGTCATTGGTGTAGAGCGCGTAGAGCACCGGCGAAAGGCAGCTGCCTTGCGGGACTCCTGCGCTGATGGCCTTCGTCTGGGAGTGTGCATTCTCGACCGAGACGAAGAACCGCCGGTCTTCCAGGAAGGAGGCCACGATCTGCCCGATCATTGGGGGCACACCTGCGTCCAGGAGCTTGTAGAGGAGCCCCTCGTGCCACACTCGGTCAAAGGCCTTCTCGATGTCAAGAAAGACCCCGACGGTGTATCGGCCCCTGTTCAGCTCCGACGCCAGGTAGTGCAGGACTCTCGCCAGCTGGAGCGTCGTGCTGTGGCTGTCACGGAAGCCATGTTGCTCTGCCCTCAGCTGGATGTGGGGCAGGATTCTCCGTAACAGCAGGCGCTCAAACAGCTTGGCGATATGAGGCAGCAGGGTGATCGGGCGGTAGCCTCCCGGGTGTCTTCTGTCCTTCCCCGGCTTGGGGATGACGATCACCTTGCCCTCCTTCCAGAGGGCGGGGAAGTGTCCGGTGCGCAGGATGCCGTTGAACAGCCGCGTCAGCGAGACGACGGCTCTCCTTGGCAGCTGTACTAGGGCCCCCGCGACGACTCCGTCCGGGCCCGGGGCCTTCCGCTGGTTCAGCTTCAGGGCCACCTTCCGGACTTCGCGGGGCGACATGAAGTAGTCGCCGGCGAGGGGAGGCGCGGGGGCCGCCAGGAAGCGCTCTACGCGCTCCACAACAGCGGCGTTGTGCTCGTAGTCGGCGATGGGGTTGGGCTGGAACTGCCCAGCGAAGTGGTCAGCCAGGATGGCGGCTCGATCTCGTGCGGCGTAGCGGCGCCTGCCCGTGTGATCGAACATGGGGCATACCGGCTCGGGAGTTGATGTCAGGCTGCGGTTCAGGCGGTGAAGGGCGGTGTCATCTTGGGAGGCCTGGTCAATGGTGTGTTCCCAGGACTGTCCCCTCAGCTCGATGATGCCCGCGCGCAGTTCTTCTCCGAGCCGGTTGATCTCCGCCTTGATCACGGGGCAGCGCGTGTGGTGCCAGGTTCGACGAAGACGGCGCTTGAGGTCCAACTTCTTGCGGAGGTGTGGAGGGAGCCTCTCCTTCCGCAAGACCGGCGGTGGCTTGGTGGTGGTGGCTGCGGCTTGAGCGGTGGTGATGGCTGTGGTGATAGCCACTGCCGCGGCTTCTACCTCTTCCTTGGTAGAAACACCGCCGGGGAGCTGCGTTGTGTTCAACTCCAGCTGGTATTTGTGCCAGTCCGTCTTCGTTCTTGGACGCGGTGCCGACGTGAGATCGGCCTCCACCCCGAGGACCAGCAAGATAGGCAGGTGGGGGGTGTCGATGTCGTACAGCTCCCCGATGGCGATGGGGAACTGTACGTTCTTGACCAGGGCGACGTCTAGTACATCCGGGCGATGCATGGGGTTCGTCGGGTAGTGTGTCGGGGCCCCCGGGCTGAGAACTTCGTAGTTGGAGTTCTCAGCATCTTCCTGTAGGGCCCTTCCGGCGGGGTTGATGCTGTGGGACCCCCACTGGTGGTGCTTGGCGTTGAGATCGCCTGCGACCAGTGTGGGGGTCGCTCCTTCCATCATCGTTCGGATGTCTTCCGGGTGGAAATGGTGGACGTCGCCGGGAGGCTTGTAGGCTGCGAAGACTTTGAGCTCCGTGTCGGCCGTCTTCAGACGGACGCCTATGGACCGTGTCGTCTTGAAGGCGGGCAGCTCCAACTCTTCGTGGACGAGGTCCCGTCTCACGAGGACCGCCGTGCCTCTGTACGGCACGTTTCTCGGAGATAACTCGTCGCGGCGGTACACGAAGAAGTTGGGCAGTCGGAGCTCTCGGCTGGGGTGCAGCTTCGTCTCGCACAGAAGTACGACATGCACATCATGCTCCTGCACGAGTAGCCTCAGGTCTATAGTCTTGTTGGTGATCCCGTTCGGGTTCCAGTACACAAGCCTTAGGTCTTTAGGCATTGTGTCCGGACGAGATTGTGGCCTTCAAATTGGATAGCCCCCGCAGTAGGGGCAGCAATGGATCGCGTCTATCCACGATCGCCTGTATGGCCGCGCTGATAAGGTCGATGGCGTCGAGCAGCGCGGCCATGAGTGGAGCTTCCTGGCGCTCCGTGGATAGGACTGCGGGTGCTGCCGGCTCCCGTGGGCGGGGGCGGGCTGGCAGTGGGGGGCGGCTCGCAGGTTGGGCGGGCTCAAGTGGCGGCTCGGCGGCGGGCTCTTCCGGCGCCTTCTTCTTGTTCCGGCGCTTCTTGCCCCGCTTTCTACGGGGTTTCGCCTCTTCGCCTCGGGTGGTGGGCGGGTTGGCCGGCGTTCTGATGGTGGCGCCCTTGGTCTCGCCCGGCTGGGCAAGGCGGGGGCGCTTTATCGGCGGCGATGTTGGTGACCCCAGCGGCTCCACATCTGGGTGTGTGGAGGGGCCGGGGCGGGCCTCGTGTTGAGTGGCGGCATGGGTCGCAGGTTGAGGGGCCGTGCGGGCCGCGGGTTGGGCAGCCGTGCGGGCCGCGGGTTGGGCAGCCGGGCGGGCCGCGGGTTGGGCAGCCGGGCGGGCCGTTGGGCGCGCGGTCTTCTTGGGGCGCTGTTGTTGGGGCGGCAGTGGCGGCGCGATAGTGATGCCGCGCTTGCGCGCCTCCTCCTTCAGCGCCTTGCATCGGCGGCTGTTGGCCGGGTGGCCTTGGCCGCAGTTTGCGCAGGTGGCGGCCTCTGACTTTGGCCGCTGGCAGTCAGTAGCTGCGTGCCCTTCTCCACATCGCACGCAGCGTACAGGGCGGCGACAGTTGGTCGATGAGTGGCCGAAAGACTGGCACCGATGGCACTGCGAGGGCCCCTTTGGGCCGCGCCATCCCTCGATGGTGATGCCCGGCATGCAGAGCAGCTCCTTCACCCTGTAGAGCCTCTCGATGCTGCCGGGGGTCTGCTTCTCCGCCAGCAGGGCGAAGAACAGGCAGCCGGCGCGGCCCATCCGGCCGGGAATCTGGCGGACGTGCTGCGTCGGGAAGCCTACGCTAGCCAGCGCTGCGGCGACCTCTTCGGGCAGGGTGGTTGCCGGGAGCCCTCGGATAGCAATCTTGAAGGGGCGGTCCGCGTCCAGAGAGTAACAAAACCATGAGATGGTCTTGTCGGCACGGGCCGCCTCGTCCAGATACCGGACGATTTGCCGGTATTCTTCCGGGCTCTGCGGCGTAAAGCGGACCCCCTTTCCAAAGGGTCGCGCGTTGGGGGCATGGCCTAGGGCTTCCTTCAGCCGGGCAAAGTGGGTAGCCCAGGCCGGCAGGTTCTCCACCACGATGGGCGGCTTCTTCGGCTTGGGCTCTGTGGTGGCGGTCGCTAACGGTGTGGTGGGTCGCGGCGATTTGGGTTTCGGCGGCTGCGACAGGGCCGCGGCGTAGGAAACCCCGCTTGGGGGCGTGGTCTGCAGTATCTCAGCCATCTCGGCTTCTTCCGTCGAGTCCGGATTTGGTGTGTCGACGGTGGGTTTGGTTGGTGCGACGGGGGGCGTGGCCAACGCTGGCTCCGCCCACTCACTGCTAATGCTGGGGTCGCGCGACTCTGTCTGCGCAGACCCCTGTAGCACCCGTATGAGCGGGTTAGGGGGCCTCGGGACGGCCCCCGGTGCGTTCCCCAGGTTGAGGTTGGGGAACTTCGTTGGCAGCGTCGGCCGCACCGGGCTTTTCTTCATCGCCGGCGGTGGTGGCGGCGATAGGGAGGCGAGCAGGGCGGTTGCCGCGGCTCTGCGGGCTGAGTCTTCGTTCGTCGGCACCTCGGCCGGGAATTCAGTTGGTGAGTCGGGGGGGGGCGGAAGAACTCTTCCATACCCCCCTCGTGCGTCGGTGTGCCCATGATGGGGCTGGAGGCGGCGCCGTGTTGTCCACGGGTGAGCAGGTTGCCGGCGAGGTCGAACGTCTCGCCGGTAAATATGTCGCGCTTCACGACTTGTATCACACGGCGCCGACGTCGGTCGATTTGGATCCGCACATCAGGCGGATCCGGCTCGTCGGGGGGCGGGGGGGGTGGGTCCTCCGACTTACGGCTTCTCTTCATCGTTTCTTTTTAAAAAACGGGGTCTTCCACTTACTTCTCCGGAGTTATGCAGGCTCTGTGGTGCCGACTTAACGCGGTCTTCCTCCACCGGGTGAGACCTCGAATAAATCCGAGGAGGCCCAGTGAAGTGCCGGCGAGCAGTCGATCAACACCACAGGTGCTGCGTAGGGTCAACTCCGGAGACGGGCGTGTTCTTCTCCTTCTTCCTCTCCGTTTGGGGTCGGTCCGTGGGTGGTGGTGGCGGCACCGCGACGTGTCCTGCGCTTCTAGCTTTAGAAGCACGTAGGCAGCCGCGATGCGATGACGTCACTGCGGGCGCAGTGAGCACACGACGGGCGGGGAGAAGAGCCGAAGAGAGAAGAGCGGGGGCGGCGAGTGGGTAGTTACTAAAAACTTTTAGTTCTTGAAACTAGTGGGTAGTTACTAAAAACTTTTAGTTCTTGAAACTGCCGTGTGTGTGCCGTGTCGTGTGCCGTGTGTCGTGTGTTCGACGTGCGTTCTGCGTCGGATCAGTGAGAGAACTGTGTGCGCAAGGTACCTGCACTCTACTACTGCAATATACGATACTTCTACTCTGCCTGGCGCACAGCGGCGACACGGCGTGGCGGCTGCTCACTCGCTCGCTGACCGCGCTCGCGCAAGGTACCTGCACTCTACTACTGTAATATACGTCTGCGTGGCGCACAGCGGCGACGCGGCGTGGCGGCTGCTCACTCGCTCGCTGACCGCGCTCGCGCAAGGTACCTGCACTCTACTACTGTAATATACGTCTGCGTGGCGCACAGCGGCGACGTGGCGTGGCGGCTGCTCACTCGCTCGCTGACCGCGCTCGCGCAAGGTACCTGCACTCTACTACTGTAATATACGTCTGCGTGGCGCACAGCGGCGACGCGGCGTGGCGGCTGCTCACTCGCTCGCTGACCGCGCTCGCGCAAGGTACCTGCACTCTACTACTGTAATATCAGTTTATTGTTTGCGCTAGTGGAAGTGAGACGTTCTTGCGATTCTCCGTGAGTCACAGCTGTTCCCAAACTTTATTTCACTCGTCATTAGGTTGCACTCTCCAACGTGAAGATGCACTGCGCTCTATGTGATACCACTGTAAACGACGGTGTTGTGTGTGGGGGCTGCAGCAAATACTTGGGGTTCTGCTGCGCCAACGTCACCGAAATGGGCTACCGTAAGCTGGGTGCCGATCGAAAAGCTAGTTGGAGATGTACTTCCTGCAAATCGGGCTTATCCGGAGCAACATGTTCCACGAGTCAAACGAAACCAACTCCACCGGCTCCGAAGGTCACATTGGAGTCCCTCATGACTGAGTTACGTGACATCAAATCTGTCATTTACAAGATCCCAGGTTTGACGCAGGATGTGAAGGACTTACGGAAGGAATTGGCAGAGGTAAAGGCCACATGCGAGCTCGTCAGTGGTAAGCTGGATGATTTTGACGGGCGACTGGTCTATGTTGAGAAGCATTTGCCAGAGTTGCTCAACCTACAGGACACCGTTGTATCGATGGAAGCCGAGATCACGGCACTTAAAGACGAATTAATAACGAGGGACCAATGGTCCCGTCTCAATAATGTCGAGATCAAGGGAGTTCCAGTAAAAGGTAACGAAAACCTCTTCGACATCGTCGATAGCATTGGCAAGGCGGTCGGTTACCAGTTTCCGAAGACCTCAATTAATTATTTATCCTGGGTGCCGGTATACAACTCGAAAGAAAAATCTATAGTAGTGAGCTTCTTAAATCGCTACATAAAGGAAGAGTTCGTAGCTAGTGCGCGTGCCAGGAAGATTACTGCTGCTGAGCTGGGCTTCAAAGATGTCACAAGCAGAGTCTTCGTCAACGACCATCTATCACCCGACTCAAAGAAGCTCCTCACTAAGACGAAAGCCCTTGCCAAAGAAAGGAACTATCAATACGTCTGGGTAAAATTTTCGAAGATCCACGTACGCAAAAACGACTCCACTCATGCTTTCATTGTTAGCGGTACCCGTGATTTAAACAAGTTATCCTAAAATGTAACCAACTTCTGCTTTGCTTAACTATTCTAATTTTAAGTTTGAACACCGTTGGTATGGTTAGTAACCGAACAGCTCCTTTGTTCAACACAAAAGAACCTTATCTTTTATATTACAATGTTAAAACAAGGTACTTATCGTTGAATTATGGCCTGCTTGCTAATTGTAATAGGACCTATTTTCACTATGGCATTATTTCCGATGGATGGTCAACTTTTTGTATTGCGTTGCTTATCATTCTCTGGCTACCGACAAATACTAGGACCGCAAGCCACTGTACTTTTCTCTTTGCTGCTATAGAGTTAAGCTTCATTTTGCGCCACGCTGATAATGATGTTGCTATTTTTAACTTATATTTCAGAAGTTTTACGGTCAACGAAAACGAACATTTCTTTGGCGCCTTGAATATACTAAGCTATTGTCGATTATTGCTTAACACAAAGTACGATTTAGTTATTTGTCATTTCGCGAGCATATCTATGTCATCAACTGTTAATCTATTTTCTAAAAATTATAATAAGTATCTATTGTGTTACGTGTGCATCTGTAACCATGTCGAGCCTTAACGTTTATCACCAGAACGTGAGGGGACTTAGGTCTAAGACTGATGTGTTTTTTAGAAATTTGCGATCTTGTGATTATGACGTGGTAACCTTGACTGAAACTTGGCTCTGCGAGGGTATTCTCGACGATGAGCTTTTTGATAGTCGCTATTGTGTATGGCGTAGGGACCGCGACTATACCGCGACCAAGCAGACCCGTGGAGGTGGAGTTGCTATAGCCGTCAAACGTTCCTTAATTACTTCTCGTAAGTTCGAATGGCAGTCTACTGCTGAAGATATTTGGATATCAATTGTCCTTCGAGACCCACGTAGCCGGACTCCAGTCAAGTTAAATATATGTTGTTTATATCTTTGCTCAGAAAATCTGGGTCACTCTTTTTCCGACCAATTAATTAACTTTTGTGATAATATCGAAACAGTAATTTCCAGTAACTTCCAAGATAAATTTATAATTTTAGGAGATTTTAATATGAGCTTCATTGACTGGTTGGATACCGACGAAGGTCTAGTACCCGTGAATGCAAGTGGTGATAGCGCCGCACATTTTATAGAAACCCTCAACTTTTGCAACTTGGAGCAATACAACTCAGTTATTAACGCGCAGGGCCGAATTCTGGACCTAGTTTTTGCTAGCGAGACAATTTCTGTGGCCCCATGCCTCGATCCACTTGTCCCAGAAGACCCATATCATAAAGCGCTCTGTATAAATGTGCCCTTTACCGAGTCTTCGTCTCTTCCACTAACCAATCATATCGTATTTTTATACAATCGAGGAGATTACAACTCGATTAAGGATGACCTTGTTGCTGCGGACTGGACAGACCTTCTTTGCAGAGGGTCTCTGGACGAGGCTGTACAATGCTTTTACAGAATAGTCTATAATTTGCGTACAAAACACATTCCTCAACGAGTCAAACGTGGTGATAATAATTATCCTTTGTGGTACAACCGCCCCCTATCAAAGCTATTAAAGAAAAATTTAAATATTTTAGAAGGTTTAAGACGTACGGTAATCTATCAGATAAGCATACATTCGATTTATTAAGAGAAAGGGTTAAGCGTCTGGAAAGATTGTGCTACATGAAATACATTAACCTCACAGAGGATTCGATTAAGGCAAATCCGAAGTATTTCTGGAAGTTTATTAAAAACAATCTTAATAAATCGTCATATCCTGTTTCGATGACCTATTTAGGTACTACTTCTACTTCGGGCGATGATATCAGCAATCTTTTTAACGAATATTTTCTATCAAATTTCCTTGAAAGAGATCCCACATCATGCACCCAGTTCGAGGAACCATCAGAGCCAGTCGTAGCTGATCTAGCCTCAATCGTCATCGAGACTAATGAAATTATAAAGCTGCTAAATAACTTGGACTTGACGAAATCAGCCGGTCCTGATGAACTCCCCGCGGTTTTCCTAGTTAAATGTGCTGATAGCCTCTCTCTGCCTCTATCTCTTATATTCAAAAGATCAATCGCTGAAGGTGTTGTGCCTGCTATCTGGAAGTCAGCTTTTATCACCCCTATCCATAAAAAAGGTCAAAAAAATAGAGTGGATAATTACCGGCCAATCTCTAAGTTATGTCTCATTGCAAAGATATTCGAACGCATTGTCTATAACCAAGTGTATGCTGCATTAAAGTCGTCGTTTTGTCCCCAGCAGCATGGTTTTCTTAAGAAACGGTCCACAGACTCAAACCTACTACTGTTTAATGATTTTATAACCCAGCAGTTAGATAACGGTGATCAAGTGGATGCTATTTATACTGATTATAGCAAGGCTTTCGACCGAATAGATCATATCCTTCTATTGAAAAAGTAACTTGCAATTGGCATCAGGGGTGACTTATTTCGGTGGTTCTCATCATACGTTGAAAACAGATCTCAGGCAGTTGTACTGAACGGCTATAAATCTAATTGGACTAATATACCCTCAGGGGTTCCCCAAGGGTCGTTACTAGCACCGTTACTGTTTATAATTTTCGTTTTTGATATTTCCAACTGTTTTAAAAATTCTCAATTCTTACTTTTTGCCGATGACATGAAAATATTTAGAACTGTTAACGATGCTATTGACTCAGCATTACTGCAAGACGACCTTCTGCAATTCGATATTTACTGCCTCAACAATAAACTTGACCTAAATGTATCCAAATGCTTTACTGTGTCCTTTACTCGTAAACGCAACGTATTTAATAACAATTACTCATTAAAAAATAAACCTTTACTTACACTTCATGAAATTAGAGACCTTGGTGTCATTATGGATAGCAAACTTATCTTTGATACGCACATAAATTCAATTACCAGTAAAGCCTACAAGGCCTTAGGGTTTATTATTCGTTCCTGCAAAAATCTGCGTCGCCTTAAATCCGTAAAAGTTATCTACTGTGCATTTGTCAGGAGCCACCTCGAATATGCTTCACAAGTTTGGAACCCTAGTTACAAAGTATATATTAATAAGTTAGAGAGCATTCAAAAGAAATTTATTCGACATATTAAATTCAAATTTAAACTTCCAAGACTACCCTATAACCAATTATGCATCAAACTCCACTTACTTCCATTGCATGTACGGCGATACATAACTGACATCACCTATCTGATGAAAATAGCCCAGAGCCTTGTCGACTGTCCCGCCTTGTTAGCTAAGCTTCATCTCCTCGTCCCCTCACGTTCTCAGTCTCGCCGAAGACTGTCATTGTTTGTTCCTTGGGCTCGCACAAACTTTAGACAAAATTCTTACTTTATCAGAGCTATACGATCTTTCAACGACCTTTGTATTGAAAACGAAGACATTGATTTGTTCGCTAGTAGTATTTCCGTTATCCGTAAAGTATTAACCTCTAAGTTCTGTGACTCGGTTGAGGCCTCATTACCGATATAACCCACTATAATGGTGTGCCATCTTCCTTCTTCTATTATTGGATATAGTTGCCGTGTCTGGTGTTTCGTGTATCGCTTTTCTTTCACCTGTGCTAATTGCTCAAAATATTGCTAGCTGTGAAAACTTTTTGTTGGCTTTCTGTATCTATGTGTGTAATTTATTGTGTTAGTGATAAGCTGTTAGTTTTCCTAATAAAGATTAAAAAAAAAAAAAAAAATACGTCTGCGTGGCGCACAGCGGCGACGCGGCGTGGCGGCTGCTCACTCGCTCGCTGACCGCGCTCGCGCAAGGTACCTGCACTCTACTACTGTAATATACGTCTGCGTGGCGCACAGCGGCGACGCGGCGTGGCGGCTGCTCACTCGCTCGCTGACCGCGCTCGCACAAGGTACCTGCACTCTACTACTGTAATATACGATACTTCTACTCTGCCTGGCGCACAGCGGCGACGCGGCGTGGCGGCTGCTCACTCGCTCGCTGACCGCGCTCGCGCAAGGTACCTGCACTCTACTACTGTAATATACGTCTGCGTGGCGCACAGCGGCGACGCGGCGTGGCGGCTGCTCACTCGCTCGCTGACCGCGCTCGCGCAAGGTACCTGCACTCTACTACTGTAATATACGTCTGCGTGGCGCACAGCGGCGACGCGGCGTGGCGGCTGCTCACTCGCTCGCTGACCGCGCTCGCGCAAGGTACCTGCACTCTACTACTGCAATATACGATACTTCCTCTCTGCCTGGCGCACAGCGGCGACGCGGCGTGGCGGCTGCTCACTCGCTCGCTGACCGCGCTCGCGCAAGGTACCTGCACTCTACTACTGTAATATACGTCTGCGTGGCGCACAGCGGCGACACGGCGTGGCGGCTGCTCACTCGCTCGCTGACCGCGCTCGCGCAAGGTACCTGCACTCTACTACTGTAATATACGTCTGCGTGGCGCACAGCGGCGACGCGGCGTGGCGGCTGCTCACTCGCTCGCTGACCGCGCTCGCGCAAGGTACCTGCACTCTACTACTGTAATATACGTCTGCGTGGCGCACAGCGGCGACGCGGCGTGGCGGCTGCTCACTCGCTCGCGCAAGGTACCTGCACTCTACTAC
Organism: Argyresthia goedartella; assembly: GCA_949825045.1. Classification (NCBI taxonomy): domain Eukaryota; kingdom Metazoa; phylum Arthropoda; class Insecta; order Lepidoptera; family Argyresthiidae; genus Argyresthia; species Argyresthia goedartella. Next base: position 25,953,710 of record OX463832.1, read on the forward strand.
TGTAATATACGATACTTCTACAATAACATTCCGCAACAAATACAAAACTTGACTGAAGCTCGACTCAAAATATGTATAAAACACACTTTGTGCACAAAGGCCTACTACAAAATTAATGACTTTTTACAAGACAGCGACATCTGGTACTAAACCAGTTTATTGCACCCTATATATTATGTTCTATGTAATAATTAGGCACCTACTTGATATTATATTGGGAGCTTACCTATGAAATTGGCGAATTTTTCTTACAGATTCAGGAGTTCATAATTCGAGTAATTCAATAGCTATTTCCAGTTTTATTTTATTGTTTTAAAATTAATTTCAATATTTTACATCTACTTATTAAATTTTCTTTTAATTTTTAGTTTGATAACTAAAATGTTATCTTCAAAATCAGTGCCTCCTAAATGTCATCCATTTTCATGATAATATTCGTAATATTTTTTTACAGCTGACACTTTTCAAAAATTATATAAAATTTTCTGTTAGCTAAATGTTGTCTCAATTATACACACAAAGTTTATAAAATTAGGATCTGTCATTCCTAAAAAAATACAAAATAATTTGTACTGAAAATTGAGTTAACTTCAATTTCTCCATACAAAACGCCAATTTCTTAAGTAATGAACTAATATTATGCTTTCTTGATTATGTTATGACGTTGATTAAGTCTCAATTGTCGTGCTATTATGAATAAAAATCTTTGAACTTGAACCAAAACAGTTCTACCCATTCTGACCACAAATACGAAGCCGCGCCATTTCGGCGTTTGTAGGACCTTCTTTGGCGGCCCCGACCGTCGGCTCCAAAGTTTTGACAAATCATCGCATCCATCGCCGCTCTCTCTCTCCGCAGAATCGTCGACGCTCCGCGACGCGCACAACCTCATGAAGACCCTCAACTTGACGGACGCCTCTGGGACCGACGTCGCCGCCTGGAACCTGAGCGACGTGCCGGCATTCTCCGACGCGGGTCTGTGGACACACGCACACACACACATACACGTAGCAAATGCCTTCGCTTCAGGGAACGAGGATTTGACAACCGCTCCTATGGCTTTCCTGCTCCTGTGGATCTCACTCGCGCTGCAGCGCGGTAACGCAGCCTGTTTAAGGCGACACCTCCTCCGTGCAAAGGTCCCCGGTACTCCAGGCGGAAAGACCCGCAGTGTGAGAGGGACGGAATCGGGAAAAAATGTCATAACGTAGCGCTAAACCACAGAAAAATTGTTTAAAAATAAACTACGCTATTTTGTTAAAAAGTTTTTTAAGGAGATTTTGCGAATACATAATATCTACATTTTGAACGCAGTTCTACAATGAAATTAGTTAGGATTTCAGAATTAAAAGAAAAAAAAAATAGAAGTGTTTTCGTCATTAAATTATATCGAGAAAATTTCATCCAATCGCGTTTTCCTTTAGGGAAAATCTTAATCAAATACTCAATAAACGTAAACCCAAAAATCTAACCTGTAGATGACTTCATGGTGGAGTAAATGAATTTGAAAAAAAACCCTTTTTTTTTTCTCGGAGCACCTTAATTTGAGCCGTGCGATTCTTTGGCCGTTTGTTTGTGTGATTAACCTCTTGATTACCACCGGCGTTAGCTACAGCACTTCTCCGTTATAGGTGTTAAATTTTACTACCATGGCATAAGGTCAAAGTCGCGATTGCGTCCAGTTTCGAGATTGGCAAAAATGTTTTTGATCGTCTTATCTGTTCACCACCAGGTCGCAATTTTTCAATCGATTTTGTCGAAAATTGGCACGCAAGCTCCTTGATTTATTTAATTATTTTGGTCGATCGCCATTTTGTGATTAGGGGGAAAAGGGGGAAGTTTTTTGTAGCGTTTATCAACGGATTTCAATCAAATTTAAGAGCGGCACACGAAGGACTTCACTCTACACGAAATGTTGCGAAAATATTCCAAAAGGGGGGGGGGGGGGAGAAAACGGGTAGAGGGGGGGGGGGGAAGATTGCTGTAGCGTTATATACGGACGGATTTAAATTTATGAAATTAAAACTAGTGCTACTGTTCTCACAGAACTCGTTTATTTTGTATTGTGCGGACTTTGATTTTGCATAATGGTCAGGCAGGCCACCACCAGGCTGCCTCGAGAGTAACGTGAGCTAATGGTCAACGTCAGAATTTCTTCCCGTCATGCCGCCGTCGTAGAAACGATTCCCGGTCGCACTGTTATCATCTATCAGCCAACACTTCTGCAAGGGTTGTAATGAAATAGAAATAGAATAGTTTATTCAAAAGTCAAATTGAACAACACATAGATAAACAGAAAAAAAATGGAATAAAAATCAACCAGCAATACGAAAATCAGAAACAGTAACGTGACAGTGATGCGGTGCGGCTCAGCAAACGCTACAGGGAACCTGTAACACTGATACTCTGCCGAACCATATCGTAATAATAATAATATTACCTTGGAAACTATTTACACACATTGATGTAGCCCCAAACTAGGATTCCCTGTATCTTGGGTACTAGACAACGATACAAATACTTATATAGATAAATATTACACTCAGATAGATAAACAACCATGACTAGGGTACAAACATCTGTTCTCATCAAACAAATATTTTCCCCCACCGGGACTCGAACCCGGGACCCTTGGCTTCGTAGGCAGCGTCACTGCCGACTCGGCCATTCGGGTATATAGTAGGCAGTGTGAGTCAATAAGTGTGTGTTATTGCATAAATATAACGTGTGTCATACATACGGTGCAATATTATACGGAGGATAATTACAAATATGGTGGGTAAATACTAATGTTGTTTATTGTTCCAGGTGCGGACGCAATAAACCAGCTGTTGGTGAAGATGTCTCTACAGAGCGAGATAGCTTACCAGGTCATAAACAATGTCTGTCTCTGTCGCCCCTTCGGACAGCCTCTGGAGAAAGAGTGAGTGGCCCATACAATCAAGCAACCACATTCAGCCACTGCTGGGTATAGACCTCTTCTTTACTTCGTCCGAAAACCTATTTTGAGTGTTTATATGTTTGTGACGTCGATTTTATCATGGGTGTGCAGCACAAGCGTGAGGTCTCGGGTTCGATTCCCGGCTGGGGAGGTAGAAAATAAAGGCTGGTATTTAATCGCACATCAAAAATACTGATTTGAGCAGCAAAAAAAGATCAGCAAAACACTTTTTATGTTTTAAATATTTTATCTGCACACGTATCATAAACCCTCTTTACTGCGTGTAAAAACCGCATGTTAAGCCCAGCATAATTTTTACTATTTGGTAAAAACTCATTTCTTATCTAAAAATTTGTACAAAAATTTGTCAAATTATGATATGCAAATTTCGAACGCCGACGCCCGCCTGCGTGCCGCCCCTAGTTTGTCTGTGAAGTTGGTACTAAAGAACAAGCTAAACAACTGCAGGGCCACAATGCCGGTCAAACATGCGGTTCCTGAACACATCAAAGAGAGCTTATGATATGTGTGTAGATAAACTAGTGTGTATGTAACTGTACATAATTAGGCACTCTCGAGTGATAAGCCCTCCATTATGTAGCAGTCACATACACTACTGTAATGAGCACTTAAGTTTATGTTTTAAGTATTTTTTGTTGTTCTTACATGTTGAACCTAACACGTAGGGTAAAGGTTCGCCTTCACCTAAGCTATCGTAGCAAATATAAAGGACATTTTCTGTGCCAATCAGTAATTTTGATGTGCAGTTTAATAATTTCCGAAAATAATCCACCCGATCTCAGCTGTCTGTGCATATGTGGGAGTCGTCGCTATTTCTGTTTCGGATGGCACTGGATACCCTAGTGTGGGACCATAAGTCCGTGAGCAATGTGCATGCTTGTATGTGAGTTCAGAGTCCTGTTGTTCCAGGTTCGCGATGCAGAGGTACTTTCGGATCCTGCAGAATTATAAAACGGCGTCGACCATCACTTTTAAGGTGGGTAACTCTCTCACGTAGTTCGGTAGTTTCCCGGGCAGTTATTTAACACGTTCAGCGCTAGTATACACCCCCACGCCTTTCGCCCCAATCTAGTGTGTCCCTGGACTCTTTTTTTGTTGGAAGGGAAAAAAATGGAATTCCCCATGCCCAGGAGTCAGACCTCCCTGCTATGTCCGGGTCCCCACATATTGAGCGGGCATCAGCTCGTGTGCTATACGGACTAAAAACAACCTCTTTATGTTTGCAGTTGTCTGTCTAAGACTACTGTGAGCCATGGCCTCGGTATATGCTGAAGGCTTTCTACCTGCAATTTGCCCTTTTGGGCGATATATATGTGTATATGATATATATGGGAGGAGTTTGCCTGCTTACCCGATTGTATGAGCGGACATCAGCTCATAGTCAACGGGCATGATAGCGGCATGTTAGGGGGGCAGATAGCCCCCGCTACTAAAAGGTGGTTCTATATAATTTTTAAAACCTATCCTAAGCCTAAACTACTCTAAATTTGGGTCATTTATGAGGTCTCTAACCTCAGTCCGGAAGGTTTAAAGGTACCCACAGACCAGATATCGAGATAGACAGCGAAAGTCTACCTACTTCGCGTGTTTTTAATAGGCGGACTCCGCTCATCCCGGCTCAGTCGCTCTCTGGCTGTTCGAATGTAAGCCGTGTACTAATAAACATAAAAATGCCTCACTGTGCCGTTGTGAATTTCAAAAACTCAAGCAATGTTGTTTTTAAAGAAAACGACGGCGTTACCTTTCATACGTAAGTAATTTTATTTCTGAAATTCGCCTCATTTATTTAATAATCAATTATTTTTAATTTCGAGTAGCGTCTCCCGTTTTTACTGAGATAGGTTGAACCATAGCGTATATTTCCCATGGACTTCATCCACTGCTCCTTCCACTTTACACAATTCATGGATATCTCTTTCGTAGCCCTCAATGAACAGTGAAGCAAACTATACTTTCGTTAACCTTACAGTTGCATGGTACAGTCTCGTTTACTCATTTTTCTGTCGATTTAATCAGATAGTGTTGTACAATGCGACGATTCTTGCAAAATCGCTGGACGATTCGATTTTGTTGACGGAAGAATGATAATTCTGAGTTGCATTTTCATTGCAATCTATATTTTAGTATATGGGAAATCTGATACTATTCCACAGTTTAAGATCGATTTGAGTTACTGAATGAGGGGGCTGGACGGATTTACACATGAATAATAAAAGGTAAATAGGTTGTTGATTGTAGGCACTGACGCGAGGAATTAAAGGCGGTGAAAACTATTAAGAGGTTATTTAATAATAATTATGTAAGTTTACCCTATTCTAAAACAGAATAGGGTAAACTTACATATTTCTGTCTTAATTGCTAACTACCTTATTTTCTAAATCTTAAAACTATGTGAACAATCTTGTTGCCAACACAAACCAATAGGTATGAGAAATATTAGAACGCGTCGCTAACATAGGTACTACAGACAAATACATACTTTAACACGCTATGATATGATATCCGGGTGCGATGCTACGATACGATCTCCCGCTCGAAACACTGCCGGCTTACTGACAAAAAGGCAACGCGGTAGGTACGTGGTCGTGGTAGGTAGGGGATTCCCGCAGCAGCGCTCATTTTGAATCGATTTGGCGGCGCGCCTTTGACTCTGTTTCACTATTAACATGCCAACCCATCACTAAAAGGCGTTCGTGACGTCACAGTAGGTAGTGAAAAAGTTACACGGTTGGTTCTCATACATTCGACCGTGTTTGCTGCGTCTATCTCGATATCTGGTCTGTAGTTACACCACATACCTTAAATTGGCGGGAAAAGGCCACGGGGGTAGGAGGGGGGAAATTTCACACAGTGCTTAAGGACCAATAGATGTCATTTCTGCAATAGATAAATTTTGATAAGTCAACGTCGTCTTCTTTTTGTCTCGTACGCTCCTGTGTTGTGTCCCTGTGTTGTCTCCGTCGCGCCTAACGCGTGCTCGCTCGCAGGCGGAGTCGTGCTGCGAGAGCCTGCGGGGCGGGCGCCTGCAGCAGATGATGGCGGGCCTGTCGCGCCACCTGGCGGCGTACCGGCAGTGCGGCGCCAAGCCCACGGGCCGGGTGGCGGATGGTGAGCAAACACTCACGCAATGTAGCCATCTCGTAGAGTACGGTATTTGACTGCTAGTATAATACCTTGGACACCTTTTACACACATTGATCTAGCCCCAAACTAGGATTCCCTGTATCTTGGGTACTAGACAACGATACACATACTTATATAGATATAAATATTATACTTAGATAGATAAACAACCATGACTAGGGTACAAACATCCGTTCTCATCAAACAAATATTTGCCCCCACCGGGGCTCGAACCCGGGACCCTTGGTTTCGTAGGCAGCGTCACTGCCGACTCGGCCATTCGGGTCGTCGAGTATAGGTAACGAGTTCTATGGAATACTAGCATGTCACGTCATATTCAAAGGCTGTCTTTTTATCACGACGATTGTCGACCCGAATGGCCGAGTCGGCAGTGTCCCTGCCTAATAGTGAAGCCAAGGGTCCCGGGTTCGAGTCCCGGTGGGGTCCACTATTTGTTTGATGACAACGGATGTTTGTACCCTAGTCATGGTTGTTTATCTATCTTAGTATAGTATTTATCTATATAAGTATGTGTATCGTTGTCTAGTACCCAAGATTCAGGGAATCCTAATTTGGGGCTAGATCAATGTGTGTCAATAGTGTCCAAGGTATTATTATTATTATTATTATATACCACGCCATCCACTCTGGTCCTGAGCCTCCCAAATCGAAAAGTCTCGTGGTCACTTAGTGTACATTTGACGACGTCTGTGGTGTTGCGGCCGAGGCTGTGCTCTCCAAGCGAGAGGTCCCGGGTTCATATCCTACCTATCAAAATATCCCCCTCCTCTCCCCCCCCCCCCCCCCCCCCCCTCCACCCGCTCACACGCAAACATACACACACAATGTATTCAAATATATATTTACATGTATACAACACCAAATTACAAACACACAATATACACACACATGACATAAGTAAGGCACTCAGGCTGTTTTTTTTATTTATCTTTATCTTTATCTTTTTCTTCTTTTTGATTTCCTATGTTGTTTATATAATGAAATCCTTAAGTGGCCTCATTTAAAGATCACTTTCTAAGATTACATGTAAGCACGGCTGTGGATTTTTGTTAATGTAATAAACTTGCTTTACTTATAAATCCACAAACGTCGCTAGCGGCTTACCAACGAGCTTACGCCACCGGGCCAGATAATTTGTGGATCTGTACGTGCTCTGCATTTAATTTGTAACCTCGGATGAAAGAAACTCTTTGCTCACTTACTCTATGTTCGTTACAAACACGTGGCGCCCTCTGAAGGATTCATCTTGAATAGATAGTGAAAAGGAATTATGTGTAGATCTATTTGAGTATCTCGCTTGCTCAGCTCACATATATCTGAAGGTGACTGGTCTGTCGCTGTAATATACAGAAAAAGATTAAAAAAAACTGAATAATTATATTTTAATTAATACTAGTTTTATTTTTGATCAAAATACTCCAAAAGAAAAAAAAGCGTTTTATGTTTTTTTATATTCTTGGATCTTCTGAATATGCCAAAGTCTTCCGACCATACAGCCAATCCTTATTTATTTATTAGTTTCTTTGGTTCGTGGTTCTTTTTAAAAAGAGGTTTATTATCTTTTTCGGCAGACAACAAATATTCTGAGCACGAGTTCTATTTCGAGGACGTGTACTGTGTGCTGCACGAGCATTTGTTCACTTCTCCAAAAATTTTGGACTGGGCGATCAGCTGATTTGTATGGAGAGGTGAACAATAAAGTATCTCTGATGAAATCGGCTTCACAGTCAAAGTTGTTCAGAATGATGTCCATAACTTCCCCCTTAAATATGATTGCACCATTCTGTTACATCCTGAAAAATATCAGTTGCTTTAAAAATATTTACAAACTAGAAATAAACATACACTTTCTTTTCCAATGTTCAGACTCACAAAAGTTAGCAGTTCTTTTATGGGACACTGTATACGCTTCTACAATAAAATTCCGCAAGAAATACAAAACTTAACTGAAGCTCGACTCAAAAAATGTATAAAGCACACTTTGTGCACAAAGGCCTTCTACAAAATTAATGACTTTAAAAGACACCGACACCTGGCAATAAACCAGTTCATTGCACCCTATATATTATGTTCTATGTAATAATTAGGCACCTACTTAATGTTATATTATGCTTGCTTGATCATGTTATGACGTTCATTAAGTCACAATTTTTGTGCTATTATGAATAAAAATCTTTGAACTTGAACTGAACTATACCAAAGTTTGTCTGTCTGTACGTTGTTCAGTGAGCGCGTGGTCCTGCTACAAGCACAGCTGCAACTGTCTCTCGCCGCGGCCGATCTGCGCCGAACAACGCAAGGAGCTGCTGCGGTAAGTTGACGATGCACTTGAGAGTTTCAGCCTTGATTTAAAAAACCGGTCAAGTGCGAGTTTAACTCGCGCACGAAGGGTTCCGTACCACCGTACGATGGTAGGGATGGTGTGGAGTGAATAGTTTGGATTTTACATAGCAAAATGTTGTTTACAAAGTTATTGGTGCGGCTAGTTTCACACTCCATATACGTAACCAGGTGCATTCATAATTTAGTATGTGGTATTATAATAATTATTGTATTGGAGCCCGCCATGATAATTTTCTTCTATTTTTTATTATTTGTTATAGCGGCAACAGAAATACATCATCTGTGAAAATTTAATTTGTTTATCTATCACGGTTCATGAGATACAGCCTGGTGACAGACGGACGGACGGACGGACAGCGGAGGCTTAGTAATAGGGTCCCGTTTGGCACCCTTCGGGTACGGAACCCTAACAACGAGTGTAGCTCGCTTTTGTGCGTATTGTCTAAGTGTATAAAGTGGGTTTCAACCGGTGGGTCGCGAAACCTCTTCGGGGGGGTCGCGGGATATGAAAAAGAAGTTATATGCGCTGCCTCACCGCCATACCCAGAGCGACATCCCCGTCGGGCCGGGTGCCCAGCTGGCACTCTTCGCAGACGACGCAGCCTACTACGCGTCGTCGTTCCAGGCTCCGCACTCTGCCATCAAACTGCAGCGCACCCTGGACATCTTGCCCGACTGGCTCGCCAAGTGGCGACTGTCCGTTAATGTTGGGAAAACACAGGCGCTCATCACAGGCCAGAGTCTCCTTCCACCATCGCTCCAGCTCCAGGGACAGCACATCGAGTGGTCTTCGCAGGTGAAGTACCTGGGAGTGACCATTGATCGCCGGCTCACCATGAAGCAACACGTCGACAACGTCGTCAGCCAGGTCAAGGTGGCACGCGCCAAGCTGCGTCCACTTCTCGACTCCAGCCTCCCTCTGAGGGCGAAGCTCGGGATCTACAAGTGCTACGTGAGATCCCGCCTCACCTACGCGGCCCCGGCATGGTACGCCCTGTGCTCGGAGACGAACAAACGGAGACTCCGAGCCCAAGAGAACCTCTCTTTGCGTACCATCGTCGACGCCCCCCGCTACGTGAGGAATGCGACGATCCAGAGGGACCTCAGATGGGAACCAGTGGACCAGTTTGTCCAGAGGCTGGCGAAGGGCATGTTCGCGCGTGCGGATGCATCACACCTTCCGCACATCGCCGAACTGGCGCCGCACCACGCGCGCCCGCCCGACCGCCGCCGCCTGCCACGCGACCTGGTTGCCTAGCCGGCGATCACCCACTGCATACCAGCGCCACAAGAAGACCACCGCCCGCAGGGGCCATCCGATGACCTGTCCACAGGAGTGGACAGAGGCGATTCTTCGGGAAGAGGTCCGTCGACGGCGATACAGGAAATTTGTGTTTTTTTTATTATTTCACAACCCCGACCTCTTGAAGTTTATCGGTCAAGTGGAATTATTGTAATTTTTCGTTAATTCCACATACCACATACAAACTTAGGAATGCACCTGGTTACTTACATGGAGTATGAAAGTAGCCGCACCAATAACTTTATAAACTACATTTTGCTAGCCCAAATCCAATCAATTGTCTTTTCACTAAAAAAATTTATTCATTTTAACGATCTCCACAAACAACATCTCATTTGTTAAATAAAACCTCATCAAGCCGTTGGGCTGTAGCGGTTTTTTTTTAGAAGTTTCAAAAACTGAATTGACAAAAAAAATACGTTGAGTTATCGAACCTCACGAGATTCAGTCGAGAAATGCGGTCTTTAGAGAAGAACAACCGGACACCGTTCCGGACATACCACTACATAACACTTTTTGAATGTCATTTGAATCTACATAACGCAAGTAAAACTACTACCGCGTCGGAAAGTGTTATGGCAGCGGAGAAGAAGCGGCGCACGAAACTCGTACACTGCAACACGGCCTACTTTTCTTTCGTTTATTTTTTAATACACGTGCGCCTGTACACGTGATTAATAAAAGGGAAATATTAAACTGAACATCAAAAATACTGATTTTCACAGCAAATATCAGGGCAAAATGATGCGGTAGCTTAGGTGAAGGGTAAAGGGGGTGAGCGAAGCGATGCCCCCTTTATCCTTCGTGTTAGTTTGAACATGTAATAACAACATAAAATATTTAAAACATAAAAAATGTTTTTGTTGATCCTTTTTTGCTGTGCAAATCAGTATTTTTGATGTGCGATGGAATACTAGCCGAAATAAAATAGCGAGCTCATGGCTTATCAAAATAGATTGCTTCTAAAAGGCTTATTTGATACGATCTGATCAATTCTGATTGTAATCCTTTCAGGACGTCACTGTTGGGGATGATGCGAGCGGTCAACGAGATGAACAGGGACGAGGCGGACAAGGCCGACAAGGTACACACACACACACACACACACACACACACACACACACACACACACACACACACACTCACCTTTATACCGTCTTGTGATGCATTTTTTAAATCTTTTATCTACACACGTATCATAAACCCTCTTTACTGCAAACAAAAACCGCACGTTACGATCAGCATAATATTAAATTACTTGGTAAAAACTCATTTCTTATCTGAAAAATTATTCATTATGACCATAATGTGTAATTTTTTAATATTATGACATTCTAATTTCGAACGCCGACGCCCGCCTGCGAGAAGTTGGTGCTACAGAACAAGCTAAACAACTGCAGAGCCACAATGCCCGTCAAACATGCGGTTCCTGAACACATCAAAGAGAGCTTATGATATGTGTGTAGATAAACTAGTGTATGTAACTGTACATAATTAGGCATTAAAACTCTCGAGTGATATTATTATGAAACTCGCCTTCGGCTCGTTTCATAAACCCACTCTCGAGTATTAATGCCCTCCATTATGTAGCAGTCGAATAAACTACTATTAAATCATTTATTTAATGCCCCAAAAGTACAAAAACAAAGAAATCTTAATTTAACTTAAAAAAGAAGAAAACTTACCAAACTTACGTACCTATATAATGAGCTACAGCTGCCAGCATGCAGTACACGGCTAACTTTATAGTGAGTGCGTGCTTAGTAGTAAATTTATAATTATATCTGGTACCTACCTATACCAGATATAATTTTTACATTGTACTTGATAAAGAATAATAAGGTAAGTATTAAATAAAGATACGGGTCCAGGTGACTACTTTACGTATTTGGTATTCATATCTAAGTGCCAAGGGCATCATGTTTATGGTCGAACGTCGTACTTCTACCCTCCGAGCTAGTGTAAACTGTGGTACGGCAAGGTAGTTCGCACGCCGCCGCCGCCGCCGGCGCCGGCGCCGTCGTGTTACTTAAACTGAAATAAGTGCATTCATGTTGTTACAATCGATTATTTTATTAAGATCTGTGTTCAATTGGCGCATTGCGTAAATTTGCCGGAAGCTTCGTCAATAACTTAAAACTAAACTTAAACACTTGCTAAACTAAAATAAGATAAGTATAATACAGCTAACGACTATAACTTAACTAAATAATCCCACCCCGGGACACTTCCTTACCAAACGTCCCCATGACACTAGCGGCATTGCCCCGCTGCACTGCCAAGGAGATCCTCTGCATGAGGAATGCCCCGGAGCGGTAGTCATAACCCCCTTCACGCAGACGGCGCCCCAACTCCTTTATAAAAACTCTGCCACATGTCCCCCAAACACCGGTCGTCTCCACAGCCAAAGGTACAAAAATGTAACTCCCCATTAGAGCGGCATATTTAGTGCGCTTGCGCCTTGCAGCAGATTCATGTTGTATCATCGTACGTACATAAGTGCATTCATGTTATAAGAGTCGTCTGAATGTGTCACGAGATTTACTCCCATCTGTCCCGGGACAGATCATTGGTTCTGGTTCGTCCTAGGGTTTTCTACCCGGGGCCGGGTGTACCCGGGTATTTAAGGATTCTCGAACCCGGCTACGATCTGTGTTCAATATCTGGATACCGCCCGCAACGCACCTGATAGGTAACGAAGTGCCACCAGGCCTGAGACCAGGGTCAGATGGGAGTGAACCGTACCGTATTAGGGTCAGCTATCGCGCATTGCACTTGCTGCAGCGGCATTACCGCACATAGACTGCTCACAGCGATCATATCTGTGTGAAAAGTCGCAATCATTCACTAAGTTAAAAACTTAAAAACCGGCGCAGTGCGAGTCGGACTCGCGGACAAAAGGTTCCGTACCATTATCTATTAAAACGGCAAAAAATAATCACGTTTGTTGTATGGGAGCCCCCCTTAATATATTTTTTTATTATTATTTTTTGTTGTTCTTGCATGTCCAACCTTAGCCACCCTTCACCTAGGCTACCGCTGTGCAAATCAGTATTTTTGATGTGCAGTTTAATATTTCCCTAAACTTATTGCGTGAGTCATAAGTATTATGATGATGTGTGTCTGTAATGCTTAATTCTGGTAAATAAATAAATTTTAATTTGTTGTAGGCGATAGGCGAAGTGCAGACGACGCCACCTCACGACCTTCAGCAAGGCGACGGCACGGGGGCCAAGTAAGTATCACTGGGGTAGTATCAAGACGGAAGTAACCGGAAACGGAATACGGTATTTGTCTGCTAGTCAAAATAGATACTTTTTATGAAACTATGAAACAGTGCGTTCCGAATCGCACCATAATCGATTATAGCGTCTACGAGGTCTTCCGAATGAGTTTTAGCGTGCCAACGATAGCTCAAAATGGTTGACATGACGTCTTGAATGATATCATCAACGCCGCCATGTTGTGCTATCATCGCCCATGCTTCTGAGCGTCAGCACTGTGAGCGAGCCGTCAAAAGTGACAGCTGTCACGCTGACAGCTGACAATCAAACTTAGAACAGCAACCAGCGGCGACTCCTGGCGCTCCATAATTGTTTAGTTCCTCATTATATCATTCAAAACAAAGCTAATATAACTATTACGATTGTCTACGACTCGAAATGTCAGTAAGTAACAAAAGTTGGGTTATAATTCATTTGTCAGCGACTACCGTCGCGTTAAAAGCGTTCCGAATGGATATCTATGTTGGTCGTCAGTTCCCACTCGGAACGAGTATGATGGTCGTGACGTCACGTGAGCGATGATAGCTTTGTTGACGTGACTCGGAACGCGACAAAATACTAGCATGTGACGTCATAGTCAAATGCTGTCTATTGAGCACAAAATTGAGTATAAAATACAACTGCTGGAAATATACAACTCTGATATTGACAAAAGTTTTTGTTGAAATAGGTTCAGCTTGAGACACGTTTCTAGATTTATTGGACTAGTTCGTTCGGTCTTCATACTAAATTAGAATTAACCCTTAATCAGTTTGAGGTAACTATATTGCCACCAAATTTTCAACCTTATGGTTTACTAGTAAATTCCGAAACCAATGAAAAATTCACAGTCTCGCGCCTTAATAAGGGTTAAGGTGCGACATAGCCTAACCGAGGATTTCGCAATTTGATTGAGAAGTAGGATATAGTTGCAGAATAAAAAGTTCCAATTCAAATTGCGAAATTCTCGACCTTGTAATACTTTTAATACTTTATTGCACAAAACAGTGAAAACAAAACAAATATAAAGGAAAGAACATGTACAAAGGCGAGCTTATCTCTAACAAGATATTTCTTCCAGCAAACCTAGAGTGGAGAGGAAAAAAAGAAACTAAAGGTAGAACTATGTGCACAAACAATAAAAATGTTCATAAAAATAATAAACTACTTACCGATATCTACATAATACTTAAAATAATGCTATATATAAATATCTAACATACATCAATGGTAGATAAAAATAAATACTAATACTTATCATGGAAGAGAAAGATAGTGTTCTTCCAAACGACTTTTAAAAGTGTGAATAGACGGACTGTCTCTGATGGCGCTGGGGAGTTTGTTCCAGAGACTGATAGCTCGTAGTCGGATCTGAAACCATTCTCATAAGCGGCAGTGTTATGTTGCGGAGTTGCAAGTAGTGACCGAGTGTGAGATCTCCGTGGCCGGCCAGTTCTCGGCTAGTTTCGGTCGCACCTTAATTAGTATGCAGCTCGGTGTGGCGCGTTCCGTTTGTTGCCCCGTACTCATGCGAGCTGCTGCCCCGCAGGCCGCCGGACGTGCACGCGCCGGAGGGGGGGCGGGGGGCGGGGGCGGCGGCGGAGCGCGACCTGGAGCTGAGCGACTCCAACGCGACCGGCGACCTCGACGAACGTATGTACACACACACACACACTTATACAGCGTGACATTAATTAGCCGACCATATTTTAAATAAAATTAATCTATTTACAATCGAAACAATATAAATCAACACATCCATTCACTACTCACTACACTAAAACATTCAAACATTACACTTCTCTATTACACACCACACACACTCACTCTCTTCACTAAGATTAAACTTTTTAATGTTAATTCAATAATTATGTCTAAAAATTACTATATATTAATTTATCATCAATCTCAAGAAATTTAATTAGTAAAATTAATCTTGAAATAGTGTTATCTGCTGGTGGGAAGTAGTACTCATCCTATAACACAGGGTTCGCCCTTCTTTAGGGAGTAGTGAACATCCCTTGTTCTTTAGGGAGTAGTGAACATCCCTTGTTCTTTAGGGAGTAGTGAACATCCCTTGTTCTTTAGGGAGTAGTGAACATCCCTTGTTCTTTACAATTAATGTAAAAACAAGAAATTTAAATGTATATTTTCCTGACTAAATTATTATTATTATTATTTTGGGGAATGATAGTACACGTCAGTGAACAACTTTCCCCAAGATACATATGGTTCAAATGAGAAAAAATAATCGTCACTCAGTACATTGACCCGATCAGCTGATTACAAGTTGCTATGGGAGACCCAAAAAATATACCTTTGTTTAATCGACTTCATGGGAGAAGCGGGAGGAATCCTATATATGTTGATCGATTTCTCCAAGACGTATGGTATGATTTGGGAAATTGCTCGTGCATTACCTCTCGGTAAGCATCATTAAGTGGAGCTGATAATGAAGACTACAGATGGCCGCCGGCACTGCTCAATACAAGGTAGCCTGTAGGTTGCGATATGGTAGCTTTATTAAGGTTGCTTGGTAATGTATGCTCGTCATCATGTTTAATGGTGAGTAGTATTATGTGTGTGTGTAAAATGTCATTAGTAATATGTAAAAGTGTGATTCTAGCCCTATGACTTCCATGGCGAATTGTTTTGTTTATTTTATCTACACACGTATCATAAACCCTCTTTACTGCGTCTAAAAACCGCACGTTAAGACCAGCATAATGTAAAACTATTTGGTAAAAACTCATTTCATAACTGAAAATTTGTAAAATTATGACATTCAAATTATGACATTTAAATTTCGAACGCCGACGCCCGCCTGCGTGCCGCCCCTAGTTTGTCTGTGAAGTTGGTACTACAGAACAAGCTAAACAAGTGCAGAGCAATGATCAATGCCACAATGCCGGTCAAACATTGCGGTTCCTGAACATAAACATAAACATAAACATTTACATACAGGCACATACATTGCTTCTGGCCCCACACTAGGATACCCTGTGTCGTGGTAACCAGAAACAGCGACGTCACACACATATAAACATCCAAGACCTGGGGATTGCTTTTTTTTTTTTTTTCATTACCCCCAGCCGGGGATCGAACCCGGGACCTCTCGCATGCTAGGCAGAGCCACAACCGCTGCGCCACAGAGGCCGTCGAAGAGAGCTTATGATATGTGTGTAGATAAACTAGTGTATGTAACTGTACATAATTAGGCATTGAAACTCTCGAGAGATATTATTATGAAACTCACTCTCGATTATTAATGCCCTCCCTCCATTATGTAGCAGTCACAAAAACTACTATTATAAATGTCTGTATCTGTGATACTCTTGTAATGTGCACTAAATTGCTACAGCCATTGGGTAAACTCACATTGAAACATTATACCTTGTACATAATACATTGTACCTACCTAAGACCTGTACTGTAAATATGAAAGTTATTGCAATAAATACCGAAATACATGGAAGTGATGGTGACATAGGTACCAGGAAAGCTTCTCAACAATATATCAACTCAATGCTGACAGATGCATTAGAAAACTATGTAAATAAAAATTCTAGACGCCAAGAAAATATAATGAAAGAAAGTTATAGACAGGTAAATTTTTATGGAAAACGAACTTATCAAAATTTAGTATCTAAAACTTATAATTTACCTTTCGATTGTTTGACGATTTGTAATTCACGTTTGCATTTTAAAGGTAAGTTAAAAAATTATTTTCTAAAATCTCTGCCTTAAATAATGAAATTTTCGCGAAGTACATAACTTGAATTGATTTATGTAATAAAAATATACTAACAAAATATATTTTAAGTTGCATGCATTTATCTTTCTAACATTTATGGGGCTCTTCTTTCAGAACTCTGAGATTATGTATTCTAAGTTAAGATAAGATAAAAAAATATTTATACAAAGTAAGATTTAACAGAACCATATTTTTTTTAATGCTAAAGTTGAAAAAAGCTCCCCGTAAACTTCTTTCTATTTCTCGAAAAATATTAAGTATTTGTGTTAAGAGAGCAGTCTAGTCTGCCAATAAACTGCTGTGCAGTTTGGCAGAAAAGTATTTCAACAGAAAATGTGTATTATTATAGTAGTTTATGTGACTGCTACATAATGGAGGGCATTAATACTCGAGAGTGGGTTTATGAAAATCACTCGAGAGTTTTGATGCCTAATTATGTACAGTTACATACACTAGTTTAACTACACACATATCATAAGCTCTCTTTGATGTGTTCAGGAACCGCATGTTCGACCGGCATTGTGGCATTTATCATTGCTCTGCACATGTTTAGCTTGTTCAGTAGTACCAACTTCACAGACAAACTAGAGGCGGTACGCAGGCGGGCGTCGGCGTTCGAAATTTGAATGTCATAATTTGACAAATTTTGGTACATTAAGGTCATAATGTATCAATATTCAGATAAGAAGTGAGTTTTTACCAAGAAGTTTATCATTATAATGATCGTAACGTGTGTTTTTTGACGTAGTAAAGAGGGTTTATGATACGTGTGTAGATAAAAAATATTTATACAAAGTAAGATTTAACAGAACCATTTTTTTTAATGCTAAAAAGTTGAAAAAAGTTCCCCGTAAACTCTTTTCTTTTTCTCGAAAAATATTTGGTATTTGTGTTAAGAGAGCAGTCTGGTCTGCCAATAAACTGCTGTGCAGTTTGGCAGAAAAGTATTTCGAGAGAAAATATGTGTTATTAAACTGAATAAACGGTTACATACATACATACATACAACGTACCGTTCCGCCCGCAGTGTCGTCGTCGTCGTCGGGCTCGGGCTCGCTGTTCTCGTCGGTGGCGGGGCGCGCGCGCGGGCCGCTCGGCCGCACCGTGAGGGACCTGATGCGCTCCATCACTGCCATAGGTGATTCTTTTTTATTTTATTATTTACTAGCTGTAGCCTGCAACTTCATCTGCGTGTTCATAGGAATTATCATTAACCGAGATAACGTTACCCTCCTTATGGTGCAGTCGGATTAAAAGTATCCTATATGTTAATCTAGTTAGCACAGATATAGTTTATGAGCATGAAATGTATTTGATTCAAATCCGTTCAGCCGTTTTAGCGTGATTGAGGCACAAACACACAAACATCCAAACATTCTAACATCGCTACTTTCACATTTATAACATTAGTTGGATTTGTTGTATCTTAAATATACACATTAATTTGTAACAAAAAGTACTCAAAAACCACAGAGGTTCGTCTGAGCACAAAACATTCGTCGTTGTCATCGCACTATGTAGGTAGGTACACAGTTACAATGTGGGTACAGTAGTAGTTGGCACTTGAGTACGTACTGTAGTATCTTGAGCACTACCTATCACGGCCTATACTTGAACTTGCTAGCCCTACAGATTAGGTAGGGAATTATAAAGACTGGTAACACCAGACTGGTTTTTATTGATCGAATATGGTTACAATTTGTATAAAAGGGATCAAACTGGCTCGATAGCCATTAAGCTAAACCTAACTATATCATTTAGATCGGTCGCTGGCCGAAGCCTAAGGTGAAGTGTGTCACATTGACTTCTCACATCCAAGCCTCTTTCTTTTTAAAATTACAAATTACGTAACGGTGTCAAAGTGAACACTCACTCTAAAGAGGCCCGTATACAATATTATCGCATAGACAAATATCGAACCTAACTATATACCTTACAATCCATTACATCACTAGTGGCGTTAATAAGGGAATATAAAGGTAATCTACATATACAGACACCGGCACAATTAGCGGAACAGAAAAAAAGGGAGAAAAAAGAGGGAATTTAGAACAATGAATGTAATTTTTAAACAATATATTATTTAAAATGAAACAACAATTAAATTAACATGTTTTGACATTCATTTGTAACGCCATACTTAAAGTATAATAAAAATAAAAATTTAATTAAACAAAATGCATTTTTCTTCGATTTTTTAATTATAGAGAAACAGCAGAAAGTTCAAGATTTTCCAAAGATTAACATCAATTTCAATGACTGTTAAATATCGAGTGTTTCCTCCTCGTGCTCTGATGAGGGTTTCCATCCGTCTGGGCATGCTGCGGATGATGTTATCAATGGTTTCTTGGGGCAACCTCTGCCATTCTTCAAGTAATGCGTTTCGCAACTCGTTGAGATTATTGGGAAGTGGCATTCTTGACTTTACACTCCTCTTTAGCAAGTCCCAGACGTCTTCTATAGGGTTCATATCGGGGGACCGTGCTGGCCACTCCATCACCGTCATACCAACATGGTTTAGGTATTTCTGTACTGTGCGAGCACTGTGAGCCCGAGCATTATCCTGCATTAGAATGAAGTTGTTATCAATAAAGGGGGCAAATGGCACAACATGTTATTCTAAAATCTCCTTGATATACCGATCAGCATTCAGATTCCCGCCATCGACCATTACTAACTCCAAACGAGCTCCTAAATATATTCCTCCCCAGACCATAATTGAACGGCCGCCATATGCCACTGTATTTTCAAAATTAGACTGGATATACCGTTCTCCTTTGCGTCTCCATACTCGCTGCCTTCCATCAATTTGATTTAACATAACTCTGCATTCATCAGTAAAAAGAACCTGTCCCCAGTCGTCGAAGTCCCAATCACGATGTTCACGACCAAAGTGTAGACGGTTTGTGCGATGATGTCTCTCAAGTTTTGGGGCTTTGGCGGGCACATACGAGCCTATACCCACTCCTTCGAATCTTCTACGAACTGTCCGCTCACTCATACCCTTACTGCTCGTACCTCTTCCAGTACATTTCGAGCCTGCACCGCCGTTAGTCTCGTGTTCCGTCGGACTTGAAGTTGGAGAAAACGGTCATCCCTCCTTGAAGTACACCTTTTCCGGCCTTGTCCTCTCCTTCTCACTAGAGTATTCGTCAATCTGTATCGTTGGATGCTACGATGAATCGTTGATAACGATCGACTAAGGCTTCTGGCAATCGATCTGTAGGTTTGAACATTTCTCCTCATTTGATCTGCTCTAATGATTTCTGATGGCGTTAAATCAGGCATGCTCGTAAATTATCAATATGCGAAAAAACTCAAAAGCCTCAAAAAACCGCAATTCAAAACTTTTCAAATGGAATGCACGAACCTTCTAAAAACGGACAAGAGGTCGAAAAAAATGAATCAATGAAAATTAAAACAAAAGAATGAAAAAAATGGCAGTCGCTTAGTTAGTTAGTTCCATTTTTAAATTAAAACCCAAATTTAAAAAAAGCTTGTTTAGCCGGCCAGTAACACGCAAAAATGCGTAAATACTCCCTTTTTTTCTGTTCCGCTAATTGTGCCGGTGTGTGTATTATCTATATCGTGTTTTGTGTAGTGTCTCGAGCTATGTATGTACGTACGGCGTCTGGCTTGACGGCAGGGCGTCGTGCGCAGTCGTCTCGCTCTTACCTCGGCCTAATACCAATGTCTTTTGAATGTAACATGTAAACAACTTATTATGTCGGTCCTTCCGATGTGACCATTATGATATTGAAATTTGATTTATCTGTTATAATTATAAATAACTAGCTGTTGCTCGCATTAAGCAACTTTATCTCTAATGCAGGAATTAGCATTAGAGACAACGTTGCCCTCCTTCTGGTGCAGTCGGATAAAAAGTATCCTATATGTTAATCTAGCTCATAAACTACCTCTGTGCTAAATTTTATTCAAATACGTTCAGCCGTTTTAGCGTGATTGAGGCGCAAACACAGAAACATCCTAACATCGCTATTTTCACATTTATAATATTAGTTAGATTGTGTGTGTGTTAGTTTTGTTGGAGAAAGTGGTTTTTGATTGAGATTTGTGGTGTTATCGATTCTTTTAAACTAGGGGGTATTTATACAACTCCACACTCACGATCAGAGAACGGATACTCAGATGCATGTTTACCTAAATTTAATTTTGGATGTTAAGTTAGTTTGTTCTCAAAATATATTTGGTTTGAAAAAAATATCCTGTGATACCAGTAAACTAGGGAATGAATCGACTGCATATACAAGAATCAAAATTAACCAAATTTCACTAACCACAATAATTTTCAACCAACTTCAAAGAGGTGTAATTTTTTTTCTTCTTTTCTATTCTTGTTTTGATTGGTAGCTCTTCAGATGTGGTTCCTTGCGAATTTTATCAAAATAGATTTAGGGCTTTTTGAAAAAATCAAGAAGTACAAAAAAAAGGCTTATGTTTAAACGATTACCAAAAACGCACCTATTTTACTACCAATAAATTCGAAATGACTGCCAGAATGGATAAATGTGCACCAAATTGTGTTTGGATAAATGATCACCAAACTTCTTTTTATGTTTTGTGTACTTAAGTTTATGTTTTAAGTATTTATTGTTGTTCTTACATGTTCAACCTAACACGAAGGATAAAGGGGGCTTCGCTTCGCTCACCCCCTTTACCCTTCACCTAAGCTACTGGAGTATTTTGCCCTGATATTTTTTGCAACTTTTGGTGTTCATTTATCCATTTTGTGATCATTATATTTGTTGCCAAAAAAAATACACAGATGACGTTTTGGTTTGTGGTTCCGTACCGCAAAGGTTTTGATGAGGACTTTTCATGTACACAGACTTCATTCGCATACCGACCGGGGGAAGAAATAGGGCTTCGGTTTATTTAAGTTTTATTTTTTTTGTTTCAATAGGTACATGAATTATTCTAAATATAGTCTGTTCACTTATCCTGACGTTGTTTGATATGCAACTACCTACTTTAAAATATAAGTAAATATGCATCCGATTCCATAGTCAGAAAAAACGCAAAATTTGTCGATTCTGATCGATTCACAAGTGCATTCCATATTAGTCAACACATGAACGTAGGTAAATATTCATCCCATTCTATGATCAGAACACTAAATTTGGCGATCCCGGAATCGCGGGATTTTGCCGTTACTAAGTGTATTCTATACCAGCCAACACCTCAACATAAGGCAAATATGTATCTGATTATCCGATGTCTCCTTATTATACAACTAGCATTTGCCCTCAACTCCACGTGCTTGCTCCTAGGAAGTATTATTTACCGCGATTACGTTACCCTCCTCGGCGACGGAGTGGTGGACAAGAGGAGGCCGAAGATCGGTCGGCAGACCATCTGCCAGATGGTCCGACGATGTGGCGAGGGTGGCGGGTGCGCAGTGGACGAGGGTTGCGCAGGACCGTACTGAATGGAGGTTTTCCCTAGTTGGCCAAAGTTGGCCTCCGGCGTGCCGAAGTTGGCCACCAGTGAATAAAATTGTTACTTGGGGGTTGGTCGGTTGGCTACTAGGCCTCCGCTGTCCGTCTGTCGGTCAGAGGGCTCAGTCTCATGAAACGCAATAGGCAGAGAATTGACATTTTTACAGAATGTGTATTTCTGTTGCCGCCACAGCAACAATAAACGCAAATACAAGCAATTAATAGTAGTTTATGTGACTGATACATAATGGAAGGCATTAAAACACGAGAGTAATAATGCCTAATTATGTACAGTTACATACGCTAGTTTATCTACATACATATCATAAGCTCTCTTTGATGTGTTCAGGAACCGCATGTGCGACCGGCATGGTGGCATTGATGATTGCTCTGCAGTTGTTTAGCTTGTTCAGTAGTACCAAATTCACAAACTAGGGGCGGCACGCAGGCGGGCGACGGCGTTCGAAATTTGAATGTCATAATTTGTCGAAAATTGATACAGTATGGTCATAATGTATCAGATAAGAAATGAGCTTTTACCAATTAGTATAACATTGTGCTGGTCGTAACGTGCGGTTTTTGTACGCAGTAAAGAGGGTTTATGATACGTGTGTAGATTAAAAAAAGGAGTGTGCTTTGGACCACACAACTGAAGTAAAACTTCTTTAGCTCTAATGCTTCAAAAATACATCTCCTGCACTGTGTCTGGCTATGACAGGAAGAGAGAAAGAAAATGTGCGCGCACCTCTCGTCCGCCTCGCCCGATCACACTTTTCGTAACGCTCTCGTCACGCATTCGCCAGCTTACTCCCCTAGTCAAGCGTGCGTATAGAAGTTTTACTTCAAAAAACAAACGGCGCACCATACCAGCAACGTATTTTTTTGCTTTTTTTGACCGATTTTTTTCAATACGTTTGCAGAGAGACTGATGGATCGGGTGTTGCGACATTGCGACCAGTGGCCCCAGGACGAGAGCAAACGGACTACGGCGAGGTATGCAACATAACAGGCACACACAACATACAAATGAGCAGAGTGCACGGTGTCAATCTAACTCAACACAGAACATACATACGTACATATGCTCACGCCTATTTCCCGGAAGAGGGGTAGGCAGAGACCAAAGACCTCCACCTGCTACGATCCTGGCATACATCTCTCGCTTCCTCGACATTCATAAGTCTTTTCATGCAAGCTCGCCGGTTACGGGTACTTCGTATTTGCCCTTTCACTAACAAATCGCCGATTTGGTCTTTATAGGACCTTCTTGGGCGTCCCCGTCCGACGGCTCCTTTTACACCCGTCCAACGGCTCAACACAGAACTCGCTTAATAATTTTGTAATTATTTTTCTGCATATTATTTATGCTGCAACAACTCAGCCATGCAAGCCTCGAGGTTGGACTTAGCATGAACATGTCAAAGACCAAGGTCATGTCTAACAGCAAGGAGCATGCGGTGGACGTGGATGTGGTGAGAATTGCATATGTCCAGGAATATATCTATCGAGGCCAAATAGTCTCTTTCCAGGCGCGACAAGACAAGGAAGTCTATAGACGCGTCGACAATGCCTGGAAGAGCTTTTGGTCTATGAAGGGACAACTTCCGTTGTCCCTGAAACGCAAGCTCATGGACATGTGCATTCTTCCCATCCTTACCTACGGAGCCCAAACCTAGTCTTTGACTGACGCGCAGTGGTTCAAACTCGGGGTTTGCCAGAGAAACATGGAGCGCAGTATTCTCGGTGTTCGGCTTTTAGACCGGATCCGGAATACAGAGCTGCGCTCCCGAACAAAGATAATAGATGTAGCTCAGAAGGCTGCCCAACTAAAATGGCACTGGGCCGGCCATGTTGCTCGGATGCTGCCGAATAGCTGGGCTAAGAGAGCCACAGACTGGCTCCCAGAAAATGCTGAGAGAAAGCGTGGCCGACCCAGGAAGAGATGGAGTGATGAGCTGGGTCTATGGGACAAGGAGTGGAGGGAGACCGCTCAGGATCGGATAGAGTGGAAGAGGGGGAGAGAGGCCTTTGCCCAGCAGTGGGACATGGTGGGCTCGTAGTAATAATAATAATAATAATATTTGCAAAAGAAAACCTATATTTAGAAGAGATCTTAAAATCAATCTGTAGGAGTTTCTTCGCCCTCCTTTTGCCTTAGTGGTCCAAAATACTTAGTTGACGTGTAATTTTTTTTGTTTGTTCCATTGGCCGTCGAGACCACGGGGGTGTGGGGATCGCAGGGTAGGGCCTTCATCAGGGACATTGGGCGTCGCTTGAGGGACCGAGGCCATGACTACCGCTCCGGAGCGTTCCTGGTGCAAAGGGTCTCACTTGCTGTGCAGCGCGGCAACGCTGCCAGCGTAATGGGTACCTTTGGTCCGGGAGCGTTCTGGGGTGGTTTATTTGTGTAGTTTTATGTATTTTAGATTTATTTATTATTTAAGTAGACAACATGCGTAATGCAAATAACATTCGCACGAAACGCTAAGTGACATGCCCCCACCCTCCGACCCTAGAAAAAATGCGTAATGCAAATAACATTCGCACGAAACGCTAAGTGACATGCCCCCACCCTCCGACCCTAGAAAAAATGCGTAATGCAAATAACATTCGCACGAAACGCTAAGTGACATGCCCCCACCCTCCGACCCTAGAAAAAATGCGTAATGCAAATAACATTCGCACGAAACGCTAAGTGACATGCCCCCACCCTCCGACCCTAGACAACATGCGTAATGCAAATAACATTCGCACGAAACGCTAAGTGACATGCCCCCACCCTCCGACCCTAGACAACATGCGTAATGCAAATAACATTCGCACGAAACGCTAAGTGACATGCCCCCACCCTCCGACCCTAGAAAAAATGCGTAATGCAAATAACATTAGCACGAAACGCTATGTGACATGCCCCCACCCTCCGACCCTAGACAACATGCGTAATGCAAATAACATTCGCACGAAACGCTAAGTGACAAGCCCCCACCCTCCGACCCTAGAAAAAATGAGTAATGCAAATAACATTCGCACGAAATGCTAAGTGACATGCCCCCACCCTCCGACCCTAGACAACATGCGTAATGCAAATAACATTCGCACGAAACGCTAAGTGACATGCCCCCACCCTCCGACCCTAGACAACATGCGTAATGCAAATAACATTCGCACGAAACGCTAAGTGACATGCCCCCACCCTCCGACCCTAGAAAAAATGAGTAATGCAAATAACATTCGCACGAAACGCTAAGCGACATGACACCAGCCTCACCTACGTGGCGTGTTCTACCCTATCGGAATTCGGAATTGAAGGATTGGGTACCCAAAAGGGCATGCCGTGCAAATGTGCCCTTTTGTCCGATCATATTCAAGCATGTCACGCAGGGAGTCACACACCGCCAATGACATTAAAGCCCTTAACCGTATCTTTGTCAAAAAGTTCCGTCAGTCAACATCAGCTGTCAAAACTAACTGCCCCTGTCGCCGCCAGGAGGCGCGTCGACTCGGGCCTGCTGGAGGTGGACCGGATGCTGATGGCGATGTACCGCCGCCTGCCGCACGTGCACCGGAAGCAGCTGCAGCTCTACCGGAAGCAGCACCAGCTCTCCGAGGTGAGTCTCAACTAACTACCCCTGGCGCCGCCGTGTCGTAAATCTATTTGTGTGCGTCAATGCTGGCTGGATAGGACTGGGCTTATTGTCAGTACCCGAAGGGTTCAATCGTCCTATTGTTGTCACACATGCGTCCGTGTGTCCGTCGTTTGTCACACAGGTTTTACAACTCAACAGTGCTTCATTCATCAAATTTTCTTCAAAGTATCTTGTTTACACAAAGCCATACAAATGGGTCTCCCAAACAGCTAAAGGGGGCTGCGAAAAAATATTTTTCACTTCTCATGCTCGAAAAAGTACTACTTTATGCAGGATCTAGGCGACATAAAGTTGAATTTTATGCTCTTGTGCATAAAATTGTATGTTTCACTTTTTTTCTTGTCCTCTCATAATTATCATGTATTTTATGTTGTGTGTGTTATGGCGTAGTCCGAATAAATTGATATTCTTTCTTTTCTTTCTTCTTTCTTCTAAAAGTAGCTTTTTAAATGTGTCTACACTAAGGCAGTGACCATTTCGCCCATACAGCCATAAACAATTAATTGTACATGGATAAAACTTGCTAATTTATAATATTTCCATCCCTATTTGCATTTTTGATTTATAATAAGATAATACGAAAAAGAAACTAAATATCAAAACGTGTTTACCACAAAAAAAAAACATTATTCCAAAATAATTTAAGAATAGGCTGTATATTTTTTTTCTTTGCCCGAAAATTATGCAGGAAAATTAAAAAAAGTAAAGTAGCGGGAAAGAAAATATATATGCCGGGAAAACCCATTTCATTCACCATTCAAAATTGTAGTAATTTTATTTTGAATTTTAATTAAAGAAATGTTAATACGTTATGTTACTGTTTTATTTTCTCGCAATCGAAGTGAAAAGCAGAGTTTATAACTCGTCCACAAAACCATTTTTATCCTCGACATTACTATCAGCATAAAAATGGTTCGTTTTGTGCACTTGTTGTAAAATCTACTATTTTACACCTTTCATTTGGAAAAGTAAGTTTTGCTCCACGATGAGAGGGAGCAAAATGCTACTTTTCTGTTCAAGCTACTTTTTTTAATTTATTCATTGGCATGTAGCATTTATGCAATGTGCCACTAGAACACAGATCTTAATGAAATAATCGATTGTAATTAAATCGTAATCGATTAAAAACGAACACGTTTCAAGTTTCAACTTTAACAACGTTATTTGAAAATTTATGAATTTTTCGTAATATTTAAAAAAATCACATTAAATTATGTGTTTTACTGAAATCAAAAGTTATTGTGATATAATGAATATTGATTTCCGATACCATTGTAATAATCGATTCGATAATTTTTACACATTGGTAAAAGTAGCACAGGAATATTTTATCTGTGGTGACTTTTCCCTAATGAATGTATGATGTTGCATATTACATTCCTTTGCAAGATTTCGTAGAATTGCAGTTCGCATTTCCGTGGCTGTAGAGACAGTTTCTGCACACGTGTAGTTTTGCAACTAGGTTATTTCGCTGTTCAGCATCGGTGTCGATGGACTTCGGGCATTGCATCAACACATGATCACCCGTGCAATGAGGGCATGAACCGAACGATGTCGTGTGGAATGTTTTTGTATAGCTTTTCTTTGGCTTGAAATAATTCCGTTTCCCGCACACAATCCGCCATTATAAAAAAAAAATATTCGTTCGATTACTGTAAAAGTGTTGAAAGTATAATTCAAAGTATAGGTTTTTCATTTGTCGACCCGAATGGCCGAGTCGGCAGTGACGGTGCCTACGAAACCAAGGGTCCCGGGTTCGAGTCCCGGTGGGGGCAAATGTTTGTTTGATGAGAACGGATGTTTGTACCCTAGTCATGGTTGTTTATCTATCTAAGTATAATATTTCTCTATATAAGTATATATATATATCGTTGTCTAGTACCCAAGATACAGGGAATCCTAGTTTGGGGCTAGATCAATGTGTGTAAAAGGTGTCCAAGGTATTATTATTATTATTCATTACTTTTAGAGCATTATATTTCAATTTTCCTCATAGTCGGTGTGAAAAATTGTATGTGTCACTCAGGAGCAAAATAATTTTTATCTTGGGAGTCAACTCAACGCTTGAAACCTTCGTTACGCTCCGGATTCTAACTTAGTACCGCCCTCGCCGTAAATACATAATTTTGCTCCCTTGTGACACAAATAACTATTGACCCCCCCTATCGACTTGGGTATCGTGATAATGATCGAATTTTTATTTAAAAAATATTAGAAAACAAAGTAATGAGAAGCCACAAACGTCAGTATGAATACGTATATATTGATAAATCTGTGTTTTTCTTAAAATTCCCTCATTTTGTTTCCTATTGTTTGACTATTTGAGGGCTTACGATTGCATGTACGATGGTACGTGCTAATCCGCCCGCACTCGACCGTGTTTGAAAGTATCCCCTCCCGCGCAGGTGTGCACACAGCTGGTGGGCGGGACCGCGCCGCCGCCGCCCGCGCCACCCGCGCCCGGCTCTCCCCCGCACTCCCCGCCCGCTCCCGCGTCCGCCTCCGCGCAGCCCGGCCGGCGCGGCGTCGAGTACCACCTCACCCGGTTCAAGGAGGTAGGCGCACGCGAGCGAGCGGGATCACTGTACGGTGCAAACATGCGGAGATGTCACCTCTCTCTCTCACGCGCCGCTCCCCCCTCAAAGAATGAAGTATCAATGAATGAATTAGGAATGAAGTAACGGTTATTGAATGAAGTATAAATGAATGAATAACGAAATTCGAGTTTCCTGTTACGAATCAGATTACTGTAGGGTGCAAACATGAGATAATAATAATAATACCTTGGACACTATTTACACACATTGCTCTAGCCCCAAACTAGATTCCCTGATCTTGGGTACTAGACAACGATACACATTCTTATATAGATAAATATTATACTTAGATAGATAAACAACGATGACTAAGGTACAAACATCCGTTCTCATCAAACAAATATTTGCCCCCACCGGGACTCGAACCTGGGACCCTTGGCTTCGTAGGCAGGGTCACTGCCGACTCGGCCATTCGGGTCGTCAGTGCCACACATTTTGCCATGTGCAACGTCTGAGCCAGCAGTCGCGTCTCTCTCTCATGCGCCGCTTGCCCCTCCAGGCGGTATTCAGAGGCCAACCAAATTGGTGTTACGTGCTTACTGGGCGAGCGCTTGCTCTCGCTGAGTCAGAAACACGGCTTATGACGAATGAAAGAGTTATAAATGAATTAATGGTAATTAAATGATAAAAATATGAATGAATGAGGAATGAAGTATCGATGAATGAATAGTAATTGAATGATAAAAATAATTAATGAATGAGGAATGAAATATCAATGTATGAATGGTATAAATAGGAATGAATGATGATTGAAGTATCAATGAATGAATGAATGGTAATGAATGAAACAGAAATGAACTAGCAAATGAATTAATAGTAAGTGAATAAAAAAATATGAATGATTGAGAAATGAAGTATACATAAATGAATAACGAATGTCGAATTACCGGATATATATCCGTGCGTCTGTCGAATTATTGGCAAAATGCAGAGTCATTATAGGAAGAAGACGACGCTTTGTTGGTTATGTTTGGGTGGAATATTGAATTTCCCACTTAAGTAACTCTGCTAACTAACTAGCTTAATAAGCCTTAGATTTTTATGTTCTAACATCTTTTACGTAACACGAAGGATAAAGGGGGTGAGCGAAGCGAAGCAAATTCATCCTTCACCTACGCAGACCCTCCCTTCGACCAGACTGTCTTATTTAGCCAATAAGCGTCGGCCAAACCATTCAGTAAATGATCGAACGGCGCCGTTTAGTTAAATGGCTAGGCTGTCAATTGATCGGCTGATTAAGCTAGTTGGCTGCGACATATCTATACATATACCTTACAAATAGATGCTTGAAAGCTGAAGACCAAACAGAAAGCCTTTCCTGCACACAAGCCGTCGATTAAAGAGACTGATTTGAAGTTGACAGGAACTAGGATATGTGAAGAGATACTGTATCAGCCCGTACTGTATCAGCGAGCAGGCGTGACGCTGTGTGTGTGTGCCCCCAGGTGCGGCGCAAGGTGATGCGCATGCGCGAGCAGCAGCTGTACTACGAGCGCCTGCGCGGCTGGGTGGACGCGCGGCTGAGGGCGCGCTGGTGAGTGCACACGCACTACTGCTGGGCAGAAGCCTGCCTCCACCTCTTCCAGTGTATCCGATCCTGAGCCGTCTCCCTCCAGTCCTTGTCACCACTCCA
Organism: Argyresthia goedartella; assembly: GCA_949825045.1. Taxonomy (NCBI): domain Eukaryota; kingdom Metazoa; phylum Arthropoda; class Insecta; order Lepidoptera; family Argyresthiidae; genus Argyresthia; species Argyresthia goedartella. The sequence goes on from OX463832.1 coordinate 25,983,815, forward strand.
TCTCTTCCTGGGTCGGCCACGGCTTTCTCTTTGCGTTTTTTTGGGAGCCAACATACTACCATGGACGAATAAACCTAGAGGACTGACAACGTCATAGAAACAAACGTAACCTGCTAGAAAGCTAAAATCCTCTATTATTTCTAGATGTCGCTGAACCACGCAATAGATGATGGGTGCTTAGGGTGACGGCGTAGTATAATCCATAGTAATATCGACGAAAAATCAGAGATGGCGTAAGCGTAAGCCTTGTTTCTTCTTAGGAAATGAACGCTTATACCGCCATCTTTCCTAGATTAAGCGCGCCACCACGATACTACCTATACTAGAAATAACTTTTGAACTAGTAGCTCTATCTAGCAATATACATTTAAACTAAAAATCTAATTACGCTTCAAAGTACTACGGTTGTTTGTCCTCTAGTTTTATTCGTCCATGATACTACTAACAAAGTATTATTGCAAAGTTCATAAAATCTTAGACTTGATATGATATATGAGATAACTTAAAACTTCATAAAATGACGTAACAGTAGAGGATTTGTTAAAAGCTTCCGCCACTAGAGATGTTACTAATACAATCGGAAAAAATGGAAATTGATCATTCAGTGGAACTAATAGAAGAGTTGTCATCGTCATTTTTTTGCAATCAATTCAAAAATGTTTAAGAGGTGTATCGATTCATTTGGTCGATGTTTTTAGGCAATATCCCCTCACTAACAGGGTAAGACTCACCCGTCAAGCACCATGTTATCTTTTTCATACTGTAGGTCCCTTTATTATAGTCTATTCATTGAAATGTTTTATTTGTGAACCCTATCTTACAGATAATCATAAATTTTGCACATAAAATCACGATTTGGCTGTCACATAGGGTTTATCCGGACATTGTGAAACAGGCCAAAAGTGTCTTTACTGCCGGCCACCATGTCAACAATATCATTTAGTCGACAGAGTCTCGTTGGCTTCGGTAAGCACACGACCGTGACTATTCATGCTATAGTGCTACCACGGATCATACTTAGAAGTAAACGTCGACAAGCACCCGGTACGCGAACCAACCGAGTCAATATTAATCCCCGATGACCAAAAGAGGGGTGCTGTAAGTTTGAAGGGTCTGTCTGTGTGTCTGTAAATCTGTCCGTGACATCCTAGCGGTCAAACGGGTGGACGGATTTTAATGCGGTTTTCTGCAAATGGTAGTAGACTTCCCTGCACTGGTTCTTAGATATATTTCATTGAAATCGGTTCAGCGGTTGAAAAGTTATCGGTCTAAATAGGAAACAAGTGGACTAAATTTTTGTCGTAAAATTTAATTAAGGGTTTGTATTGTATACAGCAGCCGCGCGGACGCGTGGTCGTTTCTAGCGCGGTCCCGTCGCGTGCGGCAGAGCAGTCCGCGCGCGCCGCGCCTCGCCACCGCGGCGCCGCGCCGTCGCCGTGCCAGGCCCGCGCGGCGCACGGCCGGACACAAGGTGAGACGCAGCCCGCCCCGATCGTATGTGCAACACGGGCATGATATTCGAGCACCAGCAGATCTTAGAATGAAACCGCGCCAGGTGTCTTGACCTCTGAGCCAGCTGTCGCCTCTCTCTCTCTCGTGCATACATGTACCCATTTGCCGATACCCCCTCCAGGCGGCATTCAGAAGCCAACGAAATTTGAATTTGTGCGCATCGAATTAAGTGAACGGACACTGAGAGTTTTTCATGTCAACAGCGAAGGCTAACTAACTGTTGACAATTAGGGGTGATAGACTGAGAACTGAAATACAAATGCAGTTTATCGTAGTTTATCTCTAACCCGTTGTGTCCGCAGGCGATCTCGCACGCGGCCCGCTTGCTGCGCTCGCTGAGTGGCGAGGCGCCGCCGCCGGCCGCGTTCCCGCTCGCGAGGGAGGAGGACAGCGACACGGAGACTGTGGTGGGGGAGAGGGAGACGGACCTGTGCAGGGAGATGAAGGTCTGTTATATTTGAGCAATTTAAAAAGCATGTTAAAGCGACTTTGTCGAAAAAGGGATATTACAATGTTCAAGATTACTTAAATGACAGAACTGTATGGGGTTAATCTGGCTCAACACAGACCTTGCTGTTAATAGTTTTGTAATTATTTATTCCTGCTTGTTAATCATAACAATTAAATTTTTCATATTTGTATTAGTTAAGCACAACCTATTTTTAAAAGAGATCTAAAAATCAATCTGTGGGAGTTTCTACGCCCTTCTTCTCCCACAGTGATCCAATGTAGAGAGGAGGCAAAATTGACGTTTGCTAAGTATATGTAAATATCTACAGTAATAAAGTACTTTGACTTGACTTGACTTGACTTAGTGTTAGGGACAAAATGACTTACGAACGGGCCTCACGACGAACAGGTGGAATCACCAGGGGCGACCGGGACGGTTGACGAACAGGATGAATCACGAATGGCGACCGGGACGAATTATGAACAGGGTGAATCACGAGTGGCGACCGGGACGAATGACGAACAGGATGAATCACGAGTGGCGACCGGGACGAATGACGAACAGGACGAATCACGAGTGGCGACCGGGACGAATGACGAACAGGATGAATCACGAGTGACGACCGTGACGAATGACGAACAGGGTGAATCACGAGTGGCGACCGGGACGAATGACGAACAGGGTGAATCACGAGTGACGACCGGGACGAATGATGAACAGGGTGAATCACGAGTGGCGACCGGGACGAATGACGAACAGGATGAATCACGAGTGGCGACCGGGACGAATGACGAACAGGACGAATCACGAGTGGCGACCGGGACGAATGACGAACAGGATGAATCACGAGTGGCGACCGTGACGAATGACGAACAGGATGAATCAGGAGTGGCGACCGGGACGAATGACGAACAGGATGAATCACGAGTGGCGACCGGGACGAATGACGAACAGGATGAATCACGAGTGGCGACCGGGACGAATGACGAACAGGATGAGTCACGAGTGGCGACCGGGACGAATGACGAACAGGACGAATCACGAGTGGCGACCGGGACGAATGACGAACAGGATGAATCACGAGTGGCGACCGTGACGAATGACGAACAGGGTGAATCACGAGTGGCGACCGGGACGAATGACGAACAGGATGAATCACGAGTGGCGACCGGGACGAATGACGAACAGGATGAATCACGAGTGGCGACCGTGACGAATGACGAACAGGGTGAATCACGAGTGGTGACCGGGACGAATGACGAACAGGATGAATCACGAGTGGCGACCGGGACGAATGACGAACAGGATGAATCACGAGTGGCGACCGTGACGAATGACGAACAGGGTGAATCACGAGTGGCGACCGGGACGAATGACGAACAGGATGAATCACGAGTGGCGACCGGGACGAATGACGACCAGGATGGATGACGAACAGAACAGAATCCAAAAATCGATCCTGGTAGCTTCGGACTGACGTTCACCGCGAGACAACTGACTTGTCATAGAATTAGGGTTTGAGCTGGAGAATATAAACAATAAAAGACGGGCAATAATTCAATGTGTAACCAACGCCAACGAGTGTTAGTATGAGGGCTTGGATGTTTTTTCTTCATACATTGCTTCTGGCCCCACACTAGGACACCTCGTGTCGCGGGAACCGGAAGCAACGCGTGTGCCTGTATGCAAATGTTCGTTTGTTCCTCAGGAATGCCTCGCGAAGTTCGCGTCGTTCGCTCTGTCGCCTTCGGGCAGCGACGGCCGCTGCCCGGAGTCTGTCAGTCCGCCGCTGCAGATAGCCTCGCCCACCGCCGTGCAGCCGCCGCGGGTGAGAACCGACGCTTCACTTTTTATTGTGACGTTGTTTGCTTGTTAGCCGACTTAAAAAAATAAGGAGGTTTTCAATTCAGTTGTTTTTTTTTCTCGTGTTTGTTACCTCAAAACTGGTTATTTATGAACCGATTTCAAAAATCCTTTTTTTTTATTTGAAAGGTGACCTTTCAGTTTGGTTGTTATTGTTGCATTATGTATAAGACCTCATTGGCCCGTTTCCACAGACGGGGACGCAACTGGTAGCGGGCGTGCGCGGGGCGTGCTCGCTGCTGCGCGCGACGGACGGGCCCGCCACGCCGATCAACGCGCGAGCTCCTGCAGACGTGGCGGTACGTAGCTGCATGTCACACACTCGTTCGCCTAATCCTCTCATTTGTTTGTGACTATTACGTACCAATATTACAGTAACTACGATTGTGACATACAGTGGTCTAGAAGTGCTGTACTACAAGTGACTTGCATGATATGTCATCTCGCTAATAGACGACACGTCTGTCAATGCGTGCGCGCCGGTAGACGTACTGGTGCGTTGCTGATTTACTTACCCGCCAGCTGTCACTCACTTTTTACCCGACTGCCTTCAGACGGGAGGGTTATGTTTTTCGAATGTATGTAAATGTGAACGTATGGAGATTTCTATGTTCCCTGCTACAGCCTAAACGGCTTGAATGATTTTTACGTTTGAGGTGTCGTTAGATTCGTCTTGATAGCGAGAGTGACACTGAGTACTTTAAAAATAATAATAAACAAAAGGGCAGATTTAAGACGCCATACTGCGAGTTTAAAAAAAAATAAAAATCCAAACCCATCAAGCGGGGTGTCAGACTTAAGGGTTTTCAATAGCTATTCCAAATATACGTATAACTTGCAGTTTTCGTTTTAATGGAAAGGTAAAACGTTTCACGAAAATCTTAAGTTTCACTATCAGCGCACAGAAATCAAACGAAGGGCGATGGACATGGTGTGTACCGTCACTCTTCGGAGTATTTCTTTAAACTTAAATAGAAATAATATTTTAGTATATTATTATATTTATTACTTAAAGCTATATTTTTTTCAATTAAATTCACAAAAACAGTTTCGTCATATAAAAATATAACACGTGAAAAAACAACTAACATAAACAATTACACAAACAAACCGTCCCAAGAATCTCCCGGCCCAAAGGTGCCCATTGCACTGGCGGCGTTCCCGCGCTGCACAGCGAGTGAGATTCTCTGGACCAGGAAAGCCACGGAGAAATAATATAGTATTAGTTTCAAAAGTCTGAAATAAAAAAATAAAAAATATATAACCAAAATACCCGACTGCATAAAATAACCACTAAAAAGGAAAAAACAAGCTCTATAATTTAGTGTAAAGGAATACAGAGGACCGTGTATTATATTTTATTAGGTACCTACATTGATAATAGATATTTTAATGCATTACAAATATAATTTATATATTTTAAATTATTGCAGGCGGTTGAGACATACAAATCCACAAAACAATGTAGTGCAGTTATATATAATTAATCGAACATTGACAAAACCATTTACTAGATATCAATGAAATATATTTGGGTCATTAGTTTGTCCCCTCCTGCAATAATTTAAATTATAATATTTTTAGGAACCAGGGGCCGAGATGTTATTTTTTTTAAGAAACACGACTGAAACTGTACAAGTATAATCTGAACAGATATGGACTCTAATAACAATTATCAAAACGAATAAAGATATCGGACAATAATGGCGAGGTGTTGAATATTTGACGACGACTGGGCAAGTGCGTCGCACGCTTTTTTTTTGTTTTTTTTGAAGGGGAAAAAAATGGAATTCCCCATGCCCATGAGTCAGACCTCCCTGCTATGTCCGGGTCCCCACATATTGAGCGGGCATCAGCTCGTGTGGTATACGGACTAAAAACAACCTCTTTATGTTTGCAGTTGTCTGTCTAAGACTACTGTGAGCCATGGCCTCGGTATATGCTGAAGGCTTTCTACCTGCAATTTGCCCTTTTGGGCGATATATATGTGTATATGATATATATGGGAGGAGTTTGCCTGCTTACCCGATTGTATGAGCGGACATCAGCTCATAGTCAACGGGCATGATAGCGGCATGTTAGGGGGGCAGATAGCCCCCGCTACTAAGAGGAGTGCGTCGCACGCGGTCTGCGCTGCACTTTATATAGGCGCGCGGCTGCCCGCCCCACGGCTGTCTTCTGAAGCCGCTAACAATATATAATCTAAGACGCTTCTGGCGGGTAAAACTGCCCTTGCATGGCAAGAACAGGCACGGATATGCCTGGTGGGCAGATATACCTGGTGGGCAGGTGCGTCCGTGCGTGTGTGCCTGCCTATGAGAATCCACGGATCAGATCTGAGATACTTCCGACGGGTGCCTGTCGGGTACGGAAGCGGTAGTAGTTTTTTTTTGTATTATATAGATTCAAATGACATTCAAAAAGTGATTTTAAGAACCTATTTTTAATAAAAAATTGAATTTTGAAGTTTATCAAAAAAAAATTGTTTACCTCAATAATATCTAAAATAATAATCACATTTCAGTTGAACAACGCAACTTCGGCCGAGGGGGACAGGGATAAAGACCCGAACGTGTACAAATACGTGACTTTCGGCGTCGAGATCAAGAAAGCGATGGATGAATGCCAGAACATCATCAACTCATACAACAGTATTAAGGTATTCAATCGTTCACCTGCCCATTCATTCACTCACTAGCCTAACCATTCATTCATATTATATTTTGATGCACATATTTCCCACTTGTTGGCTGTCATTAGTACAAAACGCACATTTATTCACTTACCAGGCTTGTCACTCGTTCTCTTCCATTCATTCACTCGCTAGCTTTATCGTCATTCACTCACATTACTTTATTACTCATTCGTTCACTTTCATTCTTTAACTAACTCATTATTCACTCACTCATTCACAATCATATCATCACGCGTTTTCCCATTCGGAGTGGCTGAGTAGAACAAGACCTCGGAAGCCTAAAAACTCATTCACTTTCACATAGTCACGCTCTGTTCCTCACGTGCTGCCGGTTCCACAATTCACACACAACTGTCAGGTCACAATTTGAATGAACTTCTGTATTCCACAGGATAAGAATAACAGTGAATCCCAAACAGAAGACAAGGACAATCTGCTCTCGATCGACCAAATCTGCGAGGTCATGATGAATCTCGATCAGAACTCCGCCGACTTCCTCGACAAGATCAACCTGGACACCAACAACGGCGAGTTCCTTGACGAGTCGGACGACGAGCCCATCGACATCAACACCGCCAACGCGAAGCTCGCCGAGCTCGTCGAGAAGATGCCGCACATCCTCGCGAACATGCCCGACATCGCGAGCAAACTGTCCGAGTTCGCGAACGCGTCGTTCGAGCTGCCCGAGTTCGCCTCGATCATGAGCAGCCTGCCCGAAGTCAACAACGAAGCACAATTGACCCCAGAGACGCTCAAACAAATCAGAGATCTTAAGCTAAGCAAGAATAGGGATAATGTTAGAGTAACGAAAGACACCACTAAGCGAAAAACGACGCGAAAGATTAAGAATAACGTTGATAATAATAACATAATGGGGACGCTGACCTTTGAATTTGACTGCAAAGAGTTCACAGATCTGTTGAAGGACGAAAAGGAATTGGATACCAAGAGTAACAAGGAGGAGTTAAAAGACTTACTATTCTCAATATCCGCTCAAGTAGTCATAAACAAGGTGTTCGAATATCTAAAGCAGAGTAAGAACACCGAACTAGCGAAATGTCTCGAGAACGACACAGATTTGTTCCCGAAAGACTCGATCAAATCGGAAATGTTCACAAAAGCGTCGACGCTCTTCGATAATTCGGTGAAGGACGCGCTGTCCATGGACGAACTGAGGGAGCTAGTTAAATCGAGATTCAACTCGTGGAAGCATTATGTGTCGGCCAAATTCAAGAGTATACCCATCGAGCTGCTGGAGCGGGAGATCGAGGCGATGCTAGATAAGTTCTACAACTACATTCGCGATTTGGCCGCGAAGCAGTGCGCCAGTGATAACGATAAGCTAGTGGAGAAGATTGAGCTGTTGCACGACCACGACGCGGAGACGGAGAATTGCGCCACCTCCAAACAGGTAATTTATTTATTATTTTGTTGTGCCATTACAGCAGGTGACAAAAAGACAAAAATGTACAGGAAATCACCCCTTTATCGTTCCCCCTCCCCCTCCACCTTCTGCCCAAGAGGCGTCGCCGCATGAAGTTCAGGTCTGTCCTAGCCCCTCTGCCCAAGAGGCGTCGCCGCATGAAGTTCAGGTCTGTCCTAGCCCCTCTGCCCAAGAGGCGTCGCCGCATGAAGTTCAGGTCTGTCCTAGCCCCTCTCCCCAAGAGGCGTCGCCGCATGAAGTTCAGGTCTGTCCTAGCCCCTCTGCCCAAGAGGCGTCGCCGCATGAAGTTCAGGTCTGTCCTAGCCCCTCTGCCCAAGAGGCGTCGCCGCATGAAGTTCAGGTCTGTCCTAGCCCCTCTGCCCAAGAGGCGTCGCCGCATGAAGTTCAGGTCTGTCCTAGCCCCTCTGCCCAAGAGGCGTCGCCGCATGAAGTTCAGGTCTGTCCTAGCCCCTCTGCCCAAGGTCCTTTTCGAATCTCTCCCCCCCCGCGATGCGATGCTCTTAACTCTGCTGCATCACTCTAGGAGCTGCAGCTCTGAAAGTGCAGGCTTGGCGTTTTCATGGAACTTTTCGAGTATCTTTAACCACACTTTTCAACTACTGGAGTTAACAAATTGTTATTGTTAGTGAATCCTTGTTACACCTTACTCAAAAATGTATTGAAAAAAAAACAGTTCTTGGATGTTTAAATGTGTGTGACGTAGCTGTTTGTGGTTCCCACGATACAGGGTATACTAGTGTGGGGCTAGAAGCAATGTATGTGCCTGTATGTAAATGTTATGTTATCGTATTTATTACAGTCACTCCAGCACATAACGAAACTACTGTCCACCTCAGCGGGCAACACCTTCGACCGCATCATCATGAAGCTGTCGAAAATGTCCAGAGAAAAGCAGATATCTGTCAAAAGCCTCAAGTTCAAGTACATAGACGTCGTGAGACGCTGCACCGAGTCGCCCCAGCTTGCCGCGTGGATCATTCTGGACCCGCAGGTGGCTACCAACGTGATACTGGAAATGACGGGCCTGGCACCACAAAGAATAGAACATTACGACGTCGCGGCCTTGACTGACGAGAGGAAGGTCGAGTACTTCCTGGAGAGGCTAAAATACATGAACGCGAAATACATGGACACGCTCCCCAAGTCTTCGCTGACCGGCGACGAGTGGCTGGTCATGTTGCACAGGCTGGAAGAGTTGGAGAACGCGCTGAAGGAGGCGCTGTCCAAAGCCGGCCAGAAGACTGTCCAGGCGAGTGTGAGCGAGACGCGGGAAGCGGAGATACTCGCCGGGAAGGGACTCAGCAAAATCATCGGCAAGGCCAGTAAAAAAAGGCCCGAAGCGGCCAAGCTGAGGACAGAGAAGGAAGAGAAGCAGGAGCTGAACCGCTGCACGAGGAACGACGAGATGATAGCGAAGTGCGAGGCCTTGCTGCTGTCCAAGGGGCAGAAGAGTCTGCTGGACAGCTTCAATACGATCAAGTCGTACATCACTCAGGGGGTGCCGGTGCCGGACACCTACAAGAGTCACGTCGTGAATATATGCTCCACGATTGACGCGAAGCTGCTTGAGGAGGTAAATTTAACCATAGTGAAGACAAATAGGTGTTTGAAATATGTTATTTGTTTATTTATTTATTCATGGGGTTCCAAACAGGACAAGTTACATTACAAAGGAAGACAGAGGAAAACTAAACATTAAACAAAAATCTAACTTATCCCTTAGGGTATCCCACTTATAGGGTAAATGATGGAAAACCTATATCTCCGAATGAGCAATTAACTAAGTGCTTATGAAGATAGATACATATTAAAAAGAATGTTAACAAAGAAATGTATGAGCGACACTTGACAAATATGCCAAGGTGTCAAAAATCACCGTAGATGAATTTCAAACTCAGTTTTAATTAGTATGAATAATATACATGGGGCTTGACGGGTATCAGTCTCAGCCCGTTAGTGAAGGGATATTTCTTAATAATATCGATGAATCAGATGAATCGATCACTCTTCAAACATTTGTGAATTGGATGCAGCGAATTTTTCAAGTTCGATTCTTTCCCATTGTTTTGGTAGCATCCCTAATGTTTAAAAAGTGGATTTTATGAAGATTTAGGTTATCTGTTATATCGCTTCTAAATTTCTATTAACTGTAGTTTAGTTTTGTCCTCGGAATCGGCAGACTGTCATGTTTGTTTACATTCATTTAAAAACCTTCTTGTCTTGACTATAATAGAGTATTTTAGGCACACGACAGGAAGCGCTGTATGGACAGTTTATTTCAAATGTTGTTGACGATCTGGTGGCAACATTTTAGCTGCTCATTGTGAGCCCTAATGTCGAGATTAGCTCTTCCGCTCACAAACAACATAACATAGCGTCACTCATTTTCTCATACGGGGTGGTTTTAGTAGTTTGACCGAGCGGGCGAATCGTCTTCGTTTTAGGATTGGGCAAAAATGCTTTTGTATGTCCGGATGTTCTCCTCTACAGGCCGCATTTCTCAACTGTTTCTCGTGAATTTTTGTGAGCAGGTTCGATATTTTGTCGGTTCAGTTTTTTTTAAATGGCGGAGTTATCGGGGTTTTAAAATTTCCAAAAACCACGTTGGGACTGCCCAACAGCTTGACGCATTTTATCAAATGAGGTGCCCTTGGATTTTTACCGTGAGAGTAACAGGCTGTATATGTAATCTTAGTGAAAAGTCTATAGTTTGGGTTTAAGACCGCAGAATGTGGTTTACAAAGTTATTGCTGCGGCTGCTTTCATACTCCATGTACGTAACCAGGTGCATACATAAGTTTGTATGTGGTATTAAAGAGAGTGTCACTCGCGAGGCTCGCAGAGCCACTATTTTCTAGTAGACCATAGAGGCTACTTGACATCAAGGCAGGTACCAAACCGAGCCGTCACCTCTCTCTCACCCCACCTTACCCTATGCGAGGAAGAAAGGTCACAGCTCGCTCAAACACAAAGAATCTTGGCGCGAACTGTCCGACTTTCAAGTGTCACTCTAATTGAGCAGCAGCCTGTTCTTTGGGTCTTCAGTTTATCTCCACCTTCATGTCATAAAATAGCCCCAATAGACGACAAGAAGACCAAGACATAACTCTTAAATTGATGTTGCCAGGTTCTAGAAGACTCGCTGAACCACAAATGCGACTACCAGCCGAAGAGCAAGTTCGCGTACAAGGACACGGACGCCGACTCCGGGCACTCCTCCTCCAACTGCTGCAAAGACAAGAACGCGGCCTCGGTGATCACCTCGCCGGAGCTGCTGGCCAAGTACTCGGCGCAGGTAAACATTCAGCAAACATTAATAACGAGGGCGAGAGCGAGCGAGAGAATGCACTTAATTACATATTTCACACACTCACTTAACCCTATAGTGAGGCAACTTCACGAAGACCACTTTAGATGATACCCACTTGACTCTCGACATACAGGTTCCTAAGAATCTAGTTCGAGAGTCAACAAGTATGAACCAGATATGCACCAAAAGTAGCCTTTATTGATTAAGTTTTATTGTCTAATGTAATTAGTTATAAGTTGGCTCAATAAATACTATTTTTAATTTAATTTAACTTTGTGGCGTAGTACACAGATGTTACTAGGGCTTGGCAAATCAGTGGCGAGCGTCTCATTCAGGCATTTAAGCACCGCCTACCCTGTGCTGCTACCCTGGGCATAAATCCGTCTGAAATTAAAATATTTCATTAGAATATTATTCACAGACAATAAAAATCTAAATGTAGCCTAGATACACAATCCCGCCGCGCGAATTGATCGCGCTCAACCACTCGACTTCGACTCCCCGCATACACCTCGCTCGCCACCCTCGCCCGTTGAAGGCAGTTTCAGTTCGTGCCTTCAAAATCTACTTAAATCTTATGACCGGCCTCGGTACCAAGCAATATTTCGATTCCCGGGTCTTACGGGGTTTAACCCCAGAAATAAGCTGAGCCTATTTGAAATTATGATCATGTATGAATTTCAACGCGCGCTCACAATAGTGACTAAGATAGGGGGCGCGACCCCCCGTGGATGGCGTAATGAAGAAGCGGCTACAGATGATCATGCAATCATTTGCATGCATCGACGACACGAATGGCCGAGTCGGCAGTGACCCTGCCTACGAAGCCAAGGGTCCCGGGCTCGAGTCCCGGGGGGGGGGGGGGGGGGGGGGTATATTTGTTTGATGAGAATGGATGTTTGTACCCTAGTCATGGTTGTTGTTTGGAAGTTCCTGAAGACCCTCGGTGTTGGTAAGTCCCAGGACGCAGTAACCGGTAGTGTCGACCTCAACGGTCTCAACAAATTCTTTGGTGTCTCCCCTGTCGTGATGGACCCCCCTGTCAAGGATGCTACCATTCGTTACTTGCGCACCAGAAAGACATCCAGTAGCTTACCTTTCAACCTCAGGTCTGTCGGAGTTGGCGCAGTAATGACAAGATCTGCTTTCAGATGATTTTCAATGTACTTGATCATTTGTTACAACCCATAACGCATATAATCAATGCGTCGCTGAGCGAGTACTGCTTCCCGAGCCAGTGGAAAAGAGCATTAGTGTTACCCCTACCTAAAACGTCTAACCCGTCCTTCTTCAAAGAGTTCCGTCCCATTTCCATCCTACCAATCCTTTCCAAAATCCTTGAATCAATTGTCCACACCCAGCTGTCCTCGTACCTTTCCTCCATGAATTTACTGAACCCTTTTCAGTCTGACGATATCCAACTGGCAATGGATAAGAAGCAGCTGACAGTCCTGACTCTCCTAGACTTTAGCAGCGCCTTCAACTGCGTCGACTTCGATATACTTGTTGAAATCTTAAAATCGCTTAACGTCTCTTCACACTCGGCTCGCTGGTTTGACTCTTACTTGAGAGACCGCCAGCAGCGCACCAAGTCTGAAGAGGTCACTACAGAATGGTGCAAGCTCTCTACAGGTGTTCCGCAGGGTGGCATCCTTTCCCCTCTTCTCTTCTCAGTTTTCATCCATTCCATCTCGGATGTATTGTTATCCTCGTATCATCTTTATGCAGATGACCTTCAAATTTATCGGCATTTTCCCCTGTGTGATCTGACTTCGACTGTAGAGGCTTTGAATGCTGACCTCGAAAACATCAGGAAATGGTCTCTTTCGTATGGGCTATTAGTCAACCCGGACAAGTCTCAGGTGATGATACTGGGTACACGGCACTTACTTGATTTGTTGAAGAATAAGTCCGTTGATCCCATTTCTATTTGACGGTACCATTGTCAAGTATAGCGAGAAAGCCAAAAATCTTGGCGTTGTTTTTGACAATCTATTATCCTGGTCGCCCCATGTTTGTGAGGTCAGCAGACGAGTCTTTGCATCCTTTCATTCTCTTCGGCGTTTGCAGTTCTTCCTGCCTAGGCAGACTAAAATCATGCTAGCTCAGACCCTTCTTCTGCCTTTAATAGACTACGCCGATGTTTGCTGGGCCAGTGCGAACGAAGATCTACTGAACAAACTCGAGCGACTCCAAAATCTCGGGATTCGGTTTATTTTCGGACTTCGTAAGTACGACCACGTGTCCCAATATCGTAGGGAATTAGGCTGGCTCCCGATCCGACTTCGTCGTGATATGCACATTCTCTCCTTCCTCTTCAATATTTTGAGAAATCCGTGCTACCCTGCATATCTTTGTGAACGTTTTGAGTATCTTTTCTCAGGGGATAGACTTCGGAGATCTCACACGGTGTCACTTTTGTCAATTCCTCAGCACAACACTGTTGCTTACGAGCACTCGTTTAGGTTAAGGGCAATACGTTTGTGGAATGCACTTCCTTGCGCTATTAGGGATTGCAAATCCTTGGTCACTTTCAAGAAAAAATTGAAACAGCATCTCCTCTCTTCCGAATAGTGGGTATCTCATAGTATTTATGTATATCTATTTTTTTATTGTATTCTATTTATTTTATAGTAATTACGTAGGGTGTATTGTGATTTATTTGATAGTATATTTATTTTATTTATTTCTTTTTACTCTTAATTGTACACTAGGACTACCTCTCTATATTTTATTTTTCTCTTTTCTTCACAGGTTAGCTGTAAGAAATTTCTTTTTAGAAATAAGCTCACCTTTGCATACTGTTTCTGTTATAATTTCCACTGTGTTTTCTGTGCAATAAAGGATTATTATTGTTTATCTATCTTAGTATAATATTTATCTATATAAGTATGTGTATCGTTGTCTCGTACCCAAGATACAGGGAATCCTAGTTTGGAGCTAGATCAATGTGTGTAAATAGTTTCCAAGGTATTATTAATATTATTTCTTATTTCAGGCTCTACGCAAAGCTAAGCAGTCCCTCAACGCTGTGGCATTCCGGAAGAACATGACGAGGAACGGCCAAACGAAATCGGAGAGCGACGCCTGTGATACTCCCAAGACGGATTGCAAATGGACCAACGACTGCACCTGTGAGACGTGCAAGGACGGCGACGCGACCGCGTCCGTGTGCCTGGGGGATATCGTGAAACAGTGCTACGACATGGAAGCGAAGACCAAGGCGGGGTTGGAGGAAAAGAAGGAGGTAAAGTTTGATGCCAAGAGCCTGCTCTTTACAGAGAACGCCGACACTCGCTCAAAGGAAGCCACCGCCAGAGAAGTAATAACAAATTACCTTATTTATCCGCGTGCGTGATAAAACCAGCATGACACAGAAAGAGGCCTTATGGGTCATGTCCTTTTTAGGCCCTACAACTACATACTACTGATCAGTGACCCGAATAACTAACTAGTTTATAATAATAATAACACCTTGGACACTATTTACACACATTGATCTAAAGTCGATTTCGATAGCATTTCACAATAATGTAAACAAAAATGTCAGTTGACAGTTGTCTATGATTGAGTGAGATTTGAGTGTTGTACCTACACTGATGTCAAAGGCATTGATCAAAGAGATATAGTTCGATGTCGATTTTCGATCGATTTTTTTCTATAAGTAGTACAAAACCGCGTGGAAAAAAAAAGGAGTGGGGCGCGTAATTTCAGCTTAGACGAGCTCTAGCTACTAATACTAAAAAACTTAATTAAATTGTCGGTCCCACACATACACACACACTCACACACCCTCATACACCATTCAATCAGCAGGTCACCATATCGTCAGACCAGTTTGAACTAAGTTTATTACTTTACTCACTTTATTATTCCTATAGATAGGTTCTTATATGTCTATTTTATCTTTCTATTGTTTCGTAATTGGCATTTCAAATTTTCTTTTCCTTATTAATTAATATTGTGTTTTAATTGCTGTGAAACATGAATAAATTAATAAATATAGATTTAGCCATCTCCTTTAAGTTCTTCATTATTCTTTTCATAGTTGCAAATCAATCAATCAATTGATCGATCGAATCGGATCGATTCAAAAGAATGAACCACACTAACTTTCCAAAGACAATAAGACTTTGATGCGCTTTGATGAGTAAAAAAATAATATAAACTTTTTACAAACTATTGAAATATTCGTCGTTCGATAATTTTGCAAGAAAATAACTTTCTTAGGGGAGTTACTTGGTGTCGAAATGATGTAAGAACAATAAATGATTACTTGGTATGTGAATGTGTTCAGGATTGAAATTCAAATGTAAGTAGTTACGGCGTAATCGTGTGTAAATTGGCTTGTTTACATTATTGTGAAATGCTATCGAAATCGACTGTAGCCCCAAACTAGGGTTCCCTGTATCTTGGGTACCAGACAACGATACACATACTTTGTTTGGGGTGAGGCCTTGTTTGAGTTGATGTTTGAAGTGAAAACACAATGTTATAAAACTAAATCACTGTATTTCACGGTTTATGTTGAACCTTTGATAATTATGTATGAAAATGTCATGAATGCACCCGGCATGGGCAGACTACACAGTCGGCGGCGTCAGCAAAAACTTATAAAGATAAATATTATACTAAGATAGACAAAAAACCATGACTAGAGTACAAACATCCGTTCTCATCAAATAAATGTTTGCCCACACCGGGACTCCAACCCGGGACCCTTGGCTTCGTAGGCAGGGTCACTGCCGACTCGGCCATTCGGGTCGTCCCCGTTTATAAAACCCGCGGAAAGGTAATGAGCTTGACTTCCAAGTTGTTATTTGACGTCGTCGCCCTGAGATGTACACATTTTTTTTTAAAGCTTACTCTAAATATCTACGCTGTAATTTTTGACCCTCGAAGAAAAAGGGAGACGACCTCTGTGGCGCAGCGCTTATGGCTCTGCCTACCATGCGAGGGGTCCCGGGTTCGATCCCCGGCTAGGGATAAAGAAAAAACAGGTCTTGGATGTTTATATGTGTGTGACGTCCCTGTTTCTTGTTGCCACGACACAGGTTACCCTAGTGTGGGGCCGGAAGCAATGTATGTGCCTGTATGAAAATGTTTATGTTACGATATAAGTTTGAAGCCTGTGTGTCTGTGCGTGTCTGTCTGTGGCAGTCTAGCGCTCAATGCGGTTTTCTGTAAATGGTTGCAGACTTCGCTGCGATGATTTTCTGCCTTACTTTTATAAAAATCTGTTCAGTGGTTCGAATGTTTAGAGCTTAAAAGCGACACAAGTCAACCAAATTTTAGACTTAAAATTTAAATTATGTTTCTGTCTCTCAGGTGAAACCGGTCACACAATTCAGCCAAATTTTAGATTCAAAGTATCAATTATGTTTCTTTCTCTCAGGTGAAACCGATCACACAATTCGGCCAACTTCTAGACTTAAAGTATCAATAATGTTTCTTTCTCTCAGGTGAAACCGATCACACAATTCAGCCAAATTTTAGACTTAAAGTATCAATTATGTTTCTTTCTCTCAGGTGAAACCGATCACACAATTCGGCCAACTTCTAGACTTAAAGTATCAATTATGATTCTTTCTCTCAGGTGAAACCGGTCACACAATTCAGCCATATTTTAGACTTAAAGCATAAATTATGTTTCTTTCTCTCAGGTGAAACCGATCACACAATTCGGCCAACTTCTAGACTTAAATTATCAATTATGTTTCTTTCTCTCAGGTGAAACCGGTCACACAATTCAGCCAACTTCTAGACTTAAAGTATCAATTATGTTTCTTTCTCTCAGGTGAAACCGGTCACACAATTCGGCCAACTTCTAGACTTAAAGTATCAATTATGTTTCTTTCTCTCAGGTGAAACCGGTCACACAATTCGGCCAACTTCTAGACTTAAAGTATCAATTATGTTTCTTTCTCTCAGGTGAAACCGGTCAGCAAGCCAGTGTTGAAGCAGGCGAAGCCGGCGGTGAAGGCGTGTGAGAACGCGACGCACCAACAACATGTCTGCAAAGGTTAGTGGGTGCTGTAGGGTTTATGTGACTACGGTGCCTCGGGCTGCGCGCTCACGACCTCTGGCGCAGCGGTTGTGGCTCTGCCTGCCACACGAGGGGTCCCGGGTTCGATCCCCGGCTGGGGGTGAAGAAAATAAACCCCAGGTCTCGGATGTTTATATGTGTGTGACGTCGCTGTTTCTGGTTGCCACGATAGGGTATCCTAGTGTGGTGCCAGAGGCAATGTATGTGCCTGTATGTAAATGTTTGATGTTGATACCGGGGGGGGTTACCACCAGGGGCCTTTACAGCGATAAAGATTTGGTTCAAAACATAACAGGGAGAACCGGGGTGGACCTGTTCCAATTTTCTTTGACGGGATTCGCAAGGGTCTGTGTTATAAGATTTATTTATAGCTTTTTTGTCCTTATATTTACTGTCTGTTTGTGTCGATTTGGTTTTTACTGTGATGTCACAAGCATGTATGTTTATAAATAATAATATAAAAAAAAAACTTGCACGGAAATCATAGAGGTAACAAAACATTTTATGAGCAAAGATGAGCTTATCTCTAAAGAGAGATTACCAGCAAACATAGGCAGGACAGCAAAAGTTGTGCAATAGGAGAGTTCTAGTGCGCAATAAAACTATATCCGTATTGCCACAAAAAATATTAAAAAGCGTTTAATTAACCTCAAAACAATCGTCAGATCCCAAACGTTTTTGTTTTTAAACAAGTGCTGAACAAATCCAATGACACCTTTTTTTTTTTTTAGTTTATTTGTTAAAATCCGTCAATCTGTTTGGACTGAAGCGGTTTTTTTTTAGGGTTCCGTAGATAAACAAGGAACCCTTATAGTTTCTTCAAGTCTGTCTGTCCGTCTGTCCATATGTCACAGCAACTTTATGCAGAAACTATCAGGACCTCACAGTTGAAACTTGGTATGTAGATGTATTCTGTGAACCGCTTTACGATTTTTATACAAATTTAAAAAATTAAAATAAAAGATATCCCGAAATTAATATATGGAACTGAAACCAAAATATTTTGTTTCATGAAACCTATATGTGTGGGGTGGCTATAGATAGGTCTTTAAAAATGACGTTGAGGTTTCTGAAACCGATTTTTATACAAATTTAAAAAATTAAAATAAAAGATATGGAACTGAAACCAAAATATTTTGTTTCATGAAACCTATATGTGTGGGGTGGCTATAGATAGGTCTTTAAAAATGACGTTGAGGTTTCTGAAACCATTTTTCCTCAAAGTAAATCGTTACATAGACAGATGTTTTCCAATGTGGAAAAATGGGAGTCCGACTCGAACTTGGCCACTTTTTTATTTTTAAAACTCCCACATCTCCGCCATTTTGAAAACGAGAAATTATGCTTCATTAAATAAATCTGTTCAGAAATTTTGAGATCGCGGCAAAACGCCGCTAATCGTCGTGATTAGCTACAAGGAGTTGCTCTTGCGTTGCTCTTTGTCTTTGGTCATTTGAAATTAAGAAATAAGTCTTCGAGGTACATCACTAACAAACGCTTTTTCGGTGCATGATAATTCGGACTTCGTACACATCTCGTGCGGGCGTATTTCAAGCGAGACGCGAAGTTTGACCCAACAGTTTCAGCGAAGACGCCATAATAGAGCATTCGGTTTTATGTGAAAAGAAAACACGCCAGTCTGAAAGCGCCTTAACACCCCGAGCAAAACAAAAGGCGTTCCATCTCAGCTCCCACGGCTGAGCCGATTCTGATCCCCTGTTCTCCCGCCGCAGTGGGCCACGGGGGCGGCGCGTGCGCGGACGGCGGCGCCGACCAGCCGTGCACCTGCTGCTACTGCACCGTGTTCGGACATGCGGTGAGTACTGAACGAATACTATCAATAATCATAGCGTCCGTCGCTGTCTTAATGAGAGAGTGAGAGAGATAGGAGGGGCATTCCCCGCGGGTGCCTAGTTAACTTTAGCGTTAAAGTTAGCATTGTAGTAAGCAGTGTAACATTGGCGTTCAAGATAATCTACGATAACATGGTACGCACCTCCACTAACGACAAGATAGCGAGCGGTATTACGTAGGTACGTTGTCACGCTCACTCGCGCCGTAAGTACGCTCGCTGTCTCGTCGGGGCGGCATGTAGCGTCTGTAGTCGGGTGGGCTACGCACTATATGCACTTGCACTAATTTAAATCTATGGATAATTTTGTAAATGGGGCAGACTCCGCTCTCATTCGCGATGTCATCTCCCCGCAGTTCTGTCGGTGAAGGAAAACATTGTGAAGGTACCTCAGTACATTCACATCCCCATAGTAACGGCGACGGGGTAGCCCCTAAATGGACTATTGAATGACTGGATACACGATTTCAGTGTCGAGGTCGCCATTTTTCCAATAGAGTTACAACCACGGGACGTGACGCTATGTTTTGTGTTAAATTAACTAAGTCAATTTAACACAAAACATAGCGTCACGCCTTTTCCTATACGCGGTGGCAGAGGCACAATTGTGCCCACTTTGGCCCAGTTATTCAGTATTCCATCTTGGGTGACAGGGGGCTAGCCCATCGCCACAGCTATGGAGTAATGAAGGTTTCCTCACGATATTTTCCATCACCGTTAAAACGTCCGTACAATGTACTTAAGAAAGATTAATTATCTCATTGGTCCATGGTCAGGAATCGAACCTGCATCTCCTGTGCGCGAAACAAGCGTGAAACCCATTAAACCACGGAGGGCTTTTTAAATATATATCGTGGAATTTTTTATTTGAGGCCAGAAATGTAAACAATGGACTGTCATTTTCCAGTACAAAAAATATAATAGGAATGTCAAAGTCAACGGCTTTGTCCTAGAAAATGACAGTTATTTGTTGACATTCCTGACCTCAAATAAAAAATAGTACTGAAGTTATTTATCCAAGCTTACACAGGCTGTGTAATGTGTAGTCATATTTTACGATGTTTCTAGGGATATAACTTTCACTATGAGACCGATTTGATCAGAGCAACTTGTTCCCTCCGCAGCCGCCGATCACGACGCCCGTGCCGCGCAACTTCAACGAGACGCGCGAGCGACTGCGCTCCATACTGCACAAGAAGAAACAGAGGTGCAAGGCGGGCAATGTGAGTCTACAAAGCATCGACATACACATTTATTGACCGAGCGAGCGAAACGAGCGAAGGGCTCCATTTTGACAGGATAGGAGGCCGATTTTGCTTTCGTCTGTCTCTATGTCTCGTGTCTGTCAGTTCCGGTCTAGGGGCCACAGTTTTCAAGCGATCCTCACAAAACTTGGCGCACGTGTTCCTTGAATTAAAAGATTTTTTTGTCGAAAGCTTTTGTCGATTCTTGGGAGGGGAGTTATGACGTCATATTTTTTTTGTATGGGTTTCTTTTTCTTCTGCAACCGTGTAGGGTATTAAATTAAAGGGCTTCATGAACCGGTTCTAACAATATACTAAACCATTAACATTCGGCCGCCTGTTTTTTAAAAAACCAAAAAAATATTTTCAAAACATACCAAGTTTGGACTCCTCGAAGTAGGAGACGGATTAGTAAAGAGGATCTATACAGACCATGAGAGTGAGTGAAATAGACTATAACTATTTTCGTGAAAAGTCGAGTGTATTTTAAATCGCAAAATGTAGTTTACAAAGTTATTGGTGCGGCTACTTTACTACTTGATTTTGATTGAATCTAAAATACTAACCTATAAATTGGTTCACAGCCTCCCCTGTTAGCGAGGTCTACTGTCCACAGGGCCACTAGTTTAGATACATTAATTTATTCATTGCAACATGGTACTATCGAACCAACTGAATCATGACCCACTTGCCTGATAATTCGTTTGAAACTTTCAAACTTGTAAGATCTATCTATCTGTCAGTGTCTAATCAAATGATAACAAGTTCGTTACCAAGGAAATAAACCTTCAAGCGAATTTCGACCTACTTGCATTTAAGGGGTTTAGCAAAATAAGCTTATGGTGGGTCATGATTCAGATGGTTCGATAGTACATACATAACTCAAACTAAAAAATAAATGTACGAAAAGAAAACAACACAGCAAATAAATAAAACAATCAATAAACAATAAATTTACACAAGCAAACGTTGGGGTACGGTAAGGATCACTATGTGGTATTGTGACTGTACCGCGACAATAAAACGGCCCTGACTCAGCAATGTCACAGACGATTCTGTGACGCTGGTATTCTGCCAGAGCCAGGCACATTCATCGCTTCTGACCCCACATTGGGATACCGTGTGTCGTGGGAACCAGAAACAGCGTCATCACACACGTATAAACATGCAAGACATGTTTCTTTTTTATTGATCCCCAGCTGGGGATCGAACCCGGGACCTCTCGCATGGTAGGCAGAGCCACAACCGCTGCACCACAGAGGTTGTGGATCGAAATGGCGAAGCAAACTGTAAAATTAGTCACGTAGAGGACGCTGACATTTTGTAGATAGTAAACACAGAGTAGGTAAGCAAAGAGTTTCGTTCAACTGAGGCTTCTTACAAACGAATTACAGAGTAAAAATATGTAAAGGAAATGTATGCAAAGTGGGTCTTTATCCAGAGAAAATTGTCAATATCCTGTTAAAGAAAATCGGATAAATTAAACTCTTTGCTGCTGTTGGCAGTGTTTATCAAGTAACAGTCATCAGATGAATAAAACTCTTTGTGTTTTCTACCAAAAAGTTTTCCGTAATCTTCACCACGAGCCCACGTTCACCCTTTGCTGCTGTAGGGCAAGAACCTCATCCCGCGTAGGCGACGAGATGTCTGCCGACCCTCGGAGACTAGTCGCCGTGAAGCTTCTCACATACGTTTCTCCACCCCCGCTCCAAACGCGCACCTGATCAAAAACCCAAACGATCGGCCACACCTCCCACGCAACCGCTGGACCAAGCTGGACCGACTCCGGACTTGCCAGGGCCGCTGCCCCGTACTAATCTACAAGTGGGGATACAGAGACAATCCTTTCTGCTCCTGTGCAGCCCTTCATAGCATGGCCCATCTCACGGACGACTGTCCTATGTGGTCGATCGAGGGCTGAATGCTAAAAGTCCGCTCCGCTGACGAAGAGGCTATCCAATGGCTGCTCAGGCTGCCGCATTTGTGATTTGTGACGAGGACGCTGGCGACCAGACGCTAAAAAATAAATACGTGTGATTGGAGGCTCGCACACACTTGAGAACAGACTAAAAACTAAACACGATTTAAAAACATATTACAGGGATCGCCGGAACCGCTCGACAAGAAGTCAACGACGCCCGAGATGGCGCCAGTAATCGCGCCCAAGCCCAGGCCTGTACCGGTGGCGGCTCCGTCCAAGCCTACGCCTGTGGCTCCTCAGTCCAAGCCTACGCCGGTGCCGGCTCAGGCCAAGCCTGCGCCGGTGGTGACCCAGCCCAAGCCTTCGGCAGTGGCGCCTCAGTCCAAACCTTCGTCGGTGGTAGCTCAGTCCATGCCCGCGCAGGTGGCCACGACGGTCGCTCAGCCCACACCGCCGGTAAGACGTAGGTCAGACAAGCCTTCGCCCGTGGCGCCTCAGTCCAAGCCTTGGCCGGTGGCGGCCGAGCCCAAGGCTTCGGCAGTGGCGCCTCAGTCCAAGCCTTCGCCGGTGGCGGCCCAGACCAAGTCTTCGGCTGTGGCGCCTCAGTCCAAGCCTTCGCCTGTGGCGGCTCAGCCCAAGCCTTCGGCTGTGGCGCCTCAGTCCAAGCCTTCGCCTGTGGCGGCCCAGCCCAAGCCTTCGGCTGTGGCGCCTCAGTCTAAGCCTTCGCCGGTGGCGCCTCAGTCCAAGCCTTCGGCTGTAGCGCCTCAGTCCAAGCCTTCGGCTGTGGCGCCTCACTCCAGTCTAGTCCTAGTCTAGAAGTATCCTTCGTGGTCGCGGCAAGCTTAGGTCGGCGCAAGATGCAATTCAGCTCAAGCCTCAAAATTACGGGAGGGAAAACTCAGAAATCGCGTTACCCAGACCATTCCTAGCTAGATTAAAGTAGATTTTTCCGATGACTTCGTCGCCGTTTTCGTAATCTCAATATATGTATTACATGCAAGGATTTCCTGTTTAATAGTACAGGACAAATGTCTCCCACAGGCGTTGCCCAAATCGCTGCCACCGCCGAACTTCAGCGCTCAGCCGTGCAGCGAGGATCACGCCAAGGTAATAAACAGAGCCTCCTTATTCGCTCAATGAGGGTGTTCTGGAACTTTCACGCCACCAGCTGGCGCCACTGAGGAAGGAGATCACAGACTCGATCTTGGCTCGCTCTGAGGGAGCTGCGACCTCTTTCTCGCTTAGGGTAAGGTGGGGTGAGGGAGATAGGTTTAGCTCGCTCAGAGCCAAAGAAATTTGGCGCGAACTGTCACTACGCCTAGATTGGGTGTGTGTATATGTCACCGTAAGATAGTCAAAATCGTTAGTTGATAAACCAACGCGGTAGTCGATCAACTATCGACAGATAGTAAACCAGACCGACAGGGCTTAGAATTTACGTTTCTTTTGTTCTTACATGTCAACCTAACACGAAGACTATTCGGGGGCTTCGCTGCGCTCGCCCCCTCTAGTCTTCACCTAATCTGCCGCAGTGTTTGCCCTGGTATTTCGTTTGCAATTCAAGTTTAAACCAGTTTACTATTTAACGGTTTTAACCGTTAGTATATGTACTAACGCGTCATTATAGTTTACTATCTGTCGAAAGTTGACCTACTAACGATTTAAAAAAACGTTGTTTATCAACTAACGGTTTTGACAATCTTACGGTGACATATACACTAAGAAGCGGAATTAGCTGGCCCATGTTTATAAGTTAAGATGTTTCCTCTATGTTTTTTGATTATGCCTTGATTTCGAAAAAGCGCGCTCTCAAAAAAGATTCCGGCATCACAAATTTGTCGTCAATGTTGAAAAAAGTAACTGTACTACCCACCAAAGCTAACTAGGCTCGCTAGCGCTCGGGCTCCAAATAAGCACTCGATGCACTTTACTTTCTGCTTGGTGCAACAATCTACTACTGATCCACTTTTATCTCAAACGTTTTTTGAATATGATAGTTGCAGTACAATAAAGAAATCCAGTACAGTAAATGCAGTACAATTAACAAAATTAGAAAACTTTTAAATTTTGTTAATTGTAACCTCGCCGAAAAATGCTACTACGTGCTGCTGGAATTCTTTGAAGATAAAAATTATTAGGAAAATAAATTTAGTCTCTTTAACCTGTGAACAGCTGATCGGGTCAATGTAATAGTCATGTGTATGTGTAGATAAATTTGTTATTCCCTTTCAGGGTGCATGTACCCTACATACATTTTCCACCTGTAATCTGTATTGTACATGTAATATGCAAATAAATGAATATGAATATGAAATGATGAATTACGAACCGTGATATGTCAAGGCACACACAATCCTAGTGTGGGGCCAGTGGCATTGAAAGTGTCTGTATGTGTTCAGGGTCTGCAGCGCGCGGCGACCGTGCAGGTGAGCGTCGCTCCGACGGCGGCGGCGGAGGGCAAGGTCAACCCACAAGCGATGGAGCAGATCCGGCAACAGGTACTGATGCGGTGACACAACTTCTCTACAGTCCAAACTGCTCGACCGATTTTAACAAATAAAGTGTCGTTGTATTTGCAGAGACTAGTGTGTGTACAGTATATGTAGGTAATGTTGGTTGGATTCAAACTCAACGACGGCTGTTTTGGGAATGCCTTTTATTGTATACTTATTCTAATAAAGTTGGCCTAGTTAAATATCTACAAACTATGCATAATGTACTGAGAGTAGCAGGCTATATAAGTTTAGTGAACAGTTAATAGGTTGGTTTTAAGACCGCAAAATGCAGTTTACAAAGTTATTGGTGCGTACTTTCATACTCTATGTGAGTAATTAGGTGCATTCATAACTTTGTTTGCGATATAAACCACATACAAACTTACGAATGCACCTCATTACCTACATAGAGTATGAAGGTAGCCGCATCAATAACTTTGTAAACTACTTTTCGCCTCTATTATGCAAGCTATTGATTTTACACTACAATCACATACCGTCTCTCAACGAATCCAACGACGTATTCGAATAAGCTATCTAATCGTATATAACTTATTAGGCAGGTGTACCTATCCTACTTATTGTACGTTACCAAAATGCAGTGTAGTACACGCCAAAGTTAACTAGGCTCCTCGCTGTGGTGTCGTCATAGCGTCGATAGAGCGAGCAAGGGAGAGGAGGAGAAACGCATTCCTCGCGGTTGCCTAGTAGCTTAGTATGTGTCGAGTATCGAACTGTAATCTCATGCCAATACCCCACTCTGTCCCAGCAACTGAAACAACAGCAGCTGCACCATCAACAGCTGCACCTGCAACTGCAACAGCAGCTGCTGAAGAAGCCCGAGCCGATATACGAGACGCCGCAGAACAACAAGCCGCAACAGCAACCGCCGCGCGCGCAACAACAGATCAGGCCGGAGCTGGTGGCTGCGCAGGTGAAACAACAACACCAACTAGGGGAGGGGAGGGGAGGGGAGGTGGGGCAGAGACACAGTTATGACTTACTGGGGATTAGCTCATCGCCACAGCTGTGGAATACGAGAATGGTGCCGGCGGATGAAAGGCGGGTGTGCGATCCGACCAGTATTAACACCCTTTTCATAATTCATAATAATGTATTGCAGTCACAAAGTTTAGAATAGAATAGTAATAAATCTATTCAGACTACAAAACACATGCGACATGACATACAAGAAGAAACAAAAGAACATCAGGTGAAACATACAATTAAAGGAAATAATAACAACAACATATAAAACAGAAGAGAATAAAAGCACGCGCAACAGAAGTATAAGATATGATATGTAAAATTTACATTTAATACGCAAGTTTAAATTTCACAATTTCACAAGGTGGTAGAACAGCATATTGTGACGCCCTGCTAGGGCACAGCAACATGCGAAGGATAAACGCTTGTCCCCTTTACAAAAAATGGAATGATTACATTTATATTCAAATTACTTAGGGACAATTAGAAAAATATTGTAGAGATTATTATGATTACCAGTAAAAAAATAACTTAGTAATAACATGTAATAATTAGATTATAGAGAACAAAAGTATAAAATTTATCATTGAAAAATTATTTACTATCATAATAGCATTTTTCAATGAGGAACTTCTTTATAGTAGTTTATCTACACACGTATCATAAACCCTCTTTACTGCGTCCAAAAACCGCACGTTACGATCAGCATAATGTTAAACTACTGGATAAAAACTCATTTCTTATCTGAAAAATTACACATTATGACCATAATGTGTAATTTTTCTACATATTATGACATTCAAATTTCGAACGCCGACGCCCGCCTGCGTGCCGCCCCTACTCTGTTTGTGAAGTTGGTACTACTGAACAAGCTAAACAAGTGTAAAGGAATTATCAATGCCACCATGCCGGTCGAACAGGCGGTTCCTGAACACATTAAAGAGAGCTTATGATATGTGTGTGGATAAACTAGTGTATGTAACTGTACATAATTAGGCATTAAAACTCTCGAGTGATATTATTATGAAACTCGCCTTCGGCTCGTTTCATGAACCTACTCTCGAGTATTAATGCCCTCCATTATGTAGTAGTCACATAAACTACTATTATGTGACTGATACATATTGAAGGGCATTAAAACTCGAGTGTGGGTTTATGAAACGAGCATAACATTTTACTAATAACTTTCGAAATTAATAACAACCTATGATATGCTATGTTATGATAATCAGCTATATATTAAGTACTCATTCAATAGCTCATCACATCACATAAATAGGCCATTATTTAATTACCCTAATTATAAAATAAGTAATACTTAAACCGATTTCTATATTTATGCATTGGGCAAGTTGATTCTTCGATAAGCAATATCGTCTTTAGCTGCATCCTTGTTAACAGCTCGATTTATTACCCCATTGGAACTTTGTCCCGTACTATAGAATTCTTGCTTACTTACATTACATGAAGTCTGGGCTCGTTGGATTCGTCTTAACAAAACCTATTGATTTCAAAGAGGTTTTATAGTTTTTAAGCGACTATAATTATTCAGTTGACAGTTCATTCTTTAAAGATGGATGCCCAATAATGTAATTGTGTGTGGTGGTGAAATTTTGTATTTTTGTTTACTAAAGTAATATTGTTACAGCAACAACCCTTACAAAAGCCCCAACTGACGGAGCAACAACAACAACAGATCCGACAGCAGCAGTTGCAACAACAGCAGCGGCAGCAGCAGCTCCAACAACAACAACAACAGCAACAGCAAAGAGAGTCCGTGTCCAGTAGGGATACCAGCGTCTTCTCCACTTCGTCTGGCTGTTCTGGGTGAGTGACGGGACAATTGCGACAGATTAGAAGAGAACAGAACTGAGTGTTGCAGGATTGGACTTAAAGGCAAGGCGACACCTGATAATTGCGACAAAGTTCTCTTTGGAGAAAATAATAGAACCACCTGAGAATTGCGATTGTGTGCATGCGCAGCTGACGAAACTTACATAGACGCGTTTCAAGCTTCGTCGTAGTTTTATATGGATGGAAGCACTCACCCAAAAGCATTTCTCAGGTCTCGCCTTTTGAACTGTATCACATGATGCAATGAAGGCTCATCTGAAACAATCGTACATTATTTGTAGAGGCTGGAAACTGAGCAATAGATGGATGATTGCGTTTGAGAGACCAGTTCGTCTATTGCTCTTTTGGCCGAGATATTACATTGCTTTTCATGGCTATTGCGAGGAGATACAATTAATCAAAACATAATAATATAAAGTTTATAACTATGCCTCTTTGCTGGGCCTGGCGGAGTCCGCCCTCAGATGAACGAACTATTTGGTCCGCCATCTACCGCAACAGACAGCACAAGTCAGGCACGCTTTTACCGACGCGACGGCGTGACGCACGCTATGTCGGTAAAACCGACACGGCATGCAGCGCCATCTGTCGACTTGTGACGTACGGCGCTCTTTCAATAGCGCCTCTAATTCAATTGAATTGCAGATAAAATATGATATTCAAATAATAGTACCCTAGAGATTACTTGAATCACTGTATTATTTTATGAATAAAAAATACGCCGTTGTTTTATTTTAATTACACGTTAACCTGTAGACTCGCGTAAACACTAAAACGGAACTTTTATGACAGACGTCATCTAGAGTACTGTAGATTCTATTGTAGGCATTTATGGGCAAAAAACATAAATATTGCCTTAATTGTTGTGTCATTATTTTTTCTTTTCCGGCTAGCAGAGAAGCAAAAGGTTATATCTAAAACGATAATAACCTCGAACATGGATGGTCTTCACACATTTATTTTACACGAAATAATTTTCACTCTAATCGACGAGTCCCGCGAGAGAAATCTTCGACTGCGTTGTGGTCGAAGGCCATCGACCGAAGCGCATAAAATTGTTCGTACAATAGTCAGAATGTTCCTTCCTAGCGTTTTGCATCAAGAAAGAAAGAGATAGGTGTAAAATGGCTGTTACAATGAGCGCGAAACTGTACCTTAGTGAAATTGGACTAAATTGTATGATTCGGCTAATTTCACTGACTGGGATAATAAGCTTGCTGTCATAGATAGATAATCGAGATACAGGTTCTACAAGCCCCCAGGAATGAAACTATAGTAGTTTTGACGCCCTTAAATTCCACCGTGACAGCCAGTTACAGAAACTATCTTTCAATTTTGAAGCCCCATTAGCGGCGTGTCATTTTCATATTTTTAGGGTTCCGTACCCGAAGGGTGCCGAACGGGACCCTATTACTAAGCCTACGCTGTCCGTCCGTCCGTCCGTCTGCCACCAGGCTGTATCTCATGAACCGTGATAGTAAGACAGATGAAAATTTCACAGATGATGTATTTCTGTTGCCGCTATAACAACAAATACTAAAACACAGAATAAAATAAATATTTAAGGGGGCTCCCATACAACAATTCTTTCAATACAACATACAAACTTATGAATGCACCTGGTTATGTGCATGGAGTGTGAAAGTAGCCGCACCAATAACTTTGTAAACAACATTTTGCTATGTAAAATCCAAACCATTCACTCCACACCATCCCTACCATTGTACGGTGGTACGGAACCCTTCGTGCGCGAGTTAGACTCGCACTATAGTCAATAGTCAATAGTCAAAGTACTTTAGGGAAGTACTTTAGCGAATTTAGGGATCTAGTTTCTGCAACTGGCTGTATGTCTAACCACCGTTGTGTGACCCCAGCGGCTCCTGTTGGCGGTCGCGCTCGGCGGATCCGCGGTCGCTGGACGCGCTGCTGCAGTACATCGAGGGGCCGGCACGGCACCGCGACCGCGGGAAGAAGAAGGCGAAGAAACAACGACAGAAGGCTAAGAAGGTAAACTGATTGCTGCTGACTGTGAGCGCGTAATAAACTGAGCAGCGAACTTAGCGTCAAAACAAATCTCTGGTAGAGAGCACTTTATGTTTGAAACCTGATAAACATTGTCAACAGCAAAAGAGTTTCAGTCATCTGAGGTTCTATGGATATCTGCATATTGATAATCTGTGTTTTATATGAAAATACTAATATTAAACTAGAACCATTCCGACGATAAATTTGATCTCTTTAATCTCTTGCTCAGTGTGTTTTAAATACAAACTCCTTAATCTCCCTACTTGCTTAGTGTGCTTTAAATACAAACTCTTTAATCTCCCTACTCGCGCAGTGTGCTTTAAATACAAACTCGTTAATCTCCCTAATTGCGCAGTATGCTTAAATACAAACTCTTTAATCTCCCTACTTGCTCAGTGTGCTTTAAATACAAACTCTTTAATCTCCCTACTCGCGCAGTGTGTTTTAAATACAAACTCTTTAATCTCCCTAATTGCGCAGTGTGCTTTAAATACAAACTCTTTAATCTCCCTACTTGCGCAGTGTGCTTTAAATTCAAACTCTTTAATCTCCCTAATTGCGCAGTGTGCTTTAAATACAAACTCTTTAATCTCCCTATTTGTGCATTGTGCTTTAATTACAAAGTCTTTAATCTCCCTACTCGCGCAGTGTGCTTTAAATACAAACTCTTTAATCTCCCTACTTGCGTAGTGCGTAGTGTGCTTTAAATAACACTATTTAATCTCCCTACTTGCGTAGTGTGCTTTAAATAACACTCTTTAATCTCCCTACTTGCGCAGTGTGCTTTAAATACAAACTCTTTAATCTCCCTAATTGCGCAGTGTGCTTTAAATACAAACTCTTTAATCTTCCTACTTGTGCATTGTGCTTTAAATACAAACTCTTTAATCTCCCTACTCGCGCAGTGTGCTTTAAATACAAACTTTTTAATCTCCCTACTTGCGTAGTGTGCTTTAAATAACACTCTTTAATCTCCCTACTTGCGCAGTGTGCTTTAAATACAAACTCTTTAATCTCCCTACTTGCGGAGTGTGCTTTAAATAACACTCTTTAATCTCCCTACTTGCGCAGTGTGCTTTAAATACAAACTCTTTAAACTCCCTATTTGCGCAGTGTTTTAAATACAAACTCTATACTCCCTGCTTACTCAGTGTGTTCTAAATATGGACTCTTTAACCTACCTATTTGCACGGTGTGCTCTAAATACAAACTCTTTAATCTCCCTACTTGCGCAATGTGCTTTAAATACAAACTCTTTAATCTCCCTACTTGCGCAGTGTTTTAAATGCAAACTCGTCTCCCTGCTTGCTCAGAGTGTTCTAAATATGAACTCTAATCTACCTATTTGCACGCTGTGTTTTGGCGCAGCTCGTCCGCGTGGTGGCAGTTCGCAGCCGAGAATTTTCACATTGCGCGCACAATTTTGCCCCGTCGTCTGAATAGAAACACCACTAAATAAATGTAAACAAGACATTCGGCCACTCACTGAGTAAGCAATGATAACATAGCATTGACGGGCAAAACATAGGGGTACGTCGTAACTAGCCGAGTACAATACGATTAAAATCAGTTAACGATTCGGCCAACCTCGGAGATTGTCGTGAATCCCTCATCTCTCACTAGAGAGAGAGAGATCGGATTTAGGCGATGATATCCGAGAAAAGCCGAATCTTTAAGTAATTTTAATCGTCTGCGTTTGTGTGAGTGCTTCTCTCCATATAAGACTTCGACGAATTGTGAGCCATGTTAATGTAAGTTTCGTACGATATCATTTCGTGCAGTGGACTCTTGCCATTTAGCCCGTTGGCCGGCCCTGTGCACGCACACAATCGCAATTCTCAGGTCCAGCCTTATTGCCTGTACGCGGCAATTCTCTAACAACGGACCCGGCACCCCGCAGATCGAGTCCCGCCTGCACGACGAGCGGTCGTCGCTCGCGTCGTCGCTGGCGGCGCTGCGTCGCGTCGCGGACGGCGCGCGGGC
The DNA here is from genome assembly GCA_949825045.1 of Argyresthia goedartella. NCBI lineage: Eukaryota > Metazoa > Arthropoda > Insecta > Lepidoptera > Argyresthiidae > Argyresthia > Argyresthia goedartella. The sequence goes on from OX463832.1 coordinate 26,015,497, forward strand.
CGACTACGAGCTCGCCAAGCGGCGCGCGGACGAGGCCAGGGCTGCGATGCCGCTGCAGCCGAGCGGCAAGAAAGGTAACACACACACACATACAGTCTGCTAGAGAGTCAATTTCAACAAGCCCACGTTTTTATCACGATAGCTGCGTTCCTTATAATGAGAAGCCGTGGTATCAGTTTGGTGACGTGAGTGGTGAGCTACATGGCGTTTGACGTGTTAATTAGCTCCGCAAGCATCTGTAGGTAATCTTTGAAAAAAAACCTTACACACTCACAATAAAAAATAAAAACAGTTTTCATTAAGTAATCTGGCATTGAAAATATAAGTATATTCTTTATCTTTTTATTATATCTAAGACTTGGGAATGACTTATATTATCTTTAAATTAAATGATGTATTATACATTATTACAGCAACAATATATAATTAGAATTACACATACAGTAGGTAAATAAAAAAAAACATGCCTAAAATCCGCCAACTGCTGCGTCAAAAACATAAATAAATGTCCCACACACCCACACACACACACACACACATACAAACACACTAAAATAATAAACCGCCCCGGGCCATATTAGATGCAAAGGTCCCCAAAGGAGATCCTCTGCATATTCATACTCATACTTCTATTATTATTACTTATTTATCTGACTGTTATGGTTATAGTTTTACAATGCAAATTACTGTTTAATTTAAATTACAAATTAATAATTAATCTTGGGCTACAAATTTACATGGAAATGCCAACATGTGGCGTTAGTAGTACATTATCATTTTCAGGACTTTATTTCGGAAATAAGATCATAACGATCGTCGATACTAAACATGAACCTAAATCTCTATAATAATAATAATAATCTTTATTTAAGGTTACAAAAAACCATATCTATAAATATCTTAAGAATAACGATGCATAATTTATTTAAAAAGATATTGTTTTAATATTATTAATTATGTATAAATATTAATAAACACTGTGTAATTCCCAAACGCTTTGGGCTAGTAACAGGCCTTCGTTACTCACCTATACCTTCCGCGATAAGCACCTTCAGCGCGCGACAACTTGAACACGCCAGGTTCACTTCAAACAAATCAGCGAGAACAGCCGCACACACACACCTACATTGCATTCCGTATAAGCACTTGCCGCCACACGCACACATTGCCGAAACTCGCGTCCTTCGCGTGCTACGAGACAGGGCTATGCAAGCAATGCATGCGACGAGTCAACGTCATTCGTCCGGCCGGGCGGCACGTGTTAACTTGTTTTTGTTTACAAACAAGTGTGATTTCCGCGCACAGATATTCTTATTTTGCAAGATGGTTAACATTGTGCGGTATACGGTTGCCTCAATAAGGATTCCACAAATAAGGATCTAGTATTTTTCAAAGTACCCCAAGATAAGGAAATGTGAGTATACATACCTAATAGTACCTATATATTGTTTGTAAAGTAAGTTTTCACCTGTAGGTAGATACTTGTTTTACCGTGCAGCGAGCGACCGCACCGCAACCCGCGGCGCTAAGCGACAACCCTAGCCGTTTGAGCAAGAGTAGGTAGTTATCATGCGAACAGGGGCCGAGTGAACTTACTATTTCTTATTTATACTATGTCTTGAAGTTGCAAATACGCCACGACGGCCAGTCGATCGTCGTCGCAACGCAACTGCATATTCAAACAATACCCCTTGAATGATAAGTAACACTATGTTTGCCCATATCAAAGCCTAACGATAAATCTTCTATCTGCAACATCAAGAACACATTGTTGAATATTTTTGTAGGATTTATGACAAAAACTCCAGCAAATAGATTACTTTCGCTGTTTAAAAACATGCACCATGTACATCTTTCCGACACCTTACCTTTTAAAATTGTTCGATTTCGAATTTTCGCAACACTGAAGTTTAATAACAGGTACTTTAGAGATGTTAAGAAATACATACAACACTACATTCAAGTTAAACAATTGTAAATACAATAAGTGCTTCTTAAAATTGTGTTGTTATTTATTTTTTAACACCCTTGCTCGTAAAGCTGATGTAATTCCACCGGTTTTAAATATGTAAAGCGGGTCATAAACAACGCGTGTGTTACCAAAGCAAATAGTTAGGTTATAGTCCATACAAATTCCATAACAGTATTATTTGCCATTTCAAATATGGAACAGATCGCCGCCGGGCGCCGCACGACTCCGGCTAGTGAGCAGCGCGCTGTTGCTATTCAAATTTCGAACTCAGACAATAAATTTGGAGCCACAATCGAAGAAGTTTTGCCCTGAGCCGCGCCCCTCTACTTCTACTGATGATACTTTTTTATTTACAACTAATGACGAATTACAATGCTCTTCTGCCGCCTTTCAAGAAGTTTCGTCGTCTCCAACATTTACCCTAACACAAAACAATGACATTATGAATAGTAATAATAATAACATAACTAAAAAACCAACTACAACTAAGTATCATTTTAATAATTGAACAAAATATAAAATGTTTTTTTTTATTTCTGTTTCTTCGAAAATGTGTTAAAAGACGTCGTACGATATACGTGCGTATTGGTTATAACATGCTCGGCTCAATTACTGAACTTCCGCCTCGCATGTTTTAACCATCTTAACGCACTAATATCGTAATGTACTATTACTTTGGTTGTACAGTACAACCCTTACGCTTGCGCTGTGGTGTAGGTAATTACTATTATATATTCTGTGCTTTTGGATATGTTTAGAAGCACCAGTTATGCTTATCTGTCAGTTCCCTAACTGGACCTGGAGATATATATTTACCAGTGGCTCGCGAGAGACCTTTTCTTTTAATAACACATACAAACTTATGACTGCACCTGGTTACGTACATGGAGTATGAAAGTAGCCGCACACATAACTTTGTAAACTTCATTTTGCGGACTTAAACCCAACGTATTGACTTTTCACTAAAATTACTATGTGACTCCCACGGTCTGTACAAATCCAACGACACCTCATTTCTCAAGCTGTTTGGACTGCAGCGGTTTTTTTGTTAATTCTAAAACCGCCACATATCCGCCATTTTGACGAATTTCCAGAAACTGAATCGACAAAAAAAATATCGAATCTGCTCACAAAAATTCACGAGAATCAGTTGAGAAATACAGCCTGCAGAGGACAACCTCCGGAAATACGAAAGTATTTTTGCCCAATCCTGAAACGTGGACGGCTTAATAAAATAATTTCGCTGGCGACTAAGAGCAGTGTCGCTCCGCAGGCAAGAAGCAGAAGTTGAGCGCGACGCAGCATGCGAAGGCGCAGTCGGCGGCCGCGCAACTCGGGGAGCTGACTGCCACCATGACTGCCGCTGCTAAGGTGAACTTGCTCATTTAATATGACTTATGTTTAAACTATCACCAAAAACGCAACTATTTTGGTACCAAGAAATTCGAAACGACCACCAAGTTGTGTTTGGATAAATGATCACCAAACTTCTTTTTATGTTTTGTATACTTAAGTTTATGTTTTAAGTAATTTTTGTTGTTCTTGCATGTTCAACCTAACACGAAGGATAAGCTTCACCTAAGCTACCCCAGTATTTTGCCCTGATATTTTCTGCAACTTTTGGTGATCATTTACCCATTTTGGGTAGGAAGAAAATATTTTGGTGATCATTATACTTGTTGCCATTAAATATCCCGCTTAGAGTAATATATTTTAGGGTTCCGTGCTGAAAGGGACCCTATTACTGAGCCTCCGTCGGTCATTCATCATGAACCGTAATTGGTTGGTACAGAGTTGAACTTTCCACTTGATATTAATTACAGCAAGGCCGACAACTCCGCGTAATCCTAGTCCCGAGTCCTTGATGAAACGCGATGCGATCCGGCACTTCGCGCCCTCAGGACCAACCGATACACCGTTGCTATTCATTCGTTGCATAAGAGACTCCAGCCTCGGAAGTAATGTGTGTCTGTATGTCTGTGTGTTTGTCCGCAGAGCGCGCGCACGGCGGAGCGACAAGCCACGGAGGCGGCGCGGCGGCTCGCGGAGTGCGACGCGGAGCTGGAGGAGGCGCGCGCGATGGCCGACCCGTGCCGAGCGGCACAGGCCGCGCAGGTAGGGCACTGCTCCACCTTCCCTCTCATGTCACACACACACACACACGCTTCAGCCTGCCAGGAAGCCCTCTGCTGCTCACTCACGTACACGCTTTTCAAGTCGGTTGTGCGCCACCCGCGGCCGTTATTTTGCTGGCTATGTCTTCGTGTATCAACCGATTGCACAGGCCTTGCAGGTAATTTACTTACATATAGATCTTAACCTGTTGGCTCTGATAGAGAGACTCCTTACGAGAAAATATAATTTACAGTCACACCCCCCTGGCTCTGACAGAGGGACTTTTCATACGAGCAGATTGTACGACCTCACATAGTACATTTTGCTTAGCGCGCAACCTAGTTGTAATAAAACTAATGTTATTTTATTTAGGAAGGCAGTGTTGTACGAGACTCGCTCAATATACATCTATACGTACTATATCGGTGTTTACACACTCTACACTGATACACGTTATATTCAACTCCGCTGACTGATAGAGACTTTGTATGGAAACTCGCGCGCTTCTTTTTTCTGACGAACCGTACTTTGACGGCCTATAAATATGTAAGACCTAAATACACGAGGCAAGGTATCACAAAATAAAACAAAGGTATCAATACAAAACTGATTTTACTTTACTTCACATTATAATTCTCATTAGTTTCCAAGTAATCCCTCAATTAGCAAACATCATCGAGTATTTTCGCTGGCCGCCATCACACCTCGATTTTTTATGGCCATATCAAATTACATCTATCGAGTGAGTCAACGAGAGGTGGGCTCTGACACTCTGACACCCAAGCCAACAGATTAAATGAGTAGGTTCCTTACTGACGTCGCGTCAACACACCCCTTCCGCAGTTAACTCCCTTCATTATCACCAGCCTGTAAAGGAGCCCACTGCTGAGGATAGGTCTCCTCGTATAAACGCCATTCAACTCGATTTACTCCCCCGGGTTATATCATTCCGATGCAGAAATCAACATTTTTTCTGACACGGCGCCTGGGACGCAAGTGGCAGTTTCTTTTGCCATCATACCCGGGAATCTTAGGCTCCAGGTCAGATGGCACTTCATGACACACATTTTTGGTTTACCCCGTTTCCGCGTCAGAAACTCCGGAACAAATGGCAGTAAGGGAGTCGGTTGTTTTCCCGCCAATTCGCTATATCGTCGTATACCAACCAAGTGGCGTCGTATACCACCAAGGCGCTGGTGGAGGAGGCGCCGGCTGCGCAGGTGACTGACTGACTGACGCACATAGTAGTATATGTAGTCGGCAGTAGATGGTGCCACCGGGAAGCAGTATAGCTACTCAGCAACAGATGGCGCCTCGGGCCATTAGTGTAGCTACTCGCCGATAGATAGCACCACCGGGTACGTATAATAATACCGAAGTAGAAAAGACCTAATTTCATGCGGCCTATGTACGGAATCCCGAAAATTAAAACGCTGAATGTCTGATTAACCGAAAGTATGAAATCCCGAATGTGCGGAATACCGAAAATTAAAACGCCGAATGTGTTTACCCGAAAGTATGAAATCCCGATAGTACTTAATTTTAAGTATTTATTGTTATTCTTACATGATTAACCTAACAAGAAGGATAAAGGGGGCTTCACTTCGCTCACCCCCTTTACCCTTCAACTAAGCTACCGCAGTGTTTTCCCTGATATTTGCTGAGCAAATCAGTATTTTTTATGTCAGGGAAAAAACTGAGGTAGCTTAGTTGAAGGGTAAAGGGGGTGAGCGAAGTGAAGCACCCTTTATCCTTGTTAGGTTGATCATGTAAGAACAACAATAAATACTTAAAATTAAGTACTATCGGGATTTCATATTTCGGGATTTCATACTTTCCTAAGCTTTATTTAATAACCTGATATTTGCTGTGCAAGTCAGTATTTTTGTTGCCAGGGAAAACACTGCGGTAGCTTAGGTGAAGGGTAACCTTTCGTGTTAGGTTGAACATGTAACAACACCAAAAAATACTTAAAATTTAGTACTATCGGGATTTCATACTTTCGGTCATTTGGACATAGGCATTTTGAGTTTCGGGATTTTAGACTTCGGGATATAGAACTTTAGGTTTTTTGAATTTCGATGTTTTAGACGTAGGAATTTCAATCGTAGGTTATATGAACTTTCCGTACTATACCGTAATAATACGTACCCGCAGCCGCACTTATTTATTGACTCCCGGATCAGGCGCCGACAGAATATGAGCGTTGCAGAATCTCCTGGAGGTACTTCGCTGTTGCGTGACGACGTTCTGTCCAATTTTATCTTGTCATTGTGTTATTGTCTTCTCATGTAGCTTTTAGTTTATACTTGTTCTGTTTATTCATTTCTCTTTGTTATCTTGTGTGTTGTGACAGCTCAATAAATGTGATTTCTATTTCTATTTCCACTACAGTACTCCTCAACAATACGGTATTTGGCAAGGTAGTCCAATAAATCTAGAAACGTGTCTCAAGCTGAACCTGTTTCAACAAAAACGTGTGACAATATCAGAATTGTATATTTCGAGCAGTTGTATTTTATACACTCAATTCTGTTTTAAAAAGACAGCATTTGACTGACGTCACAAGCTAGTATTTCATAGAAATCGTGAACAAAATAATCGTTTTGACAGTTCCTGAAAAGTATCTATTTTGACTAGCAGTCAAATACCGTATTATGCACAGAAAGCCACAGCTAACAAATCAGTGTAACTAATAGTAGTTTATGTAACTGCTACATAATGGAGGCATTAATACTCGAGAGTGTTCATGAAAGAAGCCGAAGGCGAGTTTCATGATAATATCACTCGAGAGTTTTAATGCCTACTTATGTACAGTTACATACACTAGTTTATCTACACACATATCATAAGCTCTCTTTGATGTGTTCAGGAACCGCATGTTTGACCGGCATTGTGGCTCTGCAGTTGTTTAGCTTGTTCTGTAGTACCAACTTCACGCAGGCGGGCGTTGGCGTTCGAAATTTGAATGTCATAATTTGACAAATTAATGTACATTATGGTCATAATGTACAAATTTTCAGATAAGAAATGAGTTTACCAAATAGTTTTACATTATGCTGGTCTTAACGTGCTGTTTTTAGACGCAGTAAAGAGAGTTTATGATACGCGTGTAGATAAACATTGTTAGCTAGATGCTGGACTATGAGGATTACCCATTTCCACAACATAATGTTAATGTCACAACTAAATTATCATTACATTACAGGCTCAACAACATCGAGAATCAGAAGCGGCATTACAACAAAGACGGCGCCAGCTGGAGCTGCAGGCGCAACAGAGACAGCAACAGCTGGAGGAGCAGCGGCTGTTGCAGCAGGAGCGCATGATGTACGAGCAACAGAAGGCGGCTCTGCTCAGTGAGTATACAGTTCTGTTTGTTATGCAACAGAGACGGCGCCAGCTGGAGCTGCAGGCGCAACAGAGACAGCAACAGCTGGAGGAGCAGCGGCTGTTGCAGCAGGAGCGCATGATGTACGAGCAACAGAAGGCGGCTCTGCTCAGTGAGTATACAGTTCTGTTTGTTATGCAACAGAAACGGCGCCAGCTGGAGCTGCAGGCGCAACAGAGACAGCAACAGCTGGAGGAGCAGCGGCTGTTGCAGCAGGAGCGCATGATGTACGAGCAACAGAAGGCGGCTCTGCTCAGTGAGTATACAGTTCTGTTTGTTATGCAACAGAGACGGCGCCAGCTGGAGCTGCAGGCGCAACAGAGGCAGCAACAGCTGGAGGAGCAGCGGCTGTTGCAGCAGGAGCGCATGATGTACGAGCAACAGAAGGCGGCTCTGCTCAGTGAGTATACAGTTCTGTTTGTTATGCAACAGAGACGGCGCCAGCTGGAGCTGCAGGCGCAACAGAGGCAGCAACAGCTGGAGGAGCAGCGGCTGTTGCAGCAGGAGCGCATGATGTACGAGCAACAGAAGGCGGCTTTGCTCAGTGAGTATACAGTTATGTTTTTTATGCAACAGAGACGGCGCCAGCTGGAGCTGCAGGCGCAACAGAGGCAGCAACAGCTGGAGGAGCAGCGGCTGTTGCAGCAGGAGCGCATGATTTACGAGCAACAGAAGGCGGCTCTGCTCAGTGAGTATACAGTTCTGTTTGTTATGCAACAGAGACAGCGCCAGCTGGAGCTGCAGGCGCAACAGAGGCAGCAACAGCTGGAGGAGCAGCGGCTGTTGCAGCAGGAGCGCATGATGTACGAGCAACAGAAGGCGGCTCTGCTCAGTGAGTATACAGTTCTGTTTGTTATGCAACAGAGACGGCGCCAGCTGGAGCTGCAGGCGCAACAGAGGCAGCAACAGCTGGAGGAGCAGCGGCTGTTGCAGCAGGAGCGCATGATGTACGAGCAACAGAAGGCGGCTTTGCTCAGTGAGTATACAGTTATGTTTGTTATGCAACAGAGACGGCGCCAGCTGGAGCTGCAGGCGCAACAGAGGCAGCAACAGCTGGAGGAGCAGCGGCTGTTGCAGCAGGAGCGCATGATTTACGAGCAACAGAAGGCGGCTCTGCTCAGTGAGTATACAGTTCTGTTTGTTATGCAACAGAGACAGCGCCAGCTGGAGCTGCAGGCGCAACAGAGGCAGCAACAGCTGGAGGAGCAGCGGTTGTTGCAGCAGGAGCGAATTATGTACGAGCAACAGAGACTCAGTGAGTATACAGACACGGCGTCAGCTGGATCTGCAGTCGCAACAGAGACAGACAGCAACAGCTGGACAAAAACCTTAACCAATACCCCAAACATCGCACATTCACGTAGTTGTTCCTAACAGGTATCCCTCCGTCCACAGTGTCCCCCGCCGCGGCGCGACAGCAACAACAACTTCAACAGCAGCTGCAACAACAGCAGCAACATCTGCAGCAACAGCAGCAGCAGCAGCAACAACAGCAGGAGCCCAAGAAACAACAGCCAGAGAAGAAGCAGACGTGGGAGCAGGCGCTGGCGCATATGACGCAGCTGGTGCAGACCAGCAGCAAGGAGAAGACCAAGGTTGGTGTGGTAGAACGAACAGACATCCAGTCATATTTGTTCAATTATTCATTTCATAATTTCTTTATTGCACACAAATCATACAAAAAAACAAGAGTTACATAAAAAAGTGTACAAATGCGAGCTTATCTCTAATAAGAGATCTCTTCCAGCAAACCAGGTTAACATGGGAAAGGTTGTTTGTTGAGCAGGGGTAGACAAATGTGTACAATATAAAAAATAATAAATAAAATAAATTTGATAATATTTACAATAATATACTAAATACTTATAATATGCTACAACTACTATTGTATATGTTACGGCTAAAGCTAGGTGTGCAACTAAACTTAAGTTTAGCCGGCTAGTCTTAAGATTAATTTCGAGCCTCGGCTAATGTCCGAAGTCATGTTCGTTTGTGATAACGGATGTCATCGTTAATCGGCTAGACTGCACATTAGCCGATGCGTTTCGGTTAATGTTGGACATTAGTTAGTTGAAAACGAAGTATTCGTGCGACTGCGGGGAGCGGGGCGGGGTAATTTTATTATTAGAAAGCTATTTCTAATATCAGGGAAAAACACTGCGGTAGCTTAGGTGAAGGGTAAAGGGGGTGAGCGAAGCATGTTAGCTTGAACATGTAAGAACAACAAAAACTATATTAAAGACGAGTATAAGTATTTTTTGTTGTTCTTACATGTTCAACCTAACACGAAGGATAAAGGAGGCTTCGCTTCGCTCACCCCCTTTATCCTTCACCTAAGCTACCGCAGTATTTACGGCTACCGAATCATTATCATCACTTATTCCAGATTAAGACGGTAATTTTTCAACATTAGCCTGGGTATACTGAAAAATAAACTAAGTTTGGTCGGCTAATGTCAAGCATATTTTCTCACCCATCTTTAGCCTCAACAGCGTCGAGGCTAAACCGCAGTTTAGCCGACTAATGTTGAAATCATTTATCGCAATGAACATTATTTCGGACATTAGCCGAGGCTCGAAATTAATCTTAAGACTAGCCGGCTAAACTTAAGTTTAGTTTCACACCTAGCTTTAGCCGTAACATATATACTACAGTAATAAATACTTTTGCATACTACCTATAACTCTAAAGAGAGAGGTAATGCTTCTTCACACGACTTTGAAATATATTCAGAGTAGGACTGTCCCTGATGGTGCAGGGGTCATTTACTCTCTTGCACTCTGGATCACTCTCTCAATATTCGTTCATTCATTCACTCTATCGCACTCTGGATCTCTTATTCAATATTCGTTCATTCATCCACTCTCGCACACTCTGAATATTTCACTAAATATTTGTTCATTCATTCTCTCTCTTACTTTCTGATCTCAATATACCTTTTTCACCATCATTCTCCTACGCTCTGAATATTTCACTCAATATTCGTTCATCGCCATCATTCTCCTACGCTCTGAATATTTCACTCAATATTCGTTCATCGCCATCATTCTCCTACGCTCTGAATATTTCACTCAATATTCGTTCATCGCCATCATTCTCCTACGCTCTGAATATTTCACTCAATATTCGTTCATCGCCATCATTCTCCTACGCTCTGAATATTTCACTCAATATTCGTTCATCGCTTCACTCTCTTACACTCCAATTTGTTTCGGCTTAGAGCTATCAGTTTATTGCGTTAATTACAGTCAGTGACTTCATATCGTTGATGATTTTGCAGAAGAAGCACCCGCCACCGCCACCGCCGCCACCGCTAAGCAAGAAGCAGAGAAAGGTGCTCGCTAGACAGCAGGTATGTTTTTTTTTTGGAAGGAATTTTTTTTTTATTCCCCATGCCCAGGAGTCAGACCTCCCTGCTATGTCCGGGTCCCTCCACATTGAGCGGGCATCAGCTCGTGTGCTATACGGACTAAAAACAACCTCTTTATGTTTGCAGTTGTCTGTCTAAGACTACTGTGAGCCATGGCCTCGGTATATGCTGAAGGCTTTCTACCTGCAATTTGCCCTTTTGGGCGATATATATGTGTATATGATATATATGGGACCGGTATATATGGGGGTCTGTTCTCATAAACGGCACAGGCACAAACAGTATACACAGAATAAGGTCGGGGTTCGTTTTGAATCTGGATCCCTGTACCTCGTAGGCAGGAGCGCGCGGCTGTCGTGATAATAGTTATCTGTGCAACAAGCGAGCAAAGATGATTTTTGTTGCGAGTGCTTGAGAGCACAGCACAGCAATGAGAAAAAACAGACAGAGACAGACACATACATTGCTTCTGGCCCCACACTAGGATACCGTGTGTCGTGGGAACCAGAAACAGCGACGTCACACACATATAAACATGCAAGACCTGGGATTATATTATTTTTTTTACTCCCAGCCGGGGATCGAACCCGGGACCTCCCGCATGGTAGGCAGAGCCACAACCGCTGCGCCACAGAGGTCGTCAATCAAAACAATTATGAGAATGAAAAAATACAACATTGGAAAGTCAAATCGCATTTTTTTTTCATGCCACTTTTTAAAGGCGGGTTCAGGGGAGGCACTTGCTCACGTCCCGAAGGAAATACTTGGTTCCTACAGCCCTGCACGTCCTCCCGGGTAGTGCAAGGAGTAACAAATTATTTTCAAGACATTAATTTCCAGGTTGTGATCTTTAAAATAGGCAACAAATATAATGATCACCAAAATATTTTTTTCCTACCCAAAATGGATAAATGAACACCAAAAGTTGCAAAAAAATATCAGGGGAAAAATACTGCGGTAGCTTAGGTGAAGGGTAAAGGAGGTGAGCGAAGCGAAGCCCCCTTTATCCTTCGTGTTAGGTTGAACATGTAAGAACAACAAAAAATACTTAAAACATAAACTTAAGTACACAAAACATAAAAAGAATTTTGGTGATCATTTATCCAAACACAATTTGGTGGACATTTATCCATTCTGGCAGTCATTTCGAATTTATTGGCAGTAAAATAGGTGGATTTTTGGTAATCGTTTAAATATAAGCCTTTAAAGTACACTTGACACTGGCAATATTAACCACAAAAGAGGTCGGCGCGCCAAATTAAAAGAAGAAGACGAGGAAGGTGCGTTCAAAAACCGCTGCACGGTCGATGTTCAACCGCATTAAGGACTCAACTACCATGGCATTTCTAGAAACTGCCATTGCCCGTTATAGGCTTTGGATATTATTATTCATATTCATATTCATTTATTTGCATATTACATGTACAATACAGACTACAGGTGGAAAATGTATGTAGGGTACATGCACCCTGAAAGGGAATAACAAATTTATCTACACATACACATGACTATTACATTGACCCGATCAGCTGTTCACAGGTTAAAGAGACTAAATTTATTTTCCTAATATATTTTTTTTATCTTCGAAGAATTCCTGCAGCACGTATTACCGTGGCATTAGGTTTCTAAATGGCGATGTCTCGCATGCATGCGCGGTATTGGACTAAATAACAGTCAAACTAGATATTAATCAAATCAAATCAAATCAAATATTTATTTATTTCACAAAAAGCAAACAATTTTAACTATAATTTAAATATTATGTGACGACTTATGTGTAAAATTAAGATTAAACAAAAACAGTACTTGTGATCCCCACACTAGGCAAGCCTGTATCGTGGGGACGATATTAACTATTGTTCATTATAAAGTTCGACTAATTTTTTCGACTTAGTTGTTATTTCAAGTAGGTGTAGTGGTTAACACTTCATGATCGTTGCAAGCTCGGCTCGGTCGGTGTCGCGGCGACATAGGATATAAACTGCTGAGGATTATGGCTCAATCTTACTCGTATTCGGGTAGAGGCTCGTGCCCCTCGGTGGGGACGTTAATGGGCTACATTTATTATTATTATTATGAGACTGTTTGTTTCTAAATAAATAAGAAATATTCGATATTTTAAGCAACTAAAGGTCAAATAAACTGCTGCCGAGCCAAATAAATCAACCTGGAAGATTCATCTCCAACGCATAGTCTATCAGCGCTGTGCCACAGTACTTAATAGTACTACGTACAGAAAGATCACTCCTCAAAGACACTTTAATAAATAGCTACTCTCGCTGAGCGCCAATAACGCGCAATGTAGCTTGCACCTGCGCTACGTTCAATAAACGCTAACCACCTACAGAATCGGTTACCCGCCCGTGCAGGCTAGATTGCGCCGCATCACTTCGCCTGAGAGCTTCTTTTACTCTGACATCTCGCGATGCGACTGCGAGCCAAGCGAGCGGCAACCTAAGTGAAATCCCGAACACCGGGTCGGCCAGCCAAACGTACCTAAACCGCTGAGTGAGAAACCTAAACCCCTGGCTGTACTGAGGGGAGTGACATTTCATGTTACGCACAAACGTCACCGAAGCCGAGCCGAAAGCACTTGTCTATTTTACCCACTTATATAAACTTATGACTGCACCTGGTTACGTACACGGAGTATGAAAGCAGCCGCACCAATAACTTTGTAAACTTTATTTTGCGGTCTGAATCCCAACCTATTGACTTTTCACTAAAATTATATGCCTGTCTGGACTGTACATAGCGGTTTAAAAAAAAAGAAAAAAACTTTTGACACAATAACGATTTAATTATCGAACCTACTCACAAGAGTTCTCGAGAATCAGTTGAGAAATGCGGCCTGTAGAGGAGAACATCCGGACATACGAAAGCATTTTTGCCCAATCCTGAAATGGAGACGCTTGGCCCGCTCGATCAATAAATCGCAAGTGTTGAGGCTCTTCGACACAATAACATAACCCTTCTTTCCACAGGCCGAGGAAGAGGAGCGGCTTCGCCAGGAAGCCGAGGCCAAGAAGAAGCCAGCGAAGAAACTAGAGAAACCTTCTAAGAAGGAGCCAGCGCCGCCGCCGCAGCCTGCCGTCGAGAAGAAAGACTATAAGAAGAGAGGAAAGGAAAACAAGCAGGAGAGGAACGGTAGGTGAAATCATTCATTCGGTCCTAACCATTTTAACCACTTCCCGTTGTGATAAGGATCATATTGACAAGTGCCCAATTCCACCACTTCCCAATTCGACCACTTCTCATTTCGACCACTTCGGAATTCGTCCACTTCGGAATTCGTCCACTTTGGAATTCGTCCACTTCGGAATTCGTCCACTTCGAAATTCGTCCACTTCGGAATTCGTCCACTTCGGAATTCGACCACTTCCCAATTCAACTCCTTTGCATTTCACTTAAATTTAACCTCGTAACTCGTAGGCAAGCAATATAGAATTATTAAATCTAGAGAGAGATGGTTAAGTGAAGTGGGTGTTTAGTGTAATCCACAGCCGAAATATGATGTGGTCGAATTGAGAAATGCTCGAATAGGAAAGTGGTGAAAATGGGGACTCGTCATTAAGTATCTTGATACAAAATGAAAAGTTGTCGAAATGGACCTAAAGGATTCGGTCGTCGTTTTCATTCATTCACCGTATTCATTCGTTCCGCGAAAACATAACCGCATTCTATCTCTGGAAGCGGAAAGGTTGCTTATCTCTCTATTTGTCAGCGCCAATGCAATGTCTCACAAGAAGACTCCCAATAAAAATAAACGAATCGTGTCCACAGCCCAAGAAACGCCGCTGCCGGCCAAGCAGAAGCCCTCCAAGCAGCCGAGTGCGACAGAGAAGGCGCGACTGCCGACGCCGGGTGCGACAGAGAGGACGCGAGCGTACGTCGCGAGCGGCGACAAGTCGGCGTCCTGCAGTATCATGGAGCAGCTCAGTTGTGGCGTGCAGGTGAATACGATGAGCTCTAATCTGAGTAGTTCTTGAATACGGTATTTCAATTCAAAATTGATACTTTTTAGGAACGTAACTTTAAAAGAGGGAAAAAGCCGGGGGGTTTTTGGCTTGCTTACTGTTTTAGCCCACTTAGCTGTTAGTGGCCATATAAACGCTACCATTTTACCAACCTTATGGCATGGTATTCAAATCCAAAACCAATGAAAATTCCGCAAGTGTATGCTAGGCAAGCGGTTTTAAAATATATAAAGTTATAGCTTGTCAAATTCGTACGCAGCAGGAAAAAAAAAACCTGCTTTTTAAAATGGCTGATCGCCAACTTCAGATTGACGTTGACCAATCAGAGCGCGACTGTGTTACACGAGCTGTCATCTAACGCGATTGATATTTTAATTAGGAAGGAATCCAGATTTTTCGAAGAAATACGTAATCGAGCTACAGTACCCTGATTCAATAATTATCGCTTGTCAAATTCGTACGAAGCACTCCCATGGTCTGCGGGCGACGGGGGACGAAATATGCGGGGGCAGGAAAGAAGAGCGCGGGTGGTGGGGCGCGCAGTAGGAACCGCCCGCGCTCTTATTTCCCGCCCCCGCATCTTTCGTCCCCCGTCGCCCGCAGACCATGGGAGTACTTCGTACGAATTTGACAAGCGATAATTATTGAATCAGGGTACTGTAGCTCGATTACGTATTTCTTCGAAAAATCTGGATTCCTTCCTAATTAAAATATCAATCGCGTTAGATGACAGCTCGTGTAACACAGTCGCGCTCTGATTGGTCAACGTCAATCTGAAGTTGGCGATCAGCCATTTTAAAAAGCAGGTTTTTTTTTTCCTTGGACACTATTTACACACATTGATCTAGCCCCAAACTAGGATTTCCTGTATCTTGGGTACTAGACAACGATACACATACTTATATAGATAAATATTATACTTAGACAGATAAACAACCATGTTACTAACTTACTTTGATGTCCTTGTTACACGAAATAATTGAACGACACCAATAACTTCTTTATTTAAATGGATCATAATTCGTGATGATCACTGAGTTAGCGAATAAGCCCCCAGGGTGAGTTGCTGTAGGTGTGGTGTGTTGAAGTTCCGGAAGAGGTAACAACGCTGACATGTTGCGAGCAACGGTTATGTTCAAAAACTCTAATGTTTTATTGTAAATAGTCAAAAATAATGCACTTTTGCAAGTCAGACACACTCATACATTGAGAAAAATAAAAAGTAAATCAAATATGATCAAATAAACTAATGAGTAACCTGATTATGATATGTGTTTGAAAAAGTAAATGTCCCTTGCAAGTGGTGATTCATGGCTGAATCTCTACCAGTGCTTCGGAAATACGCCCGCCCGCTATGCCATAATGTACAATATAAAAATAATCTAATCTAATGACAATATCAATCGTCTCTATAAGCGCCAATAAGATATCTCAAAATAACAACTTTACAAAAGAAATAAATAAGAACAAACAGTAGCTGTAATGAACATAACTTATGAGAAACCAGGCTGGACCAGTCCCCCCAAGCAGCACCCGTTCACGATTATGACTTGTGCACCAGCCCTCACCCCCCTCGCCATATTTGAGGGAGGGGAGCAACCCGCTACACACAACCGCCGCAAGCAAAGACATTTTATCAATTAGTATCACTGATAAAACGCACGCCCCACTTCGTCCTTAATTTGGCGTTCATGGTTTACATTAAGTCTTAAATAAGTAATTTCGGACTCACATGAAATAACCTATGTTCGCCAGGTGCTGGACCTGCGCCTGCCGCCCGGCATCACGCTGACACGCGTGCCGGCGCACGAGAAACGAGAGATGCATGCGCACGCGCATAGTGCGCACAACACTCACAACCACAACCAGGTCGCGGTGAGTACGCAAATCTATTCAGTGGATTGGATGTAGAGCTGAACTATGTTTCCGGGTCCCAAAAAATAAAACAAAAAATAGGCAGAAGAGTGAACATTGTGGAATTTTCGATGCGCTAATTATAGATGATAACTTATTACGACAGTTAACCAATGTTTAATTTATCTATAGTGACAGTGATTGTACGGACGCGCTGTCACCTACCGAACTACAAGAGGCTACAATGTCGGTCGTAAGAAAATGTATGGCTTGTGTTTAAACAATTACCAAAAAATTCGAAAATTTACTACAAATAAATTCGAAATGACTGCCAGAATTAGTAAATGATCACTAAATTGTGTTTGGATAGATGATCACCAAACTTCTTTTTAAGTTTTGTGTACTGTTGATGTTTTAAGTATTTTTTGTTGTTCTTACATGTTCAACCTGACACGAAGGATAAATAGGGGGTTTGCTTCGCTCACCCCCTTTACCTAAGCTACCGCAGTATTTTGCCCCGATATTTTCTGCAACTTTTGGTGATCATTTACCCATTTTGGGTGAGAAAAAAATATTTTAGTGATCATTATATTTGTTGCCAAAATTTATTATGAGATTTGATTTTTATTCCTCGCAGTTGTCGTGAAAAGCACTATGTCATGTTTCAGCCAAAAGTGCCTCCATATGAGGCTCGGCCATGAAACTCACTCGTGAATCTATTGCTCACTTTCCAAGGTCTACAAAAAATATACTATTATTGATTACCTACCTGAGTCATGGGAACCAGTTACACCGTAATAACAAGGCAATATCCAAGACCCTGTGTTTTTGTTTTTTCTCGGACGTGATTGGAAGCGTTGCGCCACTGAGTTCGATAAGACATTGCTGTATCTGCTTGTTGCTTAACGTTACCATATCATCTCCCAGGCACCAACACCGCCGCCCGAGCCTTCGCCGACCAAGAAGACCAAGAAGAAGAACAAGAAACAGCAGCAGCAGCAGCAGCAACAACAACAGGTGTTCAGCAATAACAACATGGTGACACTGCGCAACCCGATGTTCCACGCGCCGCCGCCTGAGGTCGCTGCGCTCGCCGCGGACGTGCCCACTAACCCGGTAACTAGCTAGAACATTCCCAGAACTAGCACAATATTTGAGCTAGTGTTGCATGAAGTTTACCGGACAGAAGCAATCCGTTTTTTTCATTGGTTTTGGACTCTATTCCAGGTCATAAGGCTGAAACTGGGTTGAATCCCAAGGATATTATGCGTTTGCCGCAACATTTGTTCCGTGTCGAACGCGACTACTATGATTGTTTCGTTTATTGCTCAGTCGATGTCGACTAGGCTCCCGCAACCGACGACAACCTTCATATCTCCATTTGTGGCGATGTGCTAGCCCCTTTTAACGTCTACAGATAAAATTCCAAATGTCTTTATAACTGTAGATATTTACATATACTTAGCAATCGTCATTTTTTGCCACTTCTCTACATTGGACCACTGTGGGAGAAGAAGGGCGTAGAAACTCCCACAGTTGATTTTTAGATCTCTTTTAAAAATTGCTTATGCTTAACTAATACAAAATATAATATTTAGTCATTATCATAATTAATAAGCAGGAATAAATAATTACAAAATTATTAACAGCAAGGTCTGTGTTGAGCCAGATTAACCCCATACAGTCCCATTATTTAAGAAATTGGACATTGTAATATCCCTTTTTCGACAAAGTCGATTTAAACATGGTTTTTAAATTGCTCAAATAGCAATTTCAAGATCTCCAGAGGTATCTTGTTGTAGTAGAGAATGCACTGACCCTTGAAAGAATTGCTAACCTTCGCGAGTCTAAACCGGGGCGCAACTAGTCTGTGATTATTTCTTAGGTTAACATTACAGCTATTGTGTTTGGGAAATTTTGTAAGGTTCTTGCGTACATACATTATATTTTCGAAAATAAATTGCCTAGGTACAGTTACTATGTCAATTTCTTTAAAAAGCTCTCTTAAAGAGTCCTCTCGTTTTAAATAATAAATTGCTTGAATAGCAGAGGACATGACACTATGAAAGTAACTAAATTAATCTAGCCCAGATGTAGCCACACACATCCGTGTTTTGTCTGATGTTCCTAACAGCGTAAGCCGCAGAACTTAATTTACCAGCTAATTTTTCTAACATTGATAACTGGCTAAACCTACCTTGTATAGGAAGTGGCAGTTTGTTTCTTCGGCTTTTACAATAACATCTCGTGTGTCTACTTCCTCAGCCGATGTCGATGCCGCCCCCGCAGCCCATGCCCGGGTCGGTGCAGGCCACCATCACGCCGACCTCCAACGGCATGTACACCATCCGCAATCCGCTCATGTCGCTCATGCACCAGCAGCAGCCGCAGCAGCCGCAGCAGGTGAGGTTCTCAGCTCAGGAAAATAATAAAACACGTGTAGCCACTGCAATGCTCCTGTATTGAATGACTATTGGGTAAAGGATTCGTGACTTCCGCACTTCTTAGTAGAGTTGGCCAATATTACAAAAACGCATTACGTCGTGAGTTGTTTTAAAATAATGAACAACGACGTTGACGATAATTGACTTGAGAAATAATGAATAGCGTCAGTCAGCTTGTTGTGTAGGAATATCTATCGCACTACTAACTACTAGCATTGAATGAAACACTTGATACGTGCCGTGGAAGAAAACTGACTTTATCAATCAATCAATCAAGCAATCTTCTCACGCACCCATTCTGGGGCGTGGGGAGTCAGGGTCAGATCATCGGATCTCTTCCTGAGGAAGCGCCTCTGTCCACTCCTATGGACAGGTCATCGGGGGGCCCTCGCGGGCGGTGGAGATCTTCTCACGAGGGGTGTTCCGTTGGATGATCGCCGGCTAGGCAACCAGGTCGCGTGGCAGGCGGCGGCGGTCGGGCGGGCGCGTGGCCATGTCGCAGATATGCGGATGTTGTGAGCTATCTAGATATGTAGATACACTTAAAACAGTGTATTATGCCCTGTGTCAATCGATTCTAGTTTATTGTATTTCTGTCTGGGGTAGTGCCGGTAAAACAGTAATGCTAAGTGTAGAGAGGGCGCAACGCTCAGTTCTGAAATCAATGTTACGGAGACCTTTCAGATATGCCACAACTGACCTCTACAATGAAGCTCAAGTCCTTACCGTGCGCCAGCTCTATCTGTTGAAAGTCAGTCTATCAGCCCACAAAAATATCATACTCTCTGAGAGTTATGGCCACATGTGCTCGCGTCGAACTTACAGGGCCCCGGCACGCGGCACCACGTACCTGCACTAATTTTGCTCGCCGCTTTGGGGATGCGGCCGCGCTGTTGGTCTACAACGGTATACACAGAAAGCTAAGAAATTCAGGAAATTCTAGGTCTTTGTCAATCCACGAAAGTAAAATTGAAATCACGAAACTTCTAAAAACCCTTTCGTATGAGGACACGGAACAACTCCTTAAACCCTTTTCTTAAATATAAGTATTATGTCCTAATTTAATATAAATTAACTTTTATTATAATAAAATAAATTTAATTCCTTTAAATTACATAACATTAATGATAAAAACCAAAATTGTTAAAGCTATACCTATCAATAAGTTTCTCCAAGTGATGGCAAAATATGCTAGAAATCGTTAAATGGTCACTCACGATACAGGCTTGCCTAGTGTGAGGACCAAAAGTAATACAAATTGTAAATTTCCGCCAAAATAGCCAACAAAATGGTATAACATTTACGAAAGAACGTGCCTATTTGAATTGTAAAACTGTACCTACATACTATAATTGTGTGCTATTTTAATAAATATTTTTTTCATTTTTTTTTTTCATCTGCACGCGCGAACATGCCCTTCGCCAGCCTCTGGACAAACTGGTCCACTGGTTCCCATCTGAGGTCCCTCTGGATCGTCGCATTCCTCACGTAGCGGGGGGCGTCGACGATGGTACGCAAAGAGAGGTTCTCTTGGGCTCGGAGTCTCCGTTTGTTCGTCTCCGAGCACAGGGCGTGCCATGCCGGGGCCGCGTAGGTGAGGCGGGATCTCACGTAGCACTTGTAGATCCCGAGCTTCGCCCTCAGAGGGAGGCTGGAGTCGAGAAGTGGACGCAGCTTGGCGCGTGCCACCTTGACCTGGTTGACGACGTTGTCGACATGTTAGAACTGACTTTATTGAATTTGGCAAGGTATATAAATGGTGACAAGAACCACTTAACATCGCGAGTTAGAAAGGGGTACAACGCAATCTAGGTAAGCTTGAAGGAACTAACATAAAATGTTTCTTCTATCAAATTACTTAAAAATACTAGCATAACTAAATTGTCTAACCTGTTGCCAGACCGTGTTTTGTTTTTGTTTTAGTGCAACGGTAATTCCCTTTGCGTTGCTCTCGTTCGCATTTTGCATTTCCGTTTTCTCGTGTTCGTGTGAAATTTGATTTAGATTAGAAGAGTATTTAGTTTTAGTAGACAGTGCAATAGGTACTTAGTGCAGTGATTCGTAAATAGACATTTTCAAAATGCCAAAATCGAGGACATCAATCTCTGCAATGTAGAAGAACCATTTTTTTTAAAGTGACGGTGAAATATGAAGGGAAGTTTATTTGATCGTTATAATGTTCCAAAAACTTACAGCAATGACACACATTACAATACGCACTTTGACAACTGCGAATATAATTTTCATTACCAACAACGTACAACCGAACAACCGTTTACAACAACGGTTGTTATAAAACAACACAACGTTTTTTTGCATTATTTAAAAAACAGCCGTAATTCACACCTCTACTTTGCAGGCGGAGAGGGGCGGGGCGGTCGTCAACGTTGTTAAATTTATGGACAAATGGCCGCCACACTGAAACAACAGCGCGGGCCCGCTTTCGAATTTGGTGTGACGTGCTTCATAGAGTTCCCTGTATTCGACTCCCGCCCCGCCACCGACCCGCTCCTGTCTTGCCTGCGGCACAGAATACTTAATAGTACTACGTACAGAAAGATCACTCCGCAAATTCACTTAAATAAATAGCTACTCTAGCTGCGCGGCAATAAAGCGCAATCAAGCTCGCACCTGCGCTACGTTCAATAATCGCTAAACACCTACTGAATCAGTTGCCCCGCCCGTGCAGGCTAGATTGCGCTGCATCACTTCATCTGAGAGCTCCTTTTTCTCTGACATCACAAGGTCGTCCTGTAAACTCCTGTCTCTCTTGATCACGGTAGGGTTACCTAAATGGATTTGTGTTTGTGAATTTTAGTCCACTCTGTGTAAGAGAGGTGTTATTAGTACTTACTCAGGCTATTGGCTAATTCTAAGGCTAGGGTGTTTACTTTTAGGTAAACAAAAAGGTATTCAATTAAAAAGGATTCGAATTTTATTTGTGAACAACTCCTTTAGATAAATTTTTAAGTACTTAAGTCATTGTTGTTGCAAACATCACAGAAAAGTTGCTTAGGAGGAGCGGCTAGCCCGAGACGCGACTACGAGCCAAGCGAGCGGCAACCTAAGTGAAATCCCGAACGTCGGGTTGGCCGGTCGAACGTACCTAAACTGTTGAGTGAGACGACCCTGCCTGCGGTGGCCGAACCTCTCAGAGTGTAGAAGAGTGAATGAAATGAACGAGTGTATTCGCTATTAACCAAACCCTCCCTTCTGGCAGGCGTACCCGGGCATCATGAACCTGGCCAGCTTCTCGGACAACCGCTACTCGCTGTTCGACGCGGCGCCGGGCGCGGTCGCGGTGACGTCGCCCGCGCCGCCGCCGCCCGCCAGCGTGTCGCCCATCGGCACGCGCGGACACGCGCCGGCCAGCGCGCACGCCAGCACCGTACGTACACACGTCGATACTCGAGTGAGGGAGTGCGAGGGAGACGGAGCTACTCGCTGTTCGACGCGGCGCCGGGCGCGGTGACACCGTCCGCCGCCCGCGTGTCGCCCCGCCAGGTTTCTTGCCTCTCTCGCCGATGTGTGCATCTCTCTTGTACCCATGCGCCGCTCCCCCCTCCAGGCGGCATTTATGTCCGTTTTCAATATCCCGTGATTTGCATATCGCAGTGTTACATTACAGTTACCTTGGACAAAATTTGACACTAGTAATCGGCAGTTCAAGGTTAGTTCGGTTATTGAAAACGGAAGTTAGACGCTAACAAAACCGGCGATAACGATACAAACGTTGATTCCTGAGTTCGAAAGAATACAGAGTTACTTACATGCCATATATCACAATATTTTTCTTTGGGAAATATTAAACTGCTCATCAAAAATACTGATTCGCACAGAAAATATCAGGGCAAAATGCTGCGGTAGCTTAAGTGAAGGGTAAAGGGGGATTCGCTTCGCTCACCCCCTTTATCCTTCGTGTTAGGTGTAGCATGTAAGATCAACAAAAAATACTTAAAACATAAACTTAACACATTTTTATGTGTTTTTATTCTATTTAAAACGTAGAAAGTGTTTTTGTTGATCCTTTTTTGCTGTGAAAATCAGTATTTTTGATGTGCAAGCCTTTTTCTTTGTATTTTTACCCACGACGGACGGAACGGAACGGAGGAGAGGTATATAAGTTTAGAGTTTGAGGTTGTTTGTGTGTGTGAGGTGTGTGTATATATGTCCGTTACTATTTTTCTGAAAAACTAAAGGACCGATTTCGATCTCTTTTTTTTTTCAATAACTGGATATAATTTCAGAGCAGGTTCTTAGGTTTGTTTTACACTTGAAGACCACCAGGGGGAGCTGCAGCAGCCAGAATGGTTAACGCTTGAAGGCTTCTCAAAACCTACTTATCCATTTTCAAGTTTTTTTCCATGATATTACCTTACCTTACGACTAAAATTTGTTTTACTAGTTGAATGACATATTCAACTAGTAAAAAAAATTTTAGTCGTAAGGTAAGGTAAGGTCGGAGGTGTTTTACATTTTTAATTCATAGTTATTTATTGAATGGGCGCTATTCAGTGAGCGCTTGAGTCATGTCTTACGTTGAGTTGATGTTTAGTTCTCTGTTGTGTCTGTCAATTTTCGTCTCTCATTCCTGTAAACGTGGAATGTGATTTATCTATCTGTATATCAATGCGGTGTTCTTTGCACGCCAACACCGTACCACAACACAGTGCTTGGGGACATGAGAAGAGATTATCTAGCAAGAAGCTAGCGAGCCAAATAGTATAGCTTGGCCGTTTGAGAGAGACACAACTTTGTATGGCGTCGTGAACGAATCGAGCGTTTATGGCTTACGTAGAGATGGGCACGCCACTAACGACGCCCCCCCTGACCCACAGTACGCGTGCGCGCCGCCACCCTCCGCGCCCTCGCCGCCCGCCTCGCTGTACTCGCCGTTCGGCGCGCACGCGTTCACCCCCGCCGCGGCGCCCGTCCCCGCCGCCCCCCTGCCCGGCGCCGCCGACGAGCTGCCGTACTTCCAGCGGCTGCGCGTGGGCTCGCAGCTCAACCGGGAGGTCACCATACACCACGTGCACGACAGCAAGTTCTACAAGGTGAGCCGCTCCCGGCAGACACGCCATCAGGCACTCGCTCGCTCACTCCGCCCCGGCGGACAGGCAGGCGGGCGAGGTGCCGGAGTGACAGAGGCGCGAGGACGAAAGCCGAGCTATACGCGACATACACGCCAGTTAACTAAAGCTGGCACGTTCACAGTACTCACACTACTGCAATTTCACTATACAGTATGTTTAACCTCTCAAAAACCGAGGGTAGTTGGGACAGATCGCGATTTTGAACCTTATGCCATAGTAGTAAAATTTAAAGCCTATAACGGAAAAGTGGCATTAGCTAACGTCGGTGTTGTTCAAGAGGTTAAAAATGAATGTTTTTATTCTAACTTCGAAATGGTAAACAATCACAATTTATAAGCAGTAGCAAAAGGAAAACAATAACTGTCTCCTTCATACTCATTAGTTTGACCGCGCGCGAGAGAGAGACAGACAGACTATTCTTGACGCCCATGCAGTGCAACGTCACGCTGTGCCTTTATTTCGTTAAGCGCAACGTGTAAATATGTTGAACGTGCCAGCTTTAGTTACCGACCTGAGCCATGACAGCGAGGCCGAAGGCCGAATCAAGCCATACCACAACTGACAGAGGTGCAAGGCCGAAGGGCGAGCCAGACGAGACGAGACGAGTCATATGTAACAGAAGTGCGATGTATGTGTCGGTATGTAAATGTTTTTGTTTGTTTAGCAGGAACCAACGCGGCCTGTTGACCAATTCGCCTATCAACAGAACACGTGGGGACAAGGCTTCGAGGGTGAGTGAACATATTCATTCATAATTTATTTATTGCACACAAGTGATATAAAAAAGAGTTATATAAAAATAGTTTACAAAGGCGAGCTTATCTCTAATAAGAGATCTCTTCAAGCAAACAAGGTTAAAGTGGGAAAGGGTGATTGCTGAGCAGGGGTAGACCTATGTGTACAACAATATGACGAAATAAACGAGTACTTACATAAATATTAATACATAAAATAAAATATATAATTACTATAATTATATACCAAAAACTTATAATATAATACTAACTACTACTATTATATATAAATGTGCTAATAAATACTTATATGCATACTCCCTGTAATTCTAAAGAGAGAGGTAATGCTTCTTCACGCGACTTTTAACGTCCATGCATACTAACTCGTCAACCATTCACTCGGTCAATCACATTCATTGAATCAAGTCGCTCACTGTTGAGTGTTGCCGTAGCATCATCGTCACTAAGCCGTTATCCGGGCCCCAGCGGACATATTCGCTAACTCAGTCATCATCAGGAATGATGATCCGTATAAATTAAGAAGTTATTGGTGTCGTTACATTATTTTGTGTAAAAAGGATATCAAAATAAGTCGGCTAATATTAACCGACTTATTTTGATATCCTTGTTACACGAAATAATGTAACGACACCAATAACTTCTTAATTTATACGGATCATCATTCCTGATGATCACTGAGTTAGCGAATAAGCCCCCAGGTCTAATATTGATCGCTGTGTTGCAGTGGCGGGCCACTCGTCGCCGTCGGAGCTGCGCGCGCGTCACTATGAGCAGAGCTGCCTGCAAGGCCAGCGGCTGCACCTCAACAACCACGACTAGCCAACGAACGAACAAACTGACTCCAAACCAGTCCGCAGCCAAATTGAGTGTCCTCTACGATCGATCGAGGGCGGGCTGCAGACAGTCATCTCCGCTGATGAAATATGCTGTCTAATGGCTGCTTTGTGAAGAAGATGCTAGCGGATAACCGCTAAATAAAGTAACGGAAGCGACGCAGCTGTCAACTGTCAACTGTCAAACAAAAATTGATGATTGTAGATTGGAGTTACAGCTCCAGCCTCATCTATTTCCAACATCAATCGAGATACCTTTTAATGACAGGAAGAATTTCAATGTCAAAGACATCCAGTAGGACCTCTGTTCTGGATTGCGACTTATTCACAAAAACCACTGCAACCCATTCGAGTATTGAAGAGTGCAATAACAAACACCAATGTTAATAATTAATATGTCTGTGTTTTCACAGCCTGATAAAATGGATCGATTTTTACATTATTATTAATTTACATCTCTGGCAACACTGTCAAAGATCGAACTGAGACTAGCCTCCGAGTCGTGTCAACTGGGGACTTGTTCATACATTCGTTCACTTTTATATAACTGGTTAATACCGTAGATACAATTTATTTGAGATACTAATAAGAAAATATCATTTGAATGACACCTCTCGTTGATTTTACTAGAGTAGCGTTCAAGATGAATCGGCTTCGTCGAATATTTTGACTATTTCGCAGCATATTGAATTGAATGTTTGGTGTGTCAGAAAGGGACGGACATAGTCTGGTTGGTTCCAGATTCAAAACGAACGCTACCTAAGACTGGAACAGTATAGACTAGGCGTAAGTGTGTCTCACTCACTCACACTCACCATATTGTGTACCTTTATCTCATAAAGCTTGTAATCAGGAGCGATAGCGATTATAATAAGTGAAATGTATATTATTATAGCCGGTTGCTGTCGTTTTATTTCTACATTATACTCCTTTTAATCCTTTTATATCCACACGTATCATAAACCCTCTTTACTGCGTACAAAACCCGCACGTTACGATCAGCATATAATGTTAAACTACTTGGTAAAAACTCATTTCTTATCTGAAAAATTACACATTATGACCATAATGTGTAATTATACCTGACGTTACCTGGCTTTAAGCCTAATATTGAGAGTAGCATACTTGACTTCCTTTCCGGTGCGACGAAATTAGCCCCAAATAGCTCACTTCCTGTTTAAAACTCCTAAAATACATGTCATATCCGTTTTGAACCTCAGCAACATTGCGCGCGTAAAGTTTCAGAAATGGCGGCAATTGTAGCCAGCGTTATTGTGCGCGCTCAATTTTCAGGTCATTGGCGTTTTGGATTTCTTTCCGTGCGCACGCGTTTAACAAATTTGAAAATATTCCAAGTTACTTTTCGAAATATCCTTGGAATTTTGTTACGGTTATAGTGTTAATTGTTCAGTGTAACAGCAAAAAATAATCCGTTTAATAAAAACCGCGGTAGGTAGCCCCGCGTAGTGAATCATCGAGGAGTGATCGCTACAGCAGTTCCACTTCCACTTCTCCGGAGAGGAGGAGCAGCTGGAGGAGAAGACTTCGGGGGAGTAAGAAAGAATTCAAGGACAAGTAATCTGGAAAAATCGTTCCAAGTTTCAGCTAGTAACATCTCGGCAATGCATGATCGTATGCTAAACAGATCGAGTGATGCAATGTTTAGTAACTCACACAATCTCGCAATAAGATATGTTTAATTCTGACATTGAATTTGTTAGGAATATCACTCCCTTTGATATAGGAGTGATATTTATAAGTAGCTATTTGTAACTACCCTCGAAAGTACAAACATTGCATTCATCCGAATCTCACGCCGAGAAAATCATAAGTAAATCCAATCAGATTAGGTATTTGCCGTTCGCATGAGTTACAAACTTTTATTGTTCTGTGCTGGAGTTCAATGAACTCGAGTGCGCCAAGTCCTTAGATGGCAACCATACTTGGCGGGAACGTAGTGACCGCCCATGGTAGTACCACATGGTTTGATCAAGCAGAAGGAGGCGCTAAAAGGGATATTTTGGACGGTCATGTCTTGGCTTGTTGAGCACCAAGCAGATTCCGGCTACAGGGATAAGGTATGTAATACAATCAACGAGATGTCTTCCGAGGGGGAATATAAAAAAATCGATTCTTATCAATTGCGAAATATTGACGTTGGACGAGTGGATCTCTACTCAATCTATACTCAATGCATTCACGACCATCGCGTAATGTTAACCTCGTGCAAGATTTTGCCCTCGGTGGATATTCCATAACTAATCCCAGTTTTACAGATTTTATGTCCGAGGAAGGAGAAACCTGGAGGTTTGACCTCCAGAGCAAGGCAAACAGAGGAGGCAAGCCCTTGTGCAAAGGGCTCCCCGCAACTGTTAGACCGCGCCCCAGCCGCCCGGAGCCCGGCTAGCGCTCCGGGCCGCCAGCCTGCGCAAGGCTGGCGCGCGCGCGGAGGGGAAGCAGTAGTCAAACGACGACACGGCGACTGCGCGCATATTTGTGAGTTCGACCTCCAGAGCAAGGCGAGTAGAGAAGGTGAGCCCTTGCGCTGCTGGCTGCCCGCTACACTTAGCCCGCGCCCGCGCGCAGCGGTGACGCGCCCCCGCCGCCCGGAGCCGGCATACGGCGAGCGCTCCGGGCCGCCAGCCTGCGCAAGGCTGGTGCGTGCGCGGAGGGGAGGCAGGAGGCGAACGACGACGCGGCGACTACGAGCCGCAGCCAAATGTAGGTGCCGCAGCCCAGTCTGAGCGCCATAAGTACACCAATCAGCGCAGCTCGGCTACAGAGAAATTGAAATTCCCTCCTGAAGTGACCTGTTGATCAATCTTCGATGGTAATATACCGCTGATACAGTTTCTGCA
Organism: Argyresthia goedartella; assembly: GCA_949825045.1. NCBI lineage: Eukaryota > Metazoa > Arthropoda > Insecta > Lepidoptera > Argyresthiidae > Argyresthia > Argyresthia goedartella. The sequence continues at coordinate 26,044,159 of OX463832.1, forward strand.
ACTTAGTCCACCTGCAAGGTTTAAAGCGACATTGACATGCAGTTACGTCAGCCGTTAGCGGTTATGCCGGTAGTGCCTGCGCGTAAGGGGACATCGCTACTAAACGCTCGTGTGAGTATGAAATGACTCAGTCTATGCGAGACGGTTCAATTAAACATCTTGCGCAAAGATGTAGATATCTGATGGCTGGTTGTCGTGCATTTCTAGTATCCCGGCGAAACTTGAGATCTAACTCAGTCTCTGCAACGTTTCCATCTGTGCAAGGTTCAAAGCGACATTTTCATACAGAAACATCGCCTGATGTTGGTAGAACGAGGCGGACAGAGTGGAGGCAAACAATTTTCTTACAGTTTTTTAACGTTTTACTCATTTACGTGATATCTTAACCCTTTTTAAACCAGTGACGAAGAAATATAAAATCAACACTATTTTATATTCAATTTATACTAATTACTTTATGTAACTTTCTTTGCTTCGAAATCAATAATTTCCATTTTAGCGCTGCTGCTTTTAATGGATTAAAAGGGAGTTCTAAACATTAGGTATGTGGCTGGAGGACCGGCTATCTATATAATACAATACTCAAAGGGTAAAAGGGTAATCATAAACTGCTCTAATTGTGGTGTTGGACTTACCTTTAATATGTTAAACCATATTTTTAAAGAATGAGCACCTACCTAGTTGATTTCCTCCAACCCCTAATATAACAACGCGTTACAATCTAACAACAGAGCCGTCGTTTTTCAACCCGACTACTTTCATCAATCGGCGGCATGCGGCAATATGCCTACTTCACTGCTTCAGATAGTTATAATTGTAGCAGTCACCTTTCAGATTCACTATCCAAAGATTGTCGGAGCCATATAGAGAAGTTATCTACATTACTTCTCACAAATGACCTACGTGTCACTGGACCGCGCAGGTCTTCCTAATTCACTAGGTAAGTGGCTGTAAGAATTCACTTTTCAGTATATTAGCCAAAAGGAGCTGATGACAGTCCTCGAGTCTCTCAGGACATTAGTATAAATTTGAGATTATATATCGTGATATATTTTTTTTCACATCTCCACTATTTATTTGGTTGTTTCTCAATAGTCGCTTCACTTCGACATATCCCAGCGAACAGCAAAGGCAGCTTTAACCAAGTCGACGAAATCGAGGTAATCTAACCATAATGTGTCTTGGATGTGGCCGGTGCGGCATACCGCCCACAAGCAGAGTTCCTTAATATTTCTACAGCTGTTCCGTACAGTACCTACATAGTAAAGGAATAATAATTATAAAGTGAGGAGCAATGGAGTATTGAATATCGGACTGAGCATGATATACATTAGCATATTGAGCGTGGGCGCCATTGTGCCTCTGCCGCCCCGTATGGGAAAAGGCGTGACGCTATGTTATGTTAGGACACCAACCTGGTATTTCTACCAGTGAACTGTTTTTCAAAACTTTTATCCATTACACATTATTATTTTAATGAATGTTATGACCACGCCGGATTATCCCAGTGAAGTATGTACTTTTATGGTTCAGTCCTAGGTAACATGGTTTCACATAAAGTTGTCTACACATCTGCGGGTAATAATGAAAACGCGTTCAGATACTTGTATTAGGTATCTGATCAATGATAATTGAATACGATAGATAGGTACTAAACTTCTTTATCACTGTAGGCATTTACAAATATGCTTATTAGACGTAAACTTGTCTTTTTCTCTATGCCTGCCCACTGTAGAAGCATCTTCAGTTTAGTCAGATAGCCACACTAGCTCCTGTAATAGAATCAGCCACATCTAGCTATTCTTCTCAGAAGTGATACGAAAAGGTATTTAGATTAATTGAGTAACTTTATTATTAAAGTCAGATTACAGACTTGTTCGCCAGTCTTTTACAAAACCAATCATATGTGGAAGTACATAATCAGTGGTAATGCATCAAGGAGGCGCACTCCCAATTCAAAATACAGCAATTGTAATTTTATTATACCTACTGCTAATCACTAATTTCATCAATGTTTTGTGTTTAAATCAGATTGGCCCTGCCTGTGCAAGGTACAAATTATAATAACTCATTTTCACATGTATTCGATTCGGCACGCCTACGTCTCTAGCTCCGAGTTTCGTAGGTCAGGTGACCGACCTGATATCCTGACCTCACAACTGCAGTCTTGGTAGTCGTCGAGGTGAATGGCGAGCTAGCAGCCAACCACCGAGCACCAATCTCGGTGAACTTGTACTTAAGTGCTGACTGAACGGAAAACCTACTGTAAAGCTTTGCATATTGTTAGATTCATATAGATCAGATGAGTCTTAATAGCCAGAAACTAACTAACTAAGTCTAACCTAGCCAGCCCAAAACTCGGCTGGCCTCAAAAGATGACTTCATCAGACCTTTCTTAAGTCTGTGTTTGTTTCTATCTATTTGCCTTATTTTTGAGTTGCATTTGCGCAGCCTATCTTTGCATCACGAACACGATGATGCATACACATTCAGTATCATAATTTATATAATGTTTCCATAAATGAACTCCTAGTCATATCACATTGGCGTTTTTAACTCAGCAGTCGATACCAAACACTACTCAATATTAGGCTTAAAGCCAGGTAACGTCAGGTATAATATAGCAATTTTACCTGAAAATAAAATTGTTATTATACATACTTGCCTGGCTTTAAGCCTAGGTAAATCGCTGCCTGCTGTGCACATTACTGTGCATTGCATGATAGACACATTCTTAGACACGATAAGCTCTTTATTGAGTTGCCAACTACCTACCTAAAAATTGAGCGCGCACAATAACGCTGGCTACAATTGCCGCCATTTCTGAAACTTTACGCGCGCAATGTTGCTGAGGTTCAAAACGGATATGACATGTATTTTAGGAGTTTTAAACAGGAAGTGAGCTATTTGGGGCTAATTTCGTCGCACCGGAAAGGAAGTCAAGTATGCTACTCTCAATATTAGACTTAAAGCCAGGTAAGTATGTATAATAACAATTTTATTTTCAGGTAAAATTGCTATATTTTTCTACATATTATGACATTCCAATTTCGAACGCCGAGGCCCGCCTGCGTGCCGCCCCTAGTTTGTCTGTGAAGTTGGTACTACAGAACAAGCTAAACAACTGCAGAGCCACAATGCCGGTCAAAAATGCGGTTCCTGAACACATCAAAGAGAGCTTATGATATGTGTGTAGATAAACTAGTGTATGTAACTGTACATAATTAGGCATTAAAACTCTCGAGTGATATTATTATGAAACTCGCCTTCGGCTCGTTTCATAAACCCACTCTCGAGTATTAATGCCCTCCATTATGTAGCAGTCACATAAACTACTATATTAAATTACTTTTGACATTTCCACATCGCTTACAATAAAAGCGATAGTTAAGGTAATAATTGATTATAGATGTCAATGGCTAGAAGGGAGGACGAAAGGTGGACCAAGGTAGCCACAGAATGGAGGCCGCGAACAGGGCAGAGAACAGCGGGCAGACCACCGGCCTGATGGTCAGATGACATTGCTAAGGTGGCTGGAAAGCAGTGGACGAGACTGGCGGGTGACCGTCGCGAATGGCGTGCTGTGGGAGAGGCCTGTGCCCCGCAGTGGGATGACAAGGACCGATGATGATGAGATGTCATAAATGACTTTGGAGCTGTCAAAGTTAAAGAAACGATAAATGGCGTGTCAGTTCCGTACAATTTTACATGGCTCTCATTTCTGGGTACAATTCATAATTCTTTATTGCACACAAATATTGGACAAGAAAATGCATGTACAAAGGCGAGCTTGTCTCTAAAAAGTAAAATTATATTTCTTCCAGTAAACCAAGACATTAAATGAAATATTATTATAAAAGGGTAGGCAGTGCACAATAGCTAGTTTATGTAAAATGCCTAGAAAATTAATTCCATACCTATAAAATAAAGACAGTAACTACTAAATAAGTACCGATATATACTACATACACTTTACATTCGTCTGTGGGTAGATCAAAGAGTGGTTAAAAGTGAGACAGTGCGAGATCTCCTGAAAAGAGACTCGAAACGGTCTCGAAGGTAGTTGGGGTAGCTCAGATTTTTCAAGATATTGAACAGAATAAAAAATGTGAGAGATATTTCGCGAATAAAACCAATCAGTTGGTCTTTGCTCGCGGTCCAGGCAACATCGGCATAATCGATTTGAGCAGGATAAGGGACTGTGCAAGGGTAATTTTGGTCTGCCGTGGCAAGAAGTTCTGGTGAGCGTACTTCCAGCAAAAAAGGCCGCGGTTTCAAAATTCTGAATATGCAAATAATTAGTGCTCTGTGAGAAAAATCAGTGCCCGAAATATGAAATGTGTGCTCCCACGGGATTTAGAGATGTATTTTGATATATGATTTCTAAATCTAAAGAGAGTATGCAGTCGCCTGAGGGAATGGAAGACGCAAAGACTTGTCTGCTGACCTCGCAGACATGCGGAGACCAACACGGCTGGTTATCAAGATGACCCCGAGATTTGCCTTAGCATCGTGCACGTGCAGCGCGTTCCGAATCGCACCATAATCGATTGTAGCGTCTACGAGGTCGTTCCGAATGAATTTTAGCGTGACAACGATAGCTCAAAATGGCTGATATGTCGTCATGAATGACATCATCGACACCGCCATCGTTGTATACTCCCTGGTTTACAGTAAGCACGCAAATAGCCCGCGTTCATTATAAACCGGCGAAAGCGCGCTTACGTCATCCATCTGTCATATGTTATGTCACCCTCCAACAAAAGAAATGGGTAAGGTTTCCAACAGTGACAGTTTCGTACCAGGTTGGGAGGGGGGAGGGTAGGTAACCCCTCCTGTAAAATATCCAGTCTAGGAAATGTATGGTTTTTTTGTTATGAATTTTCAAAAATCCATTTTGAGGTTATTTTTTACTTTAGGATTTTTACAAAAAGTCATTGTTTGTAGTATTGATGTTCGAAATCGCCTTAGCTCCGGCTACTAGGGCTCATAAAAAAGGCAAGTATTTAATTGCACATCAAAAATACTGATTTTCACAGCAAAAAAGGATCAGCAAACACTTATTATGTTTTAAGTATTTTTGTTGTTCTTACATGTTCAACCTAATAAGAAGGGTAAAGGAGGCTTCGCTTCGTTCACCCCCTTTACCCTTCACCTAAGCTACCGCAGTATTTTGCCCTCCAGTCTTTGCCCTGCAGTCCAAAAACACAGCAAAAGTCGTCGAAATAGCACAAAACAAGCAAAGAGAACATTCACACCTCGAAGAAAAACGTAATGACTTGACACACACACACTAACCCAGCAACGTTTTTTTTTACGTTCAAACAGCGACGTTACGTTCCGTTCCACACATTCTAAGTCTAATTGACATTCATCTTAGCCAAAATTTTACAAAAAAGGTTTCGTTTCTCCTGATAATATTCGTAAGTTTAATTAATTCATAATTAATTAACTACTTAACTCCTAATATTACTCCTGACATAATTAAATACTTAGGAATCACGTTGGATAAACACCTGAACTTTAAAACCCACATTGATCTGCTTACATCTAGACTTAGGAAATTAATGTACGTATTCAAATCTATCCGCAACACTGCCCCTCCAAATGTAATTAAAACAATGTATCTTGCTCTAGTCCAATCTATAATTACTTATTGTATACCGTGTTGGGGTGGTGCCACTAAAACACACCTCAAACCACTGGAAGTTGCCCAACGCGGAGTACTAAAGGTGGCCACCAAACGTCCTATCCTCTACCCTACTACAAAATTATACAGTGACTGCGACGTCCTAACTGTCAGACAGCTCTTTATTTACAACACCGTGATTCATCAGCATATCAATACACCCTTCTACGAAACCTCCAAACGTCGCAACGACTTAATTTGTAATATCCCCTTGCCAAAGCTTAGTTTTACAAAAAGGCATCACTTATATCTTGGTCCAAAACTTTATAATAAGATAAATAACATAAATTTTGTATTTAACAAACCCACATATGAATGTAAAAAGAATGTGTCTACACTACTAAAAACCTTAACGTATGATGAAACAGAATTTTTTATAGTGTAATATAATTGGTTACGTACTTATCCACTCACATTCTCTCTCTCTCTCTCACACACACACACACACACACACACACACCCTCCCTCACACACACACACACCCACACACACACACACACACCCTCACACACACACACACACCCTCACACACACACACACACACACACACACACACACACACACCACACAGCCTCAAACGGAGGCATGCAGCATGTTAGTTATTAAAATTTTATTTTGTGTCCTTCCTTCTGAGGAAACATTTTGTAAAGCACATTGTTTAAATTTAATATTGTTTCTTCTTATTTTAATTATTGCTTGTATCACTTTTACTGCTTAAAACATGACGCCACCGAATCACTGTAACGATCCTCGTAAGAGGCACGGGCCTACTTAATCATAAATACAGGCTACCTGTTAGCCTAGTTATGATAGTAGTCGAAAAACTATCTCCTTGTTATGTATGTTTTTACTATGAATAAAGATTTATTATTATTATTATTATAATATTAAAAACTGGATAAATGGTTCAAGGTAAACCCCATCTACCCCCTAGTAACCAATTTTACTAAGTATCAAACTGTCAGTGTTGGAAACCCAACCCAAAGAAATTGTTTATCCTCTACTTTACAGTACTTTACCACCTCTCGCACTACGAAGCAATAGATAGTCCAGGAATAATTTGATAGAATGATTGAATAATTCTCAATTCAATTCAAATTTCACTACAGATACCAAATGTCAATTTAACGTTTCGACACACACTGCACTACCTCTTTTTCGTGAGCGCTGTGCGCGCACTATTATGACGCCACTCATGAGGTCACAACGTCCACTCTGGTGAATTGTGTGCACTATAGCTCGGTGACACCGCAAATAGCGCTCGTAAGCGCATCGTAAACCGCACCGCATGTTATGCTATCATCGCCCATACTTCTGAGCGTCAGCACTGTGAGCGAGCTATCAAAAGTGACAGCTGTCGCGCTGACAGCTGACAATCAAACTTAGAACAGCAACCAGCAGCTACTCCTGGCGCTCCATAATTGTTTATTTCCTCACTTTTTCACCCAAAACAAAGCTAATATTATAACTAAGATTGTCTACGACTCGAAAGTGTCAACGTCTACCGCGATACCGTCGCGTTCAAAGCGTTCCGAATGGCAGGGCTGCCAGTGGAAATTTTAAATTATTCAGCCATGTTTCTGAAACTATACAAAATTACATGTCAGGATACAAACACTGCGTAAAAATCCTTCACATTTATAATATTGATTGTTAATGACGTGAATTTACCTACGTTTTTTTTAAACTTATTTGGAATGCATATCGTTAACGCGCAATCATTCCACACAACAGCGGCAGCTGGCAACTCAACTCAAAAATTATCACCATAGATTAAAGCAGCAAAGATGAAATCTATAAGTAGCATTTGTGAACGTCAACGTAGCGACAGGTCCGAATTGTACTAAGAAAACAACGACTATGAAATCAGATTACAACATATAGGTTTTATGTATCCAATTATACATGAAGATCGAGGATACAATCAGTCACCTAATTATACAGTTTTTGTATCCAATTATACAATCTGGCAGCCCTGCCGAATGGATATCTATTATGTTCGTCATTTCCCACTCGGAACGGGCATGATGGTCGTGACGTCACGTTAGCGTTGCTAGCTTTGTTGCCGTGACTAGGAACGCGACACTATTGTAGGGCCATTATAAGTTGGTGTAGAGTGGGAGCCAGGTTCAAATAAATACGCGCGGAGTTGGTGGTAAGACTCCTTCCATTCAATTCAAATTTCACTACAGATACCAAATGTCAATTTAACGTTACGACACACACTGCACTACCTCCTTTTCGTGAGCGCTGTGCGCGCACTATTATGACGCCACTCATGAGGTCACAACGTCCACTCTGGTGAATTGTGTGCACTATAGCGCGGTGACACCGCAAATAGCGCTCGTAAGCGCATCGTAAACCGCACCGCATGTTATGCTATCATCGCCCATACTTCTGAGCGTCAGCACTGTGAGCGAGCTATCAAAAGTGACAGCTGTCGCTGAGAGTAGGAGCCAGGTTCAAATAAATACGCGCGGAGTTGGTGGTAAGACTCCTTGTTTTATTGAATATCAAATCCTTATATACTAATTATTCTAGAACAATGCCCCCTTGATGGTAGGTTCAGAATAGGTACACGTGTAGTGTCCTATGACATTGGTCTTATTACTAGTGTCCTTATGGTTCGGTGTCTTGTGACGGCTATCGCCATGGGTGGTCGTTACAATGTTTACTTATACCTACTTACTTAAGGTGGTCACACACTACATTAGAAACAATACGTTTCTTTAACCTTCCCACCGCCAAGCTGCGAAGCAAAACAAAAACGTCTCTAAAAAAATTTAAGTCTAGTGATTCCAAAACGAAATATCGGTATCATTATTGACCCTATCGAATAGTGTATTTGAGTATCGGAAAAGTTTAACAAATACTTTACAATATAATGACATCAAATTTCCATATTTTATTTGAATTATAACTCCACAATAAAGTATGAAAACACCAAAAATGTTCGCACAACATAATTGAAAGTTAGTAAAAGAGACTCAACGCTTTTTTTTTGTGAGGCGATGACGCCACGCGTTGTCGGCTCTGGCGTCGAAGGCAATGGAATTTTCTATAATTATAATGGAATTAAAAATATAAGTTGGTAAACTGTCACAGGCATTAATTAACTTTTCTTATCGAATTTTTATATTTGGAATGTAATAAGGTTTTTTTTGTGTGTAATAAGGTCTGTTCTATCAGTCTGATATTGAATAAAACAAATACTTAGTACATAACTAAAACAAATCAACTACACAAAAAATCTTAACATAACAAACATTACTAGTGGCTCTGTGAGCCCGCGCGCGCCTGGCGAACGGCAACACAGGAAATTTGCGTTTTTTATGGTTAGTATTTAATCGCACAGCAAAAAAGTATCAGCAAAAACACTTTTTATGTTTTAAATATTTTATTTGTGCTCAAGTTTACGTTTTACGTATTTTTTGTTGTTCTTGCATGTTCAACCTAACACGTAGGATAAAGGAAAGGAAGAAGGGTAAAGGAGGCTTCGCTTCGCTCTCCCCCTTTAACCTTCACCTAAAATACCGCAGCATTTTGCCCTGATATTTGCTGTGCACTGCAAATCAGTATTTTTGTTGTGCAGTTTAATATTTCCCTTTTGTTTATTATTTTCCACCCCCTCACACACCCGACCCCTCGATGTTTATAGGATGAACAGGTGGAATTATTATAAAAACAAATAACCCGACTGCATTTTTGTGCACACACAAAACTGTTGTGGACCACATGGTGGAGTATGAAAGTCTTTGTAAACTTTGTAAACTACATTTTTCGACCTAAAATCCAACCTATTAACTTTTTAAAAAAATAAAGAAGTTTTGTGGCTCTAGAAACCAGGTAATTCAAACGAGCCTAAGGCGAGTTTCATAATAATATCACTCGAGATTGATCAGAAACCACATGTTCGACCGGCATTGTGGCATTGATCATTGCTCTGCACTTGTTTAGCTTGTTCAGTAGTACTAACTTCACAGACAAACTGGGGGCGGCACGCAGGCGGGCATCGGCGTTCGAAATTGAATGTCATAATATGTCGAAATATTGATACAATATAGTCATAATGTATCATTATTCACAAAAAAATAGTTTTAGCAAGTAGTATATAATTATTCTGGTCGGAACGTACGGTTTTTGGACGAAGTAAAGAGGGTTTATGATACGAATGTAGATATGATTTTGGATTATGTAGTTTAATAGTTTATCATGGATAAATGACTTAGACTTTTCGAAACATAAAACAGCGGACAGTCACATCACTAAGTGTCGGCTAGTCCCAACGCTCTGGCGTAGTAAACGGTGACAATTGCTGCAATAAATCACAGTCTTATAAAAATAGGATTAATTCATACGCGTTTTTCGTATTCTCGTAGTTCTCTGTCATAAAAACATTCGTTTATCATTTTAGAGGCACCTTCATAAGTTTCTGGAATCCATATCGACATCATCGGCCCGTTGTTGAGCATAATATCTACGCATCAGACCGCAGATTAACGAAACTCTTTGCTAACAAACATTATGCAGCACACTGTCACACATTAGTTCCGCTACCAACAAAGAGGGTAAATGTAGTGAATAAATTATCAACGACGAATGAGTTTGAGTGATGCTAGATCTACGGCTACCAACGCTGTGTAGCGAAAGAGGCTGCACTTTCCATACAAAATATTTTTCGTTTTTAGGGTTCCAAACGGGGCCCTATTACTAAGCCTACGTTGTCCGTCCGTCCGTCTGTCACCAGGATGTATATCATGAACCGTGATAGTTAGACAGTTGAAATTTTCACAGATGATGTATTTCTGTTACCTCTATAACAACAAATACTAAAAAACAAAATAAAATACCTAAATATTTTATCTACACACGTATCATAAACCCTCTTTACTGCGTTCAAAAACCGCACGTTAGGATCAGCATTATGTTAAACTACTTGGTAAAAACTCGTTTCGTATCTGGAAAACTACACATTATGGCCATTATGTGTAGTTTTTCTACATATAATGACATTCAAATTTCGAACGCCGACGCCCACCCGCGTGCGGTCCCTAGTTTGTTTGTGAAGTTGGCACTGGCATTCAAATTTCGAACGCCGACGCCCGCCTGCGTGAAGTTGGTACCACAGAACAAGTTAAACAATTGCAGAGCCACAATGCCGGTCAAACATGCGGTTCCTGAACACATGAAAGAGAGCTTATGATATAAACTAGTGTATGTAACTGTACATAATTAGGCATTATGCAGAAGTCACATAAACTACTATAAGGGGGCTCCCATACAACAATTCTTTCAATACCACATAAAAACTAATGAATTCTCCTGGCTACGTACATGGAGTATGAAAGTAGCCGCACCAATAACTTTGTAAACAACATTTTGCTATGTAAAATCCAAACTATTCACTCCACACCATCTCTACCATTGTACGGTGGTACGGAACCCTTCGTGCGCGAGTTCGACTCGCACTTGACCGTTTATGTTTGGCTGTTTTCCTGGGATTTTCCTTTATCCTGATTGTCTCCACTGGTGACAGCTAATAATTATTTTTTCCTTTCGTCACCACTGGCAGCAATAGTACATTTCCCACGAGTTCGTAAAAGCCTTTTCGAACGAGTTGGGTATAGAATTTTTCCGCCTGAGAACCCAAAATCAAGCGGCGAAGGTGCTATTTTTAGCTCAGAAGTCGGAAAATGGTAGATTTTTTCTCGTTTGTCCCCAGTGGGAGTGACGCCAATGGTGACGACAGGAGGAGAGGAGAATAAAACCAAATAGACATTATAGAAACCGATCGGGCAGTTTTAGAGATTTAGTAAGACGTTACTCTTACTGCGATTAATTTTCAACCGACAAACGACCGAATGGTGCCGGCGGATGAAAGCTGGGTGTGCAATCAGGCCAATTTTAACACCCTTTTCAACCGACTTCAAAAAGGATTCTCAATTCTTCTGTTTTTTTATTTTTGTGTTTATTTTTGTTACGCGATTATGACCTTCAGAGGTGGTCCCATATAAATTTAATCAAAATTGATTTTGCGCTTTTTGAAAAAATCAACAAATACAAAAAATATGTAAATAACGTGGTGTTTGTGGTTTCGTGCAGAAAAGGTTTGATGATGATGACTTTTCCTATATAATCACTTCATTCGCATCCCTTCCGGGGAGGAAGAAATAGGGCTTGAACTTGAAGTCCGTTTTTTGAAGTTTTTAACTTGGTGGATTATTATAAGTAAAGATTCTGCTATTATATTATAACCAATATACACAGTCAGGTCATAAGTTCTGTCACACAATAAAAACTTTTGAATTTAGAACGCTGGCCACAAAAAAATTTATTGAATTCGAATTTCGAATTTTTCATGAAAATAAAAATGTGTACTTTTTAGAATTTTCCTCATTTTTAAATATGGAGTGGACACTTAAAGAAGACCGTGTCGCAGTTATTGCGTTGCATCGTTGCGGTTACGCGCCAATTCAGATTTTCGACTTACTGAAAAATTTTAATATAACCAAAAGATTCGTTTATCGTACCATAAAACGATACAATGAAGACTCTAGTGTAGATGACAGGTCAAGAAGTGGTCGCCCTCGCTCTGTTAGGACTCCAGCAGTGATAAAAGCTGTGAAGGCGCGAATTCAAAGAAATCCCATACGTAAGCAGAAACTGTTGGCCCTTCAGATGGGGTTAAGCAGGACCACGGTGAAAAGGGTGTTAAATGAAGACTTAGGGCTTAGGGCATATCGAAGAAAAACAGGACATCGTTTGGACGCTCGTTTAATGGACCTGAGACTGAAGAGATGCCGCGCTTTGTTGAAGCGGTACACGGGAAAAAAGCATCGGGAAATTCTTTTTTCGGATGAAAAAATTTTCACCGTGGAAGAGAGCTACAACAAACAAAATGTTAAGGTGTACGCACACAGCAGTGAAGAAGCGAGCAACCGTATTCCGCGTGTCCAACGAGGTAATTTTCCATCCTCGCTCATAGTTTGGTTGGGAGTCTCTTATTGGGGCGTAACTGAGGTACATTTTTGTGAGAAAGGCGTAAAAACGAATGCAGTTGTGTATCAAAATACAGCCCTCAAGAACCTTGTGGAACCTGTTTCTCATACCATGTTTTATAACAGGCACTAGGTATTCCAACAAGATTCTGCGCCAGCTCATAGAGCGAAAAGCACACAAGACTGGCTGGCGGCTCGTGAAATCGACTTCATCCAGCACGAAGACTGGCCCTCCTCCAGTCCAGATATGAGTCCGTTAGATTACAAGATATGGCAACACTTGGAGGAAAAGGCCTGCTCAAAGCCTCATCCTGATTTGGAGTCACTCAAGGCATCCTTGATTAAGGCAGCCGCCGATATTGACATGGACCTCGTTCGTGCTGCGATAGACGACTGGCCGCGCAGAATAAAGGCCTGTATTCAAAATCGCGGGGGTCATTTTGAATAAACTTTATTACCATAAGAATCTATGTTTTATTAAGTTAATTTTGCTATATAAATTTTTACATAAATAATAAACATGTCTAAATTATTTCATATTGCACATGTGACAGAACTTATGACCTGACTATGTATTTAAGATTAATGCTTGATATAGACTTGTATAGCCCTAATAAAACACGATTAATCTTCTGATAATGTTTATTATTAAATTTCATTTTGATGTTAAAGTTTGTGTTCGGTATAGCCGACCTAGCGCCCCAATGGCATGCATGACTCAGTTGTCGGCCAGTCCCAACTGGGGCGGTCAAAAGGTTAATAAGGAAAGAGAGTGCCTGCGCCGGTAGCACATTAACGGTGGTGGGTGTCGCGACGCGATTGTAAGGGAGAGAGCTGTTAATGGCGTATGCTCTGTCTCTCTTTTTCTTGCGTCGCTACACCCCGCGGGGGTATTTGTGCTACGGGCGCTGGTTAACAGGCCGGAGGAGATAGTCGCGGCGCTTGCAGAACTCGGTGTGGAGGCCGAGTACTGTAAGCAGATCCGGGCGCGCAAAGGAAGACCCGGCTGCATATTCTTCGCCAGCCTTAAGAAGAATCCAGACCGTGCCCCCGGCGCTGTGTACGAGATCACGGAGCTCTTGTACATGCCGGGGGTGAAGATCGAGGCCTGGCGCTCGAAGCAGGGCCCGGCCCAGTGCCACAGGTGCCAGCAATTCCGGCACTCGTCGCATATGTGCCACCGCCCCCTAGCGTGCGTACGTTGCGGCGGTCCCCACTCGGCGCGGGAATGCCCCCGCCCGAAAGACCAGCCGCCGACGTGCGCCAACTGCGGTGGCCCGCACACGGCAAATAATGCGACGTGCCCCGTGTTCCGCCAGGAGGCGCGGAACAAGAAGGCCGGCACTGTGGCGCTCACCAACGCGCCCGGGCCCAAGAAGGTGCAGCCTCCCCCTCTGCCTCGTCCCGATCTGCAGGAACCAACGGCGCCCGCCTCGCTTATGGCGCAGGCGAACGACGGAGCCCCCAGGCAGAAGACGAAGCGGGGGGGGAAGAAGAAGAAGAAGGCGACGGCTCCACCTGCCGCCGGCGCCGCGGCGGCTACTCTCGCCGCCAGCGAGACTGCGGCCGCCGCTGGCGCCGCCACTCCGGCTGCGGCGATAGGGCAGCAGGACTTGGGGCACCTCACAGCCCTGCTCGCCCTCCTCAGCGACCCCACTGCCCTGGGCAGACTCACCGCTCTGCTCCGCAATGCATGAGCCGCTCAGGGTCGTCCACTGGAACGCGCAGTCGCTGACAGGGAAGAAGCGGCTGCTCCACGTGTTCCTGAGGGACTACCGCGTCGACGTGATGCTCATCAGCGAGACACACCTAGCCGGTAACGACAAGCTGTCGCTGCCCGGCTACTTCGTCTACCGCAAGGACGAGAAGACCTCCAGCGGCCGGACCTTTCGAGGCTTGGCAGTCATCGTCGGCAGGAAGATCGTCCACCAGCTCGTCGACGCCCAGGAGTATTCATCCCTGTATGCTTTGGGCGTCGACCTCCAGGTCGCCGGCGAGGTGCTGCGACTCTACGCCGCCTACAAGCCCCCCAGTACACCAATCCGCACCGCCGAGCTACGGGGACTGCTACAGTCGCCGCACCCGACACTTGTCGCCGGCGACCTCAACGCCAAGCACACCGCCTGGAACTCCACCAGGGTGTGCCCAGCTGGACGCGCCATCCATGCCGACTCCGTGAGCCACAACTACGACGTCATCGGTCCCGACGAGCCCACCCACTTCGACACGCGGGCCGGATGGGACATCATCGACGTCGTGGTCGTCAGAGGTCTCCGGACACCGCCGAGCCAGGAGGTTCTCCCTGACCTCCCTTCGGACCACAGGCCTGTTCTTCTCGTCCTGGCGGATCTGCCCACCCGGGTATCTCCGCCAGCATCACGTCGCCGCTACCAGTGGGGCGCCTTCACCGCCGCCCTAGACCAACCCTCCACCAGTTGCCCCGTCAACCAGCCGGAAGACGTTGACCGCCTGGCATCGCTGCTAACTACCCAGATCCGAGATGCGCTCGACCTATCATCGCACGCCGTAGCTCGCGGGGGGAAGCCCAATCCTCTTCCTGCTGAGCTACGCGCACTCATCTGCGATAAGCGCGCTCTCCGGAAGCAGTGGCAGCAAACCCGCTGCCCCACGATGAAGACCAGGCTCAACGCCATGACGGCAGAGCTGAAGCGCCAACTTGATCTCCACGCTGAAGAATCTTGGGAACGCCACGTCGAGTCCATGGGCGACCACGTCCCCTCCGTGCATCGCCTATGCCGGGCTTTGTCGACCACTCCTGCTCCTGTTCGACCAATCCTGGGCAGCGACGGCCTACCAAGATTCCGAGCCCAAGACCGTGCGGAGATCTTCGCCGAATGCCTCGAGAAGCAATTCAAGCCGAACCCAACGGATGATGTGGAGCACGTCGCAACAGTCGAGAGACACCTGCGAGAGTACTTCGCCACGCCGATAGCTCCCGAAGAGGACCCCATCGTCGTCACGCCCGGCCAGATTGTGCGTGCATTCCGACGTACCAAGCCCAGGAAAGCCCCGGGCGCAGACCGAATACCCAACACGGCGCTGTTACATTTGCCGCCACGCACTGTGGCGGCCGTTACGCGCCTGTTTAACGGTATCTTGCGCACGGGTCACTTTCCAACCCAATGGAAGGAGGGCTTGGTTATCATGTTGCCCAAGCCGGGCAAGGACACCAAGCTGCCTGAGAGCTATCGGCCGATCACTCTACTGAGCACCATCTCAAAGGTGTTTGAGAAGCTCCTGTTAGCGAAGTTACTGCCCCACATCCAGCCGCGCCCGGAACAGTTCGGCTTCAGGCCCGAGCATTCTACGACGCTTCAGCTCACCAGAGTACTGAATGACATGACGGTCTGTTTGAACAAAAAAGAATACGCTACGTGAGGAACGCGACAATCCAGAGGGACCTAAGATGGGAAACCGTGGACCAGTTTGTCCAGAGGCTGGCGAAGGGCATGTTCGCGCGTGCGGATGCATCACACCTTCCGCACATCGCCGAACTGGCGCCGCACCACGCGCGCCCGCCCGACCGCCGCCGCCTGCCACGCGACCTGGTTGCCTAGCCGGCGATCACCCACTGCACACCAGCGCCACAAGAAGACCACCGCCCGCAGGGGCCATCCGATGACCTGTCCACAGGAGTGGACAGAGGCGATTCTTCGGGAAGAGGTCCGTCGACCTGACCCCGACTCCCCACGCCCCAGAAAGGGTGCGTGAGATGACTATGAAGAAGGTTAACAGGCCGTGGGACGAGGCCCGGTCCTTCACATTTTCGAGGTCAGCATTCAACATCTCCACGGATGAAACTGAGCAGGGGGCAAATGGCGATAGATTTGGAGATCATCTGCGTAGAGATGATACGAAGAGGAGAGGACAGACTAATAATGTACTCTGTGGAGAGGACGTCGGAGATGGAGTTGATAAAGACTGAATACAGGAGTGGAAAAATAATACCTCTCGATGCCCTCCTGCGGTGAGAACACAGCTTTAAGTTTCCGTCTCCTCAGACTTAATGCGCTGCTGATGCACAGACCAGTGAACCGCATGAGAAGTCATATTCAAAGAACCCAGCACTGCAGCAAGACTGTCAAAATCGACGCAGCTAAAGGAAAAATTTAAGTTAGTTTCAGCTTTATTCGGTAGATAGCTCTACACTACACCTATTAATTTCAACTCTGTTGGTACAATAGTAGTAATGCTATTCTACGCTAGATGGCTCTGCTCTTCATATTTATTACTAGAAACACATGCATAATTGCTGTCAGTGTCAAACTGTTCTGTGTGTCAAACTGACATCTTTCAGCACCTGCGCCAAACCTGCGCGGTGCAAAACAAAAATAACTATCATTTCGTACATTTTTATGTAAAATAATTCTAATGCAGGTAAAATACCGCAGTGCCATGCACCGCCGCACGCAATAAGCCCATAATACACACACGGAATGTACACATGAATAATTTAATTAAGCATTTCTTTGATAAGTTCTTTGAATAACGCGGATGTTGTTTTGATACTTGCCTTCGCATTTTCTTCTATATTTAGTGCCGTAAATTAGGTTAATTCAGTGTAATGAGCCGGTGTTCATCCTAGCCTAGAATAAAGTAGTGATTATGGCTGTACAAAACAAGGTTTTATACGCGTTCAGGGGGTGGATAGCGTTTGTAGCGTTCGTGGACTTGGGGACCGCTGGACGATCGTATATTGAGCGGAGATCGTTTCTCAGTCAAGAGGGAATAAATCATATCGTTGGTGAGTACTTTGTAAACCATTTAACTAATATCTTTCTTTCTACACTCTCTCCTACCTAAAACCCAAAGAGAGACAGATAACCAGTTTTAGTGCAGTTGTAGTCTACATAAACTTTTAGTAGCGATACAATACAGCCGCGGTTTCGTGACGCTCGTCCCTAAATAACTAAATCTCACTTCAAGTTATCACATAAAAAAGTATCAGGTCCCTTGAAGAACCAAACCCCTAAGTCTAGGTGCAATTATTCTTATAGCCCCGAAATGCAATTCACGAAATAATAAGTACATACTTTAAATTGAATTTGGGAAAGCATCTTCCCAGCAACCATATCACGTTTTGGACACTATAATTTTGTATGGGAAAAATATAAATGCTAGAGAAGTTGTCCCATTTGCAGGTACTTAATTCTTCATTGTGATGAGATGTAGAATGCTATAGAAGTCAGAGATAGAACTATATTCTGTCTCGCTCACTCCTTGCTATTTTTTCTATGGGTGCAAAAACACTAATATGACACTATCCAATCTGTGGAACTACCCACATTGACACAAAGAGTAGGGCTAATTATAACTGCAATGGAAATACAAATTGTGTAGAAGTTTCATCCAAAACAGCCGATCCAAGAACGAATTCAATAGTCATTCGCGTCACTAAGAGTTTTTCATTGAGGACTTCTATAGCATTTGCTGACCACGATAGTGTTAAAGGCATATATGAATTGTACATATTGTGTACATAACTAGTCCTGGAAAAAAAACTGTATTTAATTCAAAAACTAAGGGGTACAATTAAATTAATATTTGGGATTGCTGGAAAGCAGCTTCCCAGCAACACCATTTTAAATTTTGGTATTTTTTCATACACAATTAATTGATTTATTAGTAAATACCACAAAAATATGAACTTCATAAAATAATGAGTACTTAACCTCTCACCGATCCAATCCAATTTTAAGGCATCGCAATTTTAAAGCCCCGCCATGCCATTGCCACGCCATTCCTTGGTAATAAAATTGAAAACCTATAACGGGAAAATATCTTGCCGGCAAGACATGGGTCGGTGTGAGGTTAAGAATATCCAACAACCTCAAATTAAATCTTAAAGTATTTTATAAAATACAATTTGTTTTGTGATAAGAACTAATTAGATGCCCATTATGTACAATTAAATCATATATTCAAAAATACCCAAATTGAAAATGGGAAGATGATTTCCAATTTTCCAGCAACCCCAAATTTTAATTTATTTTATCTACACACATATCATAAGCCCTCTTTACTGCGTTCAAAAACCGCACGTTACGATCAGCATTATGTTAAACTACTTGGTAAAAACTCGTTTCGTATCTGGAAAACTACACATAATGGTCATTATGTGTAGTTTTTCTACATATAATGACATTCAAATTTCGAACGCCGACGCCCACCCGCGTGCCGTCCCTAGTTTGTCCGTGAAGTTGGTACTGACATTCAAATTTCGAACGCCGACACCCGCCTGCGTGAAGTTGGTACTAAAGAACAAGCTAAACAATTGCAGAACCACAATGCCGGTCAAACATGCGGTTCCTGAACACATCAAAGAGAGCTTATGATATGTGTGGAGATAAACTAGTGTATGTAACTGTACATAATTAGGCATTAAAACTCTCGAGTGATATTTTTATGAAACTCGCCTTCGGCTCGTTTCATAAACCCACTCTCGAGTTTTAATGCCCTCCATTATGCAGCAGTCACATAAACTACTATTATAGTCCTGAGTTCTTGAAATAAGTACACAATAATATTTCATCATTTTTAATTAATTTTAGAAGTCTTACATTTTTTTTTTGTTAGTACTAAGTAAGTACATTATTATCTACAATTCATATACGCATTAAAAGTACCAAAGTAGAAAATGCGGTTGCTGGGAAGATACAACATCCCCTAATGGTATCTTAAAGTACTCATTATAATGAAGTACTTTTTTTTGTGGTAAGTAGGTACTAATTATTAATATATTTTAATATTTATTTAATGCTTAGTTTTTATTTATTTATTAAGACAATAAAATCATGTAATAAAATAAAAATATTTTAATATTTATTTAATGCTTAGTTTTTATTTATTTATTAAGACAATAAAATCATGTCATAAAATAAAAAAAACGACCAAGTGCGGGCTGGACTCGCGCACCGAGGGTTCCGCACAAATCACAAATTTAGGGTTCCGTACCACAAATGGTTAAAAACGAACCCTTATAGGATTACTTGCGGGTCTTTCCGTCCGTCCGTCCGTCTGTCTGACACAGGCACTTTTCAGAGGAACTATAAGAGATAGACTCATTAAATATTCTGCATAAATACTTACTTATCCTGATAACCGCAACATAATTCAAGTCTAATATGAAAAAATATTGCCTACAAAAAAGTGGTGGAAAATAACAAAACGAAAAAAAATAAGAAGTTTTGATCAAAAAAGCGCCAAAAATATTACCATCCCCCCCTTATCTCCGAAACTACCGAGTCTACAATTATGAAAAAATACAGAATATAGAACTTAAGCCAAAGGTTACAGAGAACCGGAATTGTCAATGTTTTTTATTTATCTGTAAACCACATACAAGCTTATCAATGCGCCTGGTTACGTGCATGGAGTATGAAAGTAGATGCACCGATAACTTTGGAAACAACATTTTGCTATGTAAAATCCAAACTATTCACTCCACACCATCTCTACCATTGTACGGTAGTACGGAACCCTTCGTGCGCGAGTCCGACTCGCGCTTGACCGAGTTGTTTTATTTTGTGAAGGAGAAAAACAAATTGACAGTTTTCATTCCTTTTTTTTATTCGTGCTATAATACCTTGCTTCGTCCCAAATTTCATGATTCTAGAACAACGGAAAATGCCCTATAGGTTTCGATTTCCTTGTGAATATCAAGCAATTTCTGCAAATTGTGACTTAAATGGCTGTCTTTTGATTGCCTTGACCTACAAATTTGTTTTTTGATCCTATCATCACCATCAATCAGCCCACATTCACCCACTGCTGGGTATAGGCCACTTCTTTACCTCGCCATCCACCCCGGTCCTCAACCTCCCGCATCCATCTGGCTGGTGGTCTGCCGACTGGTCATCCTGCGGTTCTGGGTAGCCAGTCTGTAACCGCTGGTCCACTTTCCATCGTCATCTGTCCTTGCCAAGTGTCCTGCCCACCCCCACTTCAGTCTCGTGATTCGCTTGCCGACATCGACGATCTTAGTACGACGTCTTATTTCTGTATTGCGAATACGATATCGAAGTCGAATGCCTAGCATGGAACGCTCCATGGCTTAAAAGGGTTTCTTTTTTTTCCTTTTAAGGCACAGAACCCTAAAAATACCAATATTTTAAATTGGTTTGCTGGGAAGTAAGACATAACTATTTGAGTGTGCATAGACTATTATTTGTCATATTATACACGAAATAAATTTATATTTTCAGGTGACTTCACAATATCTCGAATGCTCGGCATGTATTCGGTGCTGAAGGCGCTGGCGTTAATACACTGCACCCTCTACATACACTACAGACCGTACGTAACATTAATGTAACACAAGAGTTGGCTCAGGTCAGGTCAAGCAGTACCTAATTCGATTCCCATTTTTAAAGTCAGGGGGCAACCATTACTGCAACAATAGATGTGCAAAGGAATTGGTGAAATAGGCGACCCGAATGGCCGCGTCGGCAGTGACCCTGCCTACGAAGCGAAGGGTCCCGGGTTCGAGTCCCGGTGGGGGCAACTATTTGTTTGATGAGAACGGATCTTTGTACCCCAGTCATGGTTGTTTATCTATCTAAGTATAATATTTATCTATATAAGTATGTGTATCGTTGTCTAGTACCCAAGATAAAGGGAGTCCTAGTTTGGGGCTAGATCAATGTGTGTAAATAGTGCCCAAGGTATTATTATTATTATTATTATTACCTATTATTTTTTAAATGGGGAACAGTTGCTCACGTTCGCATGAAATATTTGGGTCCCACAGTCCTGCACGGTCCCCCAGGTAGTGTTAGTAAGTAAGTAAGTAATGTTTATTTGCACGAATATAGGTGTACATCAGGTGTATAATAATGTAATTTAAAATATGGTTCGCTATACTCTGCCATGCAGCATGCAAATATTAGTTACACGCAAAAAACACAAATTTACATAGATTTACATCAGATGTCAATATTTACTAAACGCGCTAAGGTATTTTTGTTAAATTTATGTCCACAAAATATTATAATGTTACTTAAAACTAGTTATAATGTACATATTATGTCATATTGACGTGTCTTCAATGTAGTCCTGTATTTTATAGTAACATTTTTCGACTAAGAACTGTTTAAGTCTCGCTTTATATATGTGAATATGGTCAATATTCCTAATCGATTTGGGCAATCTATTATACACTTTTGGCGCCATACCATAAATGCCTTTCGAGAATAGAGCTGTGGAGCTAGGAGGAGCACTTAATTTGATGTCTCGTTTACTATACATTGTCTTAAACAAATTCCACTTTACTTTTACAAATACAGCAGTTTCGTAAATGTAGAGAGATGGCAATGTTAAAATTCCTAATGATCTGAAGTGGGGCATACAGCTATCCATTGGTTTTAACTTACAGATTGCCCTTATACATCGTTTTTGGGCTATAAACGCCTTATCTTTGTCCGTTGAGTTTCCCCAAAATATAATGCCATACCTTAGTGTTGAGGCGACAAAAGCATGATAGACAGTCAGCAGAGCAGATTGACCGGTAACTTTGCTAAGCATATATAAAGCACAAGAGAGCTGACTTAATTTTTTGCACAAATGTTCTATTTGCGGTTTCCACGTCAAATGTGAGTCGATGTTTAGTCCTAAGAATTTTGTTACTTTTATTTCGTCAATTTTTTTGTTTTTATATTGAATGTCAAGTTTATTAGATTGTATGTGGTTATAATTATTTGTGAATGTCATATAATTTGTTTTCTCAATATTAATTAACAGATTATTACATTCCAGCCAGTCGACTATATTTTTAAGCGAGTCATTAATTTCTAATTCGTATGTATTTGGATCTCGGCACTCCGCAACCATGGTACTATCATCTGCGAATAGAACCATTGAATGTGTAACTGATTTAGGGAGATCATTAATGTAAACGAGGAATAGTAATGGTCCTAAAACGCTACCTTGTGGTACGCCATATTGAACAGTTCTCGGATGTGATAGATGATGAATTTCCGTTTTAGTTCTATCGCAAATTCTAGAAATCTGTGTAAGCTGTTGTCTATTGGTTAGATAGCTTTTAATAAGTTCAGCCACATTCCCTCGGACACCATACACCTCAAGTTTTTTTATCAGCGTTGTATGGTCGACGAAGTCAAATGCCTTCGTCATATCCATGTACAAAGCTGAAACAGGAATCCTTTTATCCAAGCAAGTCACTACCTGACTTAAGAAATCGTAAATGGCTAAGTCAATTGTTTTACTTTTTCTGAATCCCTTTTGCTCTTCTGCAAATAATTTTTTTTTCTCAAAATATTGATAAATGCTATTATAGATTACTTTTTCAAAGACTTTCGATAATATGGGGATTAGTGCAACAGGTCTATAGAAACTCATATTTTCACGGTCCTGTTTCTTGAAGAGCGGTCTAATTATTGAGGTTTTTAATTTCTCTGGATATACGCCTTGCTCTATCGATAGGTTAATTATACAGCTCAATATAGGCGCTATTAAATCTGCCACATATTTTATAACTTTAGTGCATATGTTGTCATATCCAGTACTGTTTCTATTTTTAAGATTTTTAATTATTTGATATACCTCGAGTGGAGAAGTTGGCTTTAAAAATAATGAGTTAGGATTAAATGGTATTTTCATTGGGGTATTTGTAACGTTCTGTTGACTTCGCTTTGATATCTGATCAATGTAATATTCATTAAATGACTCTGCAATTTCACGTGGATGAGTAATAAGTTCATTGTTATGTCTAATTTGTTTAATGTAATCCTTCGGCTTAGTCTTATTGTTGTTGTAGTTGTTTATTATTTTCCACGTAGTTTTCGATTTGTTATTTGATGTTTTAATTAAGTATTCATTCTGGGACTTCTGTGTCAATTTAATAATTTTTTTGAGTCTTTTTGAATAATTTATAAAGGTTTGTTTGTTTTGTTGGTTTGGGGCTCTCCTTGATTGCCATAACAACTCTCTTTTCCTTTTTGTACAAAGTTTGATACCTTTTGATATCCATTGTGGTCGTCTATTTCTTGAGATCTTTACTTTGATGATGGGAAAACATAGGTCATATAAAAGTTTAAAAGTACTATGGAACTCACTGAAAGCTGCATCAGCGTCTTTATTATTGTATACCTCGCTGAAATTGAGACTTGCAATATGATCTTTAAACTTTTTCAAATACTCTGCACTATAGTCATGCCTTAGTATTGACCAATTTTGGAGGACATTATTATATTTTACTGGACATTTTAGTATCTGACCAGTGTGGTCTGATAGTGCAAATTCTACTATTTCGGCTCTACATCCTCTGATGTTATGTATAAAATTGTCCAAACATGTCCCACTACTTAATCTCGTTGGTTCATTAAAAATTAATTTTAGATTGTAAGTTAATAATAGTTCTTCGAAATAAACCGCAGATCTATTCTTTTTGAGTCTATCTATATTAAAATCACCACACAATATAATTTTTATTTTACCCTTGCAAAGTCTATGTAATAGTTTGTCTATGTTGTTAAAGAATACGTCGTAAGTCTTTGAGTCATATTTTGCTTTTCTATAAATACATATTAAATTGATATTATACTGCGGAATTGTGATGCCACAGCATTCTATAAAATTAGGGATATTGTATTGTGATATATCTATTACATTATAATCAAGTCCGTTATTTACTAGTATGGCAGTACCTCCACTTCGCGTGTTTCTGGCAGAGTAAGTAGCCAGTGTATAGTTTTTGACATTAAGCGAATAAATATCAGTTTCAATCATGTTATGTTCTGTGATTCCTACTATATCTACAATTACTCCATTTGTTCGAAGCTCATCTAGATGTATTGTTAACAGGTCAGACTTATTTACTAGGCCATCGATATTTTGATGAAATATATTTACATGGTTATTCACGAAAAAACGTTACGTCATTAGCATTGTCATTATTCCTATAGTCATTATTATCAACATTGTTATCATTATTACTATCATTATCATTGTCAATCAAATTATTATTATTTGTATTTCCAATATTCCCCGTTATAGCACAATCATTTTTGTAATTAATTTCGAGATCCTCTGTCTGTGTCTCTACATTAATCAACATAGGCAAATCAATTGGTAGACCAGTTTGAGTTTGTCTGGAAATCTTACATTGCGTCAGATCCTTTTGTGGAGGATTGATTCTAATAATTTCTTCAAAAAGCTGTTGACATGCATACTGTCTGTTGAGCCTATATTTTCCGAAATATTTTTTATCATCTTTTTTATTTATACCTAAGAGAGTGGTGTGTGTAAAACGGGAACATATATGCCTGAAAGTACAATTGATCATTTCTTCATTTAAATGCTTACTGTTAACCGTTTTACATATTATTATTTTACATTGTAACATAATACTAAGATTATAATACAGTAACGACTTCATTCTGAGTGGATCTTTATCGTTTGAACCTCCTAAAACGATAACGATATCATTACGACCATAATTGTTGCACAGCGAAAGACATGATTTCATAACTTGGTCCATGGTAGCATTGGGCCTCAGAATTGACTCCACAATATATCCACTTCCCAAAGATTCTTGTAGGATACTGCGCATTCCTTTACCCTGTTCATCGGCTAAGATCATCACTCGTCGCTTTGGTTGTGATTGGTGCTGAGGTTTTGTCTTATTCGTGGTATTTTTTGTCTCTTGAGTAAGCACTGATGCCATAGCTTCGTTGGCCTTAAACGTTGATCTTATGGTTTTAGGTAACAACTCTTTCTGTATAGTCGTTACATGGTCATTCAGCTCTATGGGGCATAGCTTAATAGGTGTAATTTTTTCGACGACTCTATTTGTAAATTCAGTTGGTGTTCTACGGGGAAATCCACCCTGTACAGTATTAGGTGTGATTCTACGGTATTGTGGGGAGAAGAAACCCGGCGCTGCAGTGCTTCTAAATGGCACAGATTGATGAAGGCCCACTGATTTACAGAACTCTAGTTTTTTATTTGTGGTTTCTAAAGTGTGTTTCAGGTTCATAATTTCAATACTCAGGTTATCAATTTCGCTGTTGGCCATCTTAAGTTCTGATCGCAGTTTCACATTATCCTCTCGCAGTTCGTTACACTCTTCGCTGTTTTCCGTGGCACTCGGTAGGCTTTGATGTGAGATATTCAGTAGCACCGACTCATTCTGCTGATAATCACAGCTGGTTATAAGACGTCGCGGCGCTCTCATTGTAATATTTTCCCATTGCCCTGTTTGTTTGTTTGTTTGTGGAGTGTGAGTGTGAGGGCTGTCGCATTTGTTGTTGGGTGAAATACGTGGCTGGTATTGTAGATGTGATATTTTATTCAGAGCTTCCTGGCAAACACTGCATTTATAGTCATTTTGAAGTTTTGATAGATTTCCCATATAATATGCCGTTGTTATATTAAGACAATTATGATGAAATTGGCATTGGCAAATGGAGCATGTTAATTTTTCTGGGCCGGGAATTATTCCGTTGCATATTTTGCACTTCATCTTGTTAGATATACAAATGGTGACCTCTGGTGGCGAAATATTGCGACTCTCTCTTCTCTAGTATGGTCTTGTCTAGACTCTGGTTATTAATCCACTGAGTTATCTGTTTTTTTTTTGGAAGTTGCTTGATTTATTGCACAGATGTCACTATATGATTCGTCAGCGGTGAAATAAAGTTGAAAAAAAGTTGAAAAAAGTTCGCTGCGGCTGGGGATCGAACCATCGATCGAAGGACCGCCAGGTGCGGTTAAAAGTTCTTAACCCGTTCGGCTATCGAGTGTTGATACTGATACGTCGAAAATCATCTATGTATCTTATGAGATGATGAAATGCGTGCTTTGTGAGTTATTTCGTTGGTGGACTTTGCACTGACACTCACTTGTTTACACAAAGGAATGCAATTATTTTATTGTTCACAGTTATTATTCACTACGTTTGTCATAAATTGTTGTTGTTATGTAGTAGCACTTTGTATTAGACCACTTTACTGTTTAATTCTGTTTATTGATGTTGTCATTGTTGTTGTTTACACTTTGTGTCCTTTATCACTTTATTCACTTGTTTAGTCTTGATTTATACATTTGATTTAATAGTATCTATATACACAGTTTATAAATTCACATTTATTTCAGTAAGATTAGGCTTAGTTGTATTTTTAATTATTTTTCAACACAGAGATACATTTTTTGGAGTGTATACGTAGCAGCGCCATCTTTGAGACTTACACAAATCAACACTAAAAATTAAGAAATTGATCGGAAAATTGATTTGAACTGTATCTTACATGAATCTTCCGACTCTTACATGAATCTTCCGTCTCTT
This sequence comes from Argyresthia goedartella, assembly GCA_949825045.1. NCBI lineage: Eukaryota > Metazoa > Arthropoda > Insecta > Lepidoptera > Argyresthiidae > Argyresthia > Argyresthia goedartella. Next base: position 26,071,169 of record OX463832.1, read on the forward strand.
TGCAGCGTGGTGTCGATGGGCTACTGGTCGTTGACCCTCACGATCCTGCTGTACTTCACCGAGGCATTCTACTATCATTCAACGAGCCTCAACTTCTATGTTGTGTTCCCCTGTATACTAAACGGTGAGTATGTGCCTTTTGAACACGTTTTTTAGGGTTCCGTAGAGAAACAAGGAACCCTTATAGTTTCGTCAAGTCTACCTGTCCGTCCGTACGTCACAGCAACTTTATGCAAAAAGAACGTGACATTCGGACGGACAGACAAACTTGACGAAACTATAAGGGTTCGTTGTTTCTCTACGGAACCCTAAAAAGCATATTAAAATCCGTCCAGCCGTTTCACCACTTTTCTTTAGCTGACAACTTTCGAACTACTGAACCGATTTCAACAAAACGTAAGAACCGTCGCAGGGAAGTCTAGTACCATTGACAGAAAACCGCACCCAAATCCGTCCACCCTCTACATACATTTAGGACACCCCTCTTTTGGTCGTCGTGAATTAAAAACCCCCCCATCTAAACCACTTTTGACTCAGTTCACCCCTCTTCCAGTGATCACGCTCCTCGGTCTAATCTACCTGCCCTCGAAGCTCAGGCTCTGGGGTTCGACTCCCGGGGTGCCCGCCACCGACCGAGACACCGACGACGAAAACGCTCAGATCCTCCGGCAAATGACCAGTTTCAGGAGACGGCGGCAAGCGAAGAACAAACATGTCTGATTGTGTTGTCACCACGGGACTGAGAGGGAAGATTACAAGATTTTGTTTTGTGTAGGGTACAGTGTGTTTGTAACACAAAGAGTTCCATTCATCTGAGGTTTGAAACTTGATAAAGAGTTTCATTCATTGCGGTTCTTTGTATATCTGGACATTGAGGGCCTTACCGCAAAAAAATAAACTACTGTTCAACACCTGTTTAAAAACAAAAACGTATGGGATTTGACGTTTGTTTTGAGGTTGAACGCTGTTTAATATTTTTTGTGGTGACAATTTCTCTGAATAACGAAGCTCTGCATAAATTTGCTTTGCGCTCTGTGATTCATTTGTAAGGGGAAATATTAAATTGCACATCAATGATACTGATTTGTACAGCAAATATACTTATTTTTACAGCAAATATCAGGGCAAAATTCTGCGGTAGCTGAGGTGAAGGGTAAAGTGGGTGAGCGAAGCGAAGCCCCCTTTATCCTTCGTGTTAGGTTGAACTTGTAAGAACAACAAAAAATACTTAAAACATAAAAAGCGTTTTTGATAATCCTTTTTTGCTGTGAATATCAGTATTTTTAATGTGCGATTAAATAATAGCCATTTGTAAGTAACGTCAGACAAAACTCTTTGGTTGCTTACTCTGTTTTCATTATCTTCAAACTTTTAGCGACATCTGAGTGGAATTGATTTGACAGTTCGCTTCCCCATCGGGCACTGATTGGGAGTTTTTACAGTAGCCACAGTAGCGTGGTGGTGGTTTACATTGTAAGCACGCAAATAGCCCGCATTCTCCCGCGTTCATTATAAACCGGCGAAAGCGCGCTTACGTCATCTATCTGTCAACTGTCATATGTCATGTCACCCTCCAACGAAAGAAATTGTTTATCCTCTACTTTACAGTACTTTACCACCTCTCGCGCTACGTTAAAATTAAATTAAAGCAATAGATATTTCAAGAATAATTCTTAATTCAATCCAAACTTCACAACAGATACCAAATGTCAATTTGACGTTTCCACACACACTGCACTACCTCTTTTTCGTGAGCGCTGTGCGCGCGCTATTGTGACGTCACTCATGAGGTCACAACGTTCACTCTGATGAATTGTATGCGCATTATGAACCGACCTATAGCGCGCTCACAACGCAAATAGCGCTCGTAAGCGCATCGTAAACCGCACCGTAAGAGCTCAATCACACGGACACACATTGACGATTCGCCAGAATTGACGATACATAGTGACGGATAGACGTTCATATTGCATATAGAAAAGTGTTTTTTTACGAATCATCCAAATTTCCGTATAGATGATGTCTACGGACGACTCGAATGGCCGAGTCGGTGACCCTGCCTACGAAGCCAAGGGTCCTGTTCGAGTCCCGGTGGCAAATATTTGTTTGATGAGAACGGATGTTTGTACCCTAGTCATGGTTGTTTATCTATCTAAGTATGACATTTATCTATTTAAGTATGTGTACCGTTGTCTAGTACCCAAGATACAGGGAATCCTAGTTTGGGGCTAGATCAATGTGTGTATATAGTCTCCAAGGTATCATTATTATTACTTGTTTGACGATTCGTGATTTTTAAAAGGCGATTCGTGATAACGATGCCGTCGTTTCTGAGCCTCCGCTGTCCGTCTGTCCGTCCGAACGGCCAGACGTCCGTCAGCGGACTGAATCTCATGAACCGTAGTAGGGAGAGAGAATTGTATTTCTGTTGCCGCGACGGTACGCTAATGAATTTAACGACATTTTATAAATTAAAAGTAGTCCCCATACAAAAGACACCAGCCGCGATATTACAAACCATTACATGATTCAAATATGATCGTAGATTTCGAGGCCTATCTCATGGTTGTGGCGGCTTAGTTGGTTTATTATCGGTTGCGCAATCTCTAAGTTCTGGGTTCGAATCCACGTTCGAACATAATATTATTCGATGACGACGACCTCTGGCGCAGCGGTTGTGGCTCTGCCTACCATGCCAGAGGTCCCGGGTTCGATCCCCGGCTGGGGGTAATGAAAAAAAAAGCACAGGTCCTGGATATTTTCTGGTTTCCCACAACACAGGGTATCCTAGTGTGGGGCCAAAAGTAATGTATGTGTCTGTATGTAAATGTTTTCTTTTTCTTTTTGTTTTATAATTTTTAGTGCTTAAATTATCCTGTACGATGGTACGGAACCCTACCTGTGCGAATCCGACGCGAACTTGACCGATCTTTCACGATTCGTGATTCGTCTCGGACTTTAAAAACCATTGCTTCCCACAAAAAAGCGAATTGTCCTCGTTTGAAAGAGCCGTGTGACGTGGCGTGGGAAAGAAAGAGACAACGCTATTTATAGGGCATTGCTGTGTCCCTTACTTTCCCACGATACCACGGTCACGACTAGATTATTTACCAAGGATACCCGTTTTAAAAAACCACATAGATTAGATATTCTGCTAAAATATTATTATTCCTAATCAAATCGAGCACAATTTTCCTCACGTAATCCTTATAAATTAGAATGCACCCCTAATTATAATTGTAACCACTTAATGTCCCCACTGAGGGGCACGGGCATTTACCCGGCTACGAGTAAGATTGAGCCATACTCCACCACGCTGGCTCAGTGCGGGTTGATGGAGGAGTTTTGCGACTACTTCTACCGAATAGCGATAGTAGCCGGGACCTACAGCTTAACGTGTCATCCGAAACACGGAACGTATGGTAATTACTTATCTCATTAGTACAAGGTCTGTACAGGATTCGACACGCGAATCTCCCGCGTCAGAAGCGAGCGTGAAACCCACTAGACCACAGAGCTCATTAACTAATAATATGTAGGATTATTTAGCAACGTGTGCCTGTATTTAAATGTTTTTTACGCTAGTGACATTCATCACATGATGTATCAAACATGTCATATTTTAGGAAGTTATAAATGGGAAATATTAATGTGCATATCAAAAATACTGATTTGCACAGCAATCAATCCGGGAGTTAGGGAGAAATCAGTCTTCCAACCGCGAGTTTTGTTTGCTGACTGGCAGCGCCGCAAGCGCCGGTCGCAGTGGATTGAACAATATTTTGGATTAGCCAGAAAGTTTCCACTCATCGTGTATTGAAGGGCTCGGAGCACTTTGGGATGTTTAGTCGGTGTTGATAGTGGCGTGAGATTGTATGTTTCGCGAAGCCCCCTTTATCCTTCATGTTAGGTTCAACATGTAAGAACAACAACAAATACTTATAACATAAACTTAAGTACTCATTAAATATTTAAAACATAAAAAGTGTTTTTGCTGATCCTTTTTTGCTGCGCAAATCAGTATTTTTGATGTGCGATTAAATACTCGCTATTATAAAATAACGTTTACAAAGTTGTTCAGAATTATGTCCCTAACAAAACCCTTAAAATATGGCTTCACTGATATGTTACACTGTGTATAATTTTAGGACAATCCTAGATGATTAAGGCGTCCAAGGTAGAGCAGCTAAGCAGCTACTTATTTAAAACTAAGTATTAAGGAGCGTGTATAAAAACTCTGTATTGCAATAATAGCATCTCGATCGTTTGATTGAATCAAAAATCAATTATTTGTAATTAACATCTACATTTTAACAATATATTTGACAGGTTTGAAATTCTCAAGACGTCAAAAATAATTGGCAAACTAAACGCGTATTACGGTATTTGACAGCTAGTCAAAATATATACTTTTTAAGAACTGTCAAAAGATAATTTTGTTCTCGAGTTCTATGAAATACTAGCATGTGACGTCATAGACAAATGCTGTCTTTTTAATAAAATACAACTGCTAGAAACTTACAATTCTGATATTGTCAAACGTTTTTGATGAAATAGCTTCAGCTTGAGACACGTTTCCCGATTAATTGGACTTCCTTGTCAAATACCGTATTTGATCTCCGAAAGCTGTGGATAGCCATAAATTACATTTCTAAACTAGATTTTTCGAAATAGAAAGAAATGAGATCTGATGAAAAATCAACTGAGATGTAATTTATTAGAGATCCGAAATGATATTAATTTAGTAAGTCTAGTTTTGCGATATTAGCCTAATCGGTAATAGAGTGAGTTTGCCTGAATGTACTCATTTGTAATTAATAACTTATCAGTACATACACTGCACGTAAAGCCACTCTTTATGGCAACGCCTTTATCGCCCTATCTGTATTTGTTCGTAATAGAGCGTATTTCGCACTGGTACTTTTTACTTTACAAACAATTTTTTTCAGTCTCCGCTAAGTGTTTTGAAGCCTACAATCGGCTCGTTTTCATGATATTATCACCTCGACAGTTTTAATGCCTAAATAATTAGGCATATAACAGTTACATACACTAGTTTATCTGCACACACATATCATAAGCTCTCTTTGATGTGTTCAGGATCATTGCTCTGCACTTGTTTAGCTTGTTCAGTAGTACCAACTTCACAGACAAACTAGGGGCGGTACGCAGGCGGGGATCGGCGTTCGAAGTTTAAATGTCATAATATGTCGAAATATTGATACATTACATTATAGCCATAATGTATCAATTTTCAGATAAGAAATGAGATTTTATCAAATAGTATAACATTATGCTGGTCATAACGTTATACGTTTAATTTATTTTTTGTTTGTGTCATTATTTCAATTAATTTTTCATTTTACCGTGTTTAATTATGGATGTATATCTGAAATAAATAAATATTATTATTATTACAACGTGCGGTTTTTGGACGCAGTAAAGAGGGTTTATGATACGTGTAAACATAAACTATTTTAGGTTACGTAGTTACATATAATGATAATTCAATCAAATTTTAATCATTATTTCATCAAATTATATATTTTTTACTACATAGTAAACTTTATTTGCGAATTCAAAATAATATTTTATAGGCTGTTAAGCCTCTTTTCCAGTGTCATTTACCTGATAGCGTGGCGTGCGGAAAAAACAAAACCAGCGCGCTATTTTCCAAGAATATTTGTTCAGATTTCCTGGTGTGGTTTTATTATTACTAAAAGTTTTTTTCTCTCTCGCAAGTGTGTTGAAAAACGTCGTATGAAACACGTGTGCATTGGTCATTTGACACTCGGCTTACTTGTTGCGCTCGCCGACGACTCGCGCGATTAATACCGCCTCGTGTGCAATGAACAACTTTGCACACTGGTATCATAACGTACTATTCTAGTTTTAGAGAACGGACCATACGACAAACTAGTGCCATATCATAATATTATTGTTGAATTTTTCAATAAAATATTCAATTTAATCAATAAAATATAGTTTTATTTCCCACACCAGACACAATGTAGTGATGTCAACTAAGGCCCCTATTACACTATCATGTATTCGATCCTACAGTTATTTCTCTCCACCTATAATGAGTAGGAAAGATCATGAAAACATTCATTCATATGATCATAGATTATGTTGTAATAGCGGCCTTAAAAGACTTTCCTAACAGCTCAATTATATATCAAAGCAGCTCGCTAGATGGTGTTGTAGAGTTTGTGTCATTCTACCACAGAGTATGGTATTATTGTGGTTTATGAATCAGTGGCAGTGGTCCGAATTGTGTAAGACCCCAAGCTGGCGATTACACATTTTCATCATTTGGTATCGCAGGGTCAAGTCTCAAATTCTTTCAGGCCCTCCAGCGAGCTAATTGGAAGCTTGTTTTTTTTTAAATCAAATGTCAGAACACTCAGTTTTTTCTTTAAAATACAAATATGTTAAATATCTGAGGCGCTGACGCACATATTATACACTCAATAATTATACTTTAAGGACGGTGTTAAAATTGTAAGGAATGTTTAATTTTACAAAAAGTATTAGTAAAGTACGATTATTTTAACTTTCCGTTCGACCCTTGTCGGCGTTTTTTTTTTTTTTTTATCATCGTAAATAAATTAACTGTTTTCAGATTGTTCCCTTAAATACTCTTCATGTTACAGCTCTGTACCAAATTTCAAGTTTCAAATACATCTTGATCACTTTCAGCGACTAAACCGTGAAGTGTCGAGCGGACAAGTTAAAGTATTCTTACTGTACCATCATCAGCAGTTGTGGAAGACCACAGTAAAGGTTCTTTTCCCATGCAGCCCAACACTTAAAAGTCATAAAACAAATGGTTTTTGAAATTCGACAAAAAGTTTAACAAAACCAAGGGTTTACCGCCACATGCTAGCTGCAAGGGATGTTTTTTAAATGGATCTCCACAGCTGCCACTGATAGTACATGTTTAAAAAATATATTTATTTAAATGAACCTAAAACTAACAGCAAAACCGCAAAAGAAATAACTGAAGTGCATAAGAAAAGGATAAATAACAGGGTTTTTTATGCTCGCAACATATAGACTTCACGATACACCGGCGCCCCTAGGCGTTTTTTTTTATATCTCCATCTCGCCATAAGTAATGATTTCGAACCTTATGCCTTGGTAATCGAGTCCAACACCAATGAATGATTTTTTTTGGCAGATAAAGGGTACGGTGTAGCGTGAGGAGCAGCAGCCCTAATGGCGTCTTCAGCGATCAGTAGTAGTCCGGCACCGGCGCGCACGCAATCTTCACGAAGTCTTCATACCTCACCGTGCCGCTGTTGGAGACGTTAGCCTCACGGAATATGTTGTCCACCTGGCCCACGAAAATGAGACATTATTAATACAGCAAGTTAATAGTAGTTTATGTGGCTGATACATAATGGAGGGCATTAAAACTCGATGCGAGTTTCATAATATCACTCGAGAGTTTTAATGCCTAATTAGGTACAGTTACATATACACTAGTTTATCTACACACATATCATAAGCTCTCTTTGATGTGTTCAGGAACCGCATGTTCGACCGGCATGGTGGCATTGATAATTACTCTGCAGTTGTTTAGCTTGTTCAGTAGTACCAACTTCACAGACAAACTAGGGGTGGCACGCAGGCGGGCGGCGGCGTTCGAAATTTGAATGTCATAATTTGTCGAAAATTGTTAATAATCTATCAATATAAAGATAAGAAATGAGTTTTACCAAGTAGTATAACATTGTGCTGGTCGTAACGTGCGGTTTTTGGACGCAATAAAGAGGGTTTATGATACGTGTGTAGATAAAAACTTAAAAAAAACGGTCGGGATGCGAATAAAGTCTATGCACATGAAAAGTCCTCATCAAAACTTTTACTGCACGGAACCAGAAACCAAAACATCATCTGTATATTTTGTTTTGTTTTTGTTGACTTCACAAAACCTCTACGGCCTTACTAATAAAAGAAGTTATTCACGGTTTAACTTATACAGTGTTTTGTCTTGCTTTGACATTTGACATTTACTCGATGTATGATAAGGACAAAACACTGTATAAGTTAAACCGTGAATAACTTCTTTTATTAGTAAGGCCGCTAAAGTATAAACTACCAATCTAAACAAGAGTCATCAAAATCGATGTTCGACACATGAAATTTTCACAGATGATGTATTTCTATTGTCGCTATAACAACAAATACTTAAAAACAGAATAAAATAACTATTGAAGGGGGCTCCCATACAACAATTCTTTCAATACCAGTCATCCACCTGCTGAGGGGCACAGGATTTACACTCACCTCCCTGGCGGAGAGCCCCTCGCCCCAGCTCTGCAGCAGCTGCCGCAGCTGCCTCGCCGGTAGGGCGCCGCAGCGGGAGCTGTCGCCCGCCTTGAACGCGGACACCACCTGCCGGGGGCACAGGTCTTGACTTTAGAGTTGTAAATTAACCGTTAAACCCAAAAGTGCACGGTTAAATGTACGCCACTGTGCCTGCTGTGCAGTTAAATTGGTTAGATATTTATATATGTATTACATGCCGACACTACTGCAGATATAAAAATACGTGACATCACGTTCAAAACCAATGGCGCATATATGAAAAAGCATTTTGTATATTATTTAGAACACACACATAATAATGAAATATTATAATTAAGTTTATCTTTAAAGTTTACCTTTCTAAAATATTAAATAGAGAACATTTCTTTGAAAGATAGTTATAAGTGGCATGAAATATTTTACTACTCTAAATGTCATTTCCAAGGCTCCATAAATAGGTAATATTTACAAAACAAATAATAGGTACTGTTTTTGTGAATTATATAATTTCTAATAATAGTGATTTTTCTCTAAAATTTATAGTTTTACCATATATAAATGCATTTTCATACATTTGACCCAGTACTTAGCAATAATTTCCAAACCGCGGAACCCTTTTACAATCTACGAGGAACTTACATTGCAAACCCCCCACCAAAAACGGGTTTACCTGCACATGTGCGGTTAACATTTAACCAATCGGTAAAATACAGGCCTTACATCTCTACTTCAGTTACACTCAATTCGAGGCTTTACAATATAACGCCATGCCTTTGGGCCTCTCGGGATTTACTATGCGATTGTCCCCGCACGCGGTTGCTCTCAGTATGGCGCCCCGCGTCCCGCATGACATTAGGCGCACTAACGGTAGTGCGCAACTGCGCCTGCGCCACATACCGCCACACTCAGAGTCATTTAATAAAAGCATAATCTGATTCCAAATTTGAATCTACATACAAAATCGTTCACTAAGTAATGCCACATGAGTAAAGAAGCGGAACAGAGACAAACCTTTGAAGGAGCGTGCAAAATTCTTGCCTGCAGGGATTCCAAAAGAGAATAAAATAATGCTTATATGATCCTGCAGCTCTGGCTACCCCTTTATGGGTATAAAGCCATGAATATATGCATATGCAAATGAATATTCGGAAACCAAACAGCAAAATATTTGTAGATTCACCCAATTAGTTATGTAATAAAATACTTATAACAATAACCTACCTAACTAAATAACACGGTTTGTGCGATACAGAGATGAATTGATCGATGAGGAGTTAATTATTAATACCGGGTCTGACAGTGAACCAGATACTACAAAACACAGCACTAACTCCGAAACCGAACAACAAATGAATGGAGTTGATGTTTGAATTTGAATAATAAAATTAAACATTGTATAATAGCGTAAACAAGGATACACATACAAACCCTTATGGTTGCCGTGGTTCCATGAAGGTGCTACAGTTATATATCCTGATTTATGCATAGAATAGATAGTTGTTTGGTCTCAGCCTACCCCTCTTCCGGGAAATAGGCGTGAGCATATGTATGTATGTATAGTCCCTATTATATATATAGCTTTTCCGTGGTTGCGCTCACCACCAGCAGAAATACTGCTTACAAATAAATCATCGGAACTACTTGGAGATAATTTAAAAAAATCTGCTAACCTCACTTAGAGGCACTGACGACACACGCCTTACGTTACGCGCATTATCATTCTGTGGGGGCATATATTGAGTAACGTCGGAACAATGAGGAAGATAACGCAATTTTTTTATAGTAGAGGACAAAAATCTAAGACAATTCATTTTTGTGTGAATCTCTTTGCATAAACATGCTTTACTTACTTACTCTGTGATTAATTTGTAACCTCAGATGAATGAAACTCTTTGCTCAGTTGCTCTGTGTATATAGTTTTCTTCCCCATCGTGCCTCTGCCACCCCGTACATATGTTTGTATGTTTGTTTGTCATAATGATAAACAAATCATACAAGTTCTGAAAGATGCAGATCTAGTATTACCTCAGTAGGCAGGTTTTCGGCGCGCGAATGTATGTGCATCACCTCCAGGAAGTCGGCAAACGACATCTTACCGCCCTTGCCCTTCAGATAACCTGTAATAGTGTTTTAATTTATGGCTTAAAGGGGTATTTACTGGCTTTTTGAAGGACCCTTTTGGAAGAGAGAGGCCAATGTAAGGGCGAAAGCGCAAACCCGGTCCGGTCTTCCTTTTTAGGGTTCCGTACCCGAAGGGTTCTAAACGGGACCCTATTACTAAGACTTCGCTGTACGTCCGTCCGTCCGTCCGTCCGTCTGTCACCAGGCTGTATCTCAAGAACCTAGCTAGCTAGAGAGTTGAAATTTTCACAGATTATGTATTTCTGTTGCCGCTATAACAACAAATACTAAAAAACAGGATAAAAGAAATATTTAAGGGGGCTCCCATACAACAATTCTTTCAATACCACATACAAACTTATGGATGCACCTGGTAACGTACATGGAGTGTGAAAGTAACCGCACCAATAACTTCGTAAACAATATTTTGCTGTGTAAAATCCAAACTATTCACTCCACACCATCGCTTCCATTGAAGGGTGGTACGGAACCCTTCGTGCGCGATTTAGACTCGCACTTGACCGGTTTTTTATTTACTTTATTGTTGACTGTAGTTATTACCAGAGTCATAGCAATGCCTATTTTTTGTCGTTTCGAAAGTTGAGGTGGCATGGCGTGGCGTCCGATCGCTTTAAAGTTCACTCTATGCTATGACTGAGGTAGGCGCCTAATTAGGTCAAACAAGCATCCCTTACGAGGGTAAAAGTCTCCTTCCAAAAGGACTGTATAATAGGGGTTAGAGAAATACCTATTAAAGGCATACTTTCTACAAGTCAAGGAACAACTTTTTCTTTAAGGCAGTCAGTTAGGAGAAACGGTTTTACTCTACAGAATAGGTTGATGGCGAGAAATCATGAAATTCCCTTATTTACTAACACAAGTCTATTGAAACTTTACCTACCTATTCAATACTTGATTAAACACTGCGCACTCTCATAATAATTCAAGCTGCCATATTTATTCCGAATTAAAGTGAAAATAACACGGAAATAAAATCGGATGATAAAGGTTATTTGGCTAAAACTGTAAAGGTATTGCTGATAGCTGATTCTAGTAAGCAAATATGGTTCTACTTTTGGCTATTGCAGAGTGTAAGCCTGGGCGTACGCCGGGGTGCAGGCGACGAGGAAAAGATTGCGCGGGCAAAATCTTTTTAATGACGCGCGAGGTTGACGTGGCTTTCTTCTGATCTGCGACGTCTGCTTCCCAGTATACGCCCAGGCTTACAGCAATTTGGTATTTACCAGCAAGTTCCTGAATGGTGGGGCTCATGCCGAGAGAGCGCATCACCACTGTCAGTTCATCGAGAGAGGTAATCTGCCCCGACCGAGCGAAGAGGTAGAAGCACTCACGGAACTCTGCAAATTGTACACGTAGAAGGCAGAGTACAAATACCACCGCTTAACGGTATTCAAGTTTCTTGCATCATGGGGATTAGGTATAAATCTTTTATTTTCCTGTCAGGTGTGTTAACATAGCAAAATGTTGTATACAAGTTATTTAACCATAAATTGCTCCAAATTTTTCCTGCAATTTAAGTAAAACTTATTTTACATATTTTTTTCAACTTTTTTGGGTCAGAAGTATTGGAGATTTAATTTAAGAGTTACCTTATTTTATTTTTCCATGATCCCATTATCAGGTTCTGAGCGACGTTGATAAATTGGTAAGAAACTCTTCTGGTACATCACCATTACTTCCATTTCACCATTATGCATTATAACATTATAGAATACATTACTGACCAACCTTAATGAAGTTACCATATCACAACCCGTAGGCTACCTTGTATTGAGCAGTTCCAGTGGTTCCACTTCACAAAATGATGCCTCCCGATAGTAAATGCACGAGTTACTATTAAAACTACTAAATCACCAAAGGTCTGCCTATAATATTTGAAGTTCCCATGAATTCTCCAGGATGCCATCATGAGATCCTGCCCTGGCGAAAATGGGACCAATCCAACCAGCCAAGGAAGGTAAACCGTCTCAAACAAAAAAAATATATATATAATTTTACACCTCCTCCCTTTGTGAAGGAAAGGTAGGAAATTTCCTGTGTTGCTTGCAAGGTCTACAGCTCCAAGCCACTATTTTTTATTTGGGATCTGAGTCCACAGCACAGATACAGTATACATGACTTAAAAATATTATGGAACATGTTACGATGTCACCATCTACAATGAATCACCGACCAGATGGATCACCTCATACGAGATTGCGAAAGACATGGAACCTTCTAGAACATCGATTCCGAATTTCATGAGAAATCTGACAGTGCATTTCATTTCCATCGTGGGACCGCCACCAGTTTTCCCAGTGCCTTTTTGCTAGAATCGCTCTTGCGAGAGGACGTTTAGTATAATTGCGGGATCAATCGCGATCACCCCTAATTTTAAGTGAATAGACTAAGAACATTTGTAACTTTCTACATTAAAGTTGTGAATGGACATATCTCGTCTTTTTTAAAATCCCCTCTGACGGCCAGTACACGTAATTGGCGCAGTCGGTAGTGGGTAGTTGGTCAGTGCGTGAATCTAACATCGAGGACCACACTGATAGGTGTCGTATCGGACGACACGGTGCAACTACGATCTACAACCTACGTACGTACAAGTGCCAAGAAGAGGATTTACCGAGCCGCCACATCCAGACATCGATGAGAAAGCTCCAAGACGAGATGCTGCTACTGTGAGTCATAGAATAGTTACGCAAATTCTATTGGTTGCTATTCCCTCACTCTCACAGTACCTATCCTAGTTCCTAGTTACCTAGTTTCTAATAATTATATCGTATACCTAATATCGGTGTACCTCTTAGTTAAATCTATCTTATTAGTTGTATACCTAATATCGGTGTACCTCTTAAGTAAATCTATCATAGTTATATCTAAAATCGATATACCTAACTACCAAAATTTTTTACCCACGAGTAGGTAGGGGTCTTAGACCCAGTAGTCGTGAGGAAATAAGGAGACAGCTAAGCGACCAAAGTCGTAACTTAGACCTCCTAGAAGTAATAGACGAAAGCTTAGAAGATAATTATTTTAGAATGACGGAAAATCATATTTTTCTGTCTTAGCATAAGTAGTCTCGATATGTAATGTTGATACCGCGATGTAGGAAATAGCGACAGCGCCATCTAATGGGAAATGCCTACAACTAGCAGTTGGTGAACGGTCAAACATACCGACCACCAAGGAAATAATCAATATTTCATTTATTCCGACCACCGTGACACAAACAGGCTAGTCCTAAAATATATCATGAACAAAGTAGTATATACATAACAAAATAAACATAACAAACCAATTGATGGTTGACAAAAAAAAAAATATCTTACTATACTAGAATGTATGCTTTTTTACACAATAAAATCATACAATTGAAACTAAAACTAACTATTTCTGTTAGGTACAGAACCCTTCGGTACATCAACTAAACATCTAACTTATTTTACATGATTTTACTCGGAAGATACCAGTAAAAAACACAATTTCGATACTGGTCGTTTAATAAGATTACCTTTACATTTCAAACTGACAACCCTTGTAAGTCCGTCCAGTCCCGGGTGTTTGTCTACTACCATGCCATACAACCATCTAGCTGGAGGAATATCATCTTCTACCACTAACACAACATCGCCCACAGTCGGTTCGGGGGTTTTGTTGGTCCACTTATACCGATGGTAGAACTGCGTCAGATATTCTCTTGCCCATCGACGCCAGAACTCTTGGACCATCCTTTGGGTGAGTTGCCACCTCCTGAGACGGTTCACATTTGACCTTTCATAGTTGACATCAGGTGCTACGACTAGAGGTTCTCCAATAAGGAAGTGTCCTGGTGTCAATGGAGTTGGATCCTCTGGATTGTCACTTATTTTCGAAATAGGTCTTGAGTTGAGGCAAGCCTCGATTTGAGACAACACCGTAGTCATCTCTTCAAACGTGAGAGTTGAATTTCCTATGATCCGTTTAAGATGGTGCTTTGTCGACTTGATTCCCGCTTCCCACAATCCTCCAAAGTTTGGAGAATGAGGAGGGATGAAGTGCCATCTTGTGCCGTTGTTAGCCAGTTGTTCGGCAATCTCAACTGCTATGCTTGCTTTTTCTTCAGCAAATAAGGACTTTAACTCGCGTGCAGCGCCCACAAAATTCGTCCCATTGTCACTCCATAAATCTGCACAGTGACCACGACGAGCGGTAAATCGCTTGAATGCAGCTATGAATCCTTGAGATGTCAAATCGCTGACAACTTCAAGGTGTATAGCGCGCGTCGCCATACACACAAATAAGCAGATGTAACCTTTGTAGGAGCGATTGCCTCGACCTTTTGAGACACGAACATTGATAGGTCCGGCATAATCCACGCCGCTGTTGAAGAAAGGACGAGAAGCAGTAGCCCTTGCTGATGGTAGCTGTCCCATAAGCTGATGTCTGATGCGAGCAGCATGACGAATACATTGCACGCATTTTCGAACGAAGGTTTTGACTAATTGCTTAGCCCCTACGATCCAGTACTTCGAACGCAAGTAGTTGAGCATCAACTGTGGGCCTCCATGCAGCGTTTTCTCATGGGCATTAACTATCATCAAATCTGTGAAGTGCGACTTCATTGGAAGGATGATTGGATGCTTCATATCTTGGCTGAGTTGCGCATGCTGTAACCTGCCACCGATTCTCAAGATCCCGTCGTCATCAACGAATGGATTCAATGTGGTAAGTACACTTTTTTTACTAATCTCCTTTTTGTTTTTCAGGTCTTCGATTTCTTCACCGTATTGTTCTCCTTGACAAATCTTGATACATATTTTCAAACTCTCTTGTATTTCATGTCTTTCTATCCATGTATTAACTTTTTCCTTTCTGGAAAGCTTCGCGAATCTTTTGCAGAGAACAACAACACGGATCAATTTTCTTAGTGAAGAACACCTTGAGAAAATCTCTTTGGCTGCGTTTGATTCTTCTTCATTGTTACAGCGATTCACCAAACAAATCTTTTTAGTATTTTCTTCTAAGTGTGTTTCTGTTGACTTGATCTTTTTGTAATCAATATTTTCTTCTTTCAGCCATGTAGGACCTTGTTTCCACAAAGGCTCTTCTTCCAGATTCTTTGTTCCCCGTGATGCGCAATCGGCAGGATTATCCTTTGAGGACACATGTGACCACTGTTGTGGCTCTAATGCTGTTATTATTTCCGATACGCGGTTCGCAACGAAAGTTTTCCACCGATTGGGTCTGCTATTGAGCCATGCAAGAACCACTGACGAGTCAGTCCATGCGTGGATGTTTCTTTTCTCAAAACCCATGATTTCAGCTACTTCAACTAACAATCTAGTTAGAAGCACTGCCCCACAAAGCTCCAACCTTGGTATAGAGATTTGCTTGATAGGTGCAACTTTCGTCTTCGACGTGATCAACGTTACGAATATCTTCCCCCGACTATCTACGACGCGTAGATACACAACTGCAGCAAAAGCTTCATTTGACGCGTCAGAGAACCCGTGGAGCTCACGAAGTATATCGTCATCATTGGTGTTGATCCATCGTGGAACACTGAATTTGGTAAGTTGACTTAAATAGTTTCTGTAGCTTAGCCAATCTTTCAGCAATTGAGTTGGTAGTTCATCATCCCACTCAATTCCTGAAAGCCATAGCTTTTGTATGAATATTTTTGCCGTAATTATTACTGGTGCCAACCACCCTAGAGGGTCAAACAGGCATGCAATGTTGGATATTACTTTTCTTTTTGTTACAGGTACTGAAACAGGAGGCAGCTGCACTGCGTACTCGAACTCGTCGGATGTCCTATTCCAGGTAAGCCCCAAAATCTTCATGCATGCATCTGTTTTTATTTTTAAATTTCCTTCTTGTGGTTTGGGATCTTCGTTTATTTCCTGTAACAACTCTTCACTATTACTGCTCCATTTCTGCAGTTCAAAACCTCCACCTTTTAGTAATTCCGTTATTTGTTTATATATTTGTTTTCCTTCTTCCACAGATTTGCAGCCGGTCATCAGATCATCCATGTAGAATTCTTTTAAAACTCTTTCAGATGCCAGAGGATAATCTTTGCCGTCGTCATATGCTACTTGGTGTAGACTGCGGACAGCAAGGTAAGGTGCGGAGGCAGTTCCAAACGTAACTCGTAACATCCTTAGATGTTGAATCTCATCTTCTGGTTTCTCGCGCCATAGGAGACGCAGGAAATCAGTTTGCTGCGCATTCACCTTCACCTGCCTGTACATTTTGACAATGTCGGATACTAGACATATAGGATAGCGTCGCCATCGCATGATGATATGCCGTAAATCATCTTGAAGGGTTGGTCCTACTAGAAGATCATCGTTTAGAGAGACACCATTGGTTCCAGAAGACGATGCATTGAAGACAACGCGAAGTTTGGTGGTATCTTTATCCTCTCGAACTACCGCATGATGAGGTAGGTATACCGCATCTGGATTGTCTCTTTGGCTCTCAGGTACAATTTCTACATGATCGAGTTCTAGATATTCTGATATCACATCAGAATACTGTGCTTTGAGCATAGGATTCTTTTCTAACCTTTTTTCTTGCTGCTGTAGTCTCTTGGCAGCAATCATTCTGGAGTCTCCATATTTAGAACCTGGATCCTCATCGCGGAACGGTAAATTTACTACATACCGCCCCGACTCATCTCTCTTCGTAGTTGCTGCGAATATTTGTTCGCACTTCTGTTCTTCCTCTGTAAACTGTGTCTGAGAATCTACAACTTTAACGTCAGTTTCCATTTCCCAAAATTTCTTCAGAAGATCATTTTCAGGGTTGGACTGGACATAATTACAGAGTAGTATGTCAGATGCCAAGTCTTGGACCACTGTAGGACCAGACAGAATCCAACCCAGTTTGGTTTTTTGCGCGACTGGTGTACCGGGTGGACCCTTGATAATTCCATCTAACAAGATTTGACCATAAATGTCAGCTCCGAGGAGCACATCAATTTTATTTGGTGTACCAAATGACGGATCTGCTAACTCTATACCTGTCAACTCGGACCAGAGCTCGATTACAATTTTCCTTTCAGGAAGAACTGAAGTGAGCTTGTTTAACACAATAGCTTGAATGCACAAACTAACATTGGGATCATGAAGTGCCTGAATGTGGAGAGAAACCCTCGACTTCGAGGCTATAGAAGCATTTTGGTCACTTCCTAATCCCATAATGGAGCTTTTGTGTGGTATTTTCTTTAGACCGAGTAATTGGACAGCGGATTCCGTGATGAAAGAAGCCTGTGATCCTTGATCAACGAGACATCTGAGTGTTACCAGCGTACCCGACTTTGAATTAGCATTAACCAATGCTGTGGCTAGTAACACTTGCTGATTCATATTTGCTAAACACGCTGTAACATTGCTAGTAGTTTCTACTTGCGATGTTAATGATGATGTTGCTTGGGCAACACCCTGTTCACCTGAGCTGTTGGGCTCAGTTGAATTAGTAGTATTTTTGGGATGCAGGAGGGAATGATGTTTTTTTCTACATATTCTGCACCTAGAATTGAGGCGACAGGAGAAGACTGAGTGGCCTGTTCCTAAACAATTGAAACATAACCCGTTGGACTGTACGAATTTACGACGAGTGTCAGTATCTGTTTTTGCAAAATTTTTACAATTGCTCAATTTATGATCTTCCGTACAGTAACAACATGACATGGTTGCTACAACATGAACTTTCGGATTGGCGCATGGAGTGCTATTGACCTGATTAGGTTTCTGTGATACATTGTTTTTAAAAAATTTAGGATCTATGAATTCGAGAGCCCGTGATCTAACTTCTAAAAAGTCCTTGAACTCATTGAGAGTGGGCAAAACGTTTGCGCTTTCACTGACTTTTAGCTCCCACTGTTTTCGAGACTCATTGTCTAACTTAAGACTAATTATATAAATAACAATGACATCCCATGTACTAACATCTATACCTAAATTATTTAATGCAGCAAGACATTCATTTGTGTTATCTAATAATTCTCTTAGTGCGCTCGCAGACTCAGTTGTGACATTTTTTTGGCTCATAAATTTTCTTAATATGCAGTTTGAGAGATATCTTTTATTGTCATATCTGTCTTCCAGTTGCTTCCAGCATAATTTGTAATTATCGTGAGTTATTGGCATGTGACGAAGAAGTTGTTCGGCTTCTCCCGTCAAGTGGCTTTTGAAGTAATGAAGTTTTTGTACCTCATCTAGCGCCTGGTTTTCGTGTACCAATGATGTAAATAAATCCCGGAAGCTCGTCCACTCTGCATACTTGCCCGAAAACGCCGGTATTGTGATCTTCGGAAGTTTTATACTGCACTCCTTGGTTGTGGTCGTTTGAGGACAAGGTTTGCTTACTTCTTTCGCCTTAAACTTGTCGAGAGCATCTTGTAGTTCACATTTGTACTGAATAAAGAGCTCTTCGCAATCGTCGTACAGATCCTTTGTGCTATATGTACTAGCTTGCAACTCTGCCTCATCGGAATCATGTACTATCTGCGTATGCGTTAACGAAAATTGAGACCACAATTCAAGCAATGCTTCCAATTTAGTGTTGACGTACGCTGTTGAAGCAAGTCGATCTTTCGGAGACTTCTTAAAATTTATTCTGGCTTTGTTTATTCTTCTATATAAATCTTCTTGTACCTTGATATTTGCTTCCATCTTGCTTTATTTACAAGTTAATTTAACCAAAATATGTCTTTGAGCTGCACTCTTAACAAAAATACTAAGTTGCTGTTCCTATAGAAATGTCTCCACAAAAATATAAGTTGCAATTTCAGATAAAGTTTTAGAAAAAAATACAAGTCCAAAATTTCTCAAAATTTTCTAAGTGTTTGAAACAGTTCAAATTCTATAGAAAATCGGGCATAGGTTCCCCGTAGTATCACTTTTAACGAAATTATTCTAAGTCCTGAACTAAACTTTAAAATTTTACAAGTCCATGCATTATCTCTAAAATTTTACAAGTCCCAAATTCCTTGAAATCGCACTAAGTTAATATAGGTATTCAAATGTACTCACAGTTGCACTTCACTCACTCACACACGAATTTCCGTTGATTTTGCGTCACGTTGAAGTTCCTCTTCAGCATCCAGGATCCGATGAGCACCAGCAAGGCAGCAGCAGCAGCACAGCAGCAGCAGCAGCAGCAGCAGCAGCTCAGCACCCTCAGCGACAATCGGTCACTGCGTCGGCACTCCGTGGATACTTAGTCGACACAATCCTTAGCCACAGTATAATCCGGCTCGAAGGACCATGTGCGAACCAGTTCCCAAAAATAATACTATGCATATAGTCAATAAAGCGTATATTGCAGTAGCAAATATAATACAAAACATTACATATCGAGACTACTTATGCTAAGACAGAAAAATGTTGATACCGCGATGTAGGAAATAGCGACAGCGCCATCTAATGGGAAATGCCTACAACTAGCAGTTGGTGAACGGTCAAACAACCACTAGGCTCTCGAATTAGATGCATGCGACCCCCAACCTTAGAGAAAGCCCTGGAGTTTGCTCAAGAGGAATTAAACGTTACCTACAGAACAAAGAACCGAGAAAATTCCCCCCCGTGTATTCGCAAAATGCTTCCCGATCAAACCCAACTCAATTTCTGGTGCCCCGACCAGCGTTTGTTCCCCAAATGCCTCCGCCAAATGTGACTAGGCCCATTTAAAGCCTTCAACAGCCCAACACCCCGTATAGACCACCGTATCAAGGACCATCAAGGACCCAACAAATGTTCGGTGCCCTGCCCCGTTCTGACATGTCCACCGGTTTTAAAATTCAACCGCCACCCCAGCCTATGAATTCATTCCAAAACCGACCAACACCAATGAGTGGTGTAAGTCACCCCTTTGCCCGGACTCTACCACCGATTTCTCGTAATGTAGCTCCTTATCAGCCGCAACGAGAAATGCACAGTAACGAAGCTTACGAGACATACGACCCTAACACTTACGATGACTATTACCAAGAGTACCCGGAGTACCCCGGCTTTGTATCGAATGACTGTGACAACCCCCAAATGACTGCCCCACAACAGCTCGCCCACAACACGCTACTACGTCAAATAACTACTCAATCAGAATTCCCTGCTTCCCCGAGTTCAATGACCGATTACCGATAAAATTATCTGTCTATAGATTCCATAACTATTTTGACGGCTTAATTGGATGCGATTTGTTGGAACAATGGAAGGCAAAAATAGATCTTGGAAAGAGAATATTCATCACTCAATTTGCAACAAATCCCATTCAGATGTATGAGTCGCCTCAGAATAAAACTCTATATGAGACTATAGTACCTGCACAGTCCACTCGACTAGTTAGAGTGCCCACCAATGTACCCAACGGAGATATCTCCATAGACCAACAGACAATTTGTGGCTGTAATGTCAATGACTGTCTATCCAGATCCCAAGATAGCCAAGCGTATGTTGAGGTATCGAACCCGACTCACAATGACCTCATATTTTCACTCAAAGACCCCATTCGCTCATGTGCGAGTTTAGCGAATCGACTTTACCACCAATGATGACTAATCGCACACAAGAAGTCTTATCGCGTCTACGTACTGAGCATTTAAACGTCGAAGAAACAACTAACTTAATGATGCTTTGTAAAGAATATGCCGACGTATTTTATATCGAAGACGAACCACTGACTTTTACGAACCAAGAGAAGCATATTATTAGGACGACTGACGAAATTCCCGTGCACACTAAGACATACAGATACCCCCAAATTCACAAAAAGGAAGTTCAATCTCAGATTCAAAAAATGTTAGACCAGGGTATGATCAGACCCTCAAATTCCGCATGGAGTGCCCCTATTTGGATAGTACCAAAAAAGGTAGACGCCTCCGGTAAAACCAAGTGGAGACTAGTAGTTGACTTTAGAAAACTTAACGAAAAGACAATCGACGATAGGTACCCCATTCCCAACATAACCGACATCCTAGACAAGTTAGGAAATTGCCAGTACTTTTCTTGCCTAGACATGGCTAGCGGATTTTATCAATTGGAGACCCACCCTGATAGTATTCATAAAACCGCGTGCAACGTAGATTGTGCCCCCGGACACTTCGAATTTTTACGCATGCCTATGGGACTAAAGAACTCTCCCTCAACATTCCAGCGCGTAATGGACAACGTGCTTGGAGGCCTTCAAAATGTCATTTGCGTGGTGTACTTGGATGACGTTTTAGTATTTTCAACGTCATTACAGGAACATATCGTAAATCTGCGTAAAATATTCCAGAGATTGCGAGAATCTAACTTCAAAATCCAGATGGACAAATCTGAATTTTTGAAGCATGAAACTGCCTACTTAGGTCACATTATCACCCCCGACGGAGTCAAGCCCAACCCTGATAAAATTGCAGCAATCAAAACCTACCCCATCCCCAGAACCCCGAAGCAGATAAGGTTTTCTAGGATTGTTAGGCTACTACAGACGATTTATACCAGACTTTGCTAAACTGACAAAACCTATGACAGTGTGCTTGAAAAAAGGTGCTAAAATAAACCTTCCCCCCGACTACATAAAGTGCTTTGAACACTGTAAAACTCTATTGACGAATGACCCTATATTACGTTACCCCGACTTTACAAAAGACTTCATTTTGACAACTGACGCTTCGAACTTCGCCCTTGGTGCAATTCTCTCACAAGGACCAATAGGTACAGACCGACCCGTAGCATATGCGTCTAGGACCCTAAATAGTAGCGAAATTAACTACTCTACTATTGAGAAAGAGATGCTTGCAATCGTATGGGCTACCAAGTATTTCAGACCATACCTTTTTGGACGGAAGTTCAAAATAGTAACTGACCACCAGCCCCTTCAATGGCTTATGAATTTAAAGGAGCCAAACTCTCGCCTCACCAGGTGGAGACTCCAAGGAGTATGCGTACATAGAGGCAGAATGCCCGAAGGTCGACATCTGGTACATCTGCGAGCAACAGCTGAGCCACCAGATCCGCACGCAACGTGACTGTATCGACACCCTGATACACTTGCAAGAAATAGACGCAACATGCAGTACTACTCCTATCTCTATGTCCAAGGAAGCGCTAACCGAGCTAGACAGTCAGCACTACATTATTTCGTTCCCGAAACCTACAAAAGTCGACATCTTCTGCGGACCACAGCAGCCTCAGATCCTAGAAGGCAGTTTTCTAGCAACACTTCCTAGAAATTGCAGTATTCGAGTACCGAAATTCACTATTGCCAACTTCAATGATAAACTTCGTGGACAACCAGTCGAAATCATCATATTCCCACAGTCAACTTCGCTGTCGAAACCATCTTCCGAGAATCGGCGACTTCAGTACCATCTGACCACAATCGACTTGAACAAGAAACAAATTACAATGGAAATTCGGACGAAATCAATCACTTCCGACTTACTGACCACCTACCATACAACAATACCTATGTATGTACTGGTGACATTCTTCACAGTTGCACTGATTGCATTTTTTTTACCTGCGACATAAGAAGACAAAGAAGTTGAACTCATCCGCTGAACCCAATTTGGAACTATCACCTCTACCTGAGACTACTACTCGTACTTCAGCCAGGAACCTATCTCCGGAAGAGAAAAGAGCCGCAATATTCGCCGTAGACATAGGCAAATAGTTGCTCATCTTGGAGGGGAGGTGTTACGATGTCACCGTCTACAATGAATCACTGACCAGATGGATCACCTCATACGAGATTATGAAAGACATGGAACCTTCTAGAACATCGATTCCGAATTTCATGAGAAATCTGACAGTGCATTTCATTTCCATCGTGGGACAGCCACCAGTTTTCCCAGTGCCTTTTTGCTAGAATCGCTCTTGCGAGAGGACGTTTAGTATAATTGCGGGATCAATCGCGATCACCCCTAATTTTAAGTGAATAGACTAAGAACATTTGTAACTTTCTACATTAAAGTTGTGAATGGACATATCTTGTCTTTTTTAAAATCCCCTCTGACGGCCAGTACACGTTATTAACATAGCCCTATCTTTCTAAGAAAAAACAACTAAAGTAAATAGCTAATGTGAAAGTAATGTAGCTAGGTATAATGGCTTATCTCCTTTCTTTCCTTGGGGGCTTGGTCAGAGTGTCTATAAGCAGGTGAAAGCACCTTTTCAACTTTGACCAACTTGACACACCAACCCCTACAGTCTTAACAAAATAAAAGGCCTGGTGACAGCATCCGTATCACTGACGTAATAAGGTTGAATTTAGTTTGGGCCAGCGGTCCTCTTATGGCGACTATAAAAGATCTATTCCAGTCAGATTCAATGTGATATCAAGAAAGCTTAAAATATTTATCTGTATGTCTGTGTGCTGTGCTGTGCACACATAAATAGTTATGTGAGAAGTAGATTGCTGGGCAGAGGGAGAAAAACCTTTGATTGATGTTCTGCCCCCTTACCGACACTCTGACCGATGACGTACGTACGAGTATAATACCATAACGGGATTACAGACACCTAATCGAAACTTACCGTCAATATCCTGTTCCTTGAAATACCGCGCCTGAAAACAAACACAGGGTGAACTTCGATCGACAGAAAGTGTGGTAACAAATAGTTTTAACTGAATATAAGAAAACAACGTACCATTTTCCTCTGAGAAAAATATTTAAAAGAGAATGAACAGAGAAAGTTATTCAACCAAAAAGTAGAGAAACTGGGCGGGCGCATATCTGGGCGGCACTTTTATTATTATTTAGAACTACAATCTACATGACAGTTCGTAAATCTTCATATTTGATAATGTAAATAAATCCTAAAGAATCATATTTGACGTGGTAAGAGTCTAATCTAACTTGTAATTAAGTGTAACGTATATACGCGATTACGCGGGAGTCAATCTGGATATATATGTCATATCGTAAAAGGTTACGACACAAAACCAGGTAGAACATAGAAGTTAAAAATTAAAAGATTATTTCGAAATCCTGAATTGATCCCTTCTCTGTCTGCCTCTGGTGTGACGTTTTACTTTTTTTGAAGGTTCTAAATTCTAAAGCACATTACATTTAGCAGTGCACAGTTTATTTTATTTCAGGTTTCCTTCCATAAAAGTTGAATCCTTGTTTATTTTAATTTTTAGACAAGTACATAATGTTCATTAAATATTAATAGGTACCTAACATTTATGATGGATACATGTAGGTAATAGGAAATAATCTTGTTATTTTCAGAATTTGCAATTTTGCATTAGCTTCTGAACGTCAGTGTGACCGTTATGAAATTTAGAAACATACCAACAAAATGTGCTTCCAGTACTAAAAAATACTAAAAGGAAAAGTCAATAATACCAAAATTCTACTAAAATGTTCATTGGCTATTTTGAGAAATATTTTAAATAAAACACACGTATTTATCATAAATCAATAGTATAATCGTTATTGCTTAAATGTAAATGAGATACAGACATCAGTCAAACCTTGTTTCACGTGTAATATAGAAGAAAAATCATCAGATAAAAACCTGTTTCTGTATTTAGTTTTGGCCATATTCACTTAGGAAAAAACACTTACAAAAATGCGGCCATCAGGGAGAATGCACGAGTTACTACCGGGGGAATACTCGGAAACTGTGACAAACACCCACCCGTTTACTCACTATGTTAAAAGAGAAGGGTTTATACGAAAAACGCAATGAGAGACAAGGCAGGCATAATTAACCCTGCTTAGAGCCTAGATTAAGATTTTTTATTTTATGTTAAATTCTGTTATGTACCTAAATAATAAATAATATTTTAATACCTACTAACATATTAAATTAAGAATTTTGTTATATACTTATAAATCAAATGTAAAATACCTAATTTAATTTGAATAATGTAATACCTGCCTACTGTATAACGCAGAATGAAGGTGCTGCGCACAATCCCACGAGGATTATGTAGTATCTTATAGATTGTGAATGTGTTATGTATTTTTTACCTATAATTAAAAAAAAATAATAATAATATTAAAAAAAAAATACAGCTTGACCACAGCTTGAGTGGTTCCTTTTCAGTGTTATCAGGTGAAAATACCAAAGAAATACCAAAAAAGTTTCAATTCTACAGATATTATAGGTACAAAAATTTGGCGCTTTACTAAAATTATACTAATATCATTCTGCAGTGCCTCAAATACTACTAGTTTAGAAAGTACCAAAAATGGTCACACTGCTGAACGTCACTCTTTCAACATTGCGTTTCGTTCATTTAAAAATAATATTCGTCATTCATATTTTGATATACAATCCCATTTATTTTTGAACCTGTTAAAATACAAAAATGAAATCACAGTAATATATGTCTCTGTCGTTAAAATTTTCATTTTCATAAAATTTGCCCTAGATTTTACAAATCATCTGAAATCTGTAAAAAAGTGTACAAAACGTAATCAAAATGAAGGATGAAGGGCAGCCAATCAGCTGACAACTCTGAAGGTCTATTTTTCCATGTTGTAAAATCTAAATTCATAGAAAATATTACATAAAACTTTGCTTTGTTGATACAACAGTTGTTATTAGCTTTTAAGTTAACTAGAGAACACTATTGAACACTATTTGACTATATTTGACAATATTTATAACACTTGGTAAGTGCGCTCCCAGATTTTACAGATAAGTAAGATAATTTTTCAGATTTCAGGCTTTGCCTTAACCTTGAACGGGTTTCAGGGTAGTTCCTGGTTTGATTTGGTGTCCTCATAACCTGTGCGTTAACGACATTACCATTGAGATCACAGATTTGTGCCCAAATCTTTTTCTACCTATGTATTTAGGTAGATATGTACCTGCAGTAAATGGGCGCAATAGAAGATCAAATCAGTCAGAAGGACCATCTCCTCCCTGAATCTCGACGAAATTCTAGGTTAGATTACTACGGTGGTGTGTATTATGGTTTATTATCATGGTTTCTTCACAATAACAAATCAGTTAACACTTATTCGTCTTGCTTATCGAATATGTATTACCATATTATTTAAATCTTATCAAAACTATCATGGATATTAATATGACATTACAGGATAAATATCTTTCATTTTTTGCAGCTTCTGAGATGAAGACAGTCCCAGAATATGTAAAAACATGGAAGAGTGATCAGAGCTCGAGATACCAAAAAATGACAAATATTATATATTGCACAACACAGTAGTTTAGGTTATGAACATTTATTAGATGAATACAAGAGGTACTAACCTCATTGTTATCAGTTGTAATCTTGTTATCTTGATAATTTAAGAAAATCCAATATTATTTTCATTATATAAAATTTTACTTTTAGGTCACTTGTAAAGTGTTACTTGCAATTCCATCGTATTTAATGTTGTTGCATAAAATATATTAAAATTGTGTTGAAAACAGAAATAATATTTATAGTAATACAGAAACCAATGTTACCATTATATATATAGTTAATAACCAAAGAGTGTGCACATATTTAAATGATAATTTAGCCAGAAAAAATAATCAAGACAAAATAATCAAAATACTAGGATATCAAAAGTAGATTTAGATTAGTTGTTGTTCCTGAGTCATATGGGCGACCAGAAAAAGGTTGCCAACAAAGAAGTTCAGATCAATTCGAGTGAAAAGAAATCCAAGATGGCCGCCACAATAGTGGAGAGTCCGCCTCCTCAGCTCATCACCAATATTGAGTGGAGTATGATGGATAAGAGCAAGTTCTTCCCACTGTCCATGCTGAGCAGTTTCACAGGTAATTTTTTTTTTGTAAAGCCACGAAGGTATTTAAAAAACAAAGCCAGTGCAAGTCGGGCTCGCACTTGAAGGGTCACATACCTTCATATGAGAAAATAAATTGTGCAGGCCACCCTGTACTAACTTTCTCGCATGTTGCTTTC
The DNA here is from genome assembly GCA_949825045.1 of Argyresthia goedartella. Lineage (NCBI taxonomy): Eukaryota > Metazoa > Arthropoda > Insecta > Lepidoptera > Argyresthiidae > Argyresthia > Argyresthia goedartella. Next base: position 26,098,488 of record OX463832.1, read on the forward strand.
AGTGTTGTTATTTAAATAATAGTTTGTGGATATTCGGTTGCAGGCGTTTAGGAGATGTTTTAAGAAGTTCTAAGATACAAGAAGTATACAGCCAAAAGGTGATTCTTAGGGACATCATTCTGATCAATTTTTACTATGGAACCAATGTAATCAGAGCAACTTTATTTTTCTTATCTCAGTACATTCTGGGCCTAGCGCTCACCTGAGTTATATGGTGGAGTTGAAAATAAAGTAGCTCTCATCAAATCGGCCCCATACTAAAAGTTGTTCAGAATGATGTCCCTAAACAACCACTCCACCATACACAACAACTCCTTTCTACTGTAACCATGCCCCGCACTATGAGCTTATTCCGCCCGCCGCCTAATGTACGGGATATTGTATGTGTGCATATTGTATGGGAGCTACCATTTTTAGAGTTTTGCGGTAATAACCGAGTAAGCCATGTTATAGATAATATTAAGAGATACTATGACGAGAAGTTTGAAAAAATATTGTTAGTCCCGTTTTTGAATAAACTCAATAAATGTGTTTGGTTTGTATGATAGGTACCTTAAATAATCAAGTCATCCAAAAAAATAATATAGTCCTAGATATTTACAAAATAACCCTATTTGAACTTTCATTGGATTTCGGTTCAATGGTTTAGTTAGGCTCTAGAGCTGACAATGGAAAACAGCCATCCATACATACACACGCACACACACGCATACACATATGTTTTTTTTCACTTTTTCGGACTAAGTTAACGATAGAGAACGTATCCCCATTAAAATCTCTACCTCGATTTTTTTAGGATTACAATACTTCATACTTAATCAAATATCTACGCAAAAGATAATATTGTTAAATTGTGCCACTTATTGGGAAGCAACTACTCATCCTGTGCCACAGGGCTTGCCCTTTTTTAGGGAGTAGTGAACATTGTAATTGTATATCTTTTTCCTAAATAAAGTTATGTTTATGTTTATGTTCCTTAATTTTTACTTCGTTCAACTCGAAAGTAAAAATAAAAAATAAATCTTGTTGCTTCTATGGACTATGGACCTCTTTCAATTAACCAACTTCAAAAAAAGGAGTGTTTCTCGATTCTATATGTAATTATGTAATATTATCCGAAACGCAAAATATTCATACATTTTATTCTTTCAGGGCTGCCAAACAAATATACAACGTTTCATAGGTGAATGTATGTTTGTATGTTTATTTGTTTTCGTGTTATTCCGAAACTGTGGATCTGATTTTGACCATTTTTTTTATTGACTTGATTGATTGATTATTACATTTACTCCAATTTAGGGAAGAAGTTTAATCAAAATCGGTTCAGTTATTTTTAAGATTTGGACTATCACGTGTAGCCGATAATAAGGAGCAAACACGGATTTGTGGAACTTCTGAAATCTTTGTCCAGAAATGCCCTTCCGGCGTGACAATGCCACGCACGCAACTCACGTGCAACTGTGCGTCTTATTTTCTGTAATGTCTGTTGTGTTTGTTCCAGTCCGCTGCGCCCTATACCCCCTAACGCTAGTCAAGACCCAGATCCAGATCCAGCGCCGACAGGAGGCCTACAAGGGCGTCGTAGACGCGATCACCAAGATATACGCTGCGGAGGGCGTGTCGGGACTGTACCGCGGCTTCTGGCTGTCTAGCGTGAGTGACAACAGTTGCTGGGACTACAGTTAGCGGGACTTCAGTTAGTGGGACTGTAGTTGGTGGGACTGCAGTTAGTGAGACTAGCGTTTGTTGGACTGCAGTTCGTGGGACTGTAGTTACTGGGACTGTAGTTAGCGGGACTGCAGTTAGTGGGACTTCAGTTAGTGAGACTGCAGTTGGTGGGAATGTAGTTAGTGGGACTGCAGTTAGTGGGACTACCCTTTGTTGGACTGCAGTTCGTGGGACTGTAGTTGGTGGGACTGCAGTTAGTGAGACTAGCGTTTGTTGGACTGCAGTTCGTGGGACTGTAGTTAGTGGGACTGTAGTTAGTGGGACTGCAGTTAGTGAGACTGCAGTTGGTGGGAATGTAGTTAGTGGGACTGCAGTTAGTGGGACTACCGTTTGTTGGACTGCAGTTCGTGGGACTGTAGTTAGTGGGACTGCAGTTAGTAGGACTGCAGTTAGTTGGGCTATAGTTAGTAAGACTGCTATTAATGGAACTGCAGTTAGTGAGACTGCAGTTTGTGGGACTACAGTTAAAGCGACTACAAATAGTGGCATTGCTGTTAGTTGGACAGCAGTTAGTGGGAGTGCAGGCAGTGGGCCTATAGTTAGTGGGACTTCAGTAACTGGGACTAGAGTGTGATCACAGTTTCTGTGACTACCGTTAATGTGACCGCAGATACTGTAACTGATGTTATTTTGACTAAAGTCGTTCAACCACTTCACTTCAACTAAAATAACCACGCCAAACAATACGGTTCGACAAGGGATAAATCGACTACGGATGCAGGCATTACCCTATAACTCATATTTTCTCTGCGTGGGAGGCCGCTCAATGCGGCGTTTTTTTCAATCTGTCGAAGGCATTTGATTGTGTTGATCATGATATAGTTATAGTTTATCGCGGGCCACTTTTCCGCAACTCGACGTGTTAGATTTGCGCCTATTTTGCGTGACTTGGGTCGGGGGCACTATTCCTGCCAACCCAGCTCCTGTAGGAAGCCTAGCAAACCCTTGATGTTGCCGACGACTCCCTGGAGCGACCTCGGCGTCCCAAGGTGTGTTGCCCGGTTGATGGCCAGAACATTCCAACAAGACGTGGGTGGCTATTTCCTCGACCACCATGCAGGCTCTGCACATGGGGCTGTCCGTGACACCTAAAGTGTGTAAATGTTTGTTTAGCAAAGCGTGTCCATTTATCGCTCCGGTTACCAAGCGAAGCTATGGCCTCTTGAGCTTCGGAAGTTTACTCGATAATCCGGGTCTGATCATCGGGAGGGCCTGTCTGACTTGCTAGCAGGTATCCAAGGTTGACCAATAACGTTGGTGAGTTACCTTTGTATGTTGTCGTAGGGTTTTCCTCAACCAGCTGAATAGAAATGGTATTATGGGTTCTGGTCACTCCACCGTCTGTTCCGAATCCAACCTTGCCAGTGCGTCGGCTGTATCGTTGCCGCGCGAGCCACTGTGTCCCTTTATCGACTGCAGGGTAACAATACTGTGGTCACATACCTCTGACAGGGCTTGGTGACACTCGTATATAAGCCCAGAACTGATGATGTTGTTTTGTAGGGCTTGCAGAACTGCTTTGCTGTCGGATAGTATGGGGGTAGGGAAATCCTTTACCTCTCTTTATGCAATAGCTGTAGTAGCCATTATGATGCCCATTCACTGGGCTTGGAAGACGGTGTTATGGGCATCTAATGATGTTGATTTCCTCATGTTTAGATCTTCCGAGAATGCCCTGGCGCCTGTACCTGAGTTTGTTTTAGAACCGTCTGTGTAAATCATTAGTTCTCTTTGTCAAAGGGTATACAATACAACTGCATGAAGGAAGACCCTTGGGAGGGCCTCACCCAAGGGTCTTCCTTCATGCAGTTGTATTGTATACCCTTTGTCGAAGACATATTGCTTGGGTATCCTGTCAATCGCCGCTTCTAATAGCAGCTCCTTACCGATTTACTCATCGAGTATTTCAGTGTGGGGTACCTTAGCATGTCTCCATAGGTTGAGTTTTTAAGACGCACCGCAGTTGCAGCCGCCTCTTGCTTGATGAAGAGGTGAAGCGGCGGCAGATCCAGTATGACTTCCAAGGCCGTAGTGGGTGTGGTCCTCATGCATCCCGTTGCTGCCATGCAAGCCAGCCTCTGGAGTCGTTGTAGTTTAGCTTCGACAGTGGATATTTTGGTTCGTGGCCTCCAATCTATCGCGCCTTAGCTTATTATCGGTCTGATGACAGCTGAGTAAAGCCAAAGGGTAGTTTTCGGAGTTGGACCCCAGGTTTTACCTACCATTCTTCGGCGCGGCCAAAATATGCAGTCGCTTTATCACTCTTGTTATTCAGATGTTTGCTCCAATTCAGCTTGTTATCTAGTATTACACCTAGGTACTTTACCTCAGCAGGAAATTGTAGCTCTGTACCAAACAACCTGGGTGGGCGATAATTCCCCAGATCGCGCCTGTTGGTGAACATTATCATTTCCGTCTTACTTGGGTTGACTGATCGTTCGTTTATTGTGCACCAGCGTTTCACGATCCGCAGTGCTGCTTGGGAGACATCACATACAGTACTTCTGACGATTCCACTTGTTAGTATCACTATATCATCGGCATATCCTACCGTATAATAGTGTTGTGTGTTCAGTTTAGTGATGAGGCCGTTCGCCACCAGGTTCCAAAGCAGCGACGAGAGGACACCTCCCTGGGGGCATCCCTTCGCTATCAATGCGTGTTGGGATTCGGTTGAAGTGAGTTTAATGGCTCTTTTAGTCGACATATTACCTATCCACTCCACCGTAACTGCATTTGCTCTGTGTTTTACCAGTCTTGTCGAAGGCTGCTTCAATATCAATGAAGATACCTAAGCATATAGACTTGCTGTTGATTCTTAAATTTTGCAAACAACAGAATGGAGAGCTGATTCTGCAGATTTACCTTGACTGTAGGCGCGCTGATTGATGCAAGGGTATATTACTCAGGGCCTTATCTCGCAGATCTCTATCGCATAGCCTTTCCATCGTTTTCAGCAGAAACGAGGTAAGGCTGATTGGTCTAAAGGATTTAGGATATGAGTAGTCGCTCTTACCTGGCTTGGGTATGAGAATTACTTTTACCTCTCTCCAGTGTCTCAATAACGTTGGTGAGTTACCTTTGTGTGTTGTCGTAGGGTTTTCCTCAACCAGCTGAATAGCAATAGTGTTATGGGTTCTGGTTCCTCCACCGTCTGTTCCGAACCCAACCTTGCCAGTGCGTCGGCTGCTGCGCGAGCCACTGTGCCCCTTTATCCACTGCAGGGTAACAATACTGTGGTTACATACCTCTGACAGGGCTTGGTGACACTCGTATATAAGCCCAGAACTGACGATATTGCTTTGTAGGGCTTGCAGAACTGATTTGCTGTCGGATAGGGAAATCCTTTACCTCTCTTTCTGCAATAGCTGCAGTAGCCATTATGATTCCCATGCACTCTCTTCTGTGTAGTCTCTTCCTCCGTCCATTTGACCGTCCTTAGTAGTTGACAGTCAGGGAAGTGTGTCTGTACTAACGTACATTCTGCCTCTTCTAGAGTGTTGGTAAGTGTGTTGTCCACTTTGCGCAGGGATCCAAGGGTTTAATTGGAATGTTGGCAGAGAACCTTCCTTACCCTGTTCGCCTACGCGCAGCTCTCGATGTTGCTGCAGAACTTGCGCCACGAGTTTGTACTTCTGTATCGTAGGCGCTGTTTATACTGGGAATTAGCTGCCTTCTAGTTGTCCCAGTCTTCATCTGCAGCTGTGTTCATTGCCCTGTTTAGTAGACGCCTTACTTTACTTCCGAGCCTCTCCAGCTCAGGTCCCGACCAGTCAGCACTGACGTTGACCCTTGCTACTGGAGTTGCTAGGGGGCATGCATGGTGGTAGCTAACCGTGACGGCCTCAGTTAGGTTGCTTACCTGGTGTTCTAGCCTTGGCACCCGATATCCTTGCCGGCACTCCCTGCTGTTTCAGGAGCTGATCCAACCGTTTGCCATATTACACTCCACATGTTGATCATGATATGCTTCAATTAAATTAATTCATTAAGGAGTTAGAAATAAAGCGTTAGATTTACTAATATTTTACTTAAGAGTTTATTTATGGGGTGTAAAAATCGACGATCCACAAGATTCCAAATTAGGCCCTTTTTAATCCTGGTATATATCAACGATTTGACTTTTGTGGTGGAGAACTTGACTATGTCAGAATTGTTTGCTGATGATACTTTACTGGTCTTTAAAAATTTAAAGAAAAAATGATTTTGATGATTTTAATGATGTATTTTCTGTAACGTTGAATTGGATTACAGTTAATAATTTATTGTTCAACGCTGTTAAAACCAAGTGTGTCAAATTGTCACTTCCAAATGTCAGATAAGTTGAGACCAGTTTAGTGTTGACACACGTTAGAGTTAGTAGATGAAATGAAGTTTCATGGAATTACCATTGATAGCAAATTGCAGTGGGGACCCTACATATAAAAATCAGCTAGATTAAGTCCTGCTGTTAGGAACATAGGACAAAACACGGATGTGGCTACCTCTAGCCTTGTCTATTTTAGTTACTTTCTTAGTGTATGGTAATGGTATCTTGTTGTGGCGGAAAGCAGCGGATATTCAAAGTATTTTTATATTACAGTAAAGAGCTATTCAAGCAAGTTATAATTTAAAACGCACAGACACCCTAAGAGATATTTTTAACGTAATTAATATACTAGTCATTATTATTCGGAAATATAATGTATATACGCAAGAATCTTACAATATTTTCCAAACTTAGCGATAGCTGTAATGTTAACCTAAGAAACAATCACAGACTAGTTGCGCCCCGGTTTAGACACGCGAAAGATTCAAGGGTTAGTGCATTCTCTACCACAACAAGATACCTCTAGAGATTTTGAAACTGCAATTTAAAAACCATGTAAAAACGACGTTGTCCTAAAAGATATATAACAATGTTCACGATTACTTAGTATTAGTCTATGTGACTGATACATAATGAAGGGCATTATAACTCGAGTGTGAGTGTATGAAACGAGCCGAAGGCGAATTTCATAATAATATCACGCGAGAGTTTTAATGCCTAATTATGTACATACACTAGTTTATCTACACACATATCATAAGCTCTCTGTGATGTGTTCATGAACCGCATGGTCGACCGGCATTGTGGCATTGATTATTGCTCTGCAGTTGTTTAGCTTGTTCTGTAGTACCAACTTCACAGACAAACTAGGGGCGGCACGCACGTTAAGACGAGGATAATGTAAAACTATTAGGTAAAAACTCATTTCTTATCTGAAAATTTGTACATTATGGTCATAATGTACAAATTTTCAGATAAGAAATGAGTTTTTACCTAATAGTTTTACATTATGGATTATGGTCATAATGTACAAATTTTCAGATAAGAAATGAGTTTTTACCTAATGGTTTTACATTATGCTCGTCTTAACGTGCGTGCCGCCCCTAGTTTGTCTGTGAAGTTGGTACTACAGAACAAGTTAAACAACTGCAGAGCCACAATGCCGGTCAAAAATGCGGTTCCTGAACACATCAAAGAGAGTTATATGTGTGTAGATAAACTAGTGTATGTAACTGTACATAATTAGGCATTAAAACTCTCGAGTATTAAAACCCTCCATTATATAGCAGTCACATAAACTACTATAAAGAAGTTCCTGATTGAAAAATGCTATTATGATAGTAAATAATTCTTCAATGATAAATTTAATACTTTTATCTACACACGTATCATAAACCCTCTTTACTGCATTATATAAGAAATGAGTTTTTACCAAATAGTTTTACATTATGCTCGTCTTAACGTGCGGTTTTTAGACGCAGTAAGGAGGGTTTATGATACGTGTGTAGATAAAATAATTACTATTGTAATAATTGTATTAGTTAAACACAACCAACGTTTAAAAGACATCTAAAATGAATCTGTGAGAGATTCTCCACCCTACTCCTCCCAAAGTGGTCCAATGTAAAAAAATATATATTTTTATTAAATAAACGTTGATTTGATTGAATTGATTAGCTGTAGTTGCTGAGACTACATTTAATATCTGATAATGATGAAACTGTAGTTTCCTCTTTCTTGCACCACAGTTTCAGATAGTGTCGGGTGTGTTCTACATCTCTACCTACGAGGGGGTGAGGCACGAACTGCGCCAGTACGACCTCAGCCCGCGGACAAAGGTAAGAGATGTTGTAACCCCGCGTGCGTGCCTCCAGAGAGCCCAAAGAACGGAGAAGCATGGCACATACACCAGGTTTTGGAGCACAAATGGAGGACTCCGGATTCGAAGTTGTAAATTTGGCAGCGGATTGCTTCAATTATGCTTTAAAACTTGAGTAGCACCATTCTAAGGAATCGCAAGTGTTCTTGGAGATCCAGCTTGAGGTTGCTGGCGTGATTTTCCCCAGCAAGCCCACGGTTTTTAGCTTATAGCGCAGCTTCTATTGAGGCTCTAATTCAAGCACTTCGCAGTCAGAGTGCCCCATTTGTGCTCTAAAACCTGGTGTATGTGCCATGCTCCTCTGTTCTTTGGGCTTTCTTGAGGCTCGTACACTACAACCCCAGCCACCGCACTATAGAGAGAGAGACTGACAGCCAGTTGCAGTAACGATCTTTAAATTTTAAATCCCCGCAAAATGGGCTTAACGTCAAGACTTTGTCTAAAACTAAATAAAAAACTATTGCCTATGGTAGCTGTAGACCTCGCGAGTGACACTTCATTTTAATAACACATACAAACTTATGAATGCAGCTGGTTACGTACATGGAGTGTGAAAGTAGCCGCACTAATAACTTTGTAAACTACATTTAGACACAACCTATTGGCTTTTCGCTAAAATGATATAGCCTGTTACTCTCATGGTCTCTACAAATCCAACGACACCACATTTGTTAAAATCCGTCAAGCTGTTCGGACTGTAGCGGTTTTTTGAAATTTTAAAACCCCCACTACACCGCCATTTTGAAAATTTTCCAAAAACTGAATCGACAGAAAAAACTATTTAATTATCGAACCTGCTCACAAAGAAATCACGAGAATCTGTTGAGAACTGCGGCCTGTAGAGGATAACATCCACACACACATCCAGACATACGAATGCATTTTGGCCCCATCCTGAAACGGAGACGCTTCGCACGCTCGGCCAAAAAAGTAAATTTTATGGAACTGACACGCCATTAGCGTAATTAGGTGCTTTATTTAAAGATCACATTATCAGTGGAAATCTCTGGAATGATATACAATGCGGGATTCGTTGACTCACGACCTTTGTGGCGCAGCGGTTGTGGCTTTGCCTACAATGCGAGAGGTCCCGGGTTCGATCCCCGGCTGGGGGTAGAGAAAAAAAAAACCCAGCTCTTGGATGTTTATATGTGTGTGACGTCACTGTTTCTGGTCCCCACGACACAGGTTATCCTTGTGTGGAGCTAGAAGCAATGTACGTGCCAATATGTAAATGTTCTATGTTTATATTTTGGCGTCATTTTGACTGTCATTCGTTCAAGTATCGTACGTTTTCTAAATTTATTGCAGTGCTGGAACACCATTGCAAACTCTGCGTTCATTGTAATAATCGCTTCTGACCCACCGTACCACCGCCCATACCCCCGTGGTACGGTGGGTAATTATTTCAAAAACAATACCACCAATTAATAGTGATGTTCACATTTGTAGCTATGGAGTATAGATAATACATTTACAATTAAAAAATAACAAAACACGAACTCTAGGATTCTAAGAACAAAACGTGACACATTATTACACATTAACGTAGTAAGGTCAATCTCCACCGACCGGACAGCACGGCATCGGATGGAAACGGACACGGCGGTATCCGATCGCATACCGCCGCATTCGTACGCATCCGTACGCATGCGGCCGGGTGCCGTTGCGGCGGGCGCATCGTTTCGCGGCTAAAAGTCTAGAGTGCTGACGTGTGCTACGAGTATTTTTTTAAAAATAATTGATGTTGACGTAGTATTACTGGCTATTGCATTAGAAGAAGAAGGAGAAAATGATCTTAACCTTCGAGCGTATGCGGCGGCAGCTGAACACATCCGTTCGGCTCCGACAAGATGCGTTCAGCTGCCGCCGCACGCGCCCGCCGATATGCTGGTGTTATTGATCTGGCAATATAGATTTTACACACTACATACAAGATTTATTTTCCTTTCAAGATTGTAAAATGCGTTTCCGTCCGATGCTGTGCCGTCCGCTCGATGGATATAGACCTGTAGGAAACTTTCCTCCACAGGCATCAAGCGACGTAGCATAGCACAGGTGATAAGGCCTCCCTATATGATGACACCAAAAATGCTTACGTCCTTTATTTGTCTAACGCATGAGCTACTGAAATTTCATTGTTAACTAATTCCATTTGGACCATTGTTATGAAATCGTCATTTACGATTTGGTGGGGTCTTCTTTTTTTAGGAACATATTCTGTTTCATGAGCATTTTTCATTACGTTCAGTAAACGCATCAAAGTGACGGTGTTCTTGTATGCAATTTGTTAATTTTGGAGTGAAATGCTTCTAATACTTTTGTGGTTCGATAACGTTGACACTGAATACTTCTGGTGAATGTGTTTTAAACCAAAACCTGTCAATGTATTTTATAAATTTTGATATGCGAGGTAAGTCCTCACATTGCGATTTTATATAATCAAAGCCCTGTGATATAAAACCTACGGGCAACAACGGAAGAGCAGCCGTTATGCCTACTATTCGCCGCTCAGGTTTAGTTTTTGTGTTCTGAAATTTTGCCGATTTCGCTTTTTTCCAAATGCTTCGTGACCAATGGTAATAACACCCTTTCATTGTAATATTTGGAAGGACTTTTAAAACCGCATTCATAGCCGCCCTTTCGTAGTCGCAATGAATTTTGTCTGGTTTCCATCCAGGGATAACTGACTTAATCATTTCGAAAAGAATAATATAACTTTTCTCTTTGCGGACAGACATCAGTGCAAAAATGAATGGCTTCACTCTGGTTACTTCTCTGGTACTACTGATATCGCCATGAATATTAAATATTTGTGCGAATGGTGCCGGGCAACAGTAAAATGTACCATCAATAAAATACTCATTTATATTCGGAATTATCTGCCGAGATGATTTGTAACTAAAAACTAAAATACGAGTTTGCAATCCAGCTTCGTCGTTGCAATAATCAGCTATAAGTAAATCTTTGAATTGTACTCGCACTTCTACTTTTTCTACATTTCTGAACACTGTCCTAGACACTTGTGCGTCTTTATTTCTGGCGTCATACAGGAAATGCTTTACACTTTCAAATGGACTTAAACTCCCATTCGCTAAATTTAAGCCGCGGTTTTTATAATTCCTCTCTTTTGTTTCATATACTCCTTGAATCGGTTCGTCAGATGCTACAACTTTTTCCCGTAATTCACACATTTCCTTTAATATTACATTCTTATTAGGATCTGCTTCACATGCATGATCATTTCTTCGTATGATAATGTTTTTATCCTAAAGACAAAATAAAGTTTGGGTTATTGTGTGCACCATGATTCATTCATTAAGAATTGGCTTAAAGACGTAATCAAAAATAAAGCAATAATAATATTAAAGAATTGTGAAGAAAATACCAACTTCCGCAACTGTTATAGTGCCACTACATTTCGTTTTGGCATAAGATGAGCACCGCCATAACACTGTCCCATTTTTAGGGTTCCGTACCCGAAGGGTTCCAAACGGGACCCTATTACTAAGACTTCGCTGTCCGTCCGTCCGTCCGTCCGTCCGTCTGTCACCAGGCTGTATCTCAAGAACCTAGCTAGCTAGAGAGTTGAAATTTTCACAGATTATGTATTTCTGTTGCCGCTATAACAACAAATACTAAAAAACAGGATAAAATAAATATTTAAGGGGGCTCCCATACAACAATTCTTTCAATACCACATACAAACTTATGGATGCACCTGGTTACGTACATGGAGTGTGAAAGTAACCGCACCAATAACTTTGTAAACAATATTTTGCTGTGTAAAATCCAAACTATTCACTCCACGCCATCGCTTCCATTGAACGGTGGTACGGAACCCTTCGTGCGCGATTTAGACTCGCACTTGACCGATTTTTATAAGTTTTTTGGCGATATCTGTATAAAGAAGAGCGGTGCCTCCATTTATGTTAATGAAGGTAAGCTCATCTGCTTCCATTAGTAATATTTTATAATTTTCATTTTCAAATTATTTTACAATAGCATTTAACTTCTGACCACAGATATCGAGAGATAGGCCCTTGGCGCTAAGCTTGTATCGGAACCAGTGTCGCCGAAAACTAAGAACACGCATACATTTACACCACTCGTACATCAATCCCTCCGCTTTTATTGGTCAGTGCAATGTCATGCACCTATCGTCCAAACACACCCACACTACCGCAGGTATACTAGCTAGTCGAGCTAGTGTTGGGACAAAGCAAGGACAGCGTGTATCATCGATCGATTATAATTTATAGACACTGGTATAGACAGTCGTATACAATGCCGGGTTCTATAAATAAAATAGTAAATTGTTTGTAAATAGGACATACGAGACCCCTTTCCCTCTCTTCTTTTTTCAACAGAATTCTTACAGCTAGAAAGATAGGCAAAGAGTTTTCTGAAGGTAGAATAACTGTGAACTCTTCGGACCTGACTGAAAGCATCGGAATTTCCGATCAATACTTATAACACCCCATTATCCTTCGTCGGGCGAGGTTTTAAACAAACTTAAAATCTAAACTGCCTGTTTGGCAATCATTGGAATAACTAATAATAAACTTACGTATTATGAGCAATAAAATAACTATATTATTACATTAACTTTATTAGTAATTGCGGAGTGATAAAATTTATCGATTCAAAAACATAATTCTGCTATCACTATCCCCATCACTATATGTCGTCTCTGTGTGCGTGTAACAGTTCGCCTCCGTATCACGATGCTTCTTTGTTTTCGTACTTAGATAAGTGTGAAATATTCATTGCGTGTTAGCTTGGCAATAAGTAGTGAAATTAAGATACAAAACAAGCAATGTATAGTAAAATTTAGCGAGAACAACATGACATTGTCACTTTAATGTCAATTCGTGACGAATTTTCCGCGAATGATTTATTTTCGTAATAATGTTTATTTCTTGTGTTTTAAGAAGAAATAATAGTTGGAATGAGACTTACAAGTGATATGTGACACCGGCATTCTTGGAGTTCACAATCTCGCTTCTATTTTTGCACGTGAGTATTGCACAGGTCGGCATTTTCGAAAAACAACTGAAATGAATTCGTCACTGCGGTCGCCCGGTGACTACCGAGAATTTTTAATATCTAACCTGTCGGAGCTACATTTGTTCGCACGTGCCACGCCCCTCAACCTATCTCTCGCTAACTGTGCTTCTGACACTATATTTTCAATGTCAAATGACTTACATGTTATAAGAAATAAACCCTTCTGAGACAGTAAAGAGTTCTAAGTAACATTACGGTTTTAGAATGGAGGTTCTCTGGTGTTAACTATTTTAATGCACTTCATTGAGATAAGAGTGAATACCCTCTTCAGATCACTCATTAATATAAAGTAATTGATAATAAAATAGATACATAAATTGTAATCGCAACCTGTGTCCCATCACTATGGTGGTATCGTAGCGAAAAATAATTACCCACCGTACCACTGGGGGGTATGGGCGGTGGTACGGTGGGGGGGTATGGGCGTTGGTACGGTGGGGGGGTATGGGCGGTGGTACGGTGGGTCAGAAGGGGTAATAATTTAGAACCTGATAATGTTGTATTGAATGTTTTAAATCTTCTAGAATGTTTGCAAGCTAAGTCTGTACTTAGGTATGGCGTGCGAGTAGTTTTCTTTGGTATTTCCAGTTATAATTTTATTGAAATAAATCCGAAATGAGGTTCTGTGGGTTCTACAAACCACGTAAACGAAATTGCGTATTATTGCTTTCCTGTGACTTTTCTGTGGTGTTAAGGGTCATTGTCATGAGATGACATCTGGCTATAAGTACCTTATATATTCGTAAATATGTGCTCTTGATTGTCCTTTCGTCGACATCGTTTTTAGGGTTCCGTACCCGAATGGTGCCAAGCGGGACTCTATTTCTAAACTGTCACCAGACTGTATCTCATGAACCGTGATAGTAAGACAGTTGAAATTTTCACATATGATGTATTTCTGTTGCCGCTATTGTTATATATATTCTTGTTAGAAATACTAAAAAACAGAATAAAATAAATATTTAAGGAGGCTCCCATACAACAATTCTTTCAATACCACATACAAACTTATGAATGCGTACATGGAGTGTGAAAGTGGCCGCACCAATAACTTTGTAAACGACATTTTGCTATGTAAAATCCAAACTTTTCACCCCACACCATCCCTACCATTGTACGGTGGTACGGAATAAGAGTTCGACTCGCACTCGACCGGTTTTTGTGTTTATGGTCGAAATTTGAATCAAGACCGAGAAAGAAATAGGTCTTGAGTAGTATTTTTTAAAAGTTTTTAACTTGGTGCTTTTTGACCGAGCGACCGAAGGGCTCCATTTCGACAAGATAGGAGGCCGATTTTGCTTTCGTCTTTCTCTATGTCTGTGTGTCTGTCATTTCCGGTCTAGGGGCCACAGTTTTCAAGCCATGAGAGTGAGTGAAATAGACTGTAACTATTTTCGTGAAAAGTCAATAGATTCTATTTTAAATCGCAAAATGTAGTTAACAAAGTTATTGGCGCGGCTACTTTACTACTTGATTTTGATTGAATCTAAAATACTTACCTATAAATTGGTTCACAGTCCCCCCTGTTAGCGAGGTCTACTGCCCACAGGGCCACTAGTTTTAAATAGTTTTTAACTTGGTGCTTAATATTACATAAATACCGATGTATACCGATTTCAATAAATAAATACAGTCGTTCATCGGCGGCGGCTGCGCGTCGATGGTGGGGCAGACGATCATCGTGCCGTTCGACGTGCTGAGTCAGCACCTCATGGTGCTCGGCCTGGTGCACGGCAGGGCGGGTGGCAGCAAGAACCCGGTGAGTCTACTGACATATTCTGTAAAGGGTGTAAATATAATGTCTTTATTTGTAAAGTTACACCCTGTTCTTTGAAAATAGGAGGTTTACTCCTATCTTTTTTAGGGTTCCGTACCCGAAGGGTTCCAAACGGGAACCTATTACTAAGCCTCTACTGTCCGTCCGTCCGTCCGTCCGTCTGTCACCGGGCTGTATCACATGAACCGTGATAGTACGAGAGTTGAAATTTGCACAGATGATGTTTTTCTGTTGGCGCTATAGCAACAAATACTAAAAAACAGAATAAAATAAATATTTAAGGGCTCCCATACAACAATTCTTTCAATACCACATACAAACTTATGAATGCACCTGGGTGGTGAACGTACATGGAGTGTAAAAGTAGCCGCACCAATAACTTTGTAAACAACATTTTGCTATGTAAAATCCAAACTATTCACTCCACACCAACCCCTACCATTGTACGGTGGTACGGAACCCTTCGTGCGCAATTCGACTCGCACTTGACCGGTTTTTTAATGTGTTTAAATCGGTTTCTCCAAGACGTTTGCACCGATTTGGAAATTTGATTTTTTGTTTGAATGTATTCGCCTTCCAGTTGGTCCCATTTTCATCAGGTCAGGATCGGATGTTGGCATCCTGAAGGAATCGAAGGAACTCTCCAAATATTATGGACGGTGTGGCTATAAATATCAGGTCAGGCTATAGGTCTATAGTGATTTTTAGGGTTCCGTAGAAAAACAAGCAACCCTTATAGTTTCGTAAAGTCTGTCCGTCCGTCCGTCCGTATGTCACAGCAACTTTATGCAGATACTATTAGGACTACACAGTTGAAACTTGGTATGTAGATGTATTCTGTGAACCGCTTTACGATTTTTATACAAAAAATTAAAATTTTTAATAATTAAAGTATGCTCCCCATACATGGAATGGAACCAAATTTTTAAAAATGACGTTGAGATTCCTGAAACCATTTTTCCTCAAAGTAAATCGTTACAGTGTAGTGTATGCACACCTGAACCCTACTTACATCTATAAATAGCCTCTTTATTATGATTCATGACTCTATATACAACTGTCTTTCGAACATGTGACTGTCTCATTCCACACCTAATAGGCCCATCCTTACATGTAGTGTATGCACACCTGAACCCTACTTACATCTATAAATAGCCTCTTTATTATGATTCATGACTCAATATACAACTGTCTTTCGAACATGTGACTGCCTCATTCCACACTTAATAGGCCGATCCTTACATGGCGACCGTGCCAGGCCAGCCTACCTCTCGCGAGGTAGTGCTGTGCCGAATGGCGATTAAATAAATTCAAATAATATTTAAATAATACTTGAAGAACTTGGAAACGAGAAATATAACGAAGATAAATATATAGAGAAAAAGAACGGGATGACCTATGAAGAGATTAGCGGATTGCAGCCAGAAGAAGACGGATAAATAGAAGAAAGAAGATAATTATAGAAGAAAGAATATATTTACACAAGAAGAGAAAAGAAAATATTACAGAAGATTTGTGCTGCCGGGTGCCGGGCGATTTCCTAAGCCTGATGATGTGGAAGCAGGGCGCTGGGCGTAACCGTACGGGTCAAGTGAGGCGCAGCTGGGAGATGTACGGTTCCCAGGATGTGCTGACTCCGAGCGAGCTGCGTGCGACACGGGCGATGACGTCGTGGCGTCAATGTGTTTTTTGGACAATGGGTTTTATTATACGTATGACATGTAAGTAAATTAAATTATTTGTCGATTAGTATATTTAAGTTTTGGCTAGATTTTGTATTGTCAAAGGGTTGACGATACGATCAATTTTTTTTTTTTTTTTTTTTTTTTATGTAGCCTCCACGGTGTCCCACTGCTGGGCAAAGGCCTCACCATTTCGAGTCCACACATCCCTATCAGTAGCTGTACTGACCCACCCTGGCTGAAACTTATCCAGGTCGTCCCTCCATCTCCTTCTGGGCCTTCCCCTACGCCGGTGTCCGTCTGTGGGCACCCATTCAGTTGCTGTTTTCGCCCATTTGTCGGGGTGCATTCTACAGACATGTCCGGCCCAGGTCCACTTGAGCTTGGCAGTCTGAACTCCTACATCCGCGATCCCAGTTTTTGAGCGCAGTGTGGTGTTTCGGATGCGATCTGTGCGTATAACACCCAGAATACTACGCTCCATCGCTCGTTGGCACACCTTGAGTTTGGACTTCTGACGTTCGGTCAATGACCACGTTTGTGCGCCGTAGGTTAGGATGGGCAGGATGCACATGTCGACAAGTTTGCGCTTCAGGGTCAACGGAAGGTTGCCCTTCATCAGCTCCTTCATGGACCAGTAGCTCTTCCAGGCGTTCGAAACACGTCGTTCGATTTCTTTGTCCTGCCTGTTTTCGAACGACACTATCTGGCCCAAGTAGGTATACTCGTCGACGTATTGTATGTCCTGCCCATCGACAACTACCTTACGCTTTGCGCCGTTAGTCATGAGTTGGGTTTTTGACCGATTCATCTTCAGTCCAACCTCAAGGCTTGCAGTGCTCAGTTCTTGGAGCATTATCTGGAGTTCTTGTGGTGATGACGCGAACAGCACAATGTCGTCGGCGAACCGAAGGTCTTTCAGCCTTCGGTCGCCGACGGCAATGCCCTTGTCTTGCCACGAGACTGTCAACTTTTTGAAGACCTCTTCAAGGGTACTCGTGAATAATTTCGGAGACAGAGGGTCTCCCTGTTTTACACCTCTTTCTATTTGGAATGACGGCCCAGGGGATGTAAGTTTAATATTGGCTGTACTATTGTTGTACACGGCTCGAATAATGCTGATGTAGGTGGGGCTGATATTTTGGTTATTAAGTGCGGAAAAAATGGATGAGTGTGAGATGCTGTCAAAAGCTTTCGAGTAATCTACAAAACCTAAGTAGAGTGGCTTATTGAACTCATTGTGTTTCTCTATAATCTGGTTTAATGTCTGTAGGTGGTCAGTTGTAGAGTAGCCGGGTCGGAAACCAGCCTGCTCAGGTGGCTGTTTGGAGTCTAGTTGATCAGTGATGCGGTTCTGTATTGTTTTTATAAATAACTTATATACATGAGACACTAAACTAATAGGACGATAGTTCCCAATGTCCGACCTATCGCCCTTTTTGTGGAGAAGAATTATATTAGAATGGCAAAAAGTTTCTGGGAGTTTACCGGTGAAGAGAATTGAATTACAGAGGTTGGCTAAATGGGGGAGCAGAACGGGCTTTCCAACTTTCAGCGCTTCCGTCGTGATACCATCCTCCCCTGGGCTTTTGTCGTACTTCATGCTTTTTAGGGCCTGATGCACTTCATAGCCACTAATGGGTGGGACGGTGTCTGTAGTAGGACGGGGATACTCGGCGCTGGAAGTGTGGTCCGTTTTGGAAGAGTCTGAATATAGCTTTTTATAAAAACTGGTGCATATATCCATTACTCTATCTCTGTTCCCTTGTTTCTTCCCGCTGTCATCCATTAGTGACGTTATCCATGTTTTTCTATTGGTGGTACCTTGTTTGGCGACACGTAGAGATGTATTCTTTAATATTGCTATTTCGACCAGCTTTGTATTGTAGTTTCTAATGTCGGTACGGATGCTGCGTTTGACTTTTCGGTCTAGGGTGTAGTATTCAGGTGAACATTTGGGTAACGATTCTCTTTGGTCTAATAGTGCTTTGGTTCCTTCCGTTAATTTATTATTGTTTCTTCTTACTGTCTTAATATTTTTAGAAGACGATTTTATAGAATTTATTATATGTGAGTATTGTATTTCTGGATTATCTATGTCTGTATTGAGGCCATTGAAATAGTTTTTAAGCTCTAAATTGAATGTTTCTGAATTGTTGTAAAGTGTGTGTTTATTTATTCGTCTTATTTTAGGTTTAAATATGATTGCACGTTGGATTTTTGTGTCCAGATGTACCCTTGCGCGTAGGGCTCTGTGATCGGAGCAAACTTTAAATGTACTAATTACTGAAATGTCTTTGATTACGGTTTGTTTTGAAGAAAGGATGAAATCTATTTCGTTTTTGGTTTGGTTGTCTGGTGAAATCCAAGTCCAGCGACTTTGCGGCTTTTTAAAGAAATAACTGTTACTTATTTGGAGGCCTTGTCCAAAGGCAAACTGGAGCAAACGGGAACCACGCTCGTTTCGGCGCCCAAGCCCGTGTGGTCCCATTAAGTCTTCGTTATCTCCAGCCTGCCTTGGGCCAATTTTCGCATTAAAGTCACCGAGGACTATATTCCAAGTACCTCGGTGCTCATCGCAGGCCTGATTAATAAGGTCATAGAAGTCTTCTACTTCGTCGTCGCTGGAAGAGGATGTTGGTGCATATACGTTAATTATGGTTATGAATTTACTATCAGATACACGGAATTTAAGGACAGCTACTCTTTCTGAGTAGCCAAAGAACTCTATAATGTTGTTCTTCCACTTCTTTGCCACCAGAAAACCTACTCCATACTGGCCACCGGTGGCGTCGAAGTGGTAGAATATAGCGTCGTCTCTCTCTGTAGTGACCTCCCCTGGTCTTCTTGTTTCTGATAGGCCTACAATATCCCATTTGACGTATTTTAGCGCATTCTCCAGCTCTACGAGGCGTTCTTCTGTCATTAGTGTCATTAGTGTCCGATCAATATTAATATAATTATTTTTCCAAATGAAGATTGCATGAAGTAACTAAAATAGTATTATGATGAATGGCATAGAACGAAAAGTTAGTAGTACAGTATAGTCAGCAAGAGAAGTGTGAATGAACGATTGATATTATTTTTTAGGAATGGAGATATTTTTGAAAGCCGAAAAGTAAATAAGTTAGACACGAGTTATTTGGGATGAGATGATTTGACAGTAGTTTTTTTTTTGAGGAGATTTTGAAAAATATGGGAATAATGTGATAAAAAGTGTGAAGTAAGAAGTTGAAAGTATTGTTATTTTTTTTGTTTTATAACCGCTAGTATTTTTTTTATATTGCATCATAATTCTGATTTACTCCAAATGTACAATCAAGTACATAAATGATTCAGTTGTTCATTTGACTTGGTAACAGTCAAAGTTATTCAAAAGTTAAGTATAGAAATTCAATCCAGTGTTCGCAGGCGAACCAAATATGGACATGCTACACTGCAGAAGAAACCAAATTAGATTAGAACATAACACATGTTTTGATTACAGAGAAACAGAATTGTTATTATAATAATTAGTAGTTCATGTTACCGCAGTGCGACTTGTATAGAGCGAAAGATTTTAGTTTCATGCGACTAATATGGAAGATACATAAAAGGTGATGGATGATTGATAGCGAGTTTAGGGTACCGCAGAGAGATTAAGTATGAAACCATTTTCAAGTTATAATACAGAATGAATTTGAATAGTATGGGATGTATAAATTTCATATTGTGTATGTATGTACAAAATATTTAGTATGCAAAAGAAGTTCAGCTTTAATCACAGATATACTAAAAAAAAAAACGTACGACGGAACCACTAACGTTAGTTTATCATAAAAGTTTGTTTAGAAATTGTACTTGCATTTATTTTACAGATTGCATTCGAGTTTATTAATAGAATTATAGTCTGACCAGCGGATATGGTCACTTCGGATTCGGATACTTCATAAAAGTGAGAAAATATTGGTTGATAGTGAGAGTTGAAAAGTATGAAAATGAAATGGAACGAAAAGTTAACCACTGATGTGAAGATTTATTTAATATTTGCAAGTTTTAAGTTATGTTATGTGAGTACGTATTACCTAAGAAAGTTATATTTTTGTTTGGATTTGGGAATGTAGATTATTGTTGTCGTTAGGAATAAAAAGTATGAATTTGAGAGAAGGTCTGGAATGTGCGGGATTGTTACTCTAGGCCACAGAGCAAGTTAGTTGGGAACACTTCGTTTGTTAAGTTTTCGAGAAAAGTTGGAATGATCATCCAATCTTTACAGAATATCTTAAAATTCGAAGGATTCGTATTGATTGAGTATAAGTTATGTTTTTAGTATGGTACGTAACTATTGGCGAGTCCGATATGTTATTGTATTTTCATCAAAGTCTCAAAGGTACAAGGTACAAGGCACGAATCCTTCCTCCTCGATCATGATGTGAACGAGTTTCCTTCGTGAGAAAGTTGGATATCGATGACCTAATAAGCTCGCGAGCAGGCTCAGGCAGGTAGACCTGGAGCCAGGTACTAGTAGTCTATGTATTTAAGTATTATTATAAAAAGTACCTTATAAAGTAAATACCAGTGTGTATAAAAAGTACCTATAAATGTGCACTCACTACATGTGAATATTAAGGGTCCGGATCCCGATAATTAAAGTACCTATATGAAGTGATAAGGAGATTATAATAAAGACTTTGTTTGAAAGAGATTGTTTATGAAAAGAAAAGTACATTTTGATGGGTTTTGAAAAGATGGTTATTATATTATGTTTATGTAGAGTGTTTTTTGGATAAGAAAGTAATAATGAGATTTATGACAAATATAAAAATGGTATTCACTAGATATATGAAAAAAAAAAAAAAAAAGAAGTTTGAATAAAACATAGACAAAGAGTTATTTGTTAGTGTTGTAGTTAGTAATTTTGAGAGTATGGTAGTAAATTAGAAGTATTGTTTCTGTTATTGAGAGCATGTACTTAAGTAGAGAGGAAAGTCTGTTTTTGTTGTCTGGTATGCAAGTAAGAAAATGAATGAGTTTAAATATTGCTGAAAGAGAAAGCAAAAATAAATAAATGTTATTGTCGCCAACCCTACCCCTAAAACAGATAGATATTTTAGTTTCGTGTATTTACTTGTGTATGTACTTATTCGTTTATTTCGTGTATTCAAAATTAGTTTTAGAAAATACATAACCTGATGTTCTTATGTAATCATTATCAATGTACTTTAATGAAGTTGTTTAAAAATAGGTGTTAAAAAGGGGTGAGAAATAGTAATAAATGGTTATAGTTGATTTTGATAGTATTGAAAAAATTGTATCCAGCAAACAAAAATATAAAAGGTTTTCATTTGTTATATTTTTTACAGATTTTAAATTTTCAATTGATATTTTACACAGGTGATTTATTTTATTGTTATTTTTACAGAAATTAGTTACTTATTAGATTGTTGTTTTGATGTTATTAGATCTAAATTGTTAAATGTCATAAAAATTATATGCATATTTTTTACTTTCAAAAAAGGGGGAAGGTGTAGTGTATGCACACCTGAACCCTACTTACATCTATAAATAGCCTCTTTATTATGATTCATGACTCAATATACAACTGTCTTTCGAACATGTGACTGCCTCATTCCACACATAATAGGCCGATCCTTACAACAGAGACAGACCCTTCCAAAGTGGGACAATGAGTGTCCCTCCCCTTCTAACTTTTAAAGTAAGAGAGTGAAAAACTACAAAAAATATATGCTGTGTATCTCAATACACACTTTCATCGAAAATTGGTTTGAACAAAATAAAATGAGCAGTTTTTAAGATATAAAACATAATTAAAAACCGCAGAGATAACTTTGTCATTCACACAAACACTACGAAAAACAAAGTTACAACACAAACATCCAGTCACATAATTACTTGCTACAACGGAACCCTTCGTGGGCGAGTCCGACTCGCATTTGGCCACTTTTTTGTAATTTACATAGTAACCCGTGCATTTACTCCCGGGAAGCGTCATTCTGTGAAGTGGAGCTGATGATGAAGAGCTCGGATGGCTGCCGGCACTGCTCAATACTAGGTAGCCGATAGGTTGCATTATGGTAACCTTATTAAGGTTGGTCAGTAATGTACGCTCGTCATAATGCATAATGGTGTTATGGAAGTGATGGTTACGTAGGCACCAGGAGAGCTTCTCAACAATATATCAACGTGGGTCAGGACCCGATGATGTCCGATTTGACGACCCGAATGGCCGAGTCGGCAGTGACGCTGCCTACGAAGCCAAGGGTCTCGGGTTTGAGTTCCGGTGGGGGCAAATATTTGTTTGATGAGAACTGATGTTTGTACCCTATTCATGGTTGTTTATCTAATATCTATCTAAGTATAATATTTATCTATGTAAGTATGTGTATTGTTGTCTAGTACCCAAGTTACAGGGAATCCTATTTTGGGGCTAGATCAATGTGTGTCAATAGTGTCTAAGGTATTTTAAGGTATAGATGGGAGCTTTAATTAATGAACATACGTAGGAGTATATTTTAAATTAAATAGGCGGTACTGAAGTCGGTTTTTAGGGTTCAGTACCCGAAGGGTGCCAAACGGGATCCTATTACTAAGCCTCCGCTGTCCGTCCGTCCGTCCGTCTGCCACCAGGCTGTATCTCATGAACCGTGATAGTTAAACAGATGAAATTTTCAGAGATGTTGTATTTCTGTTGCCGCTATAACATTACTTGCCGCTACAATATTACAATAAGTTATTTAATGATGTTGATATTTTTTATTTATCTCAATTTGCTTTTAAAAATCTTATTACCAAGACATTATAAGCCAATAATGTAGCGACAAATTGTAATAGATATAAGCTCAATCCCATTCCTAATAATTGCACGTTTAATGTTGTGTTGTCAAGTTTTTTATTGTAAATTTAATGCGAACCTGTAATTGGAACCTATTCATAATTATTTTTATCCACACACGTATCATAAACCCTCTTTACTGCGTAGAAAAACCGCACGTTACGATCAGCATAATGTTAAACTACTTGGTAAAAACTCATTTCTTATCTGAAAAATTACACGTTATGACCATAATGTGTAATTTTTCTACATATTATGACATTCAAATTTCAAACGCCGACGCCCGCCTGCTGCGTGCCGTCCCTAGTTTGTCTGTGAAGTTGGTACTACAGAACAAGCTAAACAACTGCAGAGCCACAATGCCGGTCAAACATGCGGTTCCTGAACACAACAAAGAGAGCTTATGATATGTGTGTAGATAAACTAGTGTATGTAACTGTACATAATTAGGCATTAAAACTCTCGAGTGATATTATTTTGAACTTCGCCTTCGGCTCGTTTCATAAACCCACTCTCGAGTATTAATGCCCTCCATTATGTAGCAGTCTGTGCTGTTAATGTGCCTAATTTAATAAATGAATAATAGTTGTTTATGTGACATAATGGAGGGCATTATAACTAGAGAGTGGGTTTATGAAACAAGCCGAAGTCGAAGTTTTAATGCCTAATTATGTACAGTTACATCCACTAGATTATCTACACACATATCATAAGCTCTCTTTGCTGTGTTCAGGAACCGCATGTTCGACGGGCATGGTGGCATTGATAATTGCTCTGCACTTATTTAGCTTGTTCAGTAGTACCAACTTCACAGACAAACTAGGGGTGGCACGCAGGCGGGCGTCGGCGTTCGAAATTTGAATGTCATAATATGTTTTGAATGTCATGAATATTGATACATTATGGTCATAATGTATCAATATTCAGATTAAAAACGAGTTTTTACCAAGTAGTATATCATTATTTTGGTCGTAACATAAGGTTTTTGTAAGCAATAAAGAGGGTTTATTATCATAAACCCTCTTTACTGTGTGTAGATAAAATAAATAATGAACTACGCGCAATTTCCAAAATAGCTTAAAACCAACTTCTTAGCCAAGGAACTTTTATAATGCTATATTGTGTACATATCAGAATCCAGAAGTGCAACAAACCTGTGGAAGCGGAAACAAAGGAGAACGGAAACATCTACGCGAAGCCCAGGATACTCATCTTATCTGATGAAAGCGGTAGAGGAATTAATAAAATATTCACGAAACTAGTAGGAAGTGAATCATGTGTTCAATCAGTACTAAAACCATATTCCACTTTAGATCAGGTGATGAATTCATCCAGTTATTGTAGGAACTTTACCAAAGGTGACTATGTTATAATATTAGGAGGCGAAAATGATAAAGATCCTTTGAAACTGCAATCTCTATTGTATTGTAACATAGGTCAATTTGCTCATACAAATGTAATATTATGTAATGTAGGAATCACTAGTTGCTTAGGGGAGAAAAAAGTTAATGGAATCTTTCAGTTAGTGTGCTCTCGTTTCTCCCATGCCTCATACCTAGACATTTGTGACAATGAGAGCCGAAAACTACCTAAAGAAATCACATGTAGAATCCTACTAAGGGAGATTCTAAGACTTCATTACATGTACAATCTGTTACAGCAGCTAAAAAACCAAAAAGAGTCTTGTAACACAAACCTACTGTACAGCAATGCGCAGACACAAACTGACCACATCTGTAAACTCACACAAACCCCCAATAATCCGCAAAAAACACAAGCCAGTATAGAGACTCAAAACTTAAATGAGACTGTACCAACAACATCTAAAAACATTTTTTTTCGTTAAAAAGTCAAAATTAATTATTATGCACCAAAATATACAGAGCATTCTGCCTAGTGACACTGCCTACGAAACCAAGGGTCCCGGGTTCGAGTCCCGGTGGGGGCAAATGTTTGTTTGATGAGAACGGATGTTTGTACCCTAGTCATGGTTGTTTATCTATCTAAGTATAATATTTCTCTATATAAGTATATATATCGTTGTCTAGTACCCAAGATACAGGGAATCCTAGTTTGGGGCTAGATCAATGTGTGTAAAAGGTGTCCAAGGTATTATTATTATTATTATTATTATTAAAAGAGAAATATTAGAGTTAACCCTGTCTGAATTGTCGGAGTCTGGTATGCAGCCCGACATTCTATGTTTAACGGAAACATTTTTGGAATCTGTTAGTGAAAAAAATGTTAGACTAAGTGGCTATGAACTAGCAGCAGATTTTTCTAGAAACAAGAAAAGAGGTGGTTCTTGTATTCTAGTAAGAAGTGGAATGATTTATAAAAACATAAAAATTATTGATGATCTGGCTCTACCCAATATATTTGAATGTTGTAGTATACAGTTAAATGATCATAACATAATTGTGTGCATTTACAGAACAACAGAAGTCGAACTCTTTATGAACCGCCTAGAGTTAATGTTATACACTTTACAACATAAATATAAAAACAGGAAGATTGTTATAACTGGTGACATAAACATTAATATACTTAAAAATGACATTATTGCAAGAAATTTAACTGACATTATTAGTAATAACAATTTGACATTTCATATTACAGAACCCACCAGACAAGCATCGTGCATTGACCATATAATTAGTAATATAACTCAAGCAGTAGGAACGGTCATACCATTGGAATTGTCAGACCATGAAACTGCACAATTACTGTCAATTCCAGTCAGTTATAAAAAAATCGTACCTAAGGTGTCATTCATATACAGAAGGGATTATTCAGAAGAAAATGTTTTGAAATTTCATGACTGTCTCGAGGCATTATCATTCTCAGATGTCTATGAGGAAACTGACCTAAACAAAGCCTTTGATATTTTTCACGACTTGTTCTGTTTGTTTTACGCACTTTGCTTCCCGATCATGAGAATAAAAATTAATTCACAAGGTAAACCAAAGTGGATGTCTAAGGGACTTAAAATAAGTTGTAAGTCAAAGAGATATCTTAGATTTGCTTTTTATAAGAATAAAACAGAAGCTAACAAAATCAAATACGAAAAATACTCTAAAATGTTAAAAAAATGTGTAATAAAATCTCAAGAACAAGCGAATAACAATTATGTGAGAAATAGTAAAAATAAATGTAAAGCTTCATGGAATGTGGTAAAAAATGAGTCAGGTGTTTTTCACACATCCCATTTCATACAACATATTGACTATGAGGGAAATGTTGTCAATGACCCATTAGACATTGCAAACACTTTCAACAAATATTTTATTAAAATTTCAAATAAAATAAACCATAACCTTATTCAGACCGGTGGTAGTAATAGGGTTAGTAAAAGCATATTCCTTAGTCCATACGACAATGATTGCGTAGGGAAACTGGTAATGTCCTTAAATAACACTAACGCAGAGGGCTATGACGGTATTGCTACAAAAATTATCAAGAAATGCTATGTTTTGATTATACCAGTTCTTACTTATCTCATAAATATGTCATTGGAGACGGGATGCTTCCCTGATAGACTTAAAATATCTATAGTTAAACCCCTCTTCAAAAAAGGTGAAAAATGTGATCTAGTTAATTATCGTCCTCTAACTCTCACACCAGTGCTATCAAAAATATTTGAAAAAGCAATGCAAAACAGAATATTAGATTTTATAGATAAACATAGCATACTGACTCCGGAGCAGCATGGGTTTCAAAAAAACAAATCTGCAACATGGGCAGCCTTCAAACTTGTTGATAGAATTGTTCATAATGTGGATACAAAATATTACAGCACGGTTCTCTTTTTGGATATGTCAAAGGCATTCTACTTTGTTTCGCATGACTTGCTAATATCCAAACTCGAAGCAAATGGGATCAGGGGCCCTGCACGGGACTTGATACAATCTTATCTGAATAACCGATTGCAATTCGTAGAAATTTGTAGAGCAGATGACAAAAATGTAGTAAATTGTTTTAAATCTGACTTAAAATCTAACAAATTCGGCGTCCCTCAGGGCAGTGTCCTTGGACCGCTTCTATTTTTACTTTATATAAATGACTTACCTGAGGTGACAAATCAATGGTGTATTTTGTTCGCAGACGATATTTCAATAAATGTAACGCGCGCAATAAGTGATGACATCTCCTTCCACGAATCAGACATTAATAATGCAATAACTAGTGTAATTGAGTGGTTGAATAATAATAATTTACAGATTAATTTAGACAAAACAAAGTACATTAATTTTAATAACTTTGACAAATTCAATAGAGATATGACATTAAATATAAATCACAACGGACAAATCATAGAGGAGGCTCACAGTGTGACATTTTTAGGTATTAACATAGATAGGCATTTAAATTGGAAAGATCACACTGATAAAGTTTGTAAGAAAATCAATAGATTTATTTATGTATTACGTAGACTTAGGAAAACAGCAGAGATAAAGACTGCTCTAGTTGCCTATCATGGATATGTAGAATCTGTCTTGAGATATGGTCTTGTAGTTTGGGGAAACGGCACTGATATTAATAAAGTTTTTATTGCTCAAAAGAAATGTGTGCGTGCAATTTGTGGTATGGCCCCAAATGAATCATGCAAACCAATTTTCACTAAATTAAATATTTTGCCATTACCATGTTTGTATATACTGGAAATAGGAAAATTTGTAAAACTTAATCCAAAATTATTTAAAAGAGCCCAAGAACAATATTCAAGAAATACGAGAAACCCGAATTGGTTAATATATAATCATACGCCACGTACATCACTGTATCTTAAGAATTGTCCTGCTATGTGCATTAAAATATTTAACAAAATACCCGAAGAGATAAAAGAATATTCAATTAATAAGTTTAAATCTGAACTGTTTAAATGGCTTCTACAGAAATGTTTTTATTCAGTAGATGAATTTATTAAATATAAAACTTACATATAAAATAATTTAATAAGGTAGAGCAATACTAACAGTAAGATTTATTTTTTTCAGTGTAATGTGGACTATTTAATATTTGCATGCTAAAATTAATAGCAGATAAGGTGTTCATAATGTATATATAACTGACCATCGACTGCCCACCCTTATCTTAGCAAATAAAAATCTTTATCTTTATCTTTTATCTTTGAAAGAGATTAGCTTATCGCCGGTAGCCTTTCTATGTTTTTCTGATATCAATTGCAATCTGCAATACGTATCGAATTTAATATGACCGATCGGAAAAAAAGTCGCAGGCAAAGCCGCAATATAATAATACTAATGTTTATTTTTAGATTACAATATCCATAATTTGTTAGTACATAAGGTACATTAGAAACTAATATCAGTAAAGATGTAAGTGAATTAAATTAAATTAAATATTTACATTTTAAGTTATTTATTAATGGCTTGTGTTTAAACGATTACCAAAAACGCACCTATTTTTCTACCAATAAATTCGAAATGACTGCCAGAATGGATAAATGTCCACCAAATTGTGTTTGGATAAATGATCAATAAACTTCTTTTTATGTTTTGTGTACTTAAGTTTATGTTTTAAGTATTTTTCGTTGTTCTTACATGTTCAACCTAACACGAAGTATAAAGGGGGCTTCGCATCGCTCACCCCCTTTACCCTTCACCTAAGCTACCGCAGTATTTTGCCCTGATATTTTTTGCAAGTTTTGGTGTTCATTTATCTATTTTGGGTAGGAAAAAAATATTTTGGTATATTTGTTGCCTTTATTAATTTCGCGAGGTAAGTTTGACTGTCCAATGTTGGTACACTGGACAACGAAACGAACGAGATTTAGGCAAACATATTCCGTAACACAATGAATAGACCATTTTTTGGCGAAAGGCACGAAACAATTCAAATCACTAAAGGCCTTACTAATAAAAAAAGTTATTCACGGTTTAACTTATACAGTGTTTTGTCGTTCTCATACGTTGAGTAAATGTCAAATGTCAAAGCAAGACAAAACAGTGTATAAGTTAAACCGTGAATAACTTCCTTTATTAGTAAGGCCGTCAGTAGATATCTAATGGGTATTACCAATATTATTAATAACGATTATTATTGCAAGGCATAATAGCATCTCTGTTTTTTTAATATAAAATAAACATAATAGTAGTTTATGTGACTGCTACATAATGTAGGGCATTAATACTCATAATAATATCACTCGAGAGTTTTAATGCCTAATTATGTACAGTTACATACACTAGTTTATCTACACACATATCATAAGCTCTCTTTGATGTGTTCAGGAACCGCATGTTTGACCGGCATTGTGGCTCTGCAGTTGTTTAGCTTGTTCTGTAGTACCAACTTCATGCAGGCGGGCGTCGGCGTTCGAAATTTGAATGTCATAATATGTAGAAAAATTACACATTATGGTCATAATGTGTAATTTTTCAGATAAGAAATGAGTTTTTAACAAGTAGTTTAACATTATGCTGATCGTAACGTAAGGTTTTTGTACGCAGTAAAAAGGGTTTATGATACGTGGGTAGATAAAGTACTTAATTAAACAAAACCTTGTGGTGTAATGAGATGCACCTAGATAACTCTTATTATATTATAATAGAACCTTAGCAAGTATTCTCTCGTCTCAAACATAGGCGAAAACTTGTAATTGGCTTGGACATAAGCATTTATCTGTACTTAAATAAATAAAATAGCTGTAAGCTTTCCATTTTTAATAAAATAAAATATAAAAATCACTCTGGGTATAGGGTTGGTACTGGCTCCAGGTTCTGTCAAATGCAGTGCGTTTTCGCATGTTTGCTTAGAAGTCGCCTGTGCGCGCTTCTGCAAACATTGCTGATGCGCTACAAAAACGGGGCAGCCCCCTTAATATTCTGATGATATTGTTATATTGGATTCGCAGAGCATTTTAAGCCTTCAGATTATAACTAACCTTTAGGCTGCATGTCTAGAATAGATAAATGGTTTTCTGATTTTTAAAACGATTTATATCAGAATTACATAAACTAGTGGTTCAGTGAGAACAGTAGACCTCGCTTGTTTAAAATTTCAAGCTTGTAGGTTTGCTAGAAATACATTAGAATGTTTATCTACACACGTTTCATAAACCCTCTTTACTGCTCTTTAATGTTAAACTACTTGGTAAAAACTCATTTCTTATCTGAAAAATTACACATTATGACCATAATGTGTAATTTTTCTACATATTATGACATTCAAATTTCGAACGCCGATGCCCGTCTGCGTGCCGCCCCTAGATTGTCTTTGAAGTTAGTACTGACATTCAAATTTCGAACGCCGACGACCGCCTGCGTGAAGTTGGTACTACAGAACAAGCTAAACAACTGCAGAGCCACAACGCCGGTCACACATGCGGTTCCTGAACACATCAAAGAGAGCTTATGATATGTGTGTAGATAAACTAGCGTATGTAACTGTACATAATTAGGCATTAAAACTCTCGAGTAATATTTGAAACTAGCCTTCGGCTCGTTTCATAAACCCACTCTCGAGTATTAATGCCCTTCATTATGTAGCAGTCACATAAACTATAAACTACTATTATGATCGCTGATGAGTCAGTCGGTGACAAAATGACGGAACTTTGAACGGCTGTCGTTTCAAATCGATTGGTTCAAACTGACAGAATTTTGGGAATTTGCTTATTCAAATTATGGCCTGTTCACAGTCACGGAAAATTCAGGTGTCTAGCTTTATCTACAGCATAGTTACAGGGGGGTCGGAAATATATAAAAGTGCTTCCCCCTCCACTAAAAAGAGATCCAATCAAAGAGTGTTTAATAACTTCAGCACGTCGTTTCATACAACATTGCTGGAGCGTTGTAATGTTCCAAATTTAAAAAACGCTGCAGCAATTGATTTGATTTTCTTTGTCCGTAAATTCTATACTTCGCGTGTCCTTATTTAGGGTTCCATACCCGAAGGGTGCCAAATGGGACCCTATTACTAAGCCTTCGCAGTCCGTCTGTCTGTCCGTCCGTCCGTTACCGGGCTCTATCGGATCAACCGAAATAGGTAGAGAGCTGAAATTTTCACAGAATGTGTATTTCTTGCCGCAACAGCAACAAGATTTTCAAGAATTAAAAGAAGTACCCATACAAGAAATTATTGACATGGCCATGTTCTTAGCCATTTTGTTTTATTTGTTTATCGGTGAAAAATGGACTCTCCCGATATTATTGTTTTTTTTTTATTGCAGGTTTTGAGTTTTGTGCTTAGTTATTTGTCATTATATGATTAATAATTGCTCATTCAAATTATCTTAAATAATATTAAGTTTTGTATGATATTTGATTTTATTTCTGTAAATAAATTACTCAATTTCTATCTACTTCCGGTTTCAATGTGCAAAGAGTTTCGTTAACCTGAGTACATAGTTTTATACTTACATACTACATACACAAAACTATTTTTCAATGTTTCGATGTACGCCCTTGAATGTAGTCCTACCTAGTATTTCATCTTTTATTATTAAAAATTAAATAGGTATATGTACTCGTACAAAAGACTGTCGTTTTACGTTTTTCCGTGTACAATGGTGTGGAACCCTTCATGTGCGGGTCCGATGTCCTAGTCGCACTTGACCGGTTTTATTGTTATTTTTTTTCGCAACATCTTGTGCAGAAGTCCTTAGGTGCCTCTCAGATTTGATTGAAATCCGTCGGTAATTTTCCCAGGAAAAATGCGACCTTTAGTGTGGTAGCCTGTGTTGGTACCCGTATTCGCCGAAATCGTAGCAGTGGCGCTGGAGTCGCGGAGAAGCGAGAATTCCCCGCGAATTTTAGCGCCAACATAGGGTACTAAAATACCCGGTTAGTCAATTAACAAAAAAATAAAAAAATAAATGCGCAACGTCCGCCTCAATTCGAGGCTCTCGTCGAACTGTATTGTCTGTCTCCAAGCGGCGCGCGCTCCGCTTGCAAAAACATGGCCGCCCACGCATCGCGTGATCTCTCTCAGCCAATCGCCGAGCTTGATATCAAATCAGGAGGGTGACTGCCCCTCACCCCGCCGTATGAAGCCGCCTGCACAGCCAATCCAAAGCTTGTGAAGACGCACTTTGAAAATTCGCGGGGAATCCTCGCTTCTACGCTACTCCAGCGCCACTGCTACGTTGTCGGCGGATACGGGTACCAACACAGGGTTCTACAGTAGGCGAGACAGGCAGACGGACAAAGGCATTTTTGGCCAATCTCGCAACTGGACGCTTCGCTCGCTCGGTCAATTAGGCTACAGTTCCTCATTCATTAATTA
The DNA here is from genome assembly GCA_949825045.1 of Argyresthia goedartella. Lineage (NCBI taxonomy): Eukaryota > Metazoa > Arthropoda > Insecta > Lepidoptera > Argyresthiidae > Argyresthia > Argyresthia goedartella. The sequence continues at coordinate 26,131,014 of OX463832.1, forward strand.
ATTCATTCACTCATCTCTCCCATTCGTTCGCTTCGCAGAGGATCAATCCGCTCGGCCTCAACGTGGACCTCACGCAATCGCGCGCAGCCCTCGCTCGATCCGTAGTCGCCAGAGTCTACCAGCTACACGGCGCACGTGGCTATTATCGAGGCTACACCGCCTCATTGGCTGCGTATGTGCCCAATAGCGCGCTCTGGTGGGCGCTGTATACAGCTTACCAAGGTTTGTTGAGGTTCAGCTACTTGCCGCTAGATGGCGTTGGTAGTTAAGCCGCGATTTCACTAGATTTTATGGTTTGTTCATCCTTTGGCGACTATGGTGTCTGCTGCTTCTTGAATGATTGCTTTGCTGACTGGTGACGTGTATGAGTTGTATGATTGAAGAGCTTCTATCCTTTTGTATGTGTGATATGGCTGTGTTTTGAATTGATCGTATAGTGAATGCTGAAGGATGACTGAAAGATGACTGGAGCCTGTATGCCTTTATGTATGAGTATATGTATTCTGAACATCCGTCATCGCCCGAGTATACCAACATGGAGCAATAAGGAGCTACTGAGTCTAGACAGCCTCACTGGCGTGTGTGCCCAATACCGCGCTCTGGCGGTCGCTGTACAGCTTACCAAGGTTTGTTGAGGTTCCGCTATGCTCCGGTAGATGACGTTGTCAGCTATTTATGATCTGATTGCTCTGCTTATTTAAATGACTGTCTGTTACGTTAAAAATTGCATTTTGGATGAACCAACGCTAATATTAAGGGGGCGGTAATGGATCGATCGGCTCAAACTGAGACCTCTTCTTATTTAGTAGGGATCCAGCTGTCCGCCACTAGATAGTGTTACTGCAGACCCACCGTGGATCCAGCTGTCCGCCACTAGATAGTGTTACTGCAGACCCACCTTGGATCCAGCTGTCCGCCACTAGATAGTGTTACTGCAGACCCACCGTGGATCCAGCTGTCCGCCACTAGATAGTGTTACTGCAGACCCACCTTGGATCCAGCTGTCCGCCACTAGATAGTGTTACTGCAGACCCACCGTGGATCCAGCTGTCCGCCACTAGATAGTGTTACTGCAGACCCACCGCGGATCCAGCTGTCCGCCACTAGATAGTGTTACTGCAGACCCACCGTGGATCCAGCTGTCCGCCACTAGATAGTGTTACTGCAGACCCACCTTGGATCCAGCTGTCCGCCACTAGATAGTGTTACTGCAGACCCACCGTGGATCCAGCTGTCCGCCACTAGATAGTGTTACTGCAGACCCACCTTGGATCCAGCTGTCCGCCACTAGATAATGTTACTGCAGACCCACCGTGGATCCAGCTGTCCGCCACTAGATAGTGTTACTGCAGACCCACCGTGGATCCAGCTGTCCGCCACTAGATAGTGTTACTGCAGACCCACCGTGGATCCAGCTGTCCGCCACTAGATAGTGTTACTGCAGACCCACCGTGGATCCAGCTGTCCGCCACTAGATAGTTGTTCGATTCCAAATCGATATTCGATCGATGGTTTCTGAACGGCCATTTTGAATTTGACGTTAGCTGCCAACCTGGTAGTTTTTTGACAACTGACAGACGAAAGCCCTCGCAAGTAAACGCGTTTTGGTTAGGGTATTGAAATTAAATCGCAGTCCATCTGGAATGTATTCGGGTTTCCCTCAGGATTGTCTATATAGCTGAGTGTGTTGTGGTTCCCCGAACCAGATAAAGTTCGCATTTTCGTGGCCGATTGGTTTTTCCCACGTAACATAACCTGTGTTGGAACACTGTGCTCATCGAAGCTGGCCCGCCAGTCATACCTGGTTGGCTGAAGAACCTGTCTACCAAGAAGAGCCTAGGGTGCACCCGGGCCTTGCAGAGAGACAGGAGGTTGACGGGACCGAAGCACAGACCAGGTTAGATCGACCCCAATTACTTCAGCTCGGTGAATCGCCGACGTTCACGCTTCTTGGCAACTGATCGTTACGCTACCTCGTAGCTGATGGGCCCCTACGAGGTCATTAGGTGCTGAGAAGCCTGAACACTTTGGTAGCAGAGCGTGATTTCCTGAGATTTGCAGCCGTCAAGGGCTCCAGGAAGGCACGATTTGGGACTATCAATCTGTAGGTATAGACGGTTATTAGGTAACTTGGTTGTGTTCCTATATCCACATAGATTGGTAGTATTGTAAGCTATAGGTCTATTGCTGGTAGTAGATAGACAGATATTGAATTGAATTACCAGTTAGTCAATCTATTAGTGGTCTAGTAGTGCTATTGAATGAATGTTTGGTTAACATAGGTAGTTACATCTATTGATAGCAGGCTATTACATTGTTTTCAGTTTATAGCAATTTATAACTTGAACTACCTATGTTAACCAAACATTCATTCAATAGCACTACTAGACCACTAATAGATTGACTAACTGGTAATTCAATTCAATATCTGTCTATCTACTACCAGCAATAGACCTATAGCTTACAATACTACCAATCTATGTGGATATAGGAACACAACCAAGTTACCTAATAACCGCCTATCTATACCTACAGATTGATAGTCCCAAATCATGCCTTCCTGGAGCCCTTGACGGCTGCAAATCTCAGGAAGCCACGCTCTAGCTACCAAAATGTTCACACTTCTTGGCAACTGATCGTTACGCTACCTCGTAGCTGATGGGCCCCTACGAGGTCATTAGGTGCCGAGAAGCCTGAACGTCGGCGATTCACCGAGCTGAAGTAATTGGGGTCGATCTAACCTGGTCTGTGCTTCGGTCCCGTCAACCTCCAGTCTCTCTGCAAGGCCCGGGTGCACCCTAGGCTCTTCTTGGTAGACAGGTTCTTCAGCCAACCAGGTATGACTGGCGGGCCAGCTTCGATGAGCACAGTGTTCCAACACAGGTTATGTTACGTGGGAAAAACCAATCGGCCACGAAAATGCGAACTTTATCTGGTTCGGGGAACCACAACACACTCAGCTATATAGACAATCCTGAGGGAAACCCGAATACATTCCAGATGGACTGCGATTTAATTTCAATACCCTAACCAAAACGCGTTTACTTGCGAGGGCTTTCGTCTGTCAGTTGTCAAAAAACTGCCAGGTTGGCAGCTAACGTCAAATTCAAAATGGCCGTTCAGAAACCATCGATCGAATATCGATTTGGAATCGAACAAAGCTACAATAATAATAATAATAATAATAATAATAATAATAATATTTATTGTCACATAAAGAAGTACAAATAGTTACAATGGTGCTATTTAATGTAGGCTAGATTAAATTGCTAAAAAATACATTGTAGCATCTGTCACTGAGCTAGGCGTAAGACCTGTATTTCAGCAAAACAGCGCCCAAATTCCCAGTGTTTTAAACAAAAATAAAAATTCTAGCTTCTGATTATGTAGTTTAGATGACCATTTTTATGATTAGTTAAATCTAGATATAAATGAAAGTAAAAACTTATTTAGTTAAACAGATTAATAATTTAGTAGTTTACACAAATCAAATGAAAAATGAAGAAGTATTGTGTAGTGTTTACTCCTCTCTGTGTGTATAAATGCGGTGTTTGTATGTGTGTGAGAGGGTGTGTTAATTTAGGTTTTGTAGTACTATTATGTATGTATAGCCGTATATATTTATTTTTAATATTATTGTTTTATGCGTATTTTATCATTCCCCAATTTTAAGCAAATTCTCAGTCTCCTCATAGTTTTTATTCTTAAGCCAGTTGGTAACTTCTTTCTTGCATTGAAAAGCAGACACTGTATAGATACTAATTTTTTGATTGAGTATTTTAAACAAAAATGGACCCAAAAAAGGTAGAAACTTATTAATAAATTTTGTGCGAAAGACCTTGTCTGTATGCTTCGTATTAATTCGGCGTTTATCTAGCTGTTCCTCGTCAAAAACTATCTTCTTGTGTTGTTTAATTATAATACTGAGTATAAAAAGTTGTCTAACATTCAGTACATCACAATCCTGGTATAGTAATTCAGTTGAGTAATAGTAATCCTTAAAAGTGCAAATCTTTAGTATAGCCCTTTGAGTTACTTCCAATGTTTTTAAAAAGGTTTTTGCTGCACCTCCCCATGATGATATACAATAAGTAAGTATAGACTGGCACAGCGCATAGTATATTTGTTTCAGTATATGGGGTTCGACAACGTGTCTCAAGTTTTTGAAGATGTAAATTAATTTACGAAGTCTATTGTTTAGGTGTTTAATATGCTCTTTAAAAGCTAAATTGCAGTCTACTTGTATACCGAGATACTTTATACATTTTACACATTCCAGACTCAAACATTTGCAATCGTTTTGGCTAGATTCCCCATTTGAGCAGCAGTCATGAGATACAATTTTGTACTTACTATCTACTTGCATCTGGCGTATAGAAAAAAACATATACTTTGTCTTGTCAGAGTTGAGAGTCAAAGAATTCATGTGCAGCCATTTTTTAACTCTATTTAGACCACTCTGTGCTAGCTCATAAACCTTATCAAGAGATCTATGGGAAAAGAGTAATACAGTATCATCTGCATAGGATATAATTTGGCCATCAAAAGATGGCAGACATAGGACGTCATTAATATATACCAAAAACAATGTTGGTCCTAAGATGCTACCTTGGGGAACTCCGTACGAAATAGGTAGATCTGAGCTGATATAGTTACTCACTTGTACACTTTGGAAACGATTTGTTAAGTAGCTGGTCAATAGCTTATGTTGTAAGCCTCTGATTCCAAGTTTCTCAAGTTTATCTAACAGTGAATGGACAGGATGTTCACACTTCTTGGCAACTGATCGTTACGCTACCTCGTAGCTGATGGGCCCCTACGAGGTCATTAGGTGCCGAGAAGCCTGAACATTTTGGTAGCTAGAGCGTGGCTTCCTGAGATTTGCAGCCGTCAAGGGCTCCAGGAAGGCACGATTTGGGACTATCAATCTGTAGGTATAGGCGGTTATTAGGTAACTTGGTTGTGTTCCTATATCCACATAGATTGGTAGTATTGTAAGCTATAGGTCTATTGCTGGTAGTAGATAGACAGATATTGAATTGAATTACCAGTTAGTCAATCTATTAGTGGTCTAGTAGTGCTATTGAATGAATGTTTGGTTAACATAGGTAGTTACATCTATTGATAGCAGGCTATTACATTGTTTTCAGTTTATAGCAATTTATAACTTGAACTAATATTGACTATCTGTGTGTGTTATAATGATAAAGGGAAACTAAATTGTATTTACAGAATTTATATAGATATAAAACTCGGTTCCTATTGTTTAAGGAAAACAACATTGTTTAAGTTGTGGTTTAGGGTTCCCTCGTTTGGGTTGTAGACTGGAGGGTCCAATAAAATTGAGTTACTGCAAATTGTGAGTAAGTATCGTTCCGATCATGTCGTTATCTGAAATCCAGAAGGGTGTTTCTAAGGAACTCAGATGGTTTTCCTCCGCACACGGTCTGATAGACCGTTTAGATAGGCATGATGTGGTATTGGAGCGGTCTATGGACGTTAAGGAACGTTACAATAGGGTGCTCGAATTGTCCGCGCAGGCGGCATCAGTTGATAGTTGCGCACCTGACAGGCTGTCACGGTTGATAGGGGATGTCGGCCAATGTATGGAGATGGCAGCTGCTATCACGCAGAAGGCTGCGGACATACGTAGACAGCGCGAGTCCAGCCATGGTGGTGACATTGAAGCACCTCTGCCGCTTCAGGGTTCGGGGTCCAGGTTACCTGCCATAACTATGCCTACTTTTGACGGTGTGTCCGGTGAATGGATGAGCTTCATCAATCTGTTCGACAGTTTGGTGCACATCCGATCGGACATTACCAAGTCTGTCAAGATGGCTCAGCTGGTGGCAGCATTGAGGGGTGAGCCTAGGGAGCTGGTCGCTCATTTGACAGTTACGGAGGGTAACTATGAAACGGCCAGGCAATTGTTGGTCAGACGTTACCACAACAAACGGAGGTTGGCCGATGCCCAACTGAACCGTTTGTTTAGCATCCAGGTTGTGAACAAGGTCGGGGCCATACAGACGGAGGTTTTGAACCCATTGTTGTCCGTCACCAAGGCTCTAGAGAATCTTGGACTTCCGGTTGGTGAATGGTCGTACCTACTGTTGTACATTGTACTTTCCCGCCTACCCGCTGACGTGCAGACTCGTTTCGAACAGTCTCACGGGAGGTCGGCCGAGGACCTGCCCGCCTTCTCCGACTTGGTCGGATTCTTGGAAGAGGAGGCTCGACGGGCAGAGAATTTGGGGTTGACGGTCACCCATCCTTCGGAGCCACAGAGAGCTGCCGGGAGCGCTGTGAGTAGGGGCCCTCCGACGAGGAAGGACCGCACCAACCGGCAGTCATATGGGACTGTGAGTGCATTGACCCCACATAGTGAGACCTGCCCATGTTGTAGGCAGATTGGCCATGCTGTGGCCAATTGCAATAAGTTCGGGGAACTTAGGGTTCAGGGACGGCGCCGGATGGCCAAGCAGCGGAGCTGGTGTTTCCTGTGCCTCGGGCCACACATGGCTAGGGACTGCACGCGCACAAAAATGTGCGGATATTGTGGTGGGGTCCACAACAATTTGTTGTGCATGAACCGGTCCGGCCAACAGCCTCCACAGGGCCGTATCCAGGGTGACACGGCATGGGGCCCTGAGAATTCGTTTGCGACTCGGAGCGCAACTCAGGGGCCAACGTCCCCACGTCCACAGGGCCGTACCCAGGGTGACACGGCATGGGGCCCTGAGAATTCGTTTGCGACTCGGAGCGCAACTCAGGGGCCAACGTCCCCACGTGCACAGGGCAGTACCAGGGTGCAGGGCCGCACTCAGGACCATTACATGGGGGGCCCTGAGTTTTCGGTTGCGACTCAGCATCCGACCCAGCGGGACATTGGGTGTGTTGAGCAGGCCGTAACGGGCGGGTGGCATGGGACACCTTCGAGCTATGCGGGTGCGGTTCGGACGCCGCCTCAGTTGTCGCCCCGCTCGTCGCCTCGTCCTCTTCGGTCACATGTGATGTCCCCCCCGCTCATGGAGCGGCCACGGTTGAATTCACGCCCACCCCCCTTTACGGGGAATCGTAGGTTGGGAATGGAACCGGCGCGTGGGCCATTTGTACAATGGGACCCTCTGGCGTATAGCTGCATACCTGATCGGTTACAGGCACAGTGGGGCCCCGGGGGTCCTCGCTAGGAATTTGCGGCCCAACCATTGGTTGCCCCCCAACCGGAGACGGTGGTGTTACCGATCGCCTCTGTGCTTGTTTGGGATTTGGCGGGCAACCCAACATACGTTCGCGCCCTATTAGATTCTGGAGCTCAGGGCTGCATTGTATCGAATGATTTAGCAAAATGGTTGGGCCTCAAGGTAAATAGGTATAATAAATCAATACGGGGCGTGGGGAATGTTACGGTTACGAATGTAGTTGGTCAATCGGTGATCACGTTCTCTCCACGTTATGACATTTTGACAAAAACATCCGTGCAAGCTTTAGTAATGACGCATGTCATGGGCAGACACCCCTTGGTGAAGTTGAATCCGGCCGTTAGATTCCTGACATCAGGACTCAAGTTGGCGGATCCCGATTTTGACACTCCAGCCCCGGTCGACCTGCTACTGGGAGCAGACGTTCTGGGTAGGTTTCTGTTGTCGGATCGGCGAGTTCTTCAGCCGGACGGGTTGATTGCTGTGGATACTAAGTTTGGTCACGTGATCATGGGTCCGGCATTGCCAATGGTTAGGCCTGCCGAGTCAGATGGCATACTTATTGGCTCAGCGTTGTCAGACGCTATCCAACGTTTCTGGGAGATAGAGGAACCTCCCACCGCTCGTCGAGTCGACGCAGACGAAGAAGAGTGCGAGTTGTTTTACCAGAATAGTACTGGTCGCCTTCGTTCTGGTCGTTTTGTAACTCGACTGCCTTTCAGGGCCGATCGACCGCCACTAGGAGAATCTAGGAAGATGGCTGAGACGAGATTGATGTCGATGGAGCGTAGGATGACAAGGGACGCCGTATTTAAACAAAAATATGTTGATTTCATGAGGGAGTATGAGTCGTTAGGACACATGTCGGTATCGGGTGTGGACTGGAGATCTGAGGATCATTGTTTCCTTCCACACCATGCCGTCCTACGAACCCCTACCGGCAAGATTCGAGTTGTTTTTGATGGGTCAGCACCTACCTCGAACGGGATGTCCCTGAATCAGTGTCTACATTCGGGACCCAAGTTGAGTCGTGATATTTCGGATATTCTCACGAGCTTTCGGAGGCACCAGATTGTATTTGTCGCAGACATTCGGATGATGTTTAGGCAAACGGTAATTCATCCGGCTGACAGAAGGTATCAGTTGATACTTTGGCGTGAGTCCACGGCCGAGCCAGTCAAGGTCTATGAGTTAAACACGAACACGTATGGGTTACGGTCTAGCCCGTATTTGGCGATGCGTACCCTGCGGGAGTTGGCGTCGCGTGACCGTGTGAGCTATCCTAGAGCCGCCGCTATCCTGGAGCAAGATTTGTACGTCGATGACGTCTGCACAGGGGCAGCCAGTGTAGAGGAAGCTCTGGACCGACGTGACGAGCTCATTCAATTGCTGGAACGAGGCGGCTATGAACTACGCAAGTGGATGTCCAACTCCCCTGAGTTGATGGCTGGTCTCCCAGATGAGTTTCAACAAGACCCGCACGTTTTTGAGAATCCTGACAACCCTAACATGTTGTCAGTACTTGGAATTCAGTACCGGCCCGTCCATGATGAGTTTACCTATCGGGTGGTTTTAGAAACACCGAAGGCCTGGACGAAGCGGTCAGTACTGTCAACGATTGCGAGAACGTTCGACCCGAATGGATGGATTTCTCCAGTCACCTTTGCTCTCAAATGTTTTATGCAAAGGCTATGGGCGGCTCAGTTGACCTGGGACACCCACCTCTCAGGTGATTTGTTGACTGATTGGACGCGAATGTTCACCTCGCTATCGGACATAAATAATGTATCGCTGCCGAGGAAATTGATCCCTGCTGGGGATTACAGGGCAACCCTTCACGGGTTTTGTGATGCCTCTGAACGAGGGTTTGCGGCAGCGGTTTATTTGCGAACCGTCACCTCCACCGGGGAGGTCGACGTGCGTTTGGTTTTGGCAAAAAGCAAGGTAGCGCCTATTCGGACAAGGATGACGATTCCAAAACTGGAACTGTCCGGGGCTGCTCTTTTGACCAAACTTTTGAATCACACTCCAACAGTGTTGCGTGGGTCAGTGGTTTTAGAGGATACGGTGTACGCTTGGACGGACAGCCATATTGTTTTGTGCTGGCTGAAGGCTTCGGTCCATAACTTAGAGGTTTTTGTTGCGAACCGTGTCTCCCAGATTGTGTCGTCTGAGGTCCCACTGACCTGGAGACATGTACCAGGAGAATTGAACCCGTCTGATTGTGCATCCAGGGGATGTCGGGCTCCTGAACTCGTTAGACACCATTTGTGGTGGGGACCACCCTGGCTTGCCAAGAGAGAATCGGACTGGCCGAACAGCCATGTAGTAGTATCTTCGGATCATGGCCCCAGAGCGGCCGTGCATGTTACCCAGAAGGCTGAGGACCCTGACGCCGGGTTTCTGCTGGACCGGTATAGCTCACTTGACAAGTTGATAAACGTGTCCACTTGGATTAGGAGATTCGCTCGAAATTGTCGTACTCCTCGCGATCAGCGAACGTTGAACCCTATTCTGACTCCGGCAGAGCGAAACGAGTCGCTATTGAATTTGGTCCGGTTGGTACAGTCCTCGAAGTTTGGGGCAGAATTGGAGATTATACGAAGTGGACGTTCGAAATTGAAAGGAGCCGTCGCGCGTCTCAACCCCTTTGTTGATTCGACCGGGTTACTTCGGGTAGGAGGAAGATTGCGCAATGCGAATCTGTCGTATTCGGCTCGTCACCCACTTCTGCTCCCCAAGGGGGGACAGTTAGTTGAATTGCTGGTGACTGATCGTCATATTAAAAACGCGCATGCCGGCTGTAACGCGTTGTTGGCCACGCTCCAGCGGGAGTTTTGGATCTTATCTGCCCGCCGTGTCATACGGAACATCGTGTTTCGGTGCATGCCTTGTTATCCACTTAAGGCTGCCACGATGCAACCTCTCATGGGAGACTTGCCCCCTGATCGTGTGAATGAGGTCAGACCGTTTTCAGGTGTTGGTACGGATTTTGCAGGACCGTTTATGGTGAAGAGTTCACGATTGCGTACCGCTAGGCAATACAAGGCGTACCTATGTGTGTTTGTTTTTTTATCCACCAAGGCGGTACATCTCGAGCTCGTTGCTGATCTCTCGACAGAGGCTTTCATTGCTTGTTTGGATAGGTTTGTTTCTCGAAGGGGACTTCAAACTTTGATCCGCTCTGATAACGGCACTAACTTCATCGGTGCGGAACGATACTTACGAGAGATAGTCAACTTTTTGAATGTAAATAAAGTGGATATTGGAACGGCCCTCTCCCGTCGGGGTATACAGTGGACCTTCAGCCCACCGATTTGCCCCCACTGGGGTGGGATTTTTGAGGCCGTAGTTAAGTCAGCTAAGACGCACTTGGGGCGTATAGTAGGTCAGACCGCGCTGACTTTTGAGGAGCTCGCGACATTGTTTTGTAAGATCGAGGCCGTTCTCAATTCGCGACCGTTGTGTCCGCTCAGCTCGGATCCAAATGACCTGGAGGCTCTGACCCCAGGCCATTTCTTGATAAGACAGCCACTTAACGCGTTGCCCGAGCACCCCTTCGAGGGAGTGAAATTGTATCGGTTGTCAAGGTATCAGATGTTGCAGCAGTTTACTCAGAATTTCTGGAAGCGTTGGTCGCTCGAGTATCTGCATATCTTACAACAGCGCCTTAAGTGGACTGACAAAACTAGCCCCCCTAGTGTTGGTGATCTCGTTCTGGTTAAGGATGCTAACCTACCGCCACTACGTTGGCGCAGCGGGCGCATTGTTAACTTGTTCCCTGGCAAGGACGGGACCCTCCGGTCTGCAGAGGTTCTAGTAGGAGGCTCGGTTCTAAAACGAGCGGTAGCAACGTTGTCTCGGCTGCCCGTAGATTAGGGGACAGGTGGGTGCCTGTCCGGGCGGGTGATTGTTCGATTCCAAATCGATATTCGATCGATGGTTTCTGAACGGCCATTTTGAATTTGACGTTAGCTGCCAACCTGACAGTTTTATGACAACTGACAGACGAAAGCCCTCGCAAGTAAACGCGTTTTGGTTAGGGTATTGAAATTAAATCGCAGTCCATCTGGAATGTATTCGGGTTTCCCTCAGGATTGTCTATATAGCTGAGTGTGTTGTGGTTCCCCGAACCAGATAAAGTTCGCATTTTCGTGGCCGATTGGTTTTTCCCACGTAACATAACCTGTGTTGGAACACTGTGCTCATCGAAGCTGGCCCGCCAGTCATACCTGGTTGGCTGAAGAACCTGTCTACCAAGAAGAGCCTAGGGTGCACCCGGGCCTTGCAGAGAGACAGGAGGTTGACGGGACCGAAGCACAGACCAGGTTAGATCGACCCCAATTACTTCAGCTCGGTGAATCGCCGACGTTCACGCTTCTTGGCAACTGATCGTTACGCTACCTCGTAGCTGATGGGCCCCTACGAGGTCATTAGGTGCTGAGAAGCCTGAACAATAGTGTTACTGCAGACCCACCGTGGATCCAGCTGTCCGCCACTAGATAGTGTTACTGCAGACCCACCGTGGATCCAGCTGTCCGCCACTAGATAGTGTTACTGCAGACCCACCGTGGATCCAGCTGTCCGCTACTAGATAGTGTTACTGCAGACCCACCGTGGATCCAGCTGTCCGCCACTAGATAGTGTTACTGCAGACCCACCGTGGATCCAGCTGTCCGCCACTAGATAGTGTTACTGCAGACCCACCGTGGATCCAGCTGTCTGCCACTAGATAGTGTTACTGCAGACCCACCGTATCCCTAGCTATACCCCCCAGGGAATAGTTGGATCAGTTCCCTAACTCGTTTATTCCACGTAGCATGATTCCCAGTCGCATTTTTCCCCACTCGCGTTTGTTTTCGTTCACGTATTTCACCACCCGCACGGGTTGACAAGCGTTGCTTTCTCTAATAGATTTTATTCCAATCGCTTTTATGTCAAGAAGTAATTAGCTCTAGTCGACCTTTTTCTAATCGTATTTTGTTTAGTTTTTTTATGATTACTTTTGTTAAAAAAAATCACACTTTATTACATAACCTTATTATCTCATTTAATATACAGGTCATATTAATGTCATCTGTCGATTGCTGTCAGTGTTGCTTTGTGAGTGAAAATGCCGAAAACAATTAACCAATTCTAATTCGAAGGGTAGGGGAGCCTAAAAAGGGTAAGAGAGCGTTCAAGTATAACGTAATTAATTTAGGGGGGGGGGGTCTTGTAAAACGTTACGATACGTTACAGGGGGCGGTAGTGGGGATTTGAACTATGCGTTACGTAACATTGTCTTTTTTAAACCTTCAAAAGGGACTTTCAACCTACGCTTGAGGGACCGAGGTTTTGACAATCGTTCCGGAGCGTTCCTGATCCAAAGGATCTCACTCGCCGTGCAGCGCGGTAATGCTGCCAGCGTGATGGGTACCTTTGGGTCGGGCATGTCCTGGGGCGGTTCATTTGTTTAGTATTTTGTTTTTTATTATGTTCAGTTTTTGTGTGTGTGTAGTTTTTAATTATTTGGTAATTTTAAATTCTTAGCTTATTTTAATTGACGACGCACTTTGCGGATTTTTGCCTCTAGGAACTATATCTTAATACCCCAACCTTCAGAACGCTTTTAAAAACAAGACATTTATTTTATTTTAAGGTATTTTAACGACTTTTTTGTACTTTACGCCTTTGAAAATGGTTACTTGGTGGTTACGGTTACAGATAAACGTAACGAGGGGAGGGGGGGTCAAAATTCACCAAAAATTGCGTAAAGTAATACTTGAACGCTCCCTAAGCTAACGGCGATGTGAAATAAAACATACTTAGAAACGTAAATGTACCCAATACAAGGTGGCAATTAATTACATGACAATATTTTGGGGAACGATAGTACCCATTATTAAACAACTTTCCCCCGAAACATATGGGTTGCAAATGGAAAAATAATATTGTCCCCCAGTACTCAGCGGCAGCTGTGGAGACCCCTTTTAAAAAAATCCCTTGCAGCTAGCATGTGGCGGTAAACCCTTGCTTTTGTTAAACTTTTTGTCGAATTTCAAAAACCATTTGATTTTTGACTTAACCCTTGCAGTGGGTCTCCACACTTGCTGTTGATGGTACATTGACCCGATCAGCTGATTACAAGTTACCATGGAAGACCCATACAATTTCTAGTTGGGACCATATATTTCTTGGGGAAAGTTGTTTATAATGATGGTTACTATCATTCCCTAAAATATGGTCAGCTGATTAAATGTCAACCTGTACATTAAATAAAAGAATAAGTTCATGTAATAAAGTATGGAACAATTTAAACAAAAGTAATCATAAAAAAAAATAACAAAATACGATTAGAAAAAGGTCGACTAGAGCTAACTACTTCTTGAGAAAAAGCGATTGGAATAAAATCTATTGGAGAAAGCAACTTTTGTCAACCCGTGCGAGTGGTGAAATACGTAAACGAAAACAAACGCGAGTGGGGAAAAATGCGACTGGGAATCATGCTACGTGGAATAAACGAGTTAGGGGAACTGATCTAGGTACTCCCTGGTGGTACGGTGGGTCTTTCAAAGTTAAACGATACCACCGAGTGTAGTGAACCTAGTGATGACCTATATATCTCTACGTACGAATTTGAGAAGCTATAGTGACGAGTGGTTGCTAACGACGCCACCTAGTGGCGGATAGCTGAATCTAAACTACCCAGTGCCTGCCACGCACGCCGGAGTCATGTTGAGCAGATCCTCTGCGCAATGAAGGGATACATGTATAGTCGACAACACCTTCCACTCATATTTTTGGAGCCATTAGCTAGAAAGTCTGAGTTAGCACCATCTAGTGGACAATGGCTACTGACATGACAACTATACTGAAAAATTTCATTTCATAGACACCAATATTTGTATTGGAAAATATTTTTATTTGACTAAGGATAGGTATTACCTATCTAGGTTTTATACAAAACAGATAGCACAGTCACTATCTTATTTTATTTTGAACTCAGTCAAGTTTTTGACTAATGAAACGCCTGCTTCTATTGAGCAGTGTAATAATAATGACATGTACTCCTTGGAATCTGTTCCAAGCTCTTTAAATTAACCCATAGGACAACAGAGAGTAACTCTGGCAGTAATATTAATATTTGTATAAATATACCTTCATCTTGCCCATTAAATCAAGTTACTAGTAATGAAAAATGTAAAAGTAAGAATATTTTAAACGTGGTTCATCAAAATGTACAGGGCATGTTAAGTAAAGAACTGGAAATTGAGTTATTCATGAACTGTAATAATATTGATATTTTATGTATAACAGAGCACTTTTTAAAGAGTTATCAGTTCATGTTCAACTTTAATAACCACCACGTTGCTAGTTCGTTAACAGAAAAACAGCTGATCGCGGTGGCTCCTTAATACTTGTAAATAATAGTTTTAAATATAAGGAACGAGTTGACATAGTGAGCCTGTCTGTTGAGCGTACCATGGAAATAGCCTGTATTGAACTTGAACAACTATTGTAATGAGCGTATACAGACCACCAGATTCATCCTTTGATTTATTCGAAAAGAAAATGGATGAAGTGTTGATTAAAATCAGCGATAAAAACAATTTTTTTATAATTTGTGGTGATTTTAATGTTAATCTGTTAGAGGATAATAATATTTGTACTAGATTAAAATCTTTATTTTTATGTCACAACATGAACTGTCTGTTTTTGGAGCCTACTAGAATTACTGCAACATCTGCTACCTGCATTGACAATATATTTTCTAACATTACGCCCATTTTCAAATCGGTCATCAATAAATTAACCTCTGATCACTCTGGTCAGATAGGTATATTCAATATTAAAATAAAAAAGGACCAAAAAGAGGATATTACATGTGTGCCCGTTAGTGACACTCGGCTTGAACACTACAGGAATAATATTTTAGATAAGCTATGGGAAATACCATACAGTGACGATCCAAATTTGTTGTACAACTCAGTATTTAACCTTGTCAAAAATGAATATGATACGGTATTTAAATCAAAAACTATAAAAGTTAATAACAAAGCTTTGTTTACGGACATTCCAGTTTCAACAACCAAGTCTTTAAATTCTTCTCCCGCTGCTGCTGAATCTATACTTAAACAAAACTTTGAGGATTGTAAAACAGATTTTAAATTTAGGCACGTAAATAATGAAGACATTGTAAAAGCGTTTAAATCCCTGGAAATGAAAAAGACAGCTGACGCCCATGGTCTATCAGTAAAAATTATTAGTTCCATTGTAGATTGTATTGCACCTCACCTTTGTTGTATATTTAATCAATGTAGAGATAATGGTGTGTTTCCTGACATGATGAAACTAAGTAAAGTTATACCTTTATTCAAAGCTGGTAGTACATCAGACCCCACCAATTTTAGACCCATATCGATACTAGCAAACGCTTAGCAAAATATTTGAAAAACTCATACTTTATCAATTGCAAAGTCATTTTTATCTCAATAATTTAATTCATATTGCTCAGTTTGGTTTCACAAAGGGTCGTTCAACAGCCGATGCTGGTGTTGAACTAATCGACAATATTTTTGATGCCTGGGAAGACGCAATGGATGCAATAGGAGTCTTCTGCGATCTATCCAAGGCTTTTGATTGCGTCCATCATGACACTCTTGTCAGGAAGTTACGCCATTATGGTGTAAAAGATCAGGCACTTGGCCTTCTGGAGTCATATCTAACAGATAGGGTTCAGATGGTCGATGTTAATGGGAAAAGATCACCTAGGTCTTCAATAAGTATGGGCGTACCGCAAGGTTCAATTCTTGGTCCTTTCTTGTTTTTAGTATATATTAATGATTTACCTTACCTTGTTAAAGCAAAAGATGGGTTAGTATTGTTTGCCGATGATACTTCTTTGATATTTAAAGTTAAAAGACAGCAATCAAATTATGACGAGGTAAACAATGCTATCTCTAGTATAGTGAACTGGTTTTCTGTTAACAATTTATTACTTAATGAAAAGAAAACTAAATGTATTAAATTCGTGTTACCCAATGTGAACCCGGTAACAACAGACATATTTATAAAAGGACAGAGATTGGACCTTGTGCAGTCGACTGTCTTTTGGGCATTACTTTAGACGCCAAACTACAATGGGATCCTAATATAAATAAATTGTCGAACAGACTGAGTTCGGCAGCGTTCGCAGTTAAAAAAATTAGAGCTCTTACCGACGTAGACACCGCTAGACTAGTCTACTTTAGTTACTTTCATAGTCTAATGACCTATGGTATTTTATTGTGGGGTCACGCTGCGAATGCTAATAGTATATTTATTCTGCAGAAACTGGCTGTTCGTGCAATTTATAGATTAGGGCCTAGAGTGTCACTGAGGGAAAAGTTTAAAGAAATCAATATTCTGACATTTGTGTCTCAATATATCTATGACAATCTTGTGTATGAAAAAAGAAATATAACTAATTTTCAGAAGTACAGTGATATAAACAATTTTAATACTAGAAATAAAGACAAGTTGGTTGCTTATGTAAGCCGACTACATAAAATTAGTAATTCTTTTAAAGGCAATTGTATACGCTATTACAATAAGGTCCCTACTGATATTAAAAACTTACCTTTAGACAAGTTTAAAATAATAATAAAACAGAAATTGTATAAAAAAGGTTACTATAGGATATCTGATTACTTAGAGGACAGATGTCCATGGGAATAGATTGTTTGAGTAACAGGCTGTTTCGATATATAATTAGCATTCATTTTGTAATTTGACAATATTTTATTTAAAAAAGGAAACGCAAAAGATGCGACGACTTTGGAGTTTCTTCGGTGAGCTCTTCTCCACAGATTCCGCTCCGATTCAGATCTAAGTGATGTAACAACATCCTATGGAAATAAATGATTTTTGATTTGATTTGATTTGACTAGAGATATTATAGGTAGGGTTAGTAGTTTACAATGCAAACTCTGTACCACTATTTTGTATTGCTGCGCAGACGAGCTGCTCAAGATAAGCCCGGCGTGGGTGTCGCACCTGTTCCTGCAGTGCGTGGCGGGCACGCTCGGCGGGTTCACGACGACGTTGCTCACCAACCCGCTGGACATCGTGCGCGCCCGGCTGCAGGTGAGCGGCGGCGGCGGCGAGTGAGCACGTCACTGTGACGTGTGACGTGACGTGTGAGATCACATCAGGCTTGCCGGCAATCTGTTGTTGCTGGACAATCCCTCGATATGCAAGGCGTGTGTTATTTGAACCCGCCTGACAATACTTGTTCGTTGTACATAGCTCAACATGCTACCCAGTACTGGCCATGGCTTGCGCTGGCCATTATTCTGTGATATCTGACAGTTGATTGAAAATAAAGCTTCTACTCGCTAGAAGCTGGGAGAATTCCGCCTGTATCCTGCGGTCCGAAATGATGAAAATATGATAGCGGCTCATCGCGAGCTTGGCACTTTACACAATTTAGACCACACACAACACACAAGTCAGAAAAGTCGTCATTGCCTCATTATTCGATTTGTTAGTTGCCCCGTTAGTTAGCCGTAATTTTAGGGTTTCGTACCCGAAGGGCGCCAAACGGGATCCCATTATCTCCGCTCTGATCCGTTCGTCTGTCCGTCTGTCACCGGCGAGGATAGATAGGATAACAATAATAATATATAATGATAATAGATAAGATAGGCGAGGACTTCACTAATACGAGACGGGCAATAGCCATTCCCGCCGACGCATATACACATAGTGCTTTTCTCAAAATAATGCAGGGAAATAAAACATACTTTTGATTATGAAACATTTAATTTGATTAATATTAAAAGTTACACAAGTCATATTAGGGCAATTACTAAAAGAACATGTGATTAATTTGTATAAAAGTATTTAATTATTTGTATTATATAATTCACAAAAACAGTTTCGTCGTATAAAAATAAAACACGTGAAAAAACAACTAACATAAACAATTACACAAACAAACCGCCCCAAGAATTTCCCGGCCCAAAGAACGTTTTGATTTTCCCGGTACATTTATTTTAGTTTAGCTGCTGATCTTAAATCTGGTTGAGCACAATCAATCTCCATTTCACTCTCTGAACCGTCGGAACTCATTTTAATTACACAATTTATATAATATGTCACCGTAAGATAGTCAAAACCGTTAGTTGATCAGCTATCGACAGATAGAAAACCAGACTGACAGGTTTTAGAATTCACATTTCTTTTGTTCTTACATGTCAACCTAACATGAAGACTATTCGGTTGCTTCGCTGCGCTCTCCCCCTCTAGTCTTCACCTAAGCTACCGCAGTGTTTGCCTTGGTATATAGTTGACCAACTAACGAGAAAAAAGACGTTAGTTGTCCACTAACGGTTTTGACAATCTTACGGTGACATGTATAATAATAAGCACCTATGTAAATAACAAATCAAGACGAATTTTCAGCTTTGCTGCCAATTTTCTATTTATCACCTGTGCCGAAAGACACTCAGTTATGGCCACAGCCACGTGAACACACTTTGTACTAAGCAAAGAGACTTACTTTGGTATACCAAGATTTATAAAAGAGATCCAATCAAAGAGTATTTAATAACTCCAGCACGCCGTATCATACAACATTTCTGGAGCGTTTTAAAGTTCCAAATTCAAAAAACGCTCCAGCAATGGATTTGATTTTCTTTGCCCGTAAATTCTATACTTCGCGTGTTATTTTTTCGAAGATAATGACAATATTTCCATGCATGTTTGAGAAATAATATAATACTGCAGAGACCGGTAAGTAAGCCATCGGACGAGTATGATTTAACCGGCCGAGCCGAAGGCGATGGAGGTGTCCAGGATGGCACTTATGGTTGAAGCGTGTATAGTGCTTTTCTCAAAAATGAAACAATTTTATGTTTATTGTTAATATTTTATTTTATTCTCGTTTTTCTTCTGTTAGTAACGAATTCCTAATTAGTATCAAAATAGTAAAAAATACGAATGAACTGAGTTTTCCGCCATTTTACATCGTGCAATTCTGACACGTCAACCTCTATGGTACCTCCTTTTTATTATAGGCCCTTATCTGCCAATAACCTCCTTAGCTTATCTTTGAAAAAAAAATAGTTCTACATTTAAAAATGATGATATGTATTGAGATTTAATACTTACTTACTGGACACTTTTGCGTTTTCCTGGACACTTCTAAAAATTGTCCAGGATGAGCCACTTTCGGTTAGGTACTATCTTCACAGATGTTATGGGAACATTTCATACTATTTTTGAGAAAAACATCTTTAATTGTATTTAGTTATTTGACATTCAACCATTAATATTTGCTCATTTGAATTAAAATAACTAATATTAAGTTCTTTTTTATCATATTTGATTTTATTTCTGTAAATAAGTTACTCAATTTTTATCCACTTCCGGTTTCAATAAGCAACGAGTTTCGTTCTCAGTACATAGTTCTATACTTACATACACAAAACTCTTTTTCAAAGTTCGATGTACGGCCTTGTCTGTAGTCCTACCTGGTATTTGATATTTTACTATAAGGAATTAAAAAGGTATTCTCGTACAAAATACTGTCGTTTTACGTTTGTCCGTGTGCAATGAACCCTTCGTGTGCGGGTCCGACATCCTACGCGAATATGACCGGTTTTATTTTTATTCCAAAACCTCCCCAGGTGGAAGGCGTGGGCACGATGCGCCAGGTCTTCCTCGACCTGTGGCGAGAGGAGGGCTTCTTCGGGCTCTACGTGAAGGGTCTGTCGGCCCGGCTCCTGCAGTCGGCTTGCTTCAGCTTCAGCATCATTCTCGGCTACGAGAGCATCAAGCGGGTGTCGCTGTGCGAGGAGTACAGACCCAGGGTGCGGTGGTAGACAATAAACTTGACGTGCACTGAGTTGTTGGTTTCATTTTGTCTTTGTAAACTGATAGGTCCCACATGTAGGGACGGAAAAGTTATGTCGGCTTGCTTAACATCATTCTCGGCTACCAGGACATTAAGCGAGTGTCGCTGTACGAGGAGTACCTACCCAAGTGCGGTATTAGACAATAAACTTGACGTTCACTGAGTTGTTGGTTTCATTTTGTCTTTGTAAACCGATAGATTCCACATGTAGCAGCGGAAAGGGTCCCGCTGTGGCTTGTGGCTGCCGCTGGGATCTACATTTAGGGACGGAAAAGGTATGTCGGCTTGCTTAACATCATTCTCGGCTACCAGGACATTAAGCGAGTGTCGCTGTGCGAGGAGTACATACCCAGGGTGTGATGGTTGACAATAAACTTGACGTTCTAATTGAGCTGCAGTATGAAAAAGATAATAGGTGCTTGAATGATGTCAGTCTTACCCCCGGTTTCCGAAAGAGTGGTCAAATGTAACAAGCGGTTAATCGATCATTTATACAAAATAGCGGCATGTGATTGGCTGGAATGTGTTTAACAAGAGTTTAACAAGTTGTCACAGCTAATTTTCCTTTCAGAAACCGGGCGTTAGCCTGTTAGTGAGGGGATATTGCTTAAAAACATCACTTAATCAAATTATTCGATACAATCATTACATACATTTATCTACACACGCATCATAAACCCTCTTTACTGCGTCCAAAAATCGCACGTTACGACCAGCACAATGTTATACTACTTGGTAAAAACACTCATTTCTTATCTGAATATTGATACATTATGACCATAATGTATAAATTTTCGACAAATTATGACATTCAAATTTCGAACGCCGACGCCCGCCTGCGTGCCGCTCCTAGTTTGTCTGTGAAGTTGGTACTACTGAACAAGCTAAACAAGTGCAGAGCAGTTATCAATGCCACAATGCCGGTCAAACATGCGGTTCCTGAACACATCAAAGAGAGCGTATGATATGTGTGTAGATGAACTAGTGTGTGTTAGATAAACTGTACATAAAACTCCAGTGATAGTATAATGAAACGAGCCGAAGGCAAATTTTAATGCCCTCCATTATGTATCAGTCACATAAACTACTATTGTGAATAGGATGCAGCAAATTTTACATTCTTTTATCAATTTCGATTAGGTATTCAGACCGTCTTACCACAAAAAACTTTAACCATTGTTTAACACATGATTATAAAAATCGTTACCACAGAACTGATTTTAGCGTCTTAGCAGGGATAGGCATGGCTTATATTATGTGATCAATTTAGGCAACCGAGAAAGCTTGTTTAGTGAGTGTCTTGTTTGTCAAGATGGCGGAATTATTGACCAGCTGTTCTGCTGTGTTGGTTTTGTTTACGAAAAAGCGGTTTTTACTCCATTAAAGTCCAAGTTTTATCGTGAGGAAACCTTCATATCTCCATAGGACATCGTGGGGAAACCTCCTTAGTGGCCGCGATGGGCTATCCCCCTGTCATGCAAAATGGACTTAATTATCTAAAAGTGGGCACAACTGTGCCTCTGCCACCCCGTATCGAAAAAGCATAAAGCTATATATCATCCAATGATGAAATTTATGGTGGGCTACTGGGAGACAGTGTATACGTCGCGCGACACGTTATGAGCGGTGGCCTTGAATGCGCAGTAGTCACTTTTCAAAAGCTGTACATATGCGCAGTAATTCCTGCTAACGTCGCCCAGCACTCTTAACTTACTTATACTATGGGATGAAATTTGTACATCTGCTACCGGTGTGCCCATCCACTATAAAAACCATACTAGCCGCAAGCCACAGCAATCTTGGGAGAAGTTTCATCTGCCTGAGATCTACTCAACCATCCAGGGCGGTCGCTCAAGCTGGAGTTGGTGCAGGAGTTAGGCCAGTTTGTGAAGGAGATAAGCCGGCTTTTCACTATGGGATGTAATGAATTATGTATTAAGATGCAGGTAGATACACGAAGACAGTGGTGCCGGTGGTAGCCAGTACTGGCCTCATGTAAATTTGGCTAGACGGGTGCTCTATTCACCCCAGCACTCGCAGACAGCAAGGGACTGGCTTGATTTTATAAGGCCAAAACAAGGTTTTTACAAGGCCAACAACAAGCCAGCCAGCACTGGCCTCGGGTAAACCAAGCTTAACATCTCAAGTTGTGAAATAAATATTGCTTGCCAGTCTTTCTAGTGCCCGTTCAGCAATACTTATTTTACATCTTGAGATGTAATTTATATTAGATTATATCCCATAGTGAAAAGCTGGCTTTATCCATTAAGGACCCCTGGAATGAAAGGAAATAAAGCGAAGCAGTAATAACACCACATTTTGATATCAACATTTTTAATTTGTTTATTAACAATTTCATTAATATTGCCAATTCCTTGAAAGATTTTCTATCTCCATTATTAATGTTTCTATCTGAGGGATTAATGTTTACACCACAATTCATGTTCATCTTCTATCACATTTGTGGGGTTTTATTTCCATATTTGATTCAAGTATGTATGGCGGCTTTGCTGGTGCTGAAAAGACAAGATTTCAATTAAATTATACCAAAATGCTAAGGTAGAGGTGAATGAAACACTTGGTTAGAGGGGATGACGGACAGTGGACCGTAGCGATAGAAAATACAAGGGGATAGATAGGGCCATCCAGTGGGCATTGTCCGACGATATTATCAAGTCAACATCTCTCTGCATGCAGTTGGCAAAGAACTTTGGAGACTGGCGCGATAGAAGAGACTTGTCTTTGATCGACTTGACTCACTAACCAAGAGGCCTATGCCCAGAAGTGCGTTGATGTGTGCTGAAAACGATTATGAAGATTTTTTACCTTTTCTGTTTCGAAATCCTGGAAATTTAGGTGTTGTTTTGTTGATCGTCATCACTACCCAGGGTAAGTGCAGGGCGGGCAGTATGATCCAAGAATTTCCTTTCCTGAGCAAGGGATAAATAATAATATCCCGAACCAAAACAAACAAATTGTCTGACGAACTATCAGTGACAGTTCCGTGTGTCGTTCCGTTCCGTTTCGCTGCTTATTTTTTTAGTCGTGTTTGATAAAAGTACTAAAGTGAACGGTTTTTCTACACAAAAATAAGAATTTACCACTACTTTACCTAACCATGTTCTATTTCTAAGTTAGGAATTACATTAAGCATACAATTTTCCATCAAATTATGTATTTATTCTTATGTTATTCGCGTAAAATGAAACTATGAACGTTTTTTTAAATATTTTTTCATATTGTGTTGTACGGCCCTGGAAATTCAGTCCTTTGAGGCTAGTTGATGAACGAACGAAATTAACTGAATGATCTAGCCGTTTTTTAGTTAGATACTCACTAAACACTTTTTTGTGGTAACGAAATTTAGAAGCTTGCTAACCATTTGTTTACTGATAGATGATGATTTTGCTAAACAAGTGATCATACCGTGTTTTTATTATTTTTTGTGGTAAGACGGAGATTGTTTTGGTAATATCCTGTGTTTAAAAAGTGGATTTTATGAAGTTTTAGGTTATCTGTCATATCACTTCTAAGTTTAAGTCTGAGAATTGTAGCACCATATGACTTACCGGTAGAACGCTGCAACTTTGCCTGCATTTTGAAGCATTGTTTGATATTTTTTTATTTACTGTACCTTCGTATGTTTTACGATTTTGAGATACAAATCTGAGCCTATATTTGAGAACTCAAATCGCCATAAAACTACTCGGTACTTAGCTATACATTCTTTGAAAGATCCAGGCAGTTGAGTTCAATACCGCAACTTTGCCTAGCCAAATAATTCACTGAAACATTAACTGTTTTTAAAATAATTTGATTTGGCATATATGTATGTACAGATGCAAAACTGTGTCAATTGTCAATTGTCAATTGTAAGACGGGCTGGTTTCCGCAACTCGACGACGAAAGCGCCTATTTTGCGTGTGGGTGGGAATGCGACATCATTCGAGCCAACCCAACTCCTCCAGGAACGCCAGTAGGCCCTTTACGTTACCGACTATCCCTGGAAGGTCCCTCGATTGACCGAGGTGTTTAGCCCTGTAGTCCGCTACTCCTGTGCACTCCATGAGGACGTGAGCAGCCGTTTCTTCTGCCTCCAAGCAGGCTCTGCAAAGGGGGCTGTCGGTAACACCTAGGACATATACCGTCTTACCACAAAAAACTTTAACCATTGTTTAACACATGATTATAAAAATCGTTACCACAGAACTGATTTTAGCGTCTTAGCAGGGATAGGCATGGCTTATATTATGTGATCAATTTAGGCAACCGAGAAAGCTTGTTTAGTGAGTGTCTTGTTTGTCAAGATGGCGGAATTATTGACCAGCTGTTCTGCTGTGTTGGTTTTGTTTACGAAAAAGCGGTTTTTACTCCATTAAAGTCCAAGTTTTATCGTGAGGAAACCTTCATATCTCCATAGGACATCGTGGGGAAACCTCCTTAGTGGCCGCGATGGGCTATCCCCCTGTCATGCAAAATGGACTTAATTATCTAAAAGTGGGCACAACTGTGCCTCTGCCACCCCGTATCGAAAAAGCATAAAGCTATATATCATCCAATGATGAAATTTATGGTGGGCTACTGGGAGACAGTGTATACGTCGCGCGACACGTTATGAGCGGTGGCCTTGAATGCGCAGTAGTCACTTTTCAAAAGCTGTACATATGCGCAGTAATTCCTGCTAACGTCGCCCAGCACTCTTAACTTACTTATACTATGGGATGAAATTTGTACATCTGCTACCGGTGTGCCCATCCACTATAAAAACCATACTAGCCGCAAGCCACAGCAATCTTGGGAGAAGTTTCATCTGCCTGAGATCTACTCAACCATCCAGGGCGGTCGCTCAAGCTGGAGTTGGTGCAGGAGTTAGGCCAGTTTGTGAAGGAGATAAGCCGGCTTTTCACTATGGGATGTAATGAATTATGTATTAAGATGCAGGCAGATACACGAAGACAGTGGTGCCGGTGGTAGCCAGTACTGGCCTCATGTAAATTTGGCTAGACGGGTGCTCTATTCACCCCAGCACTCGCAGACAGCACGGGACTGGCTTGATTTTATAAGGCCAAAACAAGGTTTTTACAAGGCCAACAACAAGCCAGCCAGCACTGGCCTCGGGTAAACCAAGCTTAACATCTCAAGTTGTGAAATAAATATTGCTTGCCAGTCTTTCTAGTGCCCGTTCAACAATACTTATTTTACATCTTGAGATGTAATTTATATTAGATTATATCCCATAGTGAAAAGCTGGCTTTATCCATTAAGGACCCCTGGAATGAAAGGAAATAAAGCGAAGCAGTAATAACACCACATTTTGATATCAACATTTTTAATTTGTTTATTAACAATTTCATTAATATCGCCAATTCCTTGAAAGATTTTCTATCTCCATTATTAATGTTTCTATCTGAGGGATTAATGTTTACACCACAATTCATGTTCATCTTCTATCACATTTGTGGGTTTTTATTTCCATATTTGATTCAAGTATGTATGGCGGCTTTGCTGGTGCTGAAAAGACAAGATTTCAATTAAATTATACCAAAATGCTAAGGTAGAGGTGAATGAAACACTTGGTTAGAGGGGATGACGGACAGTGGACCGTAGCGATAGAAAATACAAGGGGATAGATAGGGCCATCCAGTGGGCATTGTCCGACGATATTATCAAGTCAACATCTCTCTGCATGCAGTTGGCAAAGAACTTTGGAGACTGGCGCGATAGAAGAGACTTGTCTTTGATCGACTTGACTCACTAACCAAGAGGCCTATGCCCAGAAGTGCGTTGATGTGTGCTGAAAACGATTATGAAGATTTTTTACCTTTTCTGTTTCGAAATCCTGGAAATTTAGGTGTTGTTTTGTTGATCGTCATCACTACCCAGGGTAAGTGCAGGGCGGGCAGTATGATCCAAGAATTTCCTTTCCTGAGCAAGGGATAAATAATAATATCCCGAACCAAAACAAACAAATTGTCTGACGAACTATCAGTGACAGTTCCGTGTGTCGTTCCGTTCCGTTTCGCTGCTTATTTTTTTAGTCGTGTTTGATAAAAGTACTAAAGTGAACGGTTTTTCTACACAAAAATAAGAATTTACCACTACTTTACCTAACCATGTTCTATTACTAAGTTAGGAATTACATTAAGCATACAATTTTCCATCAAATTATGTATTTATTCTTATGTTATTCGCGTAAAATGAAACTATGAACGTTTTTTTAAATATTTTTTCATATTGTGTTGTACGGCCCTGGAAATTCAGTCCTTTGAGGCTAGTTGATGAACGAACGAAATTAACTGAATGATCTAGCCGTTTTTTAGTTAGATACTCACTAAACACTTTTTTGTGGTAACGAAATTTAGCAGCTTGCTAACCATTTGTTTACTGATAGATGATGATTTTGCTAAACAAGTGATCATACCGTGTTTTTATTATTTTTTGTGGTAAGACGGATAGATGTTTGTTAAAGAAACCATGGCCAGTAAGTGCTGCAGTTACCAGTCGCATGCGCGGCCTACTAAGTCGAAGCAAGGTCTTAGCCAGCCTAGCGCTAGGGGACGGCAAGGCCAGCTTAGCCTGCCTGCACTCCTCATGGTTTGTCCAAAGAGTGGCATGATCATTCCTGGTCGACTCTCTCAGAAATGAGCGTACCATCTTGAAGGGAAGAGGGATGATAGGTTCGGGACCATACGCTGTCAAGCTAGATCCTTTACGCGCCAACTCATCCGCTGCATCGTTACCTCTTGATCCGCTGTGTCCTTTTATCCATTGAAGGATTACGCGGTTGTGTTGACATACCTCCATTAGTCGTTTGTGACACTCGTAGATTAGCCCTGAGTTAATAGTGTTGCTATTTAGGGCTTGTAGGACGGCCATGCTATCCGAGAGGATTCGAATGGAGGAATCTCTTACCTTTCTCGATGCTATGGCATTAGCGGCCGAGATGATGCCCATGCATTCAGCTTGAAAGACAGTATTATGGGCACCCAGTGGAATGGCCATCTTGATGTTTAGGTCCTCCGAGAAGGTGCCTGAACCAGTGCCTGCTTCAGTTTTTGAACCATCGGTAAAAATTCTGAGCTCTTTAACGTCGAGCCCCTCAACCCGATGGTCTTCATGTAACTATATATTGTATTTTTTGTCAAAAACAAATTGTTTAGGGATTCTGTCACTGCAAGCCATGGAGATGGGAAATTTTTTGTAAACTTCCCCTAGGATGGCGGTGTGTGAGGTCCTGTTTTTCCTCCAAAGTCCTAAGGTGTTGAGTCTCACCGCAGATGACGCGGCCTCCTGCTTAATATATAGCTGGAGTGGCGGAAGACACAGCATGGCCTCCATTGCTGCTGTTGGAGTAGTTCTCATACTACCTGTGATAGCCATGCAGGCCAGCCTTTGGAAGCTTTGGAGTTTGCTTACCATTGTGGTTAGTTTGGTCCTGGTCCACCACACCACAGCTCCGTAGCAGACAAGAGGACGGATCACCGTTACGTACAGCCAAAGAATGATGTTGGGAGAAAGTCCCCACTTTTTCCCCACCATTCTCCGACACTGCCAGAAAGCAATACTCGCCTTCTTTAGTTTGTTGTCGATGTGGCTACTCCAGTTGAGCTTGCTGTCCAAGGTTATGCCCAGGTACTTCACCTCAGTTGCTAGCTGGAGTTCCGTTCCAAAGAGCTTAGGTAGGGTATACCTACCAAGAGCCCTATTGTTAGTGAACATGACCATTACCGTTTTTGTTGGGTTAACCGCCAGGTCATATTCTAAACACCAGCGCTCCACGATGCGAAGAGCTGTTTGTTTAAGGTTGCATACTGTGCTCGCAAATTTACCTGTGATGAGGATTACCAAATCGTCGGCGTATCCTACGGTGTAGTATCCATTAGCGTTAAGCTTGGTAATCAGGTCGTTAATGACCAGATTCCACAGAAGCGGGGAGAGCACTCCTCCCTGCGGGCATCCCCGCACTACCTCCGCCGATAGGGACTCTCCAGCTAGACGCACGATACGTTTGTTAAGCATGTTTGTGACCCAGTTGTTTACAGCTGTTGACACCCCATGCCTTGTTAGAGATGCACTTATACTGCTATACTGCGTCTTGTCAAAGGCACCTTCTATATCAATAAAAGTTCCAAGACAGATGCATTTGTTTTGAATCGCCTCTTCAATTGTGGATACAACTGCATGGAGAGCCGATTCAGTAGACTTACCCAAACTATATGCATGCTGATTCTTGTGTAAGGGTATATGTTTTAACGCTCCATCTCTCAGGTGTCTCTCGCACAAACGTTCGAGAGTTTTAAGCAAGAACGAGGTGAGACTAATCGGCCTGAAAGATTTAGCGTTAGTGTAGTCGCTCCTTCCTGGCTTCGGTATGAAAATTACGTTTACTACTCTCCACCTTTTGGGAACGTATCCGAATCTAAGACATGCTTTCATGATTCGGACCATTATATTGATGACGGGTTCCCCACCCCACTGTAGAAGTGCTGGGAAGATTCCATCTGGTCCTGCTGATTTAAAAGGTTTAAAGCTATTAATGGCCCATCTTACCTTGTCAGCAGTGATAATATTATTAGTTATGTCTAAGTGGTCGACAGCTTCATGGTGAACCTCTTCCGGCCACACAATCTCTTGAATAGTTCTACTTCCGGGAAAGTGAGTTTCCAACAAGAGACTGTGTGTTTCTGTGGTGGAAGAGGTATATGTACCATCGGGTTTTTTAAGCGACCCTAGCCTGGAGTTGCCTTGTTGAGCTAGTATTTGCCTTACCCGATTTGCTTGATCAACGGTTTCAATGTCGCTGCAGAATTTCCTCCATGAGTTGCTGCTTTTGAACCGTAGTCGTTTCTTGTACTTGGATTTGGCATCTTTATAGTTGTCCCAATCCTCATCAGCACTGGTGTTCATCGCCCTGTTTAGCAGTCTTCTGATCTTAGCACGCATCCTATCTAGATCAGGACCCCACCAAGGCTGCCCCTTGATGTTGGTAGGCGCTGGTGTGCTAAGCGGGCAAGTTGAATGGTAGCAGTCTATTGAAGTATTTGTAAAATCTGTTACCTGTTGTTCGATTTGTTCGGGTCCCTCCGGATCTGGTAGAGTCTCAGCCCAAGCAAGTCTTTCACCTAGGATAGCTCTGTACCTGGTTCTGTCAGTCTTGCGTGGGTTTCTCTTAGGGACAGTTGGGGAGAACGCTGCGTTGATCTCGAAGCGTATCCATCGATGATCAGAGCATGACGCCTCGTTGGACACATGCCAGCCCCCAACGTCGTCGGATATGTCCGCCGTTGCCAGGGTAATATCAACGATAGTTCTGCTCCGCTTGGTAACAAAAGTTGGTTCAGAACCTATGTTAAGCACATTGAGGTTTGTAGTAAATAGGTATTCAACAAGTGTCTTACCTCTGCTGTTCATATCTGGCATGCCCCACAGTGGGTGATGCGCGTTCGAGTCGGCCCCAACGATGAGCTGGAGGCCCGACTTCTCGCAGTGGTCCACCAGCCGGCACAGGTCGTGTGGAGGCGGGTTGTCCTCCGCAGGCATGTAGGCGGAGGCCACCACGAGCTCGCGGCACCTAGCTGTGTCGGGCAGTTGCAGCCTTATGGCACACAGGTCCCTGGAACAGAACTCTGTTAATGGCTGTGCTGGGATGTTGTTAGTAGTTATGATGCACGTTCTAGGGTTATCGTGATCAGTTGTACCGAAAAGCTTACCTCTCAAATTGGCGAGCCCTCGAATGCTACCGCGGTTGATCCACGGCTCCTGGATCAGAGCCACGGCAGTGCTGTTTGCCCCCAACCAGCGTCTTAACTGGGCCGTTGCAGTTTGGCTGTGTTGGAGGTTGGCTTGGAGGATTTTACAATCGCGGGAGAGGGACGCCATTTTTGGTCAACCCCTCCTCCACCTCCAAGACGAGTTCCTCCTCCAGCCGCATGGACAGCTCCTCGCCCTCAGAGGGCACCACTGCTGGTTCTGGCTCATCGCCTTCACCAAGCAGCATGGCCTCCCAGTGCGCGTGCTCGTCCTGCGGTTGAGCAGCAGAACTTTCCCCGACTGCATCGGGGCCTGTTTGCTGCCGCTCTGGAGTGGAACTCTGGGGCTTGGCTGTTCTTGAAGAAACCCCAGTGATGACCAGCTTAGAGCTGGTCTGCGCTACCACCGGTGGTTCCTTCACAAATTTCCCACCGGGTCCCTGAAATTTGAGGTAGACCGAACCACTACCAAAAAGGAGCTGTCTGCCCCTTCCCAGCAGGGTCGGCACCACATCTTCAGGGACGTCTGTGATGAGAAACAGGTTGTCCTGCTGCTCATCCACTTTCTGGAGGAGCCATCGGTCAACCTGTGCCCACTTGTTCATAAAGTGGAGGACTACGCCGACGTCGGGCGCAGACTTCCACTTGCCTCGTTCGTTGGGTATGAGCACCCCACATCGAACCCTGCGGACCATCTCCGATTGGCGTTTCACCACCAACTGTACGTTGGATGGTGTAGACACACCGGAGACACACTCCCGCAGCCAGTTCAGGGAGTACTCGTCCTCCACGAACAGTTTAAGGTGGCCGTCCTCGTAACGAGGCTTGCCACCGAATTTGGGGTTTTCCTTGCTCGGATCCGCCAACGCTTCCCTCAAGATTTTGTCATCAATCTCGTTGAGGATGAGCGTTGACAGATCCTGTGAAATATGACCAGTAGCGACGTCAGTTACGGCGATGTACTGGTCAGATTTCACCTTCTGAGCATAGGTGACCCCAGCTCTGCGCGCTTCCGTGCACTGCTTTTTAGGCTCCACTCGAGGAGAAATACTATCCTCTAGTCGAGCCCTCTTAGCAGCCGCGCGCTCGTTTTTGCCGGATCTCTTGGCAGATTTCAACTTCTTATTAGAAGTTGGACCACCAGAGAACGCTACGGTAGGTTTAGCCCCGTTTGAGTCTAGGGTTGCCCCTTTGACACCACGGGAGCCGGTCACCTTACCCGCAGCTCCAGCTGTATTAACAGCGGGACCGCCATCGGTCGTCACCGTGGCAGATGGAACCCCATCTACGCCGGCATCTACGCCGGCAGCGGATGTGGCAGCCAAACGCTGTTTTTTCTTCCACCGACGATTCGCCTTACGCCCTGGTCCGGTTTGCACCGTATCTGGACGTCTAGTCGATGGGCCCTTCCCTTGCAAAGATTGCTTGGGTGGTTTACCCTTTCGACCAACCGTCGTCCAGGCGCTGGCGAAATGCTCGGCGATGTTTGTCGAATGGCTCCGCGCACCGGGTTGCCCCGTGGCCCTGCCTCTCGACTCACTTTTGGGCTTTTTGCAGCTAACCTCCACAGTGGAATCACTAGCGGTTTGCACCGGTAGGTCACTGATGGTGGCAGTGCGCCCAGTTGAGGCTTGAGGATCTGCCGAGGCAGATTCTCGCACCTGTTTGGAGACGCTTGCGGTTTTCACCGCTGGAAGCGTTCCAGATGGGTTTTTTGACCTGACACGATCCATGGCCAAATGTATAGAGATTCGTCTACTCGATTTCCCACCCTCCACGGAGCCCGCATAATTGGGAGCGCCTACTCGCTTGGAACAGCTTTCAGTCGCTAGGAGTACCGAGTAGATATAGGAGCATAGGGCTGGTACTTGGCGCGACATCGGGAGCTCGCTTCTGTGGACGATGGGAACCAAGGTGTCAGCGACATGGTCCCACCGCCGTAGTCACCGAAGCTTACCCCGTCAGCATGACCCATCCCTCCGCTATGACTGACGCCTTAGCGGACCCTACACCCCTAGCCGTGGCCCTCTGACGGGACACTTGGCCGTTACCCCAACCCGCGGCTACGGGCGAGGCTACCGTTTTGCCTGAAATCCAGGCCAAAGAGGGCGTGTTGCCTTACGAAGCTAAATCCACAGCAACGCTCGGCTCAACCCCCCAGGACCCCTTCATCCTGGCCTACGGTGGTCAACTGCGCAGACCACAAGACGCAGGTGAGTGTAGATAGTCTGCCGGGTACACCCACTTTAACCGACAGAACCGGAGCTACTTTTAGCCATCGGCTAGTAAGAGGTCCGGGGACCAGTCACTAGCCGCTGTTACCAGGGTGCACCAGGAGGAAGCAGAAGTTATGCAGGCGGACGTATCCTTCTGCATCACTTCAGCACCCCCACACTAGGAGGTAGTCGCTCAGAACACCCTAAGCAAAACTGTGTAAAAGAGCATATTTACTTTGTTACAAGTCTTTTAAAATAGTAAATTAGGACATAAAATACGCGAGGATTTAAATTCTGCAGAAGCCGGTAAAATAAACTCACATCCTACCTTTGAGTAATAATGTATCATCCTACTGATAAATCTGATAATCGTAATGTAATAAATGTTCAATTTTTATTCACAGCTGAAAAACAAAAATCAGGGTTTCCATAAATAAATAAAGCCGGATTTTCATATGCCAAAAGACAATAAAAGTGATGCAAAGTGGGAAAGTTATATGTAGATAAGTTCAAAAACTTAGGCAATGTTGAGCTGGTTAGGCAAAGTTATAATATAATGATAATATAACCCGTTTAATCCATGTTTCGATGTTACATTTCAAATGTTGTTAGTAATTTGTGAGTTATTTTACTTAAGCTATGTTAAATCAAATCAAATCAAAAATCATTTATTTCCATAGGATGTTGTTACATCACTTAGATCCGTCATTACATTTTTTTGGGTGAGTTCACTAACACAATGGCGGAATCTGTGGAGAAGAGCTCACCGAAGAAACTCCACAGTCGTCGCATCTTTTGCGTTTCCTTTTTTAAATAAAATATTGTCAAATTACAAAATGAATGCTAATTATATATCGAAACAGCCTGTTACTCAAACAATCTATTCCCATGGACATCTGTCCTCTAAGTAATCAGATATCATATAGTAACCTTTTTTATACAATTTCTGTTTTATTATTATTTTAAACTTGTCTAAAGGTAAGTTTTTAATATCAGTAGGGACCTTATTGTAATAGCGTATACAATTGCCTTTAAAAGAATTACTAATTTTATGTAGTCGGCTTACATAAGCAACCAACTTGTCTTTATTTCTAGTATTAAAATTGTGTATATCACTGTACTTCTGAAAATTAGTTATATTTCTTTTTACATACACAAGATTGTCATAGATATATTGAGACACAAATGTCAGAATATTGGTTTCTTTAAACTTTTCCCTCAGTGACACTCTAGGCCCTAATCTATAAATTGCACGAACAGCCCGTTTCTGCAGAATAAATATACTATTAGCATTCGCAGCGTGACCCCACAATAAAATACCATAGGTCATTAGACTATGAAAGTAACTAAAGTAGACTAGTCTAGCGGTGTCTACGTCGGTAAGAGCTCTAATTTTTTTAACTGCGAACGCTGCCGAACTCAGTCTGTTCGACAATTTATTTATATGAGGATCCCATTGTAGTTTGGCGTCTAAAGTAATGCCCAAAAAGACAGTCGACTGCACAAGGTCCAATCTCTGTCCTTTTATAAATATGTCTGTAGTTACCGGGTTCACATTGGGTAACACGAATTTAATACATTTAGTTTTCTTTTCATTAAGCAATAAATTGTTAACAGTAAACCAGTTCACTATACTAGAGATAGCATTGTTTACCTCGTCATAATTTGATTGCTGTCTTTTAACTTTAAATACCAAAGAAGTATCATCGGCAAACAATACTAACCCATGTTTTGCTTTAACAAGGTAAGGTAAATCATTAATATATACTAAAAACAAGAAAGGACCAAGAATTGAACCTTGCGGTACGCCCATACTTATTGAAGACCCAGGTGATCTTTTCCCATTAACATCGACCATCTGAACCCTATCTGTTAGATATGACTCCAGAAGGCCAAGTGCCTGATCTTTTACACCATAATGGCGTAACTTCCTGACAAGAGTGTCATGATGGACGCAATCAAAAGCCTTGGATAGATCGCAGAAGACACCTATTGCATCCATTGCGTCTTCCCAGGCATCAAAAATATTGTCGATTAGTTCAACACCAGCATCGGCTGTTGAACGACCCTTTGTGAAACCAAACTGAGCAATATGAATTAAATTATTGAGATAAAAATGACTTTGCAATTGATTAAGTATGAGTTTTTCAAATATTTTGCTAAGCGTTGGTAGTATCGATATGGGTCTAAAATTGGTGGGGTCTGATGTACTACCAGCTTTGAATAAAGGTATAACTTCACTTAGTTTCATCAAGTCAGGAAACACACCATTATCTATACATTGATTAAATATACAACAAAGGTGAGGTGCAATACAATCTACAATGGAACTAATAATTTTTACTGATAGACCATGGGCGTCAGCTGTCTTTTTCATTTCCAGGGATTTAAACGCTTTTACAATGTCTTCATTATTTACGTGCCTAAATTTAAAATCTGTTTTACATTCCTCAAAGTTTTGTTTAAGTATAGATTCAGCAGCAGCGGGAGATGAATTTAAAGACTTGGTTGTTGAAACTGGAATGTCCGTAAAGAAATTTTCGAAAGCTTTTGCTACTTCTAGGTCTGTACTTAGCAATTGATTATCTATCTTAAGCTTGAAGTTATTATGTGTAGCTTTGGCCTTTCCAGTCTCTCTGTTTATAATTTGCCAAGTCGTTTTCATTACATTGCTACTAGATTCAATTTTTTTTTAATGAAATTAGATTTAGCTACGGCACAAACGCGTTTAAACATTTTTGTATAACTACGAACATAATCTAGAAAGGCCGTATTTTTGTTATATGATTTCACTTCATAGAGTTCATATAATCTTCGTCTGCTCCTATGAATTCCAACTGTCGCCCAATCACTAAACAAAGCTTTGTTATTAACTTTTATAGTTTTTGATTTAAATACCGTATCATATTCATTTTTGACAAGGTTAAATACTGAGTTGTACAACAAATTTGGATCGTCACTGTACGGTATTTTCCATAGTTTATCTAAAATATTATTCCTGTAGTGTTCAAGCCGAGTGTCACTAACGGGCACACATGTAATATCCTCTTTTTGGTCCTTTTTTATTTTAATATTGAATATACCTATCTGACCAGAGTGATCAGAGGTTAATTTATTGATGACCGATTTGAAAATGGGCGTAATGTTAGTAAATATATTGTCAATGCAGGTAGCAGATGTTGCAGTAATTCTAGTAGGCTCCAAAAACAGATAGTTCATGTTGTGACATAAAAATAAAGATTTTAATCTAGTGCAAATATTATTATCCTCTAACAGATTAACATTAAAATCACCACAAATTATAAAAAAATTGTTTTTATCGCTGATTTTAATCAACACTTCATCCATTTTCTTTTCGAATAAATCAAAGGATGAATCTGGTGGTCTGTATACGCTCATTACAATAAGTTGTTCAAGTTCAATACAGGCTATTTCCATGGTACGCTCAACAGACAGCAACTCGTTCCTTATATTTAAAACTATTATTTACAAGTATTAAGGAGCCACCGCGATCAGCTGTTTTTCTGTTGAACGAACTAGCAACGAACTAGCAACGTGGTGGTTAGTATTGTAGTGGTAGTGGTTAGTTAGTATATTCTTTATTTGAAATATGGATCCCTCTTTGGGTATAGGCCTACTCCATCTTCTTCCATGCGTCTCTGTCCTTGGGCCAAGTTTATCCAGTCTTTCCCTGCCACTTCGATGATGCCAAAATTCCAGTCTTGTCTTGTCTTTATTACTGTAGATATTTACATATACTTAGCAATCGTCATTTTTTACCACTTCTCTACAATAAACTGTCTATAATGAATACATTTTTTAAGAAAAAGGCTAAACGTAGAGGGACTTGGATTTCGTCCGACCAAAATACCAAGAATGAAATCGACTTCATAAAGTCAAAGTCAAAGTACTTTATTACTGTAGATATTTACATTATACTTTTTGCCTCTTCTCTACCTTGGACCACTGTGGGAGAAGAAGGTCGTGGAAACTTCCACAGACTGATTTTTAGATCTCTTTTAAAAATTGCTTGTGCTTGCTTAACTAATATTTTTTTTATAATATCTGGAAGGTGGGCTGATGATGATGAGTGAGTGAGGTGAGTTAATAATTTATTGTTAAACTCTGGTAAAACCAAGTGTATCAAATTCTCACTTCCAAATGTCAGGCAAGTTGAGACCAGTTTAGTGTTAGACAACAGCACGTTAGAATTAGTAAATGATACGAAGTTTCTTGGAATAACCATTGATAGCAAATTGCAGTGGGGACCCCACATAGATAAATTGGCTGGTAAATTAAGTTCTGCGGCTTACGCTGTTAGGAACATCAGACAAAGCACGGATGTGGCTGCATCTAGGCTAGTATATTTTAGTTACTTTCATAGTGTCATGTCCTATGGTATCTTGTTGTGGGGGAAAGCAACTGACATTCAAACTATTTTTATTTTACAGAAAAGAGCAATTCGAGCAATTTATAATTTAAAACGAACAGACTCCTTAAGAGAGCTTTTTAAAGAAATTGACATACTAACTGTAGCCAGTCAATTTATTTTCGAAAATATAATGTATGTACGCAAGAACCTTACAACATTTTCCAAACTTAGCGATAGCTGTAATGTTAACCTAAGAAATAATCACAGACTATGTGCGCCCCGATTTAGACTCGCGAAGGTTAGCAATTCTTTCAGTGCATTTTCTACTACAATAAGATACCATTGATACAGATAGATATTGAGCAATTTAAAAAGCATGTTAAAGCGTCTTTGTCGAAAAAGGGATATTACAATGTTCAAGATTACTTAAATGACAGGACTGTATGGGGGTTAATCTGGCTCAACACAGACCTTGCTGTTAATAATTTTGTAATTATTTATTCCTGCTTATGAATAATAACAATAAAAAATATCATATTTGTATTAGTTAAGCTCAACCTATTTTTAAAAGAGATCTAAAAAACAATCTGTGGGAATTTCTACGCCCTGCTTCTCCCACAGTGGTCCAAGGTAGAGAAGAGGCAAAAAATGACGTTTGCTAAGTATATGTAAATAACTACAGTAATAAAGTACTTTGACATTGACTTTATGAAGTCGATTTCATTCTTGGCATTTTGGTCGGATGAAATCCAAGTCCCTCTACGTTTAGAAAGTTTATGTTGAAAGGCATAGTTTATAAGACGGTCTCCTCTTTCGTTACGTTCTCCATAACCATGTTTGCTCATGGCTAGATAGTGATATGCGTCTGGCAGCCTAATTTTGCGTTGACGTCTCCCATTACTATGACTTACCCGTCGGCTAGTGCATGAGCAGCGTCTTTATAAAAATTATCTAATTCCTCTTCTGAGGAATCTTCTTTGGGTACATGCATATGCGTGAATTATTGGCAGGGATTTGGCCTATTTAGAAAAATATGTAGTCTTGGTGTTCTTCGATATTGCATCCTAATCTTTTCAGCGTTTAGATAGCGTACACATTATAATAATGCAAGTACTTAGAAGGCATCCTTTTCCATTTATGAAAGTTATATCAAAAAAAAAATGCGTCAAATAGTGCAACCAGTCCCAAAATATGATAGGAATTCGCTGTAGAACATAATAAAAATAAAATTTTAAGTTCTAGCAGGGGGGTCTCACTCAATAGTTTAGGTTCGTTCGACGGGCCAACCCTCCCGACGGGAATTCCGTTATAAATGATGCCGCTCGCTTGGCTCGCAGTCGCCTCGCGCGCTAACCGCTCCTCATAAGCAACTTTTCTGTGATTTTTTGCAAGAATAATGACTGAAGTACCTAACATTTTAGGGTGTCCAAAGGAATTGTTCACATACTTAGAAAATTCGATTCCTTTTTAATTGAATTCCTTTTTGTTTACCTAAAACTAAACACTTTAGACCCAGATCGATGCCCAGTATAAAAAAAATACAATTACGTAAGTAAGAAGGTAGGTAACCACCTAGCCTTAGAATTTGCCAATAGCCTGAATAAGTACTAATATAACACCTCTCTTACACAGAGTGGACTAAAATTCACAAACACAAATCGCACGTAGGTAACCCTAGCGTGATCGAGCGAGACAAGAGTTTACAGGTCGACCTTATGATGTCACAGTAAAAGAAGCTCTCAGGCGTAGTGATTTGGCGCAATCTAGCTTGGACGGGCGGGACAACCGATTCCGTAGGTGCTTAGCGATTGTTATACGTAGCGCAGGTGCGAGCTATATATTGCGCTTTATTGTCGCGTAGCGAGTGTAGCTATTTCTTTAAGTGTATTTGCACAGTGATCTTTCTGTACGTAGTATTCTGTGGTTCTAGGAACAAACATACTGTCGTACAAGCGTATACAAAAAAATTTGTCTTATTATTTCAATTACGGTCCATGGACTGTGTTGAACGATGCTACGTAGTTTGTGTGATTTATACTAGATGGCGCTTATGGTATGTGCTTGAAATGTACAATGAATTTGGCCAACGAAAATTTTTGTGAATGCAGTTAAATTTATTAAAAAATATAGAAAATTTCTGTGTTTAGTTTTTCGATATCATAAAAATTGACGGAGTTATTAAAGCTCAAAGATCGACTCCCGCGAAACTATTTTGTTTTTTGCGAAACTGAGCCGTAGCATGCGTCACTTTGCCCGTCAGGTGATCAAATCGATCGGAAGTTTGCGAAACCAGCTCATCATCCTTAATAAGTTGAGTCCAAACACGACTGCCGTTCTATTCCTGGATCCTGAGTTCCAATACTCATCCAAGTCCTCATTCTATCACCAGCCCATGACACCAAGTTTGTAAAACAGCATACATATTTGCAATATTAATTCGAACACGACTGCTGTACGATTATTCCTCATGTCTATGTAAACTCAGGTACCAAGCTATTTTCGACGAAATAAACAGAATAGTATTAGATAAAAAAATAACATTAATGTTTACCTCCGATGGACAAATGAATAGTCGAGACGGACATACCAGTAGGTGACGTTCAATAAAGCTTTTACTTACTTTTGTAATTTTATCTACACACGTATCATAAACCCTCTTTACTGCGTTCAAAAACCGCACGTTACGATCAGCATTATGTTAAACTACTTGGTAAAAACTCGTTTCGTATCTGGAAAACTACACATAATGGTCATTATGTGTAGTTTTTCTACATATAATGACTACATCTACATTCAAATTTTGAACGCCGACGCCCACCCACGTGCCGTCCCTAGTTTGTCTGTGAAGTTGTTACTGACATTCAAATTTCGAACGCCGACGCCCGTCTGCGTGAAGTTGGTACTAAAGAACAAGCTAAACAATTGCAGAACCACAATGCCGGTCAAACATGCGGTTCCTGAACACATCAAAGAGAGCTTATGATATGTGTGTAGATAAACTAGTGTATGTAACTGTACATAATTAGGCATTAAAACTCTCGAGTGATATACTATATTTTACACCAAACACACGTAATGTTATATTTTACAATAGTTCAACAGTATAAACTGGTGTAAGAAGATATAAGAATAAGAAATCGATTTTTGCGTCCGCGAGTCGAGTCCGCCGAATTTCCGAACTCAGACTGACTGCTAGGGGAAAAGTGACGTCATCATAAGCGCCGATGCCATATGTCAAATTTACTGATATATTTTGAAATGGCTGATATATTTTGGATATGATATGACT
This sequence comes from Argyresthia goedartella, assembly GCA_949825045.1. Taxonomy (NCBI): domain Eukaryota; kingdom Metazoa; phylum Arthropoda; class Insecta; order Lepidoptera; family Argyresthiidae; genus Argyresthia; species Argyresthia goedartella. The sequence continues at coordinate 26,170,719 of OX463832.1, forward strand.
ATTAAAACGAAACTTAAAGTGGTGTAATGTCCACAAAACTGGCTTTAATACTAAGTGCTTATTTTTTAAAAATTCCGATACCTTAGCCTTAGTTATTGTAGGCGATACTGGTTGATACCAGTATCTATGCTTTGTTTTCAATCAGAGAATCATACTCTTTCTGCATCGCAGCTCGCCACTCAGTAAAGTTCATGCTAATCACTGCATCATCTTAAGATTGAGGTTCATCAAAAACATAACTGTTAGCATAAAAAGAAAGGTCTAATGCAGTCTTTAAATGATTTAGGTAATATATATCTAGTACGTCTATCTGGGCGTGGTTGAACAACAACCTCCGAGAGTCTATCTAGGTCCTCAGTAGAAGATATCCCACCATCAGCATTGTAGTTATGACGTCATTAATTTTTTGTATGTTTTTTTTTGTTTTACTGAAACCTATCGTGTGGGGTTTCAAATTAAAGGGCTTCATGAGCCGGTTCTAAAAATATACTACACCATTACCAGTTTTCCAGAAATCCAAGAAATATTTGCAAAAATTACCAAGATTGGACTCCTCGAAGTAGGAGACGGATTAGTAAAGAGGAGCTATACAGACCATGAGAGTGAGTGAAATAGACTATAACTATTTTCGTGAAAAGTCAATAGATTGTATTTTAAATCGCAAAATGTAATTTACAAAGTTACTGGTGCGGCTACTTTACTACTTGATTTTGATTGAATCTAAAATACTTACCTATAAATTGGTTCACAGTCCCCCCTGTTAGCGAGGTCTACTGCCCACAGGGCCACTACACTAGTTAACATTATAGAGAATACATATAACATATGGAGAAATATTATTATTATTACACTCAGAAATAGTATCATTACAAATTGCAGTTGACATGTCATTTTGTGAACTAATTGAGAGAACATTGCTATCAACATTGCTAGGTGAATATTATTATTACATTTATTAGAATTATTATTCAAATTATTATTATTATTACATGTCAATTCAATAAAATATAAACTCAGTCTGTTCGACAATTTATTTATATGAGGATCCCATTGTAGTTTGGCGTCTAAAGTAATGCCCAAAAAGACAGTCGACTGCACAAGGTCCAATCTCTGTCCTTTTATAAATATGTCTGTAGTTACCGGGTTCACATTGGGTAACACGAATTTAATACATTTAGTTTTCTTTTCATTAAGCAATAAATTGTTAACAGTAAACCAGTTCACTATACTAGAGATAGCATTGTTTACCTCGTCATAATTTGATTGCTGTCTTTTAACTTTAAATACCAAAGAAGTATCATCGGCAAACAATACTAACCCATGTTTTGCTTTAACAAGGTAAGGTAAATCATTAATATATACTAAAAACAAGAAAGGACCAAGAATTGAACCTTGCGGTACGCCCATACTTATTGAAGACCCAGGTGATCTTTTCCCATTAACATCGACCATCTGAACCCTATCTGTTAGATATGACTCCAGAAGGCCAAGTGCCTGATCTTTTACACCATAATGGCGTAACTTCCTGACAAGAGTGTCATGATGGACGCAATCAAAAGCCTTGGATAGATCGCAGAAGACACCTATTGCATCCATTGCGTCTTCCCAGGCATCAAAAATATTGTCGATTAGTTCAACACCAGCATCGGCTGTTGAACGACCCTTTGTGAAACCAAACTGAGCAATATGAATTAAATTATTGAGATAAAAATGACTTTGCAATTGATTAAGTATGAGTTTTTCAAATATTTTGCTAAGCGTTGGTAGTATCGATATGGGTCTAAAATTGGTGGGGTCTGATGTACTACCAGCTTTGAATAAAGGTATAACTTCACTTAGTTTCATCAAGTCAGGAAACACACCATTATCTATACATTGATTAAATATACAACAAAGGTGAGGTGCAATACAATCTACAATGGAACTAATAATTTTTACTGATAGACCATGGGCGTCAGCTGTCTTTTTCATTTCCAGGGATTTAAACGCTTTTACAATGTCTTCATTATTTACGTGCCTAAATTTAAAATCTGTTTTACATTCCTCAAAGTTTTGTTTAAGTATAGATTCAGCAGCAGCGGGAGATGAATTTAAAGACTTGGTTGTTGAAACTGGAATGTCCGTAAAGAAATTTTCGAAAGCTTTTGCTACTTCTAGGTCTGTACTTAGCAATTGATTATCTATCTTAAGCTTGAAGTTATTATGTGTAGCTTTGGCCTTTCCAGTCTCTCTGTTTATAATTTGCCAAGTCGTTTTCATTACATTGCTACTAGATTCAATTTTTTTTTAATGAAATTAGATTTAGCTACGGCACAAACGCGTTTTAACATTTTTGTATAACTACGAACATAATCTAGAAAGGCCGTATTTTTGTTATATGATTTCTCTTCATAGAGTTCATATAATCTTCGTCTGCTCCTATGAATTCCAACTGTCGCCCAATCACTAAACAAAGCTTTGTTATTAACTTTTATAGTTTTTGATTTAAATACCGTATCATATTCATTTTTGACAAGGTTAAATACTGAGTTGTACAACAAATTTGGATCGTCACTGTACGGTATTTTCCATAGTTTATCTAAAATATTATTCCTGTAGTGTTCAAGCCGAGTGTCACTAACGGGCACACATGTAATATCCTCTTTTTGGTCCTTTTTTATTTTAATATTGAATATACCTATCTGACCAGAGTGATCAGAGGTTAATTTATTGATGACCGATTTGAAAATGGGCGTAATGTTAGTAAATATATTGTCAATGCAGGTAGCAGATGTTGCAGTAATTCTAGTAGGCTCCAAAAACAGATAGTTCATGTTGTGACATAAAAATAAAGATTTTAATCTAGTGCAAATATTATTATCCTCTAACAGATTAACATTAAAATCACCACAAATTATAAAAAAATTGTTTTTATCGCTGATTTTAATCAACACTTCATCCATTTTCTTTTCGAATAAATCAAAGGATGAATCTGGTGGTCTGTATACGCTCATTACAATAAGTTGTTCAAGTTCAATACAGGCTATTTCCATGGTACGCTCAACAGACAGCAACTCGTTCCTTATATTTAAAACTATTATTTACAAGTATTAAGGAGCCACCGCGATCAGCTGTTTTTCTGTTGAACGAACTAGCAACGAACTAGCAACGTGGTGGTTAGTATTGTAGTGGTAGTGGTTAGTTAGTATATTCTTTATTTGAAATATGGATCCCTCTTTGGGTATAGGCCTACTCCATCTTCTTCCATGCGTCTCTGTCCTTGGGCCAAGTTTATCCAGTCTTTCCCTGCCACTTCGATGATGCCAAAATTCCAGTCTTGTCTTGTCTTTATTACTGTAGATATTTACATATACTTAGCAATCGTCATTTTTTACCACTTCTCTACAATAAACTGTCTATAATGAATACATTTTTTAAGAAAAAGTCTAAAGTCCCTCTAGACTTGGATTTCGTCCGACCAAAATACCAAGAATGAAATCGACTTCATAAAGTCAAAGTCAAAGTACTTTATTACTGTAGATATTTACATTATACTTTTTGCCTCTTCTCTACCTTGGACCACTGTGGGAGAAGAAGGTCGTGGAAACTTCCACAGACTGATTTTTAGATCTCTTTTAAAAATTGCTTGTGCTTGCTTAACTAATATTTTTTTTATAATATCTGGAAGGTGGGCTGATGATGATGAGTGAGTGAGGTGAGTTAATAATTTATTGTTAAACTCTGGTAAAACCAAGTGTATCAAATTCTCACTTCCAAATGTCAGGCAAGTTGAGACCAGTTTAGTGTTAGACAACAGCACGTTAGAATTAGTAAATGATACGAAGTTTCTTGGAATAACCATTGATAGCAAATTGCAGTGGGGACCCCACATAGATAAATTGGCTGGTAAATTAAGTTCTGCGGCTTACGCTGTTAGGAACATCAGACAAAGCACGGATGTGGCTGCATCTAGGCTAGTATATTTTAGTTACTTTCATAGTGTCATGTCCTATGGTATCTTGTTGTGGGGGAAAGCAACTGACATTCAAACTATTTTTATTTTACAGAAAAGAGCAATTCGAGCAATTTATAATTTAAAACGAACAGACTCCTTAAGAGAGCTTTTTAAAGAAATTGACATACTAACTGTAGCCAGTCAATTTATTTTCGAAAATATAATGTATGTACGCAAGAACCTTACAACATTTTCCAAACTTAGCGATAGCTGTAATGTTAACCTAAGAAATAATCACAGACTATGTGCGCCCCGATTTAGACTCGCGAAGGTTAGCAATTCTTTCAGTGCATTTTCTACTACAATAAGATACCATTGATACAGATAGATATTGAGCAATTTAAAAAGCATGTTAAAGCGTCTTTGTCGAAAAAGGGATATTACAATGTTCAAGATTACTTAAATGACAGGACTGTATGGGGGTTAATCTGGCTCAACACAGACCTTGCTGTTAATAATTTTGTAATTATTTATTCCTGCTTATGAATAATAACAATAAAAAATATCATATTTGTATTAGTTAAGCTCAACCTATTTTTAAAAGAGATCTAAAAAACAATCTGTGGGAATTTCTACGCCCTGCTTCTCCCACAGTGGTCCAAGGTAGAGAAGAGGCAAAAAATGACGTTTGCTAAGTATATGTAAATAACTACAGTAATAAAGTACTTTGACATTGACTTTATGAAGTCGATTTCATTCTTGGCATTTTGGTCGGATGAAATCCAAGTCCCTCTACGTTTAGAAAGTTTATGTTGAAAGGCATAGTTTATAAGACGGTCTCCTCTTTCGTTACGTTCTCCATAACCATGTTTGCTCATGGCTAGATAGTGATATGCGTCTGGCAGCCTAATTTTGCGTTGACGTCTCCCATTACTATGACTTACCCGTCGGCTAGTGCATGAGCAGCGTCTTTATAAAAATTATCTAATTCCTCTTCTGAGGAATCTTCTGTGGGTACATGCATATGCGTGAATTATTGGCAGGGATTTGGCCTATTTAGAAAAATATGTAGTCTTGGTGTTCTTCGATATTGCATCCTAATCTTTTCAGCGTTTAGATAGCGTACACATTATAATAATGCAAGTACTTAGAAGGCATCCTTTTCCATTTATGAAAGTTATATCAAAAAAAAAATGCGTCAAATAGTGCAACCAGTCCCAAAATATGATAGGAATTCGCTGTAGAACATAATAAAAATAAAATTTTAAGTTCTAGCAGGGGGGTCTCACTCAATAGTTTAGGTTCGTTCGACGGGCCAACCCGCCCGACGGGAATTCCGTTATAAATGATGCCGCTCGCTTGGCTCGCAGTCGCCTCGCGCGCTAACCGCTCCTCATAAGCAACTTTTCTGTGATTTTTTGCAAGAATAATGACTGAAGTACCTAACATTTTAGGGTGTCTAAAGGAATTGTTCACATACTTAGAAAATTCGATTCCTTTTTAATTGAATTCCTTTTTGTTTACCTAAAACTAAACACTTTAGACCCAGATCGATGCCCAGTATAAAAAAAATACAATTACGTAAGTAAGAAGGTAGGTAACCACCTAGCCTTAGAATTTGCCAATAGCCTGAATAAGTACTAATATAACACCTCTCTTACACAGAGTGGACTAAAATTCACAAACACAAATCGCACGTAGGTAACCCTAGCGTGATCGAGCGAGACAAGAGTTTACAGGTCGACCTTATGATGTCACAGTAAAAGAAGCTCTCAGGCGTAGTGATTTGGCGCAATATAGCCTGCACGGGCGGGACAACCGATTCTGTAGGTGCTTAGCGATTGTTATACGTAGCGCAGGTGCGAGCTATATATTGCGCTTTATTGTCGCGTAGCGAGTGTAGCTATTTCTTTAAGTGTATTTGCGCAGTGATCTTTCTGTACGTAGTATTCTGTGGTTCTAGGAACAAACATACTGTCGTACAAGCGTATACAAAAAATTTGTCTTATTATTTCAATTACGGTCCATGGACTGTGTTGAACGATGCTACGTAGTTTGTGTGATTTATACTAGATGGCGCTTATGGTATGTGCTTGAAATTTACAATGAATTTGGCCAACGAAAATTTTTGTGAATGCAGTTAAATTTATTAAAAAATATAGAAAATTTCTGTGTTTAGTTTTTCGATATCATAAAAATTGACGGAGTTATTAAAGCTCAAAGATCGACTCCCGCGAAACTATTTTGTTTTTTGCGAAACTGAGCCGTAGCATGCGTCACTTTGCCCGTCAGGTGATCAAATCGATCGGAAGTTTGCGAAACCAGCTCATCATCCTTAATAAGTTGAGTCCAAACACGACTGCCGTTCTATTCCTGGATCCTGAGTTCCAATACTCATCCAAGTCCTCATTCTATCACCAGCCCATGACACCAAGTTTGTAAAACAGCATACATATTTGCAATATTAATTCGAACACGACTGCTGTACGATTATTCCTCATGTCTATGTAAACTCAGGTACCAAGCTATTTTCGACGAAATAAACAGAATAGTATTAGATAAAAAAATAACATTAATGTTTACCTCCGATGGACAAATGAATAGTCGAGACGGACATACCAGTAGGTGACGTTCAATAAAGCTTTTACTTACTTTTGTAATTTTATCTACACACGTATCATAAACCCTCTTTACTGCGTTCAAAAACCGCACGTTACGATCAGCATTATGTTAAACTACTTGGTAAAAACTCGTTTCGTATCTGGAAAACTACACATAATGGTCATTATGTGTAGTTTTTCTACATATAATGACTACATCTACATTCAAATTTTGAACGCCGACGCCCACCCACGTGCCGTCCCTAGTTTGTCTGTGAAGTTGTTACTGACATTCAAATTTCGCCCGTCTGCGTGAAGTTGGTACTAAAGAACAAGCTAAACAATTGCAGAACCACAATGCCGGTCAAACATGCGGTTCCTGAACACATCAAAGAGAGCTTATGATATGTGTGTAGATAAACTAGTGTATGTAACTGTACATAATTAGGCATTAAAACTCTCGAGTGATATACTATATTTTACACCAAACACACGTAATGTTATATTTTACAATAGTTCAACAGTATAAACTGGTGTAAGAAGATATAAGAATAAGAAATCGATTTTTGCGTCCGCGAGTCGAGTCCGCCGAATTTCCGAACTCAGACTGACTGCTAGGGGAAAAGTGACGTCATCATAAGCGCCGATGCCATATGTCAAATTTACTGATATATTTTGAAATGGCTGATATATTTTGGATATGATATGACTATTAAAACGAAACTTAAAGTGGTGTAATGTCCACAAAACTGGCTTTAATACTAAGTGCTTATTTTTTAAAAATTCCGATACCTTAGCCTTAGTTATTGTAGGCGATACTGGTTGATACCAGTATCTATGCTTTGTTTTCAATCAGAGAATCATACTCTTTCTGCATCGCAGCTCGCCACTCAGTAAAGTTCATGCTAATCACTGCATCATCTTAAGATTGAGGTTCATCAAAAACATAACTGTTAGCATAAAAAGAAAGGTCTAATGCAGTCTTTAAATGATTTAGGTAATATATATCTAGTACGTCTATCTGGGCGTGGTTGAACAACAACCTCCGAGAGTCTATCTAGGTCCTCAGTAGAAGATATCCCACCATCAGCATTGTAGTTATGACGTCATTAATTTTTTGTATGTTTTTTTTTGTTTTACTGAAACCTATCGTGTGGGGTTTCAAATTAAAGGGCTTCATGAGCCGGTTCTAAAAATATACTACACCATTACCAGTTTTCCAGAAATCCAAGAAATATTTGCAAAAATTACCAAGATTGGACTCCTCGAAGTAGGAGACGGATTAGTAAAGAGGAGCTATACAGACCATGAGAGTGAGTGAAATAGACTATAACTATTTTCGTGAAAAGTCAATAGATTGTATTTTAAATCGCAAAATGTAATTTACAAAGTTACTGGTGCGGCTACTTTACTACTTGATTTTGATTGAATCTAAAATACTTACCTATAAATTGGTTCACAGTCCCCCCTGTTAGCGAGGTCTACTGCCCACAGGGCCACTACACTAGTTAACATTATAGAGAATACATATAACATATGGAGAAATATTATTATTATTACACTCAGAAATAGTATCATTACAAATTGCAGTTGACATGTCATTTTGTGAACTAATTGAGAGAACATTGCTATCAACATTGCTAGGTGAATATTATTATTACATTTATTAGAATTATTATTCAAATTATTATTATTATTACATGTCAATTCAATAAAATATAAATTCCTAAACTTAATAATCTTTTTGGAATAAGAGGGTAAAACTAACCTATAACCTTCAGCCCCCCTACCCTTGAAACGCAAGGCAAGAATTGAAACTTGCTTTTCCGTCATTTGAACAGAACACAGTTACCTACTATGTTGAGAAGAATGACAACTTCATACAAAAAAAAAAACTATTTACTAGCGCCACCTAGTGGGTAGTAGCGGTAGCCTTAGCGTTTTTTGTATGAAGTTGTCATTCTTCTCGACAGAGTAGGTAATTGTGTTCTGTTCAAATGACGGAAAAGCAATCTTGAATTCTTGCCTTGCCTTGCCTTGCCTAACCGACAAAAATACATTCTTTTGACTTAGAATCCAGCTTGTCACGATTAAGTGAAAGGTCCGGTACAAGTGAACCAAACCAGAGATGCGCAAGTAGCTCAGGTCAACTTCGGATCCTATCCACATTTCTTCAGGTGTGGACCCGGTACAAGCTGCTGTGGGACTCCTATTTTTCAGATAAACAGCAGTTAAAATTGCTTCACCCCAATTCACCCCAATAGCGCTTCCCAAGGCCAGCTTCGAAAAGCATTATTTTAGATTTAAGGTATTAAATAATATTTGTACACCCACAGTGGTGCAGTGTAGAGAAGTGGCAAAAAATGACGGTTGCTAAGTATATGTAAATATCTACAGTAATAAGACATTTGTAATTTGGAATATAACCACATGAAACAGGACTTTTTGTGGTATGTATAGGAATTCATGGACCTATGTACCAACTTGGATTCTTTGTTTTATGTGAACCCACTGCTAACCAATATTTTTATGATTGTTTCAGGTTTTCTGCGCTTTAAACTTTTTTCCACTGGCTGCTATCAAACTCCGGTGGGTAACATAATTTGAAACACTGTAAATAATATAAAGCCTAGTTACAAACATTGATGAACAAATAAATATTTTTTGACTTTCGTTTTTGCATACATTTTGCTTTTTCAACAATGATCCTATTTAAACGTTCGGAAATATCATTTTGTTGCGGACTGTAAGGTATAGTCGTTTGGACATTGTCAAAAGGTTTAGAGAAGAGATGACCTGTGGGGTATATCAATCAAAGTCATTGGTTCAGTAATTCTATTTAGCTTATATATTCAATAAATGTGTTGGCGATGAAACACAGTAAACTGATACATCTGTTCAAGTGGGGAGACAAGTGTGATCCTTCAAATCTCCAGATAATAATCTATTCTTCCAGCACTAAGTAAAATATTTAAAATTATTAAACTCAATCAAATGCTCTCACACTTCAACCGTACAAAACAACTCCACGCCAGACAATACGGTTTTCTTAGGGGAAAATCGACTTCCTACAGATGCCGGTATTACCCTTATATCTCATATTTATTCTGCATGGGGAGCAGCACAGCATGCTATCGGTATTCTGCATGGGGAGCAGCACAGCATGCTATCGGTATTCTGCATGGGGAGCAGCACAGCATGCTATCGGTATTCTGCATGGGGAGCAGCACAGCATGCTATCGGTATTCTGCATGGGGAGCAGCATGGCATGCTATCGGTATTCTGCATGGGGAGCAGCACAGCATGCTATCGGTATTCTGCATGGGGAGCAGCACAGCATGCTATCGGTATTCTGCATGGGGAGCAGCACAGCATGCTATCGGTATTCTGCATGGGGAGCAGCACAGCATGCTATCGGTATTCTGCATGGGGAGCAGCACAGCATGCTATCGGTATTCTGCATGGGGAGCAGCACAGCATGCTATCGGTATTCTGCATGGGGAGCAGCACAGCATGCTATCGGTATTCTGCATGGGGAGCAGCACAGCATGCTATCGGTATTTTTGGCGATCTGTCGAAGGCATTGGGTTGTGTTGATCATGATACGCTACTAATGAAATGAAATCATTACGGAGTTAGAAATAAGACGTTGGATCTACTAAGATCATACCGTAGCAATATAATTCAAAAGACATAAGTCAACGGCGCTAAATCTGATGGATCGGGAGTAAAAATTGGCATTCTACAAGGCCCTTTCTTATTCCTGGTATATATTCATAGTGTCATGTCCTATGGTATCTTATTGTGGGGTAAAGCAGCGGATATTCAAACAATTTTTATTTTACAGTAAAGAGCTATTTAGGAGAGCTATTTAAAGAAATTGTTAAACTAACAGTAGCTAGTCAATTTATTTTCGAAAATATAATGTATGTCCGCAAGAACCTTATAACATTTTCGAAACTTATAAATGTTTACCTAAGAAATAATCACAGACTAGTTGCGCCCCGGTTTAGACTCAGTTAATTTTAGTTCAGTGAATTCTCTAATACAATTGAACCACGTTAAATGGACTTTGTCGAAAAAAAAGTTCCAGATTATTTAAATGACAGGACAGGTTAATCAAACTCAACTCAGACCTTACTGTTAATAATTTTGTGATTATTTATCCCTGCTTATTAATTATAATAATTAATATTATGATAACTATTTGTAGTAGTTAAGCACAACCAATTTTTAAAAGTCATCTAAAAATCAATCTGTGGGATCAATCTACGCCCTACTTCTCCCACAGTGGTCCAATGTAGAGAAGAGCCAAAAACTACGTATGCGTACATATTGTAAATATCTACAATAATAAAGAAATTTAACTTAACTTGACCTGACTTTCAAGCGGAAACACTGACTCTCCTACACGGGGAAATGCACATGATGAATTATGCAGAGGGGAATGACATTATTTTTAAAATGGACTGCGCAGCCATACAAAAAAGACCGTTAACAAAATCAAAACAACTTATACTAGAATGCCACGAAGTCTCTACAGGCTAGGTGTGAAAAACAAAGTCACAATCCAGTGGATAAAAGGTCACCAAGGAGACCGGGCAACTGTGAAGCAGACAAGCTAGCAAAATTAGGCGCAGGAAGGCCAGCGATTTGCCCTCCACCATTCTCGCCCTTAAAAGCGGAAGCTCTACGGAAAAGGCTGAAAGAAGCCGCAGTACTGCAACAAAATTAATTATGGTCTAGCAAATAAGATTGCAAAACACAAAACTATTCATAAATAAGTACGTATAACCATAAATTTACTAACTAGGTACCTAATGGCACGGCCAAACACTTGAAAATTTCAGGTGCAACAGACAACCCCCTACGTAGAGGGTATATGGAAGTGGATGAAACAGTAGGGCACATGCTGCTCGCATGTCCATCCACATTAAAAACCAGGTTGACCATCCTGGGTGATACAAAATCCACCCACGAGCTCCTAGAACACCCAGGCCCCTTACTCCAGCTAGTGCAGGAGTTGGGATGGCTGAACTAGATGTGCGAAATGCACAAAGGCCCCGCTCACGAGGGCCAGGTGCAGGCGCTGCACCCCCTTTAAGAAGAGTTGAAGAGCTCTTCAACTCTTCTAGCTAGAAGCTAACGAAGGATTTATTCTACGGGACATCGCGTAGTCAAACAATTATTTTTGAGGAAAAAAAATAAACTCGAGCTACATAAAAGTCATTTTTCCGCCTTCTAACCTCAAAATAGCACCTCCGCCGCTTGATTTGGGCTCTCTGGCGGAAAAATTATATTCGTAATTCGTTCGAAAAGGCTTCTTTACGAACCTCGCTAAGTCCCTCGCCTTCGGCTCGTGCCTTAAACTTCTCGGTTCGTAAATATAAGCCTTTGCGAACACATCGGACATCTACTATTTCACACCTTTCATTCGGAAAAGTAAGTTTTGCTCCACGACAAGAGGGAGCAAAATGCTACTTTTCTGTTCAAGCTACTTTTTCAATTTATTCATTGGCATGTAGCATTTACGCAATGTGCCAATTGAACACAGATCTAAAATAATCGATTGTAATTTCATCGCAATCGATTAAAAACGAACTTGTTTCAAGTTTTAAGTTTTAACTTTAACAACGTCAAATTTAAATTTATAAATTATTCGTCATATTTAAAAGAAAATTTCACAATAAATTATATGTTTTACTGAAATCAAAACTATCGACGACTTTTATTGTGATGTAATGAATATTAATATCCGATACCATTGTAATATTCGATTCAATTATTCCTACACTTTAGTAAAAGTAGCACAGGAATATTTTACCTTTCCCTAATCATTCACAATCCGCCATTATAAAAAAAAGTTTTGTTTTCGTTTTTCGATTGTTGTACAATTGGTGAAAGTAAATTCAAAGTATAGTTATTTCATTATTTTTAGAGCATTTTATTTCAATTTTCCTCATGAAAAAGATTAAACTGCACTCAATAATACTGATTTGCACAGCAAATATACTGATTTTCACAGCAAATATACTGATTTTCACAGAAAATATCAGGGCAAAATACTGCGGTAGCTTAGATGAAGGTTAAAGGGGGTGAGCGAAGCGAAGCCCTCTTTATCCTTCGTATTAGGTTGAACATGTAAAAACAACAAAAATACTTAAAACATAAAAAGTGTTTTTGCTGTTCCTTTTATGCTGTGAACATCAGTATTTTTGATTTGCGATTAAATGCTAGCCTTTTCCTCATAGTCGCTGTGAAAAGTTGTATGTGTTACTCAGGAGCAAACTTATTTTCGTCATGGGCGTTAACGCTTGAATCCCTCGTTACGCTCAGGATTCTATTGTAGTATCCTTCGCTTAACTCTGGATTCAATGTACCGCCCTCGCCGTAAATACATCATTTTGCTCCCTTCTGACACAAACAACTATTGACACAGTCAAAACGAAAAGTTTAGCGCGCAGTAAAGTATGGTGGCCCGGCATTGATATGGGGACCGAGCGAATGATAAGCGACTGCGTAACTTGTATGTCACGTGCGCCGGCCCACCACGAGCGCCGTCTGTGCCTTGGCCAGTGCCGCCTGGTCCGTGGCACCGGATACACATTGACTGTTTGTCAATAGGGCAAAGGGTATTTCTGGTTGTCATAGATGTCTTTAGTAAATGGTTACACCGAATCCATATGTGAGGCGGAACGAATACAGCGGCGCTGATAAGTAAGGTGCAATAAATGTATTTTCTAGGCATGGATTGCCATCCACATTGGTTTCCGACAACGATGTGAAAAAAAAAATCAAAGGAATTTCAAGAATGTTGTGAAGACAATGGAATTGAACATGTTATTTCGCCAATTTACCATCCGGCAAGTAATGGACAAGCCGAAAATTCAGTGAAGACTTGCACAAAAATGATTAATGTGTTCTTAGAGATGAAAATTTGAGTATCAAAAAATTTAATGATAAACGATTGTCTTATATTTTTGACTATCGCACGACGAATCATTGCACTACAGTTGTCCCGCCCCGGGTGAATTGTTTTTTGATAGGAACCTTCGTTCACGACTGGACACAATTACACCTTTAAATAGGAAAGAGCATAACAGTACCTACAAGTTCGGTTCCAAAAAGACAATTTGAAGTATGTTGGTGGTGGTGGTGAAGTTTGAAGGTGATATTATGTTGGCTAGACATGTTGTCAACAGCAAACCAATATGGACTTTTAGTAAAATCAAAAAGAAATTAGGCGTACGCATCGATATAAATGTAGGCATACGATTGTTTTCAGTAACTTTAACAGAAATTGGTATCAGATAGACCAACTATTGACGTATTCAGGAATGTATTCAGGAACTTTTTCCTCTCAAACTCAGCCGTCGACGGCGATGGATCTTGATGAATATGAATCATCGTCGGTACCCAATGAGTCTCCAGCACCGGCATCACACAATAACAAAGACAACAATGTTGCCGCAGTCGCACAAGGGTAAGGCGAGAATGGAAGTAGTAGGGATGGCGAGGAGCTGCGATCAGTTGAGATGCTAGTTGAGTAAAGTTCAGTTCATGGATAATTCAGCAAATCCTTGCACATCCACTGGTACTGACTCAGCGCAGCAACCTAGCCATGGTTATAATTTAAGGCCTAAAAAAGTTATTAATTATAAACGACCTCTGTGGCGCTGCGGTTCTGGCTCTGCCTACCATGCGAGAGGTCCCGGGTTCGATCCCCGGCTGGGGATACAGAAAAACAAAAAAAAACTAGGGTCTTGGATGTGTTCCCACGACACAGGGTATCCTATTGTAGGGCCAGAAGTATAATGTATATGCCTGTATGTAGAAATAAAATAATAATAATAATAAATGTAGCCCATTAATGTCTCCAACGAGGGGCCCAGGCTTTGACCCAGCTCAGTACGGGTTGATGGATGAAAAAATAAAATAAATAAATAAAAATTAAATATGATTGTTAATTGTCACTAGGTTCTCAAACTCAAACTCAAAACTTTATCGCAAATATGCACTTTTACAAGTCAAAAACTTACTTAAGTCTCATATACACATGTATAAAAATAGAAAATAAATAAAATTAGATCAACTAAATTATGAATACATGACTGATTAAGGTTTGAGTTTGAAAAAGGAAATCTCCCTTTCAAGTGGTGATTCATGGCTGATTCTCGCACAGGAAAAGGAGATTCCATAAACTCTACCAGTGCTATGGAAATCGCCCGTCAGAGAAGATAGCACCAATAAACTCTATGGGGATGTTTTTTTTTTTTCGTATTTTTTTGTTATTATATTGCCGTGAATGACTAGTCACCTAAACCTAGCAGTAGGTATATGGAAGGTGGAACAGAAAGACAAGTGTAGTCGCTATGTAATAATACTATCTTTATTTCAGAGTCTTAGTTATATATATAATCGGGGTTGCCTACTCAGCTAATGCATTGACCTTGCTAAGATGTAGGCTGTTTATGTAGGTCTGTCTGGCCTGGTTTGTTTGGACAGGCGCCTACAATATGTACAATATATAAATAATCTAATCTTATGACAGTATTATTAAATTTAATATTAATATTCAACAACTATTCCATAAGTGCCAATAATATGTCTCAAAATAGCAATCTAACAAAATAAATAAATAAGAACAAAGACAAGCTGTAATGAACATAACTTATGAGAAACCAGACTGGACCAGTCTCCCCAAGCAGAACCCGTTCACGAGTTTGACTTGTGCACCAGCCATCACCGCCGTATTTGAGGAAAGGGAGCAACCCGCTACTCAGAGCCGCCGCAAGAAGATATTTTAAGTGAGCATGACCATAACCATAAACACTGGTTTCTTGGTAACTTGTATTCTATGTCAAAACTAATAAATTGTTATGAGTCACATTGCCTAGCACTTTTGTACATTTAATTATATTACCAGACTATTAAAATACATTATTGCATTTGTAAAAAATATTTACGTCCCTTTAAGGTACCTAAGCATCACCATTATCATCAACTCAGTTCCTACCGATATTATTTTGTTTGGCACGATATTTTCCAGATAGAATCCAACACAGCTTGGCGTCCCAGTTCAGACAAATGGCCGCTTCAAATAGACATATGAGGTCGAATCCAAAACATCCTCTACAAGCAAGCACGCTTTTTTTGCTCACGTGATTTAGGCACAGATATTCATTCATTCACCCTACACGTAGGTAAACAGCCTACGATTAAGTCTGATGATGATTTAATTATTAATTGGTTAGGGAAGAAGAAGAACAAAATCCCGGTCTTGGAAGCTATAAATTGTTCCCAGTGACATATAAATACATATCCTTATACTACTCACATAAACCCATCCATCTCACAACCCTCTTATATAAATAATCACACGACGATTACGGAGTACCTCCATCAATTATAATTATTTCATTCCATCATTACTATTATCTTTGTTCTTTGTATACATATCAGTTTAAATTAAATTCTCATATCAGTATTTATTATCAAAATACTCGTGAACTAAGATGTAACTACATACACTCTACCAAAACATTTTAAGCGATGATTTTGACATTATTTCTATTACGGAAGATTACTATTACTTGGTTTTAGCATTACTTGGTTTTAGCATTACTTGGTTTTAGCATTACATTACATAGACATATTCAGACTCGATAGAAGCTGCACTCTCCGTGGACAGCTGGGCGGAGGCGGAGTTATGATCCTGGCCCATAGTTCGCTGGCTGCCAGAGCCCGCCCTGGTCGCAGGATGGAAACGAGCCGAAGGCGAGTTTCATAACAATATCACTCGAGAGTTTTAATGCCTAATTATGTACAGTTACATACACTAGTTTATCTACGCACATATCATAAGCTCTCTTTGATGTGTTCAGGAATCGCATGTTCGACCGGCATGGTGGCATTGATAATTGGTCTGCACTTGTTTAGCTTGTTCAGTAGTACCATCTTCACAGACAAACTAGGGGCGGCACGCAGGCAGGCGTCGGCGTTCGAAATTTGAATGCCATAATTTGTCGAAAATTCATAATGTATCAATATTAAGATAAAAAATAAGTTTTTACAAAGAAGTATAACATCATGCTGGTCGTAACGTGCGGTTTTTGGACGCAGTAAAGAGGGTTTATGATACGTGTCTAGATACGTTCAACAATATCGACCTATAGCGATCCTGAGTTAATTGGCAAATCTGTTCGAGTCGATCATACACGGCTAAATTAGTCCGTAGATTGCGCCGTATCTGAGCGACTCACAACACGGATTCAGGAGTCGCCGCTCAGTTAACACCAACTTACTGACGTTAGTCGAGTTTGTGTCGGAGTGCATGGACAAAGGACATCAGGTGGACGTAGCCTATATGGACTTTCGTAAGGCGTTCGACAGAGTCGATGGTCCTAATGAAGAAGTTATGTGCCATTGGATTTGCCCCACGGCTGTTGGTTTTCTTTGCCGACTACCTGAAAAACCGCCAGCAACATGTGCGACACGGCTGTTTTGTGTCCCAGCTGCACCATACACAGTCGGGCGTTAGCCAGGGGTCTGTCCTAGGTCCGCTGTTATGTATAATTATGATAAATAACCAGTAATTAGAGCTCAAATACGCCAATTGCCTTCCGTATGCGGACGATCTGAAACTGATACTTCCCGTCAGTTCAGAGGATGATTGTAGTTTATTGCAGGAAGATCTTGAAGCGGTTCATATGTGGAGTGTGAACAACAAACTCCTATTTAATACTGCCAAGTGTTATGTAATGTCCTTCACGCGCTCTTCTCAGTCTATAAGCGCGACGTACACACTCGGTACGGAGTCTATGACTCGACTGTATTCGATTAAGGACCTCGGTGTTATGTTCGACCCTAGACTTACATTCCATGAGCACATGAGCACTTTAGCCAAGATATTTAGCCAAGCAATTAGTGGTACGTGAACTCCCTGGTGTACGCTTTGCTCTTGACCAAGAGAGTTTAATCAGAGAAAAACGATTAGGTACGCAAACAGCAATTTTGCGCAAAAATACTTTTAATCATCGCCATCGACATGTGAAGCACACATCGATCTCCGCAAATGTATTAAAATGATTTTTCATTGTATTTTGATGGTGAGAAGTGTTAAAAAACTCTTTTTTTATTTATGTTCCTCGCAATAAGGGGTACGCCAGTTAAAGATCTTTCTTGAAGTGGTACGCAGCAAATAATAATTGGGAACAGCTTTAAAAGATTGGGGTTCGTGATACGGAATAGTATGGATTTCGGAAACCTGGGTGTGGTCCAGCTTCTATACACGGCCCTAGTGAGAACCAAACTTGAATCTTGCTCGGTTGGTGTTTGGAATCCACACGAAAGCTCTTACATACTTTTGCTCGAGAAGGTACACAAACCTTTCCTACGATACTTATATAAGAGGAAATTTGGATACTATCCTTACGTTTATCCATCCTCTTTTATATTAGGTATGCTCGGGTACAACTCACTAGAGGTCAGACGAAACACCGAACAGCTTCTGCCTGTGTGTCGATGGTTGCGAGTTGACAGTGAATGCGTCGCGCTTTCGGTACGGTATGCGCGCTATTCGTGCCCGACAAATAATATATCCGCGTACACAGGCACCGCGATCCAATTTTAGCGGGCAGATCGCACCGCACGGTGGCGCGCCAGCAGTCTCCGCTGGTGAGGTCGCGGGATGGCTGCGGCACCTCTGACTGATCTGTTTGGTGATGCATATTGTGCGAGAATATGTAAGGTTTTGCGAGTTGAATGTGTGACTGTGTTTAATTTGTAATTTGAAATATTTAAATTGATGGTTAATTTTATAGCTGACATTTAGAATTAATTGTTTAGAAAAAACTGTGTTTAAATTGTGCTGTCTAATTCGTAATTTGAATTATTGTAATTTGAATTTAATACCTAGTTGACATACTGATTGAAGTGAAATGAATAATTTGTAATTTAATTTCTTATTATATATTTTATCAATTGTATCTTATTCGCTTTGTGTACAACGCATTCGAATTATTTCTGTAATGTTGTACTTACGAAATTTGACAAATAATTTAATAAATGTATCAGTCACATGAACTACTATTACATCACACATACTGTTGTTTCTAAAAAATAATTTATTCTATTTACACCGGCCATGGCTCACAGTTAAATCGACTATCGACAACTGTAAACACAAAGGGTTTGTTTTTAGTCCGTATACCACACGAGCTGATGCCCGCTCAATATGTGGGGACCCGGACATAGCAGGGAGGTCTGACTCATGGGCATGGGTAATGTCAATTTTTTCCCCTCCAACAAAAAAAAAATAAAAAAACTATTTACACCAGTTTTATCGCCGGCTGCAATCATAGTTTCTTCCCAAAATGGCGGCGATGGCCTGATTAAATAACTGGCTAAATGTGGTTATGAATGCTATTAAACATATCAAGAAGTTCAAAACGAAGAAAACGTACATAGAAAACCGACACCAAGGAAAACTAATCTACAGGAAGACTCTAAGATGGTATTTTTGGCAAAAAAGATCCTTTCAAGGGATGCGAACTGATACGTTCGAAGTTGTTTGGTGCAGGAGGGTCGAAGGGTGTGTCTGGAAGAACAATCAGACGGAGACTATGTGAGCTAAACTTGTGCGGAAGAGTGTCTCGGAAGGTGCCACTTTTGAAAAAGCATAATGTTAAGCAAGATTAGCGTTTGCTAAAAAATATGACAAACTCGACTGAACGAGAGTGGAAACATGTGCTTTTTTGTGATGAAACAAAAATTAATATGATTAATTCTGACGGTAAACAATATGTTAGAATCCCCTCGAACGAAGAAATTGATCCCAAGTATACCAAGAAAGTAGTCAAACATGAGGGCGGCATAGACTCGATAGTTTATTTATTTATTTATTAGTTGTTTTACAGCAGTCATAAACGTAATAATAATAATTATAATATAAATCGTGGAATGCCAATTACGAAATAAAACTAAAAAAATAATAATGAGATATCAACCATATACAGAGTAATCGTAGGTAATAACATATTACAAGTGAGTTGAGTGAGCTGCATGTAGAATGGTGCGTGTGAGTGTGTGTGTTTGTGCGTGTGTGATGTTCCTATGGAAATTTGAAAAGTGGTGTATTTATAGAGTGTATGTAAACCGGTTAATCTGTTAAATTAAGTAGACGTCCCTTAATGTGCAGTCTGATTTGCGATGAGAAATGGGCGCGGCGGTTTAAGAGGAAAATGTCAAGCTCGAACAAACGGTTTTCAAAAGTGTCAATGCTCCTGTTTATATGTAATAGTTTGGTATGGCTACTCCAACTACGGACGCACCCATAATTGGACCATATTTACAACCTGCAATTAAAACTCCTTAAAATAATTGTCCCACTTAAAATCAGATACGAATACTCCGGAAATGAATCTAAACAATTCACATACTGCAATACACTCCTTATTCACATCAAACTACACCACACCCTACTCAAAGAGGAATTTTTCAACAACTTCCTACAGCATAAAATAGACCACCCCATAGTAGGCACGCGCCGTGTGACCCAAGGTAATCTAACCACACACGTGCAAACAATTTCCACGGTACTCGCACGCGCGCCTACTTGATTCCGCAACTTATATACGATTGTATATAAGTTGCGGAAATATTAGAAATACAAATATTAGAAACTCTTTATCACCCTTGACCTCGTAAGGTCCAAGCTATTTAAGGTCGAGCTGACTTAAAGGCCCAATGTACAATTATCTACTACACAGTGCCAGCCCACGCAGATAATAGTTTATTTTTGTTCCAAAAACACAACCGGGATGTTTTTTTGAGTATGTACTTTTAGGTGAAAAGGAATAGAATGTAACTAATTTTGGGTTCGTAGTTCATTTTTCATTAAAATGTACAGTGGGATTTGTCAAATATTATTTATTTGTCAAATAATTTACAGTAAAATGTACTTGGTAACAGTGTTTTATTGTTTTTTAAAGTAATTAAGAAGAGAAAGAAAACATCAAACCCAAAAAAAAAAATTTCATTGCAGTGAAACTCGTGATAGAAATTTCTCAATTTGATAAGGCACAAGTTAATATCACAGGCGCAGCATTTGAACAGAGTTCTGTTATAAAGGCAGTGACGGCATCTACCAACTATTTCCGAAATATAAAGCAAATGTTTAGCTCCAGACTTACGGAACTTTTTATTTGGTACAGGCACCAATGTCCTGCTTCTCGTCCGTTTTCGTGGAGGATGATTGTCACTAACCCCTTCCGTATCTATGTACCTACTCCTTCAGATAATCAGTTTCAGTAAACCCTTCAGTGTCGATGATCGGTTACGCTGGTTGTATTAGTAGTCGCAATAGCATCGCTTCTTAGGCTGTGGACTGTTATAGAGTTTTCTGTACTATACCGTGCCGTCGTCCCCTCTACCATCCTCATCCTTGGCCTCTTTCTTGACCTCTGCCTCGGCCTCTTATTCGTAATCTACCTCGGATTCTTTCTCGTTCTTTTCCTCGGCCCTGTTCTTGCCCTCTCCTCGCTCGGAAGACCTCTCCCATGTCCTGCAGTTGGAGTGTCGACTTTTTTTTTCTGGACTGGAACTTTCTCTACTGTACAACAAGATTTTTGCAAAAATACGTAGCTTAACTGATTGTATAGGAATGCAGGAAGATTTGGACCGGCTTTCTGAGTATTACCAAACAAACCGCATCAATGTCAACATTTCCAAGTGCATGCAGATCTCCATTACACGCAGTCGTAACCCAAATGTCCATATATACAATTTTAAAGCATCACGTTATACCACGCGTCAACAGTGTTCGCGACTTAGGCGTGACCCTCGACGCTAAACTTACATTCAATCAACACATAGATGATATCGCCAATCACGCCTTCAGAAATCTAGGATTTGTGTTTCGTACGTGTGCTGCGTTTAGTGATATATCATGCATAAAGGTACTCTACTTGGCCTACGTACGAAGTATCCTGTATTCAGGATAACTAAACTCTTTGGTCATTGAAACTGGAAGTGGATATAAATTGAGTAACTTATTTTCAGAAATAAAATAAAATATTCAAAAAATCTTAATATATACTTATATATACTTATTACTTATATACTTATTTATGTATATTATAATTCGAATGAGCAATTATTAATCGTATAATTACGAATAACTAAGCATTACAATAGCCACACTTAAAGGTCTTTTCCGATAAGATCGGGAGAGTCCTGGGGGGTTACCACAATCTTTTTCCGATTCAAATTAGTTTCAAAACAAGAACATCACCATGGCAACCATTTCCATTCCAATTCGCCATAATGGGCTCTATGTACCTAATACCAAAACTTGTTTTACGACGGTCACGGCAATTTTATTCACGACGTTATGGTATGTTATGTTATGTTATTTATGTTCACTTCACCGATAGTAAAATAAAACAAAATGGCTTAGAAAATGGCCATACAAATAATATCTTGCTTTTGTACTATTTTTAATTATTATGAACCCGTATGTTTTATTATTTGTTGTTTTAGCGGCAATAGAAATACACCCTCTGTGAAAATTTCAGCTTCATTTCGGTCGTTCCGGTAGAGCCAAATAGTTCATTTGTAGAACTAGTGAAGATAAGAACTAGTAAAGATAATTATCTTCACTAGTTCTACCGTAGTATCTATGATGAGGACAGCACTATTGTAATTATGGTGGGAAATCATTCAAACATTAGCACTTGGTTTAACCAGCGTTTAACAATAAATTATTAACTATGAACCAATTCAAGGTTAAAGACAATACACCATTAACACTATCAAAATCTCCTTTTTGTCTTTCAATTTTGAAGACCATTGAAGTATCATCAGCAAACCACAATATTTCAGTCAATTTCTCCACCATGAAAGGCATATCATTAATATATACCAGGAATAAGAAAGGGCCTAATATGGAACCTTGTGGAATGCCAATTTTAAAACCCGATCCATCAGATTTAACGCCGTTAACTTCTGCCTTTTGAATTCTATTGCTTAGGTGTGATCTTAGTAGATCCAACGCTTTATTTCTAACTCCGTAATGATTTAATTTCATTAGTAGCGTATCATGATCAACACAATCAAATGCCTTCGACAGATCTCAAAAAACACCGGTAGCATCCTGTGCGGTTAGCCGCACAGGATGCTACCATGCAGAATAAATGTGAGATATAGGGGTAATACCTGCATCCGAAGTTGATTTACCCCGTCTTGTTTGGCGTGGAGTTGTTTTGTACGGTTGAAGTGTGAGAGCATTTGATTGAGTATAATGTTTTCAAATATTTTACTAAGTGTTGGAAGGACAGATATTGGTCGGAAATTTGAAGGATCACCCTTATCTCCCGACTTGAACAGAGGTATCAGATTACTCTGTTTCATGAGGTCTGGGATAGCACCATCGTCAACACATTTATTGAATATATAAGCTAAGTGTGGGGCTATAACTAGAAATACTGAACCAATGACTTTGAGTGATATACCCCACAGGTCTTCAGAATTTTTTAAGTTCATATTTTTTTTTTTTTTTATTATCTTAATAAAATCCACAGCTAAATATATGCATGATTAAACAGCTAATATTAAACCTTAACTTAAGCCAATAATGGATTTAAATTCCTTAAGCTAAACATTATACTGAGGTGGTTAAATAAGTATATACAAAACAGAACAGTAAAATATGTTACTAAAAACAAATTAAATTATTAAATTATAAATTTTGAATGTTGAATGCACGGGTAAAATGTGTAGTGTGCAGTGTAGTATAGTGTGGTGGTGTACGCCCCTGCTTAGCCCTATGACCGTAGTCTTGGGATCGGATCTTTGGCAGCATTTACCACTAAGCAGGGTGCATGGGTTTCGGGTCAGAAAATAATTGTTGGAAGAATGAAAAATGTCTACTTCCCTTTCCTTCAAAACCCCATTATAATTAGAAAGATTATTCTATATAATGGAGTTTTGTGCATAGTTAGATCGGGTTCGGGGGACGTGGAAAAGAGATGTGTGTCTGGTTCTCTTAGTTGGAACGTTCAGACTAAGTGCAGAGGCAGTTAGCTCCGGTGAGTCGAGACGTCCATTGCAGATGTCGTGGAGCAGCAACATATCCAGGAGACTCCGTCTATCCTCAAGTGTCTGCAGCTTGTGATGATCCAATAAGGTAGTGTAATCACTATGACCATAACAGTTAGCGGTACGATAGTGAAGATGTTTGACGAACTTACGTTGTATACTTTCAATTGATTCAGAGTAGGTTTTATACTGTGGTCTCCAGATTGGGCTACAATACTCAAGAACACTACGTACGTAGGAGTAGTATAGTACTTTTAGACATAGTGGGTTAGTGAAAGCCTGGCTAGTTCGGAGGACGAAGCCTAAGTTCTTATAGGCCTTATTTATTATAGCATCTATGTGATATGAGAAGGTTAACTTTCAATCGAGCAGAATTCCAAGGTCTCTTATTGTGTCAGCCTTCTCGATAGGGGTGTTATTAAGTTGGTAGGTGCTAACTATTGGCTTATGCCCGGTTCCTATATTTAACGGATCGTCATCCGTAAAAGTAACTGTCCGTTTTTCCCTAACCAACTACGAGTCATTAATACCGTTCCACAATTTACTTTCTGTACCTTTTACCTACGGACGTCCGTTGGTCATAGATGTCATTGAAACACCGACGCGCCCTCTTCACTCAGAGATGTGCGTTTCGTTATATGCAGGATTGAAATTTGTAATAAGATAAAGTTCAAGCCGATACAAATTAGATTTACATACGAATTGATCTTAGAGTTCTATAAACTTATGATGTTTATTAGAGCTACACGAACGCAGGCATCTTCGTGACATATTTTTTTCCTTATCAAACTTAATAGAATGCATAGAATACATAACAAGGACGGAACGTTCATCGCGCGAAAAAGACATTTGACTCGACATTGACATCCATCAATTGAAATAAGTATACATATATCCTGCAAAAAGTTTGAGTCTTCTTCTATTCGACAAATTCTTCAAAAAATACAAAGTGTATAATACATTTCAAACGACTAGGTTTGAAATGTATATTACGCCAGTGAGTACCTATCATCTTCCCATTTGATTTATCTACAAATTTGTCTGCCGCCTAGTAGGCATGCAACGTTTTTGCCTCGGTACCTAAATCTTCATTCAGGGCTAAGACTCAGGGATATTTCTGTCGGTTCTTTCGTTCTAGTCGCTCCCTCATGGCTGAGGATCGTGACCGTCATGGTTGTTGGTACGGGGCTTGTTCAGTGATCTCCCATTTGTTCTGTCCTGGGCTGCATGTTTTGCCTATTATCTTCTGCTGAGTCAGTCTCGCTGGAGTTCGATATAATTTCGAACAATTCTCTGTCACTATCTGATGAACTGGTCATTTTAAATTCAAAATTACAGCGAAAACAGTGAAATATAAAATTTAACCGACCGAAATTGAGGGGTAACCAAGTGACATTACGAATAGTTATCTGGAAAGTCTACTGACGTTTAAAATATTTATAGGAACGCAACCAAGTGACATCTCCATGCAATACGCTTACGCTCCGTTGCCGGTAACCCTCCCATCCGTTAGTAGCCAGCCGTCGGTTGGTTGCATAACGAGACGTTTGTTATAGGAACGGTTTTAGCTTACGCCTCGTAGAATTAACTACCATTCGTAACTAAAACGGATCGTTTTTGAAATATAGGAACCGGGCATTAGTCTTTCTTGTGAAGCTGACGTGTTGACACTTTTTCAAATTAACACTTATCCTATTTTCATTGTAGTAAGTACCCAGCCAAGTCAGATATTCCTGCAAAAGTACAGAGTCATAAACAGAGACTATCTTTTTTAACACGCTTTTATTAGCTTGGGTTGTATGTATGTATGTATCTATGTATGTAACGGAATCTTTGAACTTAATTTTCACCAGTTTCCAGAAGTCTGATTAATTTGAAACTTTGCATACGTATCAAGGACCGATGACAATGCAATAATTTGATAACAGTTTTCCCATTATCCTTATTAGGACGGCCAGGGTTAATACACAGCAAAATGTTGTTTACAAAGTTATTGGTGCGAATACTTTCATACTTCATGTATGTAACCAGGTGCATTCATAAGTTTGTATGTGGTATTGAAAGAATTATTGTATCGACGCCCCCTTACATATTGATTTAACTCGTTTGCGACAGCTGAAAACCTCGGACGCTTGTTTTGGAGGCATAAACGTGATTCTCTTTGGTGATCTAATGCAGTTACCACCTGTTCGAGGACATCAAGTTTTTCAACAACCAGAACACATGAAGCCAGCTACACATTTGTGGCGACAGTTCGGTCTGATTGAACTTAAACAAAATATGCGTCAACAAGGAGACACGACATTTATAGATGTGCTTAACGCCCTTAGAGTTGGAGAAATGACGTCTAGGCATCTTGAAATTCTACTTGAAAAAGTTTCAACAGATGCGACTAATGAATTCTCAATCGAGAGTGCATTAAGAATTTACATGATCAGGTTGCTAGACACAACGAAAAAGTTCTCCAGAGTTTTAAGAATAAAGTGACAGTTAGTTATACAATAAAAGCACAAGACCAACTCATTGATGCTACTTGAAATCTAGGTAACAAGGACTTAGATTCTGTGATACCTAGCGATATTAATAAAACCGGAGGTCTTCCGAATGTATTGAAAATATTCGTAGGAGCTAAAGTGATGTTGAGGACAAATATTGACGTGTCGAATGGTTTAGTGAATGGCAATATGGGTTTTATCACAGAAATTATCTGGCCAAATTTTCGCAGAGGCCAACTTTACGCGGAAGACATGCCGTCAGTCCGTATCGATTTCGGATCAGATGGTGTGCACATGATCAAACCAATATCGATACAGTTCCCAGCGAAATACAGTCTTGGAACTGCTGAGAGACGAATGTTGCCATTAATCCTGAGTTGGGCTTCGACCGTCCACAAGATGCAAGGTCGTACAGTCGCTCATGCAGTCATTTATCTAGGCTCGCGACTGTTTGCTGCTGGACAAGCTTATGTAGCACTTAGTCGTGTAAGATCTTTAGACGGTATTCGGATTGAAGAACTCGATTGTTCTAAGTTAACACGAAAAACCCCATGCAACAGTGAAGCTTTGAATGAAATGATGAGATTGCGAAATAATTTGTGAGAAATTTCAATACCACATGTCAACAAATAACTAATTGATAAATCGAACTAAAAAATGAAAAATAAATAATAGTTTAAAAAAACTTAAAAAACTCGCTTTTATAGCTAACCGAACTAAAAATTAGAAAATAATTTTTAATTTCAGAGAGTTTATAATACAGTAGTAGAAGATCAAACAATCAATCAGAATTTATCACCTCAAAATAAAATTATAATAAAGTTTAAGTAATGAACAAAAGAATTCAATTCAGAGTAAAAAGCGTGGGGTGCGGATGGAATGGCGACAAATTCAGAACGGTGTCCCGCAATTATGACAGCTTGGCTTCTCTTCTTTATATATGACTCTAGCCACCTAAGTAAGTCTCCTCTTATACCAAGCTCACATAGTTTACGCAGATGTATGAAGTGGTCCACACGGTCGAAAGCTTTTTCAAAATCCGTGTAGATCACATCAACCTGTCCCCCGTTGTCCATACCAGTAAGTACATCACTTGTGAAAATAGCCAAGTTTGTTACCGTGGAGCGCCCCTTGAAAAATCCATGTTGCTCTGTCGGAATATTTTTGGCCAGGACGGGATAAAGATGCTCGTGAGCAATCTTTTCCAGTATTTTGCTGAATACATTTAGTATAGAAATTGGCCTGTAGTGTTCTATATTAGCTTTAGACCCCTTCTTATGTAACGGAATAATATGTGCAGCCTTCCATGCCGTAGGAAAAATACCAAGGCCAAAAGATCGGTTAAAAATTAGGGATAAGGGTAGTGCTAGTGTTTTGGCACACCTTTGGACAAACAAGGATGGAATCTTATCACTTCCGGGTCCGGGTTTTCAACAACTTATATGTCTGTGCTTCAGAAATTACCACGGAGTGGAGCAGCCCAATGCCATCATCCGGCTTACAACTGACGCTATCATATGATTTAGGTGGTTGGATAAACATGCACTCGAAAAAAGTATTGAATGCAGTACAGATTTCAGCTTCTGAATTTAATTCAGTTTTTTCATATTTCATGATTTGAGCTGTTTTTGCGCTTTGATTTTAGATAGGACCATAGCAATTTAGGATTAGATTTAATACTATCTTGTGAGCGCTTGATAAAAAGTTTTTAGCATTCATCCTGAATAGTTTTTTGGCGATGTCTTAGCAAGCTGAATGCATCATATTAGATAGGGTTTTTATACTTTTTCCAGAGAGAGTGGTATTTCGTTTTGTCCTTGATAATATTGATAAGTGCGCGGTCATACCAAATTGGGTAACGACGAGTAAGTCCTATGATAGATTGCGGTACATATTTATCAATTACGTTATATAAAACTTCATAAAAACTTCCAATGGCATCATCAATATTAGGACTAGGACTGTTTAAAAAGGACCAGTCTTGTTTTTCAAAACAATTATTAATACTTTCATAATCAGCTTTTCTAAATATGTACTTAAACTGTTTTGCTATCGGTATTGAAGGAACCGTTATATCTGTAGCGTCAATTTCCAAAGTGGGATGGAAAATGTCCAATGGTACCATTTCTGTAGTAGTTCCGTGGAGTTCTACATTGAAATGTGTAAAGACGAGGTCCAGAGTATTACTGCATGAATTTTTATGAAGTTGCATTGCTGAAAACCATGTACATATAATTGATTAATCAGGTTAAAACCACTGTTCTATATCTCTTCTGAACCCCTCTTCAAGTATTTGGGTTCCCCGAATTCCCAACTGATAGTGGGATTATTAAAATCACCCGCCAATAAAAAGTGATCTTCTCTATTAGAGTCTAGGATGTTCACCAGGGAGTCGAGAAATTGCTGTGTGGTTGAAAATGGGTGCCCCAAATAATAGGTGTTTAGTTTTATCTGAAGATATTTAATTCGGTTTGTACAAGGTATTCGCAGCTCGGGCTCTAATGCGAGAATGATGGTTAAATCGAGTTGAACGGAATTTATAAGATATGGTTAATTAGCGCCATCTGGCCTTTATTAGTCGAACCACCTCTAAAGGTATTGATTTAGGGTATAGTTGTGGGTGAGGTGGTTCGTACTATGGAAGACTAGATGGCGCTGTACATTGATGCTATGATGTCATTTTGACATACTCCAGAGCGCCTAAACTCTACTAGGTATACAAATATAACTGTAATTTATGAATGTGACTAGCTAATTTATTAATAGATTTATGTATACTCCTAGCGTTCTGTTTTAGTTACCTACCTAGAAAGATTCTAGATCTTATGAAGAAAACACAAGAGAAGTATTTTTTTATTAAGTAGGCAGTAGTTAATTAGGTTACATTTCACTTGTTTGTGTAATAAAGTGATTAATTAATTATATAGTCCCTGTCTACCTACACTGATTACTTAGAACTAATAGTCGGTATCTGACAGAGAAATAGGTAAGGGGCAAATATTATTGAAGGCTCGTTTGATAAGGCCTTTTGTTGTTTGGATGACGGCGACCCTCGTTTCGCCATCTTGACCGTCTTGTGTCTTCGCGATGCGTCCCAACTTCCACTGGCAGGGTGGTAAGCGATCGTCCTTCACCAGCACGATTGAGCCGACGGTGAGGTTAGGTCCCTTTGTGCTCCTCCACTTGCACCTCTGCTGTAGGAGACCCAGGTACTCTCGAGACCACCGCTTCCAGAAGTCCTGTTGGACATGATGCGTCAAAGACAACCCTCACTGGGGTTGATAATTTTTCGATATTAATTACCGCGTGATGCGGTAAGTAGACTTGGGGTCCTACATTGGAGTATTCCATCTCTTTCATGCGGCCCGCTTGTTGGAAATCTCTCATGAATTGGACGTATTGTTTTTTATATTCTGAATTTTTACTAAATTTGTTTTCTAATGACAGAAATCTCTTATAGGCAATGTGTCTTGATCTACCTAAACTTGAAGCAGGTTCTTTTAGAGGTATTTTTACGACAAACTTTCCCTCAGAATCTCGATTATGCGTCATAAAGACACTTTCGCACTCCGTGATATCATCATTGGAAAGTGTGGAATTTTCCTCAGTTTCGAAAATGCTTCTCATTTGTTGTTGAATGAAATGACATCTAGTTTGCTGGCGTACTGGCCCCGTCGTCGAGCCAGTCACGATCCAGCCCAATTTGGTTTTTTGCAAAGTCGGTAAGTTAGTTCCTAATTCGTGTCGGTTTACGCACAATAGGTCATAGAATTTTTCGGCGCCCAGTATCATGTCGATTTCGCCGGCTGAATTGAATCCATCATCAGCCAGTCGGAATCGTTTAGGTATGATAAGATTTCCTATATCATAGTTAGGTAGGTTGCAGATTGTAGGTACAATATAGCAAGATAGATCCACAGAAAATGGTTCGGTTCTAGAGTGAATAATAACGTTACAATAGTGTTTAACGTTTATTATTGTGTTGCTGATACCCATGACATCGGTATCTGTGTTGTGTACAGGTAGGTTTAGTTTTTTGTGTGCCCTTTCTGTTATGTAGCACGATTGCGAGCCGGAATCCAATAGGATTCTCATGCTTTGTTGTTTGTTTTCGTGATCGGTTATGTTTACTACAGCTGTAGATAAGAAAACATGCTTGTTTTGCATCGGCTGTGAACAAGCATTGTCATTTGACGTGTTGATTTGCTTAATATGCAAGTTTATAGATTGATTTTCGGATGTAGATTGTTGTTGTGGGGTGTATAGCGTCATAGGACGAGATACGCTCGGTTGTGTAGGTAATCGCTCGGGATTATAGGTAGGACGAGATGTGTTCGGTTGTGTAGGTAATCGCTCGGGATTGTAAATAGATTGCTCGTTCGCTGGAGTAGGTATAGTAGGTATGTGTAACAAAGTATGATGTTTACCTGAACACTTGGTACACTTGCTGGCTCGGCAGTTCGGCACCGCGTGATTCGATCTCAGGCAGTTAGTGCAGAGTCGTAACCTCTTCGCAGCTCGGCTGCGAGCTATAGGGCTAAGGGCTAGGAACTGTGTACACTGATTTAGGTAGTGGGTGCCCTTGCAAAAAGGGCAGTGATTATGCTGGGTAGTAGGTGGTTTTGTTACCTTGTTAGCTTCCGGATTGTTGCGGGACGTGGTTATCATCGCCTTTTCAGTTGTATTACTCGAATTCCGGTTTGTATTTTCAACAGCTTGGTTGCTGCTCATCGACTCCAAAAGGTCAGCTCGGGACCTCAAAAAAGTCTTGAAATCCTGTAATGTAGGAAGTTCACGTGAGTTGGATTTTTCTTCCCATTTTAGTTGTAGTGACTTTTCTAGCTTGCTAGATAAAAAGAAAATTATCAATATATCCCAGTTTTCGGTTGCTATATTTAAGCTTCTTAGGGTTCTAAGGTGTTTCGATATGTTATCACCCATGCCCCTTAGTGCCATTGGATTCGATTGTACGCTATCGATGCCGAAAAGCGCTCGCAAATGATTGTAGACCAATACTTTTGGGTTATTATAGCGTTCGCAAAGTAATTGCCATGCTATGCTGTACCCTTCCTCCGAATATTCCAGCGCTCCTATAACTTCCAAAGCACTGCCCTTTAGACAACTTCTCAAATATTTATATTTTTGTATGGGCTTCAGGTTACCCTGATTTATAAGTGCGTCGAAAGTATCTCGGAATTCGATCCACTGTGTAATGTCTCCATTAAATGAGGGTAGGCTAATATCTGGGTACCTAATGGAATCGCTAGCATCTGAGCTATGTTTGCAATGATGTGTAGGTTCTTGTAAGTCGGTCTGGTCTGTCGCTTTTTGATTTAAAGTGCCTTTGGCTTTAGCTATGTATTGATAATACTGAGATTCGAAGGAGTCTCTTTCGAGTAACTGCTTGTCAATATCTGAGCAGAGGGTTTCGATATTACTTTGTATTTTATCAAACTGTAAAAACTCGAGTTGCATTTTGTCTGTGCGCAGCCCAAGCTCGATTATTTGTTCGGCAGTCATCGTTTCGGGTTTTATGGATGCTATAAATTTGACAAATAGGGTCATTTTCCCCTTTATAATCCCTCGCTTTCTTATTAGTTCTGATATGCTCTCAGGTTTAGATTTCTCTACGGTTGCCACGTCGTTATTGGGCATTTTAGCTAATGGGAATATTTAGATAGATAGATATAGATAGATATTGTTTGATAGGTAGATTAACGACGAATTTCCTCAGAGTCTCGTTTGTGCGTCATACAGACACTATCGCGTTCCTTGATATCATCATATGGAAATGTCGAAATTTACCAATAATTTACCTACTAATAACGGTGTATAGATAAAATAAATGGGGGGGAAATTTTGTGCCAACTCACGTGATCGGTAGATACTTATGTTTTTATGTCTCTCGTCTCTGGCGCGCCTTTCGTCCAACAGCAGGGGCGGCTCCTCGGCTTCCGACGGGTCTCGAGTCCAGTCTCGGCTGGACGCTCCACCGGGCTTCGGATATGCTGCTCCTTGTACGTCCGTTGGGTTTCGGCTGCTCGGTGATTTGATTCTCGGCTGATGGTCTTCAGATGTTGGGGGGCACACGCGGGACGCACGTGGTGATGTCTTAGTGTGTTTTCCTGGGGTTTCGCCTTGCAGGATCACTTTCTTCGACGCCTCGTGGTCGCTTTTACTTGTTCTAATGCAGGAACGAATTTCAGACGGCTGTTGAAACGAATACGCGGCAATAACGCGGCAATACGCAAGATGGCTGCGACCATGTGCTCGCGCCTTTGTCCTTGTCGCGGGCGGCGCGGCGGCGTATTTGCAGGTTTCTTCCGTCCAATTTCTTCACTGCGTTATTTCGAACGTCGGGGTCACCATGAAAATGGGTGCCCCAAATAATAGGTGTTTAGTTTTATCTGAAGATATTTAATTCGGTTTGTACAAGGTATTCGCAGCTCGGGCTCTAATGCGAGAATGATGGTTAAATCGAGTTGAACGGAATTTATAAGATATGGTTAATTAGCGCCATCTGGCCTTTATTAGTCGAACCACCTCTAAAGGTATTGATTTAGGGTATAGTTGTGGGTGAGGTGGTTCGTACTATGGAAGACTAGATGGCGCTGTACATTGATGCTATGATGTCATTTTGACAGTGGTTGACGCTAAATCATGCTTTTCGCTGTGGGGAGGAATATAAATTAAGCCAATGTGTAAATTAGAAGTGGACCTGAGCGCACGCGCATCGATAGTTAACCATATCACTTCAAGGCCGTCCGGTGTCCACTCGGGCCGGGGGCGCGCTTGGAGCCGCGATGCGCAGAGCGCCATTACTCCGCCGCCCGTCGTCCGAGTCACCCGCCACAGTGGTCTAGGATTTGTTCCTCCATACTCATAGGAACATAATGTCTGGAATAATTATAAAAAAATATGCAATGTCTCCGGTATACCTCCTTATATGTCACATTAAAACATGGAGTGGATTAGTTGCTCCACAAGTGAGAAAAAAAATGTTGATTATTTTTTTTGTATGGGAAAAAACACTTAAAGTACATTATTTCGGAACTAATTACAACTGATGGGCTGGTGCTCACATGGTCTATTGTACCTTGCACGTTGAAAATAATGACATATAATTCATGCACTTTTCGGTGCAGCTTTGGATGTAGTTAACTTTTAAAAATTTGAATATTTAGTATGAGCGTATTCGTTTATGTTCGACATAATGAGAGTAGTTCATAGGTAGAATGCAGCAAACATGAATACTAGGTACTTGTGTTTATGTAGGTGCATCATCAATAACTTTGGGGATGTCGTTAGTTAATAGCCCGTTGTAATAACTTTGGGGATATTGCTAGTTAATAGCCCGTGTTTGGCTTTTATGAATAATAATGAAGTTAAAGAAATTACATTGAATGACTAACCAGATCGTTATAGTAATGGTTTAGTTTCAGCTTAATGACAAACATTAATTAAGGGAATTGCAATATACATATATAGGGACATTTAAGATGGGTTAATTCAGTAGTTTCTCGCACTTGTAAGCGCTTACTATACTTCATACGTTCTATTCATTTCCGCGTTATAATGGAAGGATTTGTAACCAATTTGGACATTTTCATGTTTGTTGCAAATAACAGTTGTTTCTCAGAGCCCAGTGTATTATTTGAAGTTTTTGTGAATGCGGTTAACTTATCAGAAAGTGAAAAGAAAGAATTGAAACAATTCTGCCAGACATATACATGCGCTTTGAAACAAAAGTGGATCTTGTCTAGCCGTGCGAGGCATACATTTATCAAGAAGTTTGAAACATGGTTGGAAAAAGACATAATATGGCCTAAGAATTTGAAGGAAAAGATGACACCATTATTGTCAGCAGAGAAACAGCCATGTTCCAGTTCTCATTTCAGTGTAAATGAGGATGCAACAACATCCTGCCAACCAGATATGTGCAGTGTAAGTACCTCAACATCAATTATGATTGAAAGGAAACCGTTTTCGGAGTTAAGCCCCCTACAGAAGAGAAGAAGAGTGCAAGAACTCTTAACAAATAGTACGGAAAGCCTTGCTTACGCAACAGGTTTAAAAGCAGATAGCCAGGATGCAGCAGATATAATAAAACTTGTTATCGAGAAACCTGAAGAGGCAACAAAGTTAAAGGAATTATTGAAGCCGAAGAAAGCAGTGCCCATATATTCCGCAGATAAAGCTTTAGGTATTTTGACCTCTTTGAAGCTATCAAAGTGGCAATATCTGACTATGAGAGCTAGTGCAATAGCAGAAGGAGTGTCACTTTATCCTGCATACAATGCCATCCTAGAGGCAAAAAAGGAAGTCTACACATCAAGAGAAACCACAGAATTCAACAAAAGTGGCGCAAGAGTTTTGAACAAAACTGTAGCTAGATTTAGAAAATTCTTACGTTTGGAAGATTCGCTGGCTGGTAAAGAACTGTTGCTAATTTGCAAATGGGGCTTTGATGGAGCTTCGGGACAAAGCCTTTACAAGCAAGCAACTGACGGAGATGATGACTCCAGTATATTCATGTGCTCCTTTGTGCCTTTGCGCTTTGTATGTGGTGAGAAAGTGGTGTGGGAAAACTCAAAACCATCTTCTACAACGCTGTGTAGACCACTTTTCTTCAAGTTTGTCAACGAAAATAAGTTAGATATACGCCAAGAACAAGCCCTAATGGAAGCCGAGATTGCTGCCCTGGAGCCTTCTATTATGGGGAGCCACGCTATTAAGCATTCCATGCTTATGACAATGATAGATGGAAAAATCACTTCTGCACTATCAAACACATCAACGCAGACTTGTGATATTTGTCGAGCTACCCCTTCGGAAATGAATCGGTTAAAAAAGGTTTCACAGTGAGTTATTCAGTAAAGTAATAAAATAATGTTGTCGTTCTGCATTACATTACTTGCCTTTTTACTAACTTGTTTATTTTCTTTACAGAAAACCAGTTTCAGAAGAGATTTACCAATATGGTTTGTCCACTCTTCATGCGTGGATCAGGTGTATGGAGTGTCTGCTCCATATTTCGTACAGACTGGACTTTAAGAAATGGCAAGCCAGAGATGACAGTAGTAAGCAGTTGATGAAAAGTAGAAAAGAAGCAATACAACATAAGTTCCGTGATGAAATGGGCCTTTTAATAGACATCGTCAAACAAGGTGAGTTAAAATTATTATTTCATAACGATTCTTTTCTTCAAGTTGATTATTATATTATAAATATAAATTTGATACCTGTTAAAGTATATTTAATGTCCCTACCGAGGGGCACAGGCCTTTGCCCGGATACGAGTAAGATTGAGCCATATCTCTTCTCCTAGTGCAGTATTATTTTTTGTTCTAGGTTCGGGGACCACAAATGACGGGAACACAGCCAGAACTTTTTTTAGCAATCCAGAAAAAACTGCAGCTAGCACAGGCTTGGATTCGGGTTTGATCCAAAGATTTGGTACAATTTTGCGTGTACTTGCCTGTTGCGCAAAACTTTCAAACGCTTCAATGTTAATGGGTTCCCCATTAACATTGAAGCGTTTGAAAGTTTTGCGCGGCTTACTTCAGAAATGTATGTAGAGCTCTATGGCTGGTATAACATGCCTTCGAGTGTCCACAAACTTTTACTGCATGGTGCTGAAATCATCAAACACTTGAATGTTATTCCCATTGGAAAATTATCAGAAGAGGCATCGGAAGCTAGAAACAAAGACTTTAGAAAAATCCGGGAACATCATTCGCGCAAATTTTGTCGGGAAGCGACAAACGAAGACATATTTTATAGTCTTCTTGTGTCGTCAGATCCCTACCTGTCTAGCATAAGACCTGTGTTAAGAAAAGGTAAAAAAACGCTCGTGACTGATGATATTAAACTTCTCCTAATTAATGACGATTCAGTGATAGATAAAGAAAACATAGAATTTGTTGATGTTAATGCATCATTGATGGACTCGGGTAAAGAGGACTGTGATGATGACTAAGCTAAGACTCACTTTTTCATTTTGTCCTTGACGTCTTTTATTAGATATATCATAGTAATATTTGTGTTTTTATTGCAGTATGTTGTATAGGTATTACGAATCATGTCATTAAATTAAGAGATTACCTAAATATTTGTGATAAGTACATAGTTTATAATTCTAAGAGATTACCCAAATATTTGGTATATCTATACATATTTAAATTACCTCTATTATTGTTAATAAAGATCATTAGCAGCCTGTTGACTAATGACAGTTTTATTGTTATTGATGTATTTTGCCTTATTTTTTTTACTTTTTAACAAGCTATTATTAATTATTATATTAACCATATTGTAATTTCCGTATCAAAAGAATAAAATAAAATGACTTATAAACTTTGTTTTTGTTATTATTTGCACTTATATTATTTTTATGGTATTTTCACTCTCAAAGAGATCGGCTGGCATCTCATTATGTCAAAGATTATAATGATAAAGCTGATACAAAAAATTCAAAATTTCAAAAAATAACTGCTTCCAAAGCTGCACCGAAAAGTGCATGAATTATATAACATTATGTTCAGTATGCCATGTATAATAGATCATGTGAGCACCAGCCCATCAGTTGTAATTAGTTCCGAAATAATGTACTTTAAGTGTTTTCTCCCATACAAAAAAATAATCAACATTTTTTTTTTCACTTGTGGAGCAACTAATCCACTCCATGTTTTAATATGACATATAGGGGGGTATACCAGAGACCTTACTCTTAGAGACCAGGATCCGAGATATTTTTTTAAAAAACAACTCTTATTAACCTAAAAGTTTTAATTACAGTGCATTTAACAACAGATGTCTCAATTAACAATTAGTTCAAAAACAGAAAAATATCGGACAGAAAAACGACACGAAAATGGCAAGGTGTTGGTTCTTTGACGACAGCGATCCAAGTGAGCGAGCGCATGGATGCGCCTCGCTTTTATAGGCAGTCGTAGGGAGTAGGGCTGGCGTTTCCAATACGGCCTCTCCTGACAGGAGACCGTCCCCGGGCTCCCTTTTGTTTTTAGCTCTCCAGCTCCGTTTCCAAAACCGGCATGGAGATGCCTGGCTCCGACTCGTGGACAGGCAAGTTGCTGGCTTGCGGTGCTTGATGCACAAGCGCAGCTGGGGCACGCGGCAGGTCAGCCACGCTAGTGGCAGAAGTGCTGGGCAGATACACCATCTGCATCCCCGAAGTACTAGGCTGCTGGTTGTCATCGACAAGCAACCTGGCGACGACTGGCAGCTCATCGGGCTCCGGAATCATCCCGGTGGCGTCTATAGCAGACTCCTGGTAGTCATCGTCTGCACCTGTTCAGAAACATACGAAATGCACATAGTGTACCAACACAAGTCTGCACAGATAGGAAGCACGACGTTTGCTATATCCGGCCATACACATAAGCAAGTCTGCACAGATAGGAAGCACGACGTTTGCTATATCCGGCCATACACATAAACAAGTCTGCACAGATAGGAAGCACGACGTTTGCTATATCCGGCCATACACATAAACAAGTCTGCACAGATAGGAAGCACGACGTTTGCTATATCCGGCCATACACATAAACAAGTCTGCACAGATAGGAAGCACGACGTTTGCTATATCCGGCCATACACATAAACAAGTCTGCACAGATAGGAAGCACGACGTTTGCTATATCCGGCCATACACATCAACAAGTCTGCACAGATAGGAAGCACGACGTTTGCTATATCCGGCCATACACATCAACAAGTCTGCACAGATAGGAAGCACGACGTTTGCTATATCCGGCCATACACATCAACAAGTCTGCACAGATAGGAAGCACGACGTTTGCTATATCCGGCCATACACATAAACAAGTAATGAGTAGCCCAAACACATGGAAAGAGGCACGTCGTGAAGCTTATCCACACAAACATACTACCCATAAATCAGCTGCATCTTACCATTAAAGTAATCAGCACACACATCAGGAGTCCACTCGCCATTCCACGGGATCATGTACTCCGCTGCTGCTTGCGTGGACTTCCCGTAGGAACCGGCCAGAAGTTGCAGCTCATAGCGCCCTTGCGGCAGCACCTTCTTTACACGGTATGGGCCGCGCATGCCAGAGTCAAGCTTGCCAGTCGCCTGCGCCTGCTTCTTAACAAAAACCAAAGAGTTTGGTTCAAAGGTCCTGGGAGCCTTTCTCCCCTGGTTCACATGTGTATCTTGGTTTTGTTGATTCCGTCTGAGGCGCTCAGATGTTTGTTGCCTGCTTATCTCGCGCAGAGCCTCCCGGTTAGGACTGGAACCCTCGAGAGCAACATCTCGAACCAAACTTCGAATGAGAGGTGTCGCTGCATCAATGCCCACCAGCAGTTGCAAAGCTGAATACTGTGTCGTTCTGTGCTTCGTTATGTTCAGCACCAACTGAACCTTCCACATAACACGTGGCCATTTCCGTTGTCGATGATTACATTCAACTCGAATCATATTGAGAACTGTCCTACAATAACGTTCTACCTGCCCATTAGCCTGATGCATTTCAGGCGTAATTAGATGTGTATCACACCCCATTCCCTGAACCCAATCTAAAAACTCAGCACTCTGAAACATCCGCCCCCTATCGGCAACGATTAACTTTGGGGTCCCAAATAAGGAAATCATATTAGTGACATGACGCTTTAATTCTCCAGCATCCTGTCGATACATTGGGTACAGAAGGCAGTATTTTGAAAAAGCGTCTACCACTATAAGGACATAGCGATAGCCCTCAGATTCAGGAAGAGGCCCTAAGGCGTCCATGTGGACAGTCTCGAAAGGGACATCTGGTTTTCCCCAGGAATGAATGGGCTGGAGTGGAGCACGAGCCACTTTCTTATGGGAAAGGCACACTATGCAATGTGAGACATATTTCTGGGCAAAACCCCTTAACCCCGGAAACCAGAAGTGTTTCATGATTAGATCAACGGTCTTTTCGACCCCTGGGTGTTCATGTTCATCGTGAAACACCCGAAGTAGGCTAAGCCTATGGCCCTTGGGTATATAACAAAGGAGTCGGGTGGATACACCCGTAGGTGAATGTTTGACATAGAGAAGGTCGTTTTTAACGACGTAACGCGTCGCATCCAGTTCTCCGTCAGTCAGTTTCTGCATGAGGGACCGCGTCTCCTCATCGGAAGCCTGAGCAACCTGTGCCCAGTTCAGGGGTTTCTGAACAGTGCACACATTGACCGGATTCCGACTTAAATAGTCAGCATGCGACATAAGTGAACCTTTGCGATATTCCAGTGCAAAGTCAAAGTCTTGCAGGTATACCCACCACCGGGCAACCCTAGGTAGTAAATCTTTCTTGCGCTGTGTAAGCTTCAGTGCGTTGCAGTCGGTAACCACCGTGAAGCGTACACCCACAAGATAATGCCTGTAGTGCTGCAGAGCTCGGACCACAGCGAGTGTTTCGAGTTCATAAGAGTGGTACTTGCTTTCCGCACCTTGCGTTAACTTGCTGTAGTAAGAAACCACTCGCTTGTGTCCTCCCTCATGCACTTGCATCAGCACGGCTCCATAGCCAATGGAACTTGCGTCAGTGTGCACCTCACTCGGCAAGGAAGGGTCGTAGATCGCAAGAACAGGCTCATTAATGAGGCAATCGATGATATCTTTGCGCGCAGCCTCCTGTTCTGATCCCCAATGGAAATTCATTCCTTTCCGAGTGAGAGCAGCAACACATGCCGTTTTTTGAGCAAAACCGGGTTTGTAACGCCGAAAATAACTAGCAAGGCCCATGAACTGGCGCACTTGCTTGACATTTTTCGGTTCCGGAACCTCAGTCAAGGCTTTAACTTTATTATGACTCGGCCGTACCTGACCTTCACTAATAGTCCGGCCAAGGTACTCTATTTCAGTAGCCAGGAACGAACATTTTCGCAAGTTGATGGAGAATCCAGCGGTTGTCAATGTTGTTCGAATGGTTTGAGTTTGGTGGTGTACTACGCGACGCGTACACATTATTGCTACACACAGCCGGTTTTACATAAATCGAGAAAAATTCGACTAACTGGTTCGGCAACATTTTAGCGTTAGTCGCTGCAGCTCGAATGTGTGGGTCAGTTATACCGCGCACTACAATGGCAGATATCAGTTCCTCACCAAGACCTCTAACAATACGTAGACGGAGTAATGAGCGACGCGCATACTCAGCATAAGTACTATAGGCGTCGGAATTCGTGCTCATTACTTAAATAATACCTTGGACACCTTTTACACACATTGATCTAGCCCCAAACTAGGATTCCCTGTATCTTGGGTACTAGACAACGATATATATACTTATATAGAGAAATATTATACTTAGATAGATAAACAACCATGACTAGGGTACAAACATCCGTTCTCATCAAACAAACATTTGCCCCCACAGGGACTCGAACCCGGGACCCTTGGTTTCGTAGGCAGCGTCACTGCCGACTCGGCCATTCGGGTCGTCGGGACTTCGTACAGGATATTCGCAATATCGGGGGTTTTTGGGCATAGTGGTATAAATTCTCTCTTGAAACTACTCCATGTTCGGTCATTGGTTACCCATTCACTCAACCATGTACGTGTGTCACCTTTCAGACAATTGCCTATACGCGAAAGGCACTCATAATCACTCCAACTATTCAGTGCCCTTGCACGATCGACCTCCTTACACCAGTCATCAATGTTATGCAAATGAGGGTCAAAGTTGGAAATATAAAAGTGGTGCGATCTCAAAGTACCTATCGACCGAATTGCATCAACAAATTGTTCCGCCACTGTACTATTACTGGGGGCCATAAATACCTCATTTGTGAGAATACTTCCCGCCGCAGATCCGATAGGTAGATCTCGTGCTGGCGGTACCCCGCTTGGCAACAACTCCGACGAAGCGCTGCGCGCGTAGACTGCTCGCGCGATGGTAGGGGTAGTCGTCGCCGGCTCGGGCGCTTGGCGCCAGGCAGGCGGCAACTCAGGGCCGTATGTCGGCGGCGGCGGCGGCAGCGATTCGCGAACCGACGAAGTCTGTTGCGGTGGCGGGGTGAATTGATTCACTGACCCAACCGTCCCGCGCTCTTCCAACGCACGTAGACGAGCCAACAATGCGGACATTTCGCGTCGTAACTGGCCCTCAGGAGTACGCTCCCTGTATCGACTATGGTGTCGATCTCGCGAGCGACTCCTATGGCGGCTACGTCGTCGTTCGCGGTCCGACATTTTTCAAACACACAACGCAAAAGTGAACGTGGAAAAGTGAGATAGAATCACTTTTACTATCCCACTTCTGATCTTAGAGACCAGGATCCGAGATATTTTTTTAAAAAACAACTCTTATTAACCTAAAAGTTTTAATTACAGTGCATTTAACAACAGATGTCTCAATTAACAATTAGTTCAAAAACAGAAAAATATCGGACAGAAAAACGACACGAAAATGGCAAGGTGTTGGTTCTTTGACGACAGCGATCCAAGTGAGCGAGCGCTTTTTTTTTTTTTTTGTTGGAGGGGAAAAAAATGGAATTACCCATGCCCAGGAGTCAGACCTCCCTGCTATGTCCGGGTCCCCACATATTGAGCGGGCATCAGCTCGTGTGGTATACGGACTAAAAACAACCCCTTTGTGTTTACAGTTGTCTTATTAAGAATTAACTGTGAGCCATGGTTAAGAATTAACTGTGAGCCATGGTGTGAGCGAGCGCATGGATGCGTCTCGCTTTTATAGGCAGTCGTAGGGAGTAGGGCTGGCGTTTCCAATATTACATATTTTTTTATAATTATTCCAGACATTAAGAATAAAGAATTTCCTATGAGTATGGAGGCCAAATCCTAGACCATTGTGCCGGTCGCGCCGGAACAGATCGTAGCGATCCATCGGCTAGCTCCGAGTCAAGTACACCACTATGAAGCCATGTTTCTGTTATCAAAACAACTTCATAGTCACAGAATGAAACATTATTCGCAAATGTTGAAGTTTTAGTTTTGAGTCCGTTAACGTTTTGATAGAAAATTCCAAGATTATTCTTTATGTTTAGGCCGGAAGCAATAGTTGGGAATCTGGTGATTTAATTCTGATCAAGATAGAAATGCGATTGTGATAACGATAACTGTAAGAATAGCAACACGGACATATCGTTAGAGTGATTTTAGACAGTTGTAGGATTACTGCAGGCCTTAGTGAGTAGACAAGTATGTAAAAGGATTTGTGTGTTGGGTGTTGTTGTGGGAGTATTTGGTGGGTTTTGTGTGTGTGTGTTTCCCTGTGCAAACTAATTGTAAATAACAAATTACGGCGAACTATGAAGCTAAGAGGCATAAGATAGTTAGCTACTTTTGTATTTTCTTGAGATCTGCTTCCGACGAGATCATTATGAAGGGTTTTTTTTCCATTTCCCGGACATATACGTGGGGCGCACTATAAGTTTCCGGAATGAATATGAAAAAATACTATTAAAGGTACAAAATTAATTTATTGTTTTTCAAAATAATCTCCCTTGGCGTCTATGCACTTTTTCATTCGATGAAACCAGTTTTGAAAACTTTTGTGCCACTCCTCTGTGGTGACCTCTAAAACGTGTTTTTCATACTCCTCGACAGCCTCTTCTGGTGATGAAAATCGTTGACCGCGTAATTGGTTCTTAATTTTTGGGAACAGAAAAAAGTCACAAGGTGCCAGGTCGGGACTGTATGCAGGATGACTCATGAGTTCTACATTTT
The DNA here is from genome assembly GCA_949825045.1 of Argyresthia goedartella. Classification (NCBI taxonomy): domain Eukaryota; kingdom Metazoa; phylum Arthropoda; class Insecta; order Lepidoptera; family Argyresthiidae; genus Argyresthia; species Argyresthia goedartella. The sequence goes on from OX463832.1 coordinate 26,213,547, forward strand.
TCGCCTTCAAAAAGTCGTTTGTCTGTCTGGCCGTGTGAGAACTAGCATTGTCGTGGTGCAGGATGATACGGCGTTTACGGTTATTTTTACGGAGTTCGTCAATAACTTCCGGCTAACAAATGGTCGTGTACCAGTCACTATTCACTGTACGACGATTCTCTAAAGCAACAGTAGCCACGTGTCCAGTTTTATTAAAAAAAGAAGCAATCATCCGCTTAGATGCACTTTTCACGCGCGCAACTTTGGTTGGTTTCGGCTCATCTTGAAAGACCCATACGCTCGATTGCTGCTTTGTTTTGGGATCGTAGTAATAAATCCATGTTTCGTCACCTGTTACTATGTCCCACACCAAATTTGACGCACCTTCGTTGAATCTGGTAAGCATGGCACTGCACCAAGTGACGCGGTCCGTTTTTTGAGCCTCGGTCAAGTTGTGTGGGATCCACCGCGAGCACAGCTTTCTCACACCCAAATGTTTGTGTAGGTTTAATTGTATTTGACTCATGCCTATTTCTAAGGATGCGCGAATTTCATGGTAGGTCACATGCCTGTCTGTTTCAATCATACGGCGCACAGCATCGATGTTTTTGTTGGTCACAGCGGTGGACGGCCGACCATCGCGAGATTCGTCACTGAGATTGATACGACCACGCTTGAATTCTGCAAACCAGCTATAAACAGTTGTCTTGCATGGTGCTTCATTGCCAAAAGCTGTTTCAAGCCGAGCGATGCTGTCAAATTACACTTAAAATCGTAGAAAATCATACTACGAAAATTTTCCCGAGTTAAATCCATGTTGATGCAGACACACAATTTTTTAAATGGCGCCACAAGGTAAAAACAAAGGGCAGTCAGATGAAACAAACTGCATTCTACAGCCAAAGAGTTCTATTTTCAAATGTTGCAATACATTTTTAAATATTGTTTATGTAAGTGGCCAGTTCCGGAAACTTACAGTGCGCCCTATGTATTTGGCAGTTTTTTGTCCAAACAAACTTATAATTGCATTCTTTTGCTTTCGCCTTGCATTTTTTTAGAAGATCTTTATTACGTGGTGTTAAATGTTCGTTTACATGAAAAACTTTTGGCTCCCCACTCATATTAATGTCGCCGGTAGTGATCCCACGGCATTTACGGAATGCGGAATATAATGTGTCCTTTACACGGCGGTTCTTTAGACGAATGATGACCGCGCGCGGGCGCCCTGGGACTGGGACTCGAGGCTGGATACGATGGATGATGTCGACCTGCTGGCGCTTGAGTTCGACGCCTGCACTCTTGGCAAGCTTTACTACCACGTCTTCTAGGGACTCGTCCTCAACTTCAGGTATACCGAAGATTTCGAGGTTTTGAAGACGCTCCCACTGTTGTTGTTTGGCAAAGTCTCTCTCCAGGGTCATCATACGGGTCTCTTGGTCAGTGCATTTCTTGTTTAAGACACTGTTCACTGTCTGCACCTTAGTGAGTTCGTCCTTCAGCTGACATATTTCTGCTTGTGAGAATTCCAGAGACTTCTTAAGCTCACTATTGTAGTCACGCAGCTGCTTGAGTTCAGATGACATGACTTGGCGAATCATTGCTGACAGATTAACTCTGACGATGTCAAGTATGTCAGCACGCAGTGAGTCTCTGAACTCGTCATTCATGGAGGGAGATGGACGTACACGTTGAGTCACATTAGTATTAATGGATGAGGTTTGGTTTGCGGTTGGAAGGCTGCCCGTGACCGCCTTGACAGGAGTATCCTTGTTGTCACCTCTGGGCATTTTCCTTTTACAATCAGGACAGGACCACTGGACTCGCATCACAGCACTGCAGTTTTCTCTACTGAGACCAACACATTCCAAGTGGTATTTATTTTTACAATTAGGTAGGATGCATTTGATAGTGTTATCAGCGGCACCTGGCATCTTACAAGCAAAACATGTAATTGGAGGCATTTTGATACGGCGAAGCAATGAAGATAGGCAAATGATATGATGACGCAGAAACAGCCGTTGGTTACTGTTGCTAAGCGGTCCGAAAAGCGGCCGTTACGCAGGCGGCAAAACGAGTGTGCGACAGAGAGGGTGTAGAGGTCCGTAGCTTCTGATTCACGAGCCGCACGAGATGGCACGAAGTTGCAGTTAACGGACCGGTGTGCTATAGAGAGGAGTAACAGGTTGGTAGCTTCTTACTCACGACCTGCGACGAGGTGTTACGAAGCTGCTTGCGGAGAGATGTGCGGCGCTGGGTAGGGAGACAAGCTGTTCTCGCTCCTATGTTATTCGGTTATAGATGACTATTGCATGATAGTCATTGAAAGTTTTGATTTTAACGCGGGTTTAAATTACGGAGCTGACTCAACACAACTGCTCGGATTTTATTTAAAACGGAAGCTCATAACAATGCGGTATGACAATGAAAGCAATTTACAACAATATTTCCTAAGATTTGAAGGAATTGAAACTGCTCGGTATGATGTCACTTCGGTGTATTTGAGTCTAAGTTAAGTAATCCAAACGTTTTGACAATGTCCTGGGGATATACATGATGAAATTTTAAATATACCTTACTGACGCTAGTGTTATTTTTTAATAAAGTCTCTGCTTCATATGGAGATAAAATTTGACGATCTGTTGTGAGTAAGGGTACATAGGTGAAGAATGTTTCAAAAGCTCGAGCCACATCAGCGTTGGATTTTACAACATCATCACCTATCTTTAAGCAGAAATCATTGTCCCTTGGTATAACTTTGCCAGTTTCAGGGTTTATTATTTGCCAAACTGTTTTCATTCTATTATATGAATTTTGAATTTTTCTATTAATGTGTAAAGTTTTTGCAGTTCTACAAACCAACTTGAAAGTTTTGGAATATTTTTTAACATAGTCATGAAATTTTCGATCAAAGTTATAGGTTTTTTGATCATAAAGGACATGCAAGATAACTCTACTTTTACGAATTCCAAAGGTTGCCCAGTCCTTCAATTTAGATTTACCGTTGTAGTCACTGACTTTCTTTAATTTAAAAACTTTATTGAATTGTGTTTGAATAATGTTGAAGAAGTCTGAGTAGATTTTGTTTGAGTTCTGTTTACTAAAATCCGGTACTGGCAAATTTATATCTAAGTTTTTTGTATATGTCTCTAGTCTATGGGATGTAATAGGCCTATAAAATGATGGACCAGTCTCATCCTTACTAGCGATTGGGAATGAAACTTTGACCATCGGAAGGTAATCAGTTAATTACACTTTTACTTGCGAATGCACAGCAACAAAAAACGTTATCTAAGCAAGTTTGGCTGGTAAGAGTAAATCTAGACGGCTCTAGAAATATATGATATAAAGGAAATGATTTGAATAAAGTTATTGTTCGATTCCAAATCGATAATCGATCGATGGTTTCTGAACGGCCATTTTGAATTTGACGTTAGCTGCCAACCTAGCAGTTTTTGACAACTGACAGACGAAAGCCCTCGCAATGTAAACGCGTTTTGGTTAGGGTATTGAAATTAAATCGCAGGCCATCTGGAATGTATTCGGGTTTCCCTCAGGATTGTTAATATAGCTGAGTGTGTTATTGTTTCTCGAACCAGATAAAGTTCGCATTTTCGTCCCCGATTGTTTTTACCACGTAACATAACCTGTGTTGGAACACTGTGCTCATTGAAGCTGGCCCGCCAGTCATACCTGGTTGGCTGAAGAACCTGTCTACCAAGAAGAGCCTAGGGTGCACCCGGGCCTTGCAGAGAGACAGGAGGTTGACGGGACCGAAGCACAGACCAGGTTAGATCGACCCCAATTAACTTCAGCTCGGTGAACCGCCGACGTTCACACTTCTTGGCAACTGATCGTTACGCTACCTCGTAGCTGATGGGCCCCTACGAGGTCATTAGGTGCTGAGAAGCCTGAACATTTTGGTAGCTAGAGCGTGGCTTCCTGAGATTTGCAGCCGTCAAGGGCTCCAGGAAGGCACGATTTGGGACTATCAATCTGTAGGTATAGGCGGTTATTAGGTAACTTGGTTGTTGTTCCTATATCCACATAGATTGGTAGTATTGCAAGCTATAGGTCTATTGCTGGTAGTAGATAGACTGATATTGAATTGAAAATTGCATTGAAGTACCAGTTAGTCAATCTATTAGTGGTCTAGTAATGCTATTGAATGAATGTTTTGTTTAACATAGGTAGTTACATCTATTGATAGCAGGCTATTACATTGTTTTCAGTTTATAGCAATTTATAACTTGAACTAATATTGACTATCTGTGTGTGTTATAATGATAAAGGGAAACTAAATTGTATTTACAGAATTTATATAGATATAAAACTCGGTTCCTATTGTTTAAGGAAAACAACATTGTTTAAGTTGTGGTTTAGGGTTCCCTCGTTTGGGTTGTAGACTGGAGGGTCCAATAAAATTGAGTTACTGCAAATTGTGAGTAAGTATCGTTCCGATCATGTCGTTATCTGAAATCCAGAAGGGTGTTTCTAAGGAACTCAGATGGTTTTCCTCCGCACACGGTCTGATAGACCGGTTAGATAGGCATGATGTGATATTGGAGCGGTCTATGGACGTTAAGGAACGTTACAATAGGGTGCTCGAATTGTCCGCGCAGGCGGAATCAGTTGATGGTTGCGCACCTGACAGGCTGTCACGGTTGATAGGGGATGTCGACCAATGTATGGAGATGGCAGCTGCTATCACGCAGAAGGCTGCGGACATACGTAGACAGCGCGAGTCCGGCCATGGTGGTGACATTGAAGCACCTCTGCCGCTTCAGGGATCGGGGTCCAGGTTACCTGCCATAACTATGCCTACTTTTGACGGCGTGTCCGGTGAATGGATGAGCTTCATCAATCTGTTCGACAGTTTGGTGCACATGCGTTCGGACATTACCAAGTCTGTCAAGATGGCTCAGCTGGTGGCAGCATTGAGGGGTGAGCCTAGGGAGCTGGTCGCTCATTTGACAGTTACGGAGGGTAACTATGAAACGGCCAGGCAGTTGTTGGTCAGACGTTACCATAACAAACGGAGGTTGGCCGATGCCCAACTGAACCGTTTGTTTAGTATCCCGGTTGTGAACAAGGTTGGGGCCATACAGACGGAGGTTTTGAACCCATTGTTGTCCGTCACCAAGGCTCTAGAGAATCTTGGACTTCCGGTTGGTGAATGGTCGTACCTACTGTTGTACATTGTACTTTCCCGCCTACCCGCTGACGTGCAGACTCGTTTCGAACAGTCTCACGGGAGGTCGGCCGAGGACCTGCCCGCCTTCTCCGACTTGGTCGGATTCTTGGAAGAGGAGGCTCGACGGGCAGAGAATTTGGGGTTGACGGTCACCCATCCTTCGAAGCCACAGAGAGCTGCCGGGAGCGCTGTGAGTAGGGGCCCTCCGACGAGGAAGGACCGCACCAACCGGCAGTCGTATGGGACTGTGAGTGAATTGACCCCACATGGTGAGACCTTCCCATGTTGTAGGCAGATTGGCCATGCTGTGGCCAATTGCAATAAGTTCGGGGAACTTAGGGTTCAGGGACGGCGCCGGATGGCCAAGCAGCGGAGCTGGTGTTTCCTGTGCCTCGGGCCACACATGGCTAGGGACTGCACGCGCACACAAATGTGCGGATATTGTGGTGGGCCCCACAACAATCTGTTGTGCATGAACCGGTCCGGCCAACAGCCTCCACAGGGCCGTACCCAGGGTGACACGGCATGGGGCCCTGAGAATTCGTTTGCGACTCGGAGCGCAACTCAGGGGCCAACGTCCCCACGTGCACAGGGCAGTACCAGGGTGCAAGGCCGCACTCAGGACCATTACATGGGGGGCCCTGAGTTTTCGGTTGCGACTCAGCATCCGACCCAGCGGGACATTGGGTGTGTTGAGCAGGCCGTAACGGGCGGGTGGCATGGGACACCTTCGAGCTATGCGGGTGCGGTTCGGACGCCGCCTCAGTTGTCGCCCCGCTCGTCGCCTCGTCCTCGTCGGTCACATGTGATGTCCCCCCCGCTCATGGAGCGGCCACGGTTGAATTCACGCCCACCCTCCTTTACGGGGAATCGTAGGGTGGCAATGGAACCGGCGCGTGGGCCATTTGTACAATGGGACCCTCTGGCGTATATCTGCATACCTGATCGGTTACAGGCACAGTGGGGCCCCGGGGGTCCTCGCTAGGAATTTGCGGCCCAACCGTTTGTTGCCCCCCAACCGGAGACGGTGGTGTTACCGATCGCCTCTGTGCTTGTTTGGGATTTGGCGGGCAACCCAACATACGTTCGCGCCCTATTAGATTCTGGAGCTCAGGGCTGCATTGTATCGAATGATTTAGCAAAATGGTTGGGCCTCAAGGTAAATAGGTATAATAAATCAATACGGGGCGTGGGGAATGTTACGGTTACGAATGTAGTTGGTCAATCGGTGATCACGTTCTCTCCACGTTATGACATTTTGACAAAAACATCCGTGCAAGCTTTAGTAATGACGCATGTCATGGGCAGACACCCCTTGGTGAAGTTGAATCCGGCCGTTCGATTCCTGACATCAGGACTCAAGTTGGCGGATCCCGATTTTGACACTCCAGCCCTGGTCGACCTGCTACTGGGAGCAGACGTTCTGGGTAGGTTTCTGTTGTCGGATCAGCGAGTTCTTCAGCCGGATGGGTTGATTGCTGTGGATACTAAGTTTGGTCACGTGATCATGGGTCCGGCATTGCCAATGGTTAGGCCTGCCGAGTCAGATGGCATACTTATTGGCTCAGCGTTGTCAGACGTTATCCAACGTTTCTGGGAGATAGAGGAACCTCCCACCGTTCGTCGAGTCGACGCAGACGAAGAAGAGTGCGAGTTGTTTTACCAGAATAGTACTGGTCGCCTTCGTTCTGGTCGTTTTGTAACTCGACTGCCTTTCAGGGCCGATCGACCGCCACTAGGAGAATCTAGGAAGATGGCTGAGACGAGATTGATGTCGATGGAGCGTAGGATGACAAGGGACGCCGTATTTAAACAAAAATATGTTGATTTCATGAGGGAGTATGAGTCGTTAGGACACATGTCGGTATCGGGTGTGGACTGGAGATCTGAGGATCATTGTTTCCTTCCACACCATGCCGTCCTACGAACCCCTACCGGCAAGATTCGAGTTGTTTTTGATGGGTCAGCACCTACCTCGAACGGGATGTCCCTGAATCAGTGTCTACATTCGGGACCCAAGTTGAGTCGTGATATTTCGGATATTCTCACGAGCTTTCGGAGGCACCAGATTGTATTTGTCGCAGACATTCGGATGATGTTTAGGCAAACGGTAATTCATCCGGCTGACAGAAGGTATCAGTTGATACTTTGGCGTGAGTCCACGGCCGAGCCAGTCAAGGTCTATGAGTTAAACACGAACACGTATGGGTTACGGTCTAGCCCGTATTTGGCGATGCGTACCCTGCGGGAGTTGGCGTCGCGTGACCGTGTGAGCTATCCTAGAGCCGCCGCTATCCTGGAGCAAGATTTGTACGTCGATGACGTCTGCACAGGGGCAGCCAGTGTAGAGGAAGCTCTGGACCGACGTGACGAGCTCATTCAATTGCTGGAACGAAGCGGCTATGAACTACGCAAGTGGATGTCCAACTCCCCTGAGTTGATGGCTGGTCTCCCAGATGAGTTCCAACAAGACCCGCACGTTTTTGAGAATCCTGACAACCCTAACATGTTGTCAGTGCTTGGAATTCAGTACCGGCCCGTCCATGATGAGTTTACCTATCGGGTGGTTTTAGAAACACCGAAGGCCTGGACGAAGCGGTCAGTACTGTCAACGATTGCGAGAACGTTCGACCCGAATGGATGGATTTCTCCAGTCACCTTTGCTCTCAAATGTTTTATGCAAAGGCTATGGGCGGCTCAGTTGACCTGGGACACCCACCTCTCAGGTGATTTGTTGACTGATTGGACGCGAATGTTCACCTCGCTATCGGACATAAATAATGTATCGCTGCCGAGGAAATTGGTCCCTGCTGGGGATTACAGGGCAACCCTTCACGGGTTTTGTGATGCCTCTGAACGAGGGTTTGCGGCAGCGGTTTATTTGCGAACCGTCACCTCCACCGGGGAGGTCGACGTGCGTTTGGTTTTGGCAAAAAGCAAGGTAGCGCCTATTCGGACAAGGATGACGATTCCAAAACTGGAACTGTCCGGGGCTGCTCTTTTGACCAAACTTTTGAATCACACTCTAACAGTGTTGCGTGGGTCAGTGGTTTTGGAGGATACGGTGTACGCTTGGACGGACAGCCAGATTGTTTTGTGCTGGCTGAAGGCTTCGGTCCATAACTTAGAGGTTTTTGTTGCGAACCGTGTCTCCCAGATTGTGTCGTCTGAGGTCCCACTGACCTGGTGACATGCACCAGGAGAATTGAACCCGTCTGATTGTGCATCCAGGGGATGTCAGGCTCCTGAACTCGTTAGACACCATTTGTGGTGGGGACCACCCTGGCTTGCCAAGAGAGAATCGGACTGGCCCCACAGCCATGTAGTAGTATCTTCGGATCATGGCCCCAGAGCGGCCGTGCATGTTACCCAGAAGGCTGAGGACCCTGACGCCGGGTTTCTGCTGGACCGGTATAGCTCACTTGACAAGTTGATAAACGTGTCCACTTGGATTAGGAGATTCTGACTCCGGCAGAGCGAAACGAGTCGCTATTGAATTTGGTCCGGTTGGTACAGTCCTCGAAGTTTGGGGCAGAATTGGAGATTATACGAAGTGGACGTTCGAAATTGAAGGGAGCCGTCGCGCGTCTCAACCCCTTTGTTGATTCGACCGGGTTACTTCGGGTAGGAGGAAGATTGCGCAATGCGAATCTGTCGTATTCGGCTCGTCACCCACTTCTGCTCCCCAAGGGGGGACAGTTAGTTGAATTGTAACGTACTACCTCTTTGACCATATTGGCTACTGGCGGATTAGCCAGATTAAAAGTACAACTATATAAATTCGGAAATTCGGATCTGGAATCTCGTCTGGCAGCTGATTGTTTTTTTTGAGGCAGACATTGTTTGAGCTCTGAAACGTGAGGTTGTATCTTCTGCATCAATAATTTTTAAGTCACGCCTTTAGTTGCGGCGATGGGCTAGTCCCTTTAGTACTGTAATGGAGCTGAATGTTTAGTTGCTGTAAAGTGCAGTAATTGATACGAAACTTCCCTACTATCCCCAATCCCTGGGTAAGCATTGGTTCGTAGTTAGTCTTTCTTATTTTCGTGTATTTTATACTCTCTATGTATTTCCCTTTTCTATACAGTGTCTATTGGACTGCGGCACTCTTAGATCCTAATTACCCTAGGGCCCTCGTCGGAAGTCTCCGTGTGGGGAGCCGTCGCCTGATAGCTGGGCGCTGTAGCGCTTTTGTATTCCTATCATTCACACTGGTCTCTTTCCAGGGTTCCACGCTGAGGAGTAATATCCTCCTGGCGCTAACGGAGCTCTGAATCGGTTCCACGCCGAGGAGTAATATCCTCCTGGCGCTAACGGAGCTCTGAATCGGTTCCACGCCGAGGAGTAATATCCTCCTGGCGCTAACGGAGCTCTGAATCGGTTCCACGCCGAGGAATACTATCCTCCTGGCGCTAACCGCATAATCACTTGTTGACGTCTGGAGAAGTGGACCAGTCGGATTGAGTCTACCAAGGAGCTGAAATCTACAAATTCCCGGCGAGTCCCTATCCAGCGTTTCAACTATATCACCAATATTCGACTCACGACCCTGTGATTAATAAATGTATCTTGAGCCTGCCAACAATCTCTTTTGGTCAGGTTAGAGTCTCACTGTTTCAATGGCGCCCGGATTAAGGGAATATTGGTGATAGAGTTTTATGTCTGGTCAGAGTAGTTAGGCCATAAGAGCGCCGTAGAACGCTAGATTTCTTTCGTAGCTTGTATATTTTGTTGTGTTTATTTTTGTCTGACAGGAGTATATTTGATCGTTTATCTGGGTACCTACCTCATTTCTACATTATTTATGGTCGCAGTCTGACGGCCGTTGTCATATTATAATTGTTGATAAATATTTTCCTCCAAATTCTCAGTACGAAAAATAAATTAATAAATTGTGAAGATTTTAGTAGGGAAACTTCGGACTATTAAATAATAAATAAGGTTAGTGTTTAACGGCCGATTTCTCGTACATTTAATCTGTTGTTGACAGTCCTTTATCAATTTCAGCTGTCAAAACGGTAGATCAATGGCTTGATTTTGACCCTTGTATTCTAAAACCATCTATATCTACAGCTATGTAAAAGTTCTTTATTGTGTAACGTTACTCTGCAATGTCTGTTACTTTAGCTTATGGCCTCTTGAACTATAATTCTCTACTTTTTTACTCTTTGTTGTAGAATAGATATTCTACTCTATTATTATTTTCTGTACCCACTAACGGTGCAGGAAGTCTTGAACACTTGAGGGAGCTGCCTCTCATGGTGTTATTCTGCGTTACGATAGTAGCTAAGCTATCGGGGCGTTTATGTACTAAGGTTCTTATTTTAGTTCAAGGGATCTTGCTTATTTTTCAACTTCTGACAGTTAGTCTGGGTGTGCATTTGGCTATAATAATGGCACCCTGTGTGTAAGGCTGTGTTTACACGATGTTAGTGTGAACTCTTGTATGAACTTAGTATGAATTCTGATGTCTGATTGTTGGTACGAATGTGTGATGTTTGTATGTAGTTGAGCTAGACTGTTAGTTATATATTTCTCTGACATTGTAGATGGCGAGCTTTAGAGAATTTTATCTTATGTAGTTAATTTGGTAAGTTAGTTTAGTTTAGTTAGTATCTTAAGAGGATTTTATCAGGTAAAATCCTACCCAAACAAGACGGGTATGTAACGTACTACCTCTTTGACCATATTGGCTACTGGCGGATTAGCCAGATTAAAAGTACAACTATATAAATTCGGAAATTCGGATCTGGAATCTCGTCTGGCAGCTGATTGTTTTTTTTGAGGCAGACATTGTTTGAGCTCTGAAACGTGAGGTTGTATCTTCTGCATCAATAATTTTTAAGTCACGCCTTTAGTTGCGGCGATGGGCTAGTCCCTTTAGTACTGTAATGGAGCTGAATGTTTAGTTGCTGTAAAGTGCAGTAATTGATACGAAACTTCCCTACTATCCCCAATCCCTGGGTAAGCATTGGTTCGTAGTTAGTCTTTCTTATTTTCGTGTATTTTATACTCTCTATGTATTTCCCTTTTCTATACAGTGTCTATTGGACTGCGGCACTCTTAGATCCTAATTACCCTAGGGCCCTCGTCGGAAGTCTCCGTGTGGGGAGCCGTCGCCTGATAGCTGGGCGCTGTAGCGCTTTTGTATTCCTATCATTCACACTGGTCTCTTTCCAGGGTTCCACGCTGAGGAGTAATATCCTCCTGGCGCTAACGGAGCTCTGAATCGGTTCCACGCCGAGGAGTAATATCCTCCTGGCGCTAACGGAGCTCTGAATCGGTTCCACGCCGAGGAGTAATATCCTCCTGGCGCTAACGGAGCTCTGAATCGGTTCCACGCCGAGGAATACTATCCTCCTGGCGCTAACCGCATAATCACTTGTTGACGTCTGGAGAAGTGGACCAGTCGGATTGAGTCTACCAAGGAGCTGAAATCTACAAATTCCCGGCGAGTCCCTATCCAGCGTTTCAACTATATCACCAATATTCGACTCACGACCCTGTGATTAATAAATGTATCTTGAGCCTGCCAACAATCTCTTTTGGTCAGGTTAGAGTCTCACTGTTTCAGAATTGCTGGTGACTGATCGTCATATTAAAAACGCGCATGCCGGCTGTAACGCGTTGTTGGCCACGCTCCAGCGGGAGTTTTGGATCTTATCTGCCCGCCGTGTCATACGGAACATCGTGTTTCGGTGCATGCCTTGTTATCGACTTAAGGCTGCCACGATGCAACCTCTCATGGGGGACTTGCCCCCTGATCGTGTGAATGAGGTCAGACCGTTTTCAGGTGTTGGTACGGATTTCGCAGGACCGTTTATGGTGAAGAGTTCACGATTGCGTACCGCTAAGCAATACAAGGCGTACCTATGTGTGTTTGTTTGTTTATCCACCAAGGCGGTACATCTCGAGCTCGTTGCTGATCTCTCGACAGAGGCTTTCATTGCTTGTTTGGATAGGTTTGTTTCTCGAAGGGGACTTCCAACTTTGATCCGCTCTGATAACGGCACTAACTACATCGGTGCGGAACGATACTTACGAGAGATAGTCAACCTTTTGAATGTAAATAAAGTGGATATTGGAACGGCCCTCTCCCGTCGGGGACCTTCAGCCCACCGATTTGCCCCCACTGGGGTGGGATTTTTGAGGCCGTAGTTAAGTCAGCTAAGACGCACTTGGGGCGTATAGTAGGTCAGACCGCGCTGACTTTTGAGGAGCTCGCGACATTGTTTTGTAAGATCGAGGCCGTTCTCAATTCGCGACCGTTGTGTCCGCTCAGCTCGGATCCAAATGACCTGGAGGCTCTGACCCCAGGCCATTTCTTGATAGTACAGCCACTTAACGCGTTGCCCGAGCACCCCTTCGAGGGAGTGAAATTGTATCGGTTGTCAAGGTATCAGATGTTGCAGCAGTTTACTCAGAATATCTGGAAGCGTTGGTCGCTCGAGTATCTGCATATCTTACAACAGCGCCTTAAGTGGACTGACAAAACTAGCCCCCCTAGTGTTGGTGACCTCGTTCTGGTTAAGGATGCTAACCTACCGCCACTATGTTGGCGCAGGGGGCGCATTGTTAACTTGTTCCCTGGCAAGGACGGGACCCCCCGGTCTGCAGAGGTTCTAGTAGGAGGCTCGGTTCTAAAACGAGCGGTAGCAACGTTGTCTCGGTTGCCCGTAGATTAGGGGACAGGTGGGTGCCTGTCCGGGCGGGTGATTGTTCGATTCCAAATCGATATTCGATCGATGGTTTCTGAACGGCCATTTTGAATTTGACGTTAGCTGCCAACCTAGCAGTTTTTGACAACTGACAGACGAAAGCCCTCGCAATGTAAACGCGTTTTGGTTAGGGTATTGAAATTAAATCGCAGGCCATCTGGAATGTATTCGCGTTTCCCTCAGGATTGTTAATATAGCTGAGTGTGTTATTGTTTCTCGAACCAGATAAAGTTCGCATTTTCGTCCCCGATTGTTTTTACCACGTAACATAACCTGTGTTGGAACACTGTGCTCATTGAAGCTGGCCCGCCAGTCATACCTGGTTGGCTGAAGAACCTGTCTACCAAGAAGAGCCTAGGGTGCACCCGGGCCTTGCAGAGAGACAGGAGGTTGACGGGACCGAAGCACAGACCAGGTTAGATCGACCCCAATTAACTTCAGCTCGGTGAACCGCCGACGTTCACACTTCTTGGCAACTGATCGTTACGCTACCTCGTAGCTGATGGCCCCCTACGAGGTCATTAGGTGCTGAGAAGCCTGAACAGTTATTAATCGTTGTTTCATTGTTGTTCCTACAAGCAAATCTACATTAAGACCACAAATTATTAACTTTTTTCTGTTATTACATAGTTTAGTGAAGGCTTCCTCCGTAATTTTGTTCGCGTCTCGTACGCGGAACTGTTAACATCGTTTCCACGTCACTCTGTACAAATAAAATCAGAAAGTGTATCAAATCAATAGCTTTTTATATTATCTTAGTGCTATATTGTGCGCAATAAAACTACAATAAACCTATCTTAAACAGTTTTTCTATAAGTGCCGGGGTTCAAAAGTTATTAACTAAGTAGTGAACGTGTGAATTGTGTCCCCAACCTACCTCAAGAATCATAGCTAGAAGCAAACCGTGTCTTGTCATTGAAAAGAGCGCCGGTCATTGACCTTCGCCCCACTCCTGCCTACCGCTACTGCTGCGTCTGGTTTGCTTGCCACGGGCGCTCGCGCTGCTACGCCACCGGTGGAGTGACGTCACGTGCTACGAACACACCTGCTACGCCCGCATCTCATCGCTATTAATAGCTCAAGGGCTACGAAGTGTGGATATTTTTACTAGTCATCTATTAGCTTCGCACAGGCAATAAATTGCCTTAAATTATGTCAGTCACACATAGCCCTACTGGCAACAAGAGCACAGTCAGAAATAGCAATGATTCTGTGGAAGCCACGGTGACTGAAGACACCCAAATCGAGGCTAACTCCGCTGATAATCAAAATATTAACAGCAGGAGTAGAAACAAAAATTTATTATTGCTGACTCCCCCCCGTCATCGTCATCACCTCCATCGCCTGTGGCGCCCGCTACGCTGCTACAGATTAGTGAGAGAAGTTATCGGCTAATTCTGCGTTCATGGTCAACCTGAGGCAATCTATTAAGACAGATTTAAAGGCGATGATTACAACGGAAATTGGATCGGCCATTCAGCAGCTTACCAGAGGCATACCACGAGCTTCAAGTTTTCAGCGAGCGGGAGGAACAGCGAGACAGTGCTACAACCAGGGCCTTATATAATGAGGTCATGAGCTAAACTGGCATACAAACTATTGACCTAACAGCTTGTGAAACCTCCTGCACTATGAAGAATTCAAGTGCCGTGAAAATGAACAGTGCAAATAAGATAAGAAAATATGTTAAAACTAGGAAATATATCCAGAAAGAACAAAGACTTGTAAAACAAAGCCGTAAGAGCATGGAAAGTATACCAGTGCACAGACAAAAAATTCAATTAGTTGCTGAGGTGTCTGAGTGTCAGAAGGAACTACTTACCAGCAAAATAGAACATGAGCTAGCCATGGCTGAACTACAAACTCGGTTCGAAAATCTGCAGTATGAGTTAGTGGACATCACATGCAAGTACTCAACGCTACAAACTCAGTATGATGAATGCATCTCATCAATGATTGAGTTGATTGCCCTAAACAAAAGCAATCTTGAGAGCTTTGAGTCCTTGTGTCAAACAAACATGGAAGACCCTGAACAAAGATTGTCTCTGCCAGCCCTGCCACCACCACAAGACCTGCCGGGGAAAGAAGCCCCTTTACAGCTGAGCCCCCAGCAGCGGAAGAGAACTGAAACTGCCAGCGGGCAGGCTTGCTTGTCATCACCATGCAGCATGCCCATCACACCGGCCTCTATACTGCGGGATCCAGCACAGCCACATTTAGTCAAGTCATGTTGTCCATCAGTAGCATCAAATGGAACTACGGGCCATAGCAACACGTCAACCTGTGATGCCTTAGATGGACATTGGCGATCAACACCCACCAGCAATTCAGTTTAGGTGTAGGTTTAGGTATCAAGCTGCAGAATAACTTACGGCAGCATGTAGAAAACATTTGTATGCCTGATGCATTTTACATTGGGGAACAGCACAGGAGTTCAACAAGACGATTTGACAAATTTCTTTGAATCTATAGTATCTCTCCGGGCAAGGAAAATTATTCTGTGTGGTTTTCCCTATTCATCATCATCATCGTCAACGGAACCGAGTATTATATTTTGATACGAATAAGTTTATTCGAAATTTTATACTGACTAGGGATACAATGTATGTACCTGCGTCATCTAAGCGACAGATTCCCAAATTATTGGCATACAATATTTATGACCCTGTTATTGTTGAGAAAATAACTAGGGTGCCAGTAGGAAATGACGAATGTAGAAATAATTATACTAAACCTCTGTATGTTAAGAGTAATGTGACATGCACCCCTATTGGGAATTCACCTGTTAATCACACTTTGCGTGCAACATTGGAATCTGTTCCAAGTAATTTAAATTAGTTCATACGACAATAGAGGAAATCTCTAGCATACAAGAGCCACTAAATATGTCAAAATGTAAGCCCTAGTTAAATATTGCCCATTAAAACATCCAGGGGCTACCTGGCAAAGAACTTGTATTAGAATTATTTCTAAAAAAATCTGACATTGATATTATTTGTGATACAGAAACACTGGTTGAAGGAAAATATGATGTCTTTTAACATAAATAATAACAAAATTGTCAGTTATTACAATAGAAAGACTGCTGATAGAGGTGGTTCTTTAAACTTAGTGAAAAATAATATTAAGGTAAAACAACGGAAAGATATTCGATATCGGTTCGAGTCCCGGTGGGGGCAAATATTTGTTTGATGAGAACGGATGTTTGTACCCTAGTCATGGTTGTTTATCTATCTAAGTATAATATTTATCTATATAAGTACGTGTATCGTTGTCTAGATACAGGGAATCCTAGTTTGGGGCTAGATCAATGTGTGTAAATAGTGTCCAAGGTATTATTATTATTATATTTTTATGAATTTTTCATTTCACTCTTGTAATAAAGAGGTTCTGATACACGGGCTTACGCCAAGTGCTTATCTACTAAAGATCACGGTCCTTGCCCATGAATTTCCGCACAATTCTACATGTATTTAGTATTGTTGCTTTTTGAAGAAGTATGTGTGTGGATCTGGGTATATTTAGTGTTTTGAGACTAGTGTGTAATGTGTATGGGATGACTCCTGTGGATGAGATGACTATTGGGATGGTTTTGACAGATTGAACCTGCCATTGTGTTTTAATTTCAATGGCAAGGTCTGTGTATTTTGTGTTTTTTTCTGTAAACGTGGTAAGGTTGTGTGTATTTGGTATGGCTATATCTATGAGAAATACTGTTTTGTTTTGTTTATCGTGGAGAGTTATGTCAGGCCTGTTGAAATGAATAGTTTTGTCTGTAATTATAGTTCTGTCCCAGTAGAGTTTAAAGTCTGTTGATTCTAAAACTGTTTGAGGTGTGTATTTATAGTAGGCTGTTTTTTGTGCAATCAATTTGTATCTGAATGCGAGGTGTTGGTGTATGATGGCTGCAACTTGGTCGTGGCGATGTTTATAATCTGATTGTGCGAGTGATCTGCAGGCTCCTGTGATATGCTGTATTGTTTCTGAACTATTTTGGCACTGTCTGCACATGTCGCTTGCCATTGTGCGGTCGTGTATGATATGTTTTCTGTAGTTACGAGTATCTATAACCTGGTCCTGTATGGCTAACATAAATCCCTCCATTTCCGGGAACAGTTCGCCTTTCTTAAGCCACGCGTTCGACGCAGTTTTGTCGACGTTAGGGTTGGCTAAGTCTAAGCGGTGTCTGCCGTGGAGGGATTTTCGTGTCCAGATGTCGATTTTCTGTTGCGGTTTGATGATAGTTTCATTTATCTGAGCTTGATGGTCTTGTAGGTTAAGTGGAGTATGTTTAAAGTCGGACTGAGCGAGGGCATTGTGCAGGGTTGAGTGCGATGATTTAGCGTGAAAGAACCTTCTTAGTGTGGTGATTTGTTTGTTGTGTAAATTTTTTAAGTCTATTATTCCCCTTCCTCCTTCAATTTTAGGTAGTGTGAGTCTTTGTATGCAAGAGCGAGGATGGTGTTTTCTGTATTTAGTCACAAGTGTGTTGATGGTGCGTTGGTGTTTTATTAAGTCTGATTGGGACCAGTTGATTATACCGAATGAATATGTGAGGATTGGGATGGCGTATGTGTTTAATGCTTTGACGGAATTTCGAGCGTTCAACTGTGTTTTAAGTACGCTATGTATCCGTTTCCTAAACTTCTGTGTGATTGTTTTTTTTGTCTCCCTTTGATGTATCTGTTGCGTTTGATAGTAAACTAAGTATTTATATCCTATCTCGTTATCCACTGGATCTATTTGATCTCCGTTCTCTAATATGTATGTATTGCTCTCAACTTTTCCTCTATGAACTGATTGTATTTTGCACTTATCTATTCCGAACTCCATCTGTATGTCATTAGAAAACTGTTGTGTTAGATCTGCAAGTTTATGTATTTCTGTTAAGTTACTTCCATAAAGTTTTATATCGTCCATATATAGTAAATGTGATAATGTGTGGTGTGTGTGTCATCAAACTTTATTTGGAATCCTTTTTTTGTGTTATTGAGTAGATTTGATAGTGGATTGAGTGCCAGGCAAAACCAGAGGGGACTCAGTGAATCGCCCTGGAAGATTCCTCTGCGAATGATGATTTTGTCAGTCTGTATTGTATTGTTATCATTGTATAACTTAAGAATAGTGTTCCAGGTCTGCATGGTTGTTGATAGATATGAGATGATAGTGGGGTGAACTTTATAGTGTTGTAATACGTAGATAAGCCATATGTGCGGTACAGAGTCAAAGGCCTTCTTATAGTCAATAAACATAGTGTTAATGTTTCTTTTTTTACGAAGAGCTTGTTTAGATGCGACCGCATCGATGATAAGTTGCTCCTTGCATCCCTGACTGAATTTGCGGCATCCTTTTTGTTGTTCAGCTAGTAACTGGTTGGTGTTTACGTGTTTGTATATGAGTTGACTAAGACATGCTGTTATTATTTTGTATATGTTTTGGAGACAAGTTATGGGTCGATATTTAGCTGGGTTTATGGTATCTGTGAGGTCTTTAGGTAGCATATAGGTAGTTCCTTGTGTAATGTAATATGGCATGTGCTCCGGATTTTGTATAAAATTGTTTATCTGTAATAATAATATTGGGTGGATGATTGTGAGTTTTTTGTACCAGTAATTATGAATTTTATCAGAACCGGTGGCCTTCGAATTATGTGTCTTAGCTATTACTGAAATCAGAGTATCTATAGTGATACCATCAAATTCCATTCCTGGAACATTTTTGAGAGCATGCTGGTCATCTGAGATCCATTTGCTATTATTGTGTGTTACTGGCTTTGACCATATGTTTGACCAGAAGTCATGTAATGCTTCTGGTGTAGGTGCTTCTTGTGATTGTGTGGGGCGGTTTGAGTTTTCGGTGAGCAAAGATCTATAAAACTGTTTTTCATTTGTGTAGAAAGTCTTGTTTTGTGTTTTTCTAAGAGTTGTCAGTTTGTAACGGCGTAGACGACCTGCTAATGCATTCAGCTTTTGTTTTAGAGTGATGAATTGAGAAGGGTCTGTGTTATCTGGTTCGTATTGGGAGTGTACCCTATATTGTAGCTTGATTCGTTCAACATGTTGTTGGACATTGGAGCTGGTGTTACCTTGTGTATAATGTGTTAACCTACTTATATCTGCTCTAAGGTCAGCTATTCTCTTTTCTAATCTTATTTGCCACGCTGGTATCCTATTTTTATTGGGGTATTGCGATTCGTTGGGTCCTCGTATTTTTCCACCATTGTAAGTGATGGCAGTATGTGCTGCGCAGTAAATTATTGTTTGTAATGTATTAAAATCGGTTTCAGTACTAATGTGTTTTGGTAGTATCTTTACGTTAATGGTGTGTACTAGAATAGCAAATTGTCTACTTGGTTTCTGTTTGGGTATATATGGCCTTGATGTAGGGTCGACGTCTTTTAAATATGCTAGTGTCTTGGTGAATAATTCGTCCAAAAGTCCAATTTGTTCTTCAGGTAGTACTACAAAATTGTTGCGTTGGTTGTGTGGGTGTGTGGTATTGGCGTCACTTTGGTCTTCCTCTCTTTCCGGATTCGATAACTGATGATGGGTGTCGTTTTGTGATGGTGATGAAAGGTGTGTGTGAATCTGTGATTGAGTTGGTAGTGAATTAACGTGTACTTCGGTACCTGATTCTATTTCCATGGCCACTTCATCCCGTATATGCTGTAATCTATTGTCGGTAATGTATTTATTATTAATGATGGCTCTGAGTTGGTCAGAGATTCTCTGTTCAGAGAAGTGTGCTAGGTGAGGATGTGCAGCTATCACAGCGGCGTGTAGTGTTGGTCTGTAGGCAGTTTTGTTGGACTCAAGCCTGGTTATCTTGTAGTAAATGCGTATTATAGTCTCGTTGATGTCATTGCTCCAGGTCATTCTTTGTCGTGGAGTATTTGTTGTGTTTAAGATTTGTGTGAAAAGTTGACTGTTTGATTGTGAGTTTTGGTTTGTTTGAGGCTGGTTATCACGAGACGTAGCTACTTCTATTCTAATTTCATCCAGGACGTTTTGTGTTAGTAATTTAGTTCTGAGGATTGCTCTTCTTTGGTCTCCGACCCTTTGTCTAGAGGCATTAATTTGTGGGAATTCAGTTGTAAATATGCGGTGCATTTCTGGTAGGTAAGATCTGGTATTCTGTTCAAGATTAGATGCTATGAGATATGCACGCCATATGGAGCGGTTCATATCTTCCGTCCACTTTATTCTCGTGCTGGTCCTGGCAACAGTGGGTGCAGGAATATCGGCGAGTGCCCCCTGCACAACATCTGTCCGGTTGGATATTGTTGGTGAAGATGGGGGTGAGATGGGCGAAGTCTGTCTCGAGAAGCTATGCCGTGATGATACGCTCTCATAACAGAAAAGACTTTGTGGTGATGATGGAGATGGAGATGATTCGGCTGTAACATTTTCGGGTTCAGCCCCAGCGAGAGCCCGCCTGTTCAGCTTCTCGCCACCGCTGGTTCGTATGCTGCGACACCCAGCACCGGCTCCAGGTGTGCCCCGGCGACCTCCGGGAAGCAGCCGTAAACTGTATCGTCCTCCTGTCCGTGAACTGTTGTGCCCCCCCAGAAACGTCGGGCTGCCCGAGCCGGGCGATGCAGGCTCGCCGGGCTCGGGGAGGGATTCCCCGGCAGTGCCGGTACCCTCCTGAGGAATTAAGTTTTTCTTCTTCACGTCCATGATTTCTTCCACCTCGGGTTGGGAACCGTGAGTTTGGGGAGGGTGATAACCAAGTTGGTGTAGGTTTTTGTAAACAATGCCTCCTGTAAAGGGTATCGAGTCAAGATGGACAGACTAAAAATAAGTTTCTCCTCCCTGTAAGCCCCCCCACCACGTCAAGGTGGTCCCCTTGGGGGGGTTATTATTATTATTATTATTCTTGCACTTACTGTTGAAAGACAAATAGAGGTATCCTGTGTTGAGTTGGATAGACATATTATTGTTTGTGTCTACAGGCCACCGAGGGATGAAAAAGGCCATGGCAGTTTCGAAATGTTTGAGAAAATTATGGAGGAAACCCGCACTAAACTATGTAATAACAGAAATAAGTTAATTATTTGTGGCGATATTAATGTAGATTTGCTTGTAGGAACAACAATGAAACAAAGATTAATAACTTTATTCAAATCATTTAACTTATGTCATGTATTTTTAGAGCCGACTAGATTTACACTTACCAGCCAAACTTGCTTAGATAACGTTTTTTGTGACTGTGCATTCACAAGTAAAAGTGTAATTAACTGATCACAGTGGTCAAACAGTTTCATTCCCAATTGCTATTAAGGATAAGACTGGTCCATCATTTTATAGGCCTATAACATCCCATAGACTAGAGACATATACGAAAAACTTAGATATAAATTTGCCAGTACCGGATTTTAATGAACAGAACCCAAACAAAATCTACTCAGACTTCTTCAATATTATTCAGGCAGAATTCAATAAAGTTTTTAAATTAAAGAAAGTCAGTGACTTCAACGGTAAATCCAAATTTAATGACTGGGCAACGTTTGGAATTCGTAAAAGTAGAGTTATCTTGTATGACCTTTATGATCAAAAAACCTATAACTTTGATCGAAAATTTCATGACTTTGTTAAAAAATATTCCAAAACTTTCAAGTTGGTTTGTAGAACTGCAAAAACTTTACACATTAATAGAAAAATTCACAATTCATATAATAGAATGAAAACAGTTTGGCAAATAATAAACCGTGAAACTGGCAAAGTTAAGCCAAGGGACAATGATTTCTGCCTAAAAATAGGTGATGATGTTGTTAAATCCAGCGCAGATGTTGCTCGAGCTTTTGAAACATTCTTCACCCTTACTCACAACAGATCGTCTAAATTCATCTCCATACGAAGCAGAGACTTTATTAAAAAATAACACTAGCGTCAGTAAGGTATATTTAAAATTTCATCATGTATATCCCTAGGACATTGTCAAAACGTTTAGATTACTTAACTTAAAAAATACTGAAGACCTGTGGGGTATATCAGTCAAAGTCAGTAATTCTAGTTATAGCCCCACACTTAGCTTATGTTTTCAATAAAAGTGTTGACGATGGTGCTTTCCCAGACCTCATGCAACACAGTAAACTGATACCTCTCGGGATACCTAGTCGGGAGATAAGGGTGATTCTTCAAATTTCAGACCAATATCTGTTCTTCCAACACTAAGTAAAATATTTGAAAAGATTATACTCAATCAAATGATCTCACACTTCAACCGTACAAAACAACTCCACGCCAAACAATACGGTTTCACTAGGGGTTAATCGACTACGGATGCAGGTATTACCCTTATATCTCATATTTATTCTGGATGGGAGGCCGCACAGGATGCTATCGGAGTTTTTTGCGACCTGTCGAAGGCGTTTGATTGTGTTGATCATAATACGCTATTAATTTAATTAAATCATTACGGAGTTCGAAATAAAGCGTTAGATCTATTAAGCAATAGAATTCAAAAGGCAGAAGTTAACGGCGTTAAATCTGATGGATCGGGTGTAAAAATTGGCGTTCCACAAGGTTCCATATTAGGTACTTTCTTATTCCTGGTATATATTAACAATCTGCCTTTCATGGTGGAGAAATTAACTGACATAGTGTTGTTTGCTGATGATACTTCAATGGTCTTCAAAATTGAAAGATAAAAAGGAGATTTTGTTGATGTTAATGGTGTATTGTCGTTAACCTTGAATTGGTTCACAGTTAATAATTTATTGTTAAACGCTGGTATACCAAGTGTATCAAATTCTCACTTCCAAATGTCAGGCAAGTTGAGACCAGTTTAGTCTTAGACAACAGCACGTTAGAATTAGTAAATGATACGAAGTTTCTTGGAATAACCATTGATAGCAAATTGCAGTGGGGACCCCACATAGATAAATTAGCTGTTAAATTAAGTTCTGCGGCTTACGCTGTTAGGAACATCAGACAAAGCACGGATGTGGCTACATCTAGGCTAGTATATTTTAGTTACTTTCATAGTGTCATGTCCTATGGTATCTTGTTGTGGAGGAAAGCAGCGGATATTCAAACTATTTTTTTTTTTACAGAAAAGAGCTATTCGAGCAAGTTATAATTTAAAACGAACAGACTCCTTAAGAGAGCTTGAGCTTTTTAAAGAAATTGACATACTAAGCTAGTCAATTTATTTTCGAAAATATTTATTTATTTATATTTTAATACAGATTAATCTGTATTAATATATAAATAAATAAATATTCTAATAGTAATATATTATAATAGTCGGTAATGTTGTGCATTAGCACATACAAATACACAAATAACATATATACCCTTCCATTGAAACCAGATTGAAAAATAACAAATTATGGTATCGTGCATGTCAGTTCAATAAATGTCAACAATAATAATAATAATAATTCAATAATAAAAATGTCAATACAGTCATTTGAAATTAAAAATAATCAGTTCATTATACTTTAATTACATGACACAACCCTGTCAGACATTCCCCTCGCAGAACCTTTTACATTCTCGCACAATATGCCTCCATGCATCACCAAACAGATCAGTCAGTGGTGCTGCCCTCACCAACGTGCGGTGCGCACCGCCCGCTAATAGCCGCTGGTGCCTGCGCGCGTGGAGGTACGAATAGCGCGCATACCGTACCGACAAGCGCGACACAGTCACTGTTGCCTTGCAAAAATCGACACACAGTCAGAAGCTGCTCGGTGTTACGTCTGACCTCTAGTGAGTTGTATCCGAGCATACCCAATATATAAGCGGATGTATAAAGGTAAGGATAGTATCCAAATTTCCTCTTATATAGGTATCGTAGGAAAGCTTTGTGTACCTTCTCGAGCAAAAGTATGTACGTAAGAGCTTTCGTGCGGATTCCAAACAACCGAGCTAGATTCAAGTTTGGTTCTCACTAGGGCCTTGTATAGAAACTGGACCACACTCAGGCTCCGGAAATCCTTACTATTCCGTATTACAAACCCCAATCTTTTAAAGCATTCCTTGGCCAAAGTGCTCATATGCTCATGGAATGTAAGTTTAGAGTCGAACGTAACACCGAGGTCCTTAAGCGAATACCGCCGAGTGTATACGTCGCGCTTATAGGCTGAGAAGAGCGCGTAAAGGACATAACATAACACTTGGCAGCATTAAATAGGAGTTTGTTGTTCACACTCCACCTATGAACCGCGTCTAGATCTTCCTGCATCAAACTACAATCATCCTCTGAACTCACGGTAAGTATCAGTTTCAGATCTTCCGCATACAGAAGGCAAATGGCGTATTGGAGCTCTAATTCCAGGTCATTTATCATAATGATAAATAACAACGGACCTAAAATAGACCCTTGGCTAACGCCCGACCGTGTATGGTACGGCTGGGACTCAAAACAGTCGTGTCGCACATATTGCTGGCGGCTTTTCAGGTAGTCAGCGAAGAAAACCAACAGCCGTGGGGCAAATCCAATTGCACATAACTTCTTCATTAGGACGTCGTTATCGACTCTTTCGAACGCCTTACGGAAGTCCATATAGGCGACGTCCACCTGAAATCCCTTGTCCATGCACTCAGACACAATCTCGTCTAATCAGTAAGTAAGTTGGTGTTGACGGAGCGGCGACTCCTGAATCCGTATTGCGAGTCGCTCAGATACGGCGCAATCTGCGAACTGATTTTGCCATGTATGATCGACTCGAACAGTTTTGCCAATGAACTCAGGATCGCAATAGGCCGATATTGATCAACTGTGGCAGTGTCACTTGTCTTGGGCATAGGACTGACTCGAGAAAGCTTCCAGCTGGTGGGGTACTTACCTTGCTCTAGAGCAAAATTGAATATCCGACCCAAAGGTAGAACCAGCTGATCGCTGTAGGCCTTCAAAAAATAGGGAGGGACGTTGTCCGGTCCAATTGCGCTCCTTGGCCTTAGCTGCTTCAGTCCTGTCACAGGGACATCCCTATGGGAGATATGTGAAACTTGTATGTAATTAGCAGAGCATGACTCATCAGAACTGTTTACCAGATCCGGATCGAGCACTGGCTCATCAGGGAGAAAAACGTCTGAGAAGTAGTTTGCAAATGCGGCTGCTGCTTCCTCACCAGTACATTCCAGTCCCTGATGTGTGACCCGAGGTTCGAAACCACCCTCTGATCGTAGGCCACTCACATGTTTCCAAAATGCGCGCGGGTTATGTTTTATATTGCTTTCTATACTACTCATGTGGTTGGCGTAGGCAGTATCTATGCGACACTTAAGATTGGCTCTTAGCTCGCTGAATGAGACGTAGTCAGTCGGCCTCTTCCACGCTTTCCAATTACGGTGCAGCTTAGCCTTCGTGGCCAAGTCCCTTATGTTGTCGCCAGTGAACCACACCGGATATCTCCTTGTTGGCTGAGTTGGTCTGGTCTTCTTCGGGATAGAGTTGTTGAAGACTTCGTAAATGGTATCGTAGAAGCGACCGACCGCCGTCTCAACATCAGTAGCATCAAGAACACTGTCCCAGGATACGCCGCACATGAGTACGTACATGACTGCATGGTTGCCCTTGGCAAAGTTCCAGTCATTGCGGCCACCAATGTTGCTGGGATCTAAGCGGCCAGATCGCTGGTCAGACAACACGGGCAAAATGACGTCGAGAGGCGGATGGTAGGCGTCAGTGCATGGCACCAGGCTGCCTGACACGGAAGCGCGCACAGTTACGTCACGCACGCTCTCCGGGAGCAACACCAAATCAAGCACGCCGCCATGGTCATTCTTCACCTCATTCATCTCGTACATACCACAGACATTTAGAAAAAAACAATAATAGTTTGTGATAGCTACAGATACACTGTTCATATTAAGGTCTCCCATAATTATTAAGGTACCGGTAACCTTGGCCACATTTTCCTCAGTCTTAAGGAACCAGGTCATATATTCAGCATCTTTTTCCACTTGAGTGATTCTCTTCTTATTTTTTTTCATGCTGGGATCAATGTATACCACACATACTGTGAGCAGTGCACCATCAACGTCAATTGTGGCCCAGAGATCTTCGCCATTTTCTGTTTCGAAGTCGCGGCGCCGTGTCATTGTGACGCCAGGGCGGGCGTATTTGCTTACGCCGAGCTCATCCCGCCCGGGTACCCGACGCTGCGCTGCGACCGCGCGCGCGGCGCTGGCTGGGGAGGGGTGCTGCTGGCCGTGCGCGACTGCTACAACGTGCGACAGCTACGTGACGTGGAGGGGTATGATGACAATGTGGAGGTGACATTAGCGATCATGTCTAATAATTACATTAAATTTACATTAGATTAGCGTCCGCAGATTTGCGCTATACCAAGGTGTTCGAAATAATAGAGAGTGTTATTGTTAAATATAACAACCTAGATAAAATTATTAATGGTGATTTTAACATGAATTATTGTGGACTGAACCCTCTTCTTCAATTTGAATATTTACTGCAAATTGGCAATATATAGCAACTCAAAACAGTTAAAAATGATGGAATACTAGTTCTGGTGCTGAGTAATATGGGCATTGATCAGATCGATGTGTCTGGAGAGGTGGAACCGCTGACGCCACCTGTTTACGGGTACTACCCGGCGCTGGAACTGAGCGTGAGTTTTTCGCGTCCTGAGCCGCGTGCTCTGCCGTCGCCGCCGACGGAGAAGACGCCCGAGCCACCTGACAGACCACAGTGGAACTCCCGCAAAGCAGACTTTACTCAATTATATTCTTCCCTTGCCTCTCGTGATTGGAGCGAAGACGTTGATCAAGCCACTGATTTCCTGTACGATAAGATGTATTCATTTTGATTTTGTTCCAAGTAAACAGCGGAAAGGCGTGAGGACTAATTATGTATATCCGAAGTGGTTCACGTCTGACATCATATGCAACATTAAGAACAAATACTTTCATCTAAAACGGTATAGAGCTGAGGGCAAGGAGTTTAAGAAGGAAATGTTTCGTTATTATAGAAGTCGCGTTAAGTACTTAATAGACAAAATGTACTCTGAGTACATGGCCTAGCTGAGAATGACATCAGAACTGACCCCACTACTTTTTGGAATTTTATTATCTACCAACGGACGACGAAACAGACATGTGACGAATATGACTATGACGACAAGACGGTGACGGGAGTGGATGCGGCCAACGCCTTCGCTTATTACTTATTTCCATTCAGTGTTCTTGCCAGACAGATCGATACTTGACGCTGACGCTGCCGAGCGGAGAGCCGGACCAGGCTATAGGTCGTCGCATGTAGTGATTGAATGCATTATTGCGACTGAAATACGACGTGCAGGGCGATGATTTAAACCTCACTACTCTGTAGGGCCTAACGGCATTCCGCCTTTCCTAGTCAAAAACTGTCTTCCTGCACTTGAACTACCACTTGGGTACCTTTACAATTTAGTCCTTATATCTGCAGTCTACCTAAGACGCTGGAAAACGTCGCGAGTCACGCCTGTGCTCAAGGACGGCTCCAAGCCAGAAGTAGAAAATTACAGACCTATATCCGTCCTCCCGGTATTCGGCAAAGTGTTTGAATCGATAGTTAACCATCACATAACTGAATTGACGATGACGTCCTGTTGGAGAAGTTTGCATCAATAGGATTCACACCGAACTTAATTCAGCTATTTGCGAACTTCTTCTCAAATAGAGTTCAGAACTTGAGGTTGAAATGTATCAGTTCCGAGCCCTATGAGACCTGCTCGGGCGTCAATCAGAGTAGTACTCTGGGCCCCACTCAGTTTCTTATTATGATTAACGACCTTCCCGATGTCGTTATGACGGCTGAGCGTCTGATGTTCGCGGATGACTTGAAGCTGTTCTTGCGTATAGTCAGTGGGCACCTGCAAAGCGATGTTGATAGAGTGGTAGGGTGGAATTAACGCAACCACTTGGGGTTTAATAGCGCCAAGTGTAAAACCATGACCTTTACTCGATCTCGGTTGCCGCTCCACCATGACTACACTATCGCTGGCACTGGGTCTGTGAGGGTTACCCAAATACGTGACTTAGGACTAGTACTCAAATAAGTTAAAGTTACATATCGCTACGAGTACCGTAAATTAATCTACCTATATATTTTTAAGCATATCTCATTTTAAGTGAAATGTAATTTCTTATGAGAATAAAGTTCTTTAAACCTTAAACCATACTTGACTCTGAGCTTACCTTCAATTATCATATTCGGGAGACTTGTAGTAGCCTTCAGATCTCTTGGATTCGTAATGCGACAGACAACTCGGTTTCAAGACATTTCTACGTTAACCTCTTAGTATACAACGCATTTTTTCGGAGTAAATTAGAGTACAATGCATTCATCTGGGACCCACATGAGGCTAAATATATATTCATGCTCGAAAAAGACCAACGAAAATTTGCTAGACTTCTATACAAAATTAAATATGGGTATTATCCCTACTTATTCCCGTCCCTCTTTGTGGCGGGGATGGTGGGGTATCCACCCTAGAGCTGAGGCGGAAGTTGTCTCTGTTGGTCCACTACTATCTGCTCCTCCACAACAAGGTAGATACCCCAGTGGCACTGCAAAGTGTTGCCCTTAACGCGCCGACTCGGTACGCGATGTTACGATCGCAGCCGCTCTTCGCTTTGTTCTTACACAGGACGCTCGTCACGTGCCCACTTTTCAGGCACATGCACAGAATTAGATGTTTTTAGTATGCCGCTCTGGATGTTTTTGAAAATTGTGTTCTTGTTTTTAAATAGTCGTATATATGAGTCATGTAATAATTTATAAGGTATTACGCTATACGCTAGTATTAGTAACTATATGTTGAGTACCTGGTATACGTCGCGCCACGAGTTATGAGCGGTGGCCTTGAATGTGCAGTAGTCACTTTTCAATACCTATACATATGCGCAGTAATTCCCGCCAACGTCGCCCAGCGCTCTTAATTCGTGGCGCGAGGTGTATTTGTTGTTTTATTATGTGGGGTAAAAAGTTTCTTCGTATTTTATATGAAAACTCAAGACATGTTTTTTCCAAGTTTATTTACATTTAATTACAGTATGTATGTACCATTTCGTTCAATGACTTTCTGCCATCTTGTAGGTAGTGACACGATCCCGTTGCTGTAGAAATTTTGGCACTTCTCATCAAAAAACTGCAACAAGTAGTTTTGGCAGTCTTCTCTTGATGTTAACCTGACTTTGCCTAAAGGATTCTGAAGAGAGCGAAACAGGTATAAATCTGAAGGTGCAAGGTCAGGGCTATAAGGCGGATGCATTAACACCTCCCAGCCAAACTCGGTTAATTTTTGCTGGGTGGTTAAAGCTGTGTGTGGCCTAGTGTTAACGTGATGAAAGACGACCCCCTTTCTATTGATCAATTCCGGTCGCTTTTTCTCAACTTCTTGCTTTAATCTCATCAGTTGTTGGCAGTAGAGATCCGAATCGATGGTTCTGCCCGGCGGTAAAAGCTCATAATGAACAATGCCCTTCCAATCCCACCATACACACAGCATCACCTTATTGCGAGTTAACCCGGGTTTTTCCACAGCCTGTGAAGCCTGAACGACCTTTGACCACTATCTTTTTCGCACGTTCTTTGTCGTACGTGATCTACTTTTCATTTTTTATACGGTTCATTAAATTTCTTTCAGTGAGCTCGTGTGGCACCCATATATCGAGCTTTTTTGTGACCTTTGTTTAAATGGTTCAAAACAGTTTTGTGAGTAATCCTCAGTTCTTCAGCTATGTCGTGACTACTGATATGCCGATCTTGCTCCACTTTTTCGAAAATGGCGTCCCATTTTTTCCATGGCGACCAGAGCGAGGTGCATCTTTGACTTCAAAATTCCCGCATTCAAAACGCTGATACCAACTTTGTGCTACTCTCAAAGACACTGCATTTGGTCCATAAACGTCACAATTTATTTCGTGGCTTGCGTTGCATTTTTCCCTTTTTTGTAATACTTATAACTTTAAAATGTATCGAATTTCTTTATTTGATTCTCTCATTTTGTCAGAAAGAAAAACAAATTAAAAATAGCTTGAAACAACATTTTTCTATGTTCATTCTTTTTTTGAAATTTAAACTTTTTAATGACATCAAAACCAGCCAGGTACAAATAATACAGCCAAAGATATTTAATTCCAAATATACCCACACGAAATACGAAAGACTTTTTACCCGACCTATTATTTTGGGGGTGCTCAATATAATACCGCCTCGAGTGCCTACCCATGCTACTCCGCCAATGGACGATAGTGAACAAATCATAACGCTTTGATAAGAAACTTATTTAAAAATTAATATGATTCTGATATAGGTTATCGAATTATAATACTTAGCCTACGGGCGGCAAATGTGTAAATCCGCCACAGAGTCGGTGCCAAAAGATATACCTAAAAGTATTGAGTAGGTAAATAAAACAACAGTTAAATCACACTGGTATTTTTATTTAAAATCTTGAGGTACATTTTCACGTTTTGTAAAAAAAATACTATTTTATACATAGCTATATCTACTATCTATAATGTCTGTGACTGAGCCACGCCTAGCACATAATTTTAATAGTAGTTTGTGACTGCTACATAATGGAGGGCATTAACACTCAAGAGAGTTTTAATGCCTAATTATGTACCGATACATACACTAGTTTATCTACACACATATCATAAGCTCTCTTTGATGTATTCAGGAACCGTATGTTTGACCGGCATTGAGGCTCTGCAGTTGTTTAGCTTGTTCTGTAGTACCAACTTCACAGACAAACTAGGGGCGGCATGCGGGCGGGCGTCGGCGTGCGAAATTTGAATGTCAGTACCAACTTCACAGACAAACTAGGGGCCGCACGTAGGCGGGCGTCAGCGTTCGAAATTAGAATGTCATAATATGTAGAAAAATTACACATTATGGTAATGTGTAATTTTTCAGATAAGAAATAAGTTTTTACCAAGTAGTTTAAAATTATGCTCATCGTAACGTGCGGTTTTTGTACGCAGTAAAGAGGGTTTATGAAACGTGTGTAGATAAACAATTTAATGTGCAATCCTTAGCCACGAGACAAGTCGCCTGCAATATTGGTCGGCTACGGAAAACGGTATTTGACAAGGTAGTCCAATAAATCTACAAACTTGTCTCAACCTGAACAATATCAGAATTTTATATTTCCAGCAGTTGTATTTTATAAACTCAATTTTGTGTTAAAAAAAGAAAAAATGGTTGTCTGTAAAGCCGGTTTAAGGACGATAATTTTCGTGATAACGTCATACATAAGAAACGCTAAGGCCAATCATGCCTCTCTATCGCTTGTTCCGCGCTCTCGCTTGCACGGCTCGGCTCAGGCGGTACGGGTCAATGCGTCATGATCTTTCGTGCCTACAGCCGGCGTTCTTCGATTTATAAGACGTTAGCTTAGCACGTCAAAAGACAGCATTTGACTATAACGTCATATGCTAGTATTTCATAGATCTCGTGAACAAAATTACTGCTTTCACAGTTCCCGAAAAGTATAAATTTCGACTAGACGTCAAATACCGTATTGCACTAAGGCCAAATTGCACCAGCCTTTGGACAGCCTTTAAATACAGTTTAAACACAATGGACGATAATAAATAAATATACGTACCTAGTCCTTATATATTATTTTATGATTTTTTAGCCTATTTAAGAAACAAATTTGAATATTTGAGTGATAAGATGTCTAAATACTTTTATAAGTAATGCCCCTCGTGACGTCGATTGATCAAAATTATTTAACGGTTACTTGCGGCTGGTTGTTTCTGAACGAAAACATCAATGTCACTCACATCAACTCACATTTCAGAAAATTGAGCAAAAGACGGTCAAAAATACTATAAAATGATGGACTAATTGCATTGTTTTGCAGATTTTACGTACTTATATTTAGCACAGGTCCCAAATAATATTAATTGTAAAACTATAGCCGTGTTAACACAAAAAATATTAACAGCGTTTAACCTTAACACAAACGCCCAATCCCATACGTTTTTGTTTTTAAGCAAGTGTTGAACAGTAGTTTATTTTTTTGTGGTAAGGCCCTAGAAATATCACGATCAATGCTGAAATGTTAATAGTCTAAGGAGGATTATTCTTATTATCTGAGGTATCACCACTTTTTAAACTAAAATATCAATTTATAAATAAAATAATATCAATATTTTTTCAAGCTCTGACACAACTGAGTTATTAACAGGGAAAACTATGTACCTGTTTGACAGTTTTACAGGACATCCAACTTAACGGCTAAGGAAGTTTGAGCCAGAGCATCGTTCATCTGAGATTTAAGCAAACGTAATAATCTCGAAATAGTTTTTCTCAGTTTGATACATTGAACTACTATTTACATAAGTACCCTAGACTTGCCATCTTAGTTTGCAAGTCATTCCTCATTTTGCGACGATCGGCAAGAAAATTCGCGTCATTTGCGGTAGCCAAGACTGGTGCAAGTCAACCTAAGAATAGGAATTCGCTGGGCCGGCTTCTCACTAATTTAAACAGGCAGGCCCAGCCAATTGCGTTCTTATCGTACTTGGTCATCAATATCGATAGGTAGGTAACATGTATACAATACACGCGCACATATAAATTCCCCACATATTAAAGCCATTAAAATATGAACTCCGTGGTGTAATAAACAGCTCCGTGGTCTAATTAATGGGTTTCACGCTTGCTTCTCACACAGGAGATGCAGTTTAGAATCCTGACCATGTACCAATGAGATAATTAATTTATCTAAGTACATTATCGGACGTGCATGACACAATAAACTGTAGGTCCCGGCTACTACCGCTACGTGCTAGTGGTCGCAAAACCCCTCCACCAACCTGCACTGAGCCAGTGTGGTGGAGTATGGCTTGATCTTACTCGTATCCGGGTAAAGACCTGTGCCCCTCGGTGGGGACATTAATGGGCTACATTTATTTAATTTATTATAGATTTAAAATGGGTATTATTTAAATATTTTTTATTTTTGAAATCTTTTAACACCATACCGGGCAAAAGCATGCAGGATTTTTCATTGGTTTTGGACTTTATCTCCATTAAAAATTTGGTATCCATTCTAAAGGTGTAATAGGATTCTCTCGCTGCAAGTGCAGTAAGTGGTCAAGCCACTTATGAAACTAATGAAGTCCTTAATCGCTCCTATGGCTAACCATCTGCCTCATTGGCACCTTCGTCTTGTCTTCTTATACAAAATATGTTTATATCATCATCACTTAACATACAATACCTACTTATTTAAGAGCAACCTAAAAACTTATTTACTTTTAATATTTAACATTTAATGTGAACAGGCCATAACATCATAAGATGAAAATGTTTATTGTTTTCCTTTTTACAAGGTCACAGTTTCTGTGGTTGAATTTATATGTTCTTAGGATTTGTAACATTTCTATACATTTCAAATGTTTACAACATAACCTGTTATTGCATCAGTGTTTGTTTAATTTGATAAATAAAATAATCTGTATTTAAGGTACTATGATTAACTAACCAGAGTATATCACAGTCAAGTAAACTGTAGGACAGTGCTCTCTCTCTGACATATGACGTGGCGTCACATAATTCATAATTATTTATTGCACACAGATATTTAAACGGTTATATTATGAGAAAACATATGTACAAAGGCGAGCTTATCCCTAAACAGAAATTTCTTTCAGCAAACCAAATCATGATAGGAAAATGTATCAAGAAAGGCAGTGTACAATTGGTAGTTTTGATCTTATTAGAACACCATAAGCTTCAAATCATTATGCAAACTCTTGTAATCACTGAATTAATTACACTGCATAGAAGCGCTCCATTTTTCACTTTTTTGATTCAAAACAAACAGATTCAAGTTTTTTTTTCCAACCGAGTTGGCAGAGGTGCAGTTGTACCCACATTTACCCAGTTATTCAGTAGGTATTCAATTTCGCGTGACAGGAGGTTAGCCAATTGCCACAGCTATGAAGTTATGAAAGTTTCAATAAGATGTTTCCCCTCAACATTTGTAGCACCTATACAAAGGCTAAGACATTTACTTATCTCATTTATACTTGACCATACTTGCAATCAGTTCAGTAATTTTGTCTTGTCACTAACATTGCCCTAGGAAATTCCAGTTAGATAATTCTATAAGAGATCTGTCATATAAACTTATAAAATAGCCACATTGTTATCATCAATCTAACTAATTTATAATCTACTTGTGAGGTGATATACAAGAGTATTTTTGTAACAGATTTCAATAGTAACTATAAGCATCTTATAAACATAAAATATAAAGAAATCCTAGCTTCAGCAGTCTACTCTGTCATTCACAGGAAATTACTGTACATGAATAAAATAGACAGAATGTAGGTAATTTGAAACAGACCTTCCATGTCAGGTCATCTAGACCTTTCTTTCGCCGCTCCACTCAGGGCCTGACCGACTAATACTTTTTCACCAGCGGAAAATTCAAATTTGAAGTCCTTGGGGGCTTCAAACAGCAGTATTATTGTACTGCCCATGTTAAACTGACCGAACAAGTCTCCTTTCTTCAAGAAAACCTTGCCTAATTCAGCCTCGTTGATTCTATTACGCTTTCCTGTTGTGTTCGTTCTCAAATCAGGATCTGAGTATATCTCTATGGAACCTACATTAGTGGCACCAACAGCAGTCAAACTGAAGAAGCCGTGCTTCCATTCTCCAACATACACTGCTCGTTCATTCATTGTAAACAACCCAGGAATCAGCGCAGCCATCCAGGGGTTAACAGACAGTAACTTTCCGCAGAAATGTCTCCGAAATGTTGCTCTCCAGTCGCAAGGTGAATGAAACCTGTGGTAGTCTCCAGGCGCTAGATAAATTATACACTGATGCAGAATATTGTTCTTGTTTTTTAACAATGAACTGTAATAGCTGTCATCTTTCTTGTGAGACCATTTATTTTCACCAAGAAAATCTTCAAGGCTGTATGTGACTCCTTTCACTTGTTCTATCTTATCCGTGTCTGCCGGCCCGCAGTTGAGAACCACTCCATCGCACGGTGAAACGCACGCCACAGGAGCTATGTCCCTCGCGCCGTCTCTCAGAGGCCTCGTGAAGAAGGCGGAGAGACTTCTGTAGTATGTATATTCTGGTACAGCAGCATCGTTTATATTCACGTTAAAAAGACGAGAGTACGTACCGTAGACGAGGTTCCTCAACGAGATCGGAACTTCACACGCGGCTAGCTGCCCCCAGATACGACTCGTGACACGAAACGGAAACATCTCGTAGAACTTTATTTCCACCTTCGAAATTTCGTAGTTGATGGTCGCGCGTATATAACACCAGCCTACGTACATCACACTGCTCAGAGGGACCCATCGTGTGAAGATTGCGCGGAAACTCATCCATCTATTCTTTTGAAACTGCGCGTTCTTTGTTTGCTGCAATGTCGATGTCGCGGTCTGTCTGAATGGACGGTGCGGCCGCAATCGTTGTTTGATCAAAGGATTTATGACTGGCAGACAGCTCCGCAAACGCGTAGATGGGAACATAGTGCCGGGCGTCGTCCCGTCAAGTTAAATATACCTACGTTGTTTATGAATTTGCTTCTCGGAATTGATCAATTATTTACGCCCAATCAAATACCTAAAATTGAAGTTGGTTGAAATTCAGCCAAACGTCTGAAATTCTGAAATCTTAAACGCCAAACCAACCAAGGCTACATACCTACGTTCCGAATGTGTACTTTGTTTTGACATTTCAATCAAACGTAGCACTCGTGGTCTCGGGATTACTCGGTCGAGGAATCATGGATGAATAAACCAGGCTGAACAATTTCATATTACAGACCTCAGAGGTCAGATTATTGGATTTTTAGTGGATATGAAAGGAACTGATATTCATGATCGTTTCCAGATCGTAACAAACGACCACTTTTCCGTTGTACACGTTGTGTTGATGACAGCAAGTTTTTGAACCACAAGATGTAGTACTTGTGCTGCCAGTAATAAATATGCTGCTAGATCCATCTAGCGTCGACTAGCAATACTAATCTGTACCAAATAGACTTGCGGAAAAATTCAGTTTGCTCTTGCTTCTAACAGTTAACGGCGTTTAGTGAGTCTCCAGGCTCCCTCTGAGACTCCAGCCTCCCTCTGAGGGCGAAGCTCGGGATCTACAAGTGCTACGTGAGATCCCGCCTCACCTACGCGGCCCCGGCATGGTACGCCCTGTGCTCGGAGACGAACAAACGGAGACTCCGAGCCCAAGAGAACCTCTCTTTGCGTACCATCGTCGACGCCCCCCGCTACGTGAGGAATGCGACGATCCAGAGGGACCTCCGATGGGAAACAGTGGACCAGTTTGTCCAGAGGCTGGCGAAGGGCATGTTCGCGCGTGCGGATACTTCACAACATCCGCATATCCGCAACATGGCGCCGTACCACGCGCGCCCGCCCGACCGCCGCCGCCTGCCACGCGACCTGGTTGCCTAGCCGGCGATCATCCAAAGGAACACCCCAAGTGAGAAGATCTCCACCGCCCGCGAGGGCCCCCCGATGACCTGTCCATAGGAGTGGACAGAGGCGCTTCTTCAGGAAGAGATCCGATGATCTGACCCTGACTCCCCACGCCCCAGAATGGGTGCGTGAGAAGATTGCATGATTGGATTCTAACAGTTAACGGCGTTTAGTGAATCTTTTACTACTGTGATTTTTAGACTAATTTGACCCCGCTGAACACGATTCCCTGCCCCGCCCCCTTCCCTTTCCCTCCAAAAAGTATCCCAATCCCAACTCCCAATATTCATATTTAAAAAAAAAACGAAACTAATAAAGAGGTACCTATAAAAACCTTACCCACACACGCACACACACAACCTTTATAGCGATTCAGATAATGTTCAAAACAAGAATCACTATAGATGGCAACCATTGACATTTCAATACGCCATGGGATTTATTTACCTCATAGGGTGATTGTGGGTATCTGCAGCCACCTAACGCAATTTCGTACCGTCGTTAAAGTATTTGGTGTATTTTTTATCGATACTTCGTTTATTCAAGAATCTAGGTTTTTTTTTTTTTTTAATTTTGAACCTACAACAATTACAAAATAAACATGTCCAAAAAGCCCGAATGTCGCTAATTCCGGCCACTCTGCTTCTAATCATGTTTCTAATGGCGGCCCCTCCTAGGGTCATCACATGCTGCAATGAAAAATATTGCTTATCAGGTACTGTCATAATCGCATTCTAAAAACGGCTGTTTTGTAAACAGTTTATTATTTTCTTAACGCTGGTTTGACTGGTTGTTTGCCGTACTTTATTTTTTTATCTGTTTTTGTATATTTGATTAGGTTAGGTAGGAATAAGAATATAAAGGTATATACATAGTCACGTCATAAGTTCTGTCACATGTGCAATATGAAATAATTTAGACATGAACATTTATGTAACAAAATGAACTTAATAAAACATAGATTCTTATGGTAATAAAGTTTATTCAAAATGACCCCCGCGATTTTGAATACAGGCCTTTATTCTGCGCGGCCAGTCGTCTATCGCAGCACGAACGAGGTCCATGTCAATATCGGCGGCTGCCTTAATCTAGGATGCCTTGAGTGACTCCAAATCAGGATGAGGCTTTGAGCAGGCCTTTTCCTCCAAGTGTTGCCATATTTTGTAATCTAACGGCCTCAAATCTGGACTGGAGGAGGGCCATTCTTCGTGCCGGATGAAGTCGATTTCACGCGCCGCCAGCCAGTCTTGTGTGCTTTTCGCTCTATGAGCTGGCGCAGAATCTTGTTGGAATACCCAGTGCCTGTTATTAAACATGGTATGAGAAACAGGTTCCACAAGATTCTTGAGGACTGTATTTTGATACACAACTGCATTCGTTTTTACGCCTTTCTCACAACAATGTACCTCAGTTAAGCCCCAATAAGAGACTCCCAACCAAACCATGAGCGAGGATGGAAAATGACCTCGTTGGACACGCGGAATACGGTTGCTCGCTTCTTCACTGCTGTGTGCGTACACCTTATCATTTTATTTGTTGTAGCTCTCTTCCACGGTGAAAATTTTTTCATCCGAAAAAAGAATTTCCCGATGCTTTTTTCCCGCGTACCGCTTCAACAAAGCGCGGCATCTCTTCAGTCTCAGGTCCATTAAACGAGCGTCCAAACGATGTCCTGTTTTTCTTCGATATGCCCTAAGCCCTAAGTCTTCATTTAACATCCTTTTCACCGTGGTCTTGCTTAACCCCATCTGAAGGGCCAACAGTTTCTGCTTACGTATAGGATTTCTTTGAATTCGCGCCTTCACAGCTTTTATCACTGCTGGAGTCCTAACAGAGCGAGGGCGACCACTTCTTGACCTGTCATCTACACTAGAGTCTTCATTGTATCGTTTTATGGTACGATAAACGAATCTTTTGGTTATATTCAAATTTTTCAGTAAGTCGAAAATCTGAATGGGCGCGTAACCGCAACGATGCAACGCAATAACTGCGACACGGTCTTCTTTAAGTGTCTACTCCATATTTAAAAATGAGGAAAATTCTAAAAAGTACACATTTTTATTTTCATGAAAAATTCGAAATTCGAATTCAATAAACTTTTTTGTGGCCAGCGTTCTAAATTCAAAAGTTTTTATTGTGTGACAGAACTTATGACCTGACTGTGTATTTATATACCTTTATATTCTTATTCCTACCTATTCTTATTCTTATTTATACCTACATTTTTTGTTGTAAATTGATATGTTGCTACGAAACATGTGTTAAAGTGTATTTTTTTTTCAAAAATCCTTTACCTGTATCCTTATTAGATTAAAATTTTATT
The DNA here is from genome assembly GCA_949825045.1 of Argyresthia goedartella. Lineage (NCBI taxonomy): Eukaryota > Metazoa > Arthropoda > Insecta > Lepidoptera > Argyresthiidae > Argyresthia > Argyresthia goedartella. The sequence continues at coordinate 26,252,202 of OX463832.1, forward strand.
TATTTAAGTCAATATTTATTTTTTATATTTTTATTCGGCATTCACCATGACTAATTAAATAATCACTACAACGTTACTTTCGATATCTATAATACAATATTTACCTAAATGTAAACTACCTTTTAGCTTACATCCTAAAAAACACTACGAAATATCATCCTTTTTTTAAGTAGCCTCTGCGGTGTCCCACTGCTGGGCTAAGGCCTCACCATTTCGAGCCCACACATCCCTATCCGAAGCTGTGCTGCCACACCATAGTTGAAACTTGTCCAGCTCGTCCCTCCATCTCCTTCTGAGCCTTCCCTTACGCCGGTGTCCGTCTGTAGGCACCCATTCAGTTGCTGTTTTCGCCCATTTGTCGGGGTGCATTCGACAGACATGTCCGGCCCAAGACCTAGTTTGTGCGCTACGGCTAAGGTTAGGATGGGCAGGATGCACTTGTCGACGAGTTTGTGCTTCAGGGTCAACGGAAGGTTGCCCTTCATCAGCTTTTCCAGGCGTACGAAACACGTCGTTCGATTTCCTTGTCCTGCCTGTTTTCGAAGGATACTATCTGGCCCAAGTAGCCATACTCGTCGACATATTGTATGTATTGATCACTACCTTACGCTTTGGGCCGTTAGTCATGAGTTGGGTTTTTGACCGATTCATCTTTAGTCCAACCTCAAGGCTTCCAGTGCTCAGTTCTTGGAGCATTGACTGGAGTTCTGATGGTGTTGATGCGAACAGTACAATGTCGTCGGATAAGCGAAGGTCTTCCAGCCTTCGGTCGCCGATGGCGATGCCAATGTCCTGCCACGAAATTGCCAACTTTTTGAAGACTTCTAAGGGTACTCGTGATTAATTTCGGAGACAGATGGTCTGCCTGTTTTACACCTCTTTCTATTTGGAATGTCGGACCAGGAGATAAAAGTTTAATATCGGCTGTACATTGTTATACACGGCTTGAATGAGGCTGATGTAGGTGGGTTATTCTGGTTAAGAACGGAAAAAATGGATGAGGGTGAAGGACTGGGCACACAGCCGGCGGGGCGCAACGGCGACGGGACGCTGGCGTTCCGCTAGCAGTTGTAATGTACTCATTCTTATAGGAGACGTCACACAGCGCCGTCCCGCTCGACGTTACGCTGGCCGCCACGTCCCGTCGCCGTCGCGCCGAGCACTATTATAAACACGACGGAGCTAGGCGTGAGCGCGACGGGACGTTTGACGTTGTGTTTCACTAGATACCTAGTTAGTTGATACACAGAGAGCGGCGACTGAACGCGTCGCGCTCGGCGGGACGGTGTCTGTTGACTTATTTGTAATTTATTACAACTTTTGGATGACGAAAGCATTGAAAATGGATATTGTACGACTCATAGAATGTGTTAGAAGTCACACATTTCTGTATGACTTAAATGACAAAGAATTTAAGAATACCACTCGTAAAGCAAGTGTTTGGGAGTCAATTGGAAGGGAGTTAAATCAAAGTGGTAAGTTATAAGACGCCCAGCGCGACGGCAACTGTACCGTCGCGCCTGCTGTGTGACCTGCACGCCACGCCGCCGTCCCGCCGATGTCGCGTCGCCGTCGCCGTCGCGCCCCGCCGGCTGCGGCGATAGGGCAGCAGGACTTGGGGCACCTCACAGCCCTGCTCGCCCTCCTCAGCGACCCCACTGCCCTGGGTAGACTCGACGCTCTGCTCCGCAATGCATGAGCCGCTCAGGGTCGTCCACTGGAACGCGCAGTCTCTGACAGGGAAGATGCGGCTGCTCCACATGTTCCTGAGGGACTACCGCGTCGACGTGATGCTCATCAGCGAGACACACCTAGCCGGAAGCGACAAGCTGTCGCTGCCCGGCTACTTCGTCTACCGCAAGGACGAGAAGACCTCCAGCGGCCGAACCTTTCGAGGCTTGGCAGTCATCGTCGGCAGGAAGATCGTCCACCAGGTCGTCGACGCCCAGGAGTATTCATATGCTTTGGGCGTCGACCTCCCGACACTTGTCGCCGGCGACCTCAACGCCAAGCACAACGCCTGGAACTCCACCAGGGTGTGCCCAGCTGGACGCGCCATCCATGCCGACTCCGTGAGCCACAACTACGAAGTCATCGGTCCCGACGAGCCCACCCACTTCGACACGCGGGCGGATGGGACATCATCGACGTCGTGGTCGTCAGAGGTCTCCGGACACCGACGAGCCAGGAGGTTCTCCCTGACCTCCCTTCGGACCACAGGCGTGTTCTGCTCGTCCTGGCGGATCTGCCCACCCGGGTATCCCCGCCAACATCACGTCGCCGCTACCAGTGGGGCGCCTTCACCGCCGCCCTAGACCAACCCTCCACCATTTGCCCCGTCAACCAGCCGGAAGACGTTGACCGCCTGGCATCGCTGATAACCACCCAGATCCGAGACGCACTCGACCTATCATCGCACATCGTAGCTCGCGGGGGGAAGCCCTCTCCTCTTCCTGCTGAGCTACGTGCACTCATCTGCGATAAGCGCGCTCTGAAGCCCCACGATGAAGACCAGGCTCAACGCTACGCTTTTATTTAAAAAATTGGGACTGTGTTAAAAACGGGAAGATTTAACTATTCAAGTGTAAAGGTTTTAATGTTAAAAATATATAATTATTTTGTACGGTATGTAATTATTTTGTCGTAGACGAAGAAGTTTAATTATCGTTAAAGGTTCAATGAACTTATAAAGTGATATATTTGTTATTGGAGTTAATTTATTTTAAACTTTTTAGTTAATTTTTAATAAAAGCTTGTTTTTAAAAAAGTTTTTTTTTCTTTATTTTTTCTTTTTAATTTATTTAATACTTATACTAATTAGGCGTACACAGAAGGTCGTCGTTGGGTTGTTCCAAAAAAGTGTACTTAATAATAATAACAATAATAATCTTTATTTCAGGTAAACTAAAACCTATATCTACATAGTCAGGTTATAAGTTCTGTCACATGTGCAATATGAAATAATTTAGACATGTTTATTATTTATGTAAACATTTATATATCAAAATGAACTTAATAAAACATAGATTCTTATGGTAATAAAGTTTATTCAAAATGACCCCCGCGATTTTGCCTTACATACATGCCTTTATTCTGCGCGGCCAGTCGTCTATTGCAGCACGAACGAGGTCCATGTCAATATCGGCGGCTGCCTTAATCAAGGATGCCTTGAGTGACTCCAAATCAGGATGAGGCTTTGAGCAGGCCTTTTCCTCCAAGTGTTGTCATATCTTGTAATCTAACGGACTCAAATCTGGACTGGAGGAGGGCCAGTCTTCGTGCCGGATGAAGTCGATTTCACGCGCCGCCAGCCAGTCTTGTGTGCTTTTCGCTCTATGAGCTGGCGCAGAATCTTGTTGGAATACCCAGTGCCTGTTATTAAACATGGTATGGGAAACAGGGTCCACAAGGTTCTTGAGGACTGTATTTTGATACACAACTGCATTCGTTTTTACGCCTTTCTCACAAAAATGTACCTCAGTTAAGCCCCAATAAGAGACTCCCAACCAAACCATGAGCGAGGATGGAAAATGACCTCGTTGGACACGCGGAATACGGTTGCTCGCTTCTTCACTGCTGTGTGCATACACCTTATCATTTTGTTTGTTGTAGCTCTCTTCCACGGTGAAAATTTTTTCATCCGAAAAAAGAATTTCCCGATGCTTTTTCCCGCGTACCGCTTCAACAAAGCGCGGCATCTCTTCAGTCTTAGGTCCATTAAACGAGCGTACAAACGATGTCCTGTTTTTCTTCGATATTCCCTAAGCCCTCTAAGTCTTCATTTAACACCCTTTTCACCGTGGTCCTGCTTAACCCCATCTGAAGCCAACAGTTTCTGCTTACGTATGGGATGGCGCTGTGAAGGCGCGAATTCAAAGAATTGAATTCGCGCCTTCACAGCTTTTATCACTGCTGGAGTCCTAACAGAGCGAGGGCGACTACTTCTTGACCTGTCATCTACACTAGTGTCTTCATTGTATCGTTTTATGGTATGATAAACGAATCTTTTGGTTATATTCAAATTTACTCGAAGTACCAGGAGCGCATCGACACGGAGAAGAAGTTGGTTACTAAGTGAGCGAGACCAAGGAACAGAGTGTGACCGCTATATATTCCTCGGTTACCTCCTCTACTAAGCTCACGCGCAGTCTACGTCTCGTGTACACCTCTCCAAAAAGTTTGCGTGTACACCGGCTCCAAAAAGTTTACGTGTACATACACTCGGTAAAATTGTTGTTTTACAAACATTTACAATTAAAACTTAATGTCGACCCAAGGTGCCTCAGGTGAGTAACCTCACTACTATGAACTCTGCGGTGAAGAGTTATGGTTCAGATTCGCAACTAAATCTATCATCACAAGGAAAAGAAGCCGGAGATAATTTAGATTTCATCACTCGTAGATTGAAACGAAAGCACGATGAAACTCATTCGTCTGACTCAACATTTGATATTAATCAATTAAAAGTGATGTTCACTGCATTTGAAGACCAGCACAATACTAAATTTGAAAGATTGCTGCAGTCCATGCACACTATCCAGGAACAAAACTCAGAAATACAGTAAAGTATAGACTTTCTTTCCAACAAATACGATGAAGTCTTAGGAAAAATTCACGTTCTGGAACAGAAAACCAAAAGTCAAGAGGACAAAATTCATGGAGCTAATGGAGCTAATGGAGCGTAGTTCCCGTTCGTCAACAGTTGAAATACGCAACTTCCATAAACAACCATCGGAAAATAAAGATATGCTGCGCTGTGTGGTTAAAAAAGTGGGTGAGTTAAATGAATACCCTCTACAAGACATTGACATCCAGGATGTCTATCGCCTCAAGACCAAAAATGATTCGAACAATCATGTGGTGGTTAACTTTACGACGAACCTCTGCAAGGATAACTTTATTAAACAATCCAGGTCTTACAATAAAACTAACAAAGAAAATAAGCTGAATTCTTCCCTTCTCCAACAACCAGGACCAAGTAAGGCGATCTATATTGATGAATCACTAACTAGCCTTGGCAGAAGACTCTCATTTTTGGCCAGGCAATTAATTAAGGATAATAAATACCACAGCACTTGGACCTCGTACGGTAAAATATATATAAAGAAGACACAAGATTCCCGACCAATTCGCATTGACAGCGAACAAGATCTCATACAGCTCGTTTCGATTTGACTAACTTGCTTGATTTGTAAAACTTATTATTTATATACTGAATATGTTATATTATTATTTCACCCAATCCTACATCTCATTTCCTTAAACTTAGAGATTTACACTAATTCTGTACACATTCATTCTTTATACAAGAGCAATATAACAAACACATACAAACCCCTACTCACCCCAAACATAATAAAACCTCATTTACATTATACAATTACCAATCTCACAAATTATACAACAACAGCAAACATTCTAAACGCACTCATACTCATAGTTTTTTCACCTAGGTACACCCATCTCTTTACTTCAAATACATGCATACATTACAACACTTTTGATCACCATACATATTTGAACATACTTCATAATCTGTTGATACCTACATTGATAACAATTGCAACATCTTACAGTAATAACACCTACCTGATTATTATTTCCTTAAGTTCGATTCCTTGAATGAACTAAATAATGAAATTGACCGTTTTGCCGTTGCAAATTCTTCCGTATGTGACCTTGAAGACTGTATTCACTTAACAAATAACTCAAGTTCAAGTCTGAAACTGATTCACCAAAATATAAGAAGTGTAAATTGCAACTTTTTCGGTTTATTTTTACTTTCGGTTACGGTTTTTACTTTCGGTTTATCTTTGGGCTGCGCAAATACGACCATGTATCACAGAATCGCAAAGAGCTGAGGTGGCTGCCAATACGTCTTCGTCGGGATTCTCACATCCTCAACATCCTCTACAACATTTTACGCAATCCACGCTACCCAACCTTCTTACGAGACCGTTTTCCATTTCTTTCTTCCAGCAGGCCTCGGAGAACTCACGCGCTTTCAATGCTCACAACCCCACAGCATAACACCGCGTCCTATGAGCATGGGTTTAGATTCCGGGCCATTCAATTGTGGAATGCACTCCCCTGCACTATCAGGGACAGTCCTTCTCTTAATATATTTAAAAGTCGCGTGAAGAAGCATTACCTTTCTCTTTAGAAATATAGGTAGTATGTATGTATTTATTAGTATATTTATTTAAAAATTATATATATTTATATAGTATTTATGTTTAGCATGTACGAGTATATTATATGATATTTATGTAAGCCCTCGTATATTTAGTTAATATTGTTTTATATTAGTTATTTAGATATAACATATATCTAACCATATGTTAGTTATTTAGATATGTACTAAATTATATTGTTGTACACATTGTCACCCCTGCTCAGCAATCGACCATTCCCATCCTAATTTGGTTTGCTGGAAGAGATCTCTTATTAGAGATAAGCTCGCCTTTGTACACTATATTTATGTAAGTCTTGTTGTCCATATATTAGTTGTGTGCAATAAAGAAATTATGAATTATGAACTTTCCTGGTTTTTAGGGTTCCGTACCCAACGGGTAAGAACGGAACCCTATTACTAAGACTTCGCTGTCCGTCCGTCCATCCGTCCGTCTGTCACCAGGCTGTATCTCAAGAACCTAGCTAGCTAGAGAGTTGAAATTTTCACAGATTATGTATTTCTGTTGCCGCTATAACAACAAATACTAAAAAACAGGATAAAATAAATATTTAAGGGGGCATACAACAATACCACATACAAACTTATGGATGCACCTGGTTACGTACATGGAGTGTGAAAGTAACCGCACCAATAACTTTGTAAACAATATTTTGCTGTGTAAAATCCAAACTATTCACTCCACACCATCGCTTCCATTGAACGGTGGTACGGAACCCTTCGTGCGCGATTTATACTCGCACTTGACCGGTTTTTTAACCACACTTGACAGAGCTAAAACCGATTGGGACTTTATTGTTCTCTCCGAGTGTTGGTTACGGCACTCTCATTATATTCCACCGTTAAATGGTTTTAACTTTGCCCAGACGCAAAATAACTTGACTCAAAATGAGGGAGTTATAGTTTACTTTAGGAATAATATGAGAGTTTCAGTACTAGAACCAACAATCCATGGTGCCAACTGTTTAACACTTGAAATTGACTCTAACACAGTTCTAGTTGCTATATACAGACCCCTAGACTAAATGATATTCTTACTAACCTCAATAAATATACAAATATGATCATCGTGGGTGATATCAACATAGATATCATTCCGAACAACAATGACTCCAACTCATCCATATACTTAAACCTACTCGCGTCACATGGTATCCTACCTGCGCACTTAATCCCCACTCATGGGAAAACTTGCCTTGACCATCTCATGCTTAGGAGTAAATTAACAGCTTCTTGTTATATTGCAGGCACGACTATCACTGATCATGACTCCGTGATTTTTATATTAGATAAAAAACGCAAACAAACAAAGCATTGCCAGTCAAGAAAATTAATTATGTAGGACTAGATAGTGATATGTGCAACGCTTGTTTTAAAGATATATATGAAACAAACGATGCTAATCTAGCAACCTCCATTCTACTATCAAACCTAATTGATAAAATACAGTCCAACACGACAATATCTTATGTTTCTAACCGCAAACGAATCATAAAGCCATGGATAACTCCCGGGCTACTTAGGTGTATAATAAACCGTGACAATCTCAACAAAAAACTAAAAAATAATCCCAACGATGACGTATTAAAGGTCACTTTTAAAAGATATCGAAATTTCTGCAACCAGTTGTTAAAAACACTTAAAAATGATTATGAGAAAAGTTTACTGAAAATCGCCTCAACTACTAATAATAAAAAAACTTTGGGAAACAATTAACAATATAACTAACTCTAATAATCAATCAAACCCTGCTTAAGATTTAATATCTGCGACTAACTCGATTAATAACTTTTTTGTGTCAATTGGTAAAAATCTGGCGGAAAATATTCGGAACAATAATACACCCTCTAATAGTAATCTAACATTTTCTAGTACCCAACCACATTACTTTGTCCTCTCACCAACAGATGAATCAGAAGTACGTAACCTTATCCTAACACTTAAAAAAGACAACACTCCAGGCCGTGACAACATTACTGGATATTTTATTAAACGATATATTGATGTCATTATTCCACCTTTGACACATACTTTCAATCTTATCCTGTCTACTGGTGTATTCCCCAAACAGTTAAAACTCGCCGATGTGATACCTATCCATAAGAGTGGTGACAGGACCCGTGTCAACAACTATAGACCAATTTCTATTCTTCCAACCTTATCTAAAATCATTGAAAAAATTATTACTAAGAGACTTATTACCTTTTTAGAGTCTAAAAATATATTATCGTCTGCTCAATTTGGTTTTAGATCCAATACCTCTACTAGTGATGCCGTACATGAGTTAATAGACTATATTGTTTCCAAACTTGACAACAAAAAAAAAGTAATTTCCATATTTCTTGATCTAGCAAAAGCCTTCGACACGGTTTCTTTCCCACTCTTATTAGACAAGCTGGAAATAATGGGTATACGTGACCTACAACTGAACCTATTCAGAAACTACCTATCTGATAGAAGTCAAAGAGTAAAGGTTGGTGACCTTGTCAGTGAGGATCTACCTATCTCCTATGGAGTCCCACAGGGGAGTGTTCTAGGTCCAACACTATTCTTAACGTACATAAATGACCTCTGTAACCTCCAGCTACACAACGTTAAAGTTGTCACTTTTGCAGATGACACGGCCCTAATTTTCTGTGGAGACACATGGGAAGAATTCTACCGCTCTGCACAGCTTGGTTTTAACAGAGTGTCTTCCTGGCTTACTCATAATGTCCCTTACACTCAATGTTGAAAAGACCAAATACATTCCCTTCTCTATTAAAAAATTGTCCCCTGCAGTTCACGATAACTATCACATCATAGCCCACTCTTCCCCAGTATGCAACCTTTGTAACTGTTCTAAGCTTACAAGAGCTCTCAACATAAAATATCTTGGCGTCATGATTGATTGCACTCTGAGTTTTACGATGCACCTTGATGTCCTCTCGTCCAGAATTCGGAAACTGTCTTACGTGTTCAAAAACCTACGCCGTATTGCAGATTTTCATATAATCAGAATGGTCTACCTGGCTCTAACACAATCGCTTCTTACTTACTGCATTACGGTGTGGGGCGGAGCATGTAAGTCTAGTTTAATGACCCTGGAAAGAGCCCAGAGAGCTATTTTGAAAGTTAGTCTGTCCTTACCGTTTCTATATCCTACCAAAGACTTGTACTCTTTGGCTGGTGTCCTCTCTGTACGCCAACTTTTTATACTTAACACTACTCTAAAACAACATGCGATACTAACGTTCGACCCATTACTAAATATCAACAAACGTCTTAAATCCGTAGTTTGTTCATAATCTACCCGTTGGACTACAGCCTTTTCAGGCAGGTTCTTCGGCTTTCTCAGCTATCTCTTATACAACCGAATTAACTCCAAATTAAATATTTATTCCCTTAGTAGATATAACTGTAAAAAAGTTACTACTAATTTCCTAAAGAGTCTGGACTATAAAAATACTGAGGAATTATTAATTGTTATGAAATGACATTAACATCAACAAGTATTCTTCTTCGATAAAGAGATAAATACTTACTTAGTTATATACAATTGCCCCCTTACTCATATATTTACCATTACTTGATTAACCATACACACACACACACACACACACACAAACACACACACACGCACACACACACAACACACACACACACAACACACACACACCCTCCCTCACACATCTACACACACATACACCACACATTCACACGCACATACACAACTCATTCGCTTGCTCATCCACACATACACATTCCTACTCTTTCTCAAACATAAATTCCAACAACCTTCCATTATCTTATCATGCTGTATTTATTCACCTACTGTAGTTTCCACCATTGTTCAGAGTTGGAGAGGCTGGTGATCTGTAATACAGGTCTCATAGCACGGACACCAGTCCCTCATACAGAAAATGATATATAGGTTAACTGTATACTAGTTAAGATAACATTTGTTATGTAAATTTACTGTGTGAGAGAGAAATAAATAAACTTATTATTATTATTATTATCAACATTGATATTAAATATAATCGCAAAGAGACTGTGGTTCAACATGAGTAAGTGCATGACTCCCATTGTTACAGCTAAGTGAAGAAGTGCTAAGAAAGTTAGAGTGGAAATAATGAGGAAAAAAATCACTGACAGTATGACCGTCTTCGGAAGTTTTACCTTCATAAGACATATTTGAGGGAGATGCACTACCTCGGCCTTGACTTAATATAGGACCAAAAGACCTTAGGATTGCTTATTATAGATACTTCTATTTTAGCCATATATTTTGCGTGGCATTCTCTCTCCATCCTGCTTGCTCTGTCATGTAGAATAGAAAAAGGCATCCGGTCAGATAGATTTTAAACTTTTTGAAATACTTAAATTTCTCTCTTATGACTTTTATTAGGGCTTTGCTGAACCAAGGAGGGTACTTATTCTTAGATTGGCTGCGAGTAGGAACATATGATTCACGAAGTTTATAAATTAAAGAAAAAATCCATCGACAGCATCATCTACACTACCACTACCAAGCTCAGCGACCCAGTCAATATATTTTATGTGTTTACTTACTTGCTCGTAGTCAGCTTTGGAGTAGTTGTAAGAAATATGTGAAATATATTTTAATGGAGTGAAAAATGCCACAAAATGGAGAGATTTGCTAAGGCGGGCTTTGTGCAGTATTGGTGGCAAAATGGAGACTTATAAGGGAGAACGAGCGTCGTGGTGAGATCCCGCCTCACCTACGCGGCCGGCATGGTACGCCCTGTGTTCGGAGACGAACAAACGGAGACTCCGAGCCCAAGAGAACCTCTCTCTATGTACCATCGTCGGCGCCCCCCGCTACGTGAGGAACGCGACTATCCAGAGGGACCTAAGATGGGAAACAGTGGACCAGTTTGTCCAGAGGCTGGCGAAGGGCATGTTCGCGCGTGCGGATGCGTCACAACACCCGCACATCGCCGAACTGGCGCCGAACCACGCGCACCCGCCCGACCGCCACCGCCTGCCACGTGACCTGGTTGCCTAGCCGAGCCTAGGTTGATCACCCACTGCATACCAGCGCCACATGATGACCACCGCCCGCAAGGGCCATCCGATGACCTGTCCACAGGAGTGGACAGAGGCGATTCTTCGGGAAGAGGTCCGTTGACCTGACCCCGACTCCCCACGCCCCAGAAGGGGTGCGTGAGATGACTATGAAGAAGCGGAGCTCACTTTATTTCGAGTCGTCGAAGTGTACGCCCAACTTAGCAACCCTGCCGGTCTTTCTGATTCGCTTCAGTTTAGATACTGTATTGATTGGAGTCGTTAGAGATCAAGAAGATTATCCATCTCGTGTTTTACCTTGCCTCCTACCACCCTACTTACTAACACCATGGACGAAGAAGTTGACTATTTTCTTGATGACAACTATGTCAGGCCAGAAGATTCTGACCTCGAAACTACACAACCTACCGAGACTGATGTATCTCCTATCGGAACGTCAGGATGGTCGTCAGAACGTCAATGCACAAAGAATTCACTCCAGCTACCCGGACCTGCTCGAGGCTTTTAGTGACCAACACGTGCACGGCATTCTTGTCTCCGAGTCATTTCTAAAGCCATCGCTGTCATCTTCCTCGTACTCCCTTCCAGGTGTCAGGATGTACAGGAACGACAGAGTCGGGAAAGCCGATGGCGGCGTCGCTATCTATCTGCGTGCGGAAATCCCGTGCAAAGTGATCAGATCGTCCCCAAGCCAGTACTCCGTGTCTGCTGAATATCTCTTTCTTGAAATAACTCTTCACCATATTAAGGTCCTCCTCGGTGTTCTTTATAGCCCCTATTTTCGCATCGACTACTTCGACACATTAGAATCCCTCCTCAATGAACTCTCGCCTCTTTATAATGATACCCTCATTCTCGGTGATTTCAACACCTGTCTCCTCAAAAACAATTCCCGTTCTAACAAACTAAAGTCCATAGTCGACTCCTTCAATCTGCATATTCTGCCTCTTGATGCCACACATTTCCAACCCCACTGCTCTCCCTCTCTCCTCGATATTATGATCATTTCTAACTTGGATAAGGTCGCCTTACACGGTCAACTCAAATCTCCTTTCTCGTTTCATGACCTTATCTATCTCTCGTACAAGATCAGGCCTCTCAAGAGCAGGGCAAAATTTCTTAATATTCGTAGCTTTAGGGATATTGACCTTGAATCTCTTAGGTCGGATGCCTTGTCGATGGACTGGTCCCCTGTAATTTTGAGCGAGACCATGGACGAGAAAATCGACTATTTCAATAGCATAGTCCTAGGACTTTATGACAAGCATGCGCCTATATAAAAAAGTCAGAGTGAAACATCTACCCGCCCCATGGCTAACAGATACTATTAGGCGTCTATAGGCCAAGAGGAACAGAGCCAAGTGTAAATACCGTAAGAATCCGACAGATGACAATGACCTTTCTTACAAATGTCTTCGCAACCGCTGCAACCGTCTCTATCGTGATGCTAAATGTCGGCACATCCACGAGAGTATTGAAAGTTACACACTAGCTCAGGTGTGGAAGTTTTTAAAAACTCTTGGTATAGGTAAGTCTCAGGACCTACATGCTGGTAATGTAGATCTCAACGGTCTCAACCAGTTCCTTTCTGCCCCGCCTGTTGTAATGGATCCCAAGGTTAAACAAGCCACTCTTCAGAGCCTGCACTCTAAACCCTTACCCAACACCACACCATTCAACTTGAGTAATGTTGAAATCAATGCGGTCAAGAAGGCGCTATTAGCAGTCAACTCGAAAGGCGATGACAAAGTTTGCCTTAAAATGCGACTGACAATCCTAGACCTCCTTTCAGGCGTCCCTCAAAGTGGTATTCTTTCTCCTATTCTATTCTCGATTTTCATAAACTCCATCTCGGACATCGTGTCTTCCTCATATCATCTTTATGCTGCTTATCTCCAGATTTATCGCCACTTCTCTTATAACAATGTAAACTCTGCTGTTGCGGCACTGAACGCTGATCTGGAGGGGGTGAGAAGCTGGGCTTCATCTTTCGGACTACTGGTCAACCCGAGCAAGTCCCAGGCTATGATCATAGGTACCAGACATTCAAGAGAATGTCTGGTACCTGTGAAATGGGCTGTTGCTGTAACAAGTTAAGAAACTTGTTACAGCAACAGCCCATTTCACCTGTCACTTTTAATGGTACTATAATCATATATAGCGATAAAGCTAAAAACCTGGGTCTTATCTTTGACTACCAGCTGTTCTGGTCTTCGCATGTCAATAAAGTCAGTCGCCGAGTATTTGCGACTTTTCACTCTCTTAGGAGACTTCAGTACTTCTTGCCTCGACAGACCAAAATCACTCTCGCTCATCGACTATGCTGATGTATGCTGGGTCAGTGCTGACGAAGAACTACTGAACAAACTCGAACGACTTCAAAATCTCGGGATTTGGTTTATCTTCGGGCTGCTCAAGTACGACCATGTATCAAAAAATCGCAAGGAGTTAAAGTGGCTGCCGATCCGTCTTCGCCGGGATTCTCACATTCTCAATTTCCTCTACAACATTTTACGGAATCCACGCTATCCAACTATCCTACGATACAGTTTTCAATTTATTTCTTCCAGCAGGCCTCGGAGAACTCACGCATTTTCTTTGCTCACAACTCTAAAAGATAACACCGCGTCCTATATGAGCACGGGTTTAGACTCCGAGCCATTCGGTTGTGGAATGCACTCCCTGGCACCATCAGGGACATTCCTACTCTCAATACACTGGTAAGCAAATAAACCGAGCCACCCGCTACCTAGGAACTCTGATTCGATTTTCTCAAAAAGTATAAAACTTACAACTATCAAAGTTATACCTACAAAAAGTGCGTTTCATGGTGATTAAAATGACTACAAATTAATTCGAAAGTACCGTCAACTCACATTGTAATCAAGCAACAAACACAATGCTAACGATTTGCTCTGTTTTCACCAGAGTTTGAAATTAGCGTTCTTTTTCTCTACAATGAGGGTAGTCGGATATTTCTTATCATTTCTTTAGTTTTTGCCCATCGTTTGCTCAGACGCGTGTGTTTTTGCTACTTTTTTCGATTAATAATGGATACAACACCTCAGGAAGCAGCTCAAGCTGTAGCATTACTTCAAGCAGGCATTGCGCAACGTGAAGTCGCTCGAAGGCTTCGAATCAGCAGATCTTCGGTGCAACGAGTTTACAGACGATACCTAGAGACTGGAGCATTCGATCGCCGTCCAGGTACGGGCAGACCTAGGGCTACATCAGCAGCAGATGATCGTTATATCCACCTTACTGTTCTGCGAAATCGCCACCTCAACGCAATTCAAGTCCAACAAAGTCTGCGTGACGAACGCCAAGTGGTCATAAGTTCAGATACCGTCAGAAGGAGACTTGCTGAACGGAACCTGACCCCAAAAAGAGCTGCAACAGGCCCAGCATTAACGGTAGCACACCGTCGAGCACGACTTGAATTTGCTCGAGAGCATAGGGATTGGACATTAGAGCAGTGGAGTAATGTACTCTTCACTGATGAGACCAGGGTGAGTCTACATGGAAGTGATCGACGTCAGAGAGTATATCGTCGCCCTGGAGAACGTTATTCTCAGTGTTGCATCGAGGAAACTGTTGCTTATGGAGGAGGATCTGTAATGGTCTGGGGCGGCATCTCGTTAACAGCACATACGGCGTTAGTTTTCATCGAACCGACGGGCCGTACACGTGGACTGACTTCTCATCGCTACATTACTGAAATCCTCGCAGACCATGTGGTACCTTACGCAGGATATATCGGACAGGATATGCAATTGATGCATGATAATGCACGGCCTCATGTTGCTCATGTGGTGACCCAGTATCTACGCGACGTCAGCATTCGTACGATGGACTGGCCAGCTCGAAGCCCGGACTTGAATCCGATAGAACACTTATGGGATGAGCTGAAACGTCGGGTTCGAGCCCGGGTACCTGCTCCAACAAGGCTTCCAGAGCTGCGAATCGCAATTGAAGAGGAGTGGAATACAATTCCTCAAGATTTTATCGTCAGGCTCGTAAGGTCGATGAATACAAGGATGCTGGCAGTTATCCGAGCAAGGGGAGGGAATACAGAATATTGATCAAAAACTTTTTTTTGATTTTATCTTTGTTTTTGGCTTTAATTTTTTTTTCACGTAATCATTACTAACGATTGTCACGACTGGAAAACGACTCTTCTTTGTAAAATCCTTAATAAACACTGAAATATTGATTAAACCCAATGAGTTTCCTTTCATTTTAATCACCATGAAACGCACTTTCTGTAGGTACAACTTTGATAATTGTAGGTTTTTTAGTTTTTGAGAAAATCGAATTAGAGTGCCTAGGTAGCGGGTGGCTCGGTTTATTTGCTGTCCAGTGTATATTAAAAAGTCGCGTGAAAAAGCATTACCTCTCTCTTTAGAATTACAGGTAGTATGTATGTAAGTATTTATTAGCACATTTATGTAAAATAGTAGTAGTTAGTATTATATTATAAGTATTTAGTATATCATGCCGACAATCTGCAGACAGATCTAGATCGTTTTGAGACCTATTGCGTAAATAATAAACTTGATTTAAATATTTCAAAATGCTTTTATATCTCCTTCTCACGGAAACGAAATCCTATTAATTACTCTTATTCAAACAACAGTCAATCTGTAACCAAAGTAAGTAGTATGAGAGACCTTTGTGTGACTTTTGATTCCCATTTATTATTTGGCATGCACATAGACAACATAGTAGCTAAATCATAAAAGGCCATGGGTTTCCTAATGAGAACATGTACTGACTTTAAAAACTTAAAAACTATCAAGATTTTATTCTGTACATTCGTAAGGAGCCACCTCGAGTATGCATCGCGAGTGTGGAACCCCAGGTATGATGTCCATATATCTCGTATTGAGGCTATACAAGAAAAATTCCTACGTTATCTTGACTACAAGAGTAAGCAAAGACTGTCAGGCTACGAACAGCGTTGTTTTAATACCATTTCCTACCTCTTGAGACCAGGCGAAGAATAAATGACAGCATATGTCATTTATTCTTCGCCTGGTCATATCCAATGGAACACTAGATAATAGTGAATTGTTATCACATATTGGCCTACGTACGGATACACTACGATCCTACTATACAGCATCCTACTATTCACATTCAACGTGCACGTACCAACTGTAGACAGAATTCGTTTCTTATACGCGCTTGCGACAGTTTCAATCGTCTGCCTGCCCACTTGAACATAGACCAGGCTTTGCTCTAGTGTTCCCTCTGTCAAACGACTGTTGACTTGTGAACACTTTGCCAATAGCTCATAGGTACACCTCCCGTACACTCGGCGCCACGAATAAAGAGCTCTCGGAGAAACTGGCGGGGATTACTGCGCATGTGTACAGTCGCGGCATAACTCCGAAGTGCGTTTTTAGGGTTAGTGTGAAGGAATGAGTGTTCAGGACTTTCTTCACTTCTATTTTTTCTCTGTTTGATATTTTGTTGATTGGGATATTAGCCGATGTAAATAATGGACTTTGTGTCAAATAAACTATAGGTACTCTCTATTGACAACATTTGTTAACGTCAAGGTTGAAACCTATATATAAATAACCCCCTAGCATAGAATGCCTTGTAGTAATAGTCCTGCACACTCTTTTCTTCCCGCTGACTAATAATTTGTAACAATTAAACCACAATTAAGTTTTTAACACAAAAAATATTATTCATCTGACAGTAATGATATTCCTTCCATTAAATCATCCTGCGATAAGGAACAAGGCTGCTGTTGGATGCTGGAGGCACTCGTAGTACTTTATTTTTCGGCATTTTCGACCGGGGCGAAAGATAACGTTGGGTAATATTGTATGCGACTGTACTCAAGAAGCTTCGAGACGTGCTTTCGGTGCGGGCATCGGGAAGCGACTGATCAACGAATCAGGTGCCGGCGCTGACTACCGCCCCCGTCGCTCCTCACTTCCCTGCGCCAAACACTTGTGAAAAGTGACTACTGCGCATTCAAGGACAAAGCTCTTTAGTCGTGGCGCCGAGTATACGCGCCCTTCTTAACTAATTTGCTTTCTAAGTTATATTTGCTTTACCCTTTTACTTTCACATTTAAACCTTATGTTAGTAATCACATATTGTCAACTTACAAGAGTTACAACTTACTTTCATTGTTGATATGTATACCATCCTTTATGGTTTCTTTCAGTGTCTGTGCGGCAATGTTTGTTATTCAATTTTTATTTGCGGGGACCTATAATTAGCATTGTTTTATTCATTTAGACCATGTTAAAATGTTATATTTTGCTGTAGATCCTCCTAAGACTGTAAAAAAAATAAAAATATAGTCATTACATGTTTTATTTTATGTATTAATATTTATGTAAGTACTCGTTTATTTCGTCATATTGTTGTACACATGGGTCTACCCCTGCTCAGCAATCAACATCTCCAACTTTAACCTGGTTTGCTGGAAGAGATCTCTTATTAGAGATAAGCTCGCCTGTGTACATTTTTATGTATCTCTTTTTTATATCATTTGTGTGTGTTTCCTCATAAAGAAATTATGAAATATGAAGCCTTCCTGCCACTTAAATATTTTTTATATATTTTTATATTTTTGCTTGGCGTTTGCTGATAAACATTACAGTAACTGCTGAATTTTACGTTTAGTTTAGTAACTTGGCATTAATTTCGTTTAATTTAATCACGAATATCATAAATATACTTTTAGAGCACAACACATACATACATATACACAACACATGCATATCCAAACACACACACACACGCACACACACAGAGACATACAACATACACGAATACTGGAAAAGTAGTCAAATAAAATTACATAGATAAATTGAAAATAGTCGTACAATATGCAAGCTTATCTCTTAAGAAGCGATGTGTAAGATAATAGAAAATTCCTGAAGATTAGCTGAAGCTTCCAATGTAAAATGGGTTCTGGCAGAATGACCAGTGTTGCCGTTATCTGCAACAAATGCTGAGCCAGGGCCTATTCACTGTGGAATATGCACATACAGGGTGTTTTGGGGAAGAGTGTAGGTATTTTGCAGATGGACAGGGTCGGTCCATACGATCATTGTGTAGTATGGGAACCATGGTCCGATATCCTTTAGTTTTAAGTTAAGGGTTAAAAACTGATTTTATCAAATCTTTACACTTTTTGGGTTACCAAGCTAAAAAATAAACTCAGTTACAGATTAAATACAGGTTTTATTTATTTATCGATTAAAACACATAACACACCATTAATTAATAGTAGTGTATGTGACTGATACATAATGGAGGGCATTAAAACTCGAGCTCGTTTCATAATAATATTATTATACACCGTCAGGTCATAAGTTCTGTCACACAATAAAAACTTTTGAATTTAGAACGCTGGCCACAAAAAAGTTTATTGAATTCGATGAATTTAGAATTTTTCATGAAAATAAAAATGTGTACTTTTTAGAATTTTCCTCATTTTTAAATATGGAGTGGACACTTAAAGAAGACCGTGTCGCAGTTATTGCGTTGCATCGTTGCGGTTACGCGCCAATTCAGATTTTCGACTTACTGAAAAATTTGAATATAACCAAAAGATTCGTTTATCGTACCATAAAACGATACTATGAAGACTCTAGTGTAGATGACAGGTCAAGAAGTGGTCGCCCTCGCTCTGTTAGGACTCCAGCAGTGATAAAAGCTGTGAAGGCGCGAATTCAAAGAAATCCCATACGTAAGCAGAAACTGTTGGCCCTTCAGATGGGGTTAAGCAGGACCACGGTGAAAAGGGTGTTAAATGAAGACCTAGGGCTTAGGGCATATCGAAGAAAAACAGGACATCGTTTGGACGCTCGTTTAATGGACCTGAGACTGAAGAGATGCCGCGCTTTGTTGAAGCGGTACGCGGGAAAAAAGCATCGGGAAATTCAATTTTCGGATGAAAAAATTTTCACCGTGGAAGAGAGCTACAACAAACAAAATGATAAGGTGTACGCACACAGCAGTGAAGAAGCGAGCAACCGTATTCCGCGTGTCCAACGAGGTCATTTTCCATCCTCGCTCATGGTTTGGTTGGGAGTCTCTTATTGGGGCTTAACTGAGGTACATTTTTGTGAGAAAGGCGTAAAAACGAATGCAGTTGTGTATCAAAATACAGTCCTCAAGAACCTTGTGGAACCTGTTTCTCATACCATGTTTAATAACAGGCACTGGGTATTCCAACAAGATTCTGCGCCAGCTCATAGAGCGAAAAGCACACAAGACTGGCTGGCGGCGCGTGAAATCGACTTCATCCGGCACGAAGACTGGCCCTCCGCCAGTCCAGATTTGAGTCCGTTAGATTACAAGATATGGCAACACTTGGAGGAAAAGGCCTGCTCAAAGCCTCATCCTGATTTGGAGTCACTCAAGGCATCCTTGATTAAGGCAGCCGCCGATATTGACATGGACCTCGTTCGTGCTGCGATAGACGACTGGCCGCGCAGAATAAAGGCCTGTATTCAAAATCGCGGGGGTCATTTTGAATAAACTTTATTACCATAAGAATCTATGTTTTATTAAGTTCATTTTGCTATATAAATGTTTACATAAATAATAAACATGTCTAAATTATTTCATATTGCACATTTGACAGAACTTATGACCTGACTATGTATATATTTAAATATATATATATATATATATTATTATATATATTATATATATAGTGATATCACTCGAGAATTTTAAAGTCTAATTATGTACAGTTGCATACACTAGTTTATCTAAACAGATATCATAAGCTCTCTTTGATGTGTTCAGGAACCGCATGTTTGACCGGCATTGTGGCATTGAGTTGTTTAGCTTATTCTGTAGTACCAACTTCACAGACAAAGTAGGGGCGGCACGCAGGCGGGCGTAGGAAATTTGAAATTTGAATGTCATAATACGTAGAAAATTTACACATTATGGTCATAATGTTCAATATTCAGATAAGAAATTAGTTTTTTACAAAGTAGTTTAACATTATGCTGATCGTAATGTGCGCTTTTTGGACGCAGTAAAGAGGGTTTATGATACGTGTGTAGATAAAGGTCTTAAAACTATCCCGATATAAAAAACAATCAAATTGTGGTAAAAAAAACAACAAATCTTAGTGACTTTTATCATTTCAATGTTTATTTAAAAAAACTGTGTTGGTGAAAAATTATTAAAATTTCTAAAAAAATGATTATCTTTTCCCCTTTCTATTGATGTATCAAATAAAAAATTACGCCTCAAATTCACGGAGATATGAGACTTTACATGCAGGGATTCCTCAAACCGGACTCGCCTCAGGTAACAAAGTTGCAATAATAATACCTGCTAGGTATTATTATTGCAACGGTACTCAGCAATAGAAAGGTAACTAACATTTCACAAATGCCGCACAGATATCAGTCACATCTTGTTATTACATTTGGTGTTCAAAATGGCTTCCGGCATTTCGAAGACAAGCTCGCGCACGTCGTCTGACTTCCATAGTTGTTATGCCTAATGTCATCTCCGCTCTTATTACTTCGGTTCATTCATTGATCTTAGTCACCAATTGCTCTCGACTCATTATTTCTACGTCGTACACCAACTCTTTGAGTCTTCCCCACACATAAAAGTCGAGGGGTGTTAGGTCGGGAGATCTGGCTGGCCTTAAGATTGGCCCACTTCGGCCATTCCAGCTATTTTCATATGCAACGTCCAGATATTCTTTTACACTCGTCGTGTAGTGCGCCGGGCATCCATCATGCTGGAACATGATTTCTGATAGGAGATGCAGAGTCCAGTAAATCCGGCAAGACATTTTGTAGGAAATTTAGGTTCGCTGCGCCATTCAGTCGGACGGACAGGATGTGGGGCCCAATCAAAATTCCTCCGATTACACCGGCCCACAGGTTGACGCTGAATCGCCTTTCCGACGACACTTGCTTTTTTAGTTTCGGGTTTGCACCCTTCAGCTCCCAGTAATGCTTGTTATGGAAATTTGTTATTCCATCTCTATCAAATTTCGACTCGTCGGTCCATAGTATTCTTCTCAGAAAATATCTGTTCTCTGCATCTTAACTGATGAGGTAACGGCAGAATGTCATACGTCGGGCAGGATCACCTTCATCCAAACCTTGCACAGGAGTGTAATGGAAGGGATATCTCCCTTCTCCATGGACTACAGACCATACTTGTCAATGTCAGATCCATAATACTGTCCAAGCCCTAGCCACCAATGATATAGCTGTCAGGGGCGACCCAGTGGAAAGGGTCGTAGAAGCAAACAATCTTGGGTTGTTTATGGACGGTGAGCTTCGATTCGAAAATCATATCAGAAACGTAGTCAGCAATTGTTTCTACCGCGTGTTCAATTGCGTGTCAGGCTAAGTGATTCATTGATATTATCTAGATTAAACTACTGTGATGTCGTAATATGGTAGCTGTATATACTTGGTCGGTCGAAATTGTTAATTCAATGTGTGCAAAACGCATGTATACGTTTTTGTTTCAAAATTCCTCCTAGATCCCATATCACCCCCATACTTGGATGCAGCAAAACTTCTGAACATGAAAGCTCGTCGGCATTTACACCTAGCCAAACTACTCTTTGGTGTAGGTTATACACACGGAAACCCCACCCTACTTGTACACCAAGATAAAACGGGCGACCAGGCAACGTGGCGTGCACAAGCATAGAATACTTACACCGGCGCATCGAACGGTGACTTTCTGCGGGAGTTTCAGATTTGCGGTATCTAAGTGTTGGAATGATATTCCCCCTCCAGTCCGTGAAGCGGTTAGTAGGTGTGCCTTTGGGCGAAAACTCAGGGGCACATTTGCCTAGATAGCAGAGACTACTCCTCCCCTCCGTACCAACCTCACGCCGCAATAAGAAGAAGCTGTGGTCGCTCATTGACAGTGGGACCGAAAAACCCAGCACTTTAAGTTTGTTAAAAGATGGATTGAAAAGCGCGGGCCATGTTTATTTATTTAACTTTTTGTATGTATCATATATAGGCTGAAATGATGATGCTAAACTTAAGTCAAATTAATTAGATTAAATAAGCGCTATTTATTCTGACTGCCATGTAGCCTTAGAAACTAAGTTTCACCTTTGAGGTTAATAAATACCCTAGAGTGCTATACCTCGTTGGATAGCTGATAAAACGTAGATGTTTTAAAGCACATCTACAGAGCAAGTGCCACAATATTTTTTTGAGATATCCAGAAAAGATATTTTTTTTTAATAATTTGTACTTATTTTCTTAAGTTTCGATCGTCTACAATGACCTATTTAGTTAACTTACTTGCAATTTTAGTCATTGAGGTCATTAAGCATCTCATTCTTCATGTAAAAAAACCAAAAAAATCATTAGAGTCAAAAAAAATCATAATATTCAATTCAATAGCCGAAAAATTGGGAATTTTCATAAAAAAAAAAAAACTCGAATATCTCGAAAACGGTTAAGTTTAGGATGGGGGGTTCCATAGTGAAATCATTTAGAAATGATGTGTACTACACGCCCTTAACGGATCTAGGTCGACTTTTCCTGTAACCCTGTATAATAGCCATATCTATATTTACCATTATTGTTACCTATTTTTATATATTCTTTATATGTATGTACACAGTCAGGTCATAAGTTCTGTCACACAATAAAAACTTTTGAATTTAGAACGCTGGCCACAAAAAGTTTATTAAATTCGAATTTCGAATTTTTCATGAAAATAAAAATGTGTACTTTTAAGAATATTCCTCATTTTTTAATATGGAGTGGACACTTAAAGAAGACCGTGTCGCAGTTATTGCGTTGCATCGCTGCGGTTTACGCGCCAATTCAGATTTTCGACTTACTGAAAAATTTGAATATAACCAAAAGATTCGTTTATCGTACCATAAAACGATACAATGAAGACTCTAGTGTAGATGACAGGTCCAGAAGTGGTCGCCCTCGCTCTGTTAGGACTCCAGCAGTGATAAAAGCTGTGAAGGCGCGAATTCAAAGAAATCCCATACGTAAGCAGAAACTGTTGGCCCTTCAGATGGGTTTAAGCAGGACCACGGTGAAAAGGGTGTTAAATGAAGACTTAGGGCTTAGGGCATATCGAAGAAAAACAGGACATCGTTTGGACGCTCGTTTAATGGACCTGAGACTGAAGAGATGCCGCGCTTTGTTGAAGCGATACGCGGGAAAAAAGCATCGGGAAATTCTTTTTTCGGATGAAAAAATTTTCACCGTGGAAGAGAGCTACAACAAACAAAATGATAAGGTGTACGCACACAGCAGTGAAGAAGCGAGCAACCGTATTCCGCGTGTCCAACGAGGTTATTTTCCATCCTCGCTCATGGTTTGGTTGGGAGTCTCTTATTGGGGCTTAACTGAGGTACATTTTTGTGGGAAAGGCGTAAAAACGAATGCAGTTGTGTATCAAAATACAGTCCTCAAGAACCTTGTGGAACCTGTTTCTCATACCATGTTTAATAACAGGCACTGGGTATTCCAACAAGATTCTGCGCCAGCTCATAGAGCGAAAAGCACACAAGACTGGCTGGCGGCGCGTGAAATCGACTTCATCCGGCACGAAGACTGGCCCTCCTCCAGTCCAGATTTGAGTCCGTTAGATTACAAGATATGGCAACACTTGGAGGAAAAGGCCTGCTCAAAGCCTCATCCTGATTTGGAGCCGCCGATATTGACATGGACCTCGTTCATGCTGCGATAGACGACTGGCCGCGCAGAATAAAGGCCTGTATTCAAAATCGCGGGGGTCATTTTGAATAAACTTTATTACCATAAGAATCTATGTTTTATTAAGTTCATTTTGCTATATAAATGTTTACATAAATAATAAACATGTCTAAAATATTTCTATTGCCATGTGACAGAACTTATGACCTGACTAGTGTATTTATGGATTGCACCACGCCGCGGTCTGTAACGCTGGCGAGGGTAACACTTGGCGCTGACTGAAAATCAACGTTGAGGGCCTGGCACACCAGTGACACACCACGATTGTCATTTCATTTTATATCATGTGTCATTGCTATTTTTCATCTCTGTGTTTTGTTTCTTTGTTGTAATTGTAGTGTGTTCACTGTCCTTATAATACATATTTCTTTCTTTCTTTCTTTCTTTCTTTCTTTCTTTCTTTCTTTCTTTCTTTCTTTCTTTCTTTCTTTCTTTCTTTCTTTCTTTCTTTCTTTCTTTCTTTCTTTCTTTCTTTCTTTTCTTTCTTTCTTTCTTTCTTCTTTCTTTCTTTCTTTCTTTCTTTCTTTCTTTCTTTCTTTCTTTCTTTCTTTCTTTCTTTCTTTCTTTCTTTCTTTCTTTCTTTCTTTCTTTCTTTCTTTCTTTCTTTCTTTCTTTCTTCTTCTTTCTTTCTTTCTTTCTTTCTTTCTTTCTTTCTTTCTTTCTTTCTTTCTTTCTTTCTTTCTTCTTCTTTCTTTCTTTCTTTCTTCTTTCTTTCTTTCTTTCTTTCTTTCTTTCTTCTTCTTTCTTTCTTCTTTCTTTCTTTCTTACTTTGTAGGTGGATAGTCTTAAACCATGACTGTCACGCAGTTGCTTGATCACTTTGCGCACGCTTGTTGTGGGATCAGACCGGAAAGCTTGGAGTATCAGCTCATCGACTTCCACAGGGTGTTAT
Source organism: Argyresthia goedartella (assembly GCA_949825045.1). Taxonomy (NCBI): domain Eukaryota; kingdom Metazoa; phylum Arthropoda; class Insecta; order Lepidoptera; family Argyresthiidae; genus Argyresthia; species Argyresthia goedartella. The sequence goes on from OX463832.1 coordinate 26,277,055, forward strand.
TGCGTAGACACTCGGGGTTCCCGTAAGTTCAAATTTCCGGTTTTGCCAAGTTTTCTAAAAGTATTCCTAAAAACCTGCGCGTTCGGAATTCGCCTTGTAGGGAAGCGTTCTCGGTACAGCACTTGAGCTCTGGTAGCGTTACCGTCAGCAAGTCCGTACACAAAAACAATGTCAGCGTATTCACGAAAAGTAAAGTCAGGAATTTTAGTGAAATGGTTTACAAACACAGTAAACAATACTGTGAGAACTCAACTTGAAGGAGATCAACACTTGAAGTGGAACTACAACTTAACACGGAGAAATACAGCAAAAAGATGAAATAAAATACGTGTGCACCGAATGAACAGTCAAATGTTGAGATATCTGTGGTCAAAACGTACTAACTAACAAAGCAAACATTCCTTTAACCAAGATACAGCCCTTTTTTCCTAGTTCCTAGATTAAATGTAACTTTAACGAATCTGTTATTAATTTAAGGAGTTTTCTTTTCTTTTTCTTTTGGTCTAAAATTGTCGCAAACTATTTTTAATGTATTATATGGAAGAGCGGGGTATCCTGGCCCAGGTACTTTATACTTAAAAGGATGCCCCTTCAACTACTGTAATTAGTATGTAAGCTTTGCGAAATAAATTATTATTATTATTATTATTATTCTTATTATTTTTTTGTCTACCTGAAGCGAATCCGGTTTGAGGTATCCCTGCATGTAAAGTCTCACATCTCCGTGAATTTGAGTCGTAGCTTGTTATTTGATACTTCAATAGAAAGGTGAAAAGATAAGCATTTTTTTAGAAATTTTAATGATTTTTCACCAACACATTTTTTTAAAATACATATTGAAATGATAAAAGTCACTAAGATTTGTTTTTCTTTTTATTCTTTTGACCACAATTTGATGTTTTTTGATATCGGGATAGTTTTAAGGCTTTTAATTAATCGTGTGTTATGTGTTTAACTTGATAAATATAAAAAAACTGTATTTAATCTGAAACTGTGTTTATTTTTAGCTTGTTAACCCAAAAAGTGTAACGATTTGATAAAATCCGTTTTTAACCCATAACTTAAAAACTAAAGGATATCGGACTATGGTTCCCGTACTATAAAATGATCGTATGAACCGTTCCTGTCCATCTGAAAAATACCTACACTCTTCCCCAAAACACCCTGTATATAGTTTCTTTCTATCTTTTATATCTTAAGTTTTGTTAGAATCTGTATTGCCTGTATATGTGTGTATTCTTACAGTGAATAAATGGATTATCTATCTATCTATCTATCATTCACAGAATTCTATAATTTCTTTGCTCTATTATAAAAACTCTGCTTCCCGCTTAAGAAGTATAAAATGACGATATATTATAGAGATCCGGCATTAAAGCTTGTTGTAAAAGGAAACGAGAAATGCTATGAAAATAATAACGTCATAATACAGAAAGTAATAAAATGAACTTAAAATTATATACAAAGCGTTTGAAAAAAAATCATAAAATTAACCCAAAGGTCACAGAATAGCTTCAAAATTAAAACATCTCACAACAAGACATGGAATATAATTAAACAGTCTAAGTCGAACTCCCCAAAAGACTGTATTAAAGAGATTGTTCATAATGGTGCGAAAATAACAGAGCCCACAAAAATAGCTGAAGCATTAAAAACAATCTTTATAAATTTAGGAACAAAAGATAACATCATAAATGGATTTTATACTTCAAATCTCAATAATAAATTAAATCTGACAAATAATAAAAACAACATGAGATATTATAACTGCAATTCCATATTTATTAACCCGACATCCTCAATTAACATCTATAAAATAATCACATCACTTAAGAATACGAATAGCTTCTTGGTGTTGTTTATAGCCCCTCTCTCCGTGTTGATTATTTCGACACCTTTGAATCTATTCTTAATGATTTGACCCCACTTTACGATGACACTCTCATTCTTGGGGATTTCAACACTGTCTCCTCAAAAATGATTCTCGTTCAGCCAAGCTTAGGTCAATAGTAGATTCATACAATCTGCACATTTTGCCGCTTGCGGCCACCCATTCCCAGCCACATTGCTCGCCCTCTCTTCTTGACATCATAATCATTTCAAACCTGGATAAGGTGGCCACTCATGGTCAACTTAACTCACCTTTTTCTTTTCACGACCTCATTTACGTCTCATATAAAATTAGGTCCCCTAAGTGCAGAACCAAATTTATTGAAACTCGCAGCTTCAAAGCCATCAACCTGGATTCCCTCAAGTCTGATGTTTCACTGGTCGATTGGTCCCCTGTCATCTTGAGCGAGAGCGTTGATGACAAAATTCACAGCTTCAATACAATTTTCCTGGGACTTTATGACAAACATGCTCCCATTAAAAAAGTTAGAGTGAAGCACCTGCCTGCTCCCTGGCTAAACGATGATATCAAGCGACTTATGACCAAGAGAGATCGGGCTAAGTGCAGGTACAAAAAGGATCCGACAGATGACAATTTTCTCACCTACAAATCGCTTCGAAATCGTTGCAATCGTCTCTGTCGCGAGGCCAAACGCCGCCACATCTTTGAGTGCATCGAAAGGTACACTCCTGCTCAGGTGTGGAAATTTCTCAGGACACTTGGTATTGGCAAGTCCCAGGCCCAGGACACGCATTCAGGTAATGTCGATCTCAACGCTCTTAATCAATTTCTCTCCGCACCGCCCGTTGTGATGGACTCTACCGTCAAGCAAGCCACTCTTCGGAGCCTGCGTTCTAGGTCTTATGAGTTCTGGTTCCTCCACCGTCTGTTCCGAACCCAACCTTGCCAGTGCGTTGGCTGCGTCGTTGCCGCGCGAGCCACTGTGTCCCTTTATCTACTGCAGGGTAACAATACTGTGGTTACATACCTCTGATCAGGCTTGGTGGCACTCACATATAATCTCAGAACTGATGGTGTTGCTTTGTAGGGCTTGCTGTCGGATAGTATACGGATAGGGAAATTCAACCTGTCTTTCTGCAATAGCTGCAGTAGCCATTATGATGCCACTGCACTCGGCTTGGAAGACGGTGTTGTGGGCACCTAATGATGTTGATTTCCTCATGTTTCGATCTTCCGATAATACTCCGGCGTTTTGTTTTAGAACCGTCTGTGAAAATCCTTAGTTGTCTTTGGTTGAGACCCTCCCAAGGGTCTTCATGCAGTTGTATTTTATACCTTTTGTCGAACAGTGGAGGCTCAGTAATAGGGTCCCGTTTGACACCCCTCGGGTACGGAACCCTTACCAGAAACAGCGACGTCACACCCCATATAAACGTCCAAGACCTGTTTATTTTTTTCTTTACCCCAATCGAGAATCGAACCCGAGACCTCTCGCTTGGTAGGTAGAGCCACAACCGCTGCGCCACAGAGGTTGTCGATAAACAAACCAACTCGAGTAACTAGCTCAGCTTCAATATGCATGAATCAATTATTTACAAATATACATATTATGTATATATATATGTATATTTGTAAATAAACAATGTTTTTTTTTTTTTTTTTTAAATTCTGAAACACGTATTTTCTTATTTGTAATATACTATAACAAGATGTCTGTGTACTTGTATGATTTTCAGATCTCCAGCATGAAATTCTGTTTATATGGGAAAACGAATACAAACTTCCATCCACTAATTTAAAAGGTGGAGGGTCATTACTTAAAATCCTGAAAAAAATATTGCATTATTTATAACAAGGAGTCTCCATCATAAATTTTCAGACCTCTGGCATCAAAATTTGCGGAAGTCTCATACAAAGTTCCATCCCCTAGTTTAAGGGGTTGGGGGGTAAAAATTCCAAATTTTAGAATTTGTTTTTTGTTTGTGTACTAATACTAGCTTTCATACCAAATTTCAGCTTTCTAGGACTTGAGAAAGTACCTACGAATTTTGATGATCATCAGTGAGTGAAGTCAGTGGCGAAATCGGGGTATTTTAGATATCGCTAAAATCTAAAGTATAAGAACTATGCTATTGAAACTTTCTATATATAGTAAACCAACTACTGACAATATATCCCGAAAATTTTGTTCAACTGCTATAATCCAAACCCAAGTTGTGAGAGTTCAAAAAAACGACGAAGCGCTTCGAGAAAAGGTAGGTAGTGCCCATGCGCTTCGCTTGCTCGTCTTGGCGGATTCTCCTTTTCTTTTTCTTTTATATATTTATTTTTGTACGATGGTACGGAACCCTTCGTGTACGAGTCCGACCCACACTTGGCCGATTTTCATTTGTGCTAAGTTATGAAATACATTAAATTTCAAATATCTCTAAAACCGTAAGATATTCATAGAACCTTTTTTGGCTTATTATGATAGAGACTGGTCTCAGATATCGATGGTTACCATTTGGACCACACTTACGGGACAGCCTTTATATGTATATGCTTTCGTTTGAGTAGATTCCGAGATTCTTTATTAATTTCTATGTTCGATTCAAAATCGATACTCGATCGATGGTTTCGGAACGGCCATTTTGAATTTGACGTTGCTGCCAACCTTGCAGTTTTTGACAACTGACAGACGAAAAGCCCTCGCAATGTAACACGTATTGATTGGGGTATTGAATTTAAATCGCAAGCCATCTGGAATGTATTCGGGTTCCCCTCAGGATTGTCTATAGACTATATATAGCTGAGTGTATTGTGGTTCCCCGAACCAGATAAAGTTCGCATTTACGTGGCCGATTGGTTTTCCCACGTAACATAACCTGTGTTGGAACACTGTGCTCGTCGAAGCTGGCCTGCCAGCCATACCTGGTTGGCTGAAGAACCTGTCTACCAAGAAGAGCCTAGGGTGCACCCGGGCCTTGCAGAGAGACAGGAGTTTGACGGGAACGAAGCACAGACCAGGTCAGATAGATTCATAATTAATAGCTCGGTGAAACGCCGACGTTCACACTTCTTGGCATCTGATCGCTACGCTACCTCGTAGCTATGGGCCCCTGC